>JAVUNC010000005.1:35469500-36806500 GCA_032173965.1 Sitta carolinensis | reverse complement strand
AAAGATGTATATTATATACCATTCATAAACATACATAAACAAGTATAGAGCTAAAATTTATCTTAGCTAGATGTGATTAGTCACATATATATATATATATATATATATATATATATATATATATATATATATATATATTTTCTTTTTTCAAATTCCATAATAAATGGGTATTGAAAAAATCTAACCTCTTGAAAATCCAGAAACGTTTGCAAGATTTGTTCTTTTCTCCTCATTTCCTCAGCTAGTTGTGATGAAGAAAACCTGATAAACTGATAATTTTTCCTGAACAAAATTGCAATAAAATTATTATAGTATCATCAAACATTATTTTTAATTAGTCCATTCTAGAAGTTTGAAGAACAGCAAAACAATTGTTTTTGCTTATCTTTGCTTTTCTAATTGTCAGTATAAAGCATCCCTGCCTGTCAGGGGCTGTGATAGCAGTGCCAACAGACATAAATGTTCTTCTGCTTCAGCAATGCAGCCTCCTAATATTGCCTGCAAACTAAAAGAGAGGTGATGTCATCCATCAGCATCCTTGCTTCGTATGCCCTTGCACCATTCCAGTGTAGTGGTCTATCTCACTGAAATGTTTGAATTATTACCCATGTTCCTTATTTCTCTGGAAAAACAGTTGAAATTAACCTTGCTAATTTTCCCCTAAAAATCCAACCTTACCATGGTATTTGCCAGGAGTTCAATTAGGGTTAGCATTTGTAAGTTATTTCCCAGGCATCTGCTTTTGACTCAGACACCAGGAGACTGGGGGAGGGATGCTCAGCCGGCACACAGTCTGTTCAAGCTCTTGAAAAACCCTCCTCTCACCAGGGCCCCTTTGGCCACCGAGGCCCAGAGCCCACAGGTATTTGAGATCAGTGTGACTGCTGGGAAAGCCTATGTTAGAAAGCTTGGGCTTCAGTCAGCTCCAGTTTGTCGGTGCTGCAGGTCGCTGGCTGTGTTCCTCAGGCACAGCCATGGCCGTGGCTCATGCCAAAGCCGGGCTGATGGTGCTGCAGCCGGAGCCAAGCCCTGTTTGAAGGTGAGCCAGAACACCACCTGCACTCAGTGGTGGCTCCAGCATTGACCCTCACCTGTGCCCATCTGCTCCTGCAGCAACCCAGTAATCACCTCTCTTTCCTCCTGTATCAAGTAAATAACTGGGCTCTTTCCCCTCCAGCTTGGTGTAATCCCAGTGATCTCCCTGCTGCAGGGATGACACCCACGGGGGAACACAAATGTTCTCTTTTCTCTCGTCTTCTTTACTTTCCATGTCCAACCAAATTCAGTGGCTCAGAGTTAGCAAGATGGGGATGGGGATAGAGGGACAGGCTGAGTAAGGATGCTGTGAAGTCCTCAGATGTTCTGATTTAAACTAAAAGGCTAGGGAAAGAGTGTGGAAAAATACTGCTCACACACACACACACATATTTTGTGGGAATTTTCCCAGGCTGCCTAAAGTTGTAAGTAACTTGTAGAGTCAGTTTTGCTCTGTCTTCACATCACATTCTGCCTCCAGACCAATACACAAAAGTTGCTGCTTTGGCATAGCTCAGTTGCTGCTCAGGTTCACCTGAACAGCTGTTGTATCTTGTAGGACCCTTTTGGCTCAGAGAACTTAGACCTTAGGTGTCCAAGGTCTCATAAGGGGCTGTGATGGAGCAGCAGAACAAAGGTTCTCTCTGCATGCACTAGAGGCAGACAGAAGTATCAAAGTACATGGGCCAGATGTATAGAGACAGAGTGACCCTGGAAAGAGAAAAGGGCCAAAGCTGGGTGAAAGCTGAAGGGCAGAAGGACTTAGGGTTCCCTGGCCCAATTACCTGACTCCGTGTTTAGTTGTGGTTGTGATGTTTTGGTTGCCTTCGTTGTACTGGTAGGATTGGCATTTGCTTAGGCTTGAGGATCTGGGCTCTCTGGGGACAGTGATCTTCATTAGCTGTTCATTAGTGTTTGTAATGAGCTAGCATAGCTTTCTGAGTGCAAATGGGGGGAAATGAAAAGCATTTTTGCATTTAGGAGATTTTTCTGAATAGCTTGCTTTGTCATCTTCTTGTTAGTGTGTGGCTACTTTGGCAGGGAGAAGATTTTACCAATGGGTCTGAGCAAATTCCTGATATTCTGCATTCTTGGGAGCTGTCAGTATTCAGAATCTGTGCTGCTCCAGCCCCTGTAAGAGATGTCTAGAGACAGATGGAATGAAAGAAAGAGCAAGAGCAGAGAAGGAGGAAGATATATAAGGAAAACATGATGGCATAATACAAAGGGGTTCTTTGTCTACCTGCTAGCATGGTGATCCCAAAAGAGAGGTAGCAAAACCTCTATTGTGCTGTACCAGATTCCTCCATGCTCCTCTGCAAACTCCTGAGCAGGTGAGTTGGAAAAGCAGTGCCAATCCCTGACAGGCTTCTATTCTCCCTATAAATACTACATCTTTCTATCCAGCTCCTCCAGTAAGCTGTGGATAAAAGATGCTCTGAATAGCTTCCTGGAAATGCCTTCTGATGGGATCTGGGGGCTATGCCTATCTAGCAAACGAAGCAGGGTGACAGACAGAGCATTGGCCTGTGATCATCCTGCTGCTTAACTGAGTAGACGGAGTAACACACTACCCAGCATGGATTTGACCCATGCCAAGCAGTACTTTCCTGGACAGCCCCCAAGCACAGTTTGTGTGATACACAGGCCAGGATCTGTTTCCAGAAGACAGAATAGATGTAATCACTCTGCCCAGGAGGAAGGGAGAAAGCAAATTCTGCTACAGAAGTACAGCCCAGATCTTGCCACTTCCCTTCAGGGAATGAAGAACAGACGCTCTACCTAAATTATTTACATTTATGTTCCCAGGGACACCTCAAGCCAGATTATAGACTTCTTTTTTTTTGTTGTTAATATAAGCCAAATGGCACAATTCTGACCAAAACAAACAAACAAACAAAAAAAAAACGAACTCAGCATGAAGACATAAAAGAACTATTCAAATATTCTGAAATACTTTTTATATACTTAACAAGGTCCATCTTTTAAATGCCAGAGATCAGAGCCAAAGGAGATTCTCCTGAGAATCTGGACACTCTTGCTGTGAGAACATGAGAAGACAAATTTCTGAGTCACCGCATTTCTAGAAAGATAGGACTGAGTTTGGCCAGCACTAAGACAAGGACAGGCAAGGAGGATTACAAGCTCATGAGAAGAACAGTCATAAGAGAAAGATTTCTTTAACAGGAGGAGAAAAAAGCAATCAAAAGGAAACATTTGCAGATGCTTAAGAGTTGTCTCAGGAAGTACATTAGTGTGTTGATTGAGATGTCAAGTATCTAATAAACTGCACAGGAATATGCAGTTTTATTCATGGATTTTATTTCCACATATGGTTCAGATGTCCTATGGGGAAATTTAAACAAAATCTAAAGCTGCTAACAAATCCCTTTTGTTCTGGATTCAGTTTACTCTGCTTTGTTGTAAACGCAACTGGCTGACTTTTGCATAAATGTGCATGTTGGTATCTCATACAATTCTCATTGGCAATAAAACTGCCTTTTTAAAGTTATGGCATTTTAAAGCAAATTTCTTTGAATTACCTCAATGCATGTAACCTTGGTAACTCCTTAGTAGCCCCTGATGCATCTGAGGAGAAAGTAGAACTGAAGCATAATATATTGGTTTAAGGTCTTATAATTATGAAAGCTTCTTCCATCCCTAGACTGTGTGTGCTACCTTGTCTTCATGGCTTCTGTAAACTCAAAACTAAATTCAGTTTAGTTAATATTTCCTGGATAATATTTCCAGTTACAAGCATCAATCCTAAGTTGATCCAATGATAACAACAAATGAATTTAAGAAAAAAACTTCTCTCAATATTCTATCTTGCATATGAGCTGTACTGCCACATGCCTAATACAAAGGATTTGCTATTCCTCTGTACTTCATCCCTTTTCCATAATAGCAGCAATGGTGGCAGAACACCCTGTGGCACAGCCTGCCCTTTCCTATGTAGCATTTTTCATGCACTGCACCCAACTGTGCATATGGTAGGGCTCTGTGTCTCCTGGTCCCCAGGGAAAGTTTGCCACCAGCCCTCAGCTAAGAAAGTGAAAAAATTAGACTGTGCTAAGACCTGTGTCACAAAGACGAAACTTCAGTGTCTTTTCAGGAGTTTGTTGGTTTGTTTTTGTTTTGGGTTTTTTTTTGAGAACTACTAATATTTCTAAATATTTATAATATCCAAAAGATGAAATAAAAAAATCAACTACACTCTGGCGTGTAAAGTCAAATGTACTAAATTGCACACTATTTAATAGAGTGTTTTTGTTTGAGACATCTTCTGCCAGTTTATCAGCCATCAATGATTATGCAAGTATGCTTTCCAATGTAATTTTATGGCTTTTCCTATACATTACAATATTTCCTAAACTATCAGCAAAAACTAGTGCCTGCACAAAACCAAAATCCATTCCTCTTTACCTATGAGGCAAATACTCTCTTTCTAGACAGTGAAATCAGTAATGTTACTGATTTGTCTATCAAAAAAGTACAAGACCTGGGGATAAAATCACATTACATATGAAAAAAAACCCCATGTCAGTCAGTGTAGATGCATATGATTATGATCTTTTACTTGCTATAGGCTAACAGCTACAGCATTCACCAGCAGTACATGCCCTTGCTTCCTTGAAAACACCACTTCCCTAAAGCTGAAAAAAAATCAAGCTAAATCAAGTAGGAGAGAATCTGTCAACACCAACTTCAGGGTAGTGACAAGCAATGTGGGAGCACTCAAGGGAGTTTGGCTGTGTCTTTTGTCATTTGCCCTTCTTGGATGAGTTTTCACACCAAGCAAGGACCCAAACCAACGTGACTATGGTGCCATAGATGGTAGCCAGCCATCCCAGTGAGACTGCAGAGTGATACCTGCTGTAGCCCTGGCAGGTCAGGACAGTGGGCTGCCACGAGGTGGAATGGTTTCCTGTGACACAGTGGAGTTATTTCCAGGGGGAACGGTTTCTAAACACACAGGAACCGTCTGGTTTTGGGGTAAGGGGATGAGGAGCCTGTCAGAAGAGCAGCTGTTAAGTTGATACCACCTGGAAGTCTCTTCTCCCCTTTCATTTAGGGCTGAAGGAAGGAGCCAGAAAATCATTCCAGATCTTTTTCCACTTCTCCCTCTCCTTCAGCAGCAGCAGCAGCAGCAGCAGCAGCAGCAGCAGCAGCTCCACATCACATTCAGTCTGCATGCTCCACTGCAAAGTCTTGAGGAAACTCAACACTGGGACCACAGGGACAGAGCTGACCACAGCCAATGAACCCAAAAGACACCATTTTAGGGAGGCCAGTTTTGTACTCTTGTGGATATTCTCTCTATTTCAGGTTGAGAGAAAGCAAATTCTGCAGAAAGTAGAGCAGCAGCTCCTAATAACCCATATCTGTGCAAAGACTCCAAGTTCCTCAGAGGAGAAATACCTCCCCTCATTAAATGATGAAAGGTAGGTAGAAATACTACTAAACCCAAAATGATCCTGATAGTAACAAGCAGAAATAAAGAAATGTGGAAATACAAGTAATTGCTAAGGATAGAAGAGACATCACTGGTCATCCAGGGTAAGGCTAACCAGGAGGAGTTATTAACATACATCAGGAGCAAATGAAATTAAATCCCATTAACAGCTTGGACCTGCTATTAGACAAGGTTGTCAGGATTACTGATCACAAAAGAAGTACTCAAGCAGTGGTTCCCCCAGGTGCTGAGAAGCTGAGCTACCAACAGCCAGAGTCAGCCACTGGGGATTGGCACAGCAGAGAGAACGCCTTCCCACACGTCCTGTTTAGACAATTCTGACTTTGCAAGACCAGGTAAATTGCAAAGTTATAAGAAATAACAATTGTGGTCAAGAAGCTCTCTGAATTATTAATACTAGTAAATCATAGAATAGTTTTTAAAAAAAGCCAACCAGCAAGGTTGCAAACAAGCTTAGATTGACCTTGGTCTCTAATAAAATCCAGGAAAGGCTGGCAGGGAAAACAATGAGAAAAGAGTAAAAAGAACAAGTGATTCAATCAATATTGTCAGGGTTTTTTTAATTTTTATAATCTACCTCAAAAGTTTTGTGACATTACAAATTTGATTCAGTTACCCAACTCTTACAAGTCATTAGAGCAAGTCATTCATAGCATTCTCAGAAAAATTAGCTGTACAAGCGAATCAATACAGACTCATTTTAAAATGATCAAGGATTGCTCTATTGGTAGATCTGAGTAAGACATTTGCAATGGCTAGGGGTTTTTTTGAGCAGAAGCCTCCAGGGAGCTGCTTTCATCACATTCAACAATCTTGAAGAAAATATTAAATCATCGCTGATAAAATTTGTAGCAAAAAGAAAATAATGAAAACAGAAAAGATGATGGGCCTAGGTCAGGGGCACTTGGAAAGGGGGTTTCATTTGAATGCGTGTCAACACAACCAAATGTAAGGTCATTTTTTAGGAGAAAATAAATCCCACTTATAAAGGGGAGCAGAGAATATCAAAGGAAGCAGTGGCTTTTAGAAGGATTTAATAGCTGTAAAATAAGAAAAATAACATAATGGCTAAAAGAGCAAATCATTTCCATCATAACCAAATAATTTCCATGACATCCAAGAAGGAGTAAGGAAATACTACTATTTTGTTGTACATAATGTTTCTTACTTTAAATACAAAACTGACCATGAGCACCAATGGAGCTGCCACTTCTGTTTCTTAGGTGGCCAGTCTGTTTCCAACTTCTGAGTTTGGTTTTTTTTTCCTCCTGGTACTGTGTCCCAGTGGCAGGGGCCAGCCAGGCTCAGCACCTGAAACAATGAGCTGAAACAAGAATGAAACAAGATAACTGAGGGCAAGGCACTGGTTCTCCCTGTCCCTGCGGGGTCCAGGGATGCTGCAAGTGTGGAGATCAGGGGTGTTATACTGATACATAAGGGAAATATAAAAGATGGGGAAGAATGCTAAAATTTGGGAAGCATCTTCTGGCCAAAAGGTCTAAAGTTTTGTCTATTTTGCTTACCCAAGAAAAGGACAAGAGGTTATTTTATTACAGTGTAACAGAATTTAAATTATTTATCTGACAGAAAAAGATGCACGATGAGTGAAACTCAGTCTAGAAACTCTTTCTTTTCAACAAAAAGGATAAAAAATAATTGATCCTTCACTTGAAGCTTTTAAAACATGAAAGAATGTATCATAAAACTATGCTATGTTTCAAGCAAAAGTTAAGGCTGGAAGGCAAAATCATTACACAATGAGTTGAGAGACTCAGTAGATCACAAAAGGATCTTCTATGGTTACTTTATTATTTTGGTATTTTTTCCAGGCCTTGGAACTCCCTGGGAAATCTGCTACTATCCTCCTTGGCTTTTGTCCTCCTTTTCTGAAACGATGGCATGACATGGAAGGAAAAGGTGTAAATACAAATAATATACACTTTGTGTTTAAGCAGGCTTTCAATTCTGAATTTTCAAACCTATATAGATTACTCAAAGAACTTATACTGATTTTATTAATTTTTTCTAAAAATGTGGAAATGACTACTTTTGTAGCATTTTGTACTCTAGCCATGAATTAGGTATAACTATAAAGATTTATGCATCTTTTAACATTATCATTTTTAACATCATAAAACCTTATTTTACAACATGCAGTGGTTTAAAATTACTCCTAAATTGTAGTGAGATTATATTATAACCAGATTTTGCCTGTACATCACTGAGCACACCAGACCCTGGATACACTGAGTTGAGTTTATGCTGTATTAACAGTTTTGTGCGCTAACCAGAGTATATCTATCAGTAGTTGTAGGTAACATGGAACTATAGTCATTTTACTGTAATTGCTGTGTGATTATTATGAAATTCATGGCTGATTACAAAAGAAAACATATTTATTTATTTTAGCAATATTTACCTGTCTCTAATAGATTTTAGCTGTAAAGTACTGGCTAAAGTAGAACTGATTTTTTCTAAGAAATAATCTGATTCCCAAACACTCATTCGAAAGGAAGAGTCCTTTTTCTCCATGATCCAGCGAAGCAGTTAGCTCATTTTCTGTGATCCAGGAGACACATTACATGGTCAGGACAGACTACCAAGTACAGGTGCACCATGGGTCTCAGTGTGGTCAGAATTCACCCTTGGCAGGAAAGATCCTTAGTCAGATAAAACTTCCTTTGGCATAAAAAAGAAGGCTGCAGAAATACAAGAGTCTCTTCGGAGGTTTTGTAAGTGATGGCATGGAAGAAAATTATAGAGGAAATGTGATGTTTTCTATGGCAAGCCTCTTTTTATTTGACTGTTGAGTTGGCATCTCGCCAGTGCTGGCTGAGACAACTGCAAGGCTAAGGGCTGCTTTGATACCATGTCCATCCAGAAACTCTTGTACTGAGGATAATTTTATTGAACCAAACCAACAGAGCACATTTGCTGCAACATGCACCAAAGAGGACTACTGGTACTTCAGCAATGATTGCCTGCCCTTACATTTTGAGAACATCCCTTTGTAGTGACCCAAAACTGTAAGTTCTTCTGCAATTAAATAAGTAAAAATTATTTTAGAAAACTGATATTTGAGTCAGCTTCTTCCCTTCCCCATCTCACATCACTATCATAATTTATTCCCTTTCACTTTTCCCATTCTTAACCTCTTCTCTTGCTTGTCATAAATACAGTTTGTACAAAAATCAGTACATTTCAGGCAGAAGTATCATGGAGAATAATTTCTGTAGACCCTAAACTACAGACTCATGGTGACATTAATTACCTCCTTTGAGACTTATATATTTTTTTTCATAAATAAATTCACACAATAACAGCTCAGACTTAAAGTCCTCTTACAGATTAGACTTTGTAAATAGTTCCTTCTCTTTTTTCATTTTTTTTTTCTCCATTTATCTCTGGCCTGGCTCCAGAGGTTGTTTTGGAGTAAAATACAAGGCCTTTTATTTCCTTTGGATGCAGTGTTGCAACAAGGATTTGGAAACCTCTAAACCACTCAGTAACTGAGCACATGACATGGTATGGAAAGGGACTTTATTTCAGCCTCTTGGACCAGTTGGGAGCCCACTCAAGGAGTCACATGAAAAAATGATCCTGACTGAGCAGAGACTGGCTGTTATGTAGCTCCTCAGGTCTTCCTTTTTCTCTTTGCAGAAATGGGGATTGTGTTTCTCCTTTTCCTGTCAGTGGGAACTTCACCAGACTCCAAGAGTTCTCAAATATGATGATTAGTGGCTTAGCCAATTCATCTGCCAGTTGCCTTAGGACACACAAAAAATATCTCATCAGGTCCCATGGACTTGTGCACCTTCAGGTTCCTTAGAAGGTCTCAAACCTGATTTTCTCCTACAGTGGGTGGTTCTTCATTCTCCCAGTGCCTTTGCCTTCTGTGAGTTGGCAGTGTGGCTGGAACATTTCCCAGTGAAATCTGAGGCAGGAGCCATTGACTACCTCAGCCTTCTTTGTATCCTTAGCTACCAGGTCTCCCATTTTCTTCCAAAAAGACACCATATTTTCCCTGATTGTCCTTTAATAGTAACACACCTTTAGAAGGTTTTCTTGTTGGCCTTGATGTCCCTAGCCATATTTGATTCTAGAAGAGATTTTAGCTTTCCAAACCAAATCGTTGTCCACATAAACAGTGTCTCTGTGTTATGCTCAGGTTCGCTGTCCTTGCTTCTACCTCTGTAGGCTTCCTTTTTGTGCTTGAGTATGTCCAGTATCTCCTTGTCCACCCATGCAGGCCTCCTGATATTTTTGCCTGATTTCCTCTTTGCTAGGATGCATTGCTCATAAGCTTGGAAGAGGTGATCCTTGAATACTCAAAACCTAAATTTTGATTTTTATTATTTGAGGAGCTGGACACAATCTTAATGCTTTCATCCTCCCAGTTTGTCCACAGAAATCTTTACACAAACATCATGAAAGGGCACTTCAGTAAATTCCTATATCCAGTTCAAGACTGACACTGAAAGCACTAACTAAAAAGCTGTACCTTAACAGCAACTATCTTTTATCGAGATTATCCATGAGTAAGCTTTATTTATAGTAAAGCTCCTGATTTATTTGTAATGTTTATACGAAATGTCAGAACAAATTATTTACATTCAATACAAACTCTGCTTTACAATTCCATCCATTTTGTTAGGGTTTTGATACTGGTCCTAATTTGCATCTTTATGTTAAAACATGAAAATAGAGCTGCTTTTCTTGAACACTCTCATTTTTCATTAACTTCAATAGAAATGTCTCATGTAAAAGGAATGCTAGATCAGAAAGTGGTGGCTACAGTAAGAGCAAGCTAAAAAATGGCATGCCAAAGGGGACAGTGTCCTCCAGCGCTTTACAAAGAATATCCCTTTTAAATCAGGAAATACTCTGCATAAAGCTTAGCAAACATTATGAGCTTCATTTTAGATCCCTCAGCAACAGTTTTCTGTGGGTTCCATACGAATTTCAAGAGACATATTATACTCCCAGGCTGAGTTGAAAAGGATCCCCTCATTACCTACAAACCTTCAGACAAAATGGCTGAAGTCAGTTTAAAGGAAAGGGCTTCCACTTACAGCAATTAGCTTTTAAGAGCAAAACTCTGTGTATGTCTCTTTTGGTTATCACGACAAATCAAGGGAAACCTAGTTCATATGTGCAAATTATTCTAACAGTGGGATCTTAGAGATTGAACACAGCATACATCCACATATCTCTTTAGAATAAATGCTTCTAAACTCAAGTTTTGAACCACTTAATGGGTATACACAGAACAATTTTTCTGCTTCTGTAGATGATATTCACCATCATTTCCTTTTGATCCATCCTCAGTATTTGCCCCCTTGGCCATATGTACAAGTGGCAGTGTTTTTTCCCAGAACAGTTAGAAAGATTGCAATGACATTGAATATGACCTGGTTTCAGTAATACTGAATAGATTAAAGTAACAAAACCAAAGCCCAAAACAACAGAAAACCAGATCATACTGTAATTAGTGTTGTAAACCAAAGGTGTTTCTTTTAGTCCCAGAAGATCACACTAGTCACTTATGTCTCCTTCTGTTAAAGAAGTTACATTCCTTAGCTAAAAATTTGCATTTTATTCCTGATTACATTATGCATTCTCACTGAGAAAGTGCAGAGGACACAAGTATTTAAGTATGCGAATCAGACAAGACTGCAACGCTGCCAATTTTTCAGTCTATTTTTTCACCAGTTCACCAGAGGTTCACAAATTGCTTACTAACCATTAATAGGAATTTTCCACGTGCATCTCATCTACTCATTGTGAAAAACTGTAAGGCACTTGGTTGGTTGGTTGCACTTACAATGTAAGAATATGTTTTTACACCAGTGATTTCCATGGATGCATTGTTACTGATGCCAGCCAGAGCTCCCCTAATGGAGGAGGTCTCCTCTTCTTCTTCTTTAGACAGGGTGGCAAACCCATTTCAGATATTGCCAGATGGGAAATGGTATGCTAATTAACCAAGCATCTGATGCTTTTAAAAATAAATATTTTTGTACTCTTCCTATATATTGCCATGAAGAGGTTTTAAATGTGGGTTTTGGGGTAATAAAAACATAGAAGTCAGTAATATGTGTAGAACAATACAGACCCACAACTGATACCTACACCATGCAGTAGCAAACAGGAGATACTTCTGTGCCAGTTAGTCAGTTGAAAACACAGAACCACATAGATGGATACAGAAGTGAACACATAGGAATAGCGAGTGACATTTAGGTGACACAAACCCTGAAAACTGTCTGATGCAAAGACAAATAAAAGCAAAACCTCAGTGTAAAAATATTCACTATGTCAAGCCTGCACAGTAGCATCAAGGTCTGGCTCAGCTGAGCTCTCACTGTTGCCTTTAGTGGCTTTGAGATAAATCACTCTAGAAATGCCACAGTGTCTAGAGATCCAGTTAATTTTCAAGCAGCAGCAAACAGGTGGCCTGACACAGTGGGGTGAGCTCATGGAGATCTCTATTTTCATATTTACAAGAGATTATTCAAAATACAGAAGAGGAAAATTTTGGATATCAAGTGTCCTTGTCTGTCTACCCTGAATTGTCTTTATTCGCACAATTTATTGTGTTAATATTATACCCTTGTGTGAAAATCTGAAGGGTAGCATATTAATGTGTTTTTCACAAGCTGCACTTTTTTTACCAGGGGAACTGGAAAATTTGAATCCAAGTCCATAATAAACTTACAATTTTTTTACAGCTCATATTCCTCTTAAATAACCATAAAACCCTTTACAGAGGCCATGTTCCAATAAAATTGCAGATTTATGCTTTGATTTAAAAACAAGCAAACAAGAATTTATGTTTTCCATTGAATGAGGAAACTATATTACTGTTTTAGCTCTCCTTTTGCTGTACTATCTAAAGCAACAGTGATGATGTATAGAGTAATTTGGGAGGAAAATACTCTTCAAAGTATATCTCAAGAAAGCACAGTGAAATAACACGCCATGGGAGGAAGATGAATCCTCAGCCAGACATCCCCTAGTTCTCTCAAAAGGACGTCACAGACCTAACCCACAACCATGAGTGCTGCAAGGAACACTCTGTAAGGCAGAGCATAGGCCTGTTACTACAAAATAATGTGGCTGTTTGGTGGGATTAGGCTATTTTGTGAGTGTGCATGGGCATAAGCACAAATCCTGTTGTCTGTGCTCTCCTCTGCATAGTCTTGGCCCAGAGCAGCCAGCTTGGTGCCTGGGGAAGTGTTCATACAAGGCTATTCCAGGTACTATGGGGCTTGCAATGCTGTTTTGTCCTGGGTTGTTTAAACAAGAAGCCTCAGCATAGCCAGGAAGGAGGGGGCCTGGGAACAGCTTTTAAAGGGACGTAATTTCCATTAGCATGTTCATTTGGCTACTGTTTAAACCAATGAATTTAACAAATATGTCATCATAATGCTAAAATGACTAATTAAATTAAACGTAGGGTAGTTTATAATAGTAATCTAATCAGAAGCACATGTTTGGAGGTCAAATAGTTCTACTATCATCCTATCTATTGTCAGCATTAAATACAAACAAGCTCCCAAATAAGGCACAGGTGATGGTTAGTTTATCCCCAAGGCAAACATATTAAAAAATCTATATGTACTCTATCTCCATGAATGAAGGGAAAATAAATTGAAAAGAGAAAAAAGGTATTGTCGAATTAGAAAGGACAAGTAAATAATTTAGGGTTGAAGAAATCTAGAGCTGTGTAAACCTGATGTGCAGAGCAAGCTCAGATAGAGAGTACCAGTTTGGTGCAAGGCACCTTGTTCCTGTCTGACTTATGGCAAACAACTGGGTGTACCTCCTCAGGAACATGGGACTCCAACAGACAGCTGGTGTTCAAACACGAGCCTCAAAAATCCTGCTAAAGAGTACTGTCCATTACAGTACAACATTACAGAAACCCTGAAATGCAGAGTTCAGAAGGATTTCCAGTGGATCAGAGAAAGGATGGTGATGTTTCACCTCCAGCAAGAGTCAAGTTGCTGTGCCTGGAATCCCCTCCACAAGTACCCCTCCCCTCCTCCTCTGAAGCTTCTGGCAAGTACTACAGGGTGGGATTCAATCACATAATTTGGACCATTTAGAAAAAAAAGAAAAAAAAGAGAAGAAAGAAAAAAACTGGGTTTAATAGTCTGTTTCTCTAGCTAGTGATTGGAACTGGTAGCTTTGGGAGAAAATCCTCTCCTGACAACCCTGTTATACAACGTGACAAGGTACCTGCTGGAGTTTCCTTCTTGATCTCTCCTCTCACTTCTCAGATCAGTCTAGGTGAACAGCTTGTGCAAGAGGCCTTATTTTTAGATGAAAAAGTTATATGAAATGAATCCTGCTTTCAGCTTTTCCTTTCATTTCTGGAAACTACCACTATGTCAGATTAAGACTGGCAGCTTTCCCTCCTGGAAATGCACGGTGAAATGCCTTTACTGAATCACGCTTGATTTGATGTTTCTTGTGTTTCTGTGTTTGAAATAATTTCCTACATGCAATTATACACTTAAACAGTGTTTATGTGCATAAAACAGCAACAGAGTTTTCCTGGTTTCCAAAAGAAAACAGATTAGCTTGCTCTAGGAACATTTTGCCTTGCTACTGTGTTTTTGGACTAGATATTGCTACTTAGGATACAAATAATGGTAAGAGATTGTTAACTGTGCTTTTAAATGAATTGTACAAAATGGTCCCACATGAGGTCACACATTTATGCAGACAAAAAATGTGTACACACTGTACAGAAGTGTAATTATATTGAACCCGCATATGTGTAATAAAACAGAATTGGAAATTGACACCACTTTAATAATGTGCCAAATATTAAATGATGCTTTTATAATTCAGATTCAGAGTAAATCTTCTGAATTCTAAACAATCTGTCTACTGCCATGACACTAGTATCTCACTCATCTGCTTTCTGACAAAAATCTGCCTCTGTCAGATTTTGAGTGAGGGTAACATTTAAAAAGAAGTTCAATGATAACCAAATCCTGTGGCAGTCATACTGCTAAAATCTGACTGCAGATTGCAAATGGTTAGAGACAGTGAAAGAATGGTCTCCTGCCTTTGTTAAACTCTCCATTGTAGGATTTAACAGCACAGTTATGGAGACTGCAAGGAATAGTCCTTCTTTAATATGACTCATTTGATTTATTTTTTTGTGGTGCATATGTGTTTCTCACTTAATAACTCAATGTGGCAGAGTATACAACCTCATGACCTCCAATGAAATTGTGAGGACGTAAAGGAGAATGGAGCTTAGGCTGTAATAGTGGCTCTGTAAAAGCCTTTGTGAATTAGGCTGAAAAGAGCCTCAGAGTGATGCAAACTTAACAGATTTTAGGATTTTACTCACTACTAATCTTCAGCAGCCTTGTTTCCCATGCAGCCAGAAGAGGCCCACAGCACTTCCAGGCTGGGCTGCCATAGTACCTTGAAGATAGGTGGCAGGTCTTAAAATGCTGCCAGATTAAGAGGTAAAACGTCCCGGATCCTTAATTTTTGTGCACATGGTTGTCTGAATTATGGCTCTTGAAGGAGCATGCAGCAGGAGGTAGACACTTGCAGATGCCAGAAACAGCCTTTGCCTTCTGTAGTGGGATGGTGATGGAGCATTTACACCAGGATTTGCTCAGCTGGCACAAGCCTCATACAAGGTAAAGTATCCCAAACACAACAGGCTCCAGCACATACATGGCAGGGAGTGCAATGTCTTTAAGGACCCAGAAATAGGACTGGCCCCATGTGCTCTGGAGGAAAATTAAGCGCAGGTGCTGGGACTCAGCCCACAAACCTTCGTCAGAGCTGGCAGGTTTAAATGCGCTTCCAATGCCCAAGTCAAGAAAGATGTTTTCATCCCAGCCCTGTGGGAATGGGTGTGTGCCTACTTCTCCACAGCTAATAAACATCAAGAAGTTGTTTTCAAGAGAAGGCTGTTTCTTTAGAGAGATTTGAGGCCAACCCTGTGCAGCTGGGAGAGGGCAGCAGATGCTTTATCCAGTGAATTGAAAGGAGATGTCTCCATCTTTCTCCAGGCCAGGGATAAAGAGTGGTGTTTACTAGAATGGCACTGCTGAGGGTGTTATCCTGGTGTACTGCTTTGCATCCTTGCATGTGCCCAGCATTTGGTCCTAGTGCATGTAGGAGCTGAGAAGAGTCCCCTCTGTGCTGATGTGTGGTAGCTTCAAAGATGCCTTGTGTAGAAAGTACTAGATGTTTTGTGGTCAAGGTAAGTGAAATTGGAGGTGCTACTTTAATCACTCTGGTGAGTTCTGTTCAACAGAATTAATATTCATTAGCAAATCCCTTCTACAACACAACTTAATGTGGTTGACAAGATGTCAGGTCTGCCAAATAAGCAAATTATCCATTTTTATTTAAAACACCTTCATATCAGGCTATGCAAACATTTATAGGATTTGAACATTTTTCTGTGAGCCTTCAAGGTGCTCCTTGAAGAGAGCCAAGTCCCAAAGCCAAGTCAATGGCCTTTGTGCAAAGGAATTGAGGATTAATACCATCAAACATAACCAGCCTCAGCCATCTGGTCTTTGGTTTGGGGGTGCTTTTCCAGAATTAGTTCTAAGTCTTCTTCTCTTAGGTTTGGTCCCTTCCTCCTCCCAAAAATTCTATCCAACAATTAATTGAAAAGTGCAATGAAACTGCTCCTGGGTGCAACCCATAGCCCAGAGTCCCCACTTTGCTGTTGTAAGAGTAGATGTTGCTTGCAATCTCATTCTTAGACCATTAATTTTTCCTTTTACAGTTGCACAATTTAAACTGGCAGATGTAAAGGAACCTATAAACCTGTCTTCTTCTGTCTTCTTCTGTCTCCAGCCTTTTTCCCCTGTTCATCCTGTCTATGCCATAATGAGTAGCACTGTCTCTTAAAAATCAAGAGCAATGGGTTTAAACCTTCCTTACACCGAAGTAGGCATCAAATCCCCATTTTCCAGTCCTTGACCAAGATCTTCAGGCTACCATGTAAAAACTAGATGATTTGCAGAGGATGATGCCATTTTGGAGGATGAAAAACCACAATTACTGCTATGTTTTGTGGTGTTATTTTTTACACTGCCAGTCAGTATTGACAGTATAAATTGCTCCATTTATTGAGAATTAAGAATATTTTACATGAATCTAGTACAAAGGGAGATGTATCCTATTCAGGCTGAAATACAGATTCTTCTACAGTGGATCAAGCTGCCAAGTTTGACACAGCAGACACTTCAAAAATACATAAAGTTCTACAAAACAAAGTTATAGAACAGCTTTTTCCAGATCCCTAATGCCTTAACCTGCAAGTAGGAGGTTTCAGGCTTCTCTTCACCCACACCAATCTTTTAAGGAGCTTACTCTTCTAAATTTATTTATTCTGCTCTTTGGTATAAATATCTGCTCTCTGTAACCTGAATGTTCATATCCTCAATAACTTCCTATGGTACTGGTTTTCACAGATCATTATGCAAAAAAGACATTACCTTTGCGCTCAGGCTCTTTCACTCAGTTTAAAATATCTACAATAAATCATAAAATATCCCAAGTTGAAAGGGACCCACATGATCATCAAAATCTGACTCCTGACCCTGCACAGGACAACTCCAAGAATCATATCGTGTGCCTGGGAGCATTTCGTCTCACATAAGTATTTGTATAGGTTGCCTGGTATGCACAAAATTTCTCAGAGTGGGTATAAAGCATGGAAAATCCAATGACAATTACACTTTGAAAGTCAAGATTGTTTGAAACTGATAGATTTCTAACCACAAATGCTGTTATGTCAACAGCCATACCTTATGCCAGCCTTAATTTGTCTCAGTCTATTGGTGGTCCCTTGTGGAATGTTCCTGCATCGCTCCTCTACAGTTACAGAAAAAGGAAGGATCACTTCTACCTATGGCTGCAACTGACACAGCCTTGCTGAAATCAATGGCATGACCTGCCATCTGAAGTCATTAATGTAACATTACAGCTATAAAGTCTGGGCCGGCTCTGGCTTGCAGGCAGATGTACATGCCAAAGGATTTAATTAACATCAGTAACACTGGACTGATTGAAAAGGCCTCAGCAGAACCACTCTCCTTGATCACAGCTGAGACACAATTTGCCTTGTGCATGCACTTGTGTTTGCTTAGGCAACTTTGGTCTTCAGATGTACTCCAGGCAGAGTAGTCAGAGCTGAAGTCACTAGCCCTCTTATTCATTTTCCCCTCTTACTAGGCTAATGATCTGGACTGATTTTCCCCCCTAGGGAGAAGGTCTTTGCTTCTGGCTGATGGTCCATGAGCCCATCCTGGATGGTCCATCCAGGGATGGGTGTTAAGAGCTTGCTTCATTTCAAAGGTATTCTGAAAGGAGACTTCACACACTCCCCTTGTATAGTAGATGTCCATTTTTTGCCTCTCAGCCCGGGATTGCTGAAGTGAGACTGAATAACTTCAGGCAATGTTGGGGGTCAAATATTCAGGAAAATATTGCAGTAGATACAATAATTACATGAGCTTCAGCCATGCCTCTGAAATGGGATAATCCCTTTTACATATTATCACAGGGGAGCTCTAAAGATAACTGCTGATATTTGTGAAGGCCTCCAATTTCCCAGCAATTTATGCTTCAGAGGAACACACAAGGAAAAATTGATTACCTCCATTTCACACAGCTCGATGCTTAGTCAGGGTGACACAGGACCCCTACATGGAAGAGCTGGAAAAAGAGAACTGCTGAGCAGCTGCCCATCACAGAGCATCCTATGCAACAACTGAAGCAGGAATTGAATGTGGAAAACACCGTATGTGATCATGTAATTAACAAATGTATCATAATGCCTTAGCATAAGGGAGCTAAATTAAGCTATGGATGAATAATCTAGCTTGCATGTAAGTTCTTCATAAAGACTGTATCCCTTTTATTGTTATCAGTGGATGCTCCAGGCGATAAACAAGCCTGCAGTTAGATTTCCTTGCTTGAGCACACAGCTGCTAAATTCAGCACTTTATTAGTGGTGCCTGAGAGGGAGGCTGGTGTTATTGATGAGAGACTGTACAAGGAATAGTTGCAGTATAGCAACTGCCTCTCTGAAAAAACGGCTAGGAAAAATTTTGCACTTAAAAATTGCTGTGTTTGGGGAGGAATCCATAGCACTCTACATGGCACCTGAATAATCAGAATATAGGATAGTTTTGAACAGAATAACTCTATGGGCAGAATGAAGGCTGCTTCCATATATTTACCTACTACGACACACAGTTTAGATGGTGGTAATTGCTTGTTGGTAATGGTGTTATGAAGCTGAATTAATGGCGTGTACAATATATCTTAATGCTCAAATAATGCTTCAATATTTCAGGCTCAGGGAGACTACTGAGTGTGAAAGATATATGTGAAAAGGGAAGGACTGATGCACCCATTTTTCACATTCATTATGGATGGACCTGATAACAGTCACTCAGCTTCACAGCCTGCCTGGGAAGAAATGATTTACATTTCTGCTTTGCAGCATGTGCCTTCCCTGGGTGGATGCCATAAAGGGTATTGTCCAGCTCACTGCCCCTTGAAGACCAGATTCCTCACTCTGAGCCATGACAGGCCTGTGGTTCCACCAAGATAAAGCTTATTAATGTGGAAATTTTGTGTGATGACAAAGGGTGTTAGAAGGCAGGCACCCCCTATGCACTGAAGGATGCAGCAATGCCATCACACAATCTGAGCTGATTCATATTTGTATTTCTCACAGAAGGGTTAAAATGTACAGTTTTCAGTTACCTAGTAAATACAATACCTACATCCTTGTCTTTGCAGAGAATACATGTTTACCAGTTGTGTGGTGGCTGTCCTAAGCAGAAGGGTGGGCTGAGAGCCTGATCTAGATCATACTCTACCCAGACAGGTGCTGGTTTCAACACCTTTCCCACTGAGCCTTCTCTTGTTAACCACAGACAGAAAGCACTGGCTTAGAGCAGCAACATTTTTCACTTCATTCTCAGAGATGAGGCTACAAGGAGCCCAAGTGGGTCCCATTTTGCCATCTGTAAGTTGAGAAGGTAATTTGTTGCTTCCCGCTGGTGCTGGGAGGTTCTGTTTCTTGCCATTTTGTGCTTTGTATGCAGAAGGTAATATGCAAGTACATGTTTGATACAGATATTTGCCAGAGGCTTACAAAGCTTCCCATATGGCATCTCCACACAGTGCTCATGGGCTTGGATTTTCTCAGCACTGAACTGAGGCAATAAAATATTGCCTCTGTCAAACTGAAAGCCTCCAGAAGCCAAAGTAAATTCCTCAGAAACATTTTAGGGTGTTCTCTTTATATGATTCTTTTAAAGCTTCTGAAAGTTTTTTTGACTTTCAAATTTGTGTTCTAATTCTCATCCTAAATGCCCTCTGCTCCAACCCGTTAGCTTCTTTTTCTCCTCAGAAAACAAGAAACAGCTTTACAAGGTTGAAGTTGAGCAGTTGTGCTTTAAAACATGTACTTTTGAAATAACATTCCCATTTAGAGTTGGAGTTGTTACTGTATGCTGAAAGTAATGTTTTCTTTCACTTTGTGTCTTAACCTTGAACATACTAATGCAGACTTTCCTCCTAAATGTAGACAAGGAGTGTTTCTGCCCACTTTCTAGCTTTAGTAATTCCCTCCCTAAAGGGAACAGTCTGCAGGGGGAACGGAGAGTTCATAAGGATAGAATTTGTTACCCGCCACCCTGCCCCATCTCCTCCATTGTCCTAATAACAAAAATAATTTGTTGATTTCAAGAGCCATATTAAATTTGAGCTAAGTCAGGTTTAATTATGACTGAGAGGGATAATTTTCAGTCAAGCTTAAATGTCATGTTACATAGTGGTACATAAGGTCCTTTTTTCACAGTGGGAGATATAAGCATTCATGCTTTTAATAGCTCATTGATTAATTAATTTGCTCTGAATAGCAAAATATATGCATGGTGCTTCCCAAGGATGTAACATATGGAGATGGAGCATAATAGGTCACAATGAGTTGGATGACTTGACTAAACTCAAGTCTGGTACCTGTGTCTGACCTGAAGGTGAACTGGTACTTTGATTCACCTTCGACACCCACTAGAAAGGCAACTTGAAATATAGTGGAAGAGAAAGCAAACATCATTTAAGAGAAATATGCTTAATGCTGTTTCTTATTTTGCCTGTAGTCCTGAAAATGGGACAAAAGCATTTGGGATGAAACATTTTATCCCAAATGAAAGTTGGAAAAACAAACTAATTGATTTTTTTAATAAAGAGATTTAATTCAAACCTAAATTGTACTTAGGAACAAACACGTAATATTATCATTAAAGGTCACCCAATGAATATCTTAGCCATCTCCCCACTGCTGACCAGTCTGTGCCTTTGTAACTGGCAGATCTGAATGACCCAAATCTTAAAGAGTATTTTACCCCTCATATACCAACTTTGTGTAGCGGAAAAAGCATTTATCCCACTGACAGAATTATCAAGACAGTGGATTGTTTAAGAGCATGAAGGCAGCTTTAATTTGGAATGAAGACAAGAAGCTGTGTTAAAATAGGAGAATTGAGACCAGCTATTCCCCCTCTTCCTCCTGTGCAGGTTGTAGCTGGAATCTGCTCCAAGCATGCTGTTTACCTGCTAGTAGGTTGCAGGAAGCCTCTCACTGTAGGGCACCTCCAGCTTGAGGGCTGAATCTTGTGTCCCCATGCCCGAGGTGCCATGGTGTGGCAATGCCTTCCCCAAGTGCCTGACTGTGACAGTCCCATTGCTGCCTCTTTGGGCCCCACCACCTGTGAAATGCCAGCCAGGAGTAAACTGTGTGCCCAAGGCCACAAGATAGCTTTGCATCTGACCTGGCAGTCGTACCTACCTCTCTCAATGCCCAGCAAGGCATCCCCCACTTTCATATGGCTCCAGTTTGAGAAAGGAGCTCCAAATGGCTGTATAAAATGGTAGAGATTTATGGATTCAGGACCTTATCCAGGCTGTTATGGTGATTTAGAGTCAGGACAGAATAAAAACCTTTGATCGCACACAGATTCGTGTGGCATTTGAAATCTGGATCCACTTCTAAAATCTGCATCTGACTCATCTCTAGCTATAGACATGGTGTTTTATGGTTTTATTTCTATTCTAGGGACACATTTTCATGCATGCCTTGTAGCAGACAGAGGAGGTGGGGATCTCTATATGATTTATATTCAAGGTAATGCATACATAACTACATCTATATTTCTTTAGCACATAGCAAGATGTAAATTTAACTTTATTCATTTGCTGCACTAGAAAACAATGCTGCTCCCTTGGCAACACACCAGCCACAGACAGGAGTTAGGTAGAAGAGAGATTCAAAGCCAGTCTCCTAATTGATTTTTGAAGTCATAAGACATTTGTAGCTATAGCAGTAAATGCAGTAAATAGATCAGTTTGGGGACAGTAGAGAAAAAAGTCTCCAGCACCAATCTTCATTAAAGTGAATGCTGGAACTCTTCAAATATTTTCTGAAGATTATCAAGAAGAATAATTTCTTGTTTTGCTTTAGTAAACCACTCTGCTAGTCAGGATGTTGAACAAAAACATTGCAAATTTTTTATATTATAAAAGGTTAAGACTTCTGGTTTTTAAAATCCAGTAATTCAATCTCTGTGTAACAGAAGATTGTATTACCCTGGAAGAAAATTCATTTGTTTAGTTCGGAAGAAGTGACCTCATTGAGTATGAGTCATTTATCTGTGGGTTTAGGTGAACAGATTTTTTTAAACTGATCAGGAGAACAAGGTGTTCACCTGGCCCCTGCAAAAAAAAAAAAAAAAAAAAATTGTTTTCTGAAAAAAGGCAATGGCTGTTTCTTTTTGTGGAAAATGTGAAGTCTAACAGGTGTAAGGCAGAACAAAATGAACATGAAAGCAAGAACAGATTTCCATATGCTTTTTTGAGATCTCAGAGTGAGACTGAATCCATTTCCACATGGAAAATCAGCACGCACACACAGAGTGAGATATTTCTGTTCTCCAACCAACACACGTATCTGCCAGAGGGGACACAGAAATACCAAACTATGCTTTGAAGTCTTAGGGCAAAACATCAATATTAGGCAGTTGTATGAGGAGTTTGACATCCTCTGCAGGCAGCAGCACCAGTGTGCACTGTGACAGAGCTCCCTCTTGGCTGCTCCTCATCTCTGTGACCCAAGGGAGGTCCTTCTGACCAGATTTCTTCCTCCTCTAGCTGCCACTTCACCTGTCTGCTGAAGCATGAATCCTTGTCCAAGGTCAGATTTAGGATCCTTTTGGGTTGCATTGACACTTTTCTCAGCTGTGCCACAGGATGCTGTCTACTGGCTTCCAACTCAGAGATACCTGACAAAGTGATGGCTGCAAATTTACAGAAGATACTACTTCATGGATCCTGAGAGAACTAAGGCAGAAGAAACTTGTGGGTGAGTCAAACTCTAAGGATCCCAGTTCCCACAGTGAAAATCATTGCTGCAATGGAGGTACATTTACACCATGCATGAGGAGAGCCAGACATACAGCAGGACAATGCTGAGAAGTCACCATGCTGAGAAGGGAGCTGTTACATCTACCCAGGAGGAAACAACAGGGAAAAAATGGGACTGCAAAGCTGACTAACTTCTAAAACTGCAACAACAACAATTCTTAGCTATACACATCTTCCTGGAGCTAAATTTTTTAGCCAGGTCAGTCACAGCACAGTCACAGCTCTCCAAGGGAGACAATATCTTATGCATTCAAGATATCTTGGTGTACCCAAGAAAGCAGTGACAAAGGAAAAAGAGATTAAAAAACAAGACTAAGAACCCACGAGTCTAGATTACTGTAGAGCACTGGATGTAACACCAGGTGTCATCCAGGCAATTGAAGCTGAACCACATGCACTCCAGCACATCAACCAACACTCCACCAGTCTTTCAGAACCATCCCTTGAGCGCTGCAAAGCCATGGCCTCATGAGCCCACCATGTCTTTCAGGAGTGCCTCAATGACTGGGGTGTTCCTGCCAAGCCCTGCCCTTCATTGCTGAGTAGAGAGCTGCTGGCCTGTGTTGAGGCTGGATTTAATCCCTCTGGTGAGTGGGACATGCATTTTGAGCTGTCATTACAATAAATGCACCTTACTTCAGTTAGACTTCAGTTAATTATTTAGCATCCAGCACTGACTCAAGGAAAGTTCAGAACAAACTACAGTAATTTCCACTCTGTTCTTGCTGCCTGCTTGTGCACAATGTGTAAAGCAGGGCTGCTGGCTGGAGTGGTAGGAACCTCTTGTCAAAACCAGCATTACTGAGCATACAAGCTTCAGTTACTCTGTCCACACAGAGGACCAAATTCCATGAGCTCCACATAATTATGGAAATGTCACCAATATAAGGCTGGAATCACAGAGCAAAATCTATCCTCCCTGTATTCAGCAATGCCCAGAAGTTCTTGCCATGCCAACTATTGGATTTACAAGAGTCACTGTGTTCTTACAGGCCCCAAGAATGCTGTTAACAGTACAGCTAAGCAAAGATGAGAGCTATTTTTTGCTAAGAGGCTTGATCCCACTTTCCCCTTCTTCCTTACACTTTGAGCTTGGCAGTAGCTCTTGATACAGCAGTCAGCCTCTGGGCTGACAGGGGAGTGCCAGCACCAGGAAGGTGATCTGAGTGCAGGAAGAGCCATGGGCACACCACTTTCAGGAACAATTAGCTATTGAATAAAGTCACCTGCTGCATCAAATTGCAGCGCTGGAAATGGCCTCCCTTAACCAAAAGCCCTGATGAAGTAACTCATTTTCTTTCCATCCCAGTAGCTGAATGGAGGGACCTGACTGCTGCTGCCACAGGCAGGATAAGCAGCAGGTTTCAAGTGTGATGTAGATGAAGAGTACTTGCTTGTGCAAGAGGATTTTGGTGATGTTATTTATCACAGACATTTCTCCTTCCATGTTTACACATCTTTTTAGCTTCCTCAACTTACTTGTGAAGGCATTCCAGAACACTCAGCAGAGGATGTAAAGCTGATAGCTTATCACCCAGGCACCAAGAAGACACATGCATCCTGATATATATCAGGATAGAGGAAGGAAGTGATTTAGTCCCCTGAAGTGTGAATGCTGGTGCTCTACAGCTCACAGAAGCCAGCACATATGAAAGATTTCCAAAGGCTGGTGAGTAATTCAGTGCTGACTTTTTCAGCTGTATTGAAAACTACAAACACAGCAGCTCTGCCATATTTGTTGAAAGTAAAATGAAAAGATATTGATGGCTGGTATCTGCAGCTGGGTTTGTTCTGCTATTTAGGTCATGTTTCAAATGGAAAAAAATTAGAATAATATGTTAATGCTTACACTGACTGTATTCATGTATAAAGACTTGGACTATAGGCATACAGAGGAATTCTGCCTCAATTATTTTGCTTCTGAAAATGTCCTACAGGAAATAGATGGCAAGGCAGCCTGTTCAATAGCTTTAGACAGACTGGATTTCATCCTGGTTTTATCAATCTAGAAAATCATAAAAAAGCAATATCAAATAAAAAATATGACTGTTCACATTATAGTTTTCAAGAGGATATGAGAAAGGTTGCAATCTTTCTTTAATGCCTTCCTGGAGTTCTTAAACAAACACTCAGATTTCTAGGTCTCTGTAAATCAGTCTAATAGCTTTTGTCTCTGTTTGCTCTCTTTCCCTCTCTCTAAATTGTACAGTTACATGCACAAATATTCAAAGTGAGACCAAACCTGAAAACCATATAGGTCCACAGCAAACTTGAAACATTAACAAGGAACTGTAGTCCTTCCCCCAGACCATGTAATATACACTGCAAAGGCAGAGATGTAAGAAAGGGCCAAGAACCTACATACCCCAAAGGAATAGAATCCTCCATGCAGGGGGCTCCCACAGGTTTCAAATGTATTCCTTCAACTGAAATGTTTCCTGACTCAGAAAACTATGTGCTTGTGTTAAAAACATCATCTTAAAAGTCGTTTTTGAAGGTTGAGGTCAGAAATTTGTTACACAGCTCACCTTGACTTTAATTGAATTTTATGTTTATGTCATTTCACATGAAAACTTGACTTTAAATTTCTTTTTTTGCCCTCTCTGGAGATTGCACAAATCTGGGAAGCAAAACATTTTACTGCACTGCAGACTGAAATTTGCTGTTTTCACAGTAAATGACCATGATGAATTGGTGCCTGTGACTCTGGAGCCAGTTCACAGAGAATCACATCCTCTTGATAAAGGGTCTGCTAATAGCATTTGCAAGACAAAACCTTGGTAATTAACCATCAGCTTGATAGCTAACATTGCCTTTTAGTCTCACATAAGAGTAAAAACACAAGAGAGGGTCAATTCTATCCACTAGATGGGACATTAAAACTCTCTTCCATCACTCTGGTCACTACAGGTAATTTTCAACACAACCATTCTGGAGTGTAATGCAACCATTCATTAAGAAGTACTGAACAAAGCTATACCTTCAATATATGGGCAGAACACCTTACAGCACAAGAGCTCTGTCAAGCAAAAGAGCTTTTTGCCAGCTCAGGCTTGGACCCATAATAAAATTCCAGCTACTGCAGTTCCCAGACAGTGAGCAGTATCAGCTCTGTGCTGTGTCATTATGAGTGTTAGACAGACCAAAAGTTCTCCCATATTTTTTATTTTTTTAGTGAATAGGGGATTGAGTTGGTCAAATGCTTGATCTAGGTCTATACTCTTCCATGTGGAATTTGAGCTTCATTTTTAACACAAACTGCAGCTATTGCTCATTGCTTGAGACAGACTGACACAGTTTAACAAGCAACCTCTGTGTAAAACTCACAGTTGAAAAATTCCAAATGAAAGGGAGCATGTAAGCCCATGAAGCACACTGCTCCTTCTTTAAGGCATGATTTTTCTCTATCTTCTTAAATACATGGAATCTACCTGTGAATTTCTCTTCTTAGAGTACTATATCCCCTTGCCAGAGTTTTGTGAAGTTATCCGACTCAAGAAGGAATGAAAGAAGTGGGATTTGTGAACACTCAGGACTTCCAAGAAAGCAGCTGAATGTAGCACAAAATCTCTTGGGTTCCAAATATTTAATCTTCTTACAATACTATAGAGTTAGATGCCAATACTTATTTACCACTTTCACACTACAATAATATACACCTTACCTGAAAAGCAGCACATTTTTCTTTTCGTGGGGACAGCATCGTAAAAAGTGTCTGCAAGCAGATTTAAGTCTCAAACCTTTGCAAGGGAAGATCATCACTGCTGCTGCCGCTGCTTTGAAGGCTGCTCCTGGAGGAACTGCCTGCTGCCACCTATTGATGCACTGTAGGAAGGCGCTGGACCATCAAGGCCCCACTCAGGGGCTTCAGGGAACACTCTCTGTGCTCGAGTGAGAAATCCTGGAGATCTGAGATATGGGACTCAGAGACAAACCCTTTCTAGGTGACTCCAGAGAAGCAGAATTCTTTAACATAGCTCAAGCCAGAAGCTCACTACAGAGAAGCCTTAGCTATGTGGGCTTAGGACGGCCTGCACTCCAGAATCTTACACACCATGAATATCCTCATTGCATCCTCTCCCTTCCACTGCAGGGGAAGGATTAAGACCTTGACTTTTAGGGGGCCCATCTTATGGAGAGATCACACGATCCAACCACTACTCCTGCAACTAAGAACTGGATGAATCTGTGATTATCACCTTCAGCCAGCACCAACAACACACAGGTCACTTGGCCTGGGTAAAGTTAGCAGTCTCCTAGCCAACACTGGTAACACACCAGAATGAGAGCAGCATCCCAAAATGAGAGCAGCAAGCTCCTATGACATCAGCATTGTGAGACACCCTTGCAGCTGCAATCACTGCAGGGGCAAACTGCATCCAAAGAACAAGGGTGGTAATAAGACAGTCCTTCCTAAAGGGCAGCTGCTTTTGTCCCTGCAGTTCAGAAAAAAATTTTCTTCCAAGTAAGGAGAGGAATAAGGGTCAGTTGAGCCTGGTACTGGATCCCTCAGTTCTAAGCAGCTCAGCACCCTAGGGGTGACCTACGCACGGGCAGTACCCAGAGTGTCAGTCAGCTGTGATACAAGCCAGTCCTCCTGTTCGCTCATGGTGCACACTGAGAGAGCACAAAAGGATCACACCCACCAGCTGCATGCTGCAAAATTCAGGGCAGAAAAAGAAAGAAGCAAAACCAGCCTTAGGGATGGGGTTTAAGTGTGGTTGGCACCTGGACTGCCAGTAACCACTAGGATGAGTGTAAACAGTGGGGGCTCACTGGCAGTGACTGCATCTTTGCAAGCAGAGACACCAAGGAAATTTATTAGAGTTTCTTCAACGTTAGGCAGCAAAAGGATTGCAAGGTTTCAGTCTGTGAACAGAGGCTAGAAAAATTATTACAGAGCATTGTAATGGAAGAAGAAAGTTTTAAAAGGGAATCTTTACTCATGATCTGATCCTAGTTAACCCTGATAAGACAAATGACAGGAACATCTTTGAGTTAGCCTCTGTAGATAACAAAGGTTAGTGAGGAGGAAGAGAGGTGAGCAAAGAGCTGTGATCTCACTGGAATTGATATTTAAGTTACCATTGGCAGCCTGCTGATTCAATGCTTCCATGATTTTCTCAAAACAAAAGAGCTTTCCTCCTTTCCTCCCCCCTTATTCAGTTTGAGACTGCTTTTATGTGCAGATTTGGACCCTGAAAGCAGAGAAGTACTGACCCCTGAGGTCCCCAATGAACATAACAAGACTTGGGTGCTAGTGGAAATTGTGGGCTCACACCTCTTTTGTTTTATAGTCCATTAATAACAACTTTTTTCTAAGAAGCGTTTCCTCTGGCATTAGCCAGAGGATGGTTTTCATGAATGCTTTTGTATAGCCTGCACAGAATGAGTCTGATACACAAGAGCAAAAGGGAAAAAGAAGCTTATGCCAGCAGATTTTATAAATACACCTTACAAATGAAATTTCAGTGTAAACAGAATAAGAGAGTGATTTAATTCCCAAAGATCCAGCCCAGAGACCTCAAATGTGCTAAAGAGATTTGATCATGGTTATGTCATGCTCAAAACCAGAAAAATTACACAAGCTGTGGGTAAAATATTGACTGGAAGAAGGAAATCTAAATAGAAACTCAACGTTTCTCCAACCATAATGATTTAGTACTTTCCACTAACAACTTGGGCAAAACAGACTGAACTTGGGCAAGTTAATTTAATTTATTCCCAAACAAAAATCAGAGTAGGGTGATGAGAAATAAAACCAAATTGTAAAATACCTCCCCTTGCCTCTCTCTCTTCCTGGGCTCAACTTCTCTCCTGATTTTATCTACCTCCTCCCATCCAGCAGTGCAGGGGGATGAGGATAGGGTTTGTGGCCAGTTCATCACTCTCTCTCCTGCTCCCTCTTCCTCAGGGGGAGAACCCCTCACACTCTTCTCCTGCTCCTGCTCCAGTGTGGGGGCCCTCCAACAGGAGACAGTCCCCCACAAACTTCTCTTCCTTCTCATAGAGTCTAGCTCTTCACAAAGTGCCCCAGCATGGTCCCTCCCTCAGGGTGCAGTCCTTCAGGAACACACTGCTCCAGAGTGGGTCCTCCATGGACCTGCCAGCAAACCTGCTCAGTGTAGGCTGCTCTCTCCATGGGGGCACAGCTCCTGCCAGGACCCTGCTCCAGCACAGGTTTCCCACGGGGTCACAGCCCCCTTCAGGCTCTCCATGCTCCAGTGTCAGGTCCTCCACGGGCTGCAGGGGAATCTCTGCTCCTCCATGGACCTCCACAGCGTGGAGGGTCACAGCCTGCTGCACCAGGGGCTGCAGGGGAATCTCTGCTCCTCCATGGACCTCCACAGCGTGGAGGGTCACAGCCTGCTGTACTAGGGGCTGCAGGGGAATCTCTGCTCCAGTGACTGGAGCACTTCCTCCTGCCCTGACTGGTGACTGCAGAGTTCTTCCTTTCACATGTTTTTACTCCTTCTTCATGGCTGCCATGTCACAGAATTAAATCTGTTATCCCAGAGGTGCTACCACTGTCATTGTTAGGCTGAGCCTTCGCCAGCAGTGGATCCATCTTGGAGTTGGTTCCGTGGGACATGGGGGAAGCTTCTGTCAGCCTCTCACAGCAGTCATCCCTGCTCCCACTACCAAAACCTCACCACACAAACCCAATACAAGCATACAGAAAAGGGCTTTAAAAACAGTGTTTAAAAACACGAGTTAAACTTGTGACTAACCAGGAAAAGTAGGACGGCATTATGGTGTTTATCTCTCTCTACCTGAAGTTGAAACTATGAGTAAATTCAATACAATAAACCAAAGCACAAGTAACTTCATTTTGTATACAAAATTAACAGAAAACTGATTTATTTCTCCAAAACAAAACCACCTTTTCAAAGCATTGGCACACACATTCTGCACAGAGTAAATAGAATTATTATGGCATTTCTTCTACCTTGCTCATCAGCAGCATTTACCACTTTCTTTACATTGAGCTTTCAAAAAAAAAAAAAAAAAAAGCAGAAACAAAAGGATCAACAAATTAAACTACTACATATATATTTTAATTATATGCTATACATAATATTTGTATTTAATATTTTTAAATTTTAATTTATAATTAGAGACATTATCTCTGCTATCAACAGGAATGTTCGATTCCTTTAAGCAAATGCTATTCTTGTTATTGTCACAGCCTCCTCTCCCTTTCTTTTTAACAACAACCAGAAAACCCCACAACCACCCTTCATTTTCTTTTGACAAATTTTTATTGTTTTGCTACAGACTTCATAGATAATTTCAGCCCACTTCAAGGATCCCACCTGAAATCCCAGATGACGGTATGGAACTTAAGTTCTCCTTCCTCAAACATTGGTAGACAGCATGACTTCGAAAAGCTTTGGGCTCCCTATTCTCCCCCTGCCTGTCTGAACTTAAAATTGAAAGAGGTTAAATAGGTGAAATTATCTCTTCCATTCCTGCAATAAAATGATCCACTGTACTGAAGAATAAATTTTGAGAAGTACTCCAGGGGGAAAAAGATGCATAAAAGATATTGTGGTTAAGTCAGTGTCTGCTTAGCATCATGGAGCTATAGCTGTGAGATTAGCAACAAAATATTATTGTTAAGCAATGACTTGTTGGCTAAAACCCTGCCACTCATGAACCCCCAACATCCGACATCATCATACTATCTTCAGCCCTCTGTCCTTGTCTCTGCCAAAATGCTGTAACTTACTGGTAATTTGCTATTCTGAAGTAATTACTAAGATGGTAAGTTTTTTCAATACTTCAGACACGATAAAAAATGGCTTGCTTAAAATATGGCAAATAGACCTTACAGTACAATGAAAAATATGAAAAAGGAGACTTTGAAGAGAATCATCTTTAAAGTGGGATTAATAATATTCCATTGGCTGGCTGAAACCACCCAAATAACTAATGGCAATTAGCAAGCACTCTTTCAGTATTAGTCATCAATAAAAACACAATTTTATGAGGTCTCTTTGCTCCTTTTGCCTAATACAGAATAGCCTCAGTGTTCAAAAAAGGATATAAAATTAAATGTTTGATCAAATTTCAATAAAAAGCAGTAATTATTTCAGTAGGAGCTGAATTGGATAACCTTTGTGCAGGAAGTACTTGAGCAGGTGTAGGGCTTCTGTATTACTTGTTACAACTATTGACTGGGAAAGTAATTGGTGCTGAGCACAATTAATAGCTAACAGAGATGACCTATAGGTAAAGAAGTTTTGAGAAGTGCAAGAGAAACATAGATAGAAGGTTGGTGAAGAAAAAAAGCAGTAGATGGAAGAAAGGCATTTCATGAGATACAATTTATTGTTTAGCATTCTTCCCATCAGTTTTGGAACAACCTGCTTTATAAAGTTCTCTAAATATCTCTATTTTCTAAAACAGTATATCCCCCAGCATCATTTGAAAATATATTCCAAAATAAAATTTCTTCTTCATATTTATCCTCTATTCACAGACTATCTCCAGAAGGAAAGACTCATTACCAGATCTTGCTTCTTCCTTCTTCTTGAGCAGAAACTGAAGCCCAGAAATTTCAGCCTGAATATAAAGAAGAACTTCTTTACTGTATGGGTGACCATGCAGTAGAACAATTTTCTCACAGAGGTTGTGGAGATTCCCTTGATGAAGAAATATCTGGACACAATCCTGTGCCATGTGCTCTAGAATGACCCTGCTTGAACAGGGAGGTTGGACCAGATGACCCACTGTGGTACCTCCCAACCTGACCTGTTCTGTGCTTCTGATGTTCTGATGAAGGAAGAACCTGGAAATAAATTTCTTCAGAATGACATCATCTGTCCTTTTAAACCCCAAATTTACAGCTCACTAGCTGTTCAAATGTACATATAACTGAAGATAGAATAGGTGCAAATGCAGCAGCATATATGTGTGTAAGAAGTATTTACTAAGGGGAAAGCCAAATTGCTTGTAAATATTTACTCTAGAGTCTTGTAGTTCATCACGACTACACTTAGTTATGGTGAGAATGTAACACCACTCCTCAGAGCGGACTGGGATCTTCAGTAGCATCCTGGAAGTGATATTCTTCACCCCTCCATGGTGACTGTCAGCTAACACAGGCAGAACATCCAGTAATTGCAGTGGCTTTACTCAAAAATACAGGGTTTGATGGAAGGTTGAGTTCTGTACTGCATGGCTTCTACCTCAAGTTTAGGCAAATGCTGAAGTACAACATTCAAACATGCATATTGTCTATATTTGTTAAAGTTTTCATGTCAGCTTGGATCCATAATTTCCTCTGAAACTCCTTTTCCTGCTCTCTGGAAGAAACTTGTCATGTCTGATCCAGACCCTTTCCCTCTTACCCTTTCCTCCACCAGCTGCTTTCCTCTCTGGACAAACCTGGGTTGGATATTTCCTGCTCATTCCCAGAGCTAGGGAACTCTCCTCACTGGAAAGTGGAGTGTCTGATGGTACACACCACTGAATACCATGGCTTCAGTAAGTAGTACAGCTTCTGACATAACTCATATCTCCTACAGAGCCTTCCACTAAAAGAGTCATAATGCCATCACATTCTTCTGAAGGCAACAGATTCTTCAATTCACTTCTCTGAATGCAAGCATCTAACATCCTAGCCTGTCCCAACCTAATTCCAGATGCCTGTCTGTGCAAGGCTTCCAGAGACCCTACATCTCAACTTATGAGTTTCATCTTGAGGAGTGGGTTCACCCTCTCAGACCTGCTCTCCATCATTCTCTGAGTGTCTCTTACCCCTCAGCACACCATGTGAGAGGTAGAACATGCAGAAGTTCAACACCAGTACCAGCAATAATTTGGTTTTAAAAAAATTGCAGCTCAGTACATATTTTCTTCCTAACAGAGCCAGTCTGAGTTTTATTAAGTTAGGAATCCATTAATAAGGATTGTACCCAGCAGAAGCACGAGTTACATGAAGGAAGCAGATTTAACCCAAAGAGCCTGAATCCTGTAACAGATGGGCTGGGCTGGCCATGCTTACGTTCATGGAACTGGCTCTCCTCTCTGAGTCTGCATGACATTAACCAGCACAAGGCATCTGGTAGTGAATGCCATGGAGACTCAAAGAGAGGAGCCAGTTCCACGAACACGAGCATGTTCAGCGCTCCGTGGGTCACTAATCCTTCATCATGTTCACAGCTTTGCAGGCTGACGCAGTGCCGATACAAAAATACACACATTTGCCAGACTGAAATCCTCCCACCTCACTCAATATTCATGAAAGGCTATGGGAATGGAAATGGTTATATGACACGTAGGCTCTGAAGAACATTCTTGGGCTGTGTTACACCCAGGTGTTGTGTGTGTGGTGCCAGGTGCAATATTATTGCTCAGAGAATGGAAAATTAAGACTATTGGGGGTTTATCGCTTAGCAAGGGTACAGTCAGACCACAACAGGCATTAAAGTTAACTGCAAACAACTGATTTACTGTGGTCTGAGAGGCTGACTCATCACCAGAAAGATTTTAACTAACCATCTGCATGCTTCTGACTCATCGCAACTAAGGAATAAACCCTATATATTTAACTTAGTTGAATATGTTTTACTTTACCATGGCACCAAGTCAGGAGTGCATAAATAGGCCAGGTTACGGCAATTCAGCTTTCCATCTGTAAATTGATCATCTATTCAGCTGTTAATACTTTTAGACTTTCAGCACAGCCTTCTAGGAAAAGTTTTAAAACATTTTGGTCCCTAAGCATTTTGTTTCCATTTTGTGCTCTGAAAATCCCTATTTAAATCAAAGATATCCCCTAAGCCTCATACTCCAAGCTGGAGATCCAAAGAAAGCTGTTCAATTTGCAGGGAGAGGTTTGAGCTTCTACAGTGTATCTCATTGAATATTTTGCTGGCAAGATTTTGACTGATGTTTGTAAATCCTCACAAGCTTAATTAGTTTGAGTCAGAACTAGATTTCTTTGGTTCAGTGAGTGTTCTTGAATAAGAACCAGAATCCTAGTGAACTGTGTAATGATATAGTACAGGTCCCTCTAGAAATAGATTAAATTCCATAACTACAGTAGGGTTGCATGATATGTTTTTCAAGTAGCCAGATTCAGGAGTTGTTTTTGTTAAAGTTTTCCGGTAGAAAACACTTCTGCTACACTGAGGCACACTATAGATTAAGATTTTTTAATTTCACATTATTAAACTTTCAAAGGTTAGACTTTCGTTTTGTTTCCAGAACAGTTCTTTAATTGCATTCTTCCTAAAACTATGTTCAGCACTAAAATCAAAGCCGAAAGACTAAGAAACATTTTATTTCCAGGTAAAAGAATGTTTTCCTCACAAGATAAATATTCACTCAGGCACAAAAAAGAGAAAGTATTGGCTCCTCAGACAAAATGTGCAGCCTCTAGGCTATTGTGCCATTTTGTTCCATTATGTCTGCAGCAAAGCTTCAACAGACCAGTGATAAAAACACTCATTTTATTTTGTTTATGACCAAGACAAAGGATTTGTCTACATAAATGGATAAAAATACTTGACTAATGCAGTTGAAGATGTATTTGGTAGTTCTGGGTTGCTTGAATGTGATTGATTTTCCTGTTTTATTCTTATCTTTCTCAATAAAAGAGTAATGTGGACATATATCAGCATAATACATGCCTAGCCATTCTCAAGGCTCTGAAGAGTTTCATAATGTTTCCCCTTAAGTCAGGGTATACTTTACCAGAGCAACCATTTAATATTTTTATGTATAGCTTAAGGATTCCTTTGCCTAGTAAATCCCTTGATGCTAGTATCTGTTTGATAGACTTGTGTCAATTTGGCAGGTGTCTAATTCTACTTACAAAGTTTTTACCAAAACTAAAGGGTTATTCCCAAACTTTACAGTGCAGGAAAAATATGAAATGGGAAATATCAGATTAAGAAGCACTTAAGCAATAAATAATACAATTACATATCAAATGAACAATCTATCTTTGAAAAACTTTTTAATGTATAGCTGTTGGTTGGTGATTTTTTCCCCTGTATCAAGAAAAAGCCTTGCTTTTGAACATACTCAGGAAAAACATGATATGGGGCACAAAAAACTCATGTTTTGTGGGAAGAAGGATGAGACCATGCACTGTAGGACATTAGATCACCATTACCTACAAGTCAGCAGAGAACAGACACAGTCCTGCTGTGACTGCAAGGGATCTGGACAACAGTTACAAATTATTGCCTGCTCCGAAAATGCAGGACATCTCATTATCTAGCTAGGATTCACTCCATACTTGAACCACTGGCTTTCTTCATGGGTTTACCAGAAAGAGAGCTAAATGGGAGAATCCAAACACATTGGAATCCACTGTTACAGATCTTAGAACAGAAGCAGCCCACCTCAACCAGGGAAGGTGCTGCCAAGGCACGCACCAGCTATTCTGTGTAAAAATCTATGTAAAACACATTCGTCAGATGACAGGACGAACAAGCGTTAATGTTTCATGGTAATTCATTATGAAGAATATGTCCCTTAATTCAAATATGCTCAGTTTGAAGTTCATAACTACAGAGAGGATTTGCCAAAGTCTTTTCCTCAGTGATAACAGGGGAGAAGGCAATTTTGAAACTTGTGAGCTGAACACAAATCCCACATAAGGAATAGGTTGACAGCCACAACACTGACATAAAAAATGGCCACCAGGCATATCATGAGATCTGTTTTTATTTTGCTTTTTTGCATTAGTAGTTTTAGGATTTCTGGGGTTTGTGCTGCTTCTGAAAGGTGAAAGCTATCTTCAGAGATGATGAAGATAAAAGATTTCCTTAAGCACAGGCTGTCACATAAAGTTTTATGGCAAAGACCAGATATTGTAGGATTTAATATAAAATCCTAAGAAAATGTCAAAAGTGCATGACTTTCTGAAGGGCTCTCCTTGCCTGAGGGAGCCTGATGGACCAGTTGTCTGTGATTTTCCTCCCTGCCACTTCTTTTTCCAACACCTTCCTCCCAGGGACAGTGTCTTTCCGGACCTAACGCATGCCTGTATGGATTCAGCAGTGTGCAGTCTGTCCTGAGCTGCAGATGACTGCTCCAGCCTGTCAAGCAGGACCTTGAACCACCCTCAGTTCCGTCTGCCTCCACAGACTGTTTAAGGCACCCAGCTGGAACAGTCCTTGGGAATCCTTGTCCATATTTCAGTTGCCTGATAGAGTCCCTGCTTAAACTTAGGAAGGAGACATTAATATTCTGTCCTTTATTTTTCAGAGCTGAAACTTCTACTGTGGGGCCAGCGGGGGTTACTTCTCTGCATAAACTAGCAGGAGGCAGTACCCTTGAAATTTCCTCATAATGGCAGAAGGAATCCTGCTGGGACACAGACAGCTGCCAGGACTAGCAGGCTGCCAGCTACACAGCTCTTCAAGATCCTCCACAAGAAAAGCTTCCTATCCTTGCAAGTCCAACATCTCATTAAAATCTCTTTTCGCCAGACATTAACTAATCAGCCCAACCAGGCCTGTAAGGAGGCATTTTGAGCTCGCTCTCACCCTCCTCAGGCTCTTTCCAGCTACTGCAACAGCCTCCCCTGCAGCAGCAGCAGCCAGGCACCCGCCGGCAGTGTGTGTCCTCTGCACAGCCACGGCATGGTGCGCTCCCCACGCTGCCTGCGCCTCTGAGCCCCTCTCTCTTCAGGTTAAATGGTTCCTGCTATACAGCATCCTCATGGTGGAACACGACCTGGTGTCTAGAACGGGGAATACAGTAGTATGGCACGTTGTGAATAACAGGACAAGAGGAAAAAGGTGGTCTGGTAGACATATATGCTATTACTGTCCCTCCAGAGGATGAGACCTCTGGAGAACAAAAAAACACAAAAAAAATCTGAACTTCATAATTTATGCAGCTAAATAATTATTATAACCTCCTCTGCTTTACTGTCCCACTTCAACATGCTGCCTTTGTCTCACATTCCCTATTTCCCATTACATGTCCAATGGGTGGCTGCTGTGCTGTGTGTGCTCACAGGCATATCCAGGGGCATAGAAGCATTGCGATTCCTGGCAAAAAAAACGCTAATATATATGTTTCCTTCCTGGCTGAACAGTCAGGATCTTTCCTCACTTCCAGACACCCATCTTCCTCTACTACAACACTTTACATGCAATTAGTAGTTTTTATAAAACAATAACACAGCAAAGATCTGTATGTGGAAGAGCATATGAAACCCACAATTTTTTATTGTAACACAACTTTCTGTGTTTTTTAAGGAATGACGACTAACTGCAAATATGTTTAGTTTAGGTTGCCTTTTGAAAAACGTCTCAAAACAGTCCACTGGAAAAAATATGATTATTCTTTACAAAGATGAAGGCACTTTCAGGAGTGTGGGTTATATTTCATAGAATGGCTATGACTAAATGGACATGAGACACTTTTTAAAAGCTCAGGAGAGAAGCTACCTGCTTCTTTCCTAAAGCAGTAATCTGACAGATTTAACCCTACTTCTAGCCAGAGTTTGGCAGCCAGCAACTCACACAAGATTTACACATGGTAAAAATCAGAAACCAGCTAAATCTTGTTGTTGGGAGCTGAGCTAAAACACAAGTCTATTTAATGAGCTTGAAGAATGGACCATGGTTGTTCAGAGAAATACGCTTGTCTATCTCCTTAAAGGGTGCTCAGTCGCCTTGGCAGACTGATCCCTATCCCTTCCCCAGGCTAGTCTGGACCACATTTCTCTCCCATGTACACCACTGTGTAGTATCAGGGATGGTGGGACCCCCTGAGCACAGTGAGCTGCTGCTGCCCTGGCAGCTGCCATGGCACTGCTATTTCATTAGTTGTACGATGTTTACAGTCATTCAGCTAGAAGCAGGTCAGTGCTTTCAGGGGGATCTTCCTTGGATAGACCTCAGTGCCTAACTCCAACTGCCACTATTACACAAAAAGCACAAGGCCTTGTGAACAGGCATGCTCTTCCTTTTAAGTGCAGGAATAACAGGAATCACCATCTTCCCTCCACTAATCTTACTCTTCTCTTCATCTGTTTCTTTTCTATGGAGTCCCTTGTTCTCTTCTCCTTTCCTGCTTAATTTTTCTCTGCCTTTAGCCTTTTTCCTTGTTAATTGTTTATTCCTTCTTTGTGTCTCTTTGCTTCCCTCCCTGCCTCCTCTTTGACAGAAGGTGACACACTGCTCATGCTGAGAGCATATACCAGATGACTGTGAAAACAAGCTCTGGCTTGTAGACTGCTGGAGGAAATGACAGATGCCCTATACAAAGTGACTGCCACACAAGTGCCAAAATATTGAGAGATGAAAATCAAGTTATTTTCAGGTGGAAAGGTATCGTCCTAGCAGGACCTGAACAGTTAACATAAACTGTATGCAGTTTATGTATGGGGGTTTCTGTTCAGGCTATTGTTTAGATCTGGCAGCTCTTCAGCAGCTTTTGCAGACACATTTCCCCTTGACAGATTGAAGATTTTGTTCGAAGATGTCCAAATTTGACCTGAAGTAGATTGCATAAATAGGACATTGCATAAACAAGTATTAATATCTTCCTATTTTCATAAATAGCTTTACCAAGATCAGCATCCTCCTCCCTGCCTTGGAGAGAGAGAGACTGGCATATAGCACAGCGCAGTGACCAGCTCCATGTCACACTGTGACAAAGCTGTGACAGAGCCCATAGCTCATCTGTCCTCAGACACAGCTCCTGAATAATTATTAGGATGATAGCTGGGGTTTAAATTCTCTTCTACAGAGACACCCTTCTATTGTAATGTGTTTGTTTTAATTTCCTAGTTTTTTATTTACAGTTCAAGTGTTAATGGCTCATTCCAATGTACCCCTATGTTTTTCCCAAGTTAGTCTATCCCTATGTTGTGCTCACCCCTGAAGTTTCCTAAAATGATAAACCCTGCCCTATGTTCCAGCTCCTTCCCTGTCAGTCAGTGTTTCCCTGCCCAGCTCCTTCCCAACCATCACAGTTGTCCCATCCCCTGTTCCAGACCCTTCCGTGTCAATCCTCCCTCCAGCCTATCCCTGCATGGTTCCTCCCCTTGGGGTGTCACCCAAACCTCGATGCCCCATTGGCCCATGTGACCCCAGTCCTCCCTCATTAGTTCAGGATGTTGTTAATCCCACCTTATCCTCCTCCCCTCCCTACCTTATTGGTTGAAAGTTTGTGTCTCCCCTGGGATCCTCCCCTATAAAACCCCCTGCACATCCCAGTTCTGTGTCCTTTCATCCCTGATGCTCTCTGAGGAAATAAGCCTTTGGGAATCATATGAAGGATCCCTCTCTGGTTTTTGTCCTAATCCTCTACGCCTTTCCCACCTTGGTGCTACAGAGAGCAGTCTTGCTGCCAGGGGATCCAGCAGCCACTGCTTTATCTCTATCTGGGTCTATTCCGGACCAGGAGAGAGCACACCCGGCATGGTCCAAGACCAGGGCTGGCTGGGGAACCCTCTCGAGCACTGTGTCACCCTTCAAATACTCTCTGATCTAATTACACATCATTTAATAGTCTTAATAGTCACCCTTTCATATACTCACATGACATCTACATGACACTCTCTTTCTGATATGGCCAAACAAACAAAAAAAAAAAATTGCTACAAACTGTTATTCTTGAGTGGTTTCAAAACTTCAGGACTTTAGAAATATGAAGGGTCAAAGTCAAGACCTGAAATCCATCTACTGGATATGAATTTCCACATACCCTCCATCGGTAAGGGTTGTTTGGACACACCTGACTAGAGCAATAACCAGATCATTTTGGTTTCAAATGGCTTCCTTTGGAGTCTGAAGAATTTAAGACTGTCTGGAATTTAAGCAAATTTAAATTTTCAAGGCCACTAAAACTTCCAACACCTGAGAAATGCTTTTGGCTTTAAAGCTTACATGTATATTTGATCTGGTACTTGGTATAACATTATCTACTTTGACCAAAATGTATTTATGTTAACATTGGATGGCTTTAATGCTGCATTTGATTTACAGCTGAAAGTTGTAGAACAACAGACCGTTAACAGGAAAGCAAGAGCAGTTCTGAGAGCTCTTCCTCTTTTAATGTTTGCTATGGTAGCTAGTTTATGGTAGCTAGTTTTGTAATTGTAAAGGAAAACATGAATAAGAGTGAATGAATCTTTCATATCCTCCTACACCAGAATGCACCGTTTTGCTCATTTAGTTTTACCTCCTTTGTTTGAAAACAAAAATAGCAACAAAACACCCAGGCCATAAAATTTCAAGATGTTGCTGAATCAAACCCATATATTTGACATACTAGAGCCAAGATAAAAAAATTCTGCTGAGTCTGAATTTTACAATAGCTAAGATGAGGAGAAGCATTTTATTATTGACAGAAATTGCCTATAAAAGGCTTGTAATACCAACACTGCTGCTGCTTCTTCCTGCACATTCAGTCTCGTCTTTGGCCCATCATGCAGGGAAGGGTGCTCTGTTACAGCTCCTGCTACCTCAGGACTCCTCTCCAACACAACAATACCTGCAGATCCTCTCACACAGCTCTGAGCAGTACAAGAAGCTGCATGAAAAGGCCAAATCTCTTTAATGTGTATAAGAGTTTTGTTATGCTGTATCTGACTAGTGAAGACACATTAGAGATGTCATCCGCTACGGAGAAACATTGGGTTTGTTGTGGTGGTTGTGTCTTTGGAGGGGTTAGGCCAGTCACATCTTCCAGACCCAGCTGGTCCCTCATCCCCATGCCCAACAGAAGTCTGCAGCTTGCTCAGAAGAGGCAATTGAAGAGTGAAGCCCAAGGCAGTTTTTGTAGCAACGAAACGCTACTGCTTTTTCTGTGGGACATAGTTGGAAGGCTATAGTTTTTTCCTTTTGCTGCAAAGCCATTTTAGAAGAGATTTCTTCTCCTTCACCCTCCCTTCTGCACTCCAGGAATTATTTCCTTCAATCTTTCCAGTGTTATGCTGAGGCAACTCCTCAACATATTATGCTCTAAACTGTATCACTAGAATGATCCAGATTAAAAATTGATCCAAATTAAACACATGCCACAAATAGACATATTTTAATGCCTGGTATATCTTATGGTGTGGCATGCACAGCATCCACAGAAAAAACTGTACCAGCACATTAAGAGTGCTGATGGACTGCAGAATGGAGATGGGAAGGAGAGGGAGGACTATGGAAAGATCATCAGCCTGTCAGCAGGTAGAAACTACCCCATGGGACACCAGGCCTGTCCTCAGGCTGCCTGTGTCCTTCTGTAAGAGGCAATCCTGTCCCAGGAAGGTCCTGCTTCTCTCTTCTGACCTTCAGATACTTGGTCCCTCACCAGAGTGCCAAGCACTTCTGGGACTGTACTGGGAGCTAGGCCAGGCAATTCCTAAGGGTCAGAAGTAATCTTTTTGTACCCAGGGACAGGAACTCCTAAACCAGCATGTCTGCTAAAGAAACTATGAGACTACAATAATCTGGATTGGGAGTGTGTATGTGTGTTTCATTAAGCCAAATCATTCCAGATACTTAAAGAGCAGTAAGGCAAACACCTCAGCTGGCAGTGATCTTCAGAAAGGCAAGGGGCATACAGACCAGAATGAACAGCAAGAATAATTACTATACCTCAAGGGGTAACATTAAATATTTAATAAATAACCTAACTTCCTTTTCACATCTGGTTTTGGGTTTTTTTGTTTTTTTTTTTTTTCTGTCGCATCCTTGTCAATCTGTCAAGAAACAGCAAGAATATTTCAAAACTGAAGTTCAGGATGAGTCAAGTTTGTTGTATCCCTTCACTTTATTATGTCATCCAGTTGATCAAAACCAGTCCATAGAATCTGGACCCAAGGCTAGATATATTGAATGACATATTGAACAGAGAAGTCCAGTTGCTCACAAAAGGTGGTTTATGGAAAAACAGTAACACACTCCATTCTGAGAACATCTCCTTGAATACTCTGAAAAAACACAGATAGAACTTGCATAAGAAAAGGAAATATCTTTACTTAAAAGTGGTGTGTCAATATTAATCTTCTAAATAATAATACATAGATTGAAAATACAGGAATGACATGAAAAGTTCCCAAACACTTGTCTTGTGCAGAGCATCCAATCCTTTGTGTCTTTCAGAGTCTCACAGAATAAAAACCAAGAGGATCTACTCTGGAATGACAGAATATCTCATCCACTCAATGAAAGGTAAATGTTTCACCATTAAACATCTCAAAAAGTATGCCATGGGCATGCTATGAGTACAGAACATTGGAATCCACAACAGGGAAATAAATTGAGCAGGAAATGTCTGGAAAAATCATTGGGAGAAAAAGACCCTATGCTGCAGTAGGAGACAAAACCCCAGCATCCTCTAAACTCAAATCTGATGGCAGTATAAACCAAGCGCATGAAAAAGATGCAGATGTGAGTGCACACTGAAGTCCTTACAGTTCTTGCTGACAGCATGCTGAATTTATCCTCTGCCTACATGACACATGGTAAGTCATGGATCTTTCTGTAGGAATAGACCAGTCACAATCTGGTTTAAAACAGCAGCTGAAGCATGTCTTTCTGTCCTTCCCCCCATTTTAAAAGGGTTTTTCACACTCCAGTTTGAGTTACCTTGTTCAGTGAACAGATGGTATGTCAACGTACTTTCATTGAAATTGGAAAACAGAAGGCTGCCCCCTGCATTTTTTTTTACCACATCCTCCACATACTGTTGTTTTCATCTCCGAACTATTAATTTTTTTTTTTTTTTTCATTTTGGATGTCAATGTCACACCTATAAAAATGGTCAGGAAGGACAAATGAGTAGTGAAAGGTATTCACTTAGAACTTTTATTCTGTCAAATTCATTCCAGCAACAGTAGATTTCCAGAATCAATATTGACTGGCAGCCAGTCCTTCTAAATATCAGCATCCTCATGAATCAAATCTACTGTATATCACACTGCATGTTCACAGACAACATAAGAAAACCAAAACCTTGAGACCTTCAGTTAGGCACATCTATGATTGATGTTCACTGCATACACAAATGTACTTGTTGAATAATTTGTACTTAACATGCTTCCCCATTTTGTGGGCAATGCAGCAACTTTAACAAATACATCTACATGCTTGCAAGACTGATAATACAAGCCTCTTCACAAGAAAAGAGGTATTGCTCCATTCTCAGCTAGGCAAGTTATCAAGTCTCAGAGAAAGGATATTTCATTCCTGTAAATACTTCATGCTTATCTCTAATGATGATAACAAGATTCTGACCTTGACTCAATGTCACCAGTCACCGGCAGCAGACCCATTTGTTCTGTGATTTTGTATAAAAAGCCACCTTATTGTATGACCTGAATGCTTGAGAAAGCCTAATGTTCTTGGACTAAACACAACCAGGAATCCTCACTGGAGATGGCAGTGGGATGCAACTTTATCTTCCAAATCACTCAGCATTTCCCTCCAGTGCCCTAGGAACATCAATTTGCTACACACCTTTCTGTGTGACTCATCTAAAACATGCAGGAATGTCCAGATCCAACATAACTAGGAACACTCAGCATCTATGCTTGAACATCCTCTGGACCTCAATTTTGCATTTAATTAGGGCATTGCCAAGCTCTAGCTGAAGTTCCTAAAGCCAAGGTCTTGCAGAAAGTACAAAATTAGATATTCAGCACAACATGCAAAGACTGGGTCAAGCCTAATCCAGCTGACTGCAGGATGATCTGAAATCCTGTCTCTCCTCTGGGCCTGAAACCAGTGCTTCAAGCATCCTTCCATGTCTGTAATCCAGTTAGAAATGCAAGACTAAAAACGCCTCCTGGATTTTTGATACCAAGCTGTCCTAGTGGCTGTTAATCATACTTTCACGGAAGCCAAAGAGTTCAGTTTCCAGGGGCAGATTTGTTTTACCTTTATTCCAAGACAACTCACTCCCCCAGGCAGGAGAGTGAGCTTCTAAGTGTGGACTCAAGTCCATTCAGGTGAGTATACCAAGTGGCTCTTTAATGGCTCAAGTAATTTTATTTTTTTTGTTAACATAGCAACAAAAGAATTACTAAGCCAAATCTGGAACAAGGCTCATTGCAGACTTCAAGCCTCATAAAGCTCAAAACCAGAATATACATGCTAACATTTTTTCATTATTTTCTTAAGTATTTGTTGAGCACAGACAGGTGGTTCTTTGTTGCAGCAGACCTTTCATTAGGGGTAGAAACGAGCCAAGACACAGACATTTAACAACGTGAAAAAGGATCTCAGTTTACTCTTCTTATAGCTCAACCATCCTGACTCTGATCACAGCAAGCTCCTACTGTAGGGTCCACTTGCAGACTCTGACTGCTGGCTATCTCCTGCTGTGCTATGACTGCAAGTATTAAGACTGACCACAGTCTTTTACCTAGCTCGACTATGACTGCAGGCTCCAACTCCATCAGACTCAGACTGACCTCATAGCTAATCTTACACAGCAGCAACTCTCTTTCTTGTTTCATTCTTCTTTGGGTCTCTCTGGATCATTCTTTCTTCCTCAAGGCTCTTTTCTGACCTCTAGGTCCTCTTCCTGGAAAAGCAACCCATTGACTTGCCAATCCACCTCTTTTATCACACTTATCTTTATTAGTCACTGCTAATTGACACATTAAGGGCAAGACAGTTCCTCTTCTTTGGTAATTAGTACCACTGTGACCTATCAGGAGCAAAGTTGCCTGTAATCCCTTCTTCTGCACCTACAGTTCTTTAACAGCTCTCCTCCCTCCTGAGCATCTTTAAGTTTCCAATTTGTATTGATCACTTGAAAAAGAAAAGAAAAAAAATAGAAAAAGGACTAACTGAAAATAAAAGCAAAATCAATTCCTGAGTTTTCTGGAAATTATTCTGATTCCTAAAGGAGTGAGAAAGTTTAAGCACTAGATTATTAACAATTTTTACCAAGCAATGAAAGTAAGCCCTGAGCTTTTATTTAGCCATCCTTGGTATTCAGAAAAAAAATAATATGTGTGGCTTCCATTTAATGTTTGGTGCAAATTCTCTAGGTTAGATACAGCATTCTTCCATGATAGTGTAGGCAGAACCAGTAAAATCAGTTCTTGGTATTTCATCTAAAGAGACAAGCCACTGCACTGAGCCCAGTTATTGGCATTCCCAGCTATACATCAAGAGGACACTAGATATGTTGAATAAGCAATTCACTCAATGCTTGCACTGAAAATGAGTAGTGTTTCAAAGGCTTGAGGTAGACTACACAGTTTTTGCAGCTTTCCAGACATTTAAGAGGAAAGCAGTGCTGTACTATATTTTGAGCACTGTCTCATTTCAGACAATTACAAACTATGTCAGCAGGCTGCATGCAGGCATATTCAGAGGTTTCACACAATTACTGGGGGCAACAGAGCCTTGATAATAATTTTCACTTTTCACCTGCTCAACCAGAGTAACTGAAAGAGATCAATTTCATGCTATAACTGAATTCCCAAAGGAACCAGAAGCCTCTGGTTGTGCACACTGCAGCTCAAACACAGCATCTCATTCACATGCTCTAGAAGGCTTCTGAGAATGAGAACAGCACTGTCACTTAAACATGTGATTTACACCTGCAAGTCAACTAGCAGTGTTAATACACTTGGAGATCAATCCTGTAGTGGTATACCATAGCAGACCTTTCGTTTGTTCATTTTTACTGTTTTAACATACAGCTTAATGTAAAGAAAACCTTTGTGCTCAGTCGGACATCATATTTCAAAGCAAAGTACTTTCCACACTGTGTAATTACAGAGTGGAACTTGTCACTTCAGAACACTGAGGTGGCCCAGAGGGCAGCTGAGTTCAAAAGCGACTTTGTGCAGGCAAAGTTCAGAGGTGGCTGCTCAATGTGACTACCTAGATGCAAGTGCTTTCTTAGGAAGTTCCTTGAAGTAATGGACCCGGGAAGAATGATCAGGGGAAAGGTCACTTTCTGTATGTTCTGATTTGATGTACTTCCCTTAATTGTTTGTTCCTGCTAGTTGTGAGACACGGGGCTGCTCAGGGCAGACTTCTGGCTTAGTCTGACATGCTCATCCCTGTATTTTCCTATACTCACCAGCACTAACTGTAATTACTGAGCAGCATGGATGTTGTACAGTTTTGCCCAAGGTAACCTCCCTGAACCTGGTATCCCTCCTGTGACTGACAGATTGTATGTACATGGGAATCCTTAATAAAACAGTTATTAAGTGCATTTACACAATCTAATTGCAGCCAATAGGACTGACCAGACTCAACCTAAGAGATTTCCTGCTCTGTCCTTCCTGTGATTTCTTACTATCATCTCCCCCACAGGGCATATGGCAGAGTTATATTTGAGAGAAGGTAATGTTATCTCTGATTCCAAAAGAGGTATTGTTTGTATTTTTCTAAAAGACTATAAATAACAAAGTTTGACAATCTTTCTATTAAACCACTGCTCAAAACACACTCCAAAGGCTCCAGCAGAATATCTTATTTCCCTTTTGTTTTGTATGAACTATATCAAGGTTAAGCACATGATTGTTAAGTTTAAAAAAAAGAGAACAGTTCACTTAGAAATTTTACCAGTTGATGGGAGAGGGTATTTTCCTGTGGTTTTCTCTAAAGTATACTGAAGTAAGAAACACAAAAAGGAAAGCAAGAAGAGCAACTGTCTAGAGGGTAGATGAGCTTTCTGGGCTTGTAAACTACTTTCATATCCAATCCCTTGCACTGCAACTGATAAGATGTTGTAGTAAGACAGGTCCTAAAATGCTCCAAATTCCCAGCAGTTCCCCAGCTGATTTCTGGGGCTTACAGGACAAGTCTTGAGCATCCAACAAATAATACTTGGTTTTTAGCAGAGACACAGCTCCATTCTCTATTGGCATTTTAAACCCTATTAGGCTGGGGTTCTGTTGGATTTTTGGCATTGATTTGGCCAAAACAGCCATATTCATACATCAAAGAAAGGAGAAAATATTACTCTGGGCTTACAAGCATTGGAGAAATGAAAATATATTTAGAGAAATCTCTAGGACACCTTTTGTAATATATCCCACAAAACATAAAAGATGGCAAAAACATATAGGATGGCAATGCTATCCTCTTCTCTAACCCTGTCAAGATAATTACAAATAGGTATTTCAATTTATTTCACCTCCAAGAGCTTCCTTTCATAATGGGGAAGAAATTTTGATAAATCACAGCTTTCTTGTGACAACCATAAGACTTCTATTTTCCTTGAAGTGCATTGTAAATATAATAGTAAATCCTTACAAATACCAAGAGATTTAAGGTCTGCTCCTGAAGGTGCTAAATGTCTTCATTCCTCTGTGGGTCAAATAAGCCTCTACTATCAATCAAATGTAACACTGGACCATTGCTTTCTTTAAGTGTCACTATTTTAAAAACCACAGTTGTACAACACTTCAGATATATAGTCAGCTCTGCTCTGCTTCTTATTGGCAATTTATCTGGCTTCCAGACTGACCTCACCACAGCTGGAGACACATCATATGGCTCAGTGCAGAAGCAACTTAGTACTAGTTTATTACCCTAGGGACAGCCCTGCATGTGTGCATCTGTACTGCTCCATGCTATAGCCTGGAAACAATGCTTTTGTGTGGAAGTAGTCCAGCTAGTAAACACGGCTGCTGTGCCAGATTGCAATTAGTCCCCTGAAGAGACATGGATCTCTCCGAGACATGGATCTCTCTTTGCTCAGAACTCTGAGAAATAAAATATTGAAAAACAGTAGCAATATCACTGCCTATAAAACAACAGATCTAGGGCAGCTCCAAGCAAACTGAGTAATAGCTTTGGGGTAAAATGGAAAAGTAGGTTCATGGAAAAAAGCAAAGTGATATAAGCAACAGCAGTTCTAAATACTACTTTCCCCGTGATGGAAGTGAGGAGGGTTTATTAGCCTGAGGGCTTATTAGCATGAGTGCAGGGTCAGGTTGCACCAACTCAGGTTCAACATCCAGACAATAGAATTCTGAAACCAAAATCTTCAGATAATGTGACACGCAGTCACCAGAGTGTCTGTGCAATGTACACTTTGAGTTCAAGATTTCACCCCAAAGTTCGGCTGCTCTGAAGACTTCTGCACCAGGCTTTATCACACAGGACAGACTTGTGTAAAGCTGTGCTTCAGGGCTCAGTCTTGTCCTTATTACCTCCTGCTGTCGGGGTGAAAATGGCTTCCCACTGTGAATGGGGGTTTGTATTTCAGTGTGGCATCCACCTCTGCAAACACTGAATGTGACCAGCACCGAGTTTCAGTTTCAGACTGAGAATCAAGGACCCGTAAGTTGGCATTGACAGCCCCAAATACCTAAATGGTGTAATTATCACTCCCACTCCTTAGAGCAGATGATATTGAGCTGTACTGGCAATGCAAATATAGAGGATACTTGCATCAAGTTTAGAGATAGCTATTGACAGTAACTCCAGCTGATGGTGATGGGATATATAGCCCAGTTTCAGCTCTGGCTGCAGCCTAGTATCTTCCCAGGCAGCAGAAACTTCTCAGGTGAAAACCCCTTATCTCCTTCTGCAGAAGGGATGACTTCTGAGGTTTGGTGGCCACAATGGATGTTTGGTGATCACAAGATGCTGTACTGGTTTCTACTTTAGATGCTGAAATCTGCCTAACATGCTCCTTAACTTTAAGTTTGGATCTTATCAATTCCTTATCAATGTCTAAGACCTTCTTCAGTTCTACTGGCAGCAGAGATTTTCCGTGGGTGGTTTTTTTTTGTTTTGTTTTGTTTTGTTTTTTTGTTAAGTGGTTTTGGTAGCTCTGCTTTATAGAAGCTGGCATCAGCCAGGCATTTTTATTTAAGCATGGCACGTATATAACATGAGGGACCAGTGGGAACTGCTCTCCTTTCCATAGCAGGTTGATGGGCAGTGAGTTTTGCTGATGCATGGTAACTTGCCAAAGCAACAAGCCTTTAAAACGTACTGAAAGAACAGCTATGGCAGTATCTTCTCAGCAGGTGCAAACTTTCAACGAGGACAAAAAACTAAAGACTGACAAAATTCACAGGTGGGGAGGAGATAAGGGCATTCACATTGGAGATAAGGACTGCTTTATGAGAAGAATGATAAAGACCTCTCCTGAGCCTTCTTTCTCCAGGAATAACAACCCCAGCTTCCCTCAGCCACTCCTCAGAGGACTTGTGCTCCAGACCCTTCAACAGGTCCATTACCACTCTCTGGACACAGTCTAGCACCTCAATGTCTGTCTTGGAATGAGGGGCCCATAACTGGATGCAGGACTCAAGGTGGGTCCTCACCAGCGCAGAGTGCCTTGGGACAATCCCTGCCCTGGTTCTGCTGGCCACACTATTCCTGATCCAGGCCAGGATGCCTTTGGCCAGGGCACACACTGGCTCATGTTCAGCTGCTCTCAATCAGCACTGCCATGTCCTTTTCCACCAGGCCACTTTCCAGCCACTCTGCCCCAAGCCTGCAGCACTGTATGGGTTGTTGTGATCCAAGGGCAGGATCTGGCATTTGGCCTTGGTGAATTTCATACAACTGGCCTTGGCCCATGGATCCAGCCTGTCCAGATCCTTCTGCAGAGCCTTCCCTCCCTCCGGCAGATCAACACTCTCACACAGCTAAGTGTTGTCTGCTAGCTTACTGAGAGGGTTCACCTCATCCAGATCATCAATAAAAATATCGAACAGGACCACCAATCCCAACATTGAGCCCTGCAGAACGCTACCAGTGACAGCCTGCTAGCTGGATGTATCTGCATTTACCACTACTCCCTGAGCTTGGCCATCCAGCCAGTTTTTTACCCAGCAAACAATGCACCTGTCCAAGCCATGGGAAACCCTATTATCCAGGAGAATGCTGTGGAAAATGATGTCACATGCTTTACTAAGGTCCAGGTAGACAACATCAACAACCTTCTCTTCATCCACTATGAGGGTTAATTTGTCATAGAATGAGATCAAGTTGGTTAAACAGGACCCCTGGTTGTCCTGTATGTGCTGTATGATGGCACTCAAGATGATCTGCTCCATAAAAATAAAAACAGCTTTTAATGAGAAGTGAAGTCTGTTAAGATGAGCAAGAGGTGACCTGCTTATTATCGCCATGGGAAAAAGCAATTCTTGAAAGGCCTTGCAGTTTAGGGTAGGAAAACATAACAGGAACTAATGACTTGAAACTTTAGTCAGAAAAAATCCAATTAGAAATAAGGGGGAAAAATATTTAAGCTAATAATAGTAGAAGTGATGGATTCACAGTCTTTTGTTGTCTTCAGATCAATACCACACGTTTCTCGGGAAACACAAGCTTTAGCCAAGTAAAGCCCTTAGAATCAATACAGGGTAATGAATACAATTTTAATGGCCTGCAACACATGTGAGGTCAAACCAGATGATCTAATGGTCCCTCTGGCTTTATAATCTAGGAACAATCATACAAGATCAAAGAGTACAGGACAGAGAAATTAAATTAGTTAGGAGTGTTTATGGCAGTCTGTGCCAGGACTACTGTGATAAAGATTCAACAAATATGAAACTTTCTTTTTTCTGTCATGCTTGTCCATCTGATTTTCTTTCTCCATTGGAGGAGATTTCATGAATAGATTTTATCACTATCTGTAAGCAGTCTTACAGAATTCCCTGGGTAGCATATCACTAGGGTCATTTTGAGATTTCTGTTATAACATTTATGACAGTAATTTCCAGGTAAAAGCCTATTTGTCAAATTTTTATTTTCCATGTTTGGTCTAAAGAGAAATATTTTAATTGTTAAGGAAAGCACTTGTCCTGTTTTTAGACAGGAAATCAGAAAGGAAAACCATTCATCTGTAAGAATATACCTGGCATTCTATTTCACTGCCAATTCAATAGTTAAACATTCAGGTGGCAGGTCCATGGAGGAAACTTGCACTGCTAAACCATTTTCTGCACAATGAAATAATAGCAAATAATCACTAGAGAGCAGTTCTGAGTATTTACAACACAGAATGCATTCCTATTTATGTTAAACTACTGACAGTTCTATTGAACAAGAAATCTTTTCCTGTGAATTTTAGGCAGGAATGGTTCTCTGTTGGTATTTTCTTGAAACTCCACAAAAGAAACAAAGAACTCTAGACTTTAATTTGAATCAATGGTGATTGCAGCTGCATGCAGCTGTGTGGTCTCGTGTCTGAATAGCATGTTATGCTGTGAGGTCCTGATTCATCTTAGGGTGAGTCAAAACAAGACATACAGAGGTATTAAAACACTTCCCTCTGAAGGTAACCTGACAAGACAGTTTTCACACACCTTCTCTCTGCAACCATATGAAAGATATCCATAGACACTTTTCTTTTAGATCAAGGCCTATCTAGGATGAGCATATAACACAGTGTGCAGGAAGACAGGGCTTCAACCATCAAGGTGGCTTTCTAGATTCACCATGCATTATTTCAGTAATAATTTTAAAAATTTTTAAGTGGTTTTGCAGTAAACATATTGATTCTTTGTTCATTTCTCTTTAATACAAAGTTATCTACCTGAGCCCTAGCAGAGAAGGTCTGTGGTATGGGACATTAAGCAAACTGTATCCCACTTAGAGAAGAGTAATTGGAACCTTACATAAAGCTGACTATTAATTTCAGTATGCAAACAGCAATTGAATTCTAAACAAAATAATGGGGGTGCAATGTTACCAGTGGAGTCCTTTGTGAAGGATTCAGTTTTTTTAACAGCAGCAGCTGGAAGTGATTTTCAGGTGCAAAGCTGATTCAAGGACCGTGATTTAGCAAACTACCTGCTTCCTTATGTGACCTTTGTCAGGTTACTTGAGATCAGACTCATAAAAGCACCGAGGCATAGCCATGCCAGTTCCTCAACTCCTAGGAGGCATTTTTCAAGCCAGCTGGAGCACTTGCCTGCGCTACCAACTAGGCAAAAAGTCTGTTGCCTTGTGTGAAGCCTACCCTGAGTAGGGCTGCACCTGAATTAGGCAATGGGAAATATCAAAGGACTGAGGCCCTTCTATGAACCTGTACCCTCAGGTTAAACATCATTGGTGCCTTCCTTGATTTGAGTAGTAGGTGAGTCCAGGGAAATCACCTACTGCTTTTATAGATAAGACAGAGCCAAGGGACAAAGCAATGATACTTATAGGACATTAAGCAGCTACAGCAGGCAGAAAATGGGAAACTTATCTAACGCCTTCCTCTAGTGGAATGGCTTCCAATGTGCATATCTTCCCTGTCCTTAAGCAAGCCACTCACCTTTTGTCCAGTTGTGACCCCTCTCTGCCCCTTCTGTCAGAGCTGGGGTTCTATATTAAAGTAAATCCACACTTCAAAAGCAAGTGACCCCACAGCATACAGGGAGAAGGACTTTGCTGGGTCCAGGTCCAGCTCCCAGCCCTGCTACTGATGCCACATGTCCATAGAATCACTCCTAACGTAATCTCCTCCAGCTGATCTTGAATGTCAAATGGTCATGGCTACTACCCCCACTGAAAAAGAGCATGCCTAGGTCAAGGCAGCCTGAGGTCCTTGAAAGGTGGGAACTTCCAAGTTGTCCCAGGGAAGAGATGACACCTAAGTCAACAGCATTTTAGGAAACCATCACCAACAGACACAGGGCACATCACTACCTTCACTGGTGAGAATGCTGGTATACACAGATTCCCTGATGGCTTAACAGCTGGGTGACTCAGTCTGGCTTTTAATGGAAATAGAAGCTTGTAATTGCATCTGTCTCTTCCTCTCTCCTAGATTTTGACCTGAAATTTCAAATAGCCAAAACAGATGGAGAAGTACAATTTTCCATCACAACTGAGCTCACAGGAAAAGGGAGACATGAAAATGAAAGCAAAGAGAGGAACTACTGGGTCTTTGGTCCATCATATTTTTTGCATTACAAGAAGTCATACAGGTTTAAAGGTCTTAAAAACTATTTCCTATTCTGAGATTAAAAGCTGTTGAAGACATTGATATTTGTTTTTATCCATCTCTTCTGTCAAAGGTGTTGGCTTTCTATCACAAACAATTGGCACATTCACCTCCACCTTGCATGAAATACTGTATTTACAAATCCAGAAAAAAAATGGACATAAATTAATGGAAATGCTTAATTCTTAATCATATGAATTTTAAATAATAAATAAATAAATAAATAAATAAATGTATATTAGTCCGTGTACCATTCATTCAAAATCATAAATAATCAGATAGCGGATTTTGGTCCTGTAAATAAGTTATTTAATGAAATAATTCAAGAGCAGGTACTTGTGTTTAAATTTAGTCATCAGTTTGTTAACTTGTTCCTGCCAGTTGTAGTAGATTACCTGTGCATATCAAAATAGAGATAAGAAACATCTTGGAAAATGTTATGATATACGATGGCTGCAACATCATATCTGATAATCAGCAACCTTCTTTCAGCTGCTATAGCCAAGCAAGGAAATGCAGCGTCATCGTTTTGTTCTGATTAACTCATAACTTGTTTACAGTTAAAATTTGTACTTGACTATTAGAGATTTGTGTTTTTGTATATTTTACTGAACAAAGAAATTGCTTATTAAATGCACTTTGACACTGTGTATTCATCTTATGGAAAAGATTAGCATTATTAACAAACATGTTTCTATTTAAAAATATATAATAGCTAAGTATATTTTTATGTTATGTATGTTCATCACATTGTGTAACAGTTTAATATCTTAATCCTGAACATTCTTGTTTCCATACTACAGAAGACTCATGGTACAGAGGAATCCAAACCACTGTCAATACCTTCCATGAAAAGCATTTCTCCAGGCTAAATAAAAACGATTTCCCCAGACTAAACCAGTACCCAGTGTCCCTTCATACCCACTGGTGCTCCCGAGGCTGCCCACCTGGTGCTATGTCTCACTTCTCTCACCTTAATCAATATATGTGACTCACACATCCCTCTTACTGTACTCAGTGCCAAAGTGGGCTCTAGCACCTTCCTTAAGCACAGGCGTGACACCTCCCTCCCTCCAACTCTGCTTTTCTGCTTCTTGTCCACATGCTGAACTCCACACCTTCTGGGGCTGAATTTAACCCAGCAGATTTCAGCCAGGGCCCTTGGAGCAGTACTCAGCTCTGCTGCCAGGAGTACTGTGCGTGCAAAACGACAGCAACATTAAATGAAAGTGTCAAACAATTCAAGTCCTTGACGACTTGGAGAGATGTTTAATAGTAACTCATTTATATTCAGAGGCATCCTTAGCCTGAAAGAAGTCACAAGTCTTGAATGTCAAATAAGAACCCATTACGGTAGCAAAAATGGTATTATAAATCAGAAACATCCCAAGTAGAAAGTGTCCCTTTGCCTACATAGCCTGTAATGATGTTGACAGGCGTTCAGACTTATGTCTCCAAGACTCATGCCAGCCTACAGACATGATGATTAATGGCTTATAAATGACCAGAGTTCTGAGGCCAGAAGCGATCACTGTAATGATCAAATGAACTTCTACATGCACATGCCATGGTATTTCAGCAAGTGACTCAAACATTATGTTCCTAACCACCATTGTCTTAGCAAGAAAGTCTTTGTGCTAGAGCTGCAAATGCAGTTAGACTTCTTAAACTTTCACAACATGTCATACCTTACGATAGATGTTACTAATTGGCAGTGGATACACAAATACCTGTGACAGATCTAAGATAAAGGTCTGAGAATGGATATTTCTCTGTCACTTTAAGTAGATGACTAAAAGGGACAGACAGCAATTTCCTGTCACTGGGGCTGCAGCACACAAGCGGGTTCTCAGCTGCTACACTCTCTTCTCGACTTCTTTCCATTGGACAAGAAATCTTGCCTAGGCTTGTCAGTCTGTGACACAAGATTCTGCCTAGATTTTTCATGACTCTGCATTTCTTATGATTCTCATGAGTCTGTTTTCAGAGTTCCTATGAGTGAGAGCAGCAGTCATAGTTCACTCCTTAGAAATGTTTCTCTCTACATATTTGCAAATACATACTGAGACGCACTTTGCAATTACGGAATTAATGTTCCTCTTAAAAATAGGAAGGTTTTAAAAGCATGAAGAACTTTCTTGTATAGGGCCATTTTAATTTTTTTTTTTAATAAAAGGAAGTTTTCTGAGAGTTTATATTTCATTTTCTTCAGCAAACCATGATATACTGGAACTTGCTGAAAAGAAAAAAGACCCAGCGTATTTTTAAAAATAATAAATTATAATTAATGCAAGAGACAATATCTACCTGTTTTCTACATTCTTATTGAAAAGAAAGCTTTTCTATTCCTCAAAAATTACTAAGTGTATATTTGTATAAATTATCAACTGTGCCTTGGATTTTTTCTTCTGTGGCATCTCATTACTAGCACATGAGCTATTTCAGAGGGAAGTCCTCCCACAAGAAAACAAGACAGGAATAATGCAGCAGCATGTCTGCTGTTACCACAACTAAAAAAAAAAAATCTTAAAAAATAAAAAAAAACTTCAGTACACTTCAAAATCCAAATTTAATTACACTGCATAGAGTACATTTCTCCAGAAAGGGTTTGAAGCTTAGAGCAATTACTTTTATGACTGAAGTATTTTGCATTGCAGAAAGCTATGATTTTGACAATTTTCCTTTTTATTTTTTTTTTCTTTTTTGGTAACATTGTATCTCAACAGGTACAGTTAAATCTCATCTCTGCACCGCTCCACAGGCTGACAGGATTTGATTTAACTCTGGACAAGGTTCCCTTCCAGTTCTTCCTTTATTTCTGTATGTAATTAGGTACCAAAGCAGGGAAAACCACAGAGCAGAGTCTAAGGGAAAAGCGAGAAGTCCAGGCTGCTCCCGATGGCGTCCGCTCGCTCTACCTCCCCGGCAGCAGGCTCGCTCCAGGGGCTGAGGCGGAGGATCACAACGCTGTCCGAGCCCTCCGGGGCTGCGGAGCCGCTCGACCCACGCCCCGGGCGGCGCTGCCCCGGCGCGGACACCGCGGCGGCGTTTCCTACGAGCCGGTGGCCGGGCGACCGAGGCGGCATCCGCCTCCCGCTGACTCAGCCCTTCCTCCTCCCCGTCGCAGCCGGGACGGCCGCTGCGTGTCGGGGAGAGAGGCGGGCGGCTCTCCCGACCCAGGCCCCGCCGGGGCACAGCCGCCGCCGGCTCTTTCCCGCCCGGCGCGGCGGCGGCGGCGGGAAGGCGGGAGGGGGAGGGCGGGGAGCGCCAAGAAAAGGAGCGAAACGGCTCCGCGCGGGCGGGAGCCCCGTCCCGCGCGCCCGATGCCGCGCGCCGCCTGCCCGCGCGCTGATTGGCCGGCGGCGCGGCCGGGGCTCCCCGGCGGCCGCGCCTGATTGGCCGGATTGTAAAGCGATGTCTGAGGGCGCCTGGCGGGAGCGGCAGAGCCGCGCGCCCCCCGCGCGCCCCGGCCCCGGCCGAGGTGAGGGCGCGGAGCCCGCCGAGCCTCCCGCCCCCTTCTTCCCTTCCCTCCCCTCCGTCCCTCCCCGGGAACGCAGCCCCGAGCAGCCGCGCTCCCCGCGCGTCCCTCCGGGGACGGGAGCGGCTCCTCTTAAGAGCCGGGCTAAAAGCGCCTTCTCGCTTTGCAGATGGAGGTGAGCGTCCTGGCGCTGCGGGACCTGTCGAGCGCCCGGCCGGGGCGGCGGGGCCGCGCCGAGGCGGCCCAGAAGGTGAGCGGGAGGGCCGGCGGGGGTCCGGTCCGGTCCGGCGCCGCGCGTTCCCTGTACGCGTTGTCCGGAGCTCCGGGCCGGTGCGGGGAGGAGAGGAAGAGGGAGCGATTGACCTGAGATCCCTCAAGAGGGAAGGAGGGAGGGCGGCGAGAGCGGTGGGCGCCGCGGAGCCCCAGCCCCGCGAGTGCAGGGTCGCCACCCGAGGGGCTTGGAGGGGGCTCTGGATCATGCTTCTGTGGCTCCCGTGGGCAGCCTTTGAGGTGCTGCCCATCGGACCTGCTCCGCCCTGTTGGTCTGTACGACAGCATCTTACCTGTGAGCGCTTGGGGCATTGGGATGTCCAGCGCTACCCTTAAGATAAAGAAATAACCCAGTGTAAGAAGCCCGAGTCAGCCACCCTTGTTAGTAAGTGAAGTGATTACAGTCTGGCACTACACACCGGGAAGCACCATTTGGCTTCCACCTGAGTAAAACTCGGTGATCTCAAGTATTCCAATGGCTACCATGTGGTAAGGTGGAGCGGGCTCTTGTAGAGACACTCATAGTTCTAAAGGTAAGAGCCAGCAGGCCTGACTTGGCACAGGAATAGAATAGTTCTGTTATTTAGCATAGTTTGAGCAGTTTGATCATCCACTATGATCGCCTTCAGTTCTGTATTCAGAAAGTGGTGTTCTCCAGACAAGAGGATAAGTAGAGCCGGTCAGCAAGGAACAAGCTCGTTGTTTCCCTACTGCCTCACCAGACAGGAGACAGCATATGTAGCCTCGAGCACAACCTTGCTCAGTAATGTCTCCTAAACTAGATGCAATTCATGACCTGTTGTTCATGCTTAATCTGAGTCCTCCAAAATTCACACGGTTCTTGTCAGATTCCACTCCTATTATATCAGAGATTTGTTTCAATTCCTTCTCACTTACTAAGTTCATCAAACTGGACTTTCCTGTCCTCTATCTCATACTTCTACCAACTGCCCTTACGGTTTTATGCGATGGAGGTAGGACTTCACAGAGTGTCGCAGCTACTGAAAAAGGAAAGGGGGGAGAGGGTAAAAGTGCCCTCTTTATGGGAACTAAATTAGTAGGTAATTATGATAGTAGAAAATCTGATAGTAGGAAATAAAGATTTGAAAAGGTATAGTAATTTGCTTTTCATGTAGAGCCAGTACTTTTTTCATGGTGGTATTTGCACAAATATGAAGATCTGAGGTACTGAAAAAAGCAGGTTGCTTCAGCTGCCCTTCACTGCAGTTCCATTACCATCAGCCATAATGAACAGGAACTTTAGGGGAAGATAGACTTTCTATATTACTTAAGGGTTGATTTGCTGCCATATGTGAATTTGCAAGAAAATATTGAGTGCCAATACCATATGAATATATATTCCAAGTACCATGGCCTCTAAATTGACCTCTATTTATCACAGTGTAGTAAGTTACAACTGGCTGACTGTTAATTGTAAAAAAAGACATGCATTTATTACATCCTTTTGGATAACTCATAGATGAATGTACGCAGAAGTGTTCATCAGTGCTCAGAGCACAATGTGGTTGATGTGCCCAATCTGTTTCCAGTCTGAATGCTACAAAACTACTCCTAATTTTAGTTGTTACTAGAACTGTTTTCTGCTTTTTAGCTAGACTGTGCCTGTTAGGATGACATCTCCTATTTAAATGTATTTCAGCTAGAGAATAGTTTAATTACTCCAAGTAAAAGGCAAAACTTAAGAAGTTCTTGCAGTAATCCAGTATAAATAAATATTTTGTTTCAGGCTCTTATTCAATTTCTGAATTGGATTTCTTACAGCACAAAATAAAATACATTATATCGAGGATACCAATAATGCTTCCTTCAGTTGGTCCCTTGAAGTGAGTTCATCTGCAGTGATAATTCTTGCACTAAGAGAAAGGGATCCATAGCTGAAATATGAAAAAAATTGATGACAGCTAGGGACTGGAAGGAGCTGAGCTTCATCAAGAAATTACAAAAATCAGTTGATGAATTAGAATATGAATTTGACTTTTCCTCCTAGCATTAGTCAAGGAACAACTTGGTTGCTTTGGGCAGCAGACAGTGTAGATGCAAAACTTGCCTTGCTTGCACACGAGGTTACGTTCCCTTTAGTTTGACATTTTGTGAGTTTGAGCTGCATTCCAAGCATGGCTTTTAACCTGGGACATTACAAACAGAACTCTGCTTTCTTGCTAAGTGTAATGTGACCAGTGCATAATTTCACTTTCCCTGCGATTTGGTGATTTATGTTTGTGGGCAATGCTTTCTTGTAATAACAGTCAGAGTTTAAAAGCCTAATAGGCCACAGGTTGTGTTGGTTGACCTCAGATTCTGTATTTCAAGACAGTATCTCAAATACACTTCCTCCAGTACAGCAGCATGTAGAATATTTTGACATTCCCAACAAAGGCAGAAGAACTGTGCTAAATATAGCTATGAGTGCCAAGGCACAAGTCAGTAAAATTACCTTCATAAGGATCGTGAAACTTTGATGGAATGTTTTTTTCCTCTTGTGTCTAAAGAACTTTGTTTTTAACAGGAAAACATATTTGATCGATCCAGGATGGCCCCAAAGACTCCTATTAAGAATGAACCAGTTGATTTATCAAAGCAAAAAGGCTGCACACCAGAAACAAATCCAATTACACCTGTTAAGATCATTGACAGACCTCAGCCTGATCCCTGGACTCCTACTGCTAACCTGAAGATTCTTGTTAGTGCTGCTAGTCCTGACATGAGGGACAGGGAAAAGAAGAAAGAGCTCTTCAGACCCATAGAAAACAGTGAGCAGAGTGACACACCTGATTCATTACAGGTGAGACTCAGAACACAATTACCTTATATTCAGTTAGGATTCAGACCTTCTTAAGCTGCTCCTCAGTTTTCTTCCAACTGTTCTTTGCTTCCTATGGAAGGGTGCAGAATTGTAAGACATTCCCAAGGACAGTTGCCTACATAGTGCTGGCTGAGCAATAGGACTTCAAAAGTAACTGTCTTACCAGTAATTGACCTGAAATCCCCTCAAGAACCTGAATATTAATTAAAATGACAATGAAGGCGTAGAGCTTAAATGTTTGATTTCCCCAACTGAAGTCCTTTTGAACCACATTAAAAAGAAAATTGCTAGATCTGTTTTAAACAAGCATCCTTTTCAAAAATAAATTTGATGTTGAGAGAACATACCTTCCAAATCTTAGACCTCATCTGCAACTATCCTGCAAAGTGATCTGCAGAAGTCTTTTTTTGCAACTTTCCACCCCAGCCCCCAAACTAATGGTCAGAAAGCAAGGTCAAGCATTAAGATTTCTACTTCACAAGACTCAGGCAATTCAGGGTCTGAGCCATGTCCTCACAGTAGGAAGTCTGTCCCTGGAGAGAGTGACATCAGATTCTAGTAAGCATCATTACAGTTTTCTTCCTTTATGCTTTTTTTCTTCCTTCCAACCATTGCTTTTCATCTCCTGGTTTATTGCTTGTAGGATATCCTTCCATGTTGATTTCAGCAACAGGAAAGTAGTTCCAAGTCCTTCTACTGAGAAGCATCATTTCATAGGTACAAATCACTCTAGAGGTGTAGTTTTTACAGCAACTGCAGTAGCAACAGTAGTGTAGAAAATTCTGCAGTTTTCATAGCATAACAAAGTAAACAGTTCTCTAAAGATAATTCCTAACATAGTGTCCAGTAGGTAAAAAATAGTTGATGTTTAAGGGTAGTTCATTACCACTCCAAGCCTGCTAAGATCACACAGCATTTTTGGAGTGGCTACTATAAGGAGTTCAAATATTTCCTAGTTAATAAAACCTTAATAATTTTCTCCACTTAGAAAGAATACTGCTATTTCCATACAATATAAAACTCAATTTTATCAGAGCCCCAGCCTGCCACAAGGCTTAGTTACTTAGTTGCGGCCAGCAGAGGACAGTTTAAATTCCCATAAGCAAGGAAACATGGGTTTCAACAGTGACCACCACCTTCAGCTTTTCTTTGCCAGAGGGCAAGATTTCTTTTCCTTTTTATAGCAGAAGAAAACCCCAGAGTTACCAGTGCAAAATAATCCTCCATCGTTCTCATTTCGTGATAAATACATATAACCTCTTCCTACATTCGTGCCGCTATGGTTTTGCTGGCTTCTGTTTTTTTTCCCACTGCAGGGTCAGAATGACCTCATTCAGGCCATCCTACAGTATTGCTTAAGCTAACATCCTGACTAAGTTTAAGGTTCAAAAACTGAGTAGCACCTTTTATAGTTTCTGAGTCAAGTGCACTCACCCCTTCCCCAATCACCAGTTTCTCAAAGTGATAGAATCACTGTAAAAAAGAAGTACTGCAGGAACTTCTTGATGGCTTCTGCATCTCCTGTTTTATTAGATCCAGAAGTGTCTGAGAGCATATTCTTCCTTCTTTCCAAAATAAATAGTCTTTCCAAGTATAATCTTATCATCTGCTAGTCTTGGGTGTTGATCTTGCTAGTTTTTTTCCTTATACATTACCACTATTTTGTGATTGCACAGAAAAGAGTTTTTTCTTAGGTATCTTGTGTGATGAAATAAGAAGAGCTTGCAGTTGTTTTATCCTAGTCCTCTGTGCTTTCAAGAAGTCCATGTTTGGGTTTTTTTTTTAATTAGAAAATCTGATCTTAAATATTGGTAACATCTGAAATATGCCTCACTTGACTATGTCATACTTTTGAAAGCTCTGCACTAAAGGGTTAACATTTATTTTTTAACAGTATGATATAGTAGATGACAGCACGGTTGATGAATTTGAAAAGCAGAGGCCCAGCAGAAAACAGAAAAGCTTAGGACTCTTGTGCCAAAAGTTTCTAGCTCGCTATCCAAATTATCCATTGTCAACAGAGAAAACTACCATTTCTTTGGATGAAGTGGCTTCAATTCTTGGTATGTATACCTGCGACACTGGAATAACTGATCACCTGGGGTAATCTAACAGATGGGCCTTCCAAAGATCATATTCTAACAGACTACATTCAAGATCTGCCTTTCCAGGGTCTGGATGCTCTTCTAATCATACTAATCAAGAGTTGGAAATGCCTAATATTCTTCAGTGTCTTTACTGTTTGGTAACGCTACCATTTTGAAATCTGCTTTCTGGCTTTCTGCACTTTTTACTAGACAGATCCTGCTTCCAGCTGTTTACCAACTCTGTTTCTTTTTTAAATATTTAATTTGTTGAACACTGAAGGAGTTAGGATTTACAAACCCTCTGAAGGAGGACGTACAGACAACAAATTTTGTCAAAAGGAGCATTTGGGGAAATGATTATGAACTGGTATGTGTAGGAGATCAGTTGTTTTTACTCCCTGACTTCTGAACATGTTTGACATCATTTCTTCTGAGATCTCATGGTTCATCAAGGTTACCTTAGCTTTAAATATCACCTCGTGACAAGAAGGTACTGGGAGAACTGCAAGAGTACCATGAGAAAATGTCTTGTATTGAGGTGGCAAGAAGGTTTTGAGTAGCCCATTTACTGTTTCTGCCGTTAAGTTTGATTTCAGTTAAAAGATTAACAAAATATCTGCTAAAAGAAATAAAATTTGGGAGAGAGTACTCTGACAGGATACATTAATAACAAAAATAACTGAGTCCTTGGAGAGGTTGTTTCTTATCTAGGAAGGGCTTTACAAAATTTGACTTAAACTAAATAAATCTTGTATCTATATGTAAAACTCAGGTATTAACAGAAAAGATGTAGCAAAATAGAAATTTGTCTAGTTTGGGAAGAAAAGGGACAGAAGAATGATGTCTTCTCTGACTATTAAGAAAGGCCTTGAGATACCCATTTATTTGCCTTGGTAGAGTGAACTGGAATTAGGATAGAATACAGATCAGGTAAATAGTTAAATAACTTTTAAAATTAATTGCTCTTGTAGATTCTGCAGTTACTCCTTTATGTGTTTGCATGAGATGTTCATGCTCTAACCTTGTACAGCTGAAAATTAATTGTGCTTTGTTTTGTGTTGGGATCAGCATTACCTTGCTTTCCTAAATAACAGAAACTTTCTTCTAAAACTTACTGTTGGAAAGTTTACCCCCCAGAAAGGGGAAGGTTTTGGCTGTCCTTCTCTCTCTAGTTTTCCCTTCCTTGCTTGTATCCGCTTGCTTTGGTGACTGCAAGATTACCCCCTGCAGATGTTGCTGTTCTCGATGTAACAAATTATGTCTGTGATACAGCCTTTGCTACAAATGTATATTGCTTTGTTCAAGGAAGGCCTGCCAAAGGCACAGAAGGGGCTGTACCTGCTGGTGCCTGACAGACACCAGGATATCTGTAGCATTCTAGTTTTTCTAAATTATGTTTTGATCCAAATTATTCATACACGTGGAAGTGCTCATGAATTGTTTTGCCCAATATATGTTTGAGGCTGGTAAGTATTACCCCTATTCTTCAGATGGATAAACAGATACATTACAGCTTTGCCTCTCACAGGGAAGTTTTCAAAACCTTTCACCCTAACTAACACTTGTTCTGCTCGTGATTATGATGTTAGAAGATTTTTGGTGCAGATGCTGCCATCAGCATATAGTACATTGTGTTACATATAACAACCATGCTTCAAACAGCACTGGACACAAGCACATAGGACAGTGAGCATTGCCACCAACCTGTTCATATTCAGCCCTCAACCTTGCTCACATCACTCAGGCTGAACTCAAGTTGGACATATTTCATAAATTTCCCACCGGTGTAGACCCAGCCAGCACTGATGATTCATTTCTGTTTGTTTGGGAAGAGTAGGTCTCATTCTATACCACACTGCACCTTTTGAAGCTTTTGATGCCCCTTTTCTTGGTATTTGCTTAGCAAGTAAAAGTAATTTTGTCACTTGTAAATGCAAGTGGAGGACTACGCTCCCTCTGGTTCCTGAATGAAGGGCTTTTATCTCTATGCTGTGGCAGACCCTTTTCTGCCCTCTGTTATGCACAGGCTTGTGGACGGGTACTTGTCCAAGTGTCGAAGTTCTCTGTAAGGAAGGACCAAAGTGTTCTGAAAACCCTGGGGCAGTTTGTGTAGGTCTGAGTGAATGGGGCTGGCAGACTGCAATCAGTTCTAAACACAGAGTAGGTGCTTTAAGATGAAGCCATGGCTGGGCTGGAAATTAAGAAAATGGACAAAGCAGCATACTGTGAAGCTGGCCATGCATAAATCAGATTTTCAGCATGCAAATACAGATGTATCTAATAGAAAGTGTCCACATGAACATTGAAAATGTCTGTTAGAGAACATCCTGTTCTCTTTTTGCTTCTGCTGAGCTAAGATGAGCATCTATGTCTTTTTTATCTGTTCCACACTATTTCCAAAAGGAGTTGAGCGGAGACGAATTTACGATATCGTGAATGTCCTGGAGTCATTGCACTTGGTCAGCCGTGTGGCCAAGAACCAATACTGCTGGCATGGCCGGCACAACCTCAGCCAAACTCTGAAAACGCTTCAGGAGGCGGGAGAGCTGCAGTATGGAGAGTTAATGACCTCCCAGCATAAGGAGCAGGATTTAGAGTACAAATTTGGAGAACGGAAAAAGGAAACTATTCCAGATTCTCAAGACAGATCATTACTGGGCTTTTCAGAATCGGATTGCATCTCTGGTAAGAAGATTACTAAATGTGTGACGATACACAGACATGAGTCTCTTTTTCCAGTTTACTATGTCACTTTTCCCCTTGCTTTGCCTTTAAATTAAATAATAAAAAATTTAACCTTTGCAGAAATGTGCTGAACTCACCATGGAAAGTACAGAATTCTTCCTCCTATTCTGTTCCTAACACTGGTCTCAAGACAGATTTTTCACTATGTCCTGCAGACTGGCTGGAAGTTCTGCTGGACAATCCAGTTCTTTTTCCACCTGTTTCTGACAGTAAATGCTTTGTCCTGACAGAAAGCACTGTCTTCATTTGTCCACTCTTTCCATGCTGCCCATATAACACATAATGGTTTTAAGTTACAAAGTCCATTAGAGTCACAAAATTATAGCGGCACAAAACTGTGTAACGTAACACAGAATCAGCTTTGGAATTTCACTTTCTAAAAGCTATTTCTGCAAGTCTGAGTTTTTGTTGCCCTTTGAAGAAAGACTCCTGTCTGCATTAATCAGTTATTTGCTGCCTTTCAACAAATTTCTGCTTTCTGGCAAGGCAATACTTTACTTATTTTGTGTGTGAGAAACCTTCTTATTAGTTTTTTGGCTGTGATGGATGACATGCTAAGAGGCTTGTATATTATTTGTAACAGCATCTGCAAACAGCAGAAAGGACAAGTCATTGCGGATTATGAGCCAAAAGTTTGTTATGCTGTTCCTTGTCTCCAAGACCAAGATAGTCACTCTGGACATTGCAGCAAAGATACTGATAGAAGAAACCCAGGATACAGTGGACCACAGCAAATTTAAAAGTAAGATGGCTAATGAGAGGCAAATCCATCAGTGAATAAAGAAAATGGGGCATGTTTGGACTGACACCAAATAGACACCAGTATGTAACAGCAAAAGCAATTCATGCATCTTTTCCTGGAATATGTTCTGGGGTTTTTTAAATTGTAAATGCATATTTCTGAAAACAGAGCATGGTGTAGGGAAGAGTCACTTTGACAATTATCTCCCAAGTTCAGCTTTAGAATAAAGAAGAAAATTTGTTGTCGTTGATTTTTTTTTTTCATACTTAAACCCTGTTTCCCCTACTGCTCTGAATGATTTTTCAGAACTGAAAATGTTGTTTAATTTAATGGAATTAATTTTCTCTCAGCAGAAATAGGTTCCTTCTCCTTTTTACCCCAGAAATCTTTTACGGCTGGATGGCAGTTTGCTTTCAGTTAGTGAGGATTAGTTCTTCAATCCCTTGGATAACATGGGACAACTTAGCATTAGTAAATAAGTCTTCTGAGATAAAGACTTTTAAGTCTTTAAGGTACTTTTAAAATAAAGTACTTGCCTTTCAGTCTTGAAATTCTACCCCAAATAAAAGAAAAAATGTGAGGAGTTTAGCTGGAAAATATGTGGGTAGCATAGGCAGCTCAAAGATACTGTTTACTAGAGTCACAGAGATTTTTTTCTGTGTTTGTTACATTTTTAGAAATGGTAAGTGTGTCCTCATGTGATCAACTGTGTACTCCTGTGCTTCTTTTCCCCAGCTTCTCTTTACCCATGTGGAGGTAGTTGCCTTTTCTGGGCAGGTCGATGATGTAATTGCTCCCTAACCATCAAAATGAGGTAGATGAATTTAAACCTGAACAGCTAAGCTATGAAGTAGCTGTGACAATCAGGTGGGAGCTGGCATGGCAGGCTTCATGGGAGGTGGCCTAAGTCCATCCCAATTTGATTTTGCCCACCTCATCTATGAAAGATTTGGTGATAGTCTGGAATGAAATTAGTACATAAATATGTCCTAATATGCATTGTAAACCTGACTCCCTTACCTACTCCTGCCCTCTCTTGTTAGCAAAGGTACGAAGACTGTATGATATCGCCAACGTCCTCACCAGCCTGGGCTTGATCGAGAAAGTCCATGTGACAGAGGAACGAGGACGCAAACCAGCCTTCAAGTGGATTGGGCCTGTGGAATTCCCTGAGAAGACTGGTAACTTGTGCAGCTTACATTTATTTTCTTTTTGATTTGACAGTCTCTTCCCAAGTGGTAAAAGGTTGCTTTCGGTGTGTAAAAAATGACTCAGCATTCAATATGTACCCTGTGATTATTGCTGCCAGCTCAACATTTGCCCTTGTTAGACTTTGCAGCCAAGATCTGGATCTGTGGAGAGATATTGAAGGATACTGTGTATTGTAGGTATTTTTACACTGACTTAGATAACTATATGCATAGCTGTATGAATTGTAGAGCAGTAGCAGATAGCACTGACATCTTCAAATCTGGGCCCACAGCTGTTCTGGGTTGCAACATTTTGGTAGTTCTGTAATAATTGTACAGTTAATTATTCTCTTTGTAAGAGTAATAAGGTAGAACAGGGCTGTTTCTGGCATATGGCCTACAAAAGCTTTGCTAAGAACAAGGGGGTGGGACAGAGCATCACTGTAAGCTGATGTTCCTTGGCTAGAAGCCAGAGCAAAGGGAAACCCTTTGGCTTTGATATTTGCATCAGGATGGTGCCAGGAACAAGTAAAAGTGATGAATCATGTAAATACTCTCTTTTTCCTCCTGGCTAGCACACTAGAATGTAGCTGCTGCTGTAGCTGCTATAGAATGGATAGGAAGGAACCTGTACCTTGTCTACTGTATTCTAGGTTTGTTTCAGTGTTGTGAGGTTTGAGATAATCTAGAGTTGCCCCTTCCCTTAACGCCAGGTTTGGTAATATGGCAGAAGCCTAAATGGTGTGTTGCCTGACTGTTGTACAAAACTATGTCTCTACAGATGAGCTGAGAGGACATAGCCCAACATCAGATCCTCTGCCAGAGACACAGAAAGGAGCCTGTGCCCAGTACCAGACCAGCACTACTGGAAAGCAAAGGTTTACACGTCATGCTTCCTTTAACAGTGCACAGCCTTGTGAAGCAACCAGAAGGAAGGTCAGTTCTGAGCCTAACAGCCCACGTCAAGAGAGGCAAGGTAACTACTAATGAAGTATGTTCTTTTCTATCCCATTGGACCTGCCCAAACCTGACCACTTTAAGGCACTTGTTTGGCTGAATCAGCATAATTAAATATGTAAATTACTCCTGGGAGGTACCTATATTTCTACTGTCCATGTGATAATGGAACTTCTGGTTTAGAACTTCCAGTCAAATGCCTAAAGTTACATGAGGTGAATCTGGGCCACACTGCAATTGAATGTCCAGTTTATTTTCCGCAGGTAAATGTATCTGTTCTCTACTAACTGCAACTGTATTACAGTTTCTTCTGTGAAAACTTGATTAAGAAAAATTCTTTAACCACTAAATGCTTGCTTTATTTTATGGTTCCTAATATAGTAAAATTTACTGTAACAATCTAATGGATAGTTGTTTAAAAAGATAAAATAATTACAGGGCTTTTCACAGTTCCTTCTTACACAAAATGATGATGTTGAACATGTCTCCAGTGGGACTGAGGATTCTGAATTCCTGCAGGTTCTGGCTCTAAGCGATTAGTGAATTTTATAAAAATGTGTCAGGACTGAAAAATTATAGCAATTATTTTATATGGCCAGTATCAAAATATGCTTGGTAAACCACCATATTTGTGATTAATTGAATGCCTCTTTCTTCTTTCAGCCTGTATTGTGAATTCAGATGAAAATTGTTCCAAAATGATAAATCTAGGAGCTGTCTGCAGGCAGAAAATAGAGGAAGATTCTGGGTAGGTTGGTCTTAATTCTTGTCCAGTTGCAGATTTGTGCTTGTCATGTTTAGTTTAAGGATAGATTCCAGTGATTAAGACTGAGATAAAAGTTGTCATAAAGTCTTGTTATTACCACTTTAATACTGATAGATGTCAGCATGGCTTTTTTTTTTCATGGTGATTTTACACCCATCTGTATTTGTACCACTGTTGGTGTTTTGCTTCAGCGGTTCTTTCTGTCATATGTGTTTATATAAGTAATTCCTGCATCCTTTGACCTATTGTCTGGGTAGGTTGAGCATATTATGATTCCATGGAAGAGCATCTCTCTGTCTCTTATCTATCTTCTCTACACCTATTCCAATTTGAATTTATTTGTGAATGATTGACTAATCAAGTGCAGCCAAAAGCATTATTGGTCCACCAAAAACCTGAGAACTCTTCTTCTGTGTAATTCAAAATGATAAAAAGTGACCCTTCTTGTCAACTGTGTAAAAATTGTTGTTTGAGTGCAGGATTTTTCCACATTTATGCCAAAATATCTTTGCTTCTATGGCTAAAATTGGGGTTTAATTTTGGAATGTTTTTCCTCTTCTCATTACTGTTTGGTTTCCTTTGTTTTTTAGGAATAAAGCTTGTGACACCGAAACAATACTAAGTTCAGCAAAGAACTCCAACAAAACCTTACCTTTCTCCCTTCTTCCAGTTCCTGGGGACTCTGATTTTTGTGTTAAACCTCTGCCTCAGGCAGTTTTCCCTGTGGTTCAGGCAGATGTGCCAAGCTTCTCATTACCAATTGGCATCAGCAGCCAGGCTTCACATCCTTCCACACCAGCAGTCTCCAAAACAGAAAATGGAAAACCTACCCTGGTCCCCAACCAGCCCTTCCTGTGCTTCCCGTCTTCATCCCTTTTTATGTTGTGTGGTGGTCTTCAGGAAAATAACTTGGGTGAGCCCCTGCCCGCTGCAGGAGACCTGGGCAAAAGGAGTGCAGAAGCTCAGGCTGCCGTACCTCTCGCTGTCTGCCAAAAACGCAACTCCCACAAGTGCTCATCGCCTTCTGCACCTGTAGACGATGAAGAGCCAGCTGCTAAAAGGCAGACATTGGAGCACAGTGATCTGCCTCTCTCACTTGTAGTACCCAAGGTAAAGTGAATTTCATTATCACTTAGGCTTACTCATAGTAAGGAAAGACTTTTCCCTAAGATAGTTTTTCAGAAGGGAAAATTAAGTACACTGCTCTTGAGAGAGAAAAATGCTGCCTCCCACATGTTAATAAACTTGCAAGTGGCTGTGTCAGGAAGTATAAGCATTAACTGGGAGATGTTTTCACACTACCAGAGGAAAATGGACTTGGATTGCTTTGCATAGTGATGTGATGTTCAGCTGTTATTTGGATTTAGTGTCCTGATCATTTTCTTCAGCAAAACCATGGGTCAGAGGGGAAGAAATAATGTAATTATTACTTTTCATCTTCCCCTGTTAGCTTTGTGTTTCCCAGTCAGCAGCAGCATTGCTTACTCCACTGAGCTATAGCAAATGGGATTTGTTCTTTCCCCCTACTCTCCAGCCTGAGTCCCTCTCTCTGAGACCCAGTGTTGCCCACAGCAGCCTGATGAGAGAAAGATGATGTTGGTGAAGGTGATGCATAGTTATCTCAGAATTCTCTTAAATACGGAAAGTAGGGTAAGGCTCAAGGCCATGTCATATAAACCATTTGAATATTGAATATAAACCATTTGAAACAAGTGTTTTTCCTTATCAATAAAAAAATAATCCCAGAGGTCAGGTATTTCTCATGTTGTGTATCCAAGTACTGAATGTGAGCACCAGCAAAGGGCACAGGGTTTAGGCATTACTAATATGGCTCTTCGAACCCTCAAACATAATTTTTAATTTGGTGATTTTCTAATCAAGTTTGTGCTGCTCCTTTGCACATATGCATGAGGAAGATTCATGAGAGGTATTGCACTGTTTTATTTCAGTTTGGACTCTTCATTTCCACTTTTGTTTTTGATTAGAAACCTTCTGAGTCATCCAAGGCAGAACCTTCCCCAGCAAGTAGCTGTTCAGCTGCTGTACATCTAGAAATGAATCGTCTTGACCTTGCAAGTCCTGCTGCTCCAGAGGTGGCAAACAAGGAGTCTACTAAGCCTTTAGATTTTCAGGAGCAAGAAAAACAATCTCAGAACAAGGACCTTGATGAACCCCCTCCTGGAAATGAGCACATCTCTAAAGAAAATTCCAATCAGCCTTTCCAACCACAGTATCTTTATGTTCAGCCTACTGCTGGTAAGGACAGCCATGAGATCTAGAGGCACCCAAACCTCTGTATCTGTTCACTGAGTAAATACTGAGTCCCACAAATAGGAGAATATTTGGCATAAAAAACCCTGACAGCAGTTCTCTGTGGTAGTTTAGTATCTCTGAAATCTCTTAACTCTATGTGAACTGTTGCTCCTCTGAAAAAGGCATTTTTCTGAGGTTTCCAAACATTAATTGCATTGAACAATGTGGGATTTGCATGCCTGAATTATGTGCAGCAGAAAAAGACACTTATCTAGCATTCAAAACTTAAAGGAGCTGGAAGTCTAGATTTGGCAGTAAGCTGTCCAGTATAAAACAGCAGCATCCTTGACTGTATGAATTTCATCACCTTCAAACTTTGTACTGTCTTGTAACATGCATTATCAATATAATCCCTGAAACCCAAGGCACTGGGAATGTAGCCAGTCCTGCTTGTATGACACTGTGGGAATCTAGAGGAGGCAGCTGAAGATACTGCAGTGGGATTTCGTGTCCACCATGTTTTGTGCCTGTATTTGTGTGCAGTGGATGACTGCTTTGTGAGAACAGGACCTGTGGTGTATTTCCATAACTACTGCTTTAGTCTTTGATTCACTTGTGGCAACAGAGTGGGGTCTATGACATTTCACTTAGGTTGGAGATGCTCAGTTTAAAAATGCTTGATCCTGGTGTTTTGGAAGGTCAGACAAACTGGGAGCCAGAGCAGCTTCTGCTTCAACGCTCTAGTTCAGCTCTTCTTAGCTGAATTGATGCCTCTGTGATATATCCTTGTGGGTTTCTCCCATTTGCTGGGTTTGGTTTGTCTGGGTTTATTTTTCCTCATTAAAAGTAATGTATATGTTTTCATATAGCAGAGGATGATTCCAGTTAGTGAAAAAATAGAGTTTGTTTAGCCAGGATGTTGCTTGTAATTGAAGTTAGAAGCAGAAAACAGCAAGGGGTATGGTTGTTACTTCATATGACCTAAGTAAATCGTTACAGGTACAGTGAATAAACAAGTATGGGGGAGAATGGAGGCAGATAAGGAAAGGGAGCTGGGGAGTTAGGGGATTGTGACAGTTTTCTTCCTTTTTTTTAATTATTTTTGTCATAGTTTACTTCTAAGGCAGCGTTTTCTCTATTGTTACACCTTTTTCCTATTGTAAATGAAGTTACGGGAGTTTAATTCTCTTTTTCAAGTTTATTAATGCTTTGTTTTTTCTCTCTTTGGTTTAGGATTAAGCAGCTTTAATCTCCTGTTCTCTGCAAACCAAGCCCCTGGTGCCATCAGCCTGGCTGCAAACCAGTTGCCTTCTCTAAGTGTACCCTGTGTCATGGTACCATCAGCAGCCTTGGCTTCCTTCCCTCTCGTCTGTTCTCCCCCATTCACCAGTCCTCTTTCCCCAGTTCCTGATGGCTCCTTTTCAGCTGCTGCCTCCACCAATTTCAGTGTGTCCAGCCTGGCATCAACCACCCCTGTGTTCGTAAGCACCACGGCCGTTGTCACCCCCAAGGTCTCGCCCGCCCCTTCAGTGGATCCACAGCAGCCAGCTCACCCCGCTCTGCACCTGAGTCCTGTGCTTACGAGATCTTGCAGTGCTGTTAAGCTGGACTCCCCTTGTGTTATGGGACACCCGATGACCCTTCTGAAGCTGCAGCAGGTAAGAGGGAAGGGTGAACAGGAGTGGCGATGTGGCTGCCAGGTGCCTGCTGGCTGCGTGCCACACGCTGGTGCATCTCGTGTCAGCGCCGAGTTGGCACGCTGAAAGCTGGTGTCTTCCTCTTAGCTTGTGTGTGTCCATCTTAGGGGTGGCTCAGGGCATGGGACAGGGTTGAGGTCATAGCCCAGCATAGCACATTTAGTCCTGAACAGTGAAGTGGTTTTATAACCTACAGCAGTCCAGCAGTCTAAGGTTTTTTTCCCCCATCTGACAGTGTCATTGTGTGTTATGCAATGGCAACAGAAAAACATTTGGAGGACAGGAGGATTATGTGTCAGAATTCAGGAGTCAGCTGGTGCAACACTTTTTCAGGTAGTAGTGTCCTGGGCCCTCAGCCCTATTCTGATCTCGCTTCACTATAAAATGGAAAAGTAATAGCAGCATCAGAGCTGAGTGAAAAAAGTTATTCTTGTGGGAGTGCTGATCTTTTTGTATAAAGATATTTTTTTTAAATTACCATAGAACCAGACTTTTGGTTAAAAGCATCATAAATTCAAAAGTGAGGGAGGACTCATTTATCTGAAATACAATGAGTGACATAAAACAATCATGCCACACTGTGTTACCTGGGTCTTTACATCTATTAGCAGTGACATTTTGGCACTAATTCAGCTTACATTTGTAAATCTGTGATTTGTTTGCCTGTTGTCTGATGCAATGACAAATAGATCAACTATTTGGAAGCATTATAAACATTATTTTCTTCAAGCTTAGAAAAAAGCTGTAAAAAGACTGGTTGGCAGCCAATCTGATTATAGATACTAACATTGGAGGTTACAGTAGCATGGCAGAAGTGGTCAGGGTTTTATAAGACTAATTTTTTATTTCTCTTGCTGATAACAAATAATAAAAGGGAGTAGAACATTGTGGAAGAGAAAGAGCCATCTAAGCTAAAGGACAAGAGCAGCATAAGAACAAATGAGTATGACTTAATCATGAAAAAAATTAAGTTGAAAATGAGATGAAGGCATTGATCTTCCAGCAGTGATGATCTGATACCCAGTTCCAGAATGAAAAGCAGGGCAAGGCCCATAGCTTTTCATGTGGTGCTTCTGAAAGGGTGCATGACCTCTAGTAGCAGGGTACAGGGATTGTCTCCCAGCTGTCCTCTGTTTGCCTCCTTGTGTGTAGGCTTTGAGAGAACCCTACTGAATTACTTTGGGTTGTTTTTTTGTTTGTTTGTTTTCACAAATAGCCTTCGTCAGCTCCTCTCACTCCCAAGAGTATTCGTCCTGCACATCATGAGGCGTTTTTCAAAACTCCTGGAAGTCTTGGAGACCCTGTGGCATGGAAGAAAAATGAAGGCAACCAGACCAGAAATGCCAGCTCTGTGCAGAGGAGACTGGAAATATCTAGTACCAGCCCCGACTAATTCCACTTCTTGCAAGGGGTGGGAAGATTGTCCTCGGACCCTGTATCAATTACAAGAGAACAAACTCTTGCCTGGCAAGAGGAGCACATCAAAATGTTACCCCTTTTGGCATGCTTCCCCACTATCCATTCACCCACTGGTTCTCTTAGCCATCTTCTTCAAAATCACCCTTGGTACAGAAATCCTTTTACTGGATTGTTCCTTCAGTACTGATTTGAATTCAGATTCTGAGCTTCACACAGCCTTATGGGCATCAAATTGTAATTGTGATTTTAATTTGGAAAACGTTCTTTATTTCTGTGAGGAGACACAAACAGATTATTTTGGAGTCCCCAGGGGTTCTTTATTCATGGTTTTAAGTGAGATGTCTAGCACTTATCTGAGGTAAGCATTTCATTAGCATGTACTCTACTTACCCTGAGTAAATCTGTGGTGAAAATGATGAATTTTTGCAGTTGTGAGAATAACTGCTTTCTTGGTTCCAATCTGTCAAATCCTGCCTCTGCAGTGCAGCCTCTTGCTTTTTATTTTGTGTGTTGGAGTGGGATTAGTGCAAAAAAGGATTTTTGCTGTTTCAGAATAACAGATTTTCTCAGGGTAGGATTACTTGAATGTCAGTTGGTTGTTGTACAATTTGCCCAGCACTTGGGGTTAGAAAAGCCTAATAATAACACAGTATGATTGAATGTATACATGTGAAAAATATTAAGACCAAAATAACTGTGAATGTTAATATTTTTATAGTTGTGTTAATGAACTGTATTAGTCCTTGGGTTGGTCAGTTGTTTTTTTTTAACTTTTGAGCAAAATATGCAAGTTAGATGTAAAGAATACAAAACCTGAATCCTTAAACAGATTTGACAAAGTGATTTGAGAGTGACAAACCACCGAGCGGACTGTGATAAGATTTCATCTCCTGTTTAAATATCCAGTCTAGACTTTATGACCAAGGAATACTGATAAGTCATTAACCTCACTCATGATTAGATTCAGTCTAACCTGAGTCTACTAAGTGCCTACTTAGCTGTTTACTTAAGCGTACTTAAGGGGTATGTACTTAAGTGCCTAACTCTTCATTTACAGAAATTTTGTGACTAGTTAATAGTGAGTTTGAGAATGTTGGGAAGACAAGGGAGATCTTATCTATCTAAACCAGAAAAATAAGTTGAAAATAGCAGGAGCCTTGAGTTTTAAAGTATTATAAAAAAATTAATAAAAAATTATCAGTACACCCTAGGAGAAGATAATGAGGAAGAACAGTCTTGACAGTTCACATTCAGAATCATCAAATAATAGATGGTGCTATTATCAGTATAGGACATAATTTTAAGAGCTAATGCTCTTATGTTTGGGTATGTTTTCACTAATGTAGCAAACTGCAATTCAATTTGTGCACTCTCCTGTTCAAAAGACGGAAAACATTAGCCTGGACTTTTAGCAAATGTAAGGCCAGCATGATCAACTCTCTTTTTGGTACTGGTAGTGATTTTCCAAGGGTAGATGCACTCTTGGATGTGCTCTTCTGTTGGTTAAGACTTTGAGGCTGGGGATTTGATGAGAGCATCTTATTTTTATTGTGCAAATTAAATTTAAGAAAGACTTTTAGTGAAGCTGAGAGTTTGAGTAATGTGGCCTTCTTTTAGAACAGACCAATAACAGGTTTTTGACAGGGCTTGGTTAGCCCTGGTTGAAAGAAAATCTATACCAGAATTATCATAGGAAATTTCAGGGATGGTGAAGAGACATCTTCAGAATGCTAATTTTATTATATTTTAATGACACTACAGTTATGAAAGTTTACAGTTTTTTTCTTAAGAATTATTTCTTCTACACCCACTTAGAAGAATTTTGCTTTGAAAAGCAGTGTGTAACTAGCACAGTGCTGCCCCTGCACTTCTGGTGGCGTGCGTGTGTTGCTGCTGGGACAGGAACAGGCTGCTGGGGTTCCAGGGAAAACAGTGGGTGCTGATTCTCCAAACGGTGTCTCTTCTCTCTCCCTCTAGTACGGTGCAGCCTTTTAGTGAAATGGCAGCTAGGAGCAGGGAGGAGGATTAGAGCTAATACTGGCTCTTTGCTCCAGTTGAAACATCATCACCAAAACTGCCTTTCTTTGTCAGTGATGTTATTGTGTGCCATAACTAACTTAACTATACTTGAAAATGCAGGTAGTGAAAAAGAATTTTCCAGTTTCTGCTTACAGTTTTGAGCAGGTCTGGAAATGAGGATTGACTCCCTCTTCAGTGAGTCATGCTTGGGAAAGCAGGTTTTGAGCCTCGGAGAAAAAGGCTGTTGATATGCTGTCTTGATTTTTGTCAATGCAAAATTCTCACTAAAATAGAGTGAGACCACTGAAGCAGTTGGGCAGCTTCATTCTGTACCTGTGCCGCTGAACTAGACTGGTGAGGGGGAGCAGCTGGTTGTCAAGATGAAATGGGTTTACCTTTCCTATCTTCAGCTTCACTGAAAGCTAAGAACTTAAATAAACTAGGAACAACTCGTCAGCAAAGGAGCTTTGGAAAAGCAGAATTTGTATTTGCACTGAGGCAAAGTGCACACCTAGGAAGTTCTGCAGGGTTTATGAAACCTTTCTGTCCCAAGTCAGTTGGTGAGGAGGCTGAGCATATAACTTATACTTGAATCTGTCTGCCACGTTTACATTTCTGATTGTCTTCTGTAAATTGGTGCTATTTCTGTATTTAAAAAGCTGTATTTTTAATGTAAAGCTGCTTCTCGTTTGTTTTTTTTTTTTTTGCACTGCTAGTTTAATATAGATATTAATTTTATTTCTGTTTGTAACTGTTCTTCAGTGACTAGATGTCCTGCTTTTCCTGCTCTCTAGCTATCTGTTTACCTGACTGCATATAGCTTTACTCCAATCACACTGTTGGGTTGAATATTTTTTATACTATCTGTTAGCAAAATATTAAACTTTTACAGAATAAAAAGTGAAATAAAAACTGAGGCTGTGATTTCAGTATGGAAGACTTTCAAGGACACCCTTAAAAAGAAATATTCTTGCACCACATGTCCTGGTGAGGACACGTGAGCACTGAAGGACTGGCAGAGGATAACAGCTCTGCCCAGTGGCTCCAGCATCCAGCTATTGCATAGAGCATGGGCACAGTTCCCACCCAGCTGTTGCAGGCACAAGGACCTGTGCAATGTTAATTGGCTCTTAAAGTCCTGGAGCAGGGCAAGGCTGGGTGGCCCTGGCCCAAAGCCATGTGAGGTGATCCTCAGTTAGCCATCGTGGGAGCCAATGCCAGCACTGCTAACGGGCCTGCCCAGACCCTCCCTGGACCAGTGTCCCTGCAGCTGTCCCTTGATCCTGCTGTCCACAGGATGGCAGCAATGCCTGCCCGTCTGTGGCCACCAACACCCGGGGAGCTGGCGCTTGCTCTGCATCCTTAGAACCACCAGCTGCTTGGAAACACAAGTGGACAACACAGCCACAGACCTGTGGCTTCCACTTCCCTTTCTCCTGCCTTTCCCTATCCACACACATACGACACAGCTTGACCCGAACATGAGTTTGTTCCCATTAAAATCAACAGCAGGTTCTCTATTGATTTCAGCAAGCCCTGTCTTGCCACCTTACCCTTCCCTGTGGTTAAAGAAATGTGAATTAATGTCCCATGTCACCATCAGCTTCAAAATGACTGAGGTCCAAATGGTTCAGATGCTCAAAATTAATTTCTAAAAAAGGAAAACTCAGCAGCTCACTCAGTGTTTTTGGACTTTTTCTGACCTGCTACTCCAACAATAATACCTTTCCCTTTCAATTGATACAGGAGGAATTAGAAGTTTAATAAGATTAAATATACTATGAGAATTACTAACAAGCCCTAACCCCGCTCCAGCTGCACTGATGGGACCATGGCCATGGTTTCCTTGAGGACCAGGGCTGTATCTTCCACCAGTTCTTATCCTCACTTGTGCACTTGAACCTCCCTTTTTTTGAAGTAAAAAATAATTAGGGGAGTACACCGAACTCCATCTGATACCATTCTCTCTCTGAGAAAGGAAAATTAACAAGCAGTACCATTGTGGATGAATGCCATAGCCTCTCCCAGCCTGGGCTGGACAGCCCAGAGCTAGCTGGGAGAGTCATCCCCTGGTGCTGGAAGGTGTTGAGCACTGCCAGCAAACCCAGCCAGAAGCAAGCAAAAGGGAAGCCTCCAACAGGCAGTGAAGCAAAGCCTGCTCCCACCTTGTCCAGGGAAGCAGATCTGCACCACCTGTCTTGGTCAACAAGGAGGATTTTGTTAGAGGTGCTTGGGTCATGGCAATGCTTTTACCTTCCAGCCCAGAGTTCCTGAGCAAGGCTCCATTTTATGGAGCCAAATTTAATGGGATGTAAAGGAATGAAAAGAAAGGCTTCACACACAACTGGGGCAAATTCAGGCCATGCTGACTGCAATCGTCTGAGAAGATCCATGTGTGCAGGAAGCATTAGTGTCCAGATTCTTTCCAGATTCATTTATTGCACCAGAAATGCAACGAAAATTTAGGATATTTTTCAAGCACTTTCTCCAAGGACTCCTAGAGCGATAAAATGACTTCTAATAATTTCAGTTAAGTTAAGAACAGCTTAAGTTCTGAGAGCATGAAGCCTTCCTCCATTCCCCTTGCAGGCCATGGTAACTTTGTGGGTGGCAAAAGGTGGCATGGCTTGTTCACAGAATGCTAGGACCTCCAAGTCTGCTATCACCAGGCCTCCTGGGAGACAAAACCTGCCTCAGCTGGAGCACCTACATTATACTGCATTTTTCAAATAAATAGATTTGCATTTAGGCCCTGAATGTGAGATGCCAGGATTTTACGCCTTTCCCCTGTCTCTGGCTGGCTATTTCTCACCTTGGATGTGACAACAGTGTAATTTCATAGATGATATACCAAATCTGGGTGGGAGGGGAGCATGAAACTTGGTTTTTTCCAGCAGCTGCTTTCTTGTTTCAAAACTGACAGCTATGAGCCAGCAGTTTACACTCCGATCCCCACAGCATGGTGTGATAGCAAAGGTGAAGTAGCTAGACCGAACAAATCATCAATATATATAAAATACTGCATCTTGGTAAGTGCCTGTAACAGCAGCTGAAATGGGCCAATTTGGACCAGGCTTAATCTTTTGGGAAGAAAAGGGAAACAATTTAAAGCCTAGAGAGTAAGAAAATATATAAATAAATAAAATATTTATTTATTTATTATAATTTTATATATATATATATATATAATAAATAGAACTATTCCACAATAAATTGTCCAGAAGGAAACATCTCCCTTATTTGGGCAGCCAATTCTTCAATACTGAGAAAAACACTTTGCTTCTTCATAGTTTCTACGTCTCACTGATAACCAACCAGCATGCAATTTAATCACCCTACACCCCTTCAAAATCTTGATTAACTGACAACAATTAGTTCTGTGCCCGAAATGCACCAGGAATTAAGTAAACATAATGTAGAAGATAGTAGGGAAGAGTTGAATGGAGCTCTGCTCTGAGGCTTGCCCCAAGTAATGACAAAATCCCCCACTTGGCACCTCACCTACATTAGGATTTTCATCCTTATTGCACTGAAACTAGGATGTGTGGAAGATGATGGTTATAAATGTCTCTATAGACACTCTAGGCCTTAAGTGACAAACACTCAAACACTCGTGTTCTTCTCTGCCTTTATAGTAACACAATGCCAGTGGTTCCAGTGGACCCATCTTGATCTACATTGCCTTAAAGGGGAGGAGGGTCAAGTCTCCTGGTTATGGAGTTTTTAATTCTACCCATCATCTACTTCACATCACTGGACAAATCAGCCATTGACTTCTTTAAAACCAGAGAAATGTCAAACAAGTAGGAATGTCACCTGGCCTCAAAAGAGCTGAGGATCTTGCTTGTGGATGTGGAGGAAGACAGAAAGAATGCAGGGACCAGCCCTGTTGAGCAGGTGTTAAGAAACAGTCAGACAATATATTTACTGTTTGGAAAATAATTTTGAAAACAATTTAGGGGTTTTCTGCTCAGCCTTGCTTGGGTCTTCCCATTATTTGAACATGTCAGAGCCTACTAGGTTGGGACAGCATGAAAACCTGCCCTTGTGCTCCTGCAGTACAAGCCCGATGGTCTTGGCATGACTTGGCATGATCTTCACTTGCTGTCTGATCATCGATTTTTAATGTAAGACTCCACTCCATCAGTGTGAGGCAGAAATCACATAGTTTGAAGCCCTTATGCATATGAGACATTTACAAAAACATTTCAAATGCATTAGAAAAAAGAGTATTTTAAGAGGCTGAGAAAGCAAAAGCTCTTCCCAGAATACACAATTAAAGAGGAAAAAATGTTTCAGGGAATATATTTTGGTATAATCAGATAACTATGCAATGCCCTGCCAGAGTAGCTAGGGCTGAGCTCCAGGAGCCTCTGCAGGGATAAAAGGATTCACTTAGGCGCCAGTCTCCCTCCTGCCTTGTTAAGAGTCTACTCTGGACATCCCTTCAAGTTTAGACAAGCTGTAAAGTCCTGCACAACCCTAGTGAATTGTTATCTCTTGGAAAAAAGAGTGTATGGGAAGAAAATACCAGACCACCAGCTTTTTCCTAACAAAGTCCTTGCCATTTGTTATTTGTTAAAGATGTCCGTAAACTCCCTCCTCAAGATATGAGCTTAATTAAAGAACTCAAAAGTTCATAAAGCTTTTAAGTCTGTTGAAGTTCAGAAAATCTTGGTCTGGATTATGAATTTGCACAGAAAAATGTTATTTTTGTAATTCTATGCAAAATTGGGTCATACATATTTGCTCTGTTTCATTTTCAAGGAGGGTTTCTGCTTGGCCAGTATTAAAAGAAAAATGATGCAAAGACAAGCAGCAGAAATCCCTCCCTGAAATGTCTCCCCATGCAGGGCTGTGAGGCACTAACAAGGTCTGAGGTGTGACACAGACTTGGATCCTTCTCCTCCAGGTGAACCCTAAAAACTTATGACAGTGCACAGCAAGGGCTAGCTGCTCCCCAGGGAAGGATAGCTGAGAGCCAAGGGTGGTAGCTAGCAAGGCTGGCAGAGGCAGCAGCCTCAGCAGCCAGGAGCTGGAATGCCCGTGAGGGTCTGGTTTGGACCCAGAGAAAACGGCCATGGCCAGATACAACCCAATAATCACTCAGCAGATCTCAGGCTGCTCTGAGGCTGAGCCAGAGGCTGAACCCAGGCACAGCTGCTACCCAGCTCCATGTAGCCTGGGTGGGACCAGCAATAAAGCTTAAAACCAGCTCCCAAGGGAGAGGAGGGGCAGTGTCTCACCTTTAGCTCTCTTCACGGCATCCCTTATCAGCAAAGGAGCCCACCTCAGTCCGGCCAGCCAAGCTCCTCAACTTGGCCAATGATATGTCTGGACCAGGGATGTCTCCAATATAATTACTTTAACATGTCATTCAAGTTCAGGTGAATAATAAAAAGGCTATAATTAACTTAACTCTGCAAAGCCACATCCACACAGATGTGAAAGCTTGATCTTATTTTCCAAAGGATATTGGCTTCTGTTGTGTGAGAGTAGATTCCAAGATAGGGAGGAAGGTTAAAATGACTCTGTTTAATCCAATAGTGTGCTAATGAGACAAAGTGATTAATTACACCTCTGTAATGAGAGAGAGATTGTGTAAAGGCTTGAATCAGCTTTCAATCACCTTGTAAACTGACACGAATTCACATATACCTACTGGAATCTCTGGGCTCTAATTACTGGTGTTTCTCTATTAAACCAGTGTAATTAAGAGGAAGAGAGACCCATTCTTGTCTGGGGCTCTTCCTTGGCCAAAGGGAGCCTTGCTGAGAAGATTAATCATAACCAGATGGGATTAAAAAGAACTTCCCCCTTCAGCAGTACTTCAAACAGAGGACATTTGGATCAATGACTAGCAGCATGAAGAGACAGATTAAATATCTTTCCAACCAGAGGATCTGTGGTCACTCTCTCTGTCGTGCTCACCAGGACCAGTTGAATCCAGCCATTTGTGGGATGACAGCAGCAGTTCAGTGATCAGTAACCTGCCCTGGGGCACAAGGAGAATTTTGCCCTACTACATCTGGCTAAAGCTCTTCTCTAGCGAACAGTCAGAGCATTTGCTAGAACTCATGGATTTTTGTCCTTAGCAGCTTATCAGAAAGCTATGTCATAAGAAGTTTGCATTTCCCCCCAACAGCCTAGCACTGCAGCATCTAATTGTCACATTGGAAGGCCAAATACCTGCCTAACCACATCTGATGATACTCAAGCTCTTTTCTAAAGGAATTCATTTTTCTATGTCCTTCTTATCCTTTCAAGTTGTTTCCTGTTTGCTCACCAGGAATACAACTTGTTTACAACAGCTTGAAATTGTATGTGAGAGGGGCAAAGAAACCCATTGAAAACACTTTGGAGGACAAGATGCTAAACTGAAAGCAATTCTATGGAGGAGGAGAATAAGAAAAGAAATTCAGAAACCTTCGTGGTAATAGCAGCCAGGCAGTGACCTACAGCTAAACCAGAATAGAAGCTAGGTAATTTCCATTTCAACCTAGGAAAATGTGAAACAACTGTGAGATGATCACACATTCAGAAACAGTTCTGCAAAAAGGGAACAATGTCAGCAAATCCAAGTAATCAGTCACTGAGTATTGCACTGGCATGTTTTCTCATCCCTGAAACTGTTCACCTGGTCGCATATGGGATTGCATTAGCTGGCACAGCTCTGGTGTTCATCCAGCACTGCACGACAGCTGCAGACAGTGCTGCCTCTGCCTGTGTGCGTTAACTGAGGGTGAAACCCCTTGAGTCAAACAACCCTCATTTCCAAAAGATATCTCCTCGTATGAATGTCTTCTCCCACATATTCCTGTTATCACTGCATTTTGTTTGACCTATTGTGATGGGCCCCATCACTTTCCATGTTGCAAACCAGATGCACATCCTAATTAAGTTCTGTAAAATAGGGAAGATGTTACAACTTGAGGTAAATCCATAAATGTGCTGCCTGGAAAATGGCAAAATTGTTCAGGCCCCTCTGTGGCATGACCCCCCTCACCCATCCAGCTTGCTTCAGTGGGTAATTTTCTCTAGGTCTGCCCACCCTGTACTAGCTTTTATGGGAGTGGAGGAGATCCATGTCAGGGATGTGCATTCATATCCATTGAAATGGGACTAAAAAGGGACCATAGCTGTAACACTTCTATAGAGACAGTCCTTGCTTTCTTGTCCCAAGCTGTCATTTAGAAATCAGCAATTCTAATATACAGGAAATATGGAGAAGCTCCTGGAAGTGTGGAGAGGGAATTTACCTAATTACAGTAGTTCTTGAAAAAAGCAATAGAGAATTCATCTAATCCTGATAATGGAGGACTGTTCCACACCATACTGTCTCCAGAACATTTGTATGCCACCTCATTACTTTTTAAGGAATCAAATGAATCTGTGTCTGTCTGTTCTCAGGAACTTTTCTGCTATATTTTAATTGAGTCCTTGTTGCATTATGGTTGAACTTCCATAAATTGTAAAAATCCCTTTTCTCCTTTTCTTTTCTTTCTTTTCTTTTCTTTTCTTTTCTTTTCTTTTTTTCTTTTCTTTTCTTTTCTTTTCTTTTCTTTTCTTTTCTTTTCTTTTCTTTTCTTTTCTTTTCTTTTCTTTTCATTATTGAGTCTTTGATTCTACTGGAACTGCAGAATAAAACTTTTGCTCTTTCAGGTCAGTCATGAATTCTGTCAGCAGAAACTCATAGATCAGTTTGAATCCATAAATCGCACTTGTGGTTTCTGTTAGAGGAGTCAAAACTTTTTGTGCTTTCTCTCAAGATACTGAAAGTTATACCATGAGTAAAATATCCATATATATCTATATACAAAACACTGATGGTATTTTTTAAACTCTCGGTTTAGTGGATTCAGAATTCAGCCTTACCACAACCACCTCCTATTTTTACCAGTGTGTAATTCGACTATGCAGTTTTGTTTTGTTGTTTGTGAGTAGATTTTTTCAATGAATATCCTGTTGCATAGTGATTCAGTTCCAGGGATTTTAGGGATGAAGGAGTTGCTCCTATGGGACATCGGTCATGCCATAACATAGATTAAAAAAATCCTGCTTTGAACCTGGATCAAATATCATCAGAAACACATCAGAATTCATATTATGTCATACTACAAGAAGAGTGTTTGTTGCACAAACAACAAAACTATTGAAGGATCTTGCTTTGACCTCTGCTTCCTAAGGCTTTCAATTTTGTGAGGCTTGTGGGACTGATTTCTCTGAGTACATGACAATGGATATACCTGGAGATGCAGAGAAAATTAATGCCTAAGAAAAATATCTTGGCAGCATGCTAGTTAGGCTAAGGTGTCTCATTGCAAGACATTTTTTAATGTCTGCAGTAAGGTCATATCACGTAAGATTGTTATCTCGCTGCATTTATCTCAATTAAAATCTGTTCTATCAGCACTTTGTCCCTGGAGCAAAGTGTGACAAGATGTTCATAGCTTCTGATTTTACGCCATTGAAATGCACATCATTTCTACTTAGCAAGAAATGGCTGTGAGCACTTCACCATGCCCAAACCACAATCTGCTGTGGCCAGGAAAATCACATTCCAAGTACGATGTATTTGAAGAGCTGAGAAAAGTGCTATATCGGAATTCTAGCTAATAGATAGATGAAGTCTACTACCCTATAAAACTACTGTTTGGCTATGTAGGGCTCGATATTTTTTCAGAAAAGTAAGAATGGAGAGATAGAAGTGGAATTGTCTCCAAGAGCTACTAACAGCCCAGCTAGCAGTTCTCCTCATCATCTATTCAACACCATTTTGTCACAGTTCTTAGTGTCCTTGCAGCTGGTTACTCTTCCAAACACCCTCTCCAGATAGAGAATTACAAAGGTTTATTTTGGCCCTAAGAAACTTACAATTTCCAGAAAGTCCTAGACACAGATGTATCTCAATAATGGGGATCTCAGAGGACAAGCATATGGGACCATCTTTCACTACACAAGTGCTGATATGTTCAAGTTCTATCAAGCTTTGTCCACATGAACAGCTTGCTGATTTCTAAGCAAATACCATCTGTGAGATTGAATAAGAATCTTTCTTAACTCTACTTTAACCACCCCAAGTCCCCAGCAGCAGCAAAACTATAGCCACTTAGTTTTGCACCACTAAAGCTCTCACCAAGTGGCCTCAAATTGATGACAGCCTTTGATAATGAAATCTGAAATGCTGCACTCAAGACCCAAATATGCTCATAACCCAAATATACTTTAACCAAAATGGTTTTTGGGGGTTTCTTGAGGTTATTTTGTGTGTGTGTGTGTGTGTGTGTGTGTATGTGACATACAGTCCTGCAAAGGGGGTTTAAAGGACACTGAGCAAGGCAGTGCTTCAGTCTGGGGGTCTGACAAGCACTAGCAACGTCCCCAGCTGGAACGAATGCACAAGCTGCTCCTAGAAATACAGCATTGCTGACAATAGCTCAACTGCAATGATAGAACAGGGCTCTGGGTCCAGCCAACCTGCCAGTTCCTGCCCTCGTTTTCCCTCTGTAGCCAGATACATACATTTCCTCGGTGTATGTGCAAAGTATAACCTGGGCACTGGGCATTTATTCTGTTGGATGGGAATTACAAACAACAGTTAAGGTGCATAACTGCTGCCTCTCTATGTAAAGAAAATAGCTACTAACCTGACAGCCTTTGGTCTCAGATGATGTCAGACACTGGCTGTGCCAAGGATCAAATGATGCTACTGCCTCCAGGGACCATCTCTATCATGTAGATCTCTCTACTATTTTCCCCAGCATTACAAAGTGAACATTATACTCATATTCCAAAAAGCAGTGAGTGATTTCAGCTTTCCTTAGTAAGCAAGAAATTAAGTCTATGCATGATATAAACAGAGTGCAGTATTCCCAGTTTCTAAACAGTTTAAATAACATAGATGATACTGTCTTGGCATCTCTTTTAGTTTTTCTTATGTTTATTGCTCTTCTACCCAGATAGGAGTTTTCCCAAGCAGCCATAAATTCTGTGAGACTGGAAATATCTCAACAACAGGGGAGCACAGACAATAATTTCTATTTCTGGTCATGTTTTCCATCTTGGAGAGAAAGATGCCATTCCTCACATTTTCTGTAATTTTCTTCTAATTTTCTGAAAAACGTTTTTTAAAAGCTTTTGAGAATTTTCAGAAAGCCTTTTCCTTGATAGCTTTTGGCATTTTTTCCACAAAGTTATCAGTCTTCACATGAGAGAACAAACATGTGGGTAACATCATTGCTTCAAAACTGTGGATTCTGGAGCATCATTCCATGACTGTTCCACTGACAAATCCTGAACATGTAAGTCTCTGCTGGAAGCCAAACTGTCTATTCAGTTATCTGCACACAAAGAGCTGTTGGTTTGAGTGAGGAAGTGAAAACATTATAGAGAGGACATTAGAAAAAGATCCACCTTCTCCTCCTCTGGGTAAAACAGACAATATGCTAAAAGAAATGAATAAAACACACTGAAGAGTGAATGAATATCATCAATGCATGTTAGAAGGCATAAATGCACACTTATAACAGAGATGGTGGTGGTTTAGGCAGGTTTGCTCCTTCCTTTTAGTCATTTATCTGTAGCCCATAAATCCATCTTCTAACACTGGGTTTTTGTAAATTTATTTTAGCTAACTCCATGTTGGTTGGACAAACTGTCCTTTTCTGGGCAATACCTTATACATCCTTACAAAGAGAAAGACACAACTCTGCCTCCTCTGTTTAGCTGCATTTACTGCTTGCATAAAAAGCATGCTGGGATCCTGTACTGAACCCATATGCACATCTGAAAACATCATTCCTGCCCTGAAAATTTAAGTCCAGTTAAAGTATGCTCAGAGCATCACCAACAGCATCCTACAGTTAAGGACAATGTATTAAATACGCATACTCTATTCCCACCACCATTCCAACTGCAAGTAAATTAACACAGGGCCATTTAATAGGGTGATTAATAAAGATATCAGACAGAATAATATAAGGAACACACATGTAACTCCGCTTTCTTTTCATCTGGTTGGCACTTTATGCATCCTTTGCTTTTAGAGGTTGGTTTGGATAGCACATACAACCCTCTTTCAAAAACAACCCAAATTCCACCAGTCTGGACCTGGTGAACATAAAAAAGGAAACTTCTCTAGAGTTTTTAGGAGATCACAGTTCATAAAGGAAACATGCATTGGGGTGGACTTCAGAAAGACTGAAATGATTGTGAAGGCATCAGTGTGTTGATGCAAAAATCAGTTTATTTTAATCTGGCTTTCAATAATAATTATATTGCCACAACAGTGTTGTTTAGATGGCTTAAATGTACATTTCTACAGCATGAGACACTCTCATTTTGACAAAATACTGTATTTGAGTTAATTTAACTGGATTTAGAACAATTACTTGGTGACAGTGACAATATGCTTTAAAAATTATTTTGTTTTAAAGCTAAAGTTCTCTCTCATTTTCTCTCAGTTAAGGTCATTTATTTTACCTTCTTAAGCAGGAGTGGAGTCGAACCATGGAAGTCTTCCAGGCTGAGCCCCACAAGGAACACATGTAGTTCATGTCACTGCACTGCAGACACCACAGCAGTGGGGTGAGCTCTTCAGGGCTGGGTACTGGGGCATACCTGAGCAGAGACACCACTCCCTTCTGAGCTACTGGACCTGGGGAAAAGGAATAGTTGAAGAAGGCTTGTGAAATAGAAGCACTCTAAAACATTCCTCCTGCAAAGTTAAGAGGAGAACCCAGCGCCTCTAACGTATAGGATAGGACAGGGTCCCACAGCACCAAGCTTTTCCTCCAGGCACCCCATGCATCCTGGTGAGCCATGATGGTTTCATGGACACCCTCACCCCCCAGATCCCTCCCTCCAGCCCATCATCCCAGCACTCTGATGCTCATGGGACAATGTCTATCCTGCATTAGCCATATGCCCTGGCAAGTGATATGCTGATGCACAGCACTTGGAGAAGGGTTGTGGCTCTGGAGGTGCTGTGAAACAGCCCTCTGTCCTTGAGAACTTCCCCATGCTCAGCTGAAGGGGATTCTCCAGCTGACAGCATCCCTGAGGAAAGCAAAGCAAGCCCTGTGTCCTTCCAGCATGGAAGGATGTCCAACATCCCCTCCCCAAGGCACTTCTTTAACTACTTTACATATAGTTGCGTTCACATGATATCTAATGTAATTTAGAGACCTAGAATGTAACTGATTGTTGTATTCATAAGCCCTAGGAAAAAGCAGCACCACAGAAACTCAGCTGAGTGTGGGCCTCATAGTTTGTGATATGCTCCTGACAGGCAAATGGCCTTTGCCGTTTTGTGATGTCCAATGGAAGAATAATGGAATAAAACTTCTCACTTTATCTTTAAAAAAATCAGTCTAATCATTTCTGTCAGGAAAATTATTTACTTTCAATCATATAAAGAACACAGCTACAGGGCAAACTTACCTTAATGATTTGTGTATATTGTCCTCTATCTTCACTTGTCTCAGTTTCTTTAAAAACTTAACCTTCAGGCTGGATTAATCCTTAGTCTGAGCAAAAGCACAACATTGTCATGTTTCTCAGCCTCCCAAGAACACCTCAGCCCAGGCTTAGCCAATCTTTTCCCTCCCAGGAAAACACATATTAGTTCAGTTGTTCCAGAACATGAAATATTTCTTTCTGCAAATTCTTAGCCTGTGTTACATTAGCAATTGAACTTCTCCTCAGCTACAAAACCATAATAAATGTCCAATTTCTATTGCACAAAGGGAAAATCAGAGTACAGTCTGCTTTGCTTCGTTTGCCTGTGAACTAATGAACACAGACCATAAATGACTATCTGCAAGACATAGTTATCTGTCCCTGCAAAAGGAACATACACTGCAGGAGAAAATGAGATTGCAAGAAAGAGAGAAACTGGAGGATTAATAATTACAGGAAAGGAAACTCATTTAGGAGCCTAACATGATCATTACGTAACTAAGCTTTGTTCAAGACCATTCAGATGATAAAGCAGTATACACTCAGAATCAGCTAATGACTTGCTTGAAACATATCACAAGCTAAAGGGTTTTTTAGCATGAGCCTTGAACAAACCTTGATCAAGGTGACTGATATAATTAACTGATTATTTTTAAATGAGGTCTGTACACACAAAGAGTGCTTTCCTTTCCCCAGAAAGGAAAACGGCTCTTATCTTGCTCAGAAGGTTTGTCTTTAGAGGGCATAGCTGAATTTTCCTAGGTCTTGTTCTTTTGGCTGTACATCTCCTTCAATCCAACAGTGCCAACAGGAGAGACCAGCCTGTTTCCCTCCTCCAGCAACAGGAGTGAGTCACAACTAGTTCTACTTCTAAATCTTCTCTTCCAGAAACAAGCCACATTCTAGGAGTCAGCTAGCCAGAATGGTCAGCTCAGACCTGAACCATAATCCACATTATACCCCAACTACCCCAGCAATCTGATATTTTTCTCTGTCCCAGTGTGTGGATGGATGTCAGGCTGTCCATCTTCTGCTAGATGGCAGCAAAGCCAAAAAACCTGCGGCTTCATGGTTTGTTTTGTCATTAGTGAATGATGCTCATGGTTGTCATGGTCTTCCTTCCTTCCTATTAATGCTTCCTGGTAAAGTACCCTCATCAGCTATTTCATGGTCTCTTTCATCCCATTCCAGACACACAGCTGTTTTTCTCCATATCTCCATGTATGTCTCCCTTTGTGGTGGAAATGAACCCATTTAGGCCCAATACAAAAGAACAGAACATAGGGAAATGGAGACGTGATAGTAACTGTATGCTTATCAACATGGAAACAATGCTGAACGACTCTAATAGTTTTCAACTGCTCATTATTTCCATGGCAGTGCTGTTCTTTTTGGCAAAAAAGACCCCAAAAATATGTTAACAACCAATTTGGGACAAAGTCTAATTTAACATTAATTGGTGGAAATCTAATGTTCAGCAACTTATACTATTTTTAGTCTGATTTTATGAGAATGCATATTTTTTCAATAGTTCTGATCAAGATTTCTATTGCTTCACTGTGCTAGAGATATCTGTTGCATATTAGATTACAGCATAAGAAGTGTAGAATTCATCTGAAAGTTCAGAAATGACACAACAATGCCAATGCATTCTAGGGATTTGGCATAAAATTAATTTATTAATTTCAAACTTGTTTCATTTTAATGGCATCCCCAGATTCTGCTGTTTGCCTGGGAAATGAAGTGCTATGGAATAAATGAATGAATGATGGAAACCAAATCACCCTGTACTTGCTTGGAGTGCCAAATCATGCCAGTGTGTGCAAAAGATTTTCATCTCTACTGTACAAATTTTTTTAAAAATTATTATAATTTGTTCCTTAATTGCTATAAAAGATTGGGCACTCATAGACAGTGGATAGCCAGTGACTACGTAGATTTATAATAACAGTTATGTGCCAACACCAAGGGGAAAGATGCATTTACTTATGAACAGTCACTGTAGCCCCAAACTGGCAGTGGGTTGCAGAGGGTAAAATGCTCTCTTGATCTCAAAACTTCAGCGTTGCTAAAGTAATAACAGTATTTATTTATGTCTTCAAAGCACTTTGTAAGCATTAACTAATGAATCTTCACTGCATATCTGTGAGGAGGACATTTTGTAGATGAGCTTATGCACAAAGAGATGCAATGATTTATCCAAGGTCACTACACAGCCAGCATTACTACACAAGTTCACTACACAGTGTTCATTAGACCACATTCATATTGGGAACAGGGTCTTAAATATTTCATTAAAATTACATTGCACACCCTTCTCATCCAGAGCACAACACTATAGCAGCTGCAACATATGTCCCGTACAGAAACAAAATGATTTTGTGTACGGTCATCTCCTCTACCTCTTGTCAAATATGCTGCTCTATCTTCTTGGTTTATTCCCAATATAGAGAATATAGAGAGAAATTATAGTACAGTGTAATTACCTACACACTCTTCCACAACTTGAATTATTTTTAATTAATACTTTATATATAAAATAAGAGGCTATATAAAATAACTGTCCTAAAGCAATTCTATCTGAAGGAGTTGGTAAAAACTTTATAATTATATGCCTGCTCTTGGAATTCACAGTGGGAACCAGTTCCTTGTTTGCAGGGTGATAAATTCCTGGGCCAAATTCACAGGGCCTGACACCAAAAACAAATACAATGCTGACAGCCAAAGAGACAAGCACTCTTAGCTTGCTGCAAGCCACTCCTGACCACTCTGCCCTGCTCCTCAGGAGAGCAACTCCTCAATCCCGTTTTTGTCCAATCAATTCCTTGCAGAGGTGTTGGTTACCTCAGCTCACGGGGACTGAATGCAAGAAGGTAGTTCCATGCGTAGCCCTTCCAGCACATCTGAGCAAACAGGAGCTTTTGGCAGCCCAGCAGAAACAAAAAGGAGAGGGTAACACCCTCTTCCACTGCTGCATCTGTTTGCAATGAATGCTTCCTTGCACACTAGGACAACTCATCAATGTCACTTGTAGCTTTGGTAGCCAGGCATAAGTGATTCTTCAGTCCCACTCCTACTTCCATTCTATGATACCATCACTTCCATTGCACCTATAATCCCTCTACAAATAAACACCCCAAAAAACAAACAAAAAAACCCCAAAACAAACAAACAAAAAAAACCCCCACACAAAAAACCCAAACAAACAGATTATGAGGGGAAAGCCAGAAACATGTCAGAGCACCTCAGTCATGGCTGCCATTCACAGCATCAAAATATTTAATCCTAAAGGTAGGTAGAGCCCACTGGAACATTTTATTACACTTTTAGCTCCTGGTAATCAGAGTTTGGGAAGCAGTTGAAGGATGACATATGTGAATTCAACCTGCACCTCTTTTGTGACCTGCATACTTACAGCACTGCTTGGCTTTTAATTTCCCTTGTTCAGGATCTTCATCTCAGTATTGTCTTTGAAATCTAGGTATCTCACTGCATCTTTCTATTGTTGATTCACTCAGCCCTGAAGAACAAGGAGGATCTCAGTAGTATTTTATTCATCATTTCACCTTTGGAAAATTTTCCTTTCCTCTCTATAGCGGAAATTGGTTTTGTCTCACTGTTTGTTTTTATCCAGCATTTGGTGTATACTAAACTGTATCCTGCTTTCCTCCAATTGTTGTTAAGGTAGACAAAGCCTTAATGGGAAAAATGAGTTTGAACACTGGCAAAATCTTCCAGAGATAACTCTGGAAAAGAGAAGATGCCTACTTGAAACACCTGTAAACCATAAGGTAGTTAGGGTAAGCCTTCCTTCTTTTTCCTTCTCAGACTGTTCCAACCTATTAACTTTTTGGTGTTTGTTCAACTACATCAGAAATAAAACAGGATATTTATGCCAAAAATGTATGATTTTTGTTTCAGACGAGAATAATTTTATGTCTTTTCATAGTAAAGCAATATTAGCTCACTTCTCACCAGAACAGACATCCTTTCTTTCCTTTAACTTCTGCATGTTCTGCCTCAGGTGAATGGTTAGTAAAGGGTCAAAGTTGGATCAGTTTATTTATCCAAATAATCTTGTTAAGAACAGCAGGGAGTCCAAAGGCTGGTAAGAAAACTGACCCACTTGTTGAAATGTTTGGACCAAGTAAGAGAAAATGAGTTCCATCTGTTTTTTATATATTCTTAAGACAGAATAAATGCAGGAAAATAAATTTCTGGTGTCTTTTAAAACCATCATTTAAAACTCAGAGGCCATTTTCAGACAGTAGGGAAAAAACGGTCTTCTGGAAATAAATACTCTAGCAGATTCCTCGGTTTTAACAGTAGGACATGGAGACTCTGTTAGACAGAAACCATTACTAAGCAGTAGGTTTGCTACACTTGGAAAAATGGACTTTTCTTTTTTCATGCAGCTTTTAAGCACCTGTTCTTATAGATACCACCAAGGTGGTAGATTGCATCTCTTAAATGTATTTAATTATATTTAATAACACTTTATCTCAGACATTACAAGCTGGGAATGAAGAGAATGTCTGGGAATGAAGAGAGCTGCCAGCGCTGGAGAACAGTGAGCAATGGAGAGAAGTTACTTCAAAATGGGATCGGTCCCTGCTCTAATGATTTTTTTTCAAGTTTCCAACCAACTCCATAAAATAGAATATTATTTCTTTTATATGCATTTCAAGAAAAAAATAATGGGAAAATGCCAGGAGAAGAAAACAATTTCCAAGGCACCTATCTGAACAACTACAGCATTACAGGCCCTATTATAGTTTAAAGCAACCGGGATTAGAAATACCAGAGAGTACCCTCCTGCCGTTCTTTTACAGACAAATCTTCTGGGCTCTACTGAAACCATGCCTGCCAGATTAGGCCTGTAGCACTGATTTCCAAGGAGACCTATGTTAAGACCCAGTGTTGACAGGCAGGATTCAAAGGTGCTATCACTTTGAATAGGCCTTTGGCACTGTGAACATTTTGGATCGACATCATCGTCTAGCAGATAAGTAGGGCAGGAGAACCTATTTGTTTTTCAATGTTGAATTACCACAACTTAAAGCCCCATGAGTCTCCAAAACATTCTGCAGAACCAGCTTGGGCAGCCTGCATTCCGACAGCAGCTTTGTGTTCCATCTTTGCGGCCTCCTTCCCTCAGCTGTTCGTCTCCCCGGGGCCTGGAGCCGCCGGAGCGCAGCGAGGCCCCGGCGCTGCCACACGAGGTAGCACCACACGCTGTGTGTGCTCTGCACAGAGCGCGGTGCCAAGGTGCTGCCTGCCAGGTCCTGCCAGGTGCCCTGGGCACAGCCTGCCCCTCGCCGGTTTGGGCACTGTCCTAGTTTAGGGCAAATCTGGGAGAAAACCTCCAAAGGAAGATCCCTCCGGAGAGCAAACCCACACGGCCCCTGCCCCCAGCCGGTTCGGGAATGATTCCTCAGAGAGAAGTGGAAAGAACCTGTTTATTTAAGAGGCACACACCCCCAGCACACAAAATGAACAATACCAGATGACAACACTCTTTCACAGCTCTGAAAAAAGATGACAAATTCAGCGAGTCTCTCTTGGGGGCGGTTGCTCTGTTGTCAGTCCCTCCGGCGCTGGGGATGCTGCTGCAGGACACAAGGTGTTCTCAGGTGCCAGTCCGGAGCAGGTCCCAGTAGTTACAAGAAAGAAAAAAAAGAAAAAAAACAAAGCAAGAGCAAAGCAAAGCAGGAGCAGGAGCAAAAGCAGCAGCCAGAGCTAGAGTCAAGGAAAAAAGAGACCAGCAAAAAACAACATCCACACTATGTACTGTCCCGTCTGTGTGTCCCGCCAGCTGTGGGGGGAGCAGGCTGATAACAGAACCAAACAAAACATTTGTCCTTCAAAGACAGTCTCAAAGGCACAGAACATAACATCCAACATAGCAGAACACACGAATGGGGATACAAACATCACCCTAGGACAGGCACGCTCCTCGGGCTGACCCGACACAGGCCTGAGCTCCAGGCAGGCCGGTGGGCAGCGCTCAGTGCCGCTTTGCCCCTCCAAGTAATTTTCCATGGCATCTCATGCACAAAAATCAAAAAAGTAAAATGGAAAACCCGGGACCTGAAATATTCCTGAAGGCTGGGGCATTAGCACACTACTTACTTTACGTAAAAGTTTCAAGTGGCTTGTGATAAATACCCACAAACCAGCACAGAGAAAAATCTCCTTACCACTACTGCTCACCTCTACAGGTGTTTCCTTCCTGCCCATGGGCACAGGGGTGTCCTTGGGAAGTAAAACATGCTCTGTGCTCCTTTGGGAAAACAAGGCTGCAAGCTATTTATGAAGAAGAAAAAATGCACTTCAAAGTCCTATGGAAACACTTGGCTACACATCAGTGGGCATTGTTGCTGTCACCCGTGCTCTGGCCACTGGAGGCTGTGCAGCTGCTGCAGGTTCCTGGTGTTGTATGGCTGAAAGGTTGGATGCTGCAGCTGGCAGCACCACAGGGGCAGCCACAGCCGCCCATCGCTGCCCAGCCTGGCTGGCTCTCCCCATGGCTAGAGCGCGTGCCCCACAGAAAAGCTCGTCTGAGGACTGCAACATGTCTCTGCACTACTTATTTCTGCCTAGATGAATGAAGAATTTCTATTTCTTTTATGTAATATACAGCCTCCAGATGATTTCCAGTGAGGTGGAGCCTGCTCCATCTGTAGCCAGGCTTTCAAAGCCATCTGAGTCATCCCTGATTAATCCAATACCTTAAGTCTCTAAAGGAAAATTTGGGTCTCTCAGGAATGTATGGAAAGTTTCAGGAGTGTAACATTGGAAAATGAGGTAAACACAATCTATTGAAAGGCAAAAAATGTGTTAATTGAATTAAGTGTTTGAGATTTTCTTTCCACTTTTTCAAAATTTCCCTTTTTGTTTACACAACTGGATCACATGTCCAAGAGATGCACAATGAAAGGAAGAAGGATTTCCTACACTTAGAGATACTTTTATACAGACATGGAATATACACTTTGAAACAAGGGAAGAAGGAAACTAACACTCAGCATGTGCTTACAACTTCAAACAAGTGGGGAGTTTCATGAAACAAAAGCTGAATGTGTATTTGGACATCTGATCAGGAAAGCCAGTGTCTTTTATGGGTACCAACACCATTATTTCATAGAAACAACTCTTGAGGCTTGGGATGCATTTTCTAGGCTGACAGCAGGAAAGAGGATTTCCAGTATGTAGACAACATCCTTTAGCACTTCAGGAGTCATGGCACAGTCCAATCCTGGTTTAGGGAATGTGAACAGTAGAGGAAGATGGACATTTTCTGATGGAACTTGAAGAAAGCTAAAAAATACCAACTGCCACCTGGAATTAGCTTGATTTACTGGACTCTTTAGTACAGTTTGTAAAAAATCTTCCCTGATGTCATTGCAAAAGCTTCTCTCTGTGGCGCCCCTTCCTGTTTCTGTCCATAGACAGGCAATAAATGCTTTCTTAAAGTATGACACAACTAGAAAAATTTCTGGTGAGTGTGATAAATGGAAGAGGAGACATCACTGCATTCCTTGGAATGGGAGAAGAAAGACAGTGTCATCTTTCATAACTATTTGTAGATGGTGCTGAGAAATAACATGATTAAATCAGCTCAAGTCCAAGGTAAGTCCACATAAGCTGCTGGTAAAGAAACATTTAGCATGAGGCAATCCAACCCTAAGGAAAGCTAAATGTTATTATCTTCAACACACTTACTGTGCAAAATACTGCATGGAAGGACGTTAGCTTGACCATCTCACACCCTTATGAAAGAGCCCAGCTGACAGGGGGCACAGGGTCAGGGAGCTGCCCATCAGCTCATGTTTGTGTTGAGGAATACATCTGGTGCAGGCAGCTCGCTGCTGGTGGAGATGCAGATTGAAGTGCAGGTTGAGCTCTGGGTGGGAGCCTGAGACAAGAGGACATGAACTGCCAGCTGTTTGGATAACAAAGTGCACAAAGACCAGAGGCATCAGCCAAGTGGAAGGTCACTGATGGAGAGAGCAGGAGAGGAGCTCTCAGGAGAAGAGCAAGAATTATGCACAAGTAGACTGTGAGGGTATAAAAGCCATGGGGTTCCTTGGTTGGGGAGGTCTCTCTTCAGAGGCACTAGCTCAGGCTCTTTCTGTGTTGCTGCACAACGAATAAATGGCTTTATGGAACAAGACATCTGAGATGCTGCTGTGGGAAACCTGGGGTTGAATCAGTCAGGTAATGTGGTCTGAGTGTAAATGGGACATGTAGGGAGTCAAGCAGGGTGCCCATGGGTTCACTGGAACTGCCTCTTGTGAAGGGGCTTTGGTCTCAGAAGTGAAAATCTGTTGGAAGTGTGATTGCCAGAGAGTTGTGTGAATGGTCAGGCTGGGAAGCTTCCTTAACACTTACATGTCTGATGGGAGTGGATCATCCAGACACTGAAAGAAGACATAAGTGAAAGAAAGTGGAGAGGTAAGAAGGTAAGTGCTGCTAGATCTCTTCGGCAGGTATTTTCCCACCTAATTTATGTCTCAGAGTCTCAAACAGCTAGCAACAGAGTCAGAGACACTGTATGTCAAAGAAGCTCATGGAAATATTAGAAGTCTGTTCCCTCAATACATGCAGACCAACACAACAAACCATGCTGCTCTCACAGCCCATCTGATGCCTCCAAGAAGGAAAGAAAGGAAAGAAAATGGAGGGGAGACAGCTGCAGCATTTTGGCAGTACTAGGCTGCTGTGTAGGCTCAGCTGCAGAGCTGTTTGTCAAGTTCTGATCTTACCCTTAGCTGATCTCTTGCCCATCTGTCTACAGCAGTCACTGAAGTTACTGACTCCTTAGTTTCCTCTGTAGCATCTTCTAGGTGTGTCAGCCCCAGGCTGGCTCATAGCATCAAATCATACAACCAACAGAATTAACCACAACTTGTAATATTTCCATAGAAATGTATCTAGATCCTGAGTTTCATACCAAAATGAAAGTTTTGGAGTGCCTCCCTGAGTTACCCGAGGTCTTCTGAGCATCCAGCGAGAGACTGTCTGAAAGAGTAATTCGCGTTGTAAGAGGAATAAATTCCAGAGTCCCTTGACTACAGGAATAAGAGAACTTAAGTATTTTGACTCTTAATTTAGATGCCTTGCTAACTGTCTATGATGTGATGGGATTAATTTGGGCCAAAGGTGTCTACTGCAACAATCGGACCCTGAGAGGGTTTCTGCTGTGTTTTTATTTGGAGAAAGTCTAGCTCATCATTTTCCCATGAGCTTTGATCTCATCTCAGTGGCTCTGCTCAAGTGGCTAATCCCCAAAAGCACAAAGCATTCCATTTTCAATTTAGAAAGAGAGTGGGCGTATAAATGAGTATACCAAAATGGGTTTTGAGTAACCAGAGCAAGATGGAGAAAATAATTTCAAAACCCTGTTCTCGGCAAGGAATGTGTTCCATTATCCTCTCCCGTGATTCAGAGGAGAACATCAGCCTTTATGCTGCTGCTAAAGTGTTTAACAAGACATACTGTTCTCTTGTCTGAGGACACCTGGAATACACAAAGTTCATTTTAAGAAATCATTGTTTTTATTAACTGTAATTATACAGTAATGAAAACTAGAAAGGACTATAACCCAGTCCCTCCCAGCTATCAAGACTCATAACAACCAAAATCAATTAGCTAAGCTATAAAGCAAATAGTTTTAAGACAACCAGAAATATCCAAGGTAGGAGTGTAACTGGCCCAGCTCCAACTTTCACACACCATATTCATATTCTTCTGTCTACCTTATGATTTCATGGCAAGTGTTCTTACCTGGGGAGGGAGATGACTCTATGTGAAAAAATAAATTCCACACTGATGTATACTTAGAGAGTGGAATCTTTCATACATATTTGCTGGGAAAAAATATTTAAGGGCTAGGCTGCTGTTGATAATGAAGCTATAGGATCATGGATATGTGGGTTAGAATATATCTTAAAATGCCATCTACTCCGATCTCATGTTCAAAGCAGGATTGTTGCCATCCCAAGATTCTTCCTAATGGAAAGCTACATTAGGTCTCATTTGGAAGTGAGATAGAGGTTGACTTATCTGCAGTGAGAGTGCCCTGCCAGCATCCTTAAACACTCAGGACTTTTTGAGCAGGACTACCACTAGTCAGTCACTTCCCAGCCTGTGCTGATACATGGGCTTATTCTGCAACAGGTTCAAAACTCTGCATTTCTTCTTGTTAAACTATTTGAGCAGTTTAGGTTGTCCTGGTCCATATGTTTAGCCAAGGTGTTTTAGATTGAAGCTCTGCCACTCATCTTGTCAAATGTTTATTTTAATTAAATATCTTGTATAATTTCACCGATGGTTAATTCTGTGAAATCATTCAAGCTGCTGAAGAAAATGTTAAGTACTCCTCTCGTAAGTGACCACCAATCAGATGTGAGCCACCCTTTGAATCCAGAGATCCAGCCACTCTTAAGTTCACCAAGCATTTTATTTCTCTAGCCCATATTTCTTCAGCTTCCAAATGAGAATTCTGTGGCTGATGGATGGCACCAAAATCATTAACAAAGTCACAGTGTCCCACAGTGGTTGCACATGGCTCTGTCCTTCTCCATACAGTCACACTGTTGTAGAAGTCAACTCATGTTGACTATTTCTGAGTACCCTCTTGCCCATCTCGTGTCTGTAGATGGATTCCAAGAAGACATATCCCAATAAACTTTTCAGGAACAAAAGTGAGGTTGGCCTGCCTTAACGCAGTGAGGTTTTCTAGGTAATTTCTTCCCTTTTCCACTTCTTAACAATTTACAACAAGTCTTTTTGCTGTTGTCACAAACCTCTCCCAATCACCAGATTTGGCAGAGAGAACAGGCTGTTAACACATTGTGATATCGCATAAGCCAATTCATTTAGCACTCAGTAAAATTTCATCTGGCCCCTCAGGGCTGAATACATCCAGATTCTCCAGGCAGTACCTACTGTGCTGTTCCCCCACTGCTGCCCATCCTTCCAGTCTCCAAATTGTGTTGATGTACATGATGGTCTGGAAGCAGGTTTTGCTTGTGCAAACCAGAGCAAAATGTTGTTTGAGTTTCTCAGCCTTTTCTATATTGTCCAAATAGAACAAATTTTCTCCTCCAACAGACCTGCATCCACTCTTGCAACCAGCATGCTTGTAGGATTCTTAGTATCCTTAATTAAGGCATCCTTAAATCCCTCACTAACATCAGCTCCAGGACTTTGACCTTCCTGATTTTGTGTGTGCATGTTCAAGCAATGGTTTCATACAACTCCTTTGCTGTCTGCCCTTCTATTAGCACCTGGTATATTTCTTTTTATGTGTAATTCATTAGCTTTCATCCTGAATGCTGACATGGAACCACTTCTAAAGCATACCCTTTTTTAATAACATAATCTGTTTGTTATGTAAATGAGCCCATAGTACCTCCAAGGGTAGGATGGATACAGCTCTGTAGCTGTCTGCTTCTGTCTTCCGATGCTGTCTCAAGAAAGTATGGCCTATAAAGATGTAACATTGACACCTTATTACATTGCAGATTTTGATGCCTTGCACATTCTGTAGCCACTTATGCTTGTGCAAATCTGACTGATTTAAATTAATGATGACTGACGAAATTAAAAAGCTAGCTTACCCAAGGAGTCGTTGCAGTTTTTTACTCATTTTTGTTTCACTCTGCTTTCGAACACTGAGTAGTGTAGAATCAGGCTTCCCACATAGTAAGTCACATTCCTAAAGGATACTTATAAGAACATACACATTTACTTGTAGAGCATATGAGAAAAAGTTCCCTTGTGTAAAAAGGAGCAAGAACTTATCCTCTCTTGGGAGGTGAAGTCCTTAATCATCTAGGCTTTGTATGCAAAGACTTGGTGTGATCACAGAACAGATACAACCTCAGGGAACTCAGAGTTTTAGCAGTTTGACCATGTCCATCTTCTGTCTAGCTAGTTCAGCATTTCATTTTTATATAATCTGTAGAGACACAAAATACTTTCTGCTTTATTTTTCCTTTTCTTTTTGTGCGTGTGAGTGTGTGTGTGTGCGTGTGTGTGAGAGAGAGATTCTCAAAGAAAGGTCTGGCAGGACTTGCCCTTTGCCCTATCATCCTACTCCTTCCCAAAAGCATATGCTTTAGACAGAAATATGACAGAGTATGATAGAAGCAGGGGTGTAAGGGCTTTGGGTCTGCTTCTTTCTACTCAAATGGTTACATTTTCATTGAGAATAAAATCCCTTTTTTCCTGCTTGTATTCTGCACCTTTGATTGTGAAAATCAGAATCCCATTACCCTTGCAAGTAGGGTCTCCCGCAGCCTTAACAGTTTTTTGGATTGTCTTCCTGTCTCTTAAATCACTCCCAGCACCTTCAACAATGCTGTGTTTTCTGGCCTCTTTCCTTATCTTATACACACACAGAGTTTCTTTAACTCCTTTCAAATGGGCTTTTGAGGTTTTCTTTAGCACTTTGGATATCAAGTTATCCATTAATATTCTTTGCTGAGGCTAAGCACTCAATGGTTATACTTAGCCTTGTTTCGCCAACCTCCCTCCCTCCCTAACCAGGATGTTTATTTTCCATAAGACTCTTACAAGTTTAATCTCCTCACTGGAATTTGCATTTGTCTAGTGAACACAAATTCCCTCCCACTGGCATCCTCTAGCCTCTAACAAGGTAAGACATTCTTACAGGATGTCAAACTCCCCAGCAATAAACAAAATCTCTTCTACCCAAGATCCCTTTGGCTTTTGCTATGTGCTGGCTCTGGAAACGTATCGATGGGGGTGCTTTTTCGAGGGCCTGGCGGGTGCTCAGTTTGAAGAAACAGTCAGCACCAGCTATCTTAGCCTGCTTCAGCCAGCTGGCCATGACTCTGGCCAAGTGGAATGACTGTTTACCAAGATTTACCCTTCTTAGCAGAATTTTTCTAAAGTCTTACCAATAAAGGGGATTAGTCCTGATTTGAGCTCTCAGGAGACCAGATGCCAATACAGGCACATTCATGCAATCTCCAGTGAACAGGAAGAACCAACTCCTTCTGCACCCAAAGACTGTCCCTGTTTGAAGGCGCAACCTGCTCCACCAGTGGGAACTACAAGTTTCTGGGCTGTGCTCGGGACAGCAGCAGTAGCCACCATCCCCTGGCAGGTGTGTTATCCCCAGTTCAGAGACAATAACTCCTCCTTCAAGGCCTCAGCTCTGCAGCTCGCACAGGAGGTTCTAGTACAATTCCTCAGGTGGATTCCAAGAGCTGGAAAGGGAGTGGCTCTTATACATTGTATACACTCTGCTGGCGAGAGCATTTGTGTTAGCATGGCTGCATCTACACTACGGCTGCTGCTCACACTGATCTTCTCTATTAAATAAAACACATGCCTCTACCCCAGCCAACATTCCTACTGCAGCCAACATTTCTAGGGTAAGCCTAGCTGGAGCTCGCAGCCAGCTGTAATCGTACGCAACTGGCAGCATCTGTCTGCCCTTTGGTGAAAGCTTTGTCCTGGAGCACAGCATTCTAGCAATGGCTCAGCAGTAATGCTTAACCAGGCATGGGAATGCTTCTGAGCTTTTCCATCTTTCAGCCTATAGAAACGATTGCAGAGTAATGGTAGAATTACACTCGTTACATCACTATGAGGATTCCTGCCTCACTGGAAACCTTTCCTGGACCTCAGAGAGAATGAAAAGTTTGGAGTAGAGTTGTTTTCAAAGCAAAACCATTCCAAGATACCCACCTCCAGCTGAACAGTAGAGTTTTGGCACCATCTGTCACTGTCTAACCAGCTTCCAGCTGCATCTGAGCACACTCACGAGAAAGAGGCATGATAAGAGACAGCTACTGTCACATAATGCTAAGGAAAATGAAATACAGTGAAAAGCTCTGCTTCTCACCTCCCACTGATTCCCCCATGATAAATTCTTCCAGAAAATTAATTAAGGTTCTTTTGTTTTGAATTCTATATTTGGCTGGAATTCTTTGCATTGACATATTTTCTAAGTGCCACAGGGAAGAAAAGCGTTATAAATTGTGGCATGTTATGTTGCAGAAACCGTTTCTTCCCAAGGCAGTAAAATTACACTCACTCAACCTTAATCAGGCTATCTCCTAGGGTTTGCACTAACAGAAAACATTCCTGAGGCTAAGCAAATGTTCTAAAGAGATTAGATATGTGCTGCAGTGATGGTTATAGACAGTCAGTGTGAACAAGTCCAGCTACCTGAAACTTAAGGACACCCCTCTGAGGGGTGCCCACTTCAGAAGACAAGAACAAACAGATCAATCAAACAACAGCAACCCCAGCACAGACAGGCAGGGGTAAGAAAGATTGGAAACTACATGTCTTAGAAGGTCTCCAGCTGCTTCACTCATGCTGGCCTCAAGGCAGGTCTCCTCCTAGTGAAGATGATAATTTTTGGGGACAGGCTTTCCCAGTGCTGGTGAGCTCAGCCTAACCTGTGATTTACAGCTGCTTTATGTCATTGCCAAAGGGCTGCCATCAAGCTCACGGGCGCCAGGGCAAACTGTTGTACAAGTCCATAGGAAGGAAGACTTTGTGTTGAAGAGGAAGCACAGACACTGAATGGCAATGATGTCCAGGGAAAATGGAAGGGAACCCATCCATTTATCGCTCAGGATATATTTGCTTTACATCCACAGGATTTTCTCAGCTTTTTTTCTTTTTAGATAGTCTCTTCACCCAGTGATAGTGTGCATAACACCATACACCTAATTTTGGCTAAGAATTAGCTTTCTTTCACAAACCTGGGCTGGGGACCACTGTACATGGAGCAGAATGCCAGTAGTGTCTTCTGAGCAGGTAAACAGACCTAAAACCACAATAAGCTGCTGCAGTAGTGACTAGCTTTTCAGCTGGCTGCCTTTCAGAGGTGGATTTACAGACCTTGACTATGCCAGCATTGGATGTTAAGAGGCAGAAACCTGACCTAGCCAAAAGGAAATGCCGAAAGGAAGGGTGTAATATAACCTAACCCTGTCACACTCACCCTGGGCTTGGATGTTTTCCTGCAAACTCCTGGAGCTGGACTTCTAGACCAAGCCCCTTCTGACCTGCTGTCTGGCCAGGAGTGTGTACCCCTCTCTCAGACACACTGCTTGCTGTGCACCAGGGTTGTTTCCTCCTCTTTCCAAACCATTGTCAAGTAACTCATGCATTCAGCTCTGACCTCCTTTGCATTTCTTCTGCACCTACTGCTCACACTTGGTACTTTGTTCTTCCCTCCTTGGTAGCACTCTGGGAGAAGCTGCTCTGTGCGTGGGGCAGTACCTCAGAGGACTCATGATCCACATCAGGCAGTCAGACCCACTCCTGCACCTAGTGAACAGACGGAAAAATGTAAGAAGAAGTAGTAGTTGAAAGAAACCCTTATGCACAGATCCACCATTCAGCAGTGCCTATCACCTCACCATGGGACCTGGAAGGGGCTGGGTGTGAGGGCTGGCAGAAACAAAGGAATCTGAGGCTTGGGAGGTGTCTGGCTTAAGCTGAATTAGGAGAATGGGGAGGAAAGGTGTTTTTCTGTTCGTTTAATCATCATCATTTCCTCAAAATCCAAATTGGTAATAAAAATTTTGTTTACGTGCCAAAAATTAAACTAATTTCCAAAGTCAAGGCTATTTTGCCAGTGTCACTTTGAAAATTTCCCTTGGACTTGAGCTAGATTTGAAAAACAGTTACAAGCTCCTCATGTGACTCAGTTCCTCCAAAAAGACTTTTATCCCTTTTACCTACTTCTCCTTTCTATTTCTGAGTCCATAATACTTCTCTTGAAATGTATAGTTCACCTTCTTTGATACTGCATGCTGCCTCAGTCTTAACAGCTTGAGGCATATAGCCTGGAGTCAGCTCAGCCTACATGCACACATGTGCATGCTCAGTGATGGCAGTAGAAGGTTTTTTCCTATTCTTTTTTCAGGGAAAAAGCTGTCTGGCTGAGGGACAGATCAAACTTCTCACTGCTAATGGGCACCTTTGCATGGTAAAGCTTGTTCCCTTCTACATATCCACTCCTCCCACACCCTCACCTGCAGCACTGGAGGTACAGCCACCTCACCTCAGTCAGGGAGATTTTCCAGTGGGTACAAAGAACAGTATCACCATGTGCAGCAATGCTTCATTTTATACGGAAAATGGGGAAATGGTTGTGCAAACCATTATACATATGGAAACTATCATAACCAAACCTTGGCTAGCTTCACTGGAATTCTGAAAGTCTTGTCACCTCTCCAAGGACTATTTTCTTATACTATTTCAGTCTTTACTTTGTCCCACCCATTTTGACACAAAAGCTGTTCAAAACAATCTATCACTTCTCTTTTTTTCCTTCAGATGACGTGAGATTTTCCCTGCCTACAAGAATAGTTGCTCTTTGTTAACTACACATCTAAATACAATTAATCTATTGCAGAAATCTGGTCTGGAAAGCTTAACCTCAGAGGCCCAAATTTTCAGTGAGTAATTATCATCTGAAAATAGAGCTTTTAAACAGGTATGAACATATAAGAATGAGGGGAAGAAGCACTCTGTTCCAGGCTGAGCAGACACCTATCCCAGTGAAGGACTGGGGGGATGGGGAGTGAATAGTGGCACTTCATTGTGAGTCCAAGCCTGGGGAGGGAATGTGCCAGCAACAGCTCTGGCAGCCTTAGTTGGAGGATCTTAAGGACTTTTGCATTTCATTTCTATTGTTGAACCATTCCTCTGTCTTCAGCATACTTAACATATCTGAAGCAGAAAGTTTTTTTCCTCTATACAGATAGAGCACTCTGTAATGGGGATACTGAGATGCGAGCCCTCAAGGGTATTTTGGTTCCTAATTTCAAAGAGATTCAACAACTCAAATGCATGTGAAGATTAACTAACCTTCAAAGGCTGTGTACCCACTGCATGGCCTCAAATCACAATGGGTTTCCTGAGCTCTGGGCTTGTGTTTCAACACCTAGAGATGTTTTGTTCTGATACAACAGTTCCTGAGTCCAGAATACTTTCTTGCTCAGTAAGGGAGGGGGACAAGTGCACACATGACATGGACAGACAGGCACAAGGAACTCCTCCACTGCAGGTTTCTGTCTTTGACACTTTGACTATGACCCAGCTCATGCCAACATCTCTTTGCCTGGGAAACAAGGGAAACACACGGACATACCCCGTGCCTTTACCCTGCTGGTGGGGTGTTGTTGTTCTTGCCTGACCATAACCTCACATCACAAATAAAATCTGGCATTCACTCCTGCACCCTTCTTCTTTTTCCTTGTGAGTCCCAAGAGCAGAGGAAAGAGCTGTACTTCACAGAGAGCTATTTTATGGGAGTCTCCAGCACACACTGTTAGACCAAATGGCAGCAGATTTTCAGAGAATTAGTACAAGTGGTTTGGAGCTGAACCCTTTCTACATGTTGAAACTTCACAGATTTATTCCTAAAGTCGGTTCCTGAGAATCATACCTTCAGCCTCCAAAGTGCAAAAAAGTCTCTTTTTTCGAGGATTTTACTACTGCTTAGATTCATTAGCGAAGGTAATTTTGGCCTAATTAGTCTTCTAATTTCTATGTTATCCCTTGTAGGAATATGCCCTCAGAAATTAGTAAAATGACTTATAATATATGCTAATCACCATAATCTGATTTGTCTTTAATTATACATGTAATGGGGAAACTAATTGGAAGATAAAGGGTATTTGGGAGGGCCAAAACATGTAAATCAGGAAGAGAATAGAATATTATCATTAAAAAGAAAAAAAAAAATGCTTTTGAGTTTGTGGAAGACTATTTGTTTCCTATAGCAGAAGTATCAGATTGCTTCACTTCTTTTAGAGCTCCTTATTGTAGCAAAACTGATTCATAAATCTAATGACAGCTGAGGTTTTGGCCTTACAAAATCTGCTTGGCCTCAAATGGAATACTTAATACAAGGACAAAGACATGAAAAACTTATTTGCAGAATAAAGGGCAAAGTATAAATAAGCTTACCATTTATATTAGTGGTTTCTAAATGAAATTTTCTTAGTTCGAGAATTTCCTGCTTGCAGAAAACATCACTGAAGTTTCCTCTGTGTTTAAAAACCAGATTGAGCTGGTGGGTCTTTAACCAACTTTGCAGTGTATTTTTCTCCTTTTCCATGGATTTAATGGACAATAACAGTAAAACCAGCAATTTCCTGGGCGTTTATTATTTTTGTTCCTGAAAAGTACATTTGGTATGAGGTACTGTCAAATTCTGTCCTTACTTTAAATGTTGCAGTGTAATGTGAATTTACAAAGCACGACAAGAAAGGCAGAAATTATAGCCATTCTATAAAGTTATCAGAAGGGTGTAATTTAAAAATATTTTATTACACAAAAGGACATAAATCAGCAAAAAAATAAGATACTAGAGCTATCCACATCCTTTTGCATAAATATTTGAAAGGATAAGCATTTTGTCACCTTAGTGCTTTCTGACAATAGGAGAATTGAGGTGCAGATGTATAATTTGTCTTGATAAAAACCAGTTTTTTGTTTAACAGTGGGTGTTGTTATGGCGGATTGTTTGGCTCTTTTTCCCCTGTTGTTAGACTAAAGTTGACAAATTGCACTTTGACTATTCCAGTTCAATAAATATGTCAGTGACTATTGTCTTTTGTAGCAGAACCTAATCAGAGGCTGAGATGTGAATGGGGGAAGCTGATGAACATGCTCTGACCCTCTCAGGGCTTTGCCAGGGCTTGTCTCACAGTCCTACCTGTGCATCTTTACTTTGTGCCTTCCCCAGAATTGCTGCTATACTGGATTTTCTATTATAAAAGTCCAGCTGCAAACATTTGCAATGGTTTTCAAGCATTCAATCCTTATCTTTGCTGATCCCATGGGTAAGATAAACACCTTTGATCAAGTATATGGAAAATATCCACACCAGATTTTCAGGTATTTTAGGCATTTTCATTATCATTTAATTGAATGTTCGAGTAGGTTAAATCCAGCATGTCTTTTTGGGCAAAAGCTTCCAGAAACCAGACACCCTAGCTCTTCAGCTCTATCCCACAAACCAGCTTCTATAACTGAATGAAGAGGGAAAACTGCTGTCCCCAGGAAAAACACACTCTCCTCTCTTGGTACACCCTGCTGCTCTACCTGGTCACATTCTCATCCATAAATAAATTAGACCAACATGTCCCAGCAAAGTGACAGTGTTTTGCTGGGGTGCAAGCCATTTTCTTACAAATATTCTCAAGGAGGCTTTATTAAATGACAAGCTGAATGTTATTTTTCAGGAAAAAAATACATCAGCATATACCATTGTTCTACATTTTAAACCAGAGTACATTTAAATTTAAGAGACTCATACAAAATTTCCCTTTGGTACCTTCAGACCAACAAATAGCTGGGAAGAGTAGTGGCCCCACCAAAGTCAAGAGTTGGAGAGGATACCTTAAAGCAGTACACAGGCAATAAACCTTTCCTACAAGCTTAGCAAGTACAATGTATCATACAAAGAGTCTATTGCACTGACACTTAATGTTTAAATACAAAACTATAATAGCTGGTATTTTTATTTTGAAATAAAAAGTCTTGTGCTAAAGGTCTTTCTAGATCTTTAGAGTCATTTGCGTTTATTTCTGTAGCTTTATGTCAGCAAAGAATTTGATATAATGACTATCGTGCTCATCTCCCAATTTAGGCAATATCAGGACCTCTCCTAATTTAGGCTACTTAAAAACAACTATATTTTTAATGATTTGTGCATCCTAATCTTTCATCCACTGGCAGCTGGGATCACAGCACAGCTAGGATTGTCTGCTAATCTTCTTAAGAGCGCTAACCACACAGCAGGATGTGCCTTAAAGCTTTTTTTTCAACTTTTTAATAAGTTTTATTAAATAGGGAATTGGGGAATCAGAACACATTGATACATTTTTTTACTTCCTCAATCAATAGGATGAAACCAGGCCAGCTACACAGAAGAAAAAAAAAAAAAAAAACTGAGTCAGTTGAAATATTAATTTAAAATAATATTCTGCACAGACATAGATATTTCATGATGACAAAATATTCAAATGTTCTATTTGTCTGAGAACTTGCAATATTCTCTGAATAATTTGGGCAATTAATTTTCCCACGAGGTATTACAAATTGCTTCAGCCATCCATTGGTCTTGTTTGGCTGGTAACTTAAGTCATGTGGTATTGATTACTGCTATTGGAAGTTTAAATTGCAACAAATCTAAGCAGACCCAAGCTGTACCTTGTATAATGCTCACAACAACAAAACAGCATTACCAGAATTGGGAAGCCTTCAGCACCACCTCACAAAAAGCTGGCAATTTTCTGAGCATTTACAGCCATCAAACAATATCAGCAGCACTAGCCAAGCATGAAGAGGTTTGGGTTTCTCTCAACCAGCACATCCCTCTCAGGGCATTGCACACAGTGCCACAAGCCACCCGTGTGTGGGTTCACTGTTCCAACAAATGCCATCGCTGCTCGTGACCTTGTTCCTTTCAAGGAAGTATTGACAGTACTTTTAAGTGGAAAGAGGTCTGTCCAGATGCAATCTGTCTACAAATGAAGCCGCAGGCTAGAAGGTAACTTTGGTATTTTTTTAAAGAAGAGTCAAATTGGAAAGATAACCACCATCCCTGTGGGCTTCATTTGACCTTCATCTAATGTTTTTCCATGGGTGTATAACTGAGCAAGCCAAAATGTGGCCACACAACATAAATTATGAAAATATGCCTAGAAAATATGCAGTGCAGAGGAGAATGATATGAACAAATCTGGATGACATTTAACATACTAGTTAATAGTCACATTGTTCTTGGGTTTTACTGAAAATTACCAGGCAGCCTCTGGAAAATATGTGCTGTTGGGAATCTGTTCAGAGTTTTTATCAAAGCTTCTTTGAAATTAGTGGGAAATTATCGTTCATTCCTCTGGAATTCCTTGAAAAAAGATCATCCTGATTTCAGCCTTTTACTTTTTGTAGACTTGCAATCTGCAGCTCTCTAGGAAATGTGTTTTCATAATAGATGCAATAGCGAGTATTTGTGCAGCAAGCAGCAGTGATATAGGGCTAGCGCAGTTCAATATCATTTTCACTCTCAAGGGACTTGCCAACCTTAGTCTTTGCAGCTCCCAGTGAGGTGAGTGTGTGGTCAGTTTATCTCAGTAACCAAAGAGATAGGAATGGTTAATCTCTCCCTCCAAGGCTGGTGGGTCACACCCTGTCCGGCAGCTCGCTTTGGCGTCACAGACGTAGGCTCAGCTAGGTTTAGGTGCTGTTCAAACATGCTGCTCTCCACTTGTTCAAGTACTTCAGAGCCCTGTGAATTCATTATTATCATTTCTGGCCAGAGTGAAGACATATATATGGGAGCTGCTTGCCTAAAACTGGAGTGCTGGAGCTGATCCTGTCACCAATTTAGGAAGCCCATTGTGCTTGTCCTCCCAGTACTTGCAAAGGTTCCACTGTTAACCTGACAGTTTCTGGGCTGCTTCTCCATTGCCTCAGAAAGGGGAAATATTTGACTCTCTACGCCAAATTTCTCCCAACACTGCAACATTCCTCCCACCAGACCCTTCTATGTGGGTCTGGTGCAGCCTTGCCAAATGACAGAGGGTGAAGGTCCTTGCTGAAGATGTGGTGCAGCCCACCTGCAGCTCTGCTCAACCTTCACTCCTTTCTTCCCACCACCATTGCTATCCAGTGTAGCAGGCAATGGTGTGGAGGAAGGAAAGCAGAGACAACTGAACAACTTTTTTCCCTAAGGGTAAGTTTCCACCCCAGTGTCATCCATGGGTTGTGCCACTCTATTCTTTCTAAGGTGACACTGCAAAGTCACTTCAGGGCAAGAGAAAATTGGAATTAAATTTTCCTCTATGGAGGAGCTGCACAAAATCTTGATGTATCAACATCTACCTCATCTACAAGCATGGTGGTGATGGGCCACAAGGGTACACTAATAGAAAAATAGATTATTATTAGCTACACCACTGAGAAAAAACTGGCATTAAAAGTACTATAAATATCTGAGTTTTTTCTTTTTTTCAAAGACATGAGGTATGAGGCAAAGAAAATTAACCATGAGGGAAATAATTGGAGTGGTGTCACTACTTTCATGGTTATTCCTAGCAGCATAATTGCCAATAGCATGAACAATGGGAGAGCATTGTTAACTTAAACTGCAAAATATTTTCCAGCAATTTATGCAGTAAAAAAGCAGCAAGAGTGAAGGCATGCAAGGATTTTAAAGGCAAAGATGTAACTAACAGTTCTGCTAGAAACGTAGTGTTTCTTTCTCTCAAATAACAAAAAAAGTTACTAATTTGATTAATTAAGAACCTCAGAAATAAAAAATGCAGCATAAAAATCTTGATTAGCAATCATTGCTACCCAAAGTTAATGACTTCTAATGATTAATTAATAATTGCTTAAATGAGTTCCTGCAGCAGTTGGATGAAATTATATAGGAAATTACTGTGCCGTGGTACACTAGACAAATGATTCCCCTCGTGTGTACTTACAGAAGTAAATTGCACAAAGCAAACAGCAGAACAATTATCAAAACTAATCAGTCCTGGAACTTAGGATGTTGTTTACCTTTTATCTGGGGCTGTGAAACAATCAGATAAGAACCATGAAAACCATGTGACCTGTGGCAAGACTTAGCATCTGGTGATAGATGCTCACCCAGAGCACCAGCATTCTAACAACATATGCTTTTTGTGCCCCCTTGTAACCTTCTAGTTTTGGAGGAAATTTAAAAAATTTGTGGAGACTGTTTTCTTCAGGGATCAGGCTCAGAAGTGCAATGATGGCTTTCTCTTTAAGGGTTTTATCCAGCTGAGAAATGCAGTCAGGCAATTTCACATACAGCTGTGTGACCATTGGTTTCAAGGAACACTACAGTTCTATTTGCACTCATCTGATGCAGGAGCAGTTCTTGGTCACTGATTTTACTGAGCTATGCTGGTAACAAAGTGAGGCTGGAAACTGCTTTATATCACATTGAAAATAAGAGGAAGGGATAAAGAGGAAAAATAATGAAATCATCAGAAAATTATTTGAGGCAGTAATGAAAACATTAATAAGTTAATGTAAAGGAGAGACAAACCTACAAAACGTGTCACATGGCTGTATTTTCTTTAATAAGAAAATTTATTTTTAAGTGAATGGATGATTCACATGGAAAAATATGTCCTAAATAGTCATCATCTGTGGGAGAGTGCTGTTACAACATGCATAAGCGGTTTCAGAGAGAACAGTTTGGCTTTGTAATAAAGATGTGGGTTTCAGTGGTAAGAAATGTCTATGTTACTTTAAAACTCTGTCAAGGTTCCAGAAATTAAACTTTTGTTAATGGAAAAATGTACCAGAATTATTCCCAGCTGTTATTACAACTTAGTCTTGTCATGCAGAGAAATCTGCAGTTAGTTATCCATGCTACTGGATCATTTGATAATCTCCTTGAAAGATACTATCCCATCCATTTTATAACATTATAGCAACACAGCTATGGCTAATCATCTTCCCTTTCACAATATAAGGGAGTCATAACACTGCACTGGGAAAAAACCTCCACATCCTAAAACTTTCATTGCTCCTTCTGGGCTATTAACTCCTTACCTACATCTGCTGTTGTACTTAGTTCTCCTTACTTCCTGCATTCGTTTGTTCAGCATGGAAATCTACTGGCAAATAAGCTTCTGTGTCAGTTTTCCAAAAGCAGAAGGTTGTTTCCTGGATGCAAAAGGAGGCCCAAGTTCATTGCCTCATCCAAAACCATTTCTGTCAATGACTGCACTTGATGTCATGAACCGCTTGGACCCGGGCTATTCACCACAGGGCATTTGTACACAGTACATGGGGAATATATGTGTGGTCCTGGGCATAAATCAACATATTTATGTGGCATAACCCCCAGTGCCATAAGCTGAGGTGATTTGCTGAAATGGGTACCTGTGACACAAGTAAAATACAGCTTCTGCATATCTCAGAACAGAATCCAGGTGAGTACTGAATTGAAAATAAATGTATGAATTCTTTGTTTAATAGTTCTTTCTGAGGAAAAAATTATAAAAGCATGAAATTTATCACTTTGATTGCTCATTCTTCCAAAACATTGAAAATGGAGTGATTTTCTGTAGCAGAAGTACATTTAGTGCTTGTACAGCATAACCTGGGCCAATCTGAATTTTCATTCCTAACTATACTACTATCTGGAAACAGATAACTTCTGAGTTTTTCAATTAAACCCAGTTACAAGGACTTAGGGAAATTGATGGATATATTTGAAACAAATAGGTGAGCTCAGAAAAGGAAAAAAAAGAGAGAAGGAATCTGTTACTGCAAAGCAGCCATTGCCAGATCCATGCATTTCAGGCTGCCAGAGCCCAAGACAGGAGCAAATAACTTGTTTAACTCATTAAGAAAAAAAAAAAAAAAAAAAAAAAAAATATGCAGTATCATTTCTGCTCTTTGATCCTAGCTTCCTGAACAGTGTGCTGGTTTTTGCTGGTGTAGAGTTAATTTTCTTTTGGTGGCTGGTGTGGGGCTGTGTTTTGAATTTGTGCTGAACACAGTGTTCAGAACATAGGGATGTTTCTGTTATTGCTGGGCAGGGCTTACACAGACCCAAGGCCAGTTGTACTTTCCATGCTGCCACACTGCTGAGGGGACTGGGGGTGCCTGGGAGGTTGGGTGGAGACACACCCAGAACATGTCACCCAAAGGAGTATTCCAGACCCTGTGACCTCATGCTCAGTTACATAAAATGGGGGGGAAAAGGAGGAAGGGGGTGATGTTTGGAGCAATGGTGTTTGTCATCCCAAGTCGCTGTTATACCTGATGGGGCTCTCCCGGAGGTGGCTGAACACCTGACTGCCCATGGGAAGTAATGAATTTATTCCTTTCTGTGCTTTGATTGTGTGCACAGCCTCTGCTTTCCCTATTAAACTGTCTTTATCTCAACCCATGGGTTTTCTGGCTTTTACCCTTCCAATTCTCTCCCTGATCCCACTGGTGGGGGAATGAATGAGCAACTGTGTGGGCCTGGCTCCTGGCTGGGGTAATTGTGACTAAAATCTCCATATACCTCTCTTCTCGTCTAAAAAAATCTGTTTCATTTCCTCACATGAAATGTGATGCTAAGAAATCATCAAGTAGGATAATGCATCCACTTCCAGGTTCTGTAGGACAGCAACTATACTTCTTCAACATTACTTTCCTGTTAAAAGATATTAGCAATGCACAGTTGCAATTTTGCACCACTTTTGATCCACACTGTAGCTTTGTTCAATAAACATCACTGACCACACCATAAAATATCTATCTAGCCAAAAAGATAACCCATTAAATGTGTATTTTTAATAAGTAACAGTCAGAAAAAAAAAATATCAAATGGAAAACTCCAGAGCACTAGGAGCCATGCTAAAGGAGAAAAATGAACATTTTAGTAATGTTTATATTAGTGACTTGTATCAATGATCCTGATGCAAACTGAAGTAAAATCTCAGTGGCCAACTCTACTAAATGCTGCACAGAATTTGGAAAGATCAATATTTTGACACATTTCTTTTGGCTAAACTCAAATTAAGACACAAATCCTATGCATTACCAAATGTTCCTATACCCTATGGAGTGCTCCCATTTGCCCCTGCTCCCAGTAATTCAAAGCCCCCTTTATAGCAGATGTTTGTACAGATCTATTTAAGACAAAAGAAACATGGGTTCCAGTTTTCTCTTGGGTATTATTCTAGGCCTGGGGAAATTCAAGTCAGGTAGGAAACTTTTCTTCTGCAGACAAGAGAAATCCCAGTTCCACAAAATGAAGCAGCACACAAGTCTCCAAACATGGGACAGCTGCACCAGACCTGGCAAGTAACCAGAATGCACAAACTGAGCACTGTCTCTAATGATGAAGTTCAAGGAAATGGCCTTAATTGGTCCCTTTGAAAATGCCAAAGAATTGAGCAAAGCTGATGAGCCAACGATGACCATGGAAACAAGCCACTACAGCCACTCAGCCAAAAACAAGCAAAGCGATGAGTTGGCCAAAGCACTGAATCAAAAAGCAGCTGAATCTTCTTGTACCCACAATGCTCTTCAGTGTTTAAATCCATTCTAGCTATAAGCCAAGAGATCTGCCTTCCTGTCCAACCCCTGAACCCCCTTTTGCCCTTCAAATTGTTTTTTAAAGCATATTCTTTACTTGCAGAGTTTCACAGTACCCTCCCTCACTGCAAGACATAAAATACCGATGCTCTTGCTCTGCATATACCTCACCTCATACAGACAAACCATCTGATGTTAACAGCCTGCTTGAGCAAATAGTAGCATGAGGACTCCAGGGTGTGGCCAGCAATAAATAGCACACTGGTACCTTTCAAGCCCTCATCAGTGCAGTTCACCAGCCTGCCCCCATCAGCTGAGTGCTGCTCTCCTGGAATGGCCTCCCTTCTTTGCATACAACACTCCCTGTCCTGTCACTTCACATGAACTAAAAACAAAACAAAGGTCATCTCTGAGATTTCAAAGCCTTGATTCCAGAATTAGGGGATTATATACAAGGATGGAGGGGCATGTCCTTCCTTTCAGGCCCCCAAAAGGTGGGGGTACAGCCAAAAGCCCAGGTGTCAGGAAAACAGGGATGTTGGGAGGGCTTGCATATACCGGTGACATAGGACTGTCCACACCAGCTCCTTCAGATGAGTTTCAGAAGATTCAGATGCCTAAACCTCAAGTAACTACTAAAAGACTACAAAGTACAGCCCTATATTTTAAGGAACACTGCAAGCTGACATTTAGCCATCTAAATTGTACAGACTGGGCACATGATGGATAAAATTTACCCAAGTGTTGAAACATATTTTCATCCCTCTAAAAATAATTTAAACTTTTGTTATCAGAGCACCTGCAGCACAGGGCATCAGTGACACCCACCTGCTGCTTTCCTGAGGGCTAGAGTGAGATCCACAGGCTGCTGGAGTGCCATTTCCAAATAAATGCTGACAAACCATCTTAAATATTTCCAAATTCGGCTCTCTGTGTTCAGGCTTTTCAAACAAATGCTAATGAAAGCCAAAATTGTACCCAGCAAGGCTCCCTTGGTACTTAAGGTAAAATTTTTGGGTTTACATTTGCTGAATTGGGCCTTTTGAAGTGTAAGTTGGAACTTGTAATGAATGAGGAGCTGTCTCCTGGCAAACTGGATTCCTGGAGATATTTTCATTGATTGGCATTTTAATGAGCACCTTGAGAAAATATGGAAGTGCTTCAGTTCAAAAGGCTGAGGAGTGAAAGATATTTTATGAGCCTCAAGTGAAAATATGTTTTAAGTCTACCACCTCTGTTGAACTATCTATAAAACATGCCATGGCAGGAGAGTACAGAAAGACAGCACAATGCCATTTCTGTGCTATACATCCAAAGGGGGGGGGGGGGAGGGTCATATCTTCTACTAAGAATCAAAGCCTGAAACCCTCACTCAGCTCCAAGACCTGAGCCTTAGCATGGCAATACCAGCCCCTTCATCCCACCAACTACAATGCCTGAGCAGGGAAAGTGAGATCAGGTCCTGTGGGTCACAGCTCTGTTCTGCAAAGCAACTACGGGGAGCCTACTTAAGATTCATTCAAGTTCATGGGGACTTAAGTATGTCCTTAAGTGGGCATTTTATCAGGGAGCTTGCTTACTTCATTCCTAACCAAACAGAAGGCATTGTTGTGCACTTCTGCAATAAAAATAACATAAGTACAGAGCCTGAATCTAGCAAACCACTCTGCATTGTAAATCAGCGGAGCACACTGACCTCCTGAGCTTCACAAAAGTCTGTCTCAACTGCCTAACAGGATGAAAGCCTCAGCTGGATCAAGCCCACAGACCTGGGATACTCATATCCCTACGGATGTTCTTACAGGTCGCAGTCCCTGAGTGAGGAACTAAAGCAGCCCTAGGCATATGGAAGAGCAGGGTGGATAAACCCTTATTCCAACAGCATGGGCCCCTTCTGCACCCACGAGTGACAGTCCCACTCCCACAGGGCAGCTTGGAGCCTGGCAAGGGGACGACTGGCATCCCTTCTGCCAGGAAAAAGACCTAAATCCAGGTTTCCCAGACTCTTGTTAACTGCTCTAATTGCAAGGTTATGGCACACAATAGCACCACAAGCTGCCTTCAGGGAAGCTGGCAATGGTATTTCTGCGAGAACAATCCTGCCTTGTGTCCTAAGCACGGCAATGGCTGCGGGGCAGGAACATTTTGCTTCGGATCCTGCTGGTCTCGGGTAACCCCCACACCCCGAGGTAACATCAGTGTCAGAGATGGGGCAGCTCTGGGTCTGTGTAAACATGCAGGTCCAGCCATCTTAAAATCAGGAACTGAGGAAGTTTTGCCATGAAGTAAAAATCCCCCCATTTTAACTGCCCAAGTCCTCTACTGGATTTGACTCCAAGTTGTTCACATTGAGGTAACACTTATACATGGAAAAAACACATGATTCAGCTTCTCCAGGTACTATTGTATAGTATGATAATCATATCTGACATCTAGTGAATGTCATCAACTGTGACGGCTGCTGGTTTTAGACAAATGCTGGAGTGCTGACACTGCAATAGAGTATTGTACATTATCTGCCTGTGTCCCCCTCCCACCCACCTGAAATCGAGCCTTCTGGGAAGACATCCAAGAAAGAGAACACCTAATACTCAAGCCTCTTGTCTCCTTTGACAAAACCCCATAGACCAAAGAAGATTTAAGAGGAACAGAAAACCTCAGCAAAACAAAGAAAACCATTTTTAAGAGCAACACTGAGTGCCAGAAGGCTAAACAAAGACTTTATCTACTCCCAAAATAACAAATTGGTCTAGTGCCATGAGTAGTCTAGCAGTTCTAGAAAGCATGTCACTTAATGCCAACAATAACAGACACCTTTGGTTAAATATGACTCCTTTAGAGAAATTTACCATATATGACTAATTCAGACAGACAGTAGTAAATCAAGTCTGTTCCTCATCTATACATGAAATTATTTATAGCACAGTGAAATTCTAACACTTGAGTATATGATGTATTCATATATTAGTGGTATAATGCACAACAACTTTATTTCATATATATTTATTTCCTCCAATATTTCTTCCCTGAAGTACAGCTGAACTAGGGAAAACAGACTTTATAAAATACTATATAAATTCACCTGCAAACTTGCTACCAAGACAAACTAAAATAGCACTGAAACTTCACATGTAAAGGTCAGGGTAATAGATGAGGGATGATGCCAACTATGTCGTCCTCCCAGTCCATGTGAAATAGTAAGTTTGTATATAGATATGCATACATGTGCACACGCATCTGTTCATGTGTGTGTGCATTCCATATCAGCTAGAGGGTTGTTCTAAGGCAAGGAGGAAGAAAATATGTCAGATTAATCTCTGGAGTGAAAATGGCAAAAAAGACTGCCAGGCACAGGGGAAAATAAAGGATTAAGCAACATGTTATGTCCTGCATTTTCCCTACAGCAAGACAGGAGAAGCAAAAAGGCAATGAAAGCAAAATGAGTATGAGGAAATGCTTGCGTAAGTTAGTGAACAGCCCCCAGAAACTACTTCAATACACATTACTAAGGTGATTGGCATAGAAAACACAAGTATTACATTCACACAGATTTGAATACCATATGAAGTTACAGTAGCTAAAATAACTCCAAGAATCTCCATCTTTTCTCATTTAAGAAGGACTTTGGTTGTACAAGTCCAAAGCAACAAGAGCAGTGTTCTGATGGCAGGCAAGCTGTCAATGGTCTCCACTTGCAGGACCAGGCAACCCATCATCTCCTCATTTATACAAACTCATTTCAAACAAGGCCCCAGTGATGTGCTGACACCACAAACATCCACAGGCAAGTGCAGGGTCTCCATCCTCAGTGATGAATACCTCACTGAGCTGGCACAGGCTTGAGCACATACAATCAGGTCCCAGCACAATGAACATGACATGGGCAAACAGGCTAAAAAATGTCTGGCTGTGTGCCATGCTAGCCTTTTACTTATTGCTGGGCTGTGGAACAATGGGCTGGAAGCAAGGAAAGAAACCGATATAAATCTTCAATACCTCCACGCCTCTGAGGTGTCCAGGTGCCCTACAGTAAACTTGCATGATCAAAAACTGATTTAGTATCTAACCAGCCTGTCTGCCGTATCTCCAAACAAGAGCTGCACTCCTGTAGCACACTGGCTCTTAGGGAACATTTTCCTGAAATACCAAGCTGGAAAGAGAAATCCAGGTGAGCTGAGAGAGAAGTCAATATGCACATGAGGGTGTTTCTGCTGTGTGCCCTAAACTGGGAAGTTCTCTGCTCAAGCAAAACAGCTGATGGAAACTACCAGCATCGGTTACCCCAAATTATCAGCGAGAGTCTCGTCCAATGGCTGAACACTCATCTCTCAGCTGATTTCCTTACTCCAGACTCCAAATTCACCACAGGCAATGGAATTGCCCCATTCCCTACTCTGATTATTAAAGACCATCAAAAGTATCACTGAACAGCAAAAATTGTGCTAACCTGCAAAGCAGTTCTATTTTACCTTACATCTTTTGCAAAAAAAAAATCCTCTTCTGTTTGGCATAAAATGGCTGCTTTTTAGGAGAGCTAATTACTTTTGATTTCTGTTAATCCTCTTGCTGGGAACTTAATGCCTAACTGAAAAGAGTGTCTGGTTGCCTGACAACAATTACATGTAAATAAATCAAAACAAATTTTAGTTGTGAATTTCAGGTCCATGTAATTACTCTTAGAGCATTAAAAGCCAGGTTTGGAAGAATGCATACAATGCCAAGAGGCCTTTACAAGGCCTGATTCACACTAAATTATTGTTGGCTTGAAACTAAAGTTTTTTATTTCTCTTGTAAAGCTAATGTAATGGTTAGGATTTGGATTGGAAAAATTAATAAGCTTTTTTGTTTGTTTGTTTTTGTTTTTGTTTTTTTGTTGTTTGGTTGGTTTTTGGTTTTGTTTTGTTTTTTTTTTTTTTTTTTTTTTTGTTTGTTTGTTTGTTTTTGTTTTTTGTTTTTTTTTTTTTTTTAATACTGCTACAATACCTGCCAAAATTTTTCAGTGTTTGTTATACTTTTGTTCCACTGCTGTTTCTGCAGGGTTTGGCCTGAGTTGTACTGAGGACTTGCTGTTGGACAAAGTGAAGTTGTGGCTCACTGCAGGAAGAAGATTGAAACCACCAGGAAACCATGTATGGTGGAGGAGAGACAGACAGCAGGCTGCTTGCTAAATGACCAGCACCATAACAGTATTGCTTAACATTTCATCTTCAGACTAGACGGCTGACCTTTGTTTAGTGACCTTTAATTATAGTTGCAACCAGCTGTGATAGGGATATGGCTCTCTAAAACTTACTGCCCCTGTTCAGTGATCATAATATTAGCTGCCATCCTCACTTGACAGGGGTAAGATGGCCAAGGAAAAGGAGTGAAAAACCACCCAAAACTTACTGAAATCCATGGGCTTGTTTTAGCTACCATGGTGTGGGGAGGGGAGAGGGCTGGAACTAGATGAACTTTTCCAATCCAAACCATTCTATGATTCTATGATTAGTGGGTTCTTGACTTGGCCTCAGCCTTGGCTAGACAAGGAGATTGCCTGCTCTTAGTAGGGTTTTGCAGCCCAGCAAGAGCTGGCAGCCAGAGCTGCTCTAGCACGGGCTACACCAGCCCCTGGGAGAGAAAAATGCCAAAAAACCTTCTGCTGCTCCTCCCACTTTGAACCATGTCACTGAGGCTGTTATGGGTGCACAAAGCATAGTATTAAACTGCAGGGTACAACATGATAACTTGCAGGGTTTCAATTGAGAGCAGAAATGTTTAGGTGATTTACATTGGACTGGTGGATGTGTACTTGTGCTGAGCAAATGATAGAGAATAAATAATAATGTGTATAGCCTAGGATCAAAAAACCACAGACATCAGTATCACAGTTGGAATGGACCATCTTGTCCAACAACCCCTGCAAGGAGCAGTGACATCTTTTACTGGACCAGGTTGCTCAAAGCCCCAGCCAACATGACCTTGAACACTTCCAGGAATGGGGCATCCACAAATTCTCTTGCAACCTGTTCCAGTGCCTCACCACCCTTGCAGCAAAGAATTTCTTCCTAATACCTAAACTATACCTACCCTGTTTCAATTTGAAGCTATTCTCTTTGCCCTATCACTATCTGCCCTTGTAAAAAGTCCTTCTCTTTCTTGTCAGCCCCCTTTAGGCATTGGAAAGTGCTATGAGGTGTCCCTTCTCTTCTCTAGGCTGAACGACCACAACTCTCTCAGCCTTCCTTCATACAAGAGGTGTTCCAGATCTCTGATCATTGTTCTGGCTTTCTCTGGACCTGTTCCAACAGGTCCACATCTCTATCCAGATAGATAGATAGATAGATAGATAGATAGATAGATAGATAGATAGATAGATAGATAGATAGATAGACAGACAGAGACAGAGAGACAGATAAATAGATAGGGCTAGAAACATTTCTGACTTAAAATTCAGTCTGACGCAATGTGCAAATTATTCTTATCAATTACAAGAACAAGCCTTTCGATGGTAAGAATGTATCACCCTTAAATCCTTAAATTCCAATTAATGTGTTGTTTATTAAAGCTTTTGAACATCTGGACTGTTGCAGGAAAAAAATCCTAGGACAAGTAATAAAATCAAAGATAAATCTAACTGTACAAGCAGTAACATAACTTGCAAGGAATACAGAAAATACACATATTCCTGCATCTCATAACCAGTTTGGAGTTAATAAACTTCTGAATGTTAAATTTTTTTTTTCCCTAATACTAAAACCTCTCTAATGCTGATGACTGTCTCCCAAGGTCAGTCTCCAGTCTCAAACAGCATCAAATGAAGGTTCTTTGTCCTCCTCCAGAATCTTTTCCACTAGGATCTTGCATATTATCTTCCTACTTATCTCTGTTCCAGTTTCCCTCAGTACCATTCACCTTGTTTCCCCTATTTACATATTTAACCTGTTTACTCTCTTTGCTTCCTATGCTCACTCCAAACTTGACACTTTCTCTTCTGCCTGCCACAATGTCCCCACTTATGCCTACAAACAACCTTTTTTACATTCTGTTTTTAAATAATTTTTTAATCCCTTCCCTTTAGATAATAAATCTCAACCACCTCCACTTCAATCTCTGTTAGTAAATCTCTTGGGGTTGGGTTAAGCAGGCTGTCTTCCCAACCTCCCTACAATCTCTTTTATGATGTAATATGTCTTTTAATAAAGTGTATAGAAGAATATAGATTTCAAGGCAGACCAGAAATTACTCTATGATAGAAAATGGCAATTCCCTTATTTTTAAAGTCTGTGCAGATAGCTGCCTCATCTGTGCTAGAAAAGAAAACAGTTTACTGTGGCCTAACATCTAGAATGATAAACTGGCTTCAAACATAAAGCAGAATCAATAAGAAACACAACAGCCTCATTTCATTGCCTTGCTTAATGAAGTGTAAAAAACAAACTGACAGCACAACAAAGAGAAAAGAATAATTGATTCCAAAATCCAAAGGTGACATTTGTAATCCAATTAAGGAAATGTTGGGAATCCTTTGGGCTTTTTCCTGACCATGGAATTTCACTGTTGTAGATGCTGGATCTTCTTCCAAGTGATAAAATTTCCATAGGAATCCTTTCAGCTCTTTCATTGCTTTTTTATGCCCACATTTCTCAGCAAAAGAGATCTGTACTTTACAGACACTGGTCTATCATAGGAGGACAGTGTGTGGCTGTCACAGACCATGCCTTACATGACAGTGGTTGTCATAATTTGAACACAGCATTAACAATAATGACTAAGCCAAGCACTGAAAACTGACCATCGGCGCCGTGCAGACGAGGTTCTGACACCCCCAGCCTCCTACAGATTCCGTATTTGTGCCAAGAAAAAAGGGAACACTGCCAAGACTGTGTGATGTGCAAGAGCCAGCCAAAGTGCTCTTCCTAAGCACAGTTGTTTTCACTCGCTTTTGTGTGGAAGGGGTCATAAATTGCTATCCAAAGAAACCACAGACAAGCAGAGTGCCTTGCAATGATTTGTTCGGATGATGCAGCATTGCCGCTAGGTAGGATTTTTGCACAGTTGGTTTTAAGTGGGGACTGTTGAGCACCCTGATTAATACTGTGGCCAATAAGAGGGGTAAAGCACGGGCAGGAATGGGAGTAGGAATGAGCACTGGGGCTGAGGGACATGTGAAGATCCAGTGACAGTGCTGGTTGATGGATATATCTGCTGATGGGGGGAAACAGCACCCCAAATGAGTTCTGCTGGGCAGCTCGCATTGGGAGCTCATTGTGCACTACAGTGGCTTTTATGCTAATACAGTCACAAACACATCTCCAAGCACTGGGTCTTGATGTCTCTCCTTGCTGAATCAGCAAGGAAATTCTTGCATAAGCAAGATATCTCCTTGCATACAATCAGCATTTCTATGGTACTATTATTACCTGGTTTTACTGGTTGAAATAATTATTTAGTGATAGAAGTAATTAAAATATTTCAACCAGTGATGATTACTAAATTAATTAATAACCAGATTAGCTGATTGAACTGACAAGGTATTCTTCCCTTCTCAGATAGCACTGAGGTGAGCATATCAGCTTCAAAACACAGACGTGGGGTTTTACTGCTGTGTCACAGTCACAATAATTTGGCGGGAGGGGGCATCTTTCCATTCCAGGAAGTTTTCCACCTCCCCCAGCAGGTATTTGTCTTTTAAATCAAGACAGCCATATAGCTGCTGCCACAGATCCTACACACCAGCGATATGTCAGAGATAGAAGTGGGTTCATCCAGAGCTTAATGGAAGCTCACTTTCATGGCAGTAGCTAATGCAGCCTCACCTGTAGCTGATATCCACTGGAGATAGTCATCACACAAATGCAGTGCTGCTGCTGGTTCACCTCAGGGCTCAGACTCACAGCTGCTAGGCACCAAACCAGGAGCTCTGCAGGTTGGGAACAGCTCTCAGGCACAGGTGTCCCTTGTCAAGCTGCCTGCAGACAGAATACTCTTGCTTTTTTAGAGAGCCTGCTTCAGGTGCTTGGTTTTCAGGCAAAGGGATCAGAGGGGGCTATGTCTTATGGCTGGCTCTTGTTGCTGCTGTGACACCCAGACTTAGAAGCACCAATAAGGTGGTGAGCAGTGCCACCTATTCCCCTTCAGTGGTTGTTAATGAAGCACAATCATATTTATGGAGAGACCTGTCTTTCTCCCACCAGGAGATTCAATGTGAGATGAGGTTTACCTACCCTTTCCTTTTTCACTGCTGGAGAAAAACAGGTTTCACAGCATTCTCGTACACTCCCAAATGACACTTGCTTGTCACTGGCATTACAGTCAGTAAAAAGGAGTCTGATGCTCATGTTTTGTTAAGATGAGAACAAAAGCCCACCAAGCCCCTCTGCAGAGAGTCAGGATAATTAAAGCACTGCTGGCTGCAAGGAGACATGATAGAAACTACCAGCCCCACCACAGTCAATAGCTTATTCTCCTTCAGGGGACAGTTTTTCAGCCAATTTTCTCACTTCCTTTCTCTACATCTGATGTTCTTAGCCTGGGAAAGGTAAACCATCTTTGCATCTTAGCATGTTGTGCTGCCAGGGGCAGGGACAGCTTTTGTAGCAATGGTTTGCAGCAAGCATCAGCATGTTGCTGGGTTTACTGCTGACCATCCCCTAGCTGTTTCTGTGGAGTCTGGAATGCTTTTCCTTTGATGTAAGGATGCTGGAAACTTCACGTAATGGCAACACAATGCAACTTGGAAACTGTCTGCCCTCTTATTTCTCACAACGCTTAGCAGAGAGCTCTGGCACAAGACTGACAGTGGCTCTGAGGAAGGTTGCTCACAGGTGATGTAACACCCTGGCATAGCATGCCTTTCAGCTTCCTCTTATCAGGACAAGAAGCTGCATGTAGATGTGCTGACGTGGTGCAGAAGGGTTTAGAGTACTAAGAGTTACTGGGAAAGGGGACAATGGCAGGGGAAAAGATCATATGGGCTTTTTTTTTTTTTTTTTTTAGCCCAACCAGTGCTTTTTGACATTATATACTTGGAGAAACTGTTATCTGCTATCTGGGTAACTCCTTCAGCAACCTGATGGAGCTCGCAAGCTTTCTGAAAACAGCAGAGTCAGTGTTTCAGCTGGCTATCCCCTCTTTGCTTTAAACCTAATATTAAACACATTTCCCTGCCTTCCTCAAAATCAGTATTATTGGAACAAGCTGTGTGGGTCCTCAAATTTTGTCCTCCGTTAATGATATCCTGTCAGTCAGCAACAGAACTTGTACGTGGTTGAGATTACTGAAGCTCTTGCCTGCAGGTTTTTCCTTGGCACAATGCAAGGGATAATCTAGCCTTGTGAGCATAAAAAAATTGAACTTGTGAGTGAAAAAATTGAACTTTAATAAAGAAATCAATAATTTCAGCCCAGATGATGCCTCCTGCCAGGAAGGTGACATCATTACAAGTATTTGGGTACTCCAGGTATTCATATTCTGCTGAGCTAGCATCTAAAATAGAGCTCGTGTTTCCCCAGACTTTTCAGAAACCTCCGTTCAAATCCTTAGAAATTCAATATAGTAACTTCAATGTTTTGTTGGGTTTTACAGTACCGTAATCTGATAGCTTCATCACTGACAGCCTACAGTGTGCTTTACCTCGATAAATGTATTTAGGATTAGATGCAAACCGTGTATTTCATCTAGATAAGCCATCAGGGTGATGTGTTTTATGCAAGACCCTCAGAATGAATGGAACCAAACACTGGTCCCAAAAACTTTGCTGAACTGGAGAGGAATCTGAGAGTCTCTAACTAAAACCCACTGCTCAATCTCCTTAAAATCCCACTAGCACTCACACTTGTAAGAGTAGGCAGCTCTGAAGTTACCTCTATTTCTGCTTGGAGCCCCTAAAGCAAAATAAAATAAAAACATGACCAATAATAAAGAAATCAATAAACTTAGAAAGCACGATCTTCTCATACTGAGAATGTTTTCCATATCTGTACATTGGACTTGAAGAGACAATAAAAAAACAAAAATCACAGCCCTAGTAAGCTCTAGAATTGTCTGTTGTGGTTTCATTAATTTGTGCAAACTTCACTAATTTATCCTTATCATATTTATAGTAGAATAAATGTATAACATTCTTGATAGGCATGGATGCTTAGACAAGGAAATTAGCTAAACACATAGTTCCTTCTGTGATAGGAAAAGTCTGGGTAATGCTGAGCACAAATTAATTATTCACTAGCTGATGATGCACTTGAAAATCCCTTTTACTAGGGGCAAGTTTGGGGAAGGCCAGTGAGAAATTAACCAAGGTGCCATGATATGGTGTTTGACCTCCCAGGCTGGTAAACAATAAACTCTAATGCTAGTTTCAAAGCAGTTTTCCTAATAGAAAAAAATAGTTTAAATTATGCTCTTATGAGAACATACTTAAAATAGTTAGTCAGTAGTAACAGTATTTGGATAAAACTAGTTCTGACAAAAAAAACCAAAAAAACAGTGTCAGAATATGAATATATCCCCTGCAAAGTAAAATAAAGACTAACCAGAATAAACTTTCAGAAAATGATAGCAAAGATTACCAGCAAAGCAGATTGCCATAAGCAGACATGGGCCCATGCTTACAAGATCAAACGAGGATAAAATAATCCCAGGTGAGTGGAAGGTATTTAGTGGATGCAAAAGGCCTGAGTACACTGATGAGTGCCAAGTCTTTTGAGAAGTAACTAGGTCAAACAAGCTGATGATTTACTCAGCTTTTCAAAACATGGAAAAAACTCTTGCATAAAATTATGGCATGGCTAAAACCTTGAGAATATTGTTCTGAGGTGATAAATGTGCTTCAGGTGAATTTTACATGTGAAGGGAGAACTAATTTTGTGTAGAGCCTGTGGGCTTTTCCATGGCTAAGGAAGCAGAAGAATAGAGAGGACACCCCCCACCTTGCCCCTGAGCTGCAAAATCAGCAGGGGAAAGGAACAGGAGCTGTAAATACACTTGAACACTGCTTTTCAGAAATAAACTGTCCTAATTATAATCTGCTGAGCTCAAAATGGCAAAATCCAGACAAAGAGCTGAGAGACTGCAGGAGCCAGGCTGCCTGCAGGGGCCTGCCACGGTGGTTAGGTGGGAATTCCCCCAGACCAGCGAGTAGAGGCATCCGCTGAAATTTTGGGTGAGTCAGAAAGAGTAGTTTACAGCAGGTGTTAGACAGGAACACAGGGAAGGATAGGATCAGGTCAGGAGGATGCCGAGGAAGGTGAAGGGGGCAGTGGGCTGTTTGTGCAGTGGCAGGCATGTTCAGGTTGACAGGTTGAAGGAGTGCAGGACAGCAAGGAGGAATGCAGCAAGGCTGGATTCAGGCTTTATCTTAAATAAATTCTGAACTATGCTCTCAGGAAAGAAACAGAAAAAGAGACCTGTAGAAGAGATAGAATAAGTATGCTTATAAATAAAAATAACTATATATAAATAAAATAACTATGTATTTATAGATAATAAATATATATACACGTCCATATATTTATAATATTTATTGACAAAATAGTCCATATCAATAAAAATCAAGTATGTGGTAAGTTTTCAGTCTTTTGTTTGTTTTCCTTCATTCCAATATATTCCCAAGTGTTGCAATAATGTATCCCTTTATATTGTTCCTATGGTAATGGACATACTTGATATACTTATGTATGACCCTCATAGTTACTCTATTTCTGACAAACTGACCAAGTACTAAAAATGAGAAAATGAAATACTGGATGTCAGACTGTCTTCTAGCTCACTCAGCAGTGCCTCACCACTGAAGAGTGTTTTATTTCATACCAGCATGGCCCCTTAGTCACAGTGCGAATTTCCTTTCTTTGAGTATGGTCAGACCTCACTAGGTCTGCAAAGTTTCTCTCTTCCCATTGGGACCTCTGCGGTTTATATTTTATAGTCTGTAGGAAATGTTATCAAAAGACAAAATCTATTAGCTCTGGAGGCTACCCGAGGAGACATGGTAAATAACTTAGCATCACACAGTTCCAGCAGTTCCAGCAGGGCTGGGAGCAGGACAGGTTGGACAAGGCATTTCTTGCAGCAAATGGAGTCAGCCTGCTCTGACTCATACACCTCTTACTTGTCCGACTTAGAGAGATCCTGTCCCTCCATGCAACCTCTAATTCGAGAAACAACAGTTGCTAACACTTCTGCTTCTCCTAGTACTCGCTTCCCTCAAAGCCTAGGCTAAAGTTTTTGCTATGATGCTTGAGGTCAGACTCTTGTTCTTGCTCACAGGGAACACCAACTCGTTCCACAGGAACAGATACTGGCTTTGCTTATGGAGCAGGACTCCGATGCACATAAATCATGCACAGCCACGTCATTCAAGACTGATTGTAAATAAAAAGAGAAAATTAAAAACCGGAAAGCAAAAACATCTCTGCAAGTTGCAGCTGCCAGCACGCAGGCTGCAGTACGTGGGAAGAAGATTTTAAGGGGAGAGAACAGGTAACCCTTGTAATCCTGCGACCGTTTTCAGCGGTGTCGCAGGACAGGCAGCCTGGGGCCGGGCTGCAGGGCACCCAGCTGCCGGGGCCAGCGGCTCGGCGGCACCGGCCCGTCACAGCGGCAGGGCCTGCGGGCGCTGCCCGCACCCAGCCCGGCTTCATCGCCGCCGCTCGGTCGGGCGCACGACAAAAGGTCGATCCCGTGCTGCCGGGCATTCCTGTTGGCAACGAGTAGGTGATTTGGGGTTGGATTAATAGCAAGCAGGGATGAACCCACATCTCCCGCTAGACATAGGGAGCCCTGTGCACAATCCTGAAACTGACAGTCAGGGTGCAACAGCCCTGGAAAACTGGGAGATGGGGACACTTACAAAAAACAGCTGAAGCCTCGAGCAGTTTTCTCCAGCATGCTGTAGCCAGCCCTAATTGCTGGCCTTTTGTGGAAACTATTAAGGCTCCTCCTAAGCAGTCCCCCCTGGAGCACTGGTGCAGCAGGAGCTGAGGGGGCGAGTTCCCCGAGACTCCCACGAGCCGGGCACGGGCTCCTGCCTTCCGCCCGCTCCTCATGTCCTGGGAAACCTCTTTGCTAAGCCCTGCATCCCTTCCCCGTGCTCTGGGGAAACACAGTCACGGAGCTTGCAAGGATCCTAAAAATCAGGATCAGGCAAAATCCTAAAACTGGGAAAAATCACAAGCTGGGGTCCCGAGGTCCGAGGCAGCAGCCGTGACAGGGCCGAAGGCCTGCCCCTGCCCCTGCCCTGCCCCGCTCGCCGCCGGCCGGCCCAGCGCGGGCAGCGCCGCGCCGGCAGCAGGGCCGCGGGGCTGGGCCAGGCCCCTCCCGGCTCCGCCCCGGCTCTTTAAGGCGCCGTGGGGCCGCGCCGTGTAGAGACTCGCCGAGCCGAGCCGAGCCGAGCCGAGGTGAGTGCCGGGTCGGGGAGGACCGGAGCGGTCGGAGGTGGCGATCAGCACAACGCCAGCCGGTGCCGGTGGGGGGGAGGCGGCGGGCGGAGATGCTCACCCGCTCCTGTTGCTTGGCTGCTCTTAATGATGGAGCTGCCACGCACCGGGCTTCCCCGACGGGCCGCCGAAAAAGCTGTCTGGGATAACTGTGTAGCCTGGAATTCTTGTGCGTCTGCCTTGCGACTGGCTTAGGTTTCTTGAATTAGAGCTGCTGTCAACAAACGGGTCGGAAAGGACTTAGCGGCTGCCGTGGCTTGTCCGTGGTGACGTGCTGGATACAAGCAGCTGCCATCCAGCCGCAGCCGGCAGCCAGAATTGTTGGTGCTGGCAGTGAGCAATCACCTGGATGCTTAATTGCTGCTTTTGAGCTCGCCAGAGGCCTGGATGAGCTCGCCAGAGAGTGCCTAGGGAGCAGGGCAGGCTTGAGGCGGGGCTGGAGGCCCGAACCTGCCCGCCGTGGGCTCGGGCAGGAGCCCGGGGCGCCGCCGCTCCTGGGCGAGCGGGCAGCCCGAGGGGCCGGGGCGCTGCCCGGGGGCACAGTGCTGCGGGGCACCGGCCCCTCGCCCCTGCGGCGCCTCCTGAGCACCGCTGCCAGGAGGGAGCTCCTGCTGCTGAGTGACTGAGGAAATATTGCCCTTCTTCCCACGCAAGCCGTCATGGGAACATCATGGGGAGGATAAATGGAAATACCTTCTCTGGAAGAGAATATGGTTACTTTGAAGTACCGACTTCGGTTCATTTTTGTTTTTCATTTAATGAATTCCCAAAGCCCTTATCAGAAGTTTTATCTCATGGTTGTCGGGTCGTCTAGTATTTTGTCTCTCTCGGGAAGAAAGGGTGGAGCTGCACCCTGTGTTGCCCAATATTGCATGTGAAATCTGGGGCAAAGCTGGGGAAACCTGATTCAGGTCCTCAGCTGTAGTGTGCATGAAAACTAAATTATTGTTTCCTAACAAAATTATTAAAATAACGTACGCTTATGTAAATGTGCAAAAGAAAGTGAGCGTGGTGGTGTTGAGAGGAAAAACCATAAGTAGTTCTTACACCAAATACCATTTGCATTTTGGAAAGCATACGGAGTGGAAAGGAATCTCTTCTCCTTTTTTTTCCCCTTTTTTTATTTCCCCAGTCCATGCATTCCTTTTCCAAAGTGTTGTGCAGCCTGTATTTTCTTTAACTAAGGATGCTCTTTGCTGTGATTGATGTCAGCTGCTCTGTGGTAGCATGGCCAAGCACTTGAATAAAAGAAATAGAATCTTGATTTTTAGACTGTACAGTTGTGCCAAGAATGGCAAAAGCAAAGTGGGAAATGTCATAAGACTAATTTTATGAGCTAGGTCAGGGTATTAGTGCTAAACCATGGAGCAGTAATGATGCTAATCCCATGGAAGGGCTATCTCAGTAATTGGTGTCAGTGTGCAAATGGCACTACTCAGCCACTCTGAGGAAATATCCTAAGCTGTTGCTTAGGAATGTACGTAAGGTGCCCCAGTTTAGGTTAATAAACTAAACTTATTTTCTCGCATGCCATGAATGGCTGTCTGTTTGTCTTGGACAAAGGTCTTGCAGCAGCTACCTGGCAGCATGTCTTACTTGGCAACCACGCATCCTACCTTGCATGCCTAAAACTGCTGAACTGCTGCTCATGCTGCTGGGGCAGGAGGCTTGTTTTACCAAGCCAGATGGGTCACGTAATTTGGCTTAGCCAAACCTGCTGCTCTCAGCTTTGATTTGCCAGTCTGCTCTACCTTGCCTGGGGTGCGAGGCAGCTCGCTCTGCACTGAGGCCTGTCCCACATGTTGGGAGAAGAGCCCCTTAGAGAAAGGAGCTATTGAAGCAACGTGCTCCTGTCTGGCTCCCTGTGGTGGCACTTCCAGTTCAATTGACCAGGGAGGCAACTGGAGACTGGTAGTCCTCTGGCTCAGAGGGATGGGTGCGAAGTTAACTGAAGGCAGCAGGCTGTGGGCTTTGTATGGAGATGCTGTTGTGCCTTCTTCTTGTCAGGCCTAGGATAGCTTCTCAGGGTAACTGAAGGTGAGTTTTGCAGAGAAAAGTCAAGCTCACAAGAAATTCCTTCCCATCTGTCCCCCCTAGTAGTTGACCTGTACTGCAGTGCTACCGTGGGAACTCCGCAGGGAGGGAATGCTCTTGCTGGTGGGGTAGGGTGGCAGGAGGTGCCCTCCGGCTTCCAGTGGGCAAGCCAAGGTCCTTGCCCAAAAACCCTTTGTGAAATGAGGATCAGTAAGGAGCACGGGGTGTGATGAGAGCTGAGCAGCTCTGCTGGATTAAGCTCATGGAGGCAGTAACCCTGTCAGGCTGCTGTTGGCCTCTGTGCTGGTGAGAGGGGGTGGCGCTGAGCTGCAGGAGAGCAGCAGTATTAAACAGCAGTCACAAGCCAAGGGCAGTTCAGGGCTGACAGCTAGAGGAGCCTTCAGCAAACACAGCTGTGTTAGCTCACGATGGTGTCGGTGGGAGGAAAGCCCCAGAAATCCCGAAGGTGATGGGCAGGGCTCCGCTTTGGAACTTTAACTCCAGACAGTTAATGGGAAGAGCTGGAAGAGCTCCTCATCGAGCTGGGGAGCAAACTGCTGGGGGAGGTGACAGGGAGTGCAGGGGAGTTCGGGAGGGAGCGTGAGATGGGACAGCCACTGCTTCTGGCTTAATGTAAGAGACTGTTCCCAGGGCTACAGGTTGCCACAATGGGTGAGCTGCCTGTCCCCCTAGTTTTCTGAGTGTCCATTGCAAGTAATGCAGGAGAGGGGGTTTCACTTCCTTTTAAATCAGCTGTGGCTACTTGAGCAGTTAGGTTTGGTTGACATACCTGCCTGGTAAAGGTGCAGTTCATGTAACAGGGCTGGAGTCCCTGGAAAATAATCCCCCTCAAACTTCTTTGAAGTGCAGGTGTGATCTCAAAGGAGTTCAGAATGTTCCTGCAACCCAAATAAGTGGTTTTCCGGTGAAGTGAACTTTGGCTTGTACTACATCCCAAATGACAGCCTCTGCAGTAAAACAAAATGCCATTGTTGGCACAATTGGTTTGTGTCTACCAGACAAGAGGCCCAGCATTAATGAAGCATAGAAACTGAAATTATATCCATCTGGGGGGCATTCATTCCAGGTACAGTAAAGCTCTTGTGCATGAAACTGTAATTTGTGCATATCCAATTTATGTAACTTTCAAAATCCCCAGGCAGGGACAGAGGACATGGCTCATGAAGACTGTGTCTCTGTTTTTCTTGCTGTTCAGCAGCAGTCTCTGTTCCCCTTGCCAGTTTGTCTGCTTTTACAAATAGCTGTAGAGAGCCTGCCTAAGCCTTTAAGTCTGGTCTGGCATATGAAGAGCTGGGAAGTTGAACTGGTCCCAAAAACTCCTCACGCAGTGGAAGGTCACGTTTTTAAACAGTTGATGAAATTGCAGGATTATGCTCTGATGCCACACAAACTTCACAGATCTGGTTTAAAGGAGCCTGTAACCCCTGCTGTCCTGGGACCAGGGTGGTGCAGGACACTGTTTAACAAACATCTCCCCTTCTCCCCTCCTGCCTGGCTGAGCACACAGAACCACCATGCCGAACTGGGGAGGTGGCAACAAATGCGGTGCCTGTGGCCGCACCGTCTACCATGCCGAGGAGGTGCAGTGCGATGGGAGGAGCTTCCACCGGTGCTGCTTCCTCTGCAGTAAGTATTCTCCTCCAGAATCTCTCCTGGCATAGCTGCGGGCTGCCTGGTCACAGCAGCAAGGGGCTTTTCCACAGATGTCCCAAACTCAGCTGGTACCTGTGACACACTGGGGATGGCAGTAGCCAGAGATGACTTTGTCCGTCGTGTGTTGAGGTTTATTCCTGCCTGCCCCATGTGCTTCCTGGGCTTGCCAGTCCCAAGGGGAGAGCTCAGCTCCGGGAGAGGTTTTATTATATTGGGGGGCGGGGGGGGGGGGGGTGGTGTTGTACATCTCAAAGCAGAGCACATCCATTTTCACTCTTGCCAGCCGTTTCCTCGGGAGTCTAAGGGATCCTGAGGTTGGAAACCTGGCTGAAGTGTTGCTCATCCAGAGGAGGAAGCCCAGTGGCAGAGCCTTGTTTACACTGATCTGAGCTCAGCTGGGCTTCTCCCCATGATCCTGGGGTTGGCAGAAGCTGAAGGAACAGTTATCAAACTGCTGCCCTGGAGTCCTGTGCAGACCAGGCCAGCAGTGCACACAAGCACAGCGAGTTGTTGATGCCTTAGCACAGCCAAAAGCCTAAACTTTCTTGGCACAGAAACCTGTGGTTTATTTCAGATGAAAGGAGTCCAAAGCATTATTTTCCAGTCCAACCAACAAGCCCAGTGAGGCATTGAAAATCGCTTTCTCTGCTGAAAATACCTCTGCTTAGATGAAGGGAACAAAGGGTCCCTGTGAATTGGAGGCTCCTACTTTACAAGCAGACAGCCTCTCTGTCTGAATCAGAGAATTTTACCTTATTGCAAACATGAGGTTCTGTTTTGCCCCACTTGTTGGTGATTAACACATATGGGGAGAGCTAGGATTTGGCCTTCTTACACTGGCTGGAGTTGCAGCTGGGCCCCTCAAACAAGTTTGCTATTAAGTCTGCTGCCTAACCTTGGTGTGCTGTGCTGGCATTGGAAGCCTCGGCACACCTACGCTCCTTTCCTTGAGCTCTACAGCGCTCACAAAAAACAAAGATTAGATGGCCTCAACTGCCTCATTTTCAGCCTTTTATGTGAGTTACTATTAAAAGAAACCTGGAACTTACAGTCAAACAATGGCTCTAGTGTGTCTGAATACGTGGTTTTCCTTAGTGCCTACTTCTGTTGGGGTTAAAGACCGTAGACTTAGCAAACATGCATTAATTCATTTACTTAATTAATTGGATATTAGTGTCTTATAAAAAGAACCTTGAAGCTAATGATTGCTATAAGCAAAAATCACCCAGTGTTTTGAAGACATTAAAATCTTAAAACGAAAGATACATGAGGGCATTTCATTTTTTCTCCCCTAATTCTTTTCATGGGCATAATGCTGTTGCAGATGGAAAGAGCATGCCAATTGGCATACAAAAGGATGTTTAAGAAGGAAATAGTTCTCCCTTCTACTGTAACCTTGAGTAGAGGGCTTGCATTGTGCTGAAGGAAGTGTAGGAATGCCAGAGAAACACAGCCCCTCCGGTGACAGCTGTGAACCAGCCCCAGCTCTGCCCTGAAACAGTATTGGGGTGGGGGGAACCTTGAAGGTTTGTTTTCTTCCCAGCTGCACCCTGGCCAAAAGGGCAGGACAGGGACTCTTCTGTACTGATAGGCTTTTGCTTCATGCTGTATGGCATTTGTCAAGGGAAATGGCTGACTGCCCTCTCTGGGTTTCTGAGCAGCCTCCTTCATCAAACCACAGCAAATTTCCAGACTTTAAATGTCACGGTCATGAAGAGGTGGGAGGGAATAGAGCCCTTTATGGTGCTTAGCATAATTCACAAATTCTAACAGCAGCTTTCTTCCTCTAATCTCTGGTGGTCCCACAGCCTAATGGAAAGAATTTTGGTCAGGGAAACCCATAGCACTTCTCACTTGATTTTGACCTACTCTATGTGCTGATGGAAATAGTTCCTTAAGGCTTTTTCTTTTTTTTTTTTTTTTTTACTTCCAGTGGTCTGTCGGAAAAACTTGGATAGCACAACTGTAGCAATCCATGATGCTGAAGTTTACTGCAAGTCTTGCTATGGGAAAAAGTATGGCCCAAAAGGTTATGGATATGGCCAAGGGGCAGGCACACTGAACATGGACAGGGGAGAGAGACTAGGCATCAAGCCTGAGAAGTAAGTGAACTGAGTTGGGGGATGCATGGCCTGTGTCCTTCAGTACTGTTTTCAGAGGAGTCTTTCAGGCTGGATTTTGTTTATGTTCGTGTTTGGAATAGAAATGCTGCAGAATACCCCAGTCTAGTCGAATGCAGGGCATTGAACCTGCATTGCACAAAGCTCCCACTGGTGACTACGTGAGTCAGAACAGTAGAAGCAGGAGTTAGTGCAAGTAAGAACACACTCATCCTATGAATGAGCTGTAGGGGATTGGTTTATGGAGCTGCTAATGGCATTGCATGAGCTCACAGAAGTGACTGTGGGTCTCATGTTGCTCTCCTAAATAAGATGGAAATGGCAAATGTTCAGCAGGTTCTTGCAGGGATGGATTTGGACTGAGAATCTGGGGCTACAAGCAGAATGAATTCTTAACTAGCAAATGAAGAACCATTTGTCCTTAATTATAGCCAAAACCAAAAGTCACATTAAATAGTAAACATTACTTGTCTGATTAAGTTCTTGCTGTAAAGCAAAGCATGTGGAAAAAAGCTGAGGTATGTCTCACAACTTGCTTCATGCTAGTTCTCAAATTATTTCTTAAAGTTTTTATGATGTGTGCTCTCCAGCCAGGTCCAGTGATTCATTCAAGTTCTTGATTATAATCAGTGGACAGGAACTTAACAGAATTATTTGTAGCTTACTATCTGAAAAGTCCATGTCCTGCTATAGTTCAGTTCTTCTAGTTAAATGAAAAGGGGAAGGCTCCTCAGGAAATTATCCTTTACTGAAGCTTCTTTTTATCCTTTAAAGCACAGCCTTTCTCTTTTTGTTGTTGTGGCTTTGGTTTTTTCCCTACCAAGTGTAATTGATAGCCTTGCTGGTAACTTTCTTCATAGAAGTACTGTATTCTATACCCTGTGCTGGATGCTGTTCATGTCGCTAAGCAGAGCAAGAGATCATTTAGTAAAAGAGTAGAGAAAACATGTCCTGTTTCTTTCAGCACACCTTCTCCTCACCGGCCCACCACAAATCCAAACCCTTCCAAGTTCGCTCAGAAGTTTGGAGGGACAGAGAAATGCTCTAGGTGTGGCGATTCTGTTTATGCAGCAGAGAAAGTAATAGGAGCTGGAAAGGTAAGGAATTGCACGTGCTGTTCTGTACTTGCTATGCAGGCTTTAAATTGAACAAGGTCTGTTGTCCCAGCAGGGAGCCAACTGCAGGGCAGTTAACTTAAAATTGCATTTCTTTGCACTGGAAATAGTCAAATCAATCAACATATTGCAGGGTGCTGAGTGATCACCTTAGATTTCAGAGGTGAAGATTTAACATTGTCTCATGCTAGAGACTTGAAGCAGACTACAGAAGCCCCTCTAACCCAGAAGAGGAAACAATCTTGAGGCATGGTGCCAGTGAGGGAGGCTGAATGTTTCAGCAAAACAGGGATGGTCTCTGAAAATACCATGTAAAACTGCATGTCAGTCTGGCCAGCTGTCTGACTCACTTGCTACAGAGCCAAGATGTCCTCTGCATTGCTCACAGCAAGCCCGAACCTTTCAGAATGCTGCTCTGAGCAGGGTGCTGAGTGGAATCTGGGACTTTGTGCTGCTCACAGAAATCCAGATGTTCTTGTCTGCTACTGGTGCACTTCAGCTGGTTTTCATTGCACCAGTCTCTAATCAACAGTGATTATCTCCAGTTAATGTGTTTTTTTAACAACTTGGGCATCCTGTGTATTAATACTATCTTTTTTATTTTTACTTTTTCTCTAGCCATGGCACAAGAACTGCTTCCGATGTGCCAAGTGTGGAAAAAGCCTAGAATCTACAACCCTAACGGAAAAAGAGGGAGAAATCTATTGTAAAGGTGAGAAAAGAAGCAAAGACCATTTGTTGATGGTTAAGAAAATGTCTTACAAGGACAAATGGTCAATATATTGCTGATATAAGAAACTTTTAGGCTCATGTTCACATGGAAGTGCACTCTAAGTCACAGGAATAGAGTAAAAAATTAAATAGATATTACTGAAGTTGTTGATGTAGTTGACATCTGCATCAAGTAAAACATCACATACTGAGAAATGCAGCAGCAGCAGCCTTGCCCCGTGCCTGATCAGAGTAAGGAAACAAGCCAGCAAGCATCCTGCTCTGCCTTCTTGAGTGGATGTGGATATAAACCTGATCCACACAGTGGTTTGATGACAACGATTGCCTTAACAGGTACCAAGCCACAGAACCGACCTGTGAATTGCTCTCACAGAGTGGGGTGGGAACTACACAGAGACCAAACAGTCCTGGCTAGTAAGTTCAGTCCTGTTAGTTATGCAGCTTAACAGAAAGTTTCCAAGTGTTGCTTCCCAGGGGGATATTCTAGTGACTAAGGAGAAACCACTGAGAGACTTAGCCTAGACACTGCTGTTCCTAATTCATGTTCCAGACGACTCAGCTGCTGCATGTTCATCTTTCTCACAGGTTGTTATGCGAAGAACTTTGGCCCCAAGGGATTTGGGTATGGTCAGGGAGCAGGTGCCCTTGTTCATGCCCAGTGAGGGGGCTAAAAATGCCTTCCAGCTCTGCTGAGATCCTGCTAGAAGAAACAAGAGTTTCTTAAATGTTACTAACTACTGTGAAACAGATACTAGTTACTGTAGTGTATGTTCAGCCAACGATTTTAAAAACACACACTGCTTTTTTCCTCACCTTGTGTATCACACTGTAATGCTTTTAATACTGAGTATCAATTCAATAAAGCTTTGCTTGTTGATATACCCTAAATCTAAGGGTTGCCTACATTTTCAGCACTAAAAGTGAGGGGAGTGTTGCTGGGTACTTCAGGGGTGGAAGAATGATGCTTTATAGACTTGATCTATGGCTCTGCTGAAAGCTGGATATAGAGTCATGGCCTTCAGAGCTGAATGACTCTCCTCCAGTATCACACCATCATGTGCAAGGCAACGAGCTGCTCACTGCACAGAAGTAGTAAATCATAATCTACTGCTCTGTACAGTGACACAGCTCTAAAAGTGGTAGACAACGGGTAACTGTACCTAAATGGCTGCCTGTCTCTGGCAGAGTCTCTAATAAATGAAAACCAAACCCTTTTAACCATAATATGCTGGGGGTCTGTGTGTGCTTTGGTATTCAGGTGCTGTTATGCACAGAACTTAACTGTGCAGGAGTATTCCACTGAGACAGCTGTAGATTAAGAAGTCAAAAAAAAAAAAAAAAAAGAAACTTTGAAACTCTTGTCTGGTTTGGGAAGCAGGCTGATACATTTTTGGGATAAAAGAACCCTTTAAAACACTGGATTTATGGAAACGCATTCAAGACGGGAATGCTTCAACAACACATTAAGCAAATGTGTTGGTGCGGTCTAAAGCAGTTTCAAGCACCATCTATGACCCTGGTCTGAGGCAGTGAAGCAGTTCAAGCCAAAAGCCTAATTAGAAAAATATGTACTACTCAAAATAATACACAAAGAGCATTTTGTACATGTTATAAATGAACCATGTGGATAGGAGGAAAAACAAGCCAGCTCAAAATGTGACCCAAGAGCTTGTCCAGTTCACAGAGCAGGGAAGATTAGAGCTGAGAAAGACAGCAGCACATTACAGCTGGGAGTGAGGCAGCAAGCAACAGCATAGCCTTGGAAACCTGGGGGAAAACTCTCAATCCTGCTACTCATACCATCGACATTGTTTTCACAGCAACAAAGTCTGATTTTACTTAAAGGCAGCTAATGGGAGGTGCACTGAACTCTAGTCAGGGTGTAAAGAGGATGCAGAGGGCTGGTTTCTTTTAAAAAAAAAAACAAACCCAAACCCAGGAACCAACTTTCAAATCATCCAGACTCCCAAGCACAGCACTTCCTTTGATGGACTGCTGCAAATCTTGGATGGAGATCTTCAGCACAGGTCGAAAGTCTTCTCTGGTCTTTTCTTGACAAGCCAAAGTGTGGTCAGCCTGGACACAGCCTCACCAGGAACACTGCTTGGACAAGGGGTGAACACCGCCACCAACTCTCAGTGTCAATACCAAACAAAGACTCAGTAGCAAACACATTTTTCTTCCCTTTAGATGTGCTCCTAAGTCCCAGCCTTGTACTTTAATACATATTGCTGGTTATAAATATCCTGATTAAATTCAAACTTGGGTTGTTACCTTGTTTCTACTCAAAAACTCTAACCTTTAGCACGGACCAGAAGAGCCAAAGTAGTCTGTCTCCTGCAAGTGCCACCCAAGAAGCACACATCTTGGTGACACATCCTAGCCCTATGTAGAGGTCTGGCTGACCCTTAGAATACCTCAAATATCATTAGGTAAGTACATTAGGCTACATGAAACATTCCCTAGATGGAGTTCTCCCCTAAGAAATGTTACCTTGCCAGCATGCTTCATGCAGAAGACAGGCATATTTAATTAGTGAATGCTAACTTTAATTGGTAGTGCAAAAGTGTAATTTACCACAACGGCAAATAACTCATAGGATTTTGCATCTGTACAGATTTGGGTGAATGCCATCTGTAAGACATCTGTACATCTTTCCAGAAAGGCTTCTGAAACTGGACAGAAACTACACTGTATGAAATCACACCCCAAGTCAATACAAACACTGCATCTAAGAGTCAATATTTATTTGATTAATAACTTACAAAATTTAACAGATTTAATTTATGTAAGGAGAGCTAGTTTATTAAACATTTTACAGATTTTTTTTGTTCACAATGTAATACACATCAAGATCTCAACAGTATTAAAATAATACTTGGCACAGTTATAAATAATATACAAAAAAATCCACAGCTTAAAATGTAGTGATGCTGTTTTACACATTAATTGAAAAAAAAAATCTGGTGGACATCAAAGAATATAAAAACTTGCAAAGAAACAGCACATGTTTAGAGCCAAGACAAAATTCCTATTTATTCTACCTATGTCAGATTAAATTGGTCTGATCTGCTGTTGGTCTGGATCAGCTTAAGTTTCAGAAGCAATGCAGTTTTGGTTCAACAAGTGAATTTTAAGTTTGATAACTTGACAGGAAAATGCTGCATAGTTGGCTCCCCCCTTCTTGCTTTATGATTTAACATCAAGAACTGAGTGTTACTCAAGACAAGTTACATTTTGCACTGGAAACGCCACACATCCCAAATCCATATATGCATGTTAATTTCCACAACTACCTACTATAGGTCAGATTCTGCAGGTCAACAAATCTGTCACCAGAGAGCTTACTGACACGTAAACAGTGCAGAACTTGCTATGTGCTACCAAGGATCACCTCTTCTTTTGCAAACATTTTTGACATGGAGCACACGATGCAGTTCATGGCAGATAATGCTACTGGGCAAATACGGCCAAAACCTGCATCATGCACTGAAATGCTCTTCTGGTGGCTGGGTGATATTGAATAAACCGTATTGAAGTTCTTCAAATCAACAGACCCCTAATTAAAATGTGAAAAAAGAAACAAATGAACAAATATGCAGAACATCACTGGTGATTAAAACAAACCATAGTGTAAAGCTTTCATGCTTTTTTTTCTGAAAAAAAATATGAATAAGTGAAGTAAATTGTTTTCACAGAAATAGAGCATGTTTTTGTTAGGATTACAAATTTTGTCTGACAACAGTAGCCAAAGCTTCTTGCCACTCCTACATCCAAACCTCTCCTGTTAAAAGTGTCCAAGACAACTTTGATTTTTCCAGTATTAAACATTCGATTCTAATGCTGCACTTCTGTAAATCCTGATATCTGGTACTTGCAAACTAAGTGTGTGTCTTGAGATCAATGAACGACTACAGAAAAAATGTTTACTTGCAAATACTGAACATCAACTATTTACAGTTTCACTGCTCCTCTTACTAAGGCAAGGGTTGGGAATACCACTAGATTGTTTTATTTACCTGTAATCTGCGTATTACAGAAAACGCTAATTTTGCCAAGCATCAAACATGCAGTGAATTTGCAGGGCATAATGCCTATTAACAGCAATATTTAACATCACTAAAAGCTCATTAGATATCTTCCTACACTTTTTTGGTTGAATAAAATGAAAATGAGCTGCTTTAAATACACTAAACACACACTCACAGAGAGAAAACTATTTGATAAATTATTTATATACAGATACACATTCTTTACACTGGTCTCAGACATCTGCTTTCAGGGTCCCTCCCCAAACTCCCCTCACAGGTTCCTTGAACCACTGGGTTGCTACAGCACTTAGAAGAGAACTAAACTGATTCTCAGTCTCTCTGTAAACAATAGTTAAGGAAGCAGTGAACAATTCACTATGAGTATATGAAAACACCATAACAAAAATCAGTGCATCACATTCAAGAAAAGCCCCTTTGGAATGCAATTTCAGATCATTCCTTACCTTCCAAACACATCTGTAGCATGAGAACTTAAAAACAGAAATTAAGGGCGACTTCCACATGCCAATACAGCAATCTTCTTCAGAACACTGCTCTGCATTTTCTGTGTGCACGTGCTGTTAAGGGGATTCTTAATTTTTTGTTTTTGTTAAAGTTTGTGTTCCATTATTTCACATCCAAATGAAATAAGCATTTCAGGTAACTTTGGGTTGTTCTTCTGCAATTGCATTCAATTTAAAACTATCTTGTCTTTTTATAACGGATGTTTGCTTTCACATCTGTGGTATCCCCCATGTAATTTCTCTTCCAGCATGTCTCCAAATACACTACACTGTACTGTATGAGGACCAAACCTAATACTAAACATTGCTAGTTTGTAAGTTGCTTATACAATTACTTCAAAGGTAATTATTTTTCCCCCACTTTTTTTCCCTGAACATTATATACTGTAAACTAATTTTACAGCTTTTATCATGCATTTAAGCAGGGGTTTAACTTTGACAGAAAAGCTTTCCTTATTGGCGTAGTTATTTATTTCATACTACATTATTTCAAAACGGTTATTACAAGTATTTAGTTGTACCACTAACTGGTGGCAAAAACAATCACCAAAAAACGTGGGCAACATATTTTTACTCAACATTACCTGACGTGCCCTACTGCTATGACTTAACATGTTACAGGGGATCCCCACCACAGGAGGTTTATAACAGTACTGAAAAGCACATTTGTCAACATACATCTTACTACAGAAAATCTGTATTAAAAAAATCACATTACAGGAACTACAACATAGTGTTCAGTGAACTCTGTATCATGAAATTTAGTTTTATATTCTAGATTTTGTTTCAGTGGAATTATTGATATTGGGATACAAATTTTTCTGCTCAGCACAACATAACTACTTATGTCAATACTTCAGTAATCTCATGCTCCATTGTGAAAGACCTTAAATAAAAAACCCAATAACAAATACTGTGAATATGTTGTCATGAATAATTCTCATGTTAAGAATTGTTAAAATCCCTTTTTGATCTTCCTCCTCTTCCTTATCAGGTTTGGCAGTTTATTCTGTCCATTTTTACTTTTGTTAATAAAATTCTGATGAAGAGAAGGTACCTTTATGATTCATCATCAGCCCTACACATAGCATGCTACTCTTCAAGGGATGCGGAGTCGAGAGAGAGAGAGAGAAAATTTTTCAGGCACCACTCAGTATGATATGCTCACAGGATGAAGGTGGTGCTACACTAGCTGGTAGCCTGATCCTGAAGTTTGGTCATATTCTATTGTATACTGCCTTGTCCAGTCCACAATAACGGGCCGAAAAAGACCACAGCATCTGAATTCAAAGAAGTCTATAATGTTCCTTATACATCCATGGCTAAAAGCAAAAGAAAAACACATGTTAGCAAGCAATGTCATAGCTCATCTAACAAAGTACATCACCTTTTGCCTACCTACAGATTTGATTCTTCACCCTTAAAGTTTCTAACTTTAGAAAGCCAACTCTGTTCAGAATTACTCTTGTACTTGATAAGTGAGTTGATGAGCAAGTTCTGAAATAAGAAGTAGTCACCAGACTGGTGAATGTTTGATCCCTAGGCATTATCAAGACACCAACTTTCTTCCACTATCTACCAAAACATGTTTTCAGCAGTCCACCACCACGCAGCACAATCTGGTAATTCAGATCTAAGAGGATAGTTGCATTGTACAGAGGGATACAAAACAAAACGTCATGAAGTGAATGTCTTCCTACAATATTTCCACCTTTACTGATACCTGTTTCTGCATACATACTGACTGGTTCACCAGGACTAGGATCAACCAGATCCCTTGACAACACCTTGTCAACCTTGACAAAATTTAGAAAGCATAATCTGAATTAAATGAACTATTCAAGCACTTTCTGTTGCTGAATCAATTAACTGTCAAATATTTAAGAAACCTACCTAAAAAGTCCCAGCATGCTGGGGGTTTTTAACTTAATTAGACATGGGCTGAATAGATCACAGTTTTCTGGAAGAGAAGCTCATGTAATGATATATGTGAGAGCAGGTCTAAGCAAAAAGGAGATGAAACTATTTGATGTCAATGCTTCATGTGACAGGTGATGCTAAGTCAGTTATTTCAGACGTGGTGTTATTTGCAGGTGTAATTTTTATAATAGCAGCTATTTCAGTTAAAATGGTTTGTGAATGTGACAGTAATCTGTGATCAAGCTAGTACTTTTTTCCTCTCCTGTGCACCACCCTGTTTTCTAGGCAAAGTAATTATCTGGTTTTGTTACAACTCTAATTGTACGAACACTGCAACTACACAGAAATGCTTGTCTGCTTCTCAGTACAAGTTCTGTATGAAGAGATATTACAAAAAGACCACACAAATTTCTAGCACAGAAATCCATGTGCTACACAACAGAATCATGGAATGGGCAAGGTTGAAAGCAGGTTTGGTTTTCAACCCCTAGTTGAACCAGGGTCATCCTAAAGCACATTTCATAGGACTGTGTGAATCCATATTGACTGCTCCTGACTACAATTCCCATCTCCTATCTCCTTTACCCTGTGTGGTACCAGAAAGAGCAGCAGCTCCCACAGGAGACACAGCATATACAGCAGGATGAGACATGCTTTTTTCTTTTGCCAGCTCCTTTTGTGACATGCTCTCAACCCATCAATATACCAGCTTCATGCCTTCATTTATGTCCTTCTTTGGCTCCATAAGCTGCTCCATGACCCCATATTCCTATCACAGTGCTATTTCATCCCTGAGCTCCCATCTTTCATCTTGCACCCTCATCACTACAGAAACCAGAATCCCAACCTACCCTTTTACATACTGATGCCCAAAAACTGTAAGCAACCGCTTGCTCTCACCCATGCAACGTGCACTTCAGTTCTTGGGACATCGTGTTCCCTTCCCCACAAATAGCTGTGGCCATGCTTTTCCTCATGAATAGGAAGAAAGTGAAGCCTCTTTTCTCATAGTAGAGATAAAAGGGAGCTACTGCACAGAACAAATTCAACAGCACGAGTAAGTATCACTCGTGAAAGAAAAGTGCCCAATGTGGAAATGAATGTCCAGGTCAACACAGACATGCTGCAGTAAACAATTACCTCTGGTTTGAGCATCTGCTTTATAGAGAGGATATTTATTTCCCCATCAACTCTACAGTGAAACACAACCACTGATGGAAAGCATTCTTTTCAGTGCTTATGCACCCTACACTACAAAACATTAATCACTTCCTTTAACTGGATAGAATGTGTGACTGTGAAAATAGCTGTCAAGATTCAGCACTCCAAGTAGAGAAAACACTCTGAAAGTATTTAGGCATGTTCTGTTTCAACAAGCAACATGATTCAAATGTATGAAAGGCTACACAAATAAGAAATTTGTATATGCTTCAAAACTTACTTGAATGGGCTTTCAATAGATGTGGTTGTAACTTTAAAGTGCTTATATCTTCTTGCATTCATCCTTTCATTTGTTGTGATACCCAGGCAAGATATCTTAAGACAGAAGAGTAAGTAATTTAGTTCATATAAAAACATGCAACCAAGTACTGCATGACACAGAATGAAAAAGGACCAAATTTACTGTTTTAAAGTCCTTCTTTTGACAAATGAGTTTTTGACTGGGGAAGTTATCAGGAAGAAACAGAAACCATAAGATTTTGAAATTGATATATGTTGTAAGCAACGAATATTGTAAAAATGGAGGACAAACTTAAACTTACTGAAAAGTTTTACCTAAGCCTAAGATGATAATTTCTATTTCCAGGAAATCTTTCTGGAAAGATTAAGTCTCAAGGTTCATTAATGACAAGTCATACTTCAAGGCTTTCAGTATGATTTTTCTTTCCTTAGAAGGGATAAGAAAAGTTGGGTTTGGTCAGATTAGAGTACAATGTGGCCTCGACTCACACTGAAGCAGCGTTAAGAAATTACTGCATCCTCTTTCAAGCTACCACTCCCTCTCTGTTAATAACATACAGCATTATTACAAATTGGCCCCACAGCTCTTATCCTCTATTGGTCTTTATTGCCTTTTTCTGGTCTGTTTTACCTTTTTGTCACTCTGAGAATGGAAAGCAGGAGGTAGGTATTTTAACCTCTTGCACAAATAAAAAAAGGCCATGTGAGTTGGAACTGAATGATGAGTAATACTGAGAGATAGCAGATGCTTGCCTCCTCCAGCAAGGCTGAGAGATTAAACACCTGGTCTAGCACAATGAACATGAAAATTTTAATGACAGAACTATTTGATATTCTTATGTCACTCCCAAGACACAGCATTATGAGTGAAGTGCTCTTCCATACCTGATACATCTGACACATGAGTAATACAGCCACCCACATGAAGTGAAACACGCTGTTTAGAAACATCCAAAACATCCACGGAGAACAGGTAGCAATCTGTGTAACATAGGTCCAAAATCCATCCTTTGTGTAACTTGTCTCACAGTGGAAACCCCAGTCTAGAGAAAAAAAAAAAAAAAAGTAAAAAAATATACAGAAGATTTAAGGTATGTTTTTTTGTACAGTAACACAAAATGCCCACATTAGAATGCATTATATTAAATAAGAAAATGACAAGTGCCAGAAGAGCTTTACTTGCTCTCTCTCTTCCTTTCCCAGCTCTTTGAATACATGACATATGCACATACTCGTCTGTGATGAAGAAAAAAAAATCTAGGACAAAAAAATCGTAATCTTCTAAATTAAAATATCCAATATAGTCAAATATTAATGTGCAGTTCAATTCCAGGATAAAAATACTCAAAACTCTAAAAGGCAAAGATCTAAGAAAATCCGTATGAGGAGATAAAGTATTTAGAAGCAATTAAAATGAGCCAAAAAATCACATTTACTCACAAGAGATACATCCATAGATCATCCAGCAGATCATAAAAAGCAGGAAGAACAGGTATCCCATAAAATAGCGATGGTTCCCTGCTCCTAAAGTTGCATAACAAGGACCAAATTACACTTTCAGCAGCAGAAAGACAACATTACACCAGAAAGTTTAATTGCTTGCTTAGAAGTACTGATTATTATTGTACATAGAAATATTAGTCTACAATATTAAGCCACTATATCTTCAAGACAGTGAAATTAGCTGGTTTACTTATGATTTTTCTTTTATTTCTCAGGCAACAAAGCAGATTTAATTTTCTGTCATGTTATAACTGCAATTCACTAATTAACTTGTAATCTCTTTCATGAACTAATAAAATTATTGATTGACAATATTTAGAACAATATTGGTGGTAGCTGTTGCAGAGCCTTTAACAGCCAGGAATTGTACATCAATAAATATTTTTTAAAAGCTACTGAAAAACCATTAAACTGCAAAGTTCACTTTCTTAAAAGTAACAGAAATATGAACAAATACACAACCTTCCTTGATAATAAGCCAGCTCACATTTTATGTTTGGATGCTTGATGAAGCTAGCTAAAAATAAAGTATCTAGTAAAACTTGTAAAACAAATACCTGTAACTGAACAGATAAGGTCTAAGAACCTAGCTGTAACAATGAATGGGTTAAAAACTCCTCAGCTTTAGACAGAATTCTAATGCCAGAAAATTCAGTTACTAAAAGGCTGATCTATTTTTAACAGTAGTAGAGCTAAAAATATGCCTCTTATGAGAGTACATCATAATTCTGAAATACTCAGCCTTCCTTCTGTTTGTAAAATATGTCCAGTGTTGCAACCTTCCAACAGCTCTGGGCTGTAAGCTAAACCCACAGAGATGATAATGGGCTACAAAAGATTTGGCTGTCATCGTTTACCAGCACAGCATTTACTTCTTTATTATGTCAAATGTTTTCCCTGTTAAAACAAGAGCATCCTCTGGAGGCAGAAAATAATCAAGCGCTTTTAGCAAGTGAGCTGAAAGACTGTATAAATAAGAGATGAGGAAAAACATACATATAACACAAGCTAGACTAAACATATGACACTTCCTTGAAAATCAAACAAGTTCCTGAAAACACAAAATTATGTTGTAATATTGCCTTCAATCACCTAAGGGCATATGAGAAAGTCTTGGGAATGTCCCTAAGGTATCACTTGCATTTGCATTCTAGATTTCAGAACACATACAGTTTCATAAAAGACGTTCTATAAAGAACACAGAAGTTAAACAGTGGCCTAGAAGGCATCTGAGAGGCATCAGATGGGATTCTGGGAGCAACATCTTTAATGAAACTAAACAAAATTCTGCCTAACAGGAAATCCATACATGTCAGGTAAAAACATGGGTGCAACATTTTAAAGTATAAATTAAACAGTATAATCTTGATCACAGTTTAAAAAGAAAAAAAAAATCTGTGGAAAAAGGAACTGGAGAAACTGTATTTTGAGTAAGATTAGGCAAGACACAGTACTGTGTTCTACAGCTGCCTCCTGGCCTGGCAGGAACAGTCATCCTCTGCAGTTAAAAAACCCCCAAAATCCTGTAAAAAACCATATTGCTATTTTGATACCCTATTTAGAAGCTATATATATAATCACTTCCAGAGACTTGCTTTCTGTATTTTAACTAAAATCTTGAGGAAAACAATTTGCCCTAGTTGCCAATTCATTTATTTTTCAAATAGTCTCCACTTTCCATCTACCTCTTCAAAATGGTAAAAATATTCTAAGTCTCTTTATGTGCCAAGTTTTAACCCCAAAGGATGTACTTTAGAGGGTCTGTAAACACAAGATTTCTCAGTCCTATCTTTAGCAACATTCTTATCCTTTTAACACATTCCACACACATCCAAATTCCACCTTTCCAGAAAGGCATGATTCACATTTCCCTTTTTGGCAAACATACCACAAATGCTGTTTTAAGAATGGATTCTGTTTTGCAACCCCATGCTTAGAGTGACCACATACCAATCTGAGACAGAGAAGCCATATAAGGTTGTTCAGACTATCACTCCCTCCAGCTCAGCTCCAGCTCCCATTCTGTGATTTCTAATGCTTTTTCCCAGCATACTTTTAGGGCCCCTAATGTTTACTTTTACCTCCACTCTGTACACCACCACTAAAAGACAAATTCTACTTTTCCATCATCACTGTTACTTAAAAACCATTTCCTCATTACTCACAGACTCTCTCAATACACACAAACTAGTCTTTCCTCCCCCGTTTGTTTTTTGTTTTCTTTTTCCAGTTACTGATTAGAATACTGGATCTTTCTGTTCCATTGACATTTTCTCCTCAGTACCCTTGCAAAACCTGAGCCCATGCTCCCCTGCCTATCTGAATGAAAAATTTTTTGGGTTTTCATTCTAAATGAAAATATAAACTAAATCTAAAATACAAACTAAAAATATCTCAGATAGTAACATCCTCAGGATAAAACAGAAAGGGGTGGTACAAATTGATCTCAATGAGACTTTAGAGATGTTCTGTTACAATTTAAATGCCAGGATCAACTATTTTACTCTTGATTTTCCGACCAAACTACTCTGATTATTCATTATTACATCTATTTTAAAGGACTACAATGAAGCATTTATGAACTGTCAACTGTCTGTGAACCCAGGTCTTAATTCCTTCCCAAGATTAAAGTTACCTCTGCTTGTGTCCTAAAAAATTAAACACATGAAGCAAGCTGCACTCATTTCCTAGCTGAGAGGTCTTAAGTGCTCCCTGCATATAATGGTTTTCAAGTAAGTTTCTCAAAAAGTATGACTGGGAATAGCAGCATTTAGAGACTTTATTTCTGTTCTATATCCATTCGTTTCATAATTTCTGGGGAGATAAAAGAACCTGGATGTCCGAAAAGAGGCGAGTACCTCAACAGGAAGTCATTCTGTATCTAACTGCTATAATCATAACAATTTAAAACACGTATACTTTACCAATAAGTTACTAAATATTATTGGTCAAAATGAACATTTTCATCTTATGTTACAAATAATAATCAGTTGTGGAATTGGCACATGTCTTTTCAGCAGTTAAGCTTTGCATTGTTTCATTACTAAATTTTGTATCAATAAAAATATATATGTAGCAAACACAGAACAATTTTGAGGATGGGTATATAAGACAATATAAATGAAAATAATGCAGAGAATCACATGTAGAAAAAGAATTAAAGCTTTTCTTAAGAAGCCAAGTCACTTTCACTGTGAAATGAGAAGGCAAAACCTTGCAGAGCATTTTAGCAAATTCCTCACCTACGCAGTTCCCCACCCACGGGCAGTGGTGATCAAACTTCGCTATACATCGATTGCAAACACCACAGTGTTTGGACCTCACTGGCTTCCGTATCTGGAACAGAAAATAAACATTTGTCGAGAAAAGCAAGTTACCCTGATATATTTTAAATAGAAGAAAACACAAACCCTCAATTTAAATGTAAATTGACTGTGCTATTGTTAATTCTTCAGAGAACTTCAAAATTAAAGCTAATCCTTAAGACAATTTTAGCTATTTACCTTAATCTACAGTCTTTAACACAAACATCTTTACAACTGCACTGAAATGACTTTCACATTATTTTTCTTCTACAAAGAATTACTTTTTCCATACAAAGTTCTTCTATCACCTCCAGCTATTGAGCTTTGTATAGCAACCAGCTTCATTTCAGCTTTTAACAATGAAAATATAGAATGAGTTGGAGTTCTGTGATTCTCTATCATTCATAACCAAGCTCTAACATAAACTTTTCCATTTCTAAAGACAGAAATATGACTCAACAAGCAGAACTCTATGGAACCTAAAATGCTAAATTACTACCAAAATTTTTTCTTGAAAGGTTATGTCGTGAAAGAAGTCCTCTGAAATATATATGAATATATATACACATAATTTTTAAGGTGCCACATTTGTATACAATTTTCCAGCTTCGAATTTGGAGATAAAGACATCATTCACGTTCCACATACATCAGAGCTTTGCAGTGTTAATGCTGAAATGCTTGAGCATTTTGTATTTGCTAGTTAATTCCAAAGAAAAAGCATGTTATACTTGCTTTACAAAAATTAAGATTTCCCCCCCCTCCTGACTATTACCAGATAGAGAAACACACTTGATTTCTGAAAAACAAAATTTTACTAGAAGCACAACATAATTTTATTGTGAGTTATGGAGGTAGTGGAATGTCACATGTGATTTTATAACTTACTAGGTGTATAACCAACACAGAAGACATACTGGATACTTAAATTTTGACACTGGCTAGTTACTTCCACAGTGATAATTTTTTTACTCTCACTGTTGCATTTTTTTGTGTACATATAATGTATGAAAACACTGCTTAGATTAAATAGTAAAAATAAATTCTGCCTTTGAAACTGCAATAATAAAGTCAAATATGTGTTCATTACAGCAACACTAATTTTGTCTTGGCATTAAAGGAAAAGAATAATAAACAGTGAAATTGATTAAAAAATATACTACCAAGCAGGTACTGCAGAATATACTGAGGTCCAGACTTCCTGTCTCTGCAAGTTCTACTATTGTCTGCGGGAAAATAAAAATTAGAATTTAGCATATAAACAAATGGTGACAAGCATTTTTAGACCTGTGGCTGTGAGCCCTTTATTTTGGGTACTTTCTACACACAGGGACAAATTCAATTCAGATGAAACTGATTTTGAATCTGCTTTATTAAACCAATATGCATATGTACTTCTAAATTAATTCTAGTTTATACCTAGTCACCCTACTGTGATTTCAGTGCTGCTGGTGTGACTTCTGATACCCTAGACAATTTCATAATTAATCCCTCCCTCTGACTTCAGTGGGAGGATAACACGACACTACAGACTAACAAAAGGATGCAAAAAGGAATGTGCATGGTCTTACACTCACACTGGAGTTTAGTATTGTCCACAAGCAAAATCCCAAACCTCAGGAGAACAGAACTGAACAAGAGCAGATGAACAGCTTTTAAATATAAGTCTTGTGCAGACTCAGGATCACTTCAGTTCCGCATCATTGTTTTTGTAAACCTTTGTCTACCTTCTACGCTTTTGAACTATAGGAAAATTTTATTTATTTATTCTTTCACTTGCTTTTAGAGTGACTTGGGTTATTTTGTAATACAAAAGAAAGGACATGAAATATTAAAACAACAAACATCTGAAATTGTTGCTTACTATGTATTTCTAAACATACTTAACATGGTCATCTGAAATAAATTTTCTCAGTTACTTCAAAGCTAATGGCTAATTCAGCATTAAATACTTGAAGACAAATTAAGAAAATGTTAGGAAGTGCTTCACTGCATGAAGGTAACACGCGTGTCTTAGTGGTTCATACCCTGGTAACAGAACATTTTACCTTGCTTAGCTGCAGTGTAAGAAATCCAAAACATTCACAGCTATAAGCATCTGCCTCAAGAAGTTGTATTTTGCAATTCCTACCCACTTCAACAAGGCTTTTGGAACCACACTTGCCTACTTAAGCAAGTAGATCAAATAAACTGCATATTTGTGCAATTTGCTGAGTCCAATCCAAAGTGTCATAGTTGGCCATTCTACTTAATTTAGTCCAGCTGAAGGATGAGAATTTAGTTGGGAATTTATATTGGCAAACTGACAATAACAGAAATAGAATTTTCAGAGTAAATCCAAATCTGCACATTGACTAAGAACTCAGCTCTAACCTACTGCAAAATACAAAAATTATTTCATCTACACCATTCTTTTAATGGCTATTATATTTTCATTCCTACATAACGACGTAACTCCAAGTGGTCTGATCTTGATCCACACAGGCTTTTTCACAAATAACCATGAAGTAGAACCTCAATGTTCATTTTAGGTGGAATGCTGGATTCTAGGAAACTTAACAAAACAAAACGCTTTTGCTGCTTGTATAATTTTGGCATATTCAATGCTCAGTTTGGCTGCTGAGAACAATGCACTTAATTTACAATAAAAATATGAGATGCTAATAATGATATAATGTCTTAGATATCATTAAATCACCCAATTTTTTCCTGACATTTATGCCAAGACAAAAGCCCACCACAAACCACCTGGGGTTTTGGCTGTTTTAGCCTCAAAATGTTTGTCAGTCTAACATAGATACGAATGTAATGAAAATTAGAGGTGCTTAGAAATCTGGAAAGTTTTCATAAAATTAACTAACACTTTTCACATAACGGGCTGTTTGTTTCAGTCTGGCAAAAGACTGAAACTTTGCATTTTCTTTTTCATTTAACTGCTTTTCAAACTTTTCAAGTTGAAAATTCAAGTTACAATTTTATTATGCTACTCAAAATGACCAATATGCAATTTTGCACCAGTTAAAACTTGAACTGCATTCCACATGTTAAACAAAATAAATCTGGAAGACTTTTTAACATTTTAAACCTTTTGTTATACAACTTATTGAAATGTAATGAACTGAACAGCAAACTAACTGCTCTGATCAGCTGGTGGAAGGCTGATGAAGAACAAGTTTATATCTCTTGGCTTTACCTTTTTCTTCTGTTCTTCCGTGGCTTTGATGATTCCTGGATCAGATTTCCAGGATTTTCCAAAATTGTAAAAAAGTGCAACACTATTAGCAAGGAACGGAAGATGTATAAAGAAAAAATTGAGATGTGTTTACAGTCAAGGAATCTCAAGTGTAAAACTGAATTTCCTCTTAAGCATTTTCACTGATACTTCAGAAACAAAATCTAACTAAATTTAAATTTTACGAATGCCCTTGAGTCACTGTCTTCAGAATTAACAAAATTCAGCACTGCTGTAAGAACTAGCTTGATACTCAGCATTTTCAACTGCTCGACCTTCAAAACTTCCTTTTAAGAATGGTCTGTTCCATAAGGTACTTCTAAAGGATGAATAATAATGATAGCTCAGTTTTTGCAACTGTTTTCCCTTTTAATTAAATTAAATCCCATGAAATTTATCTTCTTAATAACTATTTTCTGCTTTCAGAATAAACATTTTGGAGCTCTATTTATAAGACAGACATTTGACTGCCTATGTCTTCAATGGCTTGACATTCCAGTGATATCACAGGACGGGCTGTTTCTAGCCATAGAAGGAATTTTGCTGCAATGGCAACTGTTGCATGGCAATCATGTCCCAACATCACTTATCTCCAAGAAAGGTAGTGTCTGAAACCTGGACCTGTAATAAGGCAATACACATATTTTGAATCACTGAAAGTTATTTTTAATATACTATTATGGCTGATACTTAAAAAACCACAGGATTTATTATCCTCTGGAAGTGTTTATAAAATCACTTACCATAAAGACAGAAAATAACCATTTGTTTTAAAATACATTTCCTGCCTTCACTGTCTTGCCATGTAACATGCTAGTCTTAAAGCACTTGACATTTCTTCAGAGAATTAAAAAAATTTTAGCAGCGATGTTGAAAAACGAAATACTTCAGATGTTTCTCTTCCACAAAAGGAAAATTATTTATTCTCATAAATCAACAAAAGACCTGACAAAACTGACTAAAGACACCTGCTGTCAGCTGCTAGTTATGACTGTGAGAAGATGCCCTTCTTGACAAATCTGTGGTGGCAGAAGCCTTTACAGCATTATCTAAACAAAAAGGACTCCTAGTACTCAGGCAGAAAACACTACACATCCAAATTTCACCATATTTTGAGTAACTTAGATACACTCAGATCTAAATAGCTTGTGATGCAGAAGAATCCTGAAATGCAAACACATACAAGTAGGCCTCTTTTTGACTTCTGAAATGCTAAGGAAATCTCATTGTTCGTATGAAGTATATCCCAAATAATTATTGCTTTCCTCCTGCTGAGGCAAGGAATTGGCTGTCAATTTCTAACAAAAAAATATAGGCAAGTTAAATTAAAATTTTAATAATGTATCTTGTATAGTAGAATGTTAGTATCAGCTCACTAAAGGCAATTAATCTTTCCAGTAACAAGATGTTTCCTGCAGGTTTATAATGGGGGGAAGAACACCAGCTATACTATAACCTAAACACCCATAGTTCTATTTTATACATAAGAGATAAAAAGTTCTGACTTCAAAATTTACACAATCCAACTTCTTCCTGTTTTTTTTTCTAAAGCTACCTGCTGCCAAGAATAAGCTAGTGCAACTCAATTGCTTAGCTAGAGAGAGATTACATTTTCTTTAAAATACTAAAATAATCGCTGGGAATGGAAAACTGGTTTTCCATTAAAGGTACCGTAATCAGACAACCATTACAAACAATAAAGGTACAACTGGAACCAATTTTATGACCCTAGTCTAGACTTTTAAAGAAGATGTGAGAAAAGACGAAGAGGGTTTTTTATGACCTTAATGCTTTGGAATTGTTTTTCTACTAACTTAAATTCGGATAACCTGTAACAAAGCAGCTGTCCATTGTCTCAACTTACTCCTCCCCCATTTTACTCCCTCAAATACAGAGAGAGCATAAGAGATGCACACAGAGCCTGTTTTCCCTGTCCTTTTATCATGGTGGAGTCAGATGAGTGCAATGCTGACGATATAAATTGTGGCAGATAAGGGACTCTGTGCTGCAGCTGGGAGACTACAAGAGAATTTAAAAGTTTTCTTCTCCAGGGTATTTCCAGCATGTGATGTAGATAAATAACTTCAGCTGTAGGATTCATCTCGCCCACTTCAAATCATTCAGTATGCCTTCACAGAAATCAGGAAGTAAAAAAAGCCATGTCCAATCTATCTTCAGTATCAAGACATATTTAAATTATGTATGAGAAGCAGAGCCATACAAGTGGCTTTTTTTTGTTGCTGGCTACAGAGTGTTTAAACTTCAATAGGTATGCCCACACTAGAGGTATCTAAGATCACACTGAACTCCCCTCTGAAGTTTACTTTGAAAGAGATCTTCACAACTTGCATCACAGATATCTCTCAAAACTCTTCACACGTAAGGAACCCTTGTAGGTTTGTAATAGCTTTGGAGTAGGCAATTGGTTCTCTAGAGACTATCTAGTTTTGTGTTAACGTCCTCATTATATCTACACAAGGAAAAAGTACACTACAATATTATTAAGGACTGCAAAATCCATTATATACCAGGCATTCACATCTCCTGCCTTGCCACCAATTTGCTCCTCCTTTGCGCAGTTTTCACTGAGAGACAAAACAGAAACACCCACAAAACACTTCCTACTTTTAGTCCTGATCAATATCCTTTAATTATTAGAACAAGTACAAGATTCTGAAAATAATTCCAGGAACTGGAACGGAAAAGGTCAGTCATCCCATTAAAAATAAAATGAAAACGAGCACCACACAACCCCTAAGTCAGGTAAACATGGGATAAGTTAATTTTTCATCATGAACTGCAGTCCATTTAAAAGGCCCCAAATACATGCAGCTTCCTGCTATCAGGCATCATACAAGTCTGAAATCAAATTAAAATGAACACTATAGACTCAGATGTGCCCTTTCACAAACCAAAAGTCCTTTGAAAAAATTTGCAGCCAGTGTAAGCTGTCAGAGATCAAATATATGCTAATAGACCTGCCAATTCACAGAATCACAGCATCACAGAATGGGTCAGGCTGGAAGAGGCCACAGTGGGTCATATGATCCAAGCTTCCTGCTCAAGCAGGGTCATCCCAGAGCACACAGCACAGGATTGTGTCCAGACAGTTCTGGAATACCTGCAGTGAGGGGAGACTTCAGAACTTCCCTGGGCAATCTGTTCCAGTGCATGTTCACCCTCACAGTAAAGAAGCTCCTTTTCATATTCAGGTGGAACTTCTTGTGCATCAGTTTCTGCCCATTGTCTCTCGTCTTATTACTTAGCACAATTAGGAAGAGCCTGGAAACCTCCTCTGACACACTCCCTTCCGATTCTTACAGACACTGGTGAAGTCCCCTCTCAGTCATCTCTTGAGTCTCAACAGGCCCAACTCCCTCAGCCTTTCCTTGTAAGAAAGATGCTCCAAATGCCCAATTCGTAACAGCTGTATGTCTGGATCTAAGAGTCCAGGCAGGTAACAGCAGAGAGCTACACGAGAAGACTCAGCTCACTAGGTGTTTATTAGACAAAATCAGTTTGTAATTAACTGAAGCTCTGCAACAGCCCTCTACCTCCATTTCTATCTGACATAACAGAATCCCTTAGCTGGCAAATAAGTTCAGTCAGCCTATCTCCTCCACCCCAGAATTTTTAAAACTTTTTTTTTTAACTTCGGAAAAAGTATTTAGACATGGGAACATGTCTAAATACTGGACAATGGACCCAGAGTTTGGATTTCTGGGGTCTTTGGTTCCTGAGGAAACACAGATGCTGACTTCTTTTTTTCTACATGAAGGCTTTTTGCTCTTTTCCTGAAACTAATTTTGGTAATAAAAAAAACTTTTTTAACTGCTTAACTGTACCAATTAGCTTGTTGCAATTTTTTAAATCCTATACAATTTTATCAGCTTTGTGAAAGAGTGAAAATCATCATGAATTCTTACACCCAGTTTTAAAATGATCCCTAATTGAAAAAGTGTGCAAGTTTGTTATTTTTTTAACCTAGACCCCACCAAATGGTGAAGTATATTTGAAATAAGATATCAATACAGTGTTAGTCAATGATAAATTATTATAAAAAAAATACAAATTGCCTTATATAATCTCAGCATTGCAAATAGGATGGGATAGCCATAAAAGCTTGGTAAATTAAAACTGCACACTCCTATTTGAATCAAATGGAAGTAGAAGAAACAAAAATTAAAAAATACTGTGAATATTTTGGATTACAGCAAACTCTGACACCTTAGAAAAACAGAGCAGTGTAAGAACCTTCTGATATAATAAGCAGTATTTGTTCAGCTGTAACTGAAAACATTGCATGAACAACTGAGATATAATCTTGGCAGGACATTTACAGGACACAAGAGAATGTTCTACCTATAAATACTAATGAAAAAGAATGAAAAGTGAAATTCTAGTCTCACATTATTAAAAGTGTAATTTTAAATAAGTTTTTTTCTTTTAAAAATAAAGCTAAAATGTAGTGACTTAGTCTGTAGGATGTTTGAGGGCATTTTTGCTCCTACTCTGCCAACACTAGAAAACTAGAATACACTAATGGAGCAAGACATAACCTTTGTTACAAGGAAAATATAGTTAAAGGGATGCTGTGAAACAGCGGCAGGGAGGCCGTAAACACAGGACTATAAACTCCATATATATACTCAAAAATACACAGATCTTACTCCTCATTCCCTGTGAGAACAGGATTTCTACTTTATCAAATACACCAGACTCAGAAGCTGCTGAGAAAAATCCAATAAAATAGAAACATTTATAAAAATTAAGAACATTTTCAATATTGGCTTTTTGAAAGACACATCATTAAACATTAGGATTTAGAGATGTATTTTTCATGTCACCACACCGAAATTCAAAATGCACTGCAAATCCTTTGGTTTATTTTTACGATACATTGCATTAACTGCCCTTTTCTGTCCCATTTGGAATAAACACACAAAAGTTGAAGGCTCTCCAGACACCTTCAACATATCTAAAAGAAAAGAAAATTCTTACCAAACACCTAAATATTAAAGTTGCTCTTGCAGCCATTAAGATCTTTATGTTATTTATAATATAAGGTTCCATAAGCAATTCCTGACAGTTGTTCCTGATAGTTGTTTCAGGTTAAAAATTCACTTCCCCAAGCAAAAGACAATCAGAATTTGTGAAAACTACCATGACAGGTTTTATCACTTGAATACTACAAAGTAATACTCTAGTCTGCTGTAAGCAATCATATAAAGCTGTAAAAATACAGGAATTCTTTATCCAACCACAATGCTGTGCCTGATGCTATAAAAAGAGAGAAGGTATGCAATTTCTTTTTTGCAATAAAGCTACAGGGCTATTTTCCAGAAGAAGAAGGAATTTGGAATCTTATTGCAAAGACTTCCAATTAAAAATCACCAATTAAAGGAAGATGGCCTCAAGCACTTAGTCCCTAAAACTGCTTGTCAGAGAATTGTGTCAACTCAAATGAAAGTAATTAGTAACTGAAGGTCTTAGACCACTACTTCTGTGTACAAAAAGACTGTTGAAAAGGTTGTGAGACACCAGCTTAGGACAGAAGCACAAGAGTATCTTATTGACATTCTGAAGTCAGGTTTCATTAGGGTAATTGTCTATACTTCTAGTGAACAACTAAGATTATTCTGTGTCAAAAAAAATATGCCAGACATTAAGCTATTTAATCAGAATGACTAACAAATCGGAATCTAAGCAAGCTGGCAGAAATATGAATGAAATATGAGCTTCAGGATAAAAACCTCACAATTTACCAGTTTTAAGGGACAGCTTTCTACATCAAGACACAGGCCATCATCAAGCTATAGTAGTTGTGTAGCTATTTTAATGTGGTCAAGGACTTTAAATCAATGTTGGACACATTCTTAGATTAGGTCCAAGCTGATGTCATGTTAGCACAAGAAAGCATTTCACAGTACCTCAACATTAGCAATCCAAAATACTTAACATTGTTGGCTAACATGAGCTTCTATTTCTAACTACTGTTTTTTATAATCTTTCTCATATTCATTTTGTAATCACTTTTCTCATTTTTGCAGTTACTACTAAATTTGCATAAAAACATAAAAAATCAGGCCAGGCAGAGACTGGTAGTAGGACCAGCATTTCTAAATAACTGTTTCAAAACAGACTAATATTGGTATCATTCTTTTTTTTTTTTTTTTTTTACCGTAACAGCAACTAGATTTTAATTTTTAAGCTATTGTTTTGGGTTTTTTAAACATGCCGTAAGAGTTATTTCCAGTAGCATGGGACTGCTATTCACAGCAGTATCTTTGCAAACACTGCCAGAATGGAAGCCAAAGGTAGCATGGTGTCCTCTCTGTTACCAACCCAAAAATACACAGCTGATTTAGTTAAGCTTGCAGAACAGATCAAGAAGATGCCAGAACAAAAGCACTGCTACTATCCTATTTCATGGCAATTCCTTCCAGGATTAAAAGAAAATCAGTTTCTAAAAAAGCCAAAACAATATCCTCATAAAATCCACTTCAATTATTTACAACTGTAATAACTGTACTAAACATCCAGTTTCTACTTTGTTTTCTTGACTACTGAAATTACAGTAGCCAAGAAATGTGTTTAAAAATTTGAATCTATTTCCTTGCCATGGAGAATTAACATTCCCCACTGAACTCTTAACCAATTTCTACCTCCATAAGTAAGGGAAATTCATATCTAGACAGACAATCAAGCCAACAAAAAAATGGCAATATGCTGAATCTCTATAATCTAGCATTGTTAATACACATTTTTTCAAAATAACTGAAAATATAGTTATCAAATGTATCTAAAGTTTGTACAAAATGGAATTTCTGAAATCCTGAGGAAGATCTAACTATGAAACCAATTCCACTGGAATTGATACAGACCATGAAGCAGACTCCTGCTTTTCAGAACAGTGTCTAAAAAATGCAGTGAATTACATTGTGTCACCTCACAGACAAACAGTATTTTACAAAGTTGATAATATTTCCTCCACATAAGAAGTTGGGAAAGAATAGGAAATTCTGCAGACTACTATAAGTAAATTTTGAGGAAAATCTTTTACTTATCAAAGCACAGCAACAGCACGCTCATTTTTAAAGCAATAAAATAATTATCATTAGTATAGAAAGCAATGTTTAGTAGCGATTCCCTTTTTAAAATTTTTATGAGTTTACTTACTACTTGATGCAGGATATAGCTGTGTAATTCCTCATATTATGAACATGAAAAAAAAATACTACTGTACACAAAAAAGGATATCGTTCCAAAACCAGAAGAACCACGTCACGTACATCCAGAATTTTGTTGCCAAATATATTCCAAGAGGCAGTGCACTGTGCATGGAGTGATCAAAGAATGACCTGTAATGTAGGAATTATGTCACACGATAAGTTTTGATTTATAAAATGCAAATCCTGAACTACCGCTTCAGGAAAACACTTCTTATTAAAATATGTACTATATGGGATATTGCAAAATATGCCATAAATACATTTTCCTCATTTTCTGTTCAAAGTTCATGAACTTTTTCAACCTGCCAAGGCAGGGAGAATGAGTAAATGCTCATGCTAAAACTACACCATGAAAGCAGATAGGAAGATTATTAGCAACATGGACAGTGGTTGCAAACGAAATATTCAGTTTTGTAATTCTAGTGTTAAAGACATTTTGGAAAGCCATACAATGAAAACTTAAAATAAAAACGTTAAAATTACTTCACTAAGAAAAAAGCTCAAGAGACCTTGGTGTTTTCAGCCCATATACTTGAAATTTTTCATATTATTCAGAATTTTGCTTCTGCTACAGCTGTCGACAGAAAGTTTAAAAAAAATTCCATACTAATTAATTTCCCATATATAACTACATTTGCCAAATTCTAAGATAAAGTGCTGCTACATTAATTAAAAAAAAATTAAGCCATCAGAATTATTTTCATTTTCTTACACTTTTGCATTTTAAAGACTCTTCTGAATAAAGCTGAATACAGTTGAGACCAACTAGGTGAATGACTAGGCTACTCCATATTCAAGAAGAAATTGCTAAGAAACCTATGGAAAGTGACATTCTGAACAACTAAAGTCCCCAAAATAAAACTTCTGCATCATCTGCCTAAACATCCTGATATTGATCCGTTTTTCTTTTAGTGCTGGTGATTCCCTCAGGGCTACCACAGACCAATGTGCACAGGGAGTAGTTTCCACTTCACTTCTTTACTCCCTTAAAGTATCTCTGTCTTCTCTAGTGAAGTTCCTTTGGTCTTTGGAGAAAACCCTGGAAGGAACATGATCTCATTTGATGAATAATAAGTGAATATACATTTGGACACACAGTAGTTACTCTGCAACTAATCTTTCTTTCAGTGACTTCTGAGCATTTTTGTGTGTGTGAAAGTAGGGAGGAAAACACAGCTAAGCAGATTAGCTAAAATTCTATAGGGAAAGAAAACATTAGAATAACAGCACAAGTTTAATTCAAACCTGGACTCTGTGAAAAACACTTCAAAAAGGATTTATACTAAATATTAAGCAACAGATAAGAGAAAATAAAAAATATTAATCTTGAATTTATGTCAGGTCAAAAAAAAAATAAAACCTCACAAAACACTGATCTTAAGAGATTGGAAGAAATCTTGTCCTTCCTTTCTGTAGGAGGCACAGCTGAGGATTTGCATTGACAAATAGGTTTTTATGTGGGAGGAGGCCAGCAAATTGCACAGCCTCAGAGGTGACAAAGAGACGAAACAGGTCATCTCCAAGATCCTGCAAAAGCTTGCTGACCTTCCAATTCTCTCCCAGTCTACTAAGTTCACTAAAATCTTCTGAACTTGGTTTAAGGAGCAGATATATTTTCCTCTATATACAGGAAGAAAAGAGAAGCAAATGGTTCTAAATAAACATGACATCCAATCCCAGAAAAGCAGAAAGCAGCTAAGCATGGGGATACAACAAGTTCTCCTATCTTGGCCACACATCATAATGAAAAGCTAAGGAGTGATGATGTAGTCTACACATTATGAAAACCCACTGGAGTAGGACTACATGTGTGTGTATGTATATTTGTAGGTGCACTTATAGACATTTAAAGTAAACATAAATACAATAAAATCTTTATGATTGGGTAACAAGATGTACAAAAAACACTATTAGAAAGCAGTTTTTTTCTTCAGCCACTTATTTCCACAATAACAAAAGCTACGAAATCTGATTCTGACTTAATTTCTTTCTACAAATCTCTTTAGATGCCTTTGTGCACTTAAATTATTAAAACAGTTTTAATAGTACTCTTGCACATTGTTTTCATTACTTTATAGTAACTTTTCCATTGCCTGCTTTCTGCAATATTCACGCTGATAACTTTGCAGACAGACATTCAGCACCCTCCTCTGGATAATGACTGAATTTCTGTTCTGCTTTTAGCTTCTGTTAGTTCAGTGGTATTCACCCAAGATAATTCCATGTTTCACAAGACAATAGAGCATTACAGAAGCACAAGATCTTTTGCAGAAATAAAGACCAATTCCAACAAATGGAAATTTAAGGTTATCTATCCAATGAAGATGCCAGCAAAATTCTTCCATGCACACTAAACAGACAGTGTCCCAGTAAAACACTTACTTTGAAAGAAACTGCACCATAGCCCAAACGCCACCATACATCAGCCCTTTAATGAGCCAAGAATCAATGTCTAGGTCTGCTATAAACCCAACCAGCCAAATAACTAGGAAAGGAGTTCCCAGCATCACCTTCTGACGGAATTCCTATATAGAAACAAACACCAGTAAGTAACTCTGTTTTCAGGAACAGATTGTATAATAAATAGGACAGTCAAGAAAACTTAAATCTTCAGGAAGCCTGACAGTGGCAGATAAATCTTCATAAGCTTTTCTCATTTCCTGTCTTTACACATCTCAAATGAATTTGCAAGGAAAATAAACCCTCCTAAAATTATATTACAAATCAGTAACTTTGTTTTAGAACTGTCTTCTAGAGACTTTGCTGCTAATCCAGAATCAAGAAAACTTTAGCTCTTTTTAAAGAATCCATAAGTGTATGAACTGTGACACAGCACATGACAATGTCAGTAAATTTTTATTACTCACGTAACTGCAGTTTTTAAGTCATACTGAAACATCTATGAATAAAGGCCTTTTTTTCTTACACTGTGTGGATACAACTCCTGATGAGAACACTGAACTTCTTCCAAATAATTAAAGCACAGTGACAATGAAATATACAAACCACTTCAGGTCAATAATCACTGCATTGTTACAGTGCCACAGGGTTAAGGCCCAGACTATAGCAGTACTGTGAACATCTTGATGCAATATATCTTTTCAAAATATTATCTAATATATCTATTTTTAAAAATACGTAATTCAAAAAATTATAACAAATCAGTGGTAGCAACACTTAATATCCAGCACAACACTCTTTCTGAGTGCTGATGGATACTAAGAAGAAAACATTAAGTCTTTTAAAATTATCAAATAATAGGCAGGAGGACAGTTCTTCATGCTTAAGCAGTATGTTAAACCTTACATCCTCATTAACAGCCTCTTCCTATCTGCAGTATTTAACAATACTCTGAGAAGCAAAAGGCCTCCACATTAGATATTTATGTATTACTTTATACTGCTAAGACAGATTGCTTCTTTCATTCAACACAGTAACAATAAACAATAGACATTTAGAGAGGAGATCAGAGTTCAGGATACCCAAAATGCTTCTTTGCTCAGCTACCTGAGAGTCAGCTTTGGAATGTGTTGGCTAACCCCAACAATACGAGACCACCTGATACTTTCCTAACACTTTCTTTTAGCTAGCACAAAAACTAAAACTAAGTGTATGGAAGCTTAGGGTTTTATTTCCTCCTGCCCTAAATAAAGCACTTTTTTCTTTTGCAATTACTTTAGTGATTATAAAAAGACATCCCTTAAAGCTGAAATGTGGGGAAACCATAGTCCTGAACTTCTTTTAAACAAAGACACAGGTCCCCAAACCAAGACCAGTCCTAAGACTGATTTACACAAGTGCTATGCTACTACTTACCTTATCTGCTTTTAGTTTTCTCAGAAAGGATGGACTATCATATCCCTTTGCCTGTCTTGCTTCTTGTAGATGATTGATCATCCAAACATTCTTCCTTTGTTTTGCAAGATCAAGCGGTGATTCTCCCTGTCAAGTGTATAAATGTGGGAAACATCCAATTTAAAAATAAAATGTGTTCAGAGCACTTGTGAAACAGAAGATTGGCTGTTAAAACAATCACATTCTAAATCAGTTTAACTGCATTTTAGCATACTTTCTTTTCTGCAGCTTTCTTGACACCAAACATCATTCGTTCCTTTTGGTTTTTTCACTCTCTTATAACTATACAAGTGTGGACAAGTTGCATATTAAATGTATGATCCTTACAAGATGTATGTCCTGACAATAATAATTGTTGCCTTTGGCAGAGGACAAATCTATGTTCCACTATTCTACACACAGTCTACTAGTCTGTAAATGATAGACTGTGCTTCCCCCTCAGCTATTGACAGGCAGCAGAAATCAAGCAAAGAATAAGAACTCGTGACCCACTGGATCATGGAAACTCTCCCAAGTCTAAAGCCTGACTTGTTAGTTAATTCTCTGCCTTTTGGCAGAATGAAGTTACTAATATTATGGAATGCTTCTAGGATTTTTTTTTTCCCACAAGCCTAATATTCTTAGGTTCATTTCAGTTACAGAAGTCCTAGGAAGAAAACATGAAAGAATAAACTGAGTGCTCATGTCCAACTTATTTCAAAACTCTGAGCTTTTACTCTGAGCTTGTGTTTCACCTATTTTGGGTGCAAAGCCAGCAATGGCTCCAGTTTTCATTTCTCTGATTTCAGAAAGGACTAACAGATGAAGCAAAAGAGAAACACAGAGTGAAAGATACAGGGACCAAAGGTGCCTACCAAACTGATTTGATTTTATTGCTTTTTAAACATTTAGGAAGAGAACTAAATGAAAAAGTTATTGACTTGGCCTAAAATTATAGAGGAGGTGAGAGACAACCAATTGCAGGTACCTCCAGCTTCAGTTTTGCATTTGACTCTTCCTCTCTTCTACTGGAGTTAACTCCCCTCCTAAACAAATCATTCATGGAGGCTTGAAAAATGGCTGAATCCTCCATCGTTCGGCCCCCTCCTAAAAAAAAAGTAAGACAGGTACTAGAAACTGAAACTACCCAGAAAGGGCAATAATTACTATAGACAGAAGCGATTTCAAAGATTAAAAACTACAGTTAGCTACCTATATCCCACAGAAAGACAATGGGAACTGAGTACTTAACTGTCATCTCTGCCTTTGAAATCTTGCTCCAAATCTTTAGGAGAGTAAATATCATAGAATATAAATCATGAGGTGAAGCTTTTTGCTACTTAACAGGACCTTTCCAACTTCTGTGCGAGAAGCTTAACTAGCAAAATCAGGTAAAAAAGAATAACCTTCTGACTTAACTTGGCTTCAAAGTTATTTAGCCAGATGTTTAAAAAAACAGATTAAATTAACTCAATTCGCAAAAGAAATGCCTGAAATCAAACTACTGGTGCCTGTTTCATCACAGGTTTAATACCACCTTGAACTGCTAATATCTGGGAAACTCCAGAGATGCTGTTGTTTTAGTATCACCTTGTATGTCCAGACTGTAATGATTACCTGTGGCCAAGCAATCCCCTCTGGGAGTTGATCTCCCAAGTAAATCCTCAAGTTGTCTTGGGGTCCAGCTGAGCATCCCTTCCACTAGAGGGCCATGAGACACCTAGGAACTGCCTAGATAAAAAAATTGAGGGAGCTTTAAAGAAACTATGCTTCTCATCATCTGGCCATTTTAATATTTTCCTTGTCTTTACAGGAGTGGTGGGTGGCTGACTTGCTTATAAATTTTTTAAAAATTATTGGGGAACTTCATCTAGTAACACACTTAAGATTGTCAGCAAGCAATAAGGCTTCAATAATATATATTTAAAGTATTTAGATAGAAAAAATAATCTGAAGAGTCATTATGACAGGGAACTGTACAAGTAGACTTCCACGGACAAGCCTAAGATACACTGCATAAACAAGAAGCTACATTTAAAGTTCAATAAATTATTCACTTACAGATTAAAAAAAAGAAAAAAAAAATCTTAGACTGTAAGAGCTCTTTCAGGTCTCTAAATGTCTCTACTAAAAAAAAAGGAGTTTCTCCTCATACTTAAATAAAATTTCCAAGTTTTCCACAAATCTCCAGTGACAACCCAGCTCCCTGGGAAATCTTGTCTCCGTCTGCCTAATCTGTCCACTGGTGTGGCAAGACAATTTCCTGAAGAAAAAAAAAATCAACCGAACAAAAAAAACCACTCTATTTTGATTACTGAAAAGCAGCTTCCAACTCTAACATTAATGTAGTTCTAAAAAACAAAAAAAAAAAAGAAGTTCCTTAATACCAAAAGAAAAATATTAATTTCTTGTATAGCATAATAAAAAGAGGGTAAATAACAAAACAGGACTAATTCACTGTTTGTATCAAGCTTTGGTCTAGAATAGGAGTGCTATCGTTCAAATCCTTCACCAAGTGTCATGCAAAGTAAAGAACACCTTACTGAGATGACTGGCCCCAATATGTTCCAAGCCACGGCTGCCAGCAGCACATGCCTTTCTAACACAGACTGACTAGAGCTGATAACAATGAAGACAAACCCCACATCTAATATTTCAGTCACTTTATCATTTGAAGATGAACAGCTTTCAGCCAATTTATTGCTTTAATCTCAGCTGTCTCACCACCATTCTTCGTCAATTCCATTGGCTATCTGAGAAAAGGACTTCACTAGATAGTGCTGCAGAAATCTGGAACCGACTCCATCCAAAAGAAGCCTTTCACAATTCCTTTTATTTCTGAGGAAACATGAGCCAAACACTTAATTAGATTTTGGCTCTAAGAAAACTTCTGCTAAACAGTCAAGGAGGTGCACCAAACTGAGTTTCCACTGGCCTTTAAGAATCAATCAAATTTTTGTGTTTCCTACATATCTACTACCACTTAAAATAGCATCCCTTATAAAGTCACTGGCTGGATGGCAAAACTGCCATTGCTGGAATGATTTTGATCCTCTGAATATCCTAAAAACCTGGGAAGGCATGCAAGGAACCTAGACTTCATTGGAGAAGTTAGGAAGTGGTCAGTGAAATGAGACACATCTTCTGGCATTACTGGAAAGATACCATGATCCAGCAGGTTCAAAAATCTGTTTTTCTACTGACTGCTGCTGTCTGTCAATAAAGAAGGCAAGACCATGGACTACTTCAGGCTAGCAGATACTTTTTGATATAGCCAAATACAGAAATTTTTGTTACAGATTTCATAAGAGTCCAGAAATGTAGGTAAGGTGATGACTTTAGAACTCTTGTCATACTAATCAGTCTGTCAAGACAAGCAAGGTATGACATACTGATTTTTTTCCACAAAAATACCTTAATTTTTTACCATAGGTGGCATAGGAAAATAGCTTTTCAACACAAGAAGTGAGACTAGAAGGACAGTTCCTCCACACAACTGACCTTACAGACCAGGAATAATTAATACATATTCACCTCACTGCATACAAGAGGCTAGCTGATGTGTTTTAAATATGGATAAAGGTGATATCTTCTAATGAGTTTTCAATCATGATTATGAACATTTCTGATATTCTGAAGTGGATGTAGGACCTAAAAAGTGGCCAGCAAATTTGATTTGGCTACTCTCTTAAGAAGGCTGTTCCATGCTCTTCAATAAAACTGATGTGTACTTTTTTTATATATATATATATATATAATATATACCTATCATTCTGGCCAAGCAAAATAGGCCCTGGCCATCTTAATCAATAGGAAAAATGGTGAAAGGACAAATAAATTAAATTAAGTTACAGCTGTGTTTTCAAGCATAACCTGCCTGTAACACTCTAAGTGGAAAATACAAGTATTTGAAGAGAAACTGAGTAGAGAATTCTTTTTCTAGAAATGAATTCTTCTCTGACATCACAGATGAAACAGCATCTAATTTGATACACAGAGTATCAGCAAGTAATTGACAAAACCACAATACAAAGGCACGCCTTCCAAGGCTGGAGAAGCTCCAAATCTATGGCAGAAATTCTAAGTGCTGTTTTGCTGGTCTAACATATGCTGGAGATGGGCTCTGTTAGTATAGAATCTAGATTCATTGTTAAGAAATTCTGGTAATCAGGCAAGTTAAGTTCACATGCAAAAAAAAAAAAAGCCCATTTGCTTATTTTACTCCTACTGACATTTTCAGGCCTACAATTTGCTTACTGGCACTGGGAGACTGACATTTGTCAGCTCTCCGGACAGGACTGAGATGTTTCACATCTCACTCCAGTCACCCCAGAATTTCACTAGAGATTCAGTCAAGTTTCCAATTTTGCATCCAAATACATATGGTCTTCACACATGCAGTCTAACTGCACACCCCACTCCCCTATATTTACACATAATCATTGTTACATTATTTACTTGAGTATCTTTTATGGTGCAATTCTAGTGGATATGCACTGCTGTTAGAAAAAAATTGTCAAATGACATCAGTGGCATTGCTTTTGCTCCATCATCATGATTCCATTATACCCACAATAATAACCTATTCTCGAGATTTGTCATAGGCCCTGTTATTTCTGCCTCAAACCACTTACAATTAAAACAGACCAAATGTTTACCTTAATATTTTGAGCATCAACATTAGCTCCAGCTTCTAACAGAAGGCTAATAACTGTAGTATTTCCTGCTAGCACAGCCCAGTGCAATGCTGTGTTTTTGTGGTATTTGTCTCCCAGATTAACAGAAACGTTAAATGTAAGTAGTAATCGTGTTGGATCCACACTAGAAAAGAAAATTCCTGTTAGATCTACAGATGAACTCAAATACACCCCAACTTTGCGCGGATGCATTTAATTGCTATGAAGATCATTGATCAGGTACACTATGTAATAGCAAAGTGACATTTTTTGCTGCCAGTTATGAATGACTCAAAATCTCTTCCCACCAAAACCAACGACCATTCTGTTGACTTTAAAGGATCTCCCTAAAACAGCTCATTCTGGGATATCAAGAAACATTTGTTCTACAACTCCAGTTTTGTGTTTACCCAATTTGTAAAAATACACACGATACTTAAACAACGAAAGTTCAAAACTTGTTATGTTTCCACTTCACAACTTAGAAGAGGAAAAGAAATTAGTAATGGCAGGTATGGCAAAAGCTAGTTTGTGTTCCTCCTAGCAAGCAATGGAGATAGGCCCTTCCAAACAGGAATCTTAATTCAAACATTTGTTCTCTGGAGAAGTGCTGTTTTTCATCAATTTTTTCCAATCAGTGACACAGGAAGGATTAGTGGGCACTTCTTCACAGTACCTTCTCTCTTGTACTGGGTTTGGCTGAAATCAAGTTAATCTTCTCCACAACAGCTCTCATGGTGCTGTGTTTTGGATTTGTGACCAAAGCAGTAACACAGGGATGTTTCAGCTACTATTGCTGAGCAGTGCTGAGAGAGGGTCAAGGCCTTTGCTGTTCCTCATGCTGGCCCACCAGTGAGCAGGTTGAGGGTACACAAGGAGCTGGGAGGGGTGACAGCTGGGACAGCTGCCCCCAACTGACCAAAGAGAAACCCAATATTGCATGGCTGCGTGCTCAGCCATAAAACCTAGGGAAGAGAAGCAGGAAGCGGAGGACATTTAGAGTTACAGCATCTGCCTTGCCAAGTAACTGTTATAGGTGACAGAGCTCTGCTGACCTGGAAATGGCTGAACTTCTGCCTACTGATGGGAAGTAACAAATGAATTCCTTATTTTGCTTTATCTATTCACAACTGTCTTTATTGCAACACATGAGTTTTCTCATTTTTACGCTCCTGATTCTCCTCATCCCACTTCGCAGGAGTAAGGAAGTGGCTGTGTACGGCTGAGCTACTAAGTGGGATGAATTCACAATATCCCTAACTGAAGAAAGATAAAATAGTAACTGTGGAAAGAACAGAAAAAACCCCCTTCCACTACTCCCCCCAACCAGTTACTACTGCATACCACTTGGTTAACACCAAGTTAAAGTCAAAACTGCACGTATTACCTATGTGTTCTGTAAGCTGCCCACATTAAAGGTGTCATTCCATTTTGATCCATCATATCTACATCCTAAAAAAAAAAGAAAAAAGTTGGTGAGGTAAGTAAGCATACTCAGGATCCAGCAGATGCAACGTGTGCAGTGTTCTACAACTAACCATCTGAATTGGAAGAAAAACTGGCAAGCTTTTAGCACTCATATAGTGTTTAAAAAATGGAAATAAATATTAACGGCACCATTGCCAAAATATAACTGTTCCAATCTATTTGGAAACTATGAAATAGTCATGCTGTGTAAGACCAGTAATTTCTAACTTACTATTAATCTTCAACATTAAAGATATATATAGATCGTACATTACTGTATTAAAAAGCAGAAGAAAACTAAAATAAGACACAAGTATTTTAAAAGATACTTGATAAATTACTATAAATACGAATACCTGAAAGCCACATCCTACTAAATGCTAGTTGCACTTATTTTTCCACTTGTGAAGCAATTTTCCTTAGTTCACTGAGTTCCAAAGTATTTATCATTATCTGGATATCCGGTTAATGAATGCCAGAGAATTTTAAGGTTGAATAAAAGCCATTAATAAAAACAATCTGCTCAGAAATAAAACTGATCTACAGTGAAGTGGTGACTAAACCAATGGCTAAAAATGAATTAAAAAATAAAAACATGATTACATTTAACAGAAGGTAGCCACAGAATGACAAAAAAGCATCTCCCAGACAACTCTTTTAGAGCCATCAGAAAATATTTAATATCTAAGCATTATTTCCTATTTCCTGCCTAGCGAAGTTGGTAATTCCTACATACTTCAAGGCAGATTAGCCTCCCAAGCACATTTGACCAGCACTAACAAAGTCACTGGAAATTAACGTAATGCAGGACATGAAGTTTTCCTTACAAGATCTATGATAGCACTTCCTATGCCACTTCCCTCAGCTCTTACCAGGAAAATTAGATTGAAAGTGTTTCAATCAAGTCTTCTGCTAGAGAAATTTCTGACAAAAACCCACAAAGTGACTGATGTTGCTTTCTGTTATCCCCAGAACCTTCTCTACGTCAGTAGTCTATGAATGCCAGCATCCTGGGATTCCTCACTCATGCTGCTGGTAGCCTGACCCAGGCAGTTGTTTCCTAGAAAATCCAACTTAGTTCCTCCAAATAATTGCTTTTAAAACACCTCTAACCTACAGATAACTTTAACTGAGGTTTTAAATTGTTACCTAATTAAAAAAAAAAAAAAGGAAATTTAAAAAACACAGATGATGGAGAAGAAGGGGAAAGGTTTATTTATTTATTTGCTTGTACTGTTTGTTCAGAAGAGTTTCACGGTTTGAGAACAGGATCCAACTCTGTTTACCCACAGTACTTGTACAGGTTAGATCCTTTTGAGCCTACCAAGACCACACAACTGCTGGCATTGTCTTTAACCCCCTGTTGGTTGAAATCATGAAGGAAATTAGAACCACAGCCCAATCTCAAGTTCATTCATCCTTGAGAAGCATGATTCACAGCTCATTCTGGAGGATTGTACAAATTACCACAACATGAACAATCACTCTTTGAACTTTAGATTTCTTATAGAAAAGCACCTCTTTGTGAGAGTAGGAATGTGTTTGAATGTAAGCAGAACAATTCCTTCAATGATTCCACCTGACAAATCCAAACAACACTCAGATAAAAGAAAAAACCCAAACGCACAAGCTCCAGAGTACTCCCTGCACGTTAAGTTACCTAGGCAGGCTACAGCTACTACTCATTAAGCTAATACACTGGCTGAGGCAGATCCAATTTCAAAGGAACTTTAACGTTAGAGAGGCAAAGCAGCTGAGACTGACTTGCACACTGTTGTACAGACATAACAAAGATGTAGCTGTGGATAGCAGACACACGCTTGAACAAACCTCTCATCAAAAATTCCTTTTTATTTCTCCAGGTCATTACTACAACCACGGATTAAGTGATACATTTTGAAAGGAAGCTCTGTTCCTGCTTTTTACCAAAGAGAAGGTTGAGGGAAAAAAGTAAACTTTCAGCAGCTGGTTCATATTAAAAGATTGTTCTTCCATTCTGGTGTGTCCCAACAGGTACTTCAGCATTATTTTTTTGTTTAATTCTCAGAGACAGATCAGCGCTCACAGCAGGGTGTGCCTGTGCTGTTAGGATATGGTGCAAGCGTTGTAAGAGCCCAAGATTGCAATAAGTGATGCAATGATAAAAAATTTCACATACTGCTGCCCTCTGCATGTGATTCAAGTATGAATTCTGTGGTCCACAACTGGCAAAATTTCCTCTTGTTTCTAAAGCACAGTAACTCTGGTTCTGAAAAAGCTTTGCACATGCAACGATAACCAGACGTAATCCCAGGACACTAATACAAGATTGCACAAAAAGCTTTCAGAGGCAAAAATACTGAGGAGAAAGAGATTTCTGCATGAAAAGAATTTGCAGAAACTCTTCTGCTGCTTAATACTAGTTTCTGAAAGCAATACTTGACAAGGAAGGATTCTGAAGAGCAGCTAGAGAGCGGGGCACCATTACGCTTATCAGGACATTTAACAAGCAATCGTCAAACCAGTACTGTGATACAATACAGCCTTTCCAAAAGCACATAATGCATCAAGAGATCACACTCAGAATTACATTAAATCACACAGAAAGGAAACAGGAGCTTGATTCTCTTTAGAACCATTGCTGATTACTTCACAAAACACAGACCTCCATAAAAAAGACCCTTCACATCCTTGTTCAGAATCCTATTCTCCATAAGGAAAAGATCCCTTTCACATGAACTGTTGCCCGGGAATGAAAAAGAAGCTTTAAAAGCATATAGTAAAGAAGATTTATTACTAAGGCTGATGTAAGTCTGACAATATTTCTTAATTTAGAAAAGATATGCTAGTTACTGACTAGAAGAAGAGATTTTATAAGATTCCCATAGAACAGAGCACAGACCAACAAGGAAGATAACACACAGAACTAAACCTACCTCATTCCTTCAAACAAAAGGTCTGTTCTGAATACCCTAGTCTATCAAACACACAGTCAATCTTTAGAGTCATAAGAAAGAATACAACTGGATTTTTCCCTAAGTAATGTGCTCTAAGCTGGTCTAGGAAATAAAAGACTTGGTTCAGTGTCTTAATGCTGGCCTGAGTTTGGTGGAAAGAAGGAGCCTCAGTGGCAACTGAGGTGACAATGCTTAGGAGCATTTGAACATGCTTATGGATCACAGCACTGAAGTAACCGAGGCTGCTGGTATCACTTTGGCATCTTCCAACCTAGATGCCATTTACTTCGAGGCAATAGCTCAGCAGGTGACTCTACAAAGCTTAAGACATTAGTTAACATACAAAATGGCAACTCTGAGAATAAAAAATAATGCACTTGATGAGTAAGTGCTAGTTTAACTAAGAAAGTGACAGCTGAACTATGAGTATGAAATAGTTAAACTATAATTTTAGAACTAGAGTATTTCTTACAGGATATTACTCTACAAGCAACTTAATAGTCACTTACTATCTGTGATTAAATTACCTCATACATGCACAGGATGAGAACACATTATTCAACCATTCGTATACCACATCCATATCTTTGACTTATTTCATCTGAATGTTTGTGTATGCAAGGTCCTGATACGCCTCTGGAATTTTAAGTACCATAAGCACAATATCAAGCAGTCAAACTGAACACTGAACATTTTTAAGTGCCTTCTTTTTTCAGTTCTTCTTTCTCGCATTTTTTTAAATAAAGATCTTAGCTAAACTTGAACTGCGCTACAGATTCTGTTATTTGCTTTCTGATTATGTTTATATCGTGTATTTGTACCAGGCTTGCTTTTGACCCAGGCAACCTACTGACACAAACAAGTTCAAATTCTGGTACAGCCAGGTACCAGTCTTTCAGAATTCAGTAAGAGACCAACATCTACTAGCCACTGCTGCCTCTTGAGTAGTGCTTGCTGGCATGAAAGTAGTTTCACTTCCAATAAAAGCCAGAGGGCATCTGACCATGAGTTCTTCGCCACACATCCAAAGGCCGGAGGGCTGGACTCAAGCCTCAGATTGCAAATTTATCATTGGCTGCTGCAGCCCAAAAGAAAGTAAAAGGCAGCACTGAAGTTGGATTTCAGTAGGAGAAATTTCTTAAACCACCTGTCAGTCTTCTATTCAATTATGAAAGCTGGCTTTTCTTTGACCACACTCATGAAAAAAGGCATCAGGATCTGAACTACACTGACTCTTATTTTGACATTTATTTAGGTGTCATTTGCCACACAGGTACTAGAATTAGGTTCAGAACAAGGGTTAGCCTACTCTTTGGATATAAGGGAATGTGGTCTCCGTAAAGACAAAAGGAAAATAAGTAGTAGTATATAGGGTAAGCCCACAGAAGCAAAAGCAGTTCAAGTTTCCAAATCCAAATCTCAGCAGCACAAAGAAGGTGGGGAAAGAAATAAACAGAAGAGATTAATTACCTCAGTATTAATTAAAGGAAAATTAAAAATAGAATCATGTATCTCCCATAGCTTCTAGATAAACTACTGTTTCTGTAGTTTCTGTAGCTGTATGTAATATAGCTAGAGAACTATCATTTTAGGGATTGTCATTATAATGCTACTGATATTACTAGATTTTAAGCATATAAATCAATATACAGTTTTTAAAGTTGAACATTTTGAAATGCTGTGAAAAATTATGGTTAAAATTAATTTAAATTTATATCATGGAAAGAATATAAAAATCATACTTGAAAATATTTTAGGGATTTAATAAAAATTAGTGCTTTAAAATCTATTGATAAGAGGAGCTGTTTTCAAAGTAACAGGTTTTAAATCTTAGGGTAATTTTTGTGTCTTTATGTATGTACTCATGTAAAGATACATAGCTTCTTTTGAATTGAAGTTATTGTATGTTCAAATAAACAGGACATCTGTATATAAGACAAACACAGGGAGACTTCATAATCACAGTAAAATACTTTAAAGGCTATTAGCACTATATTAATGCTATGCTTCAAAAAAGTTCACACTTGCGTAATATCAGCAAGATTTTACTGGTAAATAAAACACACATACAATTGTTCCTAATTTGAGAAGAAAATACAAAACTTGATCCTCATGAATACATATTCCTCTCCAATCTTTATTTCTTACAAAATAGCAATTATACAAAATAGGATCAGACTCTTTTTTTGCCTAGCTTACTCTTTATCATGCACTAAGTACTGTTTTAACAAAGAGATACAAACTGAATATTGCCTGGAGCAATAGCTTGGGGTTTTTCACACATACAGGTATATGTAATTTTCTGCAACAAATTTAGTATTTGTTTTACACAGACCAAACTCATTGATTTCATATTCTACATGACTCACTGGATCATATCTCACTTGGTGTATGAAAGAATAAGCAGAATACCGAAGTGTGAACAGCATTAGTAGGACTGTCATACAAGAGGAGGGCTTTGACTTTTCTATACAGTTAACACAGTAAATCAAATCTGTGCTTCAGGCACACGCCCATGGATGAGTAAATCTACAAATTAACAGTGCAGGGTGCATAGCAAACAGGATCAAGTTTTTTGAGCAGACAGAACAACAGATGAGACAAAAGGAACAGTAACGAATACATCTTATATACACACTTTACAGATCTAGCAGTAATGTAAGAGGCTAGCAAGAAGGTTTGAGGTCATTTCATTTTCTATTTACACATGGAAGTAATTAGGAACAGCTATAAATTAAAAGTTGTTGATTGATGTACCACTAGATTCTTTATCCATGTATAACTGATGATTCTAAGAGGAATTCGATAACGCTACCATTGTCACAGTTACACTTAAAGATAAAATTAATTAGAAATAAGGAATTAGAATTTCCATATACTACATTAGACAGGTGTGAACTAAAGCCAAAGTACTCAGACAACTGTTGCAGGAAATTAATTTAATAGGTGGCACATCAACACTGTAGTCTACAAAAATGGACATGGAATTATTCTTCTATTTATTCAAGCAAATATCTTGCATTTCCTTAATGACAGGTGTAAATTTCAATTGTGTTCCTACTCTAAACTTCAGCAGAATTTATTTAAATATGGTATTACTTAAAATTTACCTGTCCCTTTGCTATCAGGTAAGCAACAATCGAAGTATGTCCAAACTGGGCAGCCAAATGAATACAGCTACATCCTTCTCCATCAATTAGCGACGGATCTGCCCCATATTTCATCAGCTGTACAACCATGGATAAGTGACCCTGTCTAAATGTAACAAAACACAAAAAACAAACAACTGAGTAACTATATGCAAGAAAACTATTAAAATTTGAATAATGAAGTACAAGAAGTATGTTTAGCAGTTAATGACACGATCAGAACTCCCACATTTAAACTCATACTTTAAAAACAGCAACTGCCATGATCTGATTCTCCAAGTCAGTAAGCAAACTCATTCATATGAGAAATTCTATGCATATAATGCACTCATCACATGCAATTTGCTTAACTGCACTGCATAGCAAAAAGGACAGTCAATAAGAAAACCAAGTTATAGCTGAGAAATCTAGTCTACTGTAAGTAGTTACAATCCACATATGAAACCTGCTATTATAAGAGATGTCAAACTGGCTAGATACTCTCACTTTTTGTGGGGCTTAAAAATTGGATTAAAACAAAAATAGGGAAAAAAAAGTAAAACTGAAGGTCTGCATTTCCTCCACACTATCTTAAAAGCTTATGCATCGTTTTGGCGTAATGAGCATAGGCATATCCTTCTTTTAGACACAGTGCCTAAGTATCATTATTGATAGGATCAAAAGACCTTTTCAATTTAGCAGAAGCGACTTTGGACAATGTTTTACAGAACTGATTACAGGAATGAATGAACACCAGGAAATTTTGTCAAGATTTTGTGCTATTAACACAGAATCACAGACTGTATTCTGTAACAAAAAGAAATATAGAAGCTAAAATCTTTAATAGAGGCTAAAAAGCAAGTCTTCACCTTTAGCAAACAGATTATTTTTGCCATCTACAGTTAAAAATATTAGAATGGACACTGGTTCTTTTCCACCTATTTGTAGGTGGTTGTCTGAAGGATCAGGTACTGCTTGAAGGCTGTCTTCAATTTTTCCAGCCATTTATCAATTCTCTGATCATCTTCCACATAAGAAATCTAATTTTAAGTACATCTTTAAAAAATCCACATATGCAATAGAACACTGCAAGGACAATGGCATACAACATCATCCCATGACCCATCTAGAAAAGTGTCACTGAACTTCAGGTAACTTGGCAAAAATAAGATCTCAAGTAAGAGTAAGTAAGTTACCTATTCTTTACTTGTTTTCCTATTGTAGCAATCATCTTCCTCTGTACCAGAAAAAAAAATATGCTGAAATCTCCTTTAGTTCAAACATACCACAATCAGTGAGCCCAGTTATCAAAGACTGAATTAATTCTAGTATGAAGTACTGCCATAAAATACAACAACTTCATAAAACTATCAGTACTCCACATTAAACAAAGAAACAGAGAAGAATATTTCAGAATACTTTTTCCTACCTTGTTGCCCAGTGAAGTGGGGTAGAATTTAAATCTCCTCCAAGCTGATCAACAATAGCACCTTTTGATATATAGTACCTGGAATAACAGAAATAATAAACATTATTACTTGTTTTGGTTATATAGAAAGGACACAAGTGAGCATGTTTGACGTTATGCAAAATAGGCAGTTAGAGATCAGAAGACCAGAACCTTTTCTTGCCTTCATATAACCTTCCTTTTTAGAGGACATGCTTCCAATTTACTTGCATTTCTGACATGGGTTGGGAGACTAGAGATGCCTCCTACTGTGTTTTAAACATTATGCTATTTCCTAATTTTAGTCTAAGGTAAAATAGAATAATTGCTATATACAGTAGTACAAACGGTGCTACCACAGAAGTATTTAATAAACTATTCTTAAATATTATGGGATAGGACTGTTGCATTAAACAGAATTCTAAATTACTGGTAAAATATTATGGTGCAAGAAGACTATTATTTTTAGAGAATTCTGGCTAAATAGTAAAATTATATACCATTAGACTTGCACTGGAGTAACTCTGCTGAAGTCATTGATCCCAGAGATCACACTTAAGTTACACATTTAGTGAAGGACTGAGAGTTTTTACACACTTTTCAACTGGTATTAATCAAAGGACAAAAATCATCTGAGTATTTAAAAAATATTTCTAAATGATGGGATAGAAATGATTTTTCCCTCAAGAACATTTATAAAAAGATGAGCTGTCTATAAGAACAAAAGAAGTTACCTATTTTTAACTGCAACAATTCATATTCATAGTAATTTGTAATGTTTCTGTGAACTGTTTTCACTGCTGTTTTATCTGGGACACTAAACTGGTAAGATTACTTTTCCTTAGTGAAAGAAAATGCATGCTTTAGAAAGAAATTAATTTTTCTAAATACAGGCCTTCCCATAAGGCTTCTAGTTTTTCACTCACCACTGTCTAACCTTTGAAAAGTACTACCTAGCTACAGATTTGTAAGTTATTGCATATTTCAAGTACCTATGCCTACAGACTTTTCACTCTGAAAATACCTGTCAGATGTATATGAACACTGCTCTCCCACCCATATGAGCTGTCCTTCAAATCCTCAGCAATGAATTTCTGGCAGTGCAAACTCTAAGTATTTCAAGACATGGCAAGAAGAAAGGCAACAAACAACAACTTGAAAAACATTACTCTTAAGTAACTACCTGCATTTTCTAGAGTGCTTATTGATTCAGAGAATTAAATGTCAAAAAAAGCCCTTTTAGGAACCTTTACGAACAGAAACTGAAAAATGTATGTCAGACTAAACACATCTAAAGAAAAGGTTTTTATACAGTTACTTTGGAGCCACCAGACACAGAGTACTTCAACAGATTTCCCAAAGTAAAAAAAAATCAGTGTAAATGAAAGACAAACAAGATCTGCTGTGACTGATGCAGGACAGTACACTCCACTGCTCTCCAACACTAAAAGAACAAAACTTTGATTGCAGAAGTTTTTTTTTATTTCCACATGAGAAAACACAAAGATTTTGTCAAAGTCTTGGTCCCACCTAGGTAGAAAAAAAAAAAAAACCAACAAAAAAACCCCCACATTATATGGCAAAGAAACCAAGTAATTTTGTTATAGTGAGTATCAACAACTAACTGAAGAACTATTTATTCCCCCTTGGCAAGGAGCTCCAAAGAAAATCTTGTCTAGATAAGAAGACAGCACAAAGAAATTCACAGTCAAAGCTTGGATTCATCTCTCTGATGTGACAGCCACTCATGGGGAGGTGAACACTCAACAGATTGTCTTCATTCAAACACTGGTCCTTGCAGAAATGCAGAATACGTTCAGATTCTACTGACAGCAGAACTGCTTACTGATTAGCAGGTTTTATTTAGAAGGAAGAACTTGCAGTTTGACAACTGGGAAAAGACAAGGCGACAATCTCCTGCCAGATGGTGCATTGAAACAACATTTTATGTTTCTTTAAGGGTGTTTTTAGACTTGGTTAAGATTTATCACTGCATTTTGGTTTCATTATACAAAAATGGTATGATTTTTGTGCAACACCAGACGGAGAACTTAATCTCCTTGTCTAAGCAGATCTTGCAGAAGGAAATTTCTAGGTGAGAACGTCCCTGAAGAAAGAACAAACTGGACAATCCCACCCTCAGTGAGTCATCTAAGCTTCCGCTAGAAGATGCCAGGCATGCGAGTCCTATTTAAGCAAACTACTTCCACTCAAAGCAAGCAGATCTCATAAGAGGTTGCCTTAAGAAGAAAATACTTCCACTGATCTCCTCATTAGGATCACAAAGTCTTTGGCAGGCATTTCTAAACTACCTCAGCTTGCATTCAGTGCTTGAGGAATCAAAGTGGATGCAGGTACTGTTATCAGAAGGAAAAGTAGAAGAGAAATCCTTTTTTGGAGAAAGCTCCACAACCCTCAGGTGGGGAAATGTAGGAAGTAAGTAACTGTAGAGACATAAGGTCTTTTTTTTGCATTTTCAGAAAACTGAGATGAAGAGATACCAATTGATCAGCATCATGATGAAAACAGAATGGTGTTGTAGACACTCATCCCTGATTCTACAGAAATCTGAAAAGGTTGTGAAGTTTTCCTTATCAATGGGTTTCATGATTATCTACACTAAATCTCAAGTCTCAAAATAGATGGGATGAAGAAATACCAAAAATAAGAGAAGTCTAATTCTAAGCCTGCACTCCTGACAGACAATCCGCTAAGCTACTTCACTGGAAAGAACTTACATTGTCAACACCCACTAAGCAAGACACTGAGATTGGGTATCGCAAGAGTGGACAACTTTATCTCTGTAGTACCGAGCTTAACAGCCAACATATTTAATGAAATTATCCACTGCACATAATGGGGAAATTGAGAACACTTAGGGAAATATGTGATAGGCTTGAACAAAAAGAAAAAACACTAAATAATTTAATTATGAAGAAATAAAATTAACTAGTGCCTTGCAAAAAGAGAGTGAGAGACCACACAATAAAGTGAGTGATATAAATGAAAATAAATCAAGATCCCCTAAAGACAGAGAAATCTGAAGTGCAAGAACTGCATCAACAGAAGGGAATTTTAGATACAGGTAGACATATCAGTAGTTATGTGCACTTTAGTAAACGGCAGGAAGAAAATGCAATGTCACAGTGGTAGAGATGCATTAATAGACAAGAGCTTTGACATACTGTCAAGGAGAAAACAATGAATTAGACACATTAAATTTAAAGACATTCGGTTGTCTTAAAAGAGAAATCAACATTTTTAAGGACATAATTAATTTTTGTTTAACTTAAAGTGCAATACATACTTCACCAGATCTATCCTGTTGTTGATTGCAGCCCAGTGGAGCAGCGTTACGTTTTCTTTGTCTGGTTGTCGAACATCATAACCAGCTTCCACCAACTCTCTACATCGTTCATATATTCCATACCTTGAAGAACAAAATTTGTCAAAATGTTTACCTCAGATTAAAATGCATTCAGCAAACACCATACTTTCAATATAAATATTTTAAATATAAATAAATACAATATAAAATCTTCAACAGAAGAGAAATAAAGAAGAAACTTTCCTTTTCTGTATGATTACAAACGTCTTGCAACAAGAGCTTCCACTGGCAAAAGTTACATTAATCGAATCAAGATCTTAGAGAAAACTTTTGTCCACAGAAAACTTTACTGCAGAGCAAGGCAAAATATCTACCAGTAGTATACTAAATTTAAGTAGCTGATCACTTCCTAAGGACTCCACTACGTTTGTTTCTCCCACTTCAGTTCTCATTCCTTTCCAGCTCTTGAAGACCAAATAAAATTTAGTCAGCTGATTTGACAATATCTTTCTAAGATTCAGGAGGTAAGAGCATCAAGCCAATAACGAACATTAGCAGAACAAGTATTTCCCATTCTTCTCAAGACAACAAATAGCAATCTTTCTAATACAAGTTAGTATCATTTTCTTTTTTAGGGCACTTTGAAATTCTGTACATTAATATGAAATTTATTCTTTTATTAAAGAGAACTATTAAATATGATGTACTATCATTTGAAAAAAAAATCTGCATATATTTGGAAGTTGAAACAAACCCAGGAAGCATAAACATCACTTAGGCATTTAATGTAGGAGTAACTAAAAAAAACTTAATTTTACCTTGACGTTTATACTGTTTTACCACCTATTTTTAGTGTCAAAAATGCAATACAGAAAAGTAAGTAAAGATTACATTTCAGAAATCTGTACATCCCATAGGGATTTCTGAAGTCTCAAGGAGGAGAATGCGGGAATGCCTTGAAATCAAGGTCAATGCCTTGTGATATCTGACTTCTGCTAAAACATACACTTTAATAGACTCTCAAAGCTGGGACTTAAGTTTTTCATATGTTGCTTTTATGTTGTACTTTCTGCAGAAGAGAAAAGAGCCTTAGAAAACACTCTTCTGTTCCACTTGATCAGCTTGCATAACTGATTCAGAGACCTTCTTCCTAGAGTAGTTACCATTCTTACTTTTTCTTTCATGTATTTGCATGGAACCTCAATCTGGATGGTGCTTCCATAATGAATGATCAAATGACTCAAGCCAACAAAACTCAGGCATGCTTTCTTAGCCTATCACAGATCAGAAATTAGTTGGACACTATTAAAAAAGTACTAGAATAGCCCACTCAGATCCTGTTGTTTTCAATTTTTTAGCAAAGTTGCATGAGAAACTATGAAAAAGGCTGTAAATTGTTGTCACACATTATCTTTTCAAACATCACAAGAGATGAGAACAAAGACTATTGCATGAAGTATATACCAACTGGCAACACACTGGTAAAATGTGATCCTTCAGACTGAGTGAAAAAGCAGCAACCATGAACAATTTTAACAACAAAGCTTTTTTTTTTAATACACTGGGGCAGGTGAAAAGATGCCATTTGGGTTACAATCACTTAAAAGTATGCAACCAGCTAGAAAAGATACTCAAACATTTTCTGCTAGGAAAACTGATAAAGTTCCAAGTCTCAAAGCACACCATCCAGCCTTGAAGCACACTATCTACCAAGTCCTAGTTTGGATCAGTAGCGTGGCCTGATGAGTGCTTGTACAAATGGCTTAACACATACATATCATTCCTGACTTCTCATGTCAGCCGGAAGGGCCACTGAAACCAGTTAGGACTATAAAAGGCAGGTCAGGCAAGAAGGAGTCAAAAGAAAGGAGGAGAGATGGGGGAAAGAAGGACTTCCAAAACCAGCACAGCAAATTCTCATCTTCCTGCAGTACAGTATCACACTGCCATATTACAATGTCTGAAGGCAGCCTGGAAAGTGATTCATACAGAACAGCAATGCAACCATTTGTTGACAAGCTGTTCTACTCCAGTCAGCTGTTATGACACTCCTTCCTGCTGGAGATAGCCACTTAAACTACAAATTGAAATCACAATGTAAGAAATAATTTATCTAAGCCCTGCTATCAGCTTTAACAGTCACCAGGTAAAAAAAAAAATATTTTGCCTAAGGCTGAGTTTAGCTGATTCTAATCCTGCTTAAGTAAGCAGCACAAAACAAAAAGTAGGAATTCTTAAAATATTCTAAGTTACTGGAAAGATACAAAGAACACAATAAAAAGTATACAAAAATGTTAACTTCCTATAAAATGCAAGAGGCAATCATGTAAAGCTTTCATGCAATGGATTAGGACTTTCCTTACATGTATTTGTTTTGGGTGGGATTAAGTTACTCTTATTCAGAGTGGTTCCTATGAGGCTATGTTCAGTAGTTGTGAACAAAACAGTGCTGATTAACACACCAATATTTCGGCTATTGCTAACCAGTGCTGACACAGGGTCAGAACCTTTACTATTCCTCATGCTGCCCTGCCAGTGAGCAGGCTGGGGATGCACAAGAAGTTGGGTGGGGACACTGCAGGAAGGGTTGATGCCAACTGACCAAAGAAATAGCCAATATTGTTCGCCAGTATGCTCTGCAATAAAAGCTGAGGGACATAGGAGGGACATCCAGAGTGAAGGTGCTTGTCCTTCCAAGTAACCATTACATGGACACTGCTGAACACCCACCTGCCCATGGGAAGCAGTGAATTAATTCCTCTTTTTGCTTTGCTTGTGTGTGCTGCTTTTGCTTTATCTATTAAACTTTATCTTTACTCTTTTGGTCAATTTTTTCATCCCAGCAGAGGGATACAAGAGAGCAGCTGGGCAGGGCTCAGCTGCCCAGCAGTTAAACCACATTACTATTGGCCAGCTGTGGCAAACTGTACATGCGCTTTAAGATGAGTGTTCTATTATGCTGACTACACAACAAAATGAACCTCCTTGAAAGTAACATTTGATTGTTACCCGAGTTTTTGTCAGACCATGCTGCCAAGATAGGTATAACCAAGAAGCACCATGACAGTCTTGGGGGAAGGGGGAAGAGGGTGATTGTTCTTGGGGGGCTTTTGTGGGGATGAGGTTGGAGGGATTACTTGCCACGTTATTAAATTAAAAGCAAAACTCTAGTTCACAGAAAATGTGATGTTTCTTTCTGAAGAACTTGGCTTAACTTGGCTTAAGAGGTATGAAAACAAAGGAAAACTGTCACAAGTGACCCTGCAGCCTGTTGAGGCAGAATGCCGTTGCCAGTTCCCATAGAATGCTCCAATTACACTCCACTGATGTTTACAAATGTCTCCTTTTAGAATTCACCTGCGCACTGCAGTGAGGCCCTGGGCAAAGACTGCTGGCATGACTTCAAATACAAGAAGGAATAGTAGGAATGGATTCCTTCTTTTGGGCTTAGCAACATAGACTTCCCATTCTTCCCATTAGAAGGCAATCTGCAAGTCTCAGTACATGGTACTTCTGAGCCACAAAACAGAACATAAAATTCTGCAAAACATCAGAATATCCTTTACAGGAAAACAAAGCTCTTTCCAAAAGTGATACTGAGAATGAGGGGTACAGCAATTTTTTAATTTAAGTCACCCTCAGTTTGTCTCTTCCTAACAATTTATGTTTGGTATTTTGAAGTCAATCATAACTATTTACTAAAGATGCAGCACACAAGGCACAATTTTATCAATCTTCAATTTATTAAATTGTCAGAAGAGGTCTGAAGGATCTTAACAGACAAAATCTACCTGGCAAAAACGTTAGAAATTTACACAACAATTTGCTCCTCTTCCTGGAAACAGCAGGCTCTCTACAACTAAATAAAACACTGAATCTGCTGCAGCTATGGCTTCTTCAGCTCTCTCCCAGAAGTGCAGAAATTTTCTCTCTAAAATACAACCTACAGTCTTGTTCCATCAATTTGCTGCAGCTGACTTCACCTTGCTTTCTCCAAAGGTTCATGATACACTGTTAGGTTAGAAAATGACAGTCACCTAGTTCAGACACTCAGCATAATCACACTTGTAATGTTGCTATAAAGGGCCCTATGCCCTTCAAGAGTAATGGAGAGTAAGACTGAAATCCTCACAGGAGACTGATATATTAATCTAACAAATATTCAGCATCTGAGTGAATTCTAGAGGGTGATGCTGTAAACATCAATATGGAGCATAATTAAGACATGTTATTAAGCTTGTCTTGTTCTGAAAAAAACAGGATTAGTCCAGGACAAAAAACACATTGTGCAAGCTCATTTTGCTTCCACAGTCTCTAAGCCATTTCAGTAACTAACCTGTAACATTTTATTTGTCATTGCAGGTTAAAGATATTCTGACCTTAATACTTTGAAAAACGGTACTCTACTGCCTTCTGCATTTTAAATACGTAAACCATTTTCTATTCTTTCGTCTACAAACATACACACGCTTGAAAATAGACACTGCCAGCTTTGCAGCATGAATAACATGAAATTTGGACACAATAATAGGAAGGAATCTCTCTACAGTGAGCATATCACCATGCCAACAAAGAGTAGGTAAACCAGGAACTCACTCCCTCATCTTGCTATCATTGTAACTCAAATCAAAGCTGTTTGAACTGGAAATGCAATTAACAGAAAAACTATCTTTTTTCTCTTTGGAAATCTCATTCCCAAGAATAATGGTGGTAAATACTAACAAAGCCTTTAACACATTTTCAAGGTTCTTGTGTTAACAGTAAGACAGTTTTGTTCTCAACAGAGAAGGTTCAACTTAAGAGCTGCTTAAGGGACCATTAACAGCAGTGCTGGAAGACAAAAGAAATTCAGCTCTTAAATACCGGTCCAAACCCCTAGACTGTCCAGAGAATTGTAGCCATATTACTAATGTGGTTAAAATAGACCCAACCTTCAACAAGAATGAACTGTCAGGTACATTACACTGCCAGCAATACAATCAACCCCACAGGCACAAATAATCAGGAACAACAGATGTGTACTTCTGTCAGTCTGCGCACTCTCTCCTGTAAATAGCTGAAAAGAGGCAGGAGTAACTGTTCCTTTGGCCAACCAGTACCAATTTTAATTATTCCATATATATCTTGGTTTTTAATCGGTTATCCTATGACTGATGAAAAATAGTAATGAAAAATGCATGTATCCAACAATTTTTTTCCTTGATGAGATTCAACATAATTCATATTTTATGGTGCACTTTTTCACAATGCACACAACTTCACTTTGAATGAGGTCATTGAATAAAACTGAACAGAAAAGTTAATCTTGTAATAACAGTGGAGCACGAGGAATCAATCTTCCAGAGGTCACAAAAGCACTTATTAATACCATTAATGTTTAATACCCATGTTCATAATGGTATTTAACTTACTTTCAACAAAAGTGGAATTTGATCAAACTCCCTACAAGCCAGAAGCATCTATTCACTCTCAACAAAGCAGAACACAATGTGAGGATTAATGTCTCAGTTTTTGTTCTCCTAGTAACGGGCTATCACATTTCTCCACCTGAGAACTTTAGCTACTTCTCAGTTTCTCAGCTTAAAAGATTTAAAACTAAACAAAGACAGCAACTTTGTCAAGTTAACACAGAACACTTTCAAAGATATCATATTAAAGGTTATGATTGCTACCTTGGATGACAGAGGGCTACTGCTGCAAGACAATAGAAATAAATGTACCAGACATATCACCATTAAATTTCACTTTTAAATCACTTGTGACTGTTCTGTTTCTTGTTGTTTTTTGGTCTTTTTTTTAAACAAGACTCCATTCCCTCCCTGAAGCTCCAGTGAGACCTGAATATCACAGAGGAACAAAACCAAAGGCAAGAATGGATGATTTTTTACTATTCCTCTGAAATAGTTTTTCAACCACAGGTGAGTGGCCTGCTTCTGCTTTCAGAAACACACTGGAGACTTCATAGAATCAAACCATTTTGCTATAACCAAATATATGATGGCATAGAATTACACACATGTTCTAACATCTGCAACATGAAGGGCCAACACAGTGCAACCTTTAAAGCTACCTAGATGCACTTGGACATGTTTACAACAAAGTCAGTGAAAAGTGTTCTTTGTATAAATAGGTACTAAAACCAAAAACTGTTTTTACTCCAGCAAAAGTTTCTGAAAAATCAAAAAGGAGAGATTGACTATTTTTTACAAAATATGCCTAGGGCCCGCCCCAGGTCTTTGTGAGAACTTATGAGGAGCATAATGGATAAAAAATACAAATAGCAATAAACTCTTTTCAATTAGCCAAACCATTTTTTTCTGTATGAAATCTTAATGTGATTCTAAGAAGTTATTATATCTGTAGCTTGTCCCATATGAGCACGTTAATTAGCATCCAATCTACAGATTAAGAAGATAAAGCATTGAGACAGTTCAGTAAGATATGAAGCAACATACAAATTATGGAAGAAGTGAGGAGCTTGCAAATTCTTATTTTTCCTTGCTGAAAAGCAAAATTGAGCACAGTATTTTACTAACATTGTTTTAGTTCTGTGTAATCTAGTGACAATAAAAACATATAGTAAAATTCTAAACTCAAACAGCATATATGAAATATAGATGAGTTTTAAATGCTTCCATCCCATTTTTCTCACCATCATCTTTAAGGTTTAAGAAACTATGTTCTCAATTTTCATGTCTTTCAGAACAATAAAATAAGTAACTTTTTCCAGGAGAAACTGGACTTGGGGAAAAAAACCCCACTCAAACCAAGAGTCTGAAAGTAATTCTTACTATGTTTTGCTACATCTTGCTTCAGCTTACTGACCTGCTTGGGGGAAGAGTTCTAGGAGACTGATGAGCGTCCCTTTTGAAAAAAAACCAAAAACTGTGGTCTCTTTCTTACATTATCACTGAAGTAAAATGTAAGGAAAAATCAGCAGATACTTTAATCTCAGTGAATAGTAATACTTGAGGACAAAGGGTAGGTGATAAAACCACCTATTTCTCTACAAAGATGTGATAGGTTATGCTTCTATAAATGCAAATAGCTACATCATTTTAGTAGAAAAAGTGTATCTTTTCAAGAACACTGAATTAATATAGCAGCAGCAGCATTTATTTTACTGCAAGTCTTATGATATCTTGGTGGGTTTATTTTCTACCTTAAATTTCAGAGATAATTCCCTTTATGACTGACATTTTTTATAAACTTTTATGGCCTTCAAAACCTAGCAAATGCTTAAATAAAGGTGTGTCTAAGAGGACACAGCCTGAAGCCACACCAGGGGAAATTTAGGCTACATACTGGAAAAAAATTCTTCACCGAAGGAGTGGCTCAGCATTGGAATGGGCTGCACAGGGAGGTGGTTGAGTCACCATCCCTGGAGATGTTTAAAAAAGACTTGATGAGGCACTCAGTGCCATGGTTTAGCTGATAAGGTAATGTTGGGTCATAGATCAGACTCAATGATCTCAAAGGTCTTTTCCAACCTAGTTTATTCTGTGATTCTGTGAATTCTTCTAGTCAGGGAAGTGCTGCTTGGATACCACAACTTGATCATGTTGACAGTCCCCCTTTCCCTGTAATAATATCCATTATTACATTATGCAGTATTGTACAATATGAAATGGCACTCATAGTGTTGAGATGTCAACTCAAAGCTGTTGGTTCTTGTATGAGGAGACCAGAAAAGCAGCTGAAAGCTGAGAATTAAGAGGGACAAAGTTATTTTAGGTTTTCAAACATGCAATGTGTGTACAAGAATAGAAGTAGGTAACTTGTAAAACCACTTCTACTGTCGAACACACTTCCATACTTGTATAAGAAGCAGCTAGTTTGACATTGTGCCAATATTTTAATTTCTAAAAATACCCTAATGTTATAATTATAGGTTGCAGTGCTACTATTAAGTGTTTAGAACAACGATGTCAGAGTCAGACATCTGTTTCAGGAAGCTAAAAAAACCCCCAAACAAACAAAAAACAAACAAACAAAAAAACCCAAACAAACAACAAAAAAACCCAAAACAAAACAAAATGAAGAAAAGTACATATTTCCTATGCCTGCACCGGGCCTGTGTCACATGCAGAGCTGCAAAGCTGCTTTCAGTTCAGGCAGGGATTTTTTTAAGAAAAAAAATGCAAGAAAAATCTTCTCTTAAGAAGGAAAATACAAATAGCTCTGGAATATACATAATAGTTTAAGCATTCAAATTAACAACACAATAATATAAATAAAAATCTTACAGAACTATCTCAGGTCATTGAAGAAAAGTGATGGTGGTGATGGTTTCTGAATGGCAAACCGTAGCAAACAAAAATAATATCGTGACAACTTTCTGGAAAATCTCGTAAATTAGTGTCTGCTACAGGACTGCGGAATGAACAAATTTGCATAATACATCTGCATAAAGAGAGCAATTAAATCTGCACTCAGTTTACTCCTACAGTCCTCCTTCAGTACTAAACTCAATTATATAGTAGGACTGAGTCTGCAGAATCAGAGATAATCCAAGTTAGAGACACATTGTTTCTAACTTATAAATCAATCAAACCCTTATGTTTGTATATAAATGTTGTCTGCTTTCCTATCATCACCTATGGAAAATAAACATCAGTACCATTGTCGCTTTCAACAATTTGTCCAGCAAGCACATATATTTACAACTTACCACAATTCCTCCCATATTTTTTACACGATGATCATAAAATTTTTACACAATGATCATAACAATAATTATGTAGAGGTTATTTATTAAATCTTCCACTATTGGATTGAAAAATACAGTTTATCTTCCACTTTACACTAATAAAGCAAGCTGGTTTACTGTTTCTAAGTGATACAGACACCGAGAAATCTAACATTCAAAAATAAACTTACTGTGTGGCTTTGACAATGTCCCAAGTGCTGTAATCATCAATGTGGCTTTTTCGTCCGAGAGATTCACTGTATCCATGGTTGTAATGGCTTTGAGGTTTTATTTCCTAAAAAAGACAAAATTCCTTTTAGAAAACCCAAATCAGCAAGTTTCTAAAAAAAAAAAAAAAAAAATATAAATTTTATAACCAAAACTAAAACCAGTACACAGTTCAATGTACTATAAAGCCACCTAAATGTAAGAGTGATACATTCCTACATTTTTTGGAAAGCAGGCCACCATATTCCCCAGTATTCTTTTCAAACACTTTACAGAAAACATGACTTGCAATCACAGGGTTCTGCCAAATCCTACACTTTTTTCCTACTTGTATTTTTACAGAAGGCTAACAAAATCTAAGAACATATTTCTTTAGGTAGTATTAGGTCTGGATTTTTATTTTTTGGTTTGCTTTATTTTTATAAATTTTTTTATAAAGGCAACATAGCATAGGTAGAAAAGCTATTTGCCATAAAATGACAATTTCACTCTGTTACTACTAATAAATGTTGCATTTCAAATAGCAGAGGTTATCTGTGGATGTTTAACGACGTGGGTCTCAAAAGTAAACGGCATGACCACGACGTGTTCTTCAGCAGATAGAGCTCCTGACTTAATTCTGTTGATGAAAGGCAACACTTCCAGGCTCAGTGCTTCCCTTGGTGGAATCCATATTCAAACGCTGTGTTAACACATCACTAGGGCAGCAACACGCCATTTTTCTTTACAAGCTGAAATTGAACAATTAATTTTATACATCTTCTGGACAATCTTCTATGTGTTGCAGATACTATAGCTGACTGCCTCTGTGCACCAGCCATGCAATTCAGCACTGCTACATAAAAAAAGCATGAAAACTGCAACATGGGTGAAAAAGCAAAAAAAGAAAAAAGGAGCAAGCTCTCCGCAAATTCTAAAAATCTATTTCAGTTGATTTCATTAAAATGTGTCATTTACTTTCCATTTTCCCCAACATAAACTTCCATGAGAAGAATTATCTTTACTCTAAAACCTGGTAAAACTTTTAAACATCTCAAGAAAGGTGTGTAATTAAAACAGCTCCAACTTCCACTTAGTTACTGAAATGAGCAATCAACTTGCCCATTATTATACTATATTTTTAATTTTGTTTTAAAAATAAAGATAAATTAGTCAAGACAATGATCATGTAGCGCACCTAACCTTAACAAGGATTCATAGTTAACAAATCTCCACTACTACCTCTCCCTAAAAGGTAGGTGTTGCCCTGTTAGCTCAACTAAGAGATGTTAGGGAGAGTTCCAATTGCCAGCAGGGAGAGTCTTCCTATTTCTCAGGTTCTCTCAGCTAGGCAGTAATTTCTGCAAAAGGAGATGTTGGGTACAATGAGAAATAACTTCTTACTTTGCCCAATTGTGACTAGTGAGCCAAAGTGTTTTCTTGCTTCTTAGGGCACTAAGCAGCTCACCACGAATGGATGGGAGTTTAAGTGAACTGCCCTCTAACCCTCAGATGTTGCTCATCTTAGCTGCTATTTTAAAATAATTATTTCTACTCTAACATTATTACATCGTTACCTCTTTTAAAGAGATAAAAAAAAAAAAATTAAGCCTCAAACACATATTTTAAGTATTTCTAGATTTCAACATCCTGAAGCACCACTTAGCCAGAAGTCTAAAAACTTTGGATATCAGTTATAACTTCAGAGTAAACTATTGAGAAATTAGTCTAGTTGCAAATCTGAAAACTCTCAATATTTATTTTAAAACTGAGTAACTTCAGTTGAGCATGTTTGTATTCATTACATACAATGCACCTATTCCAGACAGGAGGAAAACAAATTCAAGTAAGAATTTCTAATGCATTAAGAACATTTTGTTGCACTAAATTAATATAGTAATTTATATAGTTAGAAAAATTATGGAAATTTATACACTAAAAAAATCTTTCAAGAAATTGAAGCACTTAAAGGTTTAAAAACAGAACACAGTTAACATTGATGATGAGTGCAGCAAGCCTTTATTTTCAAAACAGACTAATGCATGACTTTTCTTAAAAAAACCCACTATTTTTTTCAATTTCACAAGTACCTAAGTGATCAGCAGATTATATATTTTTTTAAATTTTTTATTTTATTTAATTTTTATTCCCTAGCCTGAAAAATTACCTAGATGAACAAATTAAGCATTGCCAGCCCAGCAGGAAGACTGTTCTGTTGCCATCTCTACAGGAGAGACAACCTAAAAACGTAACAGGGCATCTGCTGTCATCCAAATAATATGTTACAACCAATCCTCTTACAATTCAGACACACAGCTTTGCTTTCTATCTGAAAAAGGCAACCGCTTAACCATTTTTTCCCCCTAGATAAGCATAGATAATTCATTGAAAGAGTTGAGTTCATATTTTACATTTAGGAATACCTGAAACAATTCCTAAAATCCCCAAAGTTCTGTGAACATCACAGCCTCCAAAATTATACCACAGGCTCTATACCACAGTGTAAACTGTGGATAAAAGGATGACTTCAGACGTGACTGAAAAGAATATGCAGACTGCTCATTTTGGAAATAGATCTTTAACTGTAAACCACAGAAAAGCATATAAAATCCAAATTCTCAGCCAATACAGTCAACTACCTGCAGTCTGGACATAAATTCCCAATCTTAGACTCAAAATTTATTACTCATTATTATCTATGCAACTTGACAGTTGCAAGCTGGATACTTGAAAGCGCCATTCTATGGGGGTAACTCTTAGCTGGCACTATGAGTGCCCAGTTTATGACAGTAATCTGCAGCATTACCTCTGCATTCCTAAGTTGAAAAGCTATCAGGAGTCCGGAGAAAAGAAAACCTGGATTTTGTGAATCACAGTAATACTTGATTCATCTGGTGATAGGTGATTTGGACCAAGTCAGCACAAATAATGCTGTTACACACTATACTCGGCTGACAAGGCAAAAATGAAAGAGGGCAAGGTAGCAGCTAGAACTGAAAATAATTGTTTCAAGGTTCTGAAATTCCCATGCAGAGCTAAGGCACCAGAATATAAATGCAGACGAGTAGTTTTTCCTAATTATTCTAGAAAGAATGATTTAGAAAGAAATAACCAAAGACTAATACTAAGAGAATACAACATAGGTTTACCCCACTAACTGGGCAAGTTATCATTAACAGGAAAACAACTGATGGCCTCAAGTAGGAGACCTTTAGAAGACCTGCGATGAACGAATGCAAACCAAGTATCTGCGCAAGGGGACACATTTCCCACTTCAAAACCTGTCAATATTAAACACAATCTCTGCAATGGTACCACAGACAATGGTTTCAGCAGGCACAACCATCAGATACTACCTTAACACACCCAGGCACCTCTCTAACTGAACAGCAGGCTGCCTGAACAAAGCTCCTTGTGCTCAGGAATCACACAGCCTGCTCAGTCTCCCAGCAGGAGCAACTGCAGTTGTGCTACACTGGGAGGAATTTGCCCAGTGTGGGTCATTTTGCTTCAACAGCTAAACTAGAAAGAAATCACACCTAGCACATTTAGACAGTATCTCTTTTCAGAGCTAACAAAAAATAGTAACACACAAAATAGAGATTAGTTCCTCCAACTTGCTGGAAAGAGAGAACGCCCAACTTCTAAATTCTACAATGATCTAGATTACACGCCTTCCACTATTAAAGGAACAGAAATAAGCATAAAAAAGTGAAAAATGATGAGTATAATCTTTTAAGTTCCCACTTAAAAGAATGAACCTCCCCTAAATTCATATACCCTCACAAAAATTTTAGGAATATACTTTAAATACTTGAAACTAGTATTCCTTTTTTAAACATCTGATATGACAGATTGATAATAAAGTAGCAACATAACATTTTGAGCCTAGAGTATAAACTGCATTCACAAATGGCTTCAACAACACTTCCCAAGTGCTAAAATATTTTCCCTTTTTTGATGAAAATATTTATTCCAGGAAAATTTAATTTTTTAATGATGATCCGCTGTTAAAAAACCTTAACAGACAATTAAAAGATGAAACACTAATTGAAACCCAAGTGCATTTGTTTTTTGCTATTTTGATCATTAGTGACAATGGCTCTTCCCCAGCTGAGTCAAGAAAACCAGTAAGAAGGTAGTAGAGCAGAGGCCTGATGCCACTGATTTAAACTAGCCAAGTTGCAAACACTAGATTTATAGTTATTTCATCCTGATTCAAGGAGCTATTTTCAAGCAGAACCTGAGCCAAAATTGTTACTTTTGCTAAAAGAGAAAGGTCGTTCCTCTGCCCACTCTTCCCCACTGCTCTTGGTTTCGCGCTCCTGCTGCCTAAGTCAAGCTGGCTTTGGTACTTGGAGCGGTGGTCACATCACGGCCACTCCTCATTACGCAAAAGGGGCAGGGGCGATCGACAAGGAACAGAAAAGTCTCAATCTTTCAGTAGGACAGTGAGCTGAATCTGTTTCTGCTGTGAAAACACAGGCTCCAGAGCTACTGACAGAGGGAAAGCAAGCCAACAGAAGGCAGAAGGAACATTTCTGTGCCTGCTAACTGTTAATTTGAGTAATCATGGACAACACACTTCAGCTTCGAAATAATCAAGAAGTTGGGCTGATAGGTTGAAGAAAATTATTCTGCTTAGAAATTGCTAGAGTTGGCTGGTATGGAATGTTGCAAGAGAGACAAATTTTGCTCATTTCTAAGAATGATACTTGGTTCCCCCACTCCTACCAAGGATCACTTCTTCTAGATGAGCTTCGCACTTCAGTGACTATCCTCTGACAAGGCCCTAATCACTCATATGCATCTGTGACTATTTTGTCATTATTCATTAGTCACAAAATGTGCAGACTGCTTGCACAGATGCACAAGTAATGCAGTGTAGAAAAAAAAAAAAAAACACAGAAGACAATAATGCTTTAAAAACAACAACAAAAATATATGTTTTGGTAAAAAAATAAACAACATAGAAAAACAGCAAACCTGCTCTGGAAAATAGGACCAATAAGATGGGGAAAGAGAAGAAAATACAAAATATGAAATGTAACTCCAAAGGAAAAAGCGTGAAGTGCGAGGGAGAGGAAAGGGGAAAAAGTGTTTATTCTTGGAAGCTCTGTTAATACTGGTATTTCCACTCAGTTCCACTCATAACCAAATACAGAAGTAAAGTTACGCTCATTTCCCCTCAATACTCAAAGCTTTTAATATTTTCCAATAAAAAAGCCTAAATGAAACAAGCTAAAGGATTCTGAGAATAGTATTTACAGGAAAAAAATAAGAAGTTTTGCTTGAAAGAATAAGATGATCAAGACTGAATTATTCTGAGATAGCAATTCCACAATTCCTGATTTCACACAGCAGGAGAATATGAACAGGTCAATATGCCTGCTCGGACATAAGGAAGGGAGGAAAGAACTGCTGCTTACAGCTGCCACACATGGCTCTGGTAGGCATTAACAGATGGCTAGGACTGCCTTTCCTTTAATGTTACACAACGTTGCTGGAAGGAAGAGATACCATGATCAAAATCAGACACTCAAATTCTGAATGGTGACCAAGATCATTGAGACTTAAAGTGAAAATACTAACAAGTTTTAAAATAAAAACTTCGAAATAGAAGTATTACCTTCCATAAAATATTGCATACTATTGCCTCTGTTTCTTAACAGAAACAAAATATTTTTTTTTTAATTGATGGTTACACTATTTTCTTATCTGGATGTAGTCAGATAATCATAATAGAATTGGAAGCGACTGCAACTGTTTCAGGAAGCTAAATAATAATCCTCAGGTACATGTGCTACATTTAGCAGGGACTACTGGAGGTTAGTATTAAAGAATTCCTTCCCCCACATTCGAGTGTTCTTTATTTACTACAATATAGTGCTTTTTAGTTTGCTCTCCCAGTTTTCCTCCTACTTTTAAGAAGGTGCAAGAATCTATAGACAAATTTATATATAGTTATTTGCATATTATAAATGCCTACATTCATTTATACACACAAAAAACCAACCACTCATGAACTAACATGGATAGAAAAATGCTCACAAAATATATACAAGCAAATCAAACACAAACAACAACAACAAAAAAAGAGATACTGCTGGTATTTTATATTTTTAATGGAAGATCCTCCTTTTAAGTATATGGTGACTTTCCTTCCCCTACCCCTTCAGCTAACTTTGCAACACACAAAGTCACAGAAACAGAGGCTAAAATGTCTTAGAGAGAATCACAATTAATTCTTTATAGGCATAAGAAGAGTAGATTTTTCTTCTCTATAAACCAGTTTCTCCCAACATTTATTGCTGTAACAGCTAATCGAGCTGTTGTCTATCATCAAGTGAGGACACTCTGATCCTTCTCATATTCACACAAACACCTAGCCCAGAAATTTAAGAATCATCTAGGGCTATGTAGGTTCATAACTTTGAGGAGCCAGAGTGTTCAGCAGCTATGAGCTGTTAGATTGTCTGGACTGGGATGATTCATAGGATAAACACCTTCAGTTTAGCTAATCTGTGCAAGAAAATGTTCACCTAAACCAGAGTACATTCTCCATGTAAAAAAAAAAAAAAAAAAAAAAAAAAAAAAACCAGCATGCCATACTTTTTTTATTACCTGATCAAATTATGCATAAAAAAAAAAAAAAAAAAAAATTCAGCATCTGACTTGCAAATTGCTAGACCTGCCTTACTTTGATTCTTAACCATTAACATTAGGATTCTCCCTGCCCCTATAATAGCACTGAATTACACAAAATGAGTATGACATGATAAAATAAACTTCCATTCAATGGTATTTCTGTTACTGTTCTCCATCACTTTTTACATTTTACTGCATTTTGTGAAGTCTGTTCAGCATACCTCCTACAGTTTTGGTCTAATTGCACAGTTTTTTGACACACTAAAAGAAAAGATGCATTTATGAAAATCCATAAAGCAGCTAATTATAGAATAAACATAAACAACAGAAATAAATCTAAGCCTCATACTCAGTCTTTTTTAAATCTATTTGTAGTTTAAGTTGACAATGCTTTCTTTAAAAAATGGTGAAATAGATTGAGAAAAGCCTCACCTCAAATACCATAAAGAAGTCCTTTGGCTGCTACAGATTTCCACCCACAAGCAAGTCAGGCATCACAGAGAGAGCATAATCCTGCATAGCCTCCAACGTAGATCTAATTTTTTACATAACAGGTTAGAGATGCTCAACTAGAGCCCTTAATCCAACCACTCTATGCAGAGGTCAGAGCTCATGAGATTTAAAGCACAGCTGATAATGGTAAGTTTGGTTTCTTCAAAAGCACCCACAATCAGTCAACTGTTTTCTAGTAATTTCCTTCAAGATGCTCAAAAATTGACCAGTGTTATACTTTAGGAAGCCATAGCTTCACAAATAGGCTTTTCAAGAGGCTTTGTATTTGAACACACAGCATCAAAAGCAAGTGCTATTTAAAACAGCTACATTTACTAGCATTTGTAAAGGTTAAAAAAATTTAAAGCTTAAATGCTATGGTATAAAGCTCACTATAAAGCCTTTGTTTAGTCAGCAACTTACATTAACATGGACATTTATCTTTTTGACTTTCTTTTCAAGGAGTATATATGTTCCCAGCCAAAAATCTCAAGACTTTGACAAAACCAAAACTATTCTTTTTCCAAGTGATTTACACAGGTCTAGGTCTCACAATACACAAGCCTAGAGAGCCATCAACCTAAAAAAAAAAAAAAATCCCTGACAGACCTAGCACTAAGAGTCAGTCATAAGATTAATGTAAAACCATATACATATTTCACTGTTTTAAAGTGCTAAACTTCAAAAATGCACACGAGTAGGTGTCTAGCTCAACATTGATACCCAGCTACTTGGAGAAAAAAAGTCCTCTTCAAATTCAAAGAAAAGGATATTCTTTAAAGTCTTTTTCAAAGGTAAATATTTTTTCCATTCATCAAGATATAGATCACCAGCAACTGCACAAGACAGAACAAGCAGTCAGCCTATCTACAAATGCTCTTTTCTCCGTGGTAGATACAGAGAAAAAAGTTAGTACAAGATGTGCTCAATTCTTACAAAATATTTCAATTCACCATTCCCATTTCGACTTTTTAGCAGCCAATGGAGCTTCAGATCAACAGCCAGCAGAGCAAACTCCCATTCCACTTATAATAAACACAGGCTGGTTAACCCACCAAAACTAGGAAGTGCATGAAAGGTGTTTCTAGTTATGCTATAGACAATCTTCTGCAGCAAATGAGACAGCTCAGTGAATCCATGGTCTAAGTCTGCAGAAGGGTCCCATTCTCTCCAACTCCTCACTTTTCAAACCAGGACTGCCAGCTCACCATCCATCTCCTGTCAGTGCTTCAGTGCACTTAACCCTTCCATGAGAAGGTGTAGTGAACTGGCAGAAAGTTCACAGCAGTTTTTTACTGGATGCATTTTCTACTGATTTACTTCAATGAACTGGCTCATCCTGAGATCAGACAAGCATCACTGGCATATGAGTGCAGCTGGAAGCACCTAAATCACAATCAGCTTAAGACGAGCTAAAAGTGACCTGCAATCAGACAGGTGATCACACTCCTGGTGCGGGCTGCACCTCTCCATTACCTCTTACCCATTCTCACAACAGCACATCACAGATCAGGCCACAGACTCCCCAAGCAAGTACCACCCCAAGTTACCTACTGGCCACACAATCTCAAGAGCTCACCCCAAGAAGAGTGAGGAGCTGGGTCTGGGTTCCACTATGGCTGGAGACCAGTTTAAACTCAGTCACAAAAATCACATCCTTCAGAGTCAGCAATGCAAGTGTTCTCAGAGTACGCTCTGATGTACTCCCTCTCTTGCTACTGCACTCCCTCCTTCTTGAGTCAGCTTCTCCTGACCTTGAGCAGCTTTCCAAGCTCTGACCATGGCATTCCCACTACTCTCCACTTTTGATACCTCCTCCCTTATTGACAGAATCAATGAAACACTTCCACATACCTCAGGGCATCCTACAAGGGCAGGAAGAAATTACTAGATTTCCAAATTGCACAAGACAAATTGTAGTCTAATGTTACACCATGTACTGGGTGTGACAGGCCCAAGGCTTCAATTCAGCCAGGCTCCCTTTGATTTCAGAAAAACCTTTCTACTTTGCTCCACAGTCTCATTTGCAGTATACCCAGTGCTTCTCTCAACTACAAGGATACCATGAAAGTCAAATCTTTATCTCATACTGTCTTTGAAAAGCCACAGAGGACAGTGTGCATGCTGAAATAACAATTACTGAGGCCGCTCCTATCTAAACATGTCAATACAATGGCAATATTGTACAGTTTTCAAGCAAACAGCAAACATTTTCCTCCTTAATTCTGTAAATTTTCTTCACATTGATAGAGTCTCATTACTTTTCTAGGCAAACAGGCAAATACAGTGAAACAAGCACTGTTGAAAGACTAATCTTCTGTGAAATTTGAGAGAAATAAGGCCTGTGCTTAAGAAGTAAACGCAAACTGAATCAACACAAATTTGTGTCAAACCAGACATTTCTCTTACGCATTAGGAGTGCCTGTCTCAAAACAAATTTTTAACTTTAAAATCAATTACTGCCCAAATCATAAGATACGTAGAACAAAAATTGTAAATAGCTGAAAACTAGTTTAAGTATTTTACCAGATGCCCAAGAAGCCACAATTTTACCATTAAGAAAAAGACCAGTGGTGAAAAACTGCACCATTCACAAAGGCAACTGTAACAAAACAACTGTAAAAAAATCTTGTAAGAATGGCAAGTGAAGAATTGGCAATGTCCATGACAAATTAGAAAAATATGAAAAAAACAAAATGCTAGCAAAACAATACAATATTTCCCTATCCCTAGAAGGGCAAGTACCATCCTAGAAATAAAAGAAATAAACAAAAGTTCTCAAGATTACAAAGTAAGAATGATAGAAGTGTCAATAAAAGCACAAACCCACAAAATTTGAAAATGTTCGGTAAGTGCAGAACAAAAAGTCTGGCCAGAAAATTTAAACTGTCCCAACAAAAAGCATTCTATAGAACAAGAAATATTAAACTTCCATAAAATACAAGTTGTTTGGGTCAACCATATAGTCCAAAAGATGTGAAATTCATTAAACCAGAAGAAACTCCTGTAGGCTGAATACAAGATGATATGGCTTATAAATGGTTACCATTTTAAGTTTGCTGGTTTTTTTAGGTTTTGATATAAAAATTTTGACAGAAAAGCAAGTACTAATAATATAGCAGACAAGCAAAGACTAGTACCATGGCATCACAGGAAATTAAATCTGTCACTTGCATTTGATAAATTAATAGCAATGGTCAAACACAGTTAATGCCCAAAGTGTTTGAGTTAGTAGTGTCTGATATTTTGATTAAGAAATCAGAATATAATGAAAGTTAATGTGGTCTATCTTGCACGTATTAAAAGCTACAGGTGAGCAAGCTTTGTTCTTATGATTTGCTTTGTGACTATTATACATACTCTCCTGGCTCCAAGAAAACCTCATCTTGTTTTTTTCACTAGCTCCCATTTTTAAACCCCCAAAGAAGCATCAATATGAAAACACTAAGCATCTTTCAGAGTCTGTACCTTGACCCATCCTTTTTCACCATTGTCTGCAACCTAGAAGTAAACAACAGTTAAGAGATAATGGGAGGGAGGGCAGCGAGTGTGTGGAGAGAGAAAAAGGGGAATAACTAATACTCTCTTTCTCATACAACCTGGGAATATTGGCACAGGAAAAAATTAGTGTTTTTTAAATATCAACAAAAGCGAAGTACTATCTACAATAAAGATCTCCTAGAAACTACCTCAAAAGGATGGTCATTATCTGAGTACAAGTTTCCAGTGTGACGCAGTTCCCAACAAGACCAATACAAATATAGATATAGGGAATGATGAGTAGGAATCATAGGATGGCCTTGGTTGGAAGGGACCTTAGAGCCTATCTCGTTCCAATCCCTCTGCTGAGGGCAAGGACACTTGTCACAAGAGCTCAGGGCCCCATCCAGCCTGGCCTTAAAGACTTCCAGGGATGGTCATCCAGTGGGTGCTTACTGCCACAGCTGTGTGATTGCCAGAATAGTGGTCTGCTCCACAGTTCGTGAAACAGCTACTGCACTGAGAGCAAAGCCATCAAAACACTGAAAGAATGGACACAAGAGACTCAAAAGGGTCAGGAGAACTGCAGACCATAACAGTAGTATAGGAATCTGATAACCATCAGCATATTAAACAGATACAGACCGTATTTGGATAGATAGCTCACAAGATGTAATGAAATGAAATAAATTAAATTCAGACTAGAAACATGTTTAAGTCTTAAACAGACTAATTAAATTTGAGGGCAACTTTCCCAGTTATGCAATATGACCTATTACCATAGTATTTTGTTTTCTTTTTTACTTTTAATTAGTACTCTGGCAATAAAAAGAACTAGCTGAAAAATCTTCAGCCTGTGATATAAGTTTGGATTAGATCTGCAGTCCTCTCCATCCTCAACCTCTGAGGCTACCCAAGATACACAAAGCAAAGCTCAACCTTCAACATCAACTATGCTAATTTGTTGAAGACTTCACAGTTCTGCTGTCCTTTCTAAGCAGTAGTATAATAAGAGATACCTGATCTTTGAATGAGGTCACAAATGCAAGACTAGTCTCTGGAGTGATCCTGACTAAACAACACAGTAACTCCTGTATCTGTACAGCGCAATTAAGAACAATCTGCACTCCAGTACAACCCCAACAATATCCACAGAACTCCACAGAGAATAGAGCTGGATGGTAATGTCAGGCGTTTCACTGAAATTTTGAACAGGAAAAATTAGAGCAAAGCTATTCACAGTAGGTTTACTTGTTTTCTTCATATCGCCAACAAGGAATATTAGTATATATGCTTCTAACTTCCTAGGTAGTTACAAATCGAACTACAAGGAGTGAAACAAAGATAAGAATGACGGCTTCCATTTAGAAAAATTCCTGTCAAACAGAGCCCAGAACTGTTAAAATTGCTTTTCAACTTTGCAGGAAGATTGTTCTTGGACAAGATTTTTTTAATGACAAGAGATGTCTGTAATAAACAGTAACGTCCATCTTGCTCAAATATGTCCCACACCACCTGACACTGGCAAATGCACTACACTGAAGTAACAAACCAGATCTTCCTCCCCAGTTCTTGCCATTTAGGAAGAGATGCAGCTCTCAACAGCTGCAATACCTTTGGCAGTTAGGGCCATACTAGGCACATATCTAGAATATTTTTCAAATGCAAAGGAGCATTACAAGCAAAATCCATTTTCTAAGATTCCTCTGCCTCCCTGCCCTTGAATTTCAGAATAAAACATCCAAGCCTACCATCACCTACCACAGAAGAATCAGGAATTTAGAAGATCCAAGGAATTTAAAGTCAGAAAGTCTGTTGGCCTATTAATATAATTTAATCAAAGGATAACAAACAATCAGCACGAGCAGCATTCCCATACCAAGGCTACACAGCACAAAAGGAAGCAGAGCTTGCAATTCTGTCATCAGAAACCTGAACACTATTAGAAGGAAACAAACTAGCAGGGACTACTTAGCCCAGTGTTACTCTGCTATCCCAGGGTGCCCTGCATCCCTCAAAATGGAGCTACCATATCACACTGCACATCAACCAATGCCATGTCCACTCTGAGACCTACACTCATGGGGCCCCCTTTGGTCGACTCTGCACTTCCCAATCCTGCTGAAGAATTCATGTATATATATCAGAGTCACTCCAACACTCCTCTGCATTCACATATCTGACACATGGCTCAGTTATCCATTTGTGGAATTAAAAAACTTGCATTTGGTCTATAGAAAGATCTCTGAACTCCAGCTGAAAATGTCAACAGCTGGATAATCCACCGCTGCCCTCCTTCCTTCATTACAATCATTACTCACCCTCAGCATTTACCACTTGTGCTTTTCAATTTGATCCCATTCAACTTCACTTTCCAGTCATTGAATCTGGTTAAGCATAAACTGAATAAAGCACTGGATTTCAGTAAGAAAATATTCACATAGGGAAAAAAAAAAAAGATACCTCTCAGTTTTTCAGATAATGCGAACAGGGCTTTAGCAGGTCTTACAGTGAGGCATTATTAAAATAATTTTTAATTCTTTCCCATATTCTTCACTATTTAATAATAATTTTTAAAGACAAAACAATCATAATTAGCATTACCACATGTTCAGCCAAAAATCATCTCCTTGTTCTTTTACATTTTTAAACAAAGCACTATACTGAGAACTTCTGCTGAACTGCTTGTTCATATTTTTGTATCTTATCAGTCAATAACTTTTGGGATACAATTCCATGCTTCTTACCTTCAGTGCACTACTTCAGCTGCACAAAGGCATGCCTTGTTTTACCAGCATAATTTCATGTGAATTCTAGACAGTTTTGTACAGTTCCATCCTCCCTGCTTAGAACCCATCATCTTGTTTATCTGCAAGTTTTGTTATTGACAATTCTGATATTACATCCAAATCATTAAGAAAAAATCTATCACATACTATAAGATCATTCTACAAGTATCACATGTGCATTTACTATTATTTGTTGTACTTTACCACTAAAATTATCTTAAGAAGCTTTGTTGTTCCACTAGCAATCTTACAGCTAGAAAAGTGGGATCTACGCTGTCATACTAAACTGAATTTGTCATAAGGCAGAATAAACATCCCTGGAAAGAAGAGTCTACTTAAGTTCAGCTTGCATTCATGAGGGAGGGAACAAGTGAGGCCCAAGAACTCAGTCAACAAGGTACCACACACACCCCATCAAAAGCACTCTCACCATACGTTTCCTAAAGCATTCATATTTCCATCAGTTTCTACCTCTTCTTACTAAAATTACTGAATCACTTTAAACTGAGTCTTTCACAAATAAATAAATAAACAGATGTCCCAGCATGACAGTATGCAAGTAATTTTTTACTACTCCCCAGAACCTCTTTCCTACAACACTAATATTGTACTCATAGTATTTCATGGCAAAATGCAAAGCCTTAGAGCCAGATTAAAACAAACATCCCTTCACCAAAAAAAACCAAAACCAAACCAACTAAAATAAACAAACAAAAACCACAAAAAACTTCAATTTGAAAGTAATCCAAATTAGTCAGTACAAAAAGACAGTAAGAAGCAAAAGCCTCATAAAAAAGGAATACAAAAAAATACCTGAAAAAGATACCCAAAATAAACAGCACCATGAAACAAAAAAACAAACAAACAAACAACAGCAAAAAAAAAAAAAGAAAACCAAACTAAAACAAAACAAAAACTGTTAAGATTTTGGCAGTCCTATAAAAAAGCATCGGTTTTAAATGTACACAAATGTTGAAACTCATTATGGGCTTCAACGTCACTACTTACATAAGGACATGGCGATATTTCCTTAAAAAGTGGAAATCATCATGTATTAAGGCCCCTGACGTTCAAAAATGACTGAACACAGATGCACAGCATTGTTCAGTGGGCAGATCTGTGACAATACAGCTCTGCTATGGCACACAATCCTTAAGTTTTTAAAAGAGCATTTCTGGAATATCTGTTAACATCCAGTCTGTCACACCACCAACATGAAAAACATCCTTCTCTTTTAAAGCTTATCTCTACAAAGACTTTAGGGAATAAGGAAACACTCTCTTCTGAGTAAGATCTAGTCAGACATAGCATTTCTGGAAAAACCAAATAAAACTCCTCTAAACTAGTGATATTTATTGCATATTAAAAGATTCCAGTTGATGCTACAGCACAGAATATATGTTAACTTCTTTTCCCGTCTTTTGTGCACACGTTCAACTTTATGCATCAAAGGAACAGTATAAAACTCTACCAGATTAACTAGCTAGACTACCAATTTATATTGAGATATTTTAGTTTGCTATACAGTAATTACTCAAAGCTAACAAACAGTAGCCTTCAGTCTTTAAAACACAATGAATTTCTGGCAAGCTGTAAATGCTTTTTATTCCATTTTCCAGTCTTGAATTGCCTATCTAAAGTTTCCACAAGTTAAGAACACTTTCTTTCAAAGAACATCAACATCCTACATTCTGAATCACTACTGAAAACTTGTGTCACTTCTGAAAATTATCAGACACTGCTACCAAGGGTTCTGCATTTAGTCTGCCTCCAGTTAGGCTGAAAAAATGTGTAGCAACGGTCTACACACATCCCTTAAAATAAATCAAAAAACCCAAAACAAAAACAAAACCCAAACAAACCAAAATCACAAAAAAACCCTAAAGCCAAAACAAAAAATCGAGAAATTTACTTGGGATTTATTGCTAGGTAATTACCTTTCAGAACAGACTGGTCTATTCCTAAATCATAGGCACAGTTTAGAGAGGTGGAGTAGGTAAGGTACACGGCCAGATATAAAGGCCTACAGAGCCTTTTCCGTCATCAAATAAACTAACAGTCTTTTAAGCTACTGTTTAAGAAAAAGATACCATCTGTTTAACAAAAACTGGAGCCTGACATATGCACTCATCCGTTTTATAGGCTGAAAAATCAATTCTTACGGTCCTTAATATATCAGGTGACAAGTCCACATGTAAAAGCTTTTCTAAACTATTTAAAACAAAACAAACATACTAGTCCTCAAGAACACACGCACGCTGCTGAAATGGGCGACACAATAGAAGGGTAAAAAAACCGTCACGAAACGACCTCTACATGTTACCTGTAAACTCCTCCTCCCCCCGTCAACACACGGGAAAAAACAGACCGCTCGCTCTCAAAATAAGCCCACGCCACACAGGCAGCGCTGAGCTGGATGGGGCCAGCCCCGACCTGCGGAGAGCTGCAGAGCAGTGCCATCCAAGGGGAAGCGTTTATTCCTCCGAGCCGCTTTCCCCGGACAGCCGGGCCGGGGCGAGCGCCGAGCGCCGCCGCTCAGGGGCCGGTGCCGCGGCACCGCCGGGGGTGCCTCCGGCCCCGCCGCTGCTTCGCCCCCCGCCTCGGGGGCGGGCGGGACCGCGGGCGCACGGAGGGCCGGCGGCGGACCCTGCACCGCTCTCCGCCACCCGCACCCGCCTCCCCACCCGGCCCGGCCCGGCCCGGCCCGCCGCGCACACCCAGGCCGGCGGCGGGGGGCGGCGCCGCACCTCCCGCCCTCGGTGCACCCCGCCCGCCCGCCGAGCCCCGCTCCCCCCGCCCCACGGCGGCACGCCGGCCCGGCCGCGCCCTGAGCCCCGCTCCCGAGCCCCGCTCCCTCCGGGCGGGCCGCTCGCACCTCCGGGTGCAGGATGGGGACGCAGCCCGCCTCCTTCTCGTACTCCTCTAGCGGCGCCGCCATCTTCCTGCGAGCCCGGCGCCCGCTGCATGCCGGGTAGTGCGCGTGCCCGCGGCGCCCCCGCGCGCCGCCGGTGCCTGCGAGGCCCGCGCGCGGCCGGGCGGTGTCCGGGATACGGATGGATCGGTGGGAATGCGCGCACACACCGCCCTCCGCGTGTGGGACGTGCGTGTGTGTACGCGCACCGCCGCGTGCTTGGAGAGACCAGGGTCAGTTCTCCTGGGAGCAATATTTCCTATAGCGCAGGTTTGCGGAGATAAGGCTAATAAGGAGTAAGGTTCATTACAAGTCGGCATGTGAGCGAAAGGAGAACCCTTCACCTTCTACCGTTAGTGGAGCTTTAGTTCCATAATAACCAATGTCCGTCCATTTTTCCTTGAGACTTATCTTCATGCCTGCTAGGCATGGGAAAAATGCAAAAAGGTTTTACTTAGGTTTTTGCTCTCAGCTGCAGGAATATGTGACTCCCCCGGCAGCATTGAGGACTTCCCAAGGAAGCAATTGCTTCCAACCCCTTGTGCCCTACTGGCCGGTGATTCCGCACATCCCAGCACACACGCACTGCCCAGATGGCTGCGGATTTGGGGACAAGTTACAAAATAGGCTTGGTTCTGTTTGGCTGGCCGTTTCTGTTCTCACAGGCGGTGTAATGTGCGTACAGCCAAGATCAGGAATCCTAAAGAGCTTTCTTTCTCTCTCTTTTTTTTTTTTTTTTTTTTTTTTTTTTTTTTTTTTTTTTTTTTAATAAATTACATTTTAATCAAAAATGGTTTTGCAATTACAGAATGCTATTGCTGGTTTGACAGCTGCTTTATATTGCTAAGTCTATGGTGCTCTCATTTGCCTTTGTGAGAAAGGGACCTTTAGATAATACATTTCGTCGTATCATAATACATTAGGCTCATAAGCCTAAAACCCTACAATGATATTCTCTTCATTACTCTTTCCTATCTCATGCAAAATGTAACAGAGAAGCACTAATAAAATCTGACTGCAGAATTATTAAAATGTTAAAACATAAATGTCTTTTTTTTTCTGTATTTAAATTCAAAATTGTGAAGAAGAATGACATAAGATTTAGAAACTGGGGGTGTGAAACAGGTCTCAAGCACATATTTGAAACCATAAGGACTGAAGTGCTAAAAGAGCAGAACAAGACACAGAGGATACAGGAGAGGATCTTTTTTTAACTGTCTATATTATTAAATGTACTAGGGCTTAGATATAATTTGCAATTTGATTTGCATAAGGAAGAAGGTTTTCAACCCCCTACAACCTCCAGAAATATCCTATTAATCATGACAGTTCATCACTCCTATTTATAAAAAAAAAAGCAAGGGTGATAAAATAACTAAAAATCTTTATAGTATTTTTATACTATTCAGATTATTTTTCCTTGCAACTTTGAAGAAGTCATGCTTTGTCCCATAGCTTTGAACTGGATTGTAAACAAATACTCTGACATCTGTATAGGTATTTATAGCCTGTTCTTCACAGATCTACACATTTGCAAACCAATTCTGTTCCCAGATATATCTGTTCAGAGAATTGTTGCTGTTTAAACTGTGGCCTCATCTGTAACTATATTTCATGTGCAGCCTGTTATATCTTTCTTCAGAAGTGTCCTTTTTACCAGCAAGTAACAGCAGATATAGAACATGGGATTGTGCTGCTGTGCCTCTCTGCATTAGAGCTCCTCCTTCAAAAGCTAGCAGTGGTTCAGAAGTTTAAAAGGTTTTCTGCACTTCAAGCATTCCCTGTCCTTTCCTAATCTACATACAATCTAACATAATTGTTTGGGAACGTGATTCTTCATTGTTTTGCATCATCGGTACAGAGGGGTTATGGTCTCTTCAGAGTAAGCAAATGACAGATACAAACTCAACGATCTTCTACGGTAACAAAGTTTACTCCTATTTCCCACAAATCTAAAAGGCTGTAAGGTTAGATGTTTTTCTGGACTCTGCGAAAAAAATTACTTTCTGACCTTGAGCAAGTATTTCACTTCTCTATGATTTACTTTGCTCACTTGTAAATCAAAAACTTTGTCATCTCGTTGAGAGGGATACTCTGCAAATTTATTACCATTGCAGAGAATTTTATCTATCTGATTAAAGATGCCTTGTAAATGCCAGGAATTATTGTTGATCAATGGCAGGAAATGCTCTTCCGTGTGATTGCATTGAATGCCCAACAGCTGATGTGTGAAGTGCTCTCCATATTGACCAAAGAGGTTTATCCAGTTCTACTTAACTAGGCATGCAATAGGGAACTAGTCTCTAGTATTGGTTAAACACCACACACACTAGAAAATTATTTTAGGTCATATTCTCACTAAAGGAAAACAGTTCACAAGTACCACAGACTCACAGATTTTCTTGCCTTTGTTTTGCTTTATATTAATCACTGTGGAAAGGGGCATAAGGTCCATACCTTTTAATTTGTCAAAAAACAAAAGCCATACTGGGAAGTAAGCAGCACAAAATCTTACAATTCTCTATTCTGCAACATGAATTTTATCTTCTTTAATAAGCTATTAGGGGAAGAAAACCCTTTGGCAGAGACAAAACGTATCTATGGAATACACATCTGTAGACATGATTCAGTACTAGGCATAACTTCAGCTTTTTTAGCTTCTATCTTCTACTAAACTGTGAAGCGTGACAGTGAAATAAAAGACATTTAACATACATTTCTTAGTAGTAGCTTTGTATTATAGTGTGGGTAAACAATGTCTACCTTTGCAACAAAATATTGCAATTAATGTTTATTCTCACAGCAGGTCAAAACTTAAAATGAAAATATTGGAATGTCTTAGTACAAAAGACAAAATAGGTAGTAAGTAAAAAGTACCATACCTAACCCTACAAAAATGTGTATCTTTAGAAGAGTTGTTGTGTCTTTCACTTTTCATACACAGTTTTGATTAATCCTATTCTAATTAATAAATCATGACATGGATTTGCCACCATACTGAGGTGCCTCTGAAATTTTCCCTTGCATAGTTGTCATTTGCATAGTGACCCAGAAAACTTGCTTCACTTTCCAGGGCTAAAATATCCAGAGAAGCCATGTCATGGTGCTGTTCTCTTAGTATGTTTGCAGAGGGGCTGTGAGTAATTATCTTTATTTTTCTTATAATATATAATATAATTATATTATATTATTTATGCTTCATTTTCTAATCACGTTACTGTTTGAGCCTTGTGCTTTATGTATTGGAAATTACACCCACCTATGTAAATGTGTATACCAAAATGAATGTATAAAACCTGTCATTGAGCATGGGTTTATTCAGGTCTATGATTTCTCTCTGCATTCACTCCTACATGGAGAGCATCCACTTCTCATCAGTTTGGACCAGTTTGGGTAACTGAAAGCCTGTGAGTTTGCATGACAGCTCCACAGAATTTGTCTTTAAAAATATAATCCATCTGAAAATGCTCTCAAAGCAAGTGCATTAAGAGAATATTAAATATGCATGACTGAAAACAGAAATCAGATAGTGAAATTGTTCAATACAGTGCCTCCTGTAACTGCAGGCACTGCTTCTATTATAGTATCTCAGATTTCTTACAGTTGTGTGGATATGAATGAAACCTGTGTGACTAAACGTGGTTTTGGTCCCAACTGGCTGCCTCGCCCTCTTGAGAGGGGTGACTATCCTGGAAGGCAGATCCATCAGATCTCACTGTAGGTCCAGTTCTGAACCACTGCAGGCTTCAGCCCTCTCTTCTAAGGTAATGTGACATTTCAGCATCGTGAGCTGAAAGCCATGGCCTTTAAGGACAGGACTCATGAGGGGATCAAGTGTCCTTACTCAGCAGTGGCAGCATCTGTCAGCCAGCATGGCTGGGGACAGCAGCCACTCGACTGTGTGACCATGAAATGTGCTGCCACATGTCAGTCAGTGCTGTCGGTACAAGACAGCAGTGGGTGATGCCATTTCCCTCACTACCAAATGTGGTCAGGTTCTTCTCTGCACAGCCAGTGCAGAGGATTAGTCACAGTGGCTGCATTAGGCAATTTGTTCCTGAGCATCACCAAAGAGAGTCTGGCAGTGCTCTTGCACCGGTTTATATCAGTGCGTTTCTGAATTCCAGTGGTGGTGATCTTGATTTACATTGTTGTGAAGAGAAGAAAGTCAGATGCTGTGTTTATACTATCCTTTATTATTTGCCAAATAGCACTGTGTATCATGCCAGGCAGTATTAGATACCATGAAGCAAACCTCCTAAAACAGGGGAAAAATGTTGGAAAAATCCCAGCTCAACTGTCATCTGATATCTGGGTGTTCTCTGTAGCCTGTAGCGTACACAGCATGGACAGGGGTCCTAAAAGGGAAAGTCACCTTCTTCTCTACTCCTCATGAGTGTATCTGTTGTGGGCAAGCTTCTTTTGATGGGATAGGAAGCCATACTATTGTCTACTGGTCTGCAAATGATAGGTGCTTTTACAGAACAGGGTGACTCTGCCTAAGGAAGTCTTCTCTTTTGCTACATAGCCTGTTGCTCCCTTGGAAGCAGTCCAGGAGGTTGCTAGTCTTAAAAAAGGCCTAATGACAATGTTCGATATAAAACATCAGAAAAATAATGTATTTGTAATATTTCCCCCTCACTTTCCTTAAGGGAACAAATTTTCTCTTTGACTACTGGAAGCTAAAAATGCCCTTCCAGTGGTGAAATTGTCACCCATTTAATTTAAAGGGAGCCTTTTCTAAATGTGGTTTCCCACAGTATAACTGGACCCCAAATCCCTGTATTAAATTATATTCTGTGAGATTTCCCCATAGAGATATACATATCTCCCCATAGAGATATACAAAAATATAATGCTGATGACATAAGTACATAGAGAAAACAGAGACAAACTGCTAGACATCTATTAGAAAAAAACCCTGAATAAATTGTATTTGTTGAATCCTAAATGTCTAAATGAATGTTGTGCTTTCAAAACAGTAAGCACATCAGCCTGTGAATCCAGTATCTCTTTCTGGAGAGATTCTTTCTATCACTTTCTGTTGCTTTCAAGTAAGTTTTTTGTAGTGTCATTAACTTAGTATTTGAACACAGAAGAGTAAGCACTAAATGTTAGCTGCTGCTAAGCATAACATCCTTGCTCTTCATTTTTGGTGGTTTTGCATTTTATTGTATATTTCTTTTCTGCCAAAATAATCTTATTAACCTGAAATATGTATAGCCCTTGAATGACATAAATCAATCATATTTCCCTAGATGGTTATCTTTGCTGATGTAGTTCCTCTGCTGAGAATTTCTGCATTGATTTAAAAGTGCAGAAAATGAGTGGGGTTATCTAACTTGACTTTTTATTCCCACCTTTTTTTTCCCTTTAAGATGATGTACTTCTATTTCCAACTCATCGTGTTTTAAATAGCTGATCATGGTACCATATCATACTCATGGATGACTTTGCTGCTCTCTTTTATGTCAAAGGACCATCTCTCCTTTCTTTCTTCACTATAGTCAAAGTGGCTATCACTCAGTGTTCTCATTACTTAGACTAGGTAGATCTAATAGGTGCACTAAAACAATTTTTAACTTACCTGAGTCTGTTAGTCTCCTGTGAGTTTTCCCCCAGAGCTTGTTCTTAGCACATTCAGTAACATGCCACACGTACCAGTTTGTTCTGCTAACACATCCACCTGTGCTCATTCTTTGCGGAAATCCAGGACTACTGTGATGCAGACCTGTACAACAGATGACACTGGATTATGCTCCATATTTGTAAAGGAAAATGAACAGACTGAAGACTGAATTACACTTTATGGACTTTTTTCCTTTTCTATTTTCATTTTCATTATCCTATATTCTCTGAGACCCCTCTTTACATATATTGCCTTGGGCTGATTATTCTAGCTGCCTTTGGAGAAGGTACAGAATATATCCAAAGAACGAATTTTTGAAATACAGGCAGTTGCTGAGGCAGAAACTCACTGCCAAAACGAAAACCAGTGACAAGCCAATAAAGTAAAATTAATAGCAATTCCACTACTTTAAAAAGATACCATTGAGAATGAAGCAATAAATATTCAACAATGGTTTTATGGAAATATTGCATCTTCAGGAATTTAGGTTGTGAAGTGGGCTGAATGATAAAATAAGAAAAAAATAACAGTTAAGAGTTTCATTTACAGTCTTTGGTTGAAAGCCAATAAATGAATAATTTTTGGTACTTTATATCAAATGAAGTAATATTTTCCTGCTCATATCCAAAGTGAGCTCTGAGGAACATGGTAGACTAACACCCTTCCCCTTTACAAATGAGAACTTTCTAGCTGAATTAGAATAATTTTCAGTAATCAAGGTGATGTCCAAACATAAAATAATAAGACACTTCTATAAATAGCATGGTTGTAGAATACTACTGTTTTATAATCCTCTTCAGGAATTATCATCATGGTCATGTCAGCAAGTATGTAGAGCCCATTGTCAAGAGAGGTGTATTGCCAGGGATGGACCTGCTCATTTATTGAGCATGAAAGGTGCTTTGCCTCATGTAAGAGGAGGAAAAAAGAATAGTACAGGAAAAAATATATAAGAGGGAAACTTTATTAAAAGTAGTAAAAAAGAAAATGAAATATTAAATCCAGAAAGTTTCTGATATTAGAGAAGAATAAGAGACAAGAAGTGCTCAGTTGGAAAAGGCCTACAAAAATCATCTAGTCCAACAGCCTGATCACCTCAGAGGTGACTATTTGCTTTTCATGGGAGATGTTTAAATTCTCTATAGTTGGTTTTTTTCAGGTTTTTTTTTTTTATAGAAAATAATTAATTGGCTTACTGAAGTCCTTAAAGCATGCCATGCAGGTATTTTAGATTTATTATATTATTAGAATTAAGGGCAAACAAAATAAGCCAACAGCACTTATGAAAATCTTTCAAAATTATGATGGAAAATGTTGCATGAATTACCATATTATTTAGGGTTTTTCTGAATTTTTGGTGAATTAATAACGGTTGCACACAGGCAAGTGCTCTAAGCACAGGGGCCAATATAAATTCGATTGTGTTTTAGTGGGAAAGAGTGGTAGCAGCAGTTTTCTGCCCTTGAATAAGCAAGGATATGTCACTGTGGCAAGTAAGAAATGACACGATTTCTTCATTTAGAACATGATCTGACTCCTATTTATTGAAAAAACTGACTCCTTTTTATACCTTTTTGGACAGGCCACTCTCATTGGTAGGGAGAGTGATAGAACTCTTCACCCGCATTGGCCAAAGCCGAGAGACATCAGAGAATGTCCATTCCATAGAAAGAATCCAAAACATTAAAGATTCGTTACAAAAACAATGTCAATGTTTAGGTTTGAACTGTGAGAACAGACCTTCCAAAACCAAAACATCACAAAGGAATAGAACTTAGAAACTTCAGGCCTAGGAAAACCAGACTACAAGGATACGTAGCAACGACCCCTTTTACTGACTCATTGATACAGTGGGGGGAAATTCTTTTATTAGATTCACATCACAACTGCCAGAATACTGAAGGTACCAAATGAGAAATAATCCCCACAACCAGTCTTTAAAATAGTAAAGTAAAATACATCAAACATTCATACGGTTTGGATGAAAATGGCTGATCTGAAATGTAAACTCAAACATCCCTAATATTCAATACACCACATTAAACATCATGCTGTGTGATTATAAAAAAATCCAAGCCTGGAGTTCAGAAAGTTGTATGTTTAGTTGGTATACTTGAGAATCATAAAAGTCATCAAAATGTATAGGAGGTGCATGGTTGGTATAATCAAATCTTGAAGCTGTGGGGAATGAACCAGTGGCACCGTTTTTGGAATAAATGCAGGCGAACTGAGCTATCGCATTAAAGCTGACAGCCCTACTACACAGCTCTAATCTGCAGTGCAAAGATCTGGGTTAGGAAAGGATGGAAATCTACAGATGCACTATTACAAGTCTGCCTTTCTGAGCTTGTGGATCAAAGTCAAAAATCATGCCTGATCAGAAACATCAAAAACCACGGACAATGTAAATAATTCCAGAAAGAGGCAGATGACTTAACCTTCTTTTGTGATTCTTTTCTAAACAAAAAATCTCTAGACGCCAAGACATTTTCAATGCAATGACTGTGTTATCTCCCTTCAGATGCTGAGGTAACACAGTCAAAATAGCACTGATGATTCTTGCAGCTTGATGAGACAGACTTCCCTTGAATTGCTGCAAAGTTTAAGATTCTCATCCCCTGTTCTCAAGAGAATCATCTCTTAAGAGATTTCCCAGCACTCTAACTGCACATTTTGATGGTAATGGGAAGTGGCAACACTTCCAAACTTGCAGGACCTTGGTCACCTTGGGTTTCATTTAATGCTGGTGCTTTTGGTGGTTCTTTAAAAACGAAAAAAAAAAAAAAAAAAAAAAAAAAGGCTCTCTCATGCTTTAATAAAGTGGAAGTAAAAGGTTTGGCACACAGAATGGTATTTAATAGATGAGTATATATCTGGGCTTTAAAACTGCTACAAATGGTCATATATTGTAGCAAAAGAAGTAAGGAGTTTATTATACTATAGTGTGCTGCTGCTAATTTATAAGCTCTTTTTCTTAGGTTTCAGCAGTTGCTAGAAGCACATGAATGTTTCTGTCACGTCTTGGAAACAAATAACAAAACATGTCCATAGGGAAAGTTACAACATAAAATTGAATTTTAATAGAGCAGGAGGGGGCTGACAGCAAAAATAATTTCATCTGCGAGGTTGCAGATCAGCGTATTGCAGCTGAGAATACTCTGGCAGTTGCGTAGATGTGAGCTCCCGTGTGTAACACTAACCCAGTCCCTGCCTGTCTCACAGGGAGAAGGGGTAATTCTGTGAAGGTGAAATGACATATAGTACAGACCTGGTAGCCATATGCTTAGTTTCTTATGAATATCTTCATTTTTCTTGACAGCCTGTGTCTGGTGTTCCCAGTTTTTAACTCAGTAATTTTTCCTAACATCATGTCCTACAGTTTCAGGCAAAGGAGCAGAGCTGCTGCTGCCTGGGTACCGACTGGGCTGGGGGAGGGGCAGTGGGGGGACACCAGCATCGGTCACTGCCCTGGGGATGGGGACAGGATGGACACAGTTGTAGGAAGCTGCAGACTGGTGCTGCTGTGGCATCTCTGGAGCAGGGGCTGATGGCCCTGGAGGGCTGACATGGGGTGGGAAGTGTGGAGGAGGCCCAGGAGTGTGGGCAGGGACAATCAGGGCTGGTGGTACCATTGGGGTCCTCAAGTACTGAGTATAAGATCTATAAAATCCTCTCTTCTGACTACATTTTCCCTCCCAATTGTATGGCAAATATTTTCCTACCATTTCTGCTGGAGGTAGTGTACTGAAACAGATAAAAACATAGATATATGCAATCTAAACCTGCACTTTCTGCAGACAATTGTCCATCATCACAAGGCTGGTTCTGCCACTCACAGAATATTAAAACCAAATACAGAGAATCAAACCCAGCTAAACTGCCTTAAAACCTCTCCGTGCATTTCTGTGTCAAGGAGAGACAGGAAGAGGATGTCTCTCTGTTCCCTGCTGGATGGAGCAGGGCACAGAGATCCCTGGTGTGGGCTGCCCTGAGCTTGAGCACTCCTCCACTGCAGCATGGAGCCACTGTGCTGATTGAGGCACGAGGAGTAACTGAGCAGTGCTTCTGCAGATGCCAGCTGGATAACACCATAAGGCTCCCTGCTCCATGTGAACCCAGCTCAGGGTTGGGATCATGCAGAGCCGGCTCTGCACATGGTCAAAAATGCACATCAGAACCAAGTCCCAAACATTTTTATAACATTAATTTTACAAGAGAGAGACAACAAATCAAAAGAGATCTTCAATTTAAAGGAGAAATGAAGAGACTTCAGATACTGTAATGCAGTCACCCCACAAAAGCACTACTCATGGCAAGCTATGTTGTATAAGGCACTGTGCTGTTTGGTTGGAAACTCAGTCAGCCCTCATAGTTTGTCCTTTGCAAATGCTCAGTTCCTATCCTAAGACCTGGGTAGATGCAAATAGAAGGCAGACCAGAAATGAAAAATATAGCAAAAGGACCCACATGTAACTTATCTTTTTAAAGAAGCAATACAGGAAGACACAAGACATTGGTGTTGTGGTCATTTGAAACCTGAAAACTCTCTTATCAGGCTTGAGCACTTCAAATCTATGGTTACGAGCTCCTTTCTTACCAAGACGTGGTTTTCCCACACATAGGAGGCGCATGATTGGCAGCTGTCAGAATCAGGAAGGAGGCAGTAGGTAACCTTTGCAACAAATTGGGGGGGGGGGAAACAAGAGTGAATTTGAAACATTAAATATTTTAATATTAACCATGAGTATTTATCTCCTTCTCAAATTTGCTGCTTGGTAAGAATGAAGCATCTCAGAGTTTTACTGATAAGATAGGTGATTAATGAGGGTCCTGGTCCAACTTCTCTCATGTACCTGAACTAAAAGCCAGTTTTTATGGTGGTAAGAGAGACCCTAAATCCTGCCTATGAAAGCTATAGCACTGTTCAGACATCAGCCTAACAGACACTTTGGGAGAATTTGTGAGTGACCCCCCCCCGCCAACAGAGGCTACTGCCTTTGGCATTCCACTGGAGAGTGCTATAATTTCACCTTATCACTCCTCTGAGGAATATTTTTTTAAAATTGCTTTGGCTCCAAAGTAATGTAGGTGTTTCTGAAGATAATACATTTATGCAAAAGGATAATGGCTTGAATCTGTGTGCATTTGTTTTGTATTGGTATTTCAAGTGCTTGTCAAATGCATGGCAAAGAAGGTGTTCAGAATGAAGGAAGAGTAAATGAAAAACCTTGGCAGCAGTAGCCTCAAATTGTGAGACTTTTGTAGACACAAACCATATATTTTTTCAGCAAAATCAGCAAAATCATTATAGTGATTTTTAGTGAAAAATCTAATGCCACACTCTAACTTGCTTCTGTAAGGACCCACTGTATTTATGTTAAGAAAGTCTATTGTGATAGTCTTGCTGTTTCATTTCTAAAAGTGTTCTTGACTTCTGAGTTCCTCATCTTCTCCTTTGATCCTAAAGAATGTCAGTAGTCTGTAGTCTTGGTAACTTCATAGCAGCCAGCTGGTAGGAAGTCTCCCAAATACTGATACTGAGAAGTCTAGCCTGATTCCTTCACATGCTGTCCTTTCAATTCATTAAGATATATATTCCTTAAAATATCTATTTGGAAGTGCCCATTATATGAATGAAACAGGTCACATGCAATGCTTCGAAGAAGGCTTATTTATCTATGACATTGCCACTGTGATGACTGGAGGAAAGACAATGGAGGTTTAGACTTAATATTAATTAGAAAACTGATTAGTGAACTTGGCACCTTTATCTGAAAAACAGAAATATATTTCTGTGTAGTTTTGCTGTGGAAAGTGCAAGCACAACAGACATCTGAAATATCATGTTCTGGGGACAGCATTAACATGCTTTTTCAGTGGTAATTTTTGTGGAGTTAAGACTACCTATGATGGGTGAAGTTTTCCAGGATATGAAGAGGATGAAGTGAAAGGCATGGGCAGAAAGAACAGCAAAAATATGAGAGTTTGCACAATTATCTTCCACCCTGTATTCTGTTATTCTGCGGTAAAGAGTCTGGCTAAGAGAGGAGCCTGGACTCTCTGATGCATTATAACAGAGGGAAAAAGAGATATGTGTTCTGTTTACCTGCCATGAATCAACAAGAAAGAGGTCAGCAGGAACATGAAATGAATTATTATGAGAGTGCTGGACATTAAAAATTGCTAGCTCTCTCTTGCCTCCGCCTCTTCTTTCTGTATTTATGCTTTTGACTTCTAGTGGGAACAATTAAGAAGAAACAACGAGCCTCTACTGTCCTGACATAAAATGTGCAATAAAATCTTGCCTCTGGAAGAAAAGCTTATAATCCATCAGGGAGAAAATACCTCCCCCTGATAATTGTCTAGCAATGGCAGAGCACTGAGGACCCTCTGAGGATATGAGGCATGAGATTATAGCTCTAATAAAAATGTCTGTGAAACAGAGAGTAATTGAGATGTTTTAGAATATATTCAGCAACAATGAATGGACACAATAGGACAAAAAGCTATCAGTCTGCTTGAAATAACAGAATCAGCAGCCTTGCAGAGTTTTCTTCAAGGACAATAGTGTGGTTTGGTTTTTTTTTTTCTGTACTATACCTTGGAGGAGTTTTCAGTTTTAAAAGCACAATTGTGCCAGAGCAGGTTCTGTCAAACATGAATAATTGAATCTGAACAGAAATGCAGAATTCTGAAAACACAACTGAAGACTTTAGAAAACACTCAGAAAATGTACAGGCTAGGTTTGCTCCTCCTGGTCTCATAGGACTAAACTTGGCCTACCTCAACTGAGGGCACTGAAGTTCTGGTGGTGCAAAATTTCAGCAGATAGCTGTCAATCAGGCCCAGTATTTGCAGGGGTCTTTTCTTAAGTAAAAGGATCAGTGGGTATCTTTGCAAGCACCGATGTAGACAGTATGATAACATTAATATCAGTTAAATTACTTAAGACTTCCATTAATCAATGCTCTGAGCTCAGCATCTGCTCTTCCCTTTTGCACCAGTAACAAGTTGTAATTGTGCTTATTGCATTAGGCACTAATGAACTTCAATGCTTTCTCCAAGGGCACAGTGCAGATTACTGAAGCCTAATGACTTCTTAAGTTGTTTGTTCCTTAAAGAGCTCACCAATGTTGTCCTGCCCTCTGCCAGTAGCCTTGTCTTAACCTGGCAGCAATCTCGATAAATAGGTTGAGAAATAAAAAGAGGAACAGACGAGGTGCAAATTAAGCAGTGGGGGGGGCACATGAGAAACCAGGAAAAGACCCTTGAGTAGAAAGGGAGTCTGTAAATCTTTGGAGGAAATAGAATTGCACACAAACCATTACATCAGGCAGCAAACGGCAGAGAAAGAAAGGTACTAAAGAGGAAAAGAAGGGTGACTAGGGAAAGTATAGGTGGTTTCTCACCTACCTTTTGCAACAAAGTTTTCTTTTTTATGAAGTGTCTGTCAATCTTTAAAGCACTGCTTTGTAGTTTTTCAGTTGTACTAAATCTTCTGCTACAGAATGTATACAGCCATGGGGTCTCATGCATCTGAAGTGCAATACTAGCCATAATTTTTTTCTTTCTCTGTGATTAAGCAGTGTTTGACTTTTAGCTTAGCTGACTTCGAAATGTCAAGAATAGCATCAAAGCTTTGGCCTGTTTCTAATGTCTCAAATCCCATGCACTCAAAACTGGAAAAGAATATACTTTCTTCCCCAGGGCTTTGCAGATAAAGGATATTTCCAAAAACAGTGCATACAGAATTAGAAAATCAGGCAACAGAATCTCCTTTTTAACCAAGCAGCTGCTGTTAAAACTGAAGACTATATGCAGAGTGTGCCATTAGTGCCATTGCAGGAGAAGAGCATGTTTACTTATTACTACTTTACTAAAGAGCAGCTTTACACTCGCATGTGTCCCCTTGAAAAGAAAGCTCCATGCAGACAATTCCATATATATATATATATTCTCTGTGTGTGTGTATATATATGTAAGACTGCATTTCTTACTCTCCTGCAGTATGAGAACAAAACCTATCTATTTAAAGATCTATTTATCAATTTATTCCTGCTGGGTAGACCTTATTTCACCAGAGCTGCATGATGTCCAGTAAGTGCTTCAAGACACCTGAGATGCATAAAACATCCCGTTGTGTCCAGAAAAAGGCCTGTGTGTTTGCCTGATTTGAAAGTTCATTGACTATTGATGACTCAGGATATCTTTAAGAACAAAAATCAATGCAGTATGCCACTAGAAGGCAAATTATCTAGTCCAGCCTTCCAAAGAGATACAGAAGTTTGTTTTCTAGACTCAGTGGTTCATGAGAATTTGAAGATAAGAATCACATTACTTTCACTAACTTCCTATCTGCTTGCATTGATTCACTGTTTCTGACCCAATTTTGGAGGCTGCTGCCTCCAAGTGATTTATGTTTGAAACAATGCCATGTTTCATCTGAAAACATATAGTCACAGCTTCCAAGCTATATGAAGCATTCACCTCCAACTCCAGCACTTTGTGGAAACACTGCCTCCAAAGCTAATTCAGGAATCTAAAGATATGGGTGAGGTTTGTTACAATAGTACAATTTCCAAGATTGCTATTATTAACCATATTCAATAATTTCAGGAATGCTCTGTTGAGATGGTTAGTTAGTCTTCTAACCAGACAGAGGAGCATATATATAAAGAAGAGAAAATTGAAGAACAGCAGATAAATAGTAAAATTAAACAGAAAGGGGGAACACAATATCTGTGAGCTCGCAGTGGATGAGGCAGCAGGTGGGACTGGGAAAGAGCCTCTGCATCACTGAGTTCAACTCCCTGCAATCACACTATCATGGCATTGACATCAGGATCAGATAGATCCTCAGTGTGTCTTCTCCCTCACCTAAACCTCATACCACAAACAATCTCTGACACCATGTAACAGTTGCAAGACCATTAATGCAAATGGCAAAAAGCCTCAAAAATTACACCGTGGCATCACTTTAAAGAGAACATAAGAGAGACACAGCACTGCCATTAGTGAAACATCCCTGGAGAATTTCTAGCAGATGGACCTAACACTACACCCTATGGGAAACGAACAGCTGCTGAGTTTCTGCCAATCTAACGTGAAAGAAAAATTTAACCTGCAAATAAACACCAAAACTGACAATTATTTTGGCCTGGGAATGTAAGCAGGATATTGCAGCCACCAACCTGGGAGATTTTGTTGTGCCAAATCCTATTACATGTCAGAAAAAGTAGATCACAGACCTTTCTCTACCCCAATACCTGGTGGTAGCATTGCCAAATATCCCCTACAACAGATGATATCAGGAATAAGAAATTTAAATTGTGTGGCATATATGAGATAGCACTTTCCCTTATTTGTCCTCTACTTACCTGTTCAAGGTCAGACCAGAGTATTGCTTCTCCCACGTGGTGTGAAGGAAGGGGTTACAGGTGACCTTGCCATTGATAAGTCACAGTTGTAGGAATTACCAAAGAAGGGGAACAGCCTTGCTCTTAATGGATTACAGCTGTGACTAATAGGTGTGATAAAAGGAGTGGATTGGTTGGCCAAGGGAGGAAGAGATTATTGTAGAGGTACAGGAGCATTGAGGGAGAAGGAAAGATCCAGAGAGACACAAAGAACAAAACAAGAGAGTTACTGCTGGCAAAAAGATCTGCTGTGAGGTCAGTCTGGGTCTGATGGAGTTGGAGCCTGCAGTTGTAGTGGAATTAGGTGAAGGCATGTGGTCAGAGTCTCCAAACTAATGGCAGTCATAGTACAGCAGGAGATAGCCAGCAGTCAGAGTCTGCACTTGGACCCTACAGTAGGAGCTTGCTGTAGTCAGAGCCAGGATGGTTGAGCTAAAAGGAAGAAAAAACTGGGACCCTTTTGAAGTTGTTAAATGTCTGTATCTTGGCTCTTTTCTAGCCCTAAAGAGAGGTCTACTGCAACACTCCCAGGACCCTGGGGAGTGACTGGCAGATTTGTGCGTCAGCCCCAAAACCTGCCTCAGTCACATGATCAATGCAGTGACTCCTGTGCTGTCCTTACACCTGACCCAGACCAGAAGGAGCTTACCCTTTCCTCTGTAGATCCTCAGCTGTGAGGCCTTCAATGTGTAAAACTGAAATAATAAACTTAATCTCTGTGTTCACTTACATTATTATACCCAGACAGTTGAGGACTCACATTCATCCAAACAGCTCATCCTCATATTAACCCAAAAGCCAATCTGAGAGACCATCCATTTCAAAGGTTTCTCTCTTCTCCTACTGGCAATACCCCTCCTCCAGCAGATCCAGCTCCACCTCTAGTCATATTCTAGCAAGACAACCTTCAACAATAGCAAAAAGAACTAGAGTTCATTTCCCGAAATTTGAAAATACAAGTTTTAAGACTCAAACACTCCAGCCCAGTCTAGGCTACTTTCTGCTTCTCTAGCTGGTGGTGTTCAAACAAGGCCAAGAGAGATGAGGTCATTGGTCATAATTATAGATAAAGAGAAATAGGATCAGTGTACAAACAGACCATTTTCCACCTATGCCTGCAGTGAAATGCCAGCCCTCTTCAAAAAAGCCAATATTTTCAATTGTAGGGAATAGCTCAGGCAAACCTATTTTAGAATTAATTTGCAGTCAGAACCAAAGTTGAAGTATTTCTCAAGTGACTGAACCACAGGAAAGGATAATTTCACCCGTAGAAGAGGTTGGCTTAATTATAAGGACTCTAGACATTTATATTTTATCTTAAAATATCAGTAATGTAAAGATACAATTTCATTTAACTTTGTTCAATTTTGAATAATTTAACCATCCTATCTCCAGCTAACTTGCTTGTCATTAAAAAAATGTACATGGTCTCATTAGATTGTTTGCTTTACCATGTTCAGCAAGTAAATTTACTGAGTAGTCTTAATGTAGCCATAGGGGAGTCAGTATCATGTTATCCCATTGGGGAGCAGCATATAGCAGCAGCAGGAACTTAATACCGTGTGGCAAGTCTAATAAATCCAATAGCCCCAGTTGGAGGTAGACCAGTTCCACCAGTTCTGAGTTTCAAAGAGACATGTGTGTTTGATTTGGGGAAGCGGGAAAAAGGGGTAATCAATCTTGGATGGACAAAAAGAGCTGATGCCACACTTCCTTGAGGACTTTTGTGACTGACTCTCTCCAGACAATGACTTGTACTCAGTAGGACTGCAGAAAAGAATCTACATTGAAAAGTCTGCTATATATACTGCCTTGTCACTGAATGGAGATGAGAATCTTAGCAGTACAATAGGAAAATAGGACTGAATAGGAAAGGAGGAAGTTGTAGACTGAAAGTGAAACTTTCTGTCTTATTACACTCTGGAGGACTTGAATAAGTGCTTTCTAATTAGCTTGTATTTCACTTGACATATTTATGGCTGTCGCAGCACAAGAAGACTGATACACGGGGCTTTTTATTAAAGGGTCTCCAGAGGAAAGCATCCAAACCTGCCAGCAACCATGTTTCAAAGGTTTAACCTCTCTAACCGTTATGGTTCAGTTAGAGTTCTTCTTTTGCACGTGCCAAATACATCATTCTGCCAAGTGAACTGTAAGCTTCACTTAGGTAATTACCTTCTCTATTTAATATGCAATGGCATTCCTTCTTATTTGTGGTAAATTTTACATGATTTGCTCATAAAACTTGCCTAATTATATAAAGATATGGTAACAGAAATGCTAAATGCTATCTATTGATTTACAGAAAGCAGATGTAGCAAGCAGACACTGTTCATGACCAGAAGATGATATATACATTGAGGCACGAGTGCTCCACACAGTGTCTAACCTGAGCAGGCATGCCCTGATGCAGCTTGTTTTTCTGACCCGTGCTGTGCTGCACAGGCCCCTTTGCTGCAGGGTAAACTTGGGTGCTTGCTTGTAAAGGAGGAGCCTGCAAGCAGCTTGGTATTGGCACTCACACCACCTGCATGTCCTTGCCTTCATCAGAAACTGCAGCAGCAAGTTCTTCTGTAAACTCCTTTCTATCTGACAGCACAAACGATGAATAGAGTTTTGCTTTAAGAAAATCCTGAAAGAGCAGGAACTAACAAAAAATAAAAGGTGGTATAAACTTCCACATGGGTGGTATCTGGAGGCCTATCTGAAGCTGTGCAACACAGTATTAGCAGCATCTGGAAGGATGTAAGATTATGTATATTACCTGTCTTTCTCTGCAACACTGATGCTAATAAATAGCAGTGCTTGTCAGAGTCTGAATGCCTTTTTTACTGGGATCTTAAAAATCTAGCCCCTCGTGGTGCAAAGCAGCAGCTAATGAAGCAGTATCCAAGTCTGTACTCTCTTTTATCTACAGGACTGGTGTCATGGCTCCTATAATTTTTCTCTAATTAACAAGGTGCTTAATTAGACTGGAAAAGCTGTGTCTTGTTTGAATTTCTTTTTCCTCATCAACTGGGAGAACCATCCAGTCTGACTTTGATGCACTTAATTTTAGTGGCTTTCGTTTGCCCAGTACAGTTGGTTGAGACTTCCAATACTGCCCCAACAAGCTCTCTCTTTTTTTCCCCCTTTTCTTAAGGTTTTGTGTAATTTCATCCTAGCAAAGAATTTTCAGGTCATTAATCTACGTGTCACCACACGTAGCCAGTGTCCTGGCCACTCAGCCCAACATTTTCCAGACAGACCCTTGCCTAACCATCCATATTCATCTTGGTTGCTCAAAAACTTCTTTAGCATTGACTAGCTACTAAGCAAATGAGTCAGCTGCCTGTTTTACCCTCAGAGTGAACATTTTTCTGTGTGTTTCTATTCTTCACTGAGCTTGGATACAATGATATTAAGATACTTGTATCTGCACTAATTAGCAAGTACCATCCATCACAGCTGCTAAATGTAATCTTGGTTTTATCCTACAGAGGGTTTCAGTGGTTTTGTTTCATGTAGCTGCTGTGCCTTCCTTCATGATTGTTCCTTCATTTTCCCCTTTGGAAGAGCATCATCTTTTTTATCATTTACTCTCAGCCAGAGATTCCCTAAGGGAATCCCTCAGCTATTTTCTCAGATGTCTCCCTTGTGTCTGTAAAGCACAATGGAGCATGATGTAGCAGTGCTGACTTGGAATGAGATGATCAGAGCTCAGCTCCCTTCCTGAAGGTGCTCACTCACTTGGCTCTGCTGAGAAACAACAAGCATTAAATCCCAGGCAAAAGGGACAGGGATGCCACTTCCTTTTTTCCAACACCTAAAGTGTTAATTGTGTTTTGTTTTTTTTTTTCACAGGACTCATACCCTTTTCTTTTACTTGCACATCCATTTTGAACAACTGTGTATGAGAACATGCTTTGAGTATTGTCACTATTCTGAAACTTGTTTATATGTATTGGGACACCTCTTTCTCCAAAGTAAAATCCTACTTTTCTCTTGATTTGTATGGTGTGGTTTTTTCTGTCTCTTCATGGACTGTCAACATTAAATCTTACCCAAAGTTGAATATGCCCTTCTTCTCTTGCCTGTGTCACAATGAACAGCCTGAGTCATCTGACAAGGAAATTAGGAAAGTTCATTAACTTTGCTTCCACTGCTAATGTTCAAGCAAAGGTGAAATGAAAATGCTTACAAAGTATAACTGTAGTGGTTTGACCTGGCTGACAGAACTGATATCCAACAAAGCCACTCTATCACTCCCCTCCCCAGTTGCATAGGGGAGAGAAAATACGAGAAAAGGCTCATGAGTTGAGATAAGGATAGTGAGAGATCACGGATGGATTACAGGGAAATCATACTCCATTTAGGGAAATTAGGTGAATTTATTACCCATCAAATCAGAGTAACATAATGATAAGTAAAATAAATCTTAAAAACAGCTTTCCTCCACCTGTCCCTCCTTTCCTGGCTAAACTTTATTCCTGATTCTCTACCTCCTCCTGCTCAGTGGTGCAAGTACATGGGAAATGGAGGTTACAGTCAGTTCAGCACATGTTGTTTCTGCCACTGCTTCCTCCTCAGGGAAAGGAGTCCTTCTCCATCTCTAGAATCCTCAACAAACTTCTCCAACATGAGTTCTTCCCACGGACAACAGTTCTTCATGAACTGCTCCATCATGGCTGCCTTTCATGGTGAAGTCCTTCAGGAATAGGCTGCTCCAGTGTGGGTCTCTCACAGGGTCACAAGTCCTACCAGCAAACCTTCTCCAGTGTGGGCACCTCTTCCTATGGGTCTCTCCATTCCAGGAACCTGCTCCAGCATGGGTTTACCACAGGGTCACAACATTCTTTTGGGCATCCATCTGCCCCAGCGTGGGTCTCCTCCATGGGCTGCAGGTGGATCTCTGCTTACCCATGGACCCCCATCAGCTGCAGAAGCATGGCCTGCCTCCACCACAGGCTGCAGGGGAATCCCAGCTCTGGTGCTTGGAATGCCTTCTCCCTCTCCTTCCTCACTGATGTTGGTATCTGCAGAAACTTTTCTCCCACAGTCTCACTCCTCTTCTCCGGCTGCATTTACTTCTGCTCAATAACTTTACTTCCTAAATATGTTATCACAGAGGCATTACTTCCATCACTGATTGCTTTGGCCATGGACAGCAGTGGGTCCATCTTGGAGCCAGCTGGAATTGGCTCTGTTGGATATAGGGGAAGCTTCCTGCATCTTCTCTCTGATGTCACTCTGTAGCTCCTCAGGTCACAGTGTGACCTGAGGGGAGGGGGGAAGTAACTAAAGTCAGCTTCTCTGAGCCTCTGCACTCCCCTGCTACCAGAGCACTTGCCATGCAAATGCAATGCAATAACCAAACAAAATACACACACACAAATAAAAAATTAAAATATAGCTTTGTTCAGTGGTGACTCTATTAAAAAGAAATTGTAGTAGATGTATGATATCTAGATAAGATGAAAAATAATCCTTACGCTGTGGAAGAAAATCAATATAATCAAAATGAGCATGCTCAGAATCCATATGTAATCAATATACCATTATTTGTATAGGATAAATATTTTTCACTTAAATAAGAAGTTTAAGCCTTTCGTTGCAAGAACTGGGCAAAAATCCAAATTGCTTACTGATAAACTGCAGTAACTACGTACAAACAAGAGATGAAAGATTTTTAGCTTGCCATTCATGATATATCCTGAAAACAGAAAAAAAAAAAGCATTCTCAAGTAAGCCCTATGCTGACTAAAGCAAAAAGGGAAATCTAGCCTCAATTTCCATATAATAATTTTTAAGAGGTGCCTAGAACTTTTATCTTTGGCAGTGGTTTAATGCTTGATACTTGTACAAGAGGTTTCAGAGATTAAGGGTTGCTTCCTTGCAACAAGGAATAATTGGGGAAGCATAAATATTAACCTTTTTAGGAGGGGGAAGAAAGAGAAATGGATTTCAGGAAAGATCATCTATTCTGCAAATTGAAACAAGGATTGAAAAATTTTAACAAACTTAAGATCTTGGTAGTTAAAATTAGGTAAGACTGTTGATATACAGTTCGGGAAATAACCTAGCAATTGAGGTTAAAACCCATTAATAGTTCTGGAAAAATTGGATGGGTGAAACTGATATGAGACACAAACACAGAGAGAGAAGCTGTGTGAGCACAGGGCAGCTGCAGGGTCCAGTTGCAGGTGGTAACATCTGCATGTGCAAGGGAATTGCTGGCTGAGGGGATTGAGCTGCTGCTGCCGTCCTTTGGCTGTACAACATGACCAAAGAAAGGTCATTTTACACTACCCAAATCTTGCATGACCATGTAACTGAATACAATACCAGTAATTTCCCTTTAGTTTTCCCTTTCCTGTCAAAAAACCAGGCTGTGGCTATCAAATGCCCCCTGGGTTGATATGCAATAGCTTACTTTTAATAAACAAATAGTTTTAGTAAACAAATAGTTTACTTTTTTTTTTTTTCTCCCTTAAAGTATAGAACAAAGGGATTTGGCCATGCTGTTACATGTATAAGTCTGTGTGATTGTGTACATACATACACACTTACATACACACAGAGACTTTATATTTTGGTAATGCTTTTACTACCATAGAAAGGATGACCCAGAGACATGTGAGTGCATTAAAGACAGCATCTTAATAAATTCTAGCCTTCCAGTCTTCCACTTTGCTGATTATGGTCTTCTAAATTGCACATTTGAGATGAATTGCCTTAAAAGTACTGGAGTTCAGGGAAAAGAGGGGGAGGTGAGGGAAAAAAAATAGTAATGTTCCATTAAAGCTGTTATCTCAAGTTTTGGAATAGTTTTTGTTTGGTGTTGTGGGGTTTTTTTGTTTGTTTTTGTTTTGTTTTGGTTTTTTTGTTTTTTTTTTTTTGTAAAATGTTACATTATAACTCAGAAGCAATTTTCTACCCAGGTTACAGTAGTTATGTTGATTGTCATTAACCATACAATACGGAATTGTGTTTATTATGAAGTGCTATCCTGTGAATAACACAGGCATAGCTCATGAATACCATGTACTTAATTGGGGTCTCAGCTTGAAAGAACCCCCAGCTGACAGTGAAAGATAGACAACATTATCCTAGATGTAACCCCATTGAAGTGATACACCACAAATATCTTACTCTTCCATGCATTTAAGGGAATTGGGAATAGTATCCTGAAAATGATCTAAACAATATGCAAGTCTTTCACTTTTTCAGACATGTGTCATTGATACTCATAATGGCCTCTAAATTACTTTCACTGTATGCTCTAAAGCATTTCCAGCCTGAGTAGTATTATTAAAATGCTGAGAATTTCTTAAAGAAACTCATTTGCTATTTTCCAAATTGTGTTATATAGCTTAGGACATAAACATTTACATGCCCTGGTAAAGGAGAAAATTGTAAAAGCTAGCACCATCCCACAGCAGAGAGTTTAAATTAAACAATATATATGGATAGTGTGCCTCAGAGACCTCTATTACCTCCTTAGTGGGGTCAGACAAGTACAGACACTGTTGAGAGTTATAGTAACAAGAAACCAAATGTATTTCCAACAAGTAAGGCAATAAAAGGATCTTTTATTAGCTATCCAGAAATAATGTAAATTCTTATATATGACCCAGTAGAGGTGGATTTTCTGCCAACATCATAGAGTCATAGAAAAATTCAAGCTAGAAGAGCCCTCTGGAGGTCACCTAGTCTGTTTGCCTGCTCAAAGAAGGCATGGCTAGAAGCGATTGTTCAGAATCCCATCAAGAGTTAGTTAAACATCTCGAAGGAAGGAGAGTCTGTAGTCTCTGAGGATCCCTTTTCCAGTGCCTGACCACCTTGACCCCCAGCCTCAAAATCAAGCTTTTCAAAGCCTCTGAGTGACCAGGGCCTTTCTGTGTTGCAGTGATGGTTTGAAACTCATCTTATACACAGTGCTCTCACAAAACCAGAGAAGTCTCCAGTGATGCATTGGTGGAGGTGGCTTAATCCAGCATCACCTGTCTCAGCATTGCTCCAATGCTGCTGTAGCACTCTGAGGCTCCAGGGAACTGCTGTAGTTTAGGTTAATGAGAGACAGCTCCTGAGGAAGGCAATTGCAGAACCACCATTGTTCACACACTGATCATTTTGCTAACAAAATTAAGAATATAAAAATGAGACCAGATATTTTTAGTGGAGATTTTAAAAAAGAAAACTCCACTTTGTAGCCTTCTTTATAGCATGAAAAATACCTGTATAAGTTTTAGAACTAGCTTAATATTTACATTAATGCAGTACCTTAATGCCAAAATACAAACACAGGGTTTATAAATACAATACATGAAATATAAATATCTAAATATGTTGAACATTTATATGGTACTTCTCATTCTCTAGATTTTCATCTTGACTCTTTTGCCTTCATACATATAGACAAGTAAAACTTTAATAAAATGAATCAAAGTCCTAACCAATCACTTCTGCTAAGGATGTGAGTTCATGGGCACTCATTTCCATGTGGGCATCATGAAAATCTCAACAGTTATCATAGCCCTTTCTCTTATGGTATACATTTCACCAGAAACATGCAGACACTGATCATGCAAGGACTGAGGACCTGTGGAAAGGCTTCTAGAGACTTCAGTCCCTTGTGCCTACAGCAAACCTGTTGACCGAAAAATTGCTTTTCACCAGCTGATAATAGCCAATCTTTGTATGGCTTGACATAGCAGCCGTTTTTTGGGCCTGGGTGCTGACAAGAAAGTTTACTGATTCTGAAGAATAACTCAGTTCCTAGCACAAGGATTTGAACACAATTCTCTCTCCTGGTTATTCCTGAGGCTGAATGATTCCAGTAGCATTCCAGTCCCAAACCCTGCTCTACACGAGAGAACCTGGGTTATGGTTAATATCTGGATAATGGGAATGGTACCAATATCTTATGCTTTCTCTTTATGTCAAGTCACTGCTTTCAATCCTATAAATGGTTTGTTTACAGCAGAGATTTATGAGGCTCTCCCAGCTTCCACACTTGGCTTCAGGCAGACCCCTCGCTACTGTGTATGCCACATAGTCACTTTTCTGCCCAGATGGCTTTTATCCAGACATGTCCTACCGCAGCTGCTCCCTTTAATGCCTTCCTTTCCTGCTGCTGAAGGCTCGTGGGACCCCAGTAGGGAGCAGGTCATGCAGGCTTCCACTTAGAAGCACAATGAGCCCTAATGTTCCTCCATTTTCCTCTGCTTTTTGGCACAAGTGAACATCTGGTCCTTTTCTGTAAAGCAACATTTTCCAGAAAATTAAAGCAACTTCTCTTGCACTGATCTACTGGCCAAAGGAGACAGCTAAAATGTGACACAGCAACATCCTCTGGTGACAAGAAGTGCCTACAGGCACTAAATTTAAAGCTGCGTTTTAGTTGACTCTGTTATCAGATTGTGTTTAAGGGCAACAGTGATACTTGTGGTAGACAGGAGGTTTTGGAGCAGATACTGTTGTAGCAGAACAATTTGCATGTGGTACTCTGTGGATGAATACAAAGTCTAAATTCAATTCTCCACCAATTAAAATCATGGATCAAGACTGAAAGCCATTACTATTGAGACCACTGTCTCCTTGGTTGTCTTTGAAATGTTCCAACAAGAGGCTGGATTCAGCCCATGCAGTATGACTTCAACTAGATCAGGTCACTGATATTAGGTAAATATAAATTAAATACCTCCACTCTTACTAATATTTATCACAGCTTTGCTCCTCTATAAAGAGGAGCTCACCATGAGGTTCTCAAATACAACAATCTGGCATTTTGTTGAAGATTAATATAGTTGCGCCTTTTTTTTTTTTTTTTTTTTTTTTTTTTTTTTTTTTTATGTGAACTGTTCTCTGTGGGATTTCTGTGGTGCTAAGGAGGTCCTGCATGTCAAATGTTCTACTTGTAACACAACCCATATGCATCACAAACAAAACCAAACCCAAATGTATTAAGATCTAACCAATAATTAAATATTTAGTATCACAAAGTTAAATTTTCCTAAATAGTATGTTGTACCTTTCCAAAAACATAACGTAAAATTGAGACCTTCAGAAAAATCAGGAAATCCAGAAGTAAATGTGAAGCCCTAAATGTAATAACTCGTCCAGACACCTCTTTCATAGGTGGAACATAGGAGGAACAGATGAAACACTAGAGAAATACAGAGGCCCCAGTTTTTTATTTAGTTCCATCAATAAATTATATTAGCTTCCTTCAAACAGCACAATGCTGTCATAAAACCAGTATCATATTGGTTGGTTTGACAAAAATCATTAATTCCAAGTAAACAATCAATGGAAACATTTTTGTATTATCTGGGTAAATTCTACTAAGTTTAATCCTCTGTTAACCACAAACTTGATTTTACCTATTGAATTACAAATTTGCCCAGTTGAGCCCCAGCTTGTAATGACCAGCAAACCAGCTATGAAGCTTTTTTCCCTCAAAGCCATAGGCTGCCATAGGAGATCCTGCCAAGCTCACATTATCTCCCTGTGTAATTACAGCTTTTTACTTCAGTGGGGTGTGATTAGCTCAAGCTGTAACTCATTAAGTGCACTATAATTACAGTGCACTCAGCTTCACAGTTGGTTTTGACCTAGAAAGGGTGTGTTCCTGGGGTTATTTTAACAATCTGTTGGCAGTGCTCATAGCAAGGAAAACATCTGAAATTTGCCAGGCACTTGACAGTCTTGTTAGTGGCTGCCAGTGTTAAATGTGTCTGGATATTTCTGAGCATTCTGCATGTTGGTATCATTCATGTGTCTTTACCTAACATATCAAGATTATCTCTTCTTCTAGCAACAGATGCCCAGTGGGGAGAAAAAATAAAAAGTTTTTTTATTAACTATGAGATTGTTAATTTCTGAATAAAATAATCGAAAAATTAAATATGCCATAAGAATTATGAAAGGCAGTAAAAATTACAAGCTGTGCACAGGAGAAGTCTCATTTTATGATAAGGAATTATATTTTAGTGCAATTAGGGCAGCAGCTGCTTAATGCCTGGACTGAAAAAAAAATCAGTTTTCACAAAAATCTTTTATGACAATTTAGCATTACAGATGTATATAAAAGAGAAATATTATAGCCACCTTAAAAAGATTGTTCTCCATTTTTAACATATCTTTCTAACATTTTATTTGAATTAAAGTTGCTAGGCATCATTGCATCAATTTAACCATACTCATGAAGAAAACTCCCAATTCATTTCCCATTATGATGATGGCCTGGTGACATAAAACCTTACCTGCCAGTCACATCATATATTCTCTTTTTTTTTCTGTGTTGAAAAGTCTTCCTGAAAATCTCTCTTCTCTGTCTTTCTTTCAATGGGTGTTGCTTTCACCAGTTATTTCTGGACGTATGAACGTTATGATAAACTGCTTCTGCAGGACCAGAATTGCTTTTCACCTGTTAAGAAGCAAGAATTGATCACATGAACTATAGAGTAAAGACAAAATTAAATTGGACTTTTCTTTAATCAGTAGGGAAGGAGAATTTTCCATTCAAAAAATTGTGGAGGTTAGGCTAATGTCTTTAAATCACACATAATTAATGGCCTGCACAATGGCCTGTGATATATATTGTGAAAGTTTTGTATGACCTCTTGGAATTTTATACCTTCAGGTGGCAGAAAGGGGTGGTATAAATGTAAAAAGCACTGGTATAAATGTGACAGAGAATAGCCTGTAGCATAATAGGTTGCAGAAAACAAACTTTTCAGCTGTGATTCTATGAAAAATAGCCCTGCTCTGCAATAAATTCTGTTCTCATCAGGGAAGCATAGTGGAAGAGCTCAGAAAAGTGGCTGTCAAAGATGTAACAGGCAGATTTTTCTCAACAGCGGGTTAACTTCACTCTTTCATGTGCACAACTGAGCCCTCTGAATCGCTCTGAAATTCTGCTGTCACTTATGCCCCACTGTTCTGGTCTTTTAACCCAAAGGCTTGCAAGGCACCCCCAGCCAAAGCAGGAAGAAACATCCCTCTTCCTCTGAATGAGGAAGGTGTCCCAGCAGATTAGCAGAGCACTGCCCGTGGCAGGCGGTATCTGGGTGAACAATGGATTACAAAGCCAAGGCACTGTGCTTTATTACACAGAGAAATTGAAAAAAAATTATCAGTCAGGCCTGCTGAGGGAATCTGAAAGAGATGAAACCCAAAGACCTTCAAGAACTCCTTTTCTTTAGGCTCTGCATGCAAGTGCATGTTGTGTGGCCTACATGGCTAAACGATGCTGGTTTAAAGCAAGGGGAAGATCATGTAATCCTTCTAAAGTGACATTATTACAGATGGTGACTGTGGGAAAGGGATTCATTTACCATCCCTTATAAATGCAGAGGCTACTTTTAACACAGCACAAGGCTTTTCTTACATGTCCCAAAGGGTTGTGTAATTCTGACAAAAGCTTCTGCTGTTCTAGCCCCGTGTAGCGGGGATTTGTGGAAGTTTTCCCAGGTCTTGTCTGGTTAAATGTGCAATTTATTAAAAGCCCAAGTCTGCTACTGCTTGCCATGATGAAAGGTGTTGTGGGCAGTCAGTACGGAGGCAGTGGAAATTTTATAGGTTGACAGACTTGACTCAAAGCAAAATATACTAGGCCTTTCTTTTTGTCTTCTCTTAATTTTTTCCCTGTCATTTTTCTAAGACATTATTTCACAAATTCAGTTTCTACAAACAGATATCTGGCTATAAAAGTAGTTGCTTCTTCATGAAACATTGCCAAGCTGATTTTATTACTAGATGTCCTGCTAAAATAAATAAATGATTGTGAAGAAAAGGAGTGTTTCCTTCCAAGCAGAGGGTGGAACATATGTCATGAGCTAGTTACTAAAATAACAATGTGCACTAATACAGATGGATTTACCAATCAGGTGGTATTTCAGTGATTTTATTAACACTTTCTTTTATTATTATTTTTATTTCCTAGTGCTATTTTAACTGTTTCAGATATCAAGTTAAAAAAAATATCAATCTTGTGTATTAAAGTTCCATAGATGTACTCTTCAAAGAAAACTTATTTAAATATGAGTTTTGTCTTTGTAGAGGTGGTTGCACTGGAGTCAGCAGAAGTTTTGCAAGAGTGAAATCAGCTTCTCAAATGTTTAGGACATGCCTAATGAAGTGGTTCCTGCAGTTCAGTTACTGGGGCAGCAGAGTAGGATGTATGCAACTTAGTCTCTGTCTTGGTGTTCCCACATAGAATCATCAAGGTTGGAAAATACCTTTTATATCATCAAGTCTAACCACCCACGCAGCACTGCCACTGTAACCACTGCACCACTAAACCACATCACCCAGCACGGGGCCCAGACGCCTCTCCAACACCTCCAGGGATTGTGACTCCAGCAGCTCCCTGGGCAACCTGTTCCAATGCCTGACTCCCTAACGGTTTGGGTTTTTTTTTTCTATTATCTATCGTGATACTGACAGCAAAGAAGTTACAAAAGAAGAAACAACAACACAGTCTTCCTGTTGAAGCTGTGCCAGCATACAGCAAAGAAGGTTTCCAAGACAGGGAAACCAGAGAGCAAGAAGAAACATGAACCTGCAGCCCAGTGAATAGAAAACAAGATTTGATTTTCCTTTCTCTCCTCACTAAGCTAGGTGCAAGCTCTTCTTTGTCCCAAAAATATAAAATTTCTTTCTCTGCTGTGCCCCTATAAAAGGCAGAGTGAGGAGGGAGGACCAAACCCAAAAGTCAGGTTAGGTGCATAAGAGAAAAAGGGAGTTTCTCCTGGCATTAGGAGAGAGCTGAATTTGGGAACATCCCCTGCAGTATGTTTTCTTCATGGCTCTGTTTCCCTTATCCCATCTTATCAGCAGACAGCCTTTTTTTTCATCCCATTTCTGACTCACAACAGAGAGAAGTACTAATTTCCATGTATGGATTTTAGGATCTGGCTCCAGCACTAAAGTGTTGTGCCTCCAAATCAGTAAGAAGTAGCGCATCAATGAGGACACACAGTTTAGTTACTGGGGTATCAGGGACCATTTTCATGCCCTTTGGTCATCTGTCAAAACTTACACTACATCAAGGCCCTCAACATACACCAACTACTGACAGCCACTCTTGCCCATCTGAGAGCAGAGTCATCTCAGACCTTCCTGATCTGTTCTATTTCTAAAACATTTCTTTTCCTTTATGTGAATATATCTATATTGCACTCATAAGGGAGGCAGCAGCTTAGCACATCTGCTCTCGTGCTCCCTCCTTTTTCTTTGTCACTCTTCTGAAGTACATTCCAGCTCCTTACCCTGCTTGAACTGACTGGAATAATGAGGAGTCTTATTCAACATCTTGGCTGTTCTCTGCCTTATGTTTCACTTAATGAGTGGAAAGGGTAAAATTACTAGTATAAATTCACTCCAGTAGCTAGTTAGACTATCCATACTTTCAGCCAGTTCTACTTTACTTGGACCAATTACATTCTTCTAATTTGCTTTTCCTTGCCAGTGTCAGTGTCACGGTGCCTGACAGCTTCTTACAGTTTCCACTAATATATCCCTATCCAGCAGCTCTGGCACAAAGGTGCCCTCTTCTTTAAGAGAATTTAAGCGTCTCATTACATTATCAGAATCAGTCTCTGGCTTCCTTCACTGTAGAATGTAGTCAGCCTCTTTCTCCATCACACAGAGGAGTGAGTGTGCCTATGGGACACATTTCTCTTGGTCTGCTTTGGGGAAGTGCAGCTTCCTCTCACTGCGGACACACATTTGCTGACTGCAGGGCTCAAAAACTTAACTTGGAAGTAAAATGACAGCATTGGAGGTAATAATTCCTCGCCAGCCCCCCCCCCCCTCCCCCCCCCCCCCCCCCAATTGAGAATCACAGATATAAGGCAGAGAAATTAATGAAAAGTACAGGTCTTTTTTTTAGACTACAATTTGAAGTGTCTTCTAATTTGACCCTTGCTCTCTAAATCCTTGATCTGCCTATGGAATTAAAAAAATAAAAATCAGAAAGAATTAAAAGTTACTGAGAGAGATACTTTCGTAGGTCATGATTATTTTTTTCATTTACTTACTGTACTTACATTACACTTTCTTGTGCATGCCAGTTGTGCGTCTGTAAGTTGAAATGGACATACATTGCTCCTTATCTCTGCCAGGAGGGTAGCAACTCTCCATCAGTGCCACATTAGGTTATTGTTCTGGTTATTACCCACCCAAACTTGTGCCCTGTGGAGGTATCCTTTTAAATGATGTAGTCTTTCTTTACTGACTGTCTTACAGACAATTGCTAGTTTAGAAATAATTGCTCTTTTCAGGGATGCATGCCTCTCACTTACTTTTCTAAGGTACTGCCTTTCCTTGGAAACCTATGGAGGTTCACCAGGAAATTTGCATATGCAGATTTGAAAAGCGACCGAGGGGACCTCTCTGTTTAGAGAGCAGTATAACAACATCATCTAGTAGATTATGTTGATTTAAACTGGTTTCTGTGGTGTAAGGTTCACAGAGGATGCTATAATTGATGCAAGATATTTAGTGCCAAGTGGAAATACACAGTCAATAAAACCCAAATGAATAAGCACTTTTTAAAACAAAACCAAAAACAACATCAAGAAAAGAAAAGCATTTTCACATCTGAAATGAGATTTTGATTACAGGGTGATGGGTTAGACAGGGATGACTAGGGTTGTTAAACACATACTTCCTTTACTTGAGTAATTTGGTATTGGTTTCCAGTCGAGGAGAAAATATTAGTAGAAGTTGATGCTGCAAAAGCATAAGAAACCTGGCTATGTAATTTTTTTAAGTCTCAAAAGGCCATTCAGAGATCTTTTGAGAACACTACATTGCTCTTTATTGAACTGAATAATGTTGCTGTGGCAAGTAACAGACGACACAAACCTTGTTTAGCAAAAATCATCTGACTCCAATCTTTATTCAAAAACTGACCCCCTTTATATACCTTCTTGTACCGGAACTCTTCATCCCATTGGCCAAAACCGAAAGACATAGAGAAAGCCAGGCCCGCAGAAAGGAATCCAAAATATTACCCTTGTTACAAAAACACAATGTTTATGTCAAGCCTGTGAGAAATAGGTCTTCCAAAACCAAAACATCACAAAGAAACTGAACTTAGAAACTCAGAAGCAACAGGCCTAGGAGACTCAGATTACAGAATAACACACAAAAATTCTAGTCCCATCTGTACCAGACATCTAGAGATTAATATAGGATTGCAGTATTATAGTTGTCATTGTAAAGCCTTTCCTCCAAAGATAAAAGAGCTTCAGAGTCATTAGTGAATGAGACCATACGGTATTCCAGTGAAACAAGCTTTGCAAAGATGAAACACAGGAGCAGCAGTGAAAGGGACTCACAGAGTTTCCATTTGCTTAGAGAGGAGTGGTGGAGCTGTGCATCCATTTGTGGTTTCTTTTATCAACAGCAAGCAAAATATAATGGCTGCAGAAGAAGGTGTTGTACACAACAGGAACAGGAAACCTTACTCCATTTTGGGCTGTAGGGAGAGCTCTGTCCATTCCTGTTTTTCTCAATCCCAGGCAATGTGCTCCTTAAGTCCTGAAGGACACGTGTGGCCTGAGAGATGAGCCTGGAACAAGGAACAAAGTCTCACTCCTGGTGGCAGGAAGCTATGCAGAAAAACAGTCTTACAAAGAAGTTAACCATATAAACAGTATCTTTTTTTTGTCAAGTCTGTAGCAAAACTAAAAACAGAATCTCATTTTTCTTCTGCTTATTTTCTACATAGGCAAAATTAATTTAGATCTTCCCTACGAAAGAAACGTATTTGAGAATGCCAAGGCTTTCTTCAGTACTGCTGTGTCTCTAGTGGAGTCAACAGACAGGCAGCAGGGATGACATTTCTCTTATCTAAGTCATGGTGCAAAACGGTGCCTAATTTAGACAGCCATTTGCTAAGGAGTCCATTTTCACTTTTCTCTGTGTTGTTCTTCTTTTATTCTCCTCTTCCATTTCTGCAGTTAATCCTGTTCAGTCTTTCTGCAGGAGCTCTACAGAAAAAATAATGAAGTTACCAGTATGCTGTTAATTAAACTCCCTCCCTTTATTAATTGTGCCAGGAACACTCAGAATTGAAGGTAGAATTTTTATGATTTTGTTGATGACTGAAGACTACCAGTTCCTCTAAATTGTCAACAATGTAAAATAAATCACAGGCATAACAGTGCTTCAACAATTAGTGTAGGAAGCTGGAGTGCAAATTCTTCTAGAAAGAACAGTTGGATGAGGTATGTATGTGGTAAAGTCCTGTAGATGCATAGAAAATTGCTCTTTCTGGTTTTAAAGCTGTTCTGTAAATCTTCATGACAGCTCATCATCTTCATGTTTATTTTGTTTATCCATCATAAAATATGATGGATAAACATATTCTAATTTACTTTCCTTTTCTCTTCCTTCTGCCCCCTCAGTATCCAAATGTTTCAAGCAATATCTTTGCAGGTCTGTTTTATTGCTAGTCCTTCTCTTTCTTGTCTCCTGTACTTCCTAATTTCCATTACTAGTTAATTATTGTGAATCTTGTTTCCTTATTATTTAGAAATAAATTGTTGGTCTTTCATGCTTTCACAATGTGGTTTCTTTTCCTTAGGAGAAACTAATTTTTCTTGCATCCCAGACTCCTTTCTCAAAGTACATGAAACAGTCAAAACACTTATCCAGTTTTATACAGGTTCTAGCATTTGTCCTCATCCAAAAATCCCCTTCTTCAGTCTTCTTTCTAGGCACCTCACCTATTTTCACCACTCTACTCCACCTCACCATCATTCCCTGCTGTACTCCAGTTCTTGTCCTGATGCTGCCAGGATTGATGGAGCCCTGAAAATCCCAAATAGGTCAACTGTTTGCTCTCAGCTGTTTTATCAAGGATCACAAAGTCTTCATCAGCCAGAAGCAGCTTCGGCAGGGCTCTTACTTGCTACATATCAGCTCGTGCAAGAACTGTGCTTTCTGCAGATCAGATTTCTTGGGAAAATGGGTACCAAACTGCAACAAGTCTTTCTGGAGTACACTTATGAGCTTTCTTGTAGCTTGTACAAGTACTGAGCTACCAGAGTGCTTTATAACCTTTTCAAAAACAGTCTGTTGTCAAGAGACAAGAAAATAGCAAATATCTGATATGAGGCCATTCCCCTGCCAAATATCAACTTCCATCTCTAAAGCAGGAAGGCAGCAGAGAACTTGTTTTAATATGGAAAAGCACTGACTCATACCAGGGAGTCAAGTGAAGCTGCCAAAATGAGGACCATTCTCTCTCTGTGACCAGCAAGGTGACAGCAGAAGAGCCTCCATACTCATTCTGGTAGCTGCTCTTAAGTTCAGCTGAATGAAAGGGTTCCTTCCAGTGAAATACCTCCTGTGAGAGACTGGAATGTTAGTGGTTAATGACTCAAAGCAATCAGCCGTGTTCAGAGGCTGCAGGGTGCTTTGCTGGAGAAGTGGGATCTATCAACAGGAACCTGAGTTACCCTCACCTTCAGGGGCTGGTCATAACCCCTCCTAACCTGGTTGTTCACACTACCCAAAGGAGGCTCTGAAGATCACCCTGGAGAGTGATTATTCCCCAATATGATAGTGAATCAAATTGTGTTACCAACATTCGCTGCTGCATCACTACAGCACGAGATTCACCATACCTCCCTATCAAACCACTTTCAGTTCTTCTCTCTTTAGAGTTTTGTTCTGCTCTACTCTATTCTTGCTTTTTCACCTTTTTGGCTTCTGGAACAGTGGGTGGGTGTCTCCCTATCATTTGTCTATCTTTCCTTCCTATCATTAGCCTCTGACTCGCTCATAATGAATCTTTCTGCTTCAAAGATATGGTTCCTAATGCCATAACCACATTTCAACACAATCATGTAATATCCCAATTCCTGCAGACTTTTACAGATAAAAATAGCATTAGAAATTGATGGCTTGGCTGTTTATTGATGCACCATAGTACCTAGGGAAAAATGAGTACTCTAATACTGCTTTCTGTGAATAACCAATAATTTCTCTATGAAACATGGATATGTGAATGTAGTTGTGGCAGGGAGGCTGGTCTGAGAAGGAAGTATGGAGACATTCCCCTGTCTTCCTCCCTCATGGCTGATATAGCACTTACAAAACTTACAGAGCCTATATGGAAACCGTAAACTACCAAAGTGCACATGCAGCTGAAAGATTAATAAATTCTAGGACTCTTCCCAGGGCTGAGGTAAGATCACTAAATCAATAGATATTATTTATTTTATTTATTTTTTTTTTGTGTATTATTTCCAAGTCACTCCCTCTACCAGCTCTGAGATCTTCTTCCCATCTCCACTATTATCCCATCCCCCAAAGCACAAGGAACTCTCTGCCTCCATTCTCCACCCTCTCTGCACTGTGCAGAGAGGTCGACTGCGTGTGGCTTTAAGTCTGAGCAACTGAGGGGATAACTCGCCATCTTGCAGACAGTTATGCCCAGAAGATGCATCAAATATTCCTTCATCCTTCCTCCTTCTTCTTATTCCTAGGTCTCAGGGCAGTAAAGTGCTTTTGATTTGCTGCCTCAGCTGGTCTGACCAGCAAGTACAGCAAAATGGAATCAAGGCTCTGCCCTCTGCCTGGCTACCCATGGTGAGGGGAACCATACTAACAGCTCTGAACATTCAGGTGTCAGGTCCCAGTAGCACTGTTAAGGTTGTAGGTGAGCTTCTCAATTCCCAGGACTAGTACGTGGCTTTGACCATGATCTAATTCTGAGTCTAACCCTAAGCTGCACGGCTATGAAGCTGTTAATTCCTGATGCTTGCCTGCCAGCTCCCAGCAGCACCAGCACACATCAGAAGGCTCCAAATGTTGGAGTGACAGTGAGAGCAGCAAGATCTTCTGGGGCATGTTAGTACTGCTGATAGGTAGGAAGGCAACAGATGGAAAATAGGTTTAAAAGCTCTGGGGATATCCATGATGCTCCAGGGACTGCAGATGGCTGGGAATGAACACAGTAAAAGCTGCAGCAGAATTATTCAGTGTCTCTTCCTGTCCTAGAGCTGAAGAAGTGATTTGGCCACCTTGTAAACAATGCCCATGACAGATGGTTGAATATCTATCTATTCAGAGGTTGCAAATAGAAGTATTATGGCAAACCTTGAATTCTGCTAATCCACAAAATCTAAACCTGCACAAAAGGTACATGGTAAGGTTAACTCAGAAGCCAAACAGCACAAATAAAACCTACACATCTGGAGACATGGATTAGTGCTTCCTTACTCTTATTTAATGTGGCTCATCAGAAAAAAAAGAAATATATGACAGATGATTTTTTAAGTGACATTTTGTCTGCTCCATTGACTTTGATTTTGAATAGAATATATGAATTAATACAGACCCACACTGCACTCAATACTTATCTTCTACCTTCTCAAAGAGAGGGGGAAAGGTTCTTGAATCCTCATCTATTTAAAATTCTGCTTGTATTAAGAGAGCACAGGCAGAAAAATTAACCTTCATTGTAGGGTTTCACAGCTGGACTACAATCTGAGGAAGACAGAGCTGGTAGCAGAGCAGGGAACAGCACTCTGCCCATCACTTCTAATGGATTGACTTGAAGAGTAAAACATCAGATGAGAAATGTGCAAGAAATGGACTCTGAAAATAAATACTTGACCACATATTTCTGTAGCTGAAAAAGAGTTCTATTTATTTATCTTAAAAAAAAAAAAAATAGAGCAACACCATAAAAAACAATTTTGGCACAAGCTGAAGGAGTACCTGATAAGTGGAAGTAAACCCTTCCTACTCGGGCTATTAAAAGAAGTTCCTAATCCCTCAAACAACAATTTCAACAACAAAACAAGAATTAATTGTTATAATTAAAAAAACTAAAATGTAGTGTTTGCTAGAAGACAAGATCTCAGTACCTATTTCAAAGTTTAGCTAAAAGGATCTGTTTAGATCAAGAGTTCATGCTTACAGTTCATATTCCTAGTCATCATTCTAACTCTTCTCTATTGAATCTGAGCACCTAATAAAGAGAAATTCATTCAAAGAATATAACCTCTTATCTTGAGGGAAGTGCACCAAATTTTCAGGGAGAAAGTTGAAAAACTCACTGATTAGTGATGTGCCAAAAAATATACAGAGAATAAGGTATTGATGCCTGGCGTTACCCAGCGCAGCATTACCTATGCTTTACCACATAGTGGTTAATAAGGTTAAAAAATATCTGTATCAAAATATTTTCTCACATTATTTAAACAATTTACTAGAGTAACTAGCACAGCAAAGTATCATAAGAGTAGCCATACAATGTCATATCAAAGGTCTATCTAGCCCAGTATCCTCCCTTCATCAGCGGCTAAAAATAGATATTGAGAGCTGTCACAAAAGCTGGAATATCCTTCTATTACCCTTCTATTCAGCACATTCCTTTGTCTGAACTTCCTCAGCTGCATGTCAAAGATATGTGAAAAAACTGTGTGCTTTCATTATGTTTTGTGGATAAAGTATGACGATTCAGCTGTAGAGTAAATCTGAGCTATATGGAAAATTGCTAGCAGTGCTGCCAGGTGACTTCCATATCTCTTCCACCTGAAGAGATTATTTATTTTGTTATCTACTGAACTCCTAACTCCACCAGATTTTTCAGGGATCTGCAAGTCAAAAGAGGCTGGATGTTGCCTCTTGAGAGATCAGGCAGGTTTCGGGCGATTCAACTTGCTGTTGGCTTGTTGTAGCTGAGAAAATTCTGCCATCTGCTGGGGAGAAGAAAATCCGCTCTAGTTCCTGCAGCTGTAATTGCTCCTCCTCCTGCATCTCATGTTCTCCCGTCTCGTTGTTTCAGTACCTTTTTTTTTTAAAAAAAAAAAAAAAAGTTTAAGATGGTTTAATTATCCTGAGTGCACAAAAATTTGTCTAAGTCATTTGTGTGCATACACATATTAATATCTTGGACGTTAACTTTGTTCTTTAATTCCCACTTCTGTTTCAGAGTGAGGCAAACATAGTCTAACGTAATTTGTACTAATTAGAAGCTGCATGCGGGAAAAAAAGCTTGTTTCAGCATAGTTTATTACTTCTTGAGGTATAAGGTGCTTGATCTACTACATTTCTGAAAAGCAGGGTTTTCATGTTGACTAGAACAGAATAGAAGCAAATTAACTCAACAGTAGCACTCCAATCCAGAACAGGTCATTACTTATCACTTTGCAATTTCCTAGTAGCTTATTCCTAGGAAGCAAGACCAATAATTCTACCTATGCCTTTGTCTGGGAACAGGAATGGCTTTAGTCAGTTCTTCAAATCCTGGTCAGTATTGCAGGTGAACTGAGCCACTTGAACAAAGCACTTGTCACAGTAGATGTTCTTCACAGTTTAGAGGCCATCTGAGACTTAAAACAAGAAGTCCCTGAACTCCATTACCTGTTAGGAGGTTTGACACCATTTGTTCTTAAAGGACACAGTAAATTCAGCACTAACCCATGCACTACCTGTCCCTTGCAGCAAAAGGAATGCTGTGCAGGACTAACATGGGATGGCTATGTTGGGGGACATGATATCTCCCCAAAAATTCATTTCTTTGGATCCATTTCATAGCCAGCCTTGTTCAAGGCCCCAAACCAGTAGGGAACATGTGCACATTGCATATTTAAAGCATGGTAACAGTTTCTCTTTGTTCATCTTGCCAGCCTAGTATCTGTTTCAACACAATTCAAGTTATCTGAAAGACAAACAGGTTATGGTGACACTCTGGTCTATGTGAGTACTTTCAGTGGCAGACCCTTGTTCAAGAAGACAGAAGGCTGACATATTTGCCATCCCTGCCACATGGTTGTTTGTGCCCTGTGTTAATCACAGGACACCAGCTCTTAGATGCAAGCACACGTACATGCCCCCAAGCTCAATCTTGCATGCTGGCTCCATCTGCCAAGGCTTTGATGGATGCACTGGTTGGAGTCAGAGCAACAGCTATGGCCCACTCTTATGCTGCTTCTCCAGTAGCACCACCCTGACTCCTGCAGCAAGCCCAAGAGCAAAGACACCAGGAATGCATTCTTGGATGAGTCTGCTGGGTTTGCACAGAGCTTGGCTGTATCGCAGACATTCACTGCAACTCTACCTGCCTCTTACCCATGTAAATACTAGCGGTATTTCTCTTGCAGGTAACCCAAGATTTTGTGCTATGATAGAGCATAACAAAAACCTGCAAGAAGCTAAGCAGACAGAGAAGCTATTTCCTGTATTCTTCCTCAGTTTCACTATTTAAGCCCCAAATGTAACCCCAAAGTCCAACATATACCTATCTGGACTACCAGATATACAGCATTTTTAAACAGCATTTGTAATGATGTATAATCTAGGAGTCAAACTCTTCCATAAATCTACACATCACAGGTTTAAAAAGTACTATTTTATTCTTTCTACCATGTGTAAAGCAAGAAAACCAAAAGCAATGTGAACTCTATTTTGAACACAGTTATTCTGCTTTAGTCATCTGTAGTAACATCATCAAAAGAAGCAGAATGATTTATAGCCTAATATATATATATATATATAATATATCTGTCTGCATTATGAAACAGTAAAACAAAAAGGAGCACATGAAAACCCCAGGAAGGTAGCTAAACCATCTTTGATCTCATATATTATTTCTCTCCTCAAGTACATAAATAAAACCAGTAGGTTTCACTCTGCATTCTGTGCATCTTGTACCTAGAATAATAAACAGAATCATGTAAAAGGACTTTTGTCTGACAATCCAAAATCCTTTCTTTCAAAAGGTGAAAATCCATCCTGCCCACTGCTTGTTCTTTCTAGATAGCTAAAAAAAAATAAAAATAATAATAAAAAAGATGTATTCTGCAGTGTATTCAGAGATGGAATAATCTAACTCTGGCAGATCACTGTGTTCTAGTGAATTTTCTGCAAAATGGTGCAAAATGGAAGTCAAGTACATGCTGGCAGGGAATGAGGGCTCTGGGAAATTTTATTACAAAGTTACAGCCTGGAATGATGTGTCTCCACCGATTTCTATTCTGTGCACTTGCAGCAATCCAGCAGTTACCATAAAACTTCTGCCTGACTAAAATGCATTGGGCGTTAGGCAGGATATTTTCCTTTTTATAGATACTGCCGCAGATTAGAATTCCTTTATGTTGTACAGCTAGGAAAGAATATAATGCTGGAGTCTCTTGATGTTTTACATTTTAAAGGGAATAGGTTCTTGTGATCTAAAGCCATATACAGAATTGAAAAAAAAAATGCTAGAAAAATAGCTTGCAAAATAAGTCCCTTGGTGTGCCTAAGGTATTCTAAACAAGAACATCATAGATTTTCTCAGGGAGTATCAGAAATAAATGTTGTAAATAATTTAAAGTGCATATATGCAAGAAAATGAAGAAAAGATGTAAAAATAAAAAAACTGGAAGAAGCAGAACAGCTAATTCATATGACGTTTAAGTGAGGACAGAAAATCCACGCTAGAATCTTGCTTGCAGACACACCTATATTAGTCCAGGTAAATTATGACTTAAATTGGTTTATCTGATGTAACACCCCTATGCAGACACCCACACAGATTTTATCAGCTATTTGTTTGGATGATCAACTTGATAAAAATCAACACAAAACAGCTTAAGGCTATATACATATTGACCTGCACTGGTATCATTAAACAATTTCTAAAAATGTCATTGAATTCTATATATGGGCAAGACTTGAAATATCTTACTGGGTAGTGCTCAAAACAGCAAAAATCTCTTTTGAGGAATCCATTACTAATGTTTCCATCATTCTGGAAACCAAGGTCAGAGAAGAACTCATTTTCTCTAATAGGTCTGTGAGTTAAATGACTAAGCATATCCTTGTTTTATAGCTCTTTGATCACTCTTGCTCCTTAGACACCTATGAACCTCAACACCACTCAGGTTTATGCATGCAGGGGCACACATCCCCAAAAACTGGGTTTGGAAGAACACTAGTGTTTGAGAAATGCAGTCAGAGCCAGGAAATGAGCAAGAGAAGGGTACCTTTGCTGGCTTGTCTCAGTCCCTGGCCACTTGCCGTCCGCAACAGTACAATTACTTGTCTGAATCAGGACTGTTGGGGAATGCACCTGCTCTGGGGATAAGCAGTAAGTAAACAAAAGGTGCCTTCAGAGATCAAAACAGGGATAATTTTAAAGGTAACAGATGCTAGCAAAACATTCAGACACCAAAACTGTTCATTCCATTTCCAAAGCATGTTAAGAAGGACACCATCATGAAAAATTTGTAAATATTTTTAATTAGGGAAAAAAAACCTCTGCACCCACCAGTAGAAATGAGAATTCTCACCTGAGCCCACCCACCAAATTGGCCGTTTAGAGTCCCTCCCACAGTCACTCAGTTTAGTCAGGCTCCAGCTACAGACATCTTCCTCTCACCTACCAGTTCTTTTCCTCACAAATCCTAAGGGTTTCTGTTCACTGTATTTTTTCCTATAACCTTTTCTCTCTCAGACTGCATCCTCCCACATTGCTTGCTCTCTGTAGCTGAGACAATTTTGAATATTCTCCTCATCTGGTATCTTGCTCCCTCATTCGCCCTCTCAAGTAAAAACTTCCTTGAACAAAACTCAATGTATAGCACAACTAATCTGCTTTTAATGTGATTTATTACAGAAATGATTGTAGAAATCCAAGCCAAAGCTCAAAATACTTAACAAGCATCATGAAAACAGCTTCCTACTGCCAGCAACAGAGTAAGAAGCTGTGAATGCTTTTTTTCTGACTGTTTGTTATTTATAGTAGGCAGGCAAGCACAGGGGTGACTGCAAGTGACTCCAGGCCAAACATGATGGTGATATTTGCCAGGATATGAACCTGTCATCACTCTTTCTCACTGTAAAATACAGAAAAATAGGGAATGAGGATTTCCTGCCTGATGCCCCAGGCTTTTGAATAGCCCATTCTCTATCTCAATAAAAGCAGAAAATGAAGCAGGCATTTCTTCCTGCAACAGTGTGCTGGCAAAACGATGAGGCATTGGTCTTCCTGCGAGTTGAAAGTCTTGTGCTTTTTGGCAAACTCCTTGTTGTTAGAGATGGAATTCCCTGCCACCTCCTAATGAGTTAAAATGCCCAAGGCTCTGAAAGAAATAGCAGGCAGATGGTGCTAGTGATTTATGCATTGTCGGGCACAGAGGATAAGTGAGAGTGCTTATAGGAGCCATCTGCTGCTTCATACACTGATCCTACAGAACATTCATTATATTTGGGCTTGACACCAGCAAGAGGAGCCTTCAGTACGCAGGTGGCTGTGAGATACAGTGGAAGTGTACTAAGATCAGCTGTAGTGAAGATTTTGAGTTCCCTGGGAAGAGCTTACCTCAGCACTGCTATGGCAGGAAGCTCCTGCTGAAGATACCCCAAGGCATCACTCACAGATGTAACAGCCTTTTGGGAGTAAAGTTTTCCTCTGTTTGAGAAACAGCCATAAATCCTGACATACTTATTCTTTCAAACTTGGGTCAAATCCTTTGATTTTCTACTTCAATATTTCAATCTGTTAAAAAAAGAGAATACTTTACTTAGCTCTTGGAGATATTGTGAAAATATTTCTATATTATTATATTGCTATTTGCATGCAAATGTACTCTACAGTGAAATACAATGCATATTGCTTCTGAAAGGCCACCAGCCCATGTTTTCAGACACATAAAGCACGTGTTTCAAAACTGTTTTTCCTATACACAGTAGAGATAAGTCCGAATTGTAGTAATTCGGACAAGATTCACACTGTACCGAAACATTTGACTTAGTTGTTTAGACTTGGAGTTCAGGGTCAGGTCTATCTACTTAACCAGACACTGACCACGAAGGAGAAATACCATGGCTCTCAGATAAGGGTAAAATCCTGGCCCCATGGCATTTAATCACAAGTTTGACAGGGCTCCTATTTTAGCACTTCAGGATGGAAAGTTTGAGAGTGTCTTTGTGTTACCCCTCAGCCTCTGGCTCATGGATCTGGGTAAGCAAAATGTTTGGGGCTTAAACCAGCAGGAGGACTATTGGAGTGTATCCCTACGGCTCTTGAAAACTACAGGCTGGAAAACACTGAAACAAATGTGGAAATTTATCAGAGAGATAATTTGTCCCATAATTCAAGCACAAAGGGAGGGCCCAGAGATAAAACACGTCTTCATTAATGCAGATAAATATTCTTGAAAAATTCTGAGCAAGCTGGGACAGTCCTGATATTGAGGAAATGAGAAAACACTGTGGCATTAAGGCATTGTGGCATTTAGATACCAACTTAGCAAGGGGAAAAAATACCCCACACCAAACCCTGAATAACGCCCTAAGAATATACTATTGGGAATAATATTTCTGAGACTGCCCTTCACCTAAGGTCTCTGCAAATACAGGAATAGAAGGAAAAAGCTTTGTGCCTCTGAGGCTTTGGATTAAGATTTCTTAAGAAGGCAAGGCATTTTCACAACTCATCATCATCCTCACAGGCTGGTATCACAACTAATGTCTGCAGCAGTATATATGATTTGCAGAGATAGAAAAAAAAACACGTATGTGAGAACTTTCTCTCTTTTTCAAGAAAAAAACTTAGGTTTCTGGGACAAAAATAACTTAACTACCACTTGATTACATTATTGTTCACAAGTGTTTGCACTTGCAGGGATGGAGTAACTGGAAATACTTTGGTTTTGGGTTTCACCACACAGGGCCACTTTGCAGATAGGTTTAGTAAGAGGCAGCCTCTCCCCATCATCAAAGGCTGATGGCTGCTTTTAGTAGACCCAAAAATTGTATCTGATGGAAGACAGAGAAGAGTATTTAGGGGCAAAAGCATGCAATTGCACCTAGATTAGGTTTAGATTTAATCAGTAGCATTTTAGAATTTTTCAGTTTAAAGTTGTTTAAAATTGTTTAAAAGCAACGTTTTCCTTCTAGAATTTTTTGCATGTATATAAATAGTGGTATTAACAATTCTATGGCCTGTCTAGCCAATTTTGCAGTACCAGACCATGGCTTTATCAGAAAAAAAAAGATGTTTAAGACCCCTGTTACAGCTGTGAATGTAATGCAAATTGCTGGGGATATGCAGCCCCAGAGAAGCCTGGAGGGAAGGAGTGAGACAGGAAGGGGTTGTATGTAGAGAGGGGAGTGGCAGAGAACAGTCACCACACAATCAAACACTATCTCCCCCCTATGGCTATGCGTGACCTGCAGTGAAACAGGAGACTAGGATAGAAGCAGAAATGTTTGGCCAAAGCAGAGCCTGAGGAAGGAAAGGTGTCTCTTACAGTGTTTAATTATATTCTCTTCACCCAATACCTGAATACTGATCAGTAGCTTGTGCTACCTGGGAGTAAATGAAGTAAAAATTCTCTGAGTTGAGAGTGTTTCACCTGAAACAGGACAAAGAGGAAAAAAAACCACCCAAATGGGTTATCCTTGATAATGTATATTCTCTTCTGCAAATAAATAAAGGGCTCAGGACTTTGGCTGTTGCTCATGGACAAGTTTCATGACAACTGCACACACTCAAATAAAACCTAAGAGGAAAAGACAGTTCAGATATTTCATGAGACAGAAATGCAAGCCATCTAGGCAACTTCCAACTAGATTTGCAGACAGCAAGGCAACAAGCAGAGAGGAATGACAAGAAGTTTCCTGCAGCTGGAGCAATGGTGAGCATACACATCATATTTCATTCGTGATGTTTACATCCATAAACATATCTCTCAGCACACCAAGATCAGTCTGTCAAGGACCAGATGTGAGACACTGGCCTTTCGTATTAAGAAGTTAAGAAACACATGATGAAGGATGCAAAATAGAATTGCATTACATGGAAAGGACCTAAAAACACATGGGGTGTGTTACTTTTACATAGTTTTCTCTGTATCAGGCTTTCTTATGGTGTTAACAGTGTCAGATAACACAAGAGCTGCGTGGTACAAGAGCTGAAAGAGGGAAAATTGCTTGAGTTGCCTTTCCCTGATTAGAGAATGTTTCATAAGCTTCTGACAAGCTGGAGACCGTGTAATCACAAACACACATTTGCAGAGGTGGATGGAGTCTTGATTCAATTGCCCTACTGCTAAATAAAAATCCAAACAAGACTCTGAGAGATGTCTGCTTTTCACTGAATTAATGAATGCCTGTCTGTGAGAGGAAATTGAATGTGACAGTACACTTTCTTTGACAAAATCCCCCAAGCACTGAATATTTAACTACCCTGAATGGTGAATATATGTTTTGTTTTCAGTAATGATGTGCTGGAGACCAAGCATTTACAAGCTAACTAAACATAGCTATCTGCCAAGAAAATGAAGGAACCAAGACACGATCAACACTGCTTAAGAGGAGGCCTGGAAGGAGAATATGTTTTGTGGATTATGCATTAAGGACACACAACAGAAAGCCATAAAACCTACATACATTAAGGGTATGAATCAAGGTGGCAGTCAGGGGTCAGGTGGGAGGCTTACAGAGACAGCATCTGCTAAGGACCAATTGCAGTTGTTGCTTCAACTGAAGCATCAATCTCAACAGCTAGTGATAGGGGGACCATATTTGTACCTGTCCTGGTCCAGCTGAATGGACTTGCTTAGCCAGCAGTCCAAAACAGGTCTGAGAAAAGGGAGGGCCTGGACTCATTCTGAATTAAAGGAACTTTCTTTTTCCAAATTAAGGCTATAGAATGGTATTGCACCAAATATCAAAGAGAGTTATTGGAAAAAAAAAAAAAAAAAGCGTGAAAGAATCATCCCAGGGAACACTCACAAAAGGAAAGTGAAGAAAGCCTTGGTAAAAAACCTATAATGGAGGGGCCAGCCTTTAATGGATATTTGTCTCTGATTTGACAAAGGATCAGAAAGAAGCCTCACAGCTAGGAGGTCCTTTCCTCCCCCCACATGTAGGCTCTATCCTTTTGATAGACAAGTTTATGACTTTATTTTCTTCCATTCTGTACTGAGGACAACACAACATATCTGCAAGAAATTCTGGAAAAGAAGTTTCAATCTGGAGCACCCTGGTCTTAATATGTGCATGTCTTCCCTCCTTCCTAAAAAATATGGCACATGGTAAGGGAATTGTGCCAATGGGTTATCCCCAGCCAGCATCTTGGCCCCATCCAACACACTGACAACACTGACACACCCCACACCCCCTCTTTGGGATGGGGAGAAAATCCAAAAGGTGATTTTGGATTCCAAAAAAGAGGTTTTAATAGGGAAAGCAAAGCAAAATAAGAAATTCCTTCACTACTTCCCAGAAGCAGGCAGAAAGAACTTACATTCCGTACAATATGAATGCTTTACGTCCTTCATGTTTACCATTTTGTGCAAGAGTTGATGCATTGCTGTTTTCTCTATTTCTCCACAATACAAGAACTAATACAAAGAGTTCTGAGAAAACTGACTGCAAAGTGTGTAAGCTAAGTGGCAGGTGAAACAGGTGCCATTAGGTCTCCTTGCTGGAAGAACTCCCACTCAACAGGATTATTGGATTAAAATCCTACTGATACAGCTAAATATAATCCTATCAAGCTCAGTTCACTGCACAGGAGAAACGTGGAGCTCTCTATGTGAAAGTTGGAGGCTAAAAACAGACAAATGGGGGGAAGGAGCTTCTCCAAGACAGAAGAGGAGCTGATGCAGCAGATATTTAAAGAGGACTTGTCAGACAAGAGCATACTGAAAGCTGCAGAAATGATGAACCAAATCAGGGCTAAGAATACTTGAACTGGTGATGCAAAAGAACAAAAACATGTGGGTACTTGAAAAATGCCTGAGTTGAATTAAAAATTCTGTAACATCATGTTCTAAATAACTAAATATAATTCAGAAAATCAGGACTGATGTATCTCATAGAGACAAGCTTAGATCTAAAGGAGGGAAGAACACTCTGCAGTGCCAAGGTCTGTGACAGACTGAGTAGTTCTGCATCTAATAAAGTAAAAATGGGATCTAACACTGGAAAACAAAGTTTCACTTCTTTTATGTTAGCCCTCTGAATGACTGGGATAAATGATGGATTGCTGCAGCAAAAGTAATTTCCTAAGGGTAGCATTTGTAACTGTGAAGAAATTGAAGACTGAGAATTACTGTACTGTAAATAAGAAATACTTCAGATACCTGCCATACAGCTTTCATAATCAAAGTGGAAATATTTTCATCTCATTTTTAATTAGCATAAACGTGCTGACTTTAAATGAGAGACTCAAATCATTAGCAATGTCAGTGGTTTTAAAGCTTTGAAACATTTGTTCTAAACCAGCTGTGCATTACCAAACTCAATGATAAAAGGGCTACTACTAAACAGTGTTTCCTACTATGTACAATCTACTTACCACCCAATAATAATAATTTCTAATGTTAATTAAAATTCTAATTTCACTAAGGTCAGGATGCAGATAATTGCTCCAAAACATAGAAGCCATGTGCTGAGAGCTCAGAGGCCACAGAGCTCATGGCTCTATCAGCAGCACTAAGGCTCTCCTACACAGAAGGGACCCAGAACTGAGCTTCTTTCCAACAGGACATGCTAAAACCAGTCTAAGTGAGCATTTACCTACAAAATTTTTTGCTTCTCTGCCAAACCCCTGATGCTTTTAAATTAGAACCAAATTTTGTTAATTAGAATGAAGGTCCCAATTTTAACTTTACTAAAAATGATCCTTTTTAAGCTGAGAACCAAAGCCTCTGTTCTCTTTGACAGATGTTGGAAGCTGAAACTTCCAAGGAGGAAGACAGCTTCCCTGAAAACACAAATCTACTGTATTTTTACTCTTAATATTTTTAATACAGTATTTCTGTGGGTTTTCTTCTGGTTTTATTAATTTTCTCCACATTGTCAGAATTCTACCTGTAGATGTAGAAGAAAACTACTATCCACTTCAGAAAATCCAAAAAATTAAGTGAGGGTGTGCAGAAGTCTCCTTTTCAAGGACTGCAGAATTCTCACTTTACTTCAGACTGATGTTGCTTTTAGTCTTTCTCTGTTTACCTTTACCAGGAAAGCCCCACGTGGTGTGTGTTAACACGAGATAAAAAGGCAACACTCAGCAGGAATACAATGAATATTCTCTAGCGACTCTGCAAGCATGGTATCTGAGAATTATGCAAATTTTCTTATCTTCATTTTGAACAGAGCTTGCTTGTGTTCTTATAGCATCTAGCCACCCTAATCACGTACACATCATAATCAAAGATATGGACAATCACAAAACAAAACACTCTGCCTTTCTGTTGTTCACCTCCAACTCTGAAATATCTTACCTTGTTTTCTGAGAACAGATGCACTTGGGAACTAACCCTGAGATGGTAGCACTGCCAGGAGCTCCCACACTTCAGGTGGAAGTTGTTCTTCCTGTAGCTCAGCTTCATGTCTAGCACACAGCTCTTCTGTCACCATTTCACCCCTTCTTTTGCAAGAGCTGAGTCAGTAAGGAGCAGCTGTGGGTAGCTGAGGTGAAAAGCTTGCTTCAATATATCATTTCAAATTTTATCCTGTAAGGAAATAAAGGAGCCAGATGAACTCTTTGTGGTCCTGAATGCACTAATAAGCCAATGAGTCTAAGCAGCCTCATCTGCAGCTTCTACTTATACCCATAGGCCCAAGAGCACTATTTAAGCACAGCCCTGGGCACCTAACTTGAGCTGTGTTAGAAGAGTACTAAGACTGTGAGACAGTAAGTCTTGATTCAAGTTTCAACTTCTGGCCTGATTTCCTGGTTTGATATTAGCCTGATCTTGGTGGCTGCTGGACCTCATCCTGAACACAACCATGGGATTTTGCTCCTGGCTTCAACTCGCATCACTCTCTTTATTGTGATATTGCCTTATGGTCTAGACTTCTTATTGACTGTGACTGTCACTAGGTCTGTCTGGCTCAACTGAATGTAAGAGTGGGTCCTGCCCTGACAGGTATACTGCCAATTTTGGCTCCCCTGTCACCTTTCCCTTAGGGAACAGTCCTTTCCTTGCCATTCCCTGACAACCTCAAACATCAGATCCTCCTTTAAGTTACTTGAATCCCTGCTATTTTAAGTGGGTTAGAAATAAGCCCTAATTAAAAAGCCTATGTCAAAGATGGAAAGCAGCTTCTACGCCTTCATAGAGCAGTTTTCGCATCCTTTTTCTGACCCTCATATTAACAGGATTGGTAGTTCTAGAGTTTCTCCAGGGAAAAAATAGACAATCTTTTTACACTGCTACCTGTGGGCTTCCTGCTTGTTTATTCCTAGTCACAGATGTATACAGTGCAGGCAAATGCTTTCCCTAGCCCACAGCATCCAGCTCTGGGATCTCCAACAAAAGAAGGATCTGGACCTGCTGAAAGAAGTCCAGATGAAGGCCATGAAGAGGATCAGAGGCATGGACCACTTCTTTTATGAGGCTGTGAGAGCTGGGGCTGTTCAGCATGGAGAAGAAAAGGCTCTGGAGACCTTTTGGCACCTTCCAGTACTTAAAGACGACCAACAAAAAAGCAGGGAATGTTGTCCCTGAACATAAGCCTTCTGATTTGTTTCAGTATAGTGGAGTCAGTTCTCATGAATTGTAAGATAAACAAGGATCATGTTTGCATTCCTTTGTAAAAGATATCACCTGATGGACTTCTCAAGTGACCAGTGGAGATGGAGAGGTGATAAATTCTCTGTCCAATCTCTGATCACTGTCCAGAAACTTATATATACGAGGTCAACAATCAACTAGAGAATTTTTTTCTTCTTCTCTGCCTGAACACCTGTTGTTATGTGTGTTACTGTGTGTTCTACCTTCTGCTCCACAGTGACAAGGGAAAAGACTTTTTGCAAGAGTGTGTAGTGATAAGATAAGGGGGAATGGATTTAAACTGAATGAGGGCAAAATCAGAATAGACATAAGGAAGAAACCTCTTACAATGAAGGGTGGCAAAAGACTGGAGCAGGTTGTCCAGAAAGGTGGCTGATGTCTCATCCCTGTGAGCATTCAAGACCACGTTGGATGGGGATGCGAGCAACCTGGTCTAGGTAGAAGTATCCCTTCACTTGGCAGGGAGTTTGGACTAGATGACCTTTAAAGATCCAGTCCAAACCATCTATGATTCTCTGTATTTGTAGTGATAGTTAATTATTTTTTCTACCTGACAATCCTAAGGAGTGAGGTGCAAACTCCCACTACTCATCAGTTCGCTGTGTCCTCAGATCTGAAGCTGTGATATTTTAAGGGCATTTCACCCCCATTTCCCCTATAAGAGATCCTTTAGTGAAAAATATCTGAGCCATAATTCAGCATTGTGCAACCCATGAAAGCATCAGCACACATATGACTCAGGGTAAGCCCTTCGAGGAAAGGCCCAAGTGCTCCATAAACTCTTGCTACTTTGGTGTGATGCCAGCCTCTTCCTTCTATCTCAGGCAAGAACACAAGAACTCTATAAAGCTAGGAAAGCACTCTGAGGAATAAGCAACAGGAGTTAACCAGGAGAAGCAAATAGCATAGTGTGGAGTCACCTGGCATACTCAGCTGCACAAAACAGCCAGCTATCACATACTTTGTATATCTGAAACTGTGACCCCTCTACCGATGTTTAGCAAGACTTGAAGAACTCCATGTTTTTTATAGAGTTCTCAAAGTGTTAAAGCGTGAAATATGGTGTCCTTGAAAACAGCTTTTAAAGCATTGCTCTGTCACAAGGCAAGACATAAATGAGTCATGAATTGCACACATGCGCAGGACTGCTTCCCAAAGCTAGGCTCAGTCAGTTCTGCAGGCTGCAACCACCCTCATGAATTAAAGCACCACAATAAGAAAGCCTGGGTAAGTAGCTCTTGTCAGAGTGAATTATCTCATTCCAGAGCCCTCCTTTGGAAAGAAGTATTGTTTAATTATAAAAAGCATTGTACAAAGAAACTTCAGTTTTATTTTTATCATTAGATATGTTCTCTATTATTCAACATTTTATACCTCATTGCCGAGAAGATAAAGCAGTCTTTCACAGCCAGGAATATATACACATCTTTCTACAGAAGCATTAAAAAATACCGAGGAAAGAATAGCCAGCCTTTTAATTAACTCTGATTCCAAGGAACAGAATGAGAAGATTGTGAGTGGAACATTAGTCCAAGATAATGGGCTCCTAGTCACACTGCTACATAACTGAGATGTAGCAGATGATTTTATGAAAATTGAATGGAGCAAAAAGATTTATTTTTGGAGCTGGAAACATTAATCCTGGGTAAACTTTTTTGTGTCACTCATTGGGGGTCAGTGCTGAAGGTGCCATATATCTTCTGGATGTATTGAAAGTACTTTCCATTGAAATAAATGAAAATGCTCTGCATTTTGCAACTGTTTTCAGCACTGTCAGCTGGCAGGTGATAACGTGAGGTACACGCTGATGTTACTTGAAATACAGTAATATATGTAAGTTGCTCATGATGTTTCTTATTACCGAAGATGTGTTTAAAAGTGCTAGGAGGAGGCTCAGGGGTAACATTACTGCTCTCTTCAACTCCCTGAAAGGAGGGTGTAGTCAGGTGAGGGTCAGTCTCTCCTCCCAGGCGGCCAGCAAGAAGACAAAAGGACACAGCCTTAAGCTGCAGCAGGACAGGTTTAAGTTGGACATTAGGAAGGGTTTCTTCACAGAAGGGGGGACTAGACATGGGAGTGGGCTGGCCAGGGAGGTGGTGGAGCCATCATCCGTCTCTGGAGGTTTAAGACGGGAAGTGGCACTTAGTGCCATGGTCTAATTGACATGATGGTGTTGGGTCATAGGTTGGATTCGATCATCTCAGAGGTATTTTCCAACCTAATTGCTTTTGTGATTCTGAGAAGTCACATTTTGAGGTGATAAGAGAAAAAAAGCAATGCGGGGTTCCTGTTGTGATGTTCATCTGAGACCACGTCTTTCCGTTTTTCGGGCGTGCTTCAGACCCCCTTTTATTCCCACTGTTACTGCTTCGCCGCCGCCTGGGTTACGCCGCACCGGCACGCCGGGGGATGTGTCAGCGCAGCCGTGCCCCCCGTGCCCGCGCTCTCCCGGCGCTCCGCTCCGCTCCGCTCCGCACCCGCACCGCGGGCGCCGCTCCGGCCGCTGCCCCGCGCCCCTCGCGCGGCTCCGCGGGGCGGGGCCGCCGCCCGCGCCTGCGCGCGCGCCTCCCGCCGCGGCGGATGAGCGGATCAGGCGGCGACCGGGCGGGGCCGCGGCGGCAGCACGCGAGCCGAGCGCGGGAGCGCGCCGGCCGCGGCAGCGCGCCGTGCCGCGGGGCAGCGCACCCGCACCCGCAGGGGACGGCCGGGCAGGGGCCCCGGCCGCCGCTCGGCCCCACCGGCCGGGCGCCCCTCCGCGTCCCCCGCCGGACCTGCTGCGGGCAGAGGTGAGGGCAGCGGCGGCTCCGGGGCGGCGCCGCAGCGACCGCGGCAGCGGACGGGCGGCGAGGGGCGTGTGCCGCGGTGCCGCCCGGGCCCCCGCCGGGGCCGCGGGGCCGTGCGTGCCGGGGCCGCGCGTGCCGCCTCCCGCCGGGAGGGCGTTGCTGGGAGCCCCCCGGGCTCTCCGGTGGCGCCGGGCCCGGTGGGTGTTGCCGGGCGCCGGCCGGGCTGGGTGCCGTGGGCGAGGCCGAGCGGGCTGCGGCAGCTCGGTGCGGTGTCGGGCCGCCAGCACCGCGGCGGGGCTCCGAGCCACGGGCCGGCCGTTGCCACTGCCGTGCGCGCACCCCGGGCCCGCGAGCCGCCTTTGGAACCGGTCGCGTTAAGTGCATTTAAAATGTAGCTCCCGTGGCTGCCGGTCACCTCCTTCCCGTCGCGCTGGGAAAATAATCTTGCGCTGTTGCCGTGCCCTGGGGAGCGAGACCTAGTTACTGTCCCCAGTCCCGTGGCGCTGCCAGCCGCGCTTCTGCATCTCTATTAGCAGGCCTTGCGAACGGCTCACTTCCTAAAGAGCCTGGGCTCCCGGCGGATTGTGCTCAGCGAACTCGGTGATCGTTCAGATTAAGTTCGTACGGTTGCTTGAAACAGTAGTGTTCACAAATTGTGTGCTGTAGCAGTGCGCTGTAGAATTCTTCTCTGAAAGGAGGAAAGCCATTAATTCAGCGTGTCACTGAAAATGTTTTTAACGTGTTTTGTGCTGTCACTGTCCGAAATAGAGTTCTTTGGACTGAGATCAGGATACTTTTTAAAAATAATTGATTCTCATCTGGCAACTTCCATAACGTCAATCATTTCAACTTAATCATAGGAAATTTATTTGATCTGTTAAGTGTTAAAGCAATTGGGGCCCTGCTTAATGCTCGTTAATTATCAACCTCAGTTTTGAAGTTTTGAAAAGACCGGAGTTGGTACTGAGCTGTTAGTCCACAGTGAGCATAATGAGCTGTAGCAGAACTGTGCAAGGAGCAGTGCTTTCCACTTGTCTTTGTCAGGTCTGTTGAGTGAGAGTTTAGAGTTGATACAGTTCTGGGTTTCAGTGATGCGAAAAATATGAGAACATAGTTGCATTGTTTGCTATCAAGTAAAACTGTAGAAGGGACTGGTGAAATTTTCTGTGTGCTGTTTTGTTTTAGAATTCCCTGCAAACTTCTGAAGTCCTTTGTGGTTTTAGCCAAGTGCTAGTTTCTAGTTAAAACTCCTGAGCTTTGAAGTAATTTGTTTTGTGATTATACAACTTTTCAAAGCCTGGCCCTAGAGCCCTCCTTTCCACATGCTGATTTGATGTGTCTACTTTAGAATTGAAACTAGTTGGGGAAAAAAAGAGGTGTGATTATAGTTGTTTGTGGACCCTTTGGGTTTTCTGTATTTTTTTTTTTATTGTAGAATTGTGAAGATCTTAGAATAATTTAGCTCGAAAAAGACTATAAAAATTATGTTGTAAGTAAACCAAATATTTCAAGGCTGATGTAGCTTAGACTTAGCAATACATAATCCTTTTTCTACTTTAATCATGTGTCAGGGAAAGAACTCCTTTTAAACAGGCCGCTTTGTCAAATTAGTTAAAAAATTACCTTTTAGTAAGGGGCTATCCAGCTCCTATCTGCTGCATTTGTAAACCCCCAGAGTACCTCAAACTCTGTGCTATAAATGCTTGTTGATGTTTGTTAACCTTTAGAAAACAAGGAGGAATTTTCTGAAGTTGCAGGAAACAATGCTGGACTCATACACTTTTTATGGGGAACTGAACTGTGACAGAAAGTCAGACTTCTGTGGTCCCATTCTTTTGATAGTGCTTGCTGCATTATCTCAAGTTTTGCTCCAAAGAGAAATAAAATGCAGTAATGAAGGGAAAATAGTTTTGGGGGAAGGGAATTTGATGGCTCATTTGTAGATTGCCTTTTCTTAAATTCTGTTGAAGTGATCAAGAAGGGTCTGAGGCAATGCAGTGCTTACCCATTTTCTTTGGTCTGCTGTTACACTTTCAAATAAATGGTTGTGCAACTACATAGTAAAGAAACTATGCACACTTTGTATTCTGTGAAGCTGTGTTCCAGTCTCCTCTCTGTCCAGTAAATCTTTGCTCAGAACACTCAGCCAAGTTTTAATGAACTGGGTCGAGTCACTTATTAGGCTTTCATGTCTTTACTGATTACTGTTTTAGCACCTGCTTCCCCACTGCATTTCCCACAAATTCTGTTTCCTGAAGCATGCAGGAGACTCTTCTAAGGGCCTTTTCTCCCTTTCTTCCTGTGCTGTGTAATTCCTCTTGCTTTAGGCTGTCTGTCAGATAATTTACCTCTAGTCTCTTGGTCTTGTGCTTCAGAAAAGAAAACAAATTTGTTGGAGAATTTACTTAATATCATGTACTTAAAACTTCCTAATGGGCCAAGCAATATGGTTTGTTTTAGTTCTGTTAGGTTTTTTTTTTTTTTTAATGAACAGGTATTAAACTCTACAATACTCAAATTTATGCTTAAACACAAAAGAACAATTTTTATTTTTCATCAAAATGGAGAATTTTGAAGGAAAACAAAAAAAAGACCTTCAGTGAGGAAATCGTAATAGCTGTAGAAAACAGCATAGTGTTACTCCCAACGAGCGTGGTTTTTTCTCCGGTCTATGCAGTGTAATTATAGTACTACGAACACAGAAGTTGCTGATCCTACTCTCTGAGTTGTAATGTGAGCATCTTGGCCAGGTAAATTGTGTTTCATAATAGACTATGCTGTTAATGAAGATCTTGCTTCTACAGCAGATGTACAGTTGGGAAGTGGAGGAGCAGTAGCAGGAAGCTTTTTGAGGGAGATACAGTTGCTGTTTTCACAGGAAGAGTGAAGCAGCCTAGTTCTTCGCCTAGGCTGTTGTGGTGAATTTGGTGGAAGTTAAAAATACTGCTTCTAAGTGTGAAATTGTTCTTTAGATGATTTCCTGATGAGCTGCTTTTGCTGTTTAGCTTTCTTCCCCGCCCCCCCCCCCCCCCCCCCCCAGTATTCTGATGTGGTCATAATGATGTTGAATTAGGTAATCTTTTCTGGTTTGTTAGACAGCAGTTACAATTATCTTCTATTAGAACAGGTGGTTGATGGTAATATAATTCAGAAATAAATCTTATTTAAGACAAAATGATGGGCACAGTCTTGGTCATTTGTTTTGTTTTAAAAAAAGCCTCAGCCCAAGAAAAAAACCTGACAGCAACAAAAAATGTTTTTTTCCCAAAGCCTTTGGTTCATTTTAAAGGATTGCCCCTGAGTTTTGCTTGAATGATTTCTTTTGCTGTTCTCTTGTCTTTTGGGTAAAGTTTAGCTTCAGCTGGTAAATAGTTCTCTTCCTTCCCTCTGCTGCCTACACCTCTCCCACTAATACAAAGTGGAGAGTCATACTCTGAGTTTAAAGCTGAAGCAATGTGAAGGGCTTTGTAAGGTTCTTGCTTCTGTTGAGAATGTGTGAACAAATATTGAGACAAGTGTGACTTTCACAAGTTTTTAGGTGTTAGAAGGTCTAGTAATGAGAAAAAATGAGTTATTGACTTTCAAAAATACTTCATGGTATTGATAACTAGTAGAGGTGATACATTGTTTCTGCCTCTTGGATTAATTTGGACCCTGGACTTATAGAATCTGCATTGTTTTGGGGATGTTTTTATGAATTAGTTTCTGATGAAGGAGGTTGTTTCTCTGCCTAAGAAACTCCATTAGATTATATACAGGAGAAGCAGCTCTGTGTAGCTTTGTCTTAAAACATATAGCTTGTCTATCTTGTGGGAATAGCAAATTGCATGCTTTTCTGGTGATTCGTCTCATTTTGATAATTTCAAGATCATGGTGGAGCTTGATGTTGTGAGGTCTGACGTTGGCTTTTAAAAGGAAGATCTGTATAGAGTGTTGAATTCTATAAATCCAGCAAATTAAGTTTGGGAGACAGTTCTCATAATAGGCCACTGATTAGTAGCAAATATGTTAAAAGTGTTTTATTCAGAGTAGCTGGTCCTGGATTGTACACAGTTGAAATCTGGAGCAGTATTTTGCTGTATTTGTTATAAAACAGTGTTTAGTCCCATCTGTACTCTACAAGAAGGAAATCTGTTGCAGATGTAATGTGTGTAGTAGCATAAGAAGCTTCTCGAGAACAGCTAAAACTGTTTGACAGATGGTAGGAGGCATTTGGGAAGTAAGATTTTCACTTTGAGGAAATAGCTTGGACTTCTGGTGTTAGGAGAAGAATAAATAAACCTCGTTTTCTTCACACTCTTAATTGTCGATGTGAGGTTTTATCTCAGCTTGTTCCCTCAGCACATGGTACAGCATTTATCATGCATCCACTAAAAATGCTACTTCTGTCTCTCAAAAGTTCCTAAGGTTATAGTGGCTTTGATACCATATGGGAATGTGTGTATCTGATCTTCCTTTTTTAATTTTTTTTTATTTAACCATTCATTCATCCATTTGAAAGAGTTCTCGTTGTATCTAAGCTTGAGCTAGTTCATATGCCATCTGTATGTTCAGCTGTTTTCCAGTGCATTAATCCTTTCTCCCAGTGTTTGTGTTGCAGTACTGCAGAAGCTGTTAATGTGACTATTCAGTTGAGATAAGGAAAACTAGCATGTTTTCTTCTAGAGTTATCTTTCTCTTGCCTGCAAAAAGAAGCCGTGGTATTTTGAAGGTTATTTCAAAAGACCAGTGAGTTTCTTTGGAATAGACATAGACTTGGAAGTGCAGGTATAATACTGGTCATTTAAACATGTGGAAAAAAGTTGTTGAGTTTTCTTGCTTGTCTTAGGGAAGCATGTGTATTGTAGGGAAACTTTTTTGGTTGACAGTTGTAGCTATTTAAGGAATTACGCATCAGAAAATAAGTGGGTTTTTTGGAATTCAAGTGTTTAAAGATGATAGTAAGCAAGCGGTTTAGTAAACCGAGTTGGGTACTTGACTGTGGCTTGGGCATTATTTATCTCCTCCTAAGCATTCTGTAGGTTTAATAAATTAAAGGATTCTTTTCACCTCTCGTTCCACCCCAAAGTAATGAATAACACCTATGAATGTTTATGTGACTCTTCAAGTAGCAGAAGCATCGTTCCAAACCTGGCTTTGTCTCATGTACAGGAGGTTTTTTTCTAACAACCTAAGAGGGCCCCATCTCAGTGATTGGCACATTTTTCCTCAAACACGTTCTTTAGATGTTGTATTTCTTACAGATGATCTGGAGAGTTGAGGCAAACAATTTATTGCTTATAACTGGATGGTGATACGAGTCATGTTGTTGATAGAAGATTTGTGAAAGTAAATTATAGATTTATTGGGTGTCAAGTTCATGAATTATAAAAGATTCTTAGCTTTATTCTGAAGGTGAAGTGTGATGTATTAAGATGCATGAAACACTTGGCCAGTACACAGCAAGTTCATTAGCTTGAAATTTCATGTGATTTTTTTTCTAATTGCCTCTAAGACCTGTAGTAAAAAGCATCCTTTATGGGCAAAGTGAATATCTTTTTTAGGTAAAATATGGGTGACATTTGCTTCAATATTGCATTGATCTAATTTTTTATTTAATATATTCATATTTTATGGTCTTGCTATCTTTGCAGGTTTTAAAAATTAGTGTGTTAATGCTGTAAATCTGTGAGTAGATACTCCTTAAATGGCACTGAATTGTGAAACTTGAAACATTAGTTTTCCCTGGTCTGGTTGCAGTGTAGTAGAAAACATGGTTTGGTATGAGGATACTGGTAATGGATATAAGCTTGTTTCAGTACTAAATAGCATATTTTTTTCTTTATTGCATATTTAGTTCTCATGTAAATAGCTGCTTATGGATCACTGTTTTTTCATTGAAACAGGCTATATCATGGTTTGTTTCTGCAGGGCATGAAAATACTGCAGAGTTTTTGACTAGAGTTAGGGAAATAGGGAACTAGAAATACTGTTCACAGCCACATGAAGCTTTCAGAAAAAATCCCAAGTTTGCCACTCCCTGTGCAAGCTGTTCCTTCCAGTCTCATCTCAGAGTGGCTGCCTGAGAGAACTGTGATGTGTGTGGGGACGGGTGATGGAGAGGAGCAGAGTAGGAGGTTTGTTCTTTGTCTGCTGGGATGCTGGTGCTGCCAGGAGAAGAGGAGGCAGTTTACTTGCACTGGAGGTTTTGGTGCAACTTGTGAACCTTTGTGCTGTTTAGTCAAATATTGTTCTTTAGCACAGAGGAGATAGCTAGGATATTGTTTAGGCATTAAAGCAGTGGGTCTACATAAACTGCAGTTCATTGTCTGTCAGCTGTGGGACTCACAGCAGCACCATAGTGTACCAGGAGAGCAGGTTTCCTATTGTTCCTCACTGGAAAACTAGTCTAAGAGATGACTGAAACATGCTAGAGTTTCAGTCTGAAACTCTAAACATATTACAGATATGAAAACAAATATTTAACACAGCTGTATAAGGTCACCAGTCTCTTTCCTTGCATGACTTTACCTTTGTCTAATAAGAGCTCTGTTATAAGGCTTTTGATGTAATCAGAGCTCTTGAGATATTTCTTTCAGTACTTTTTCCAGTGGAGAGCACTCACAAGAACAAGTTTGTGTCTGAATGGAACTGAGCTAGTTTAGATCTCCATTTAGAGTAGTGCAGTTGATTACATAATGTAAGGAAAATGTTTTGGTCCAAACAGATGTATTATGGCAATGCATATAATGCAGTCTATGTTACTTGGGCCTGGCTTTTAAGAGAGAACCAGTTAGCTTTTTCTTCTTCATTCCCATCCTCACATATGCAGTATGGAAATGAGGCAGCTCATCATCTTGATGGAGGCATTTGTTTGTTCTTAGGCCCTTTACCATTGGTGCATCTCCTGCTTTGTAGACAGGCATAGATAATCTTTGTGCCTCCTATGTAGGAACACTTCAGTCCTGCCGACTCCTTGCCACCTCCACCATGGCTGCTGAGCATGAAACTGCATTTGTGTGCTGTAGTGAACACTGGCTCTATGGGGTTATAACCGGGAGCTAAATTAGATGTAAGTTGTAGCAGTGGTGCTGGGTGGAGATGGTGCGGACTCCGGGAACTGCTTTGTTTCAGGCCTTTTCAGTTTTGGGCAAGAGTGCCTGTGAAGTCAACCTAGTGCTCTTTTTCCCCAAATAGGTGGATGTATAATTTAATTTTTTTGGTAGAAGTTGAATGCTCTAATATGACTAATGCTAATGTTGTCATTTTTCCATGTCTTGGAAGCTGCTGAACTGTACTTTTTGAGGGACTATTGGACACAGGATTACTGGATTTTTTTATAAAGAGGACTGAGTAACTTTAAAAGAATATGTATTTTTTAGGTATTTGAAGCATTATGATTTTATTAATACATAATCCATATATAAATATCGAGTAAAGTAGCCAAAGACATCAGGTTGGTTTCCCTTAACACCTAAGGGTAGTGTTAACTGTGTTCTAGCATACCAGCTCTAGAAAAAGAGGAGTGATTCTGAGTTGAAACATTAACAAGGTGAAAATGACAAGACTTGGAAGTGGCACTTCTATTGCCGCTAAAAAGCATTCTAAGGAGCTATTGCTCCTTTTAGCAAGGAGTGTTTGAGTAAATATGAATGTGTTTAATCCAAGTCTGGAGGAAGAAAAGTTTGTCTAGATACAGAGTTAAATAAAAAAAAATAAATTTTTTTCTTGAAGATGCCAAATAACAGCTAGTGTGATTAGAAGGGAAAACTGCAAAGGAAAAGTTCTGAAGACTTGGGCCACAAATTGGCATCAGCTCAGTATCAGTTAATTGTTTCTAATAGCTTGTTCTCCTTCTGAACAGTACTGGCACATGGAGATATTGTACACCAGCTAAACTTGGATAATAGTCTGCACTGTAAACCTGGGCTAAATGGAGGGAAAATTTGGCTTTGACTCGTCACAGTGGATTTGTTTTATGTACTATACAGCCACCACACATTTATTCTGTGTATAGTATGCCAGACAACATAATTTTGGAAAACGTGTTAAATATTGCTAGTATGACTGTACAGTTGAGTAACTGATTATGCTGCAGCAGAAGATAATGCAGACATGCTCTCTTAATGCTCATTATTCTTAATGCCCTCTTTCCACTTTGGGAGACAAAAAGGTCTCTGCAACGGAGTTCATTTAGGTCTTGTATTGGGGAGCCAAAGGACAAAGATCTACAAAGAGAAATTTCCATATCAATATTAGGTTTTAGACTTGCATATTTTCCAGCTCTCTAGATGACTGATCATGAGTGATTCTCTAAATAAGAAATCTGTGCTCTCCTCTTTCCATTTCTAATGGGGAACCTTACAATGCTGTGTTTGCTTCTGATTTTCATCCCTGATAATATACTTCTCTAGTTTAGGCAATGACACTAAAGGTAGGGTAATATACAGGAGAGGGAAAGGAGAAGGATTGAACAATACTGTTAAATTCTTATCTGAAGTAGCAGATAGGATTAATTTAGTGCGACTGATCATTTGCCATGCTTTTGTAGCTGATGTCTAACATATTTAAAGTGGATGTCACATGCACATTACTAATGGAGGAGTATCTTTTGTGCATGAAGACCCCTTGCATCACTTTCCTATCCTAATAGCATCTGCTCTGCCAATGTTGAGGTGGCCTTTTGCTTCCCTTCTGACCATTTTTCTCTGTGTAAGTAGGATGGTGAGGGCCTCCTTCTGTTAGCTTTATTGAGGAAAAGACATCTGGGATTGCGCTTTTTCTTCTGAGATATATCCTGTCAACTTTGTCAGCAGTTCCAGCTGCATGACCTGTTCCAATTTCACTGGATACTTTACCATCTGTCTTATGCCTTGGTCCCCTACAAAAATCACCATTCAAGTGCTGAAGGGAATTTTCTGTCTGATTTCTTGTAGCTCTAGGCACCATCTGACTAACTATGGCTTTAACAGTTTTTCAGGAGATCATTGTTTGAGAAGAGGGCATGACAATACACTTATATTCTCTCCAGATAGATCAGACACTGGGGAGGACTACTAGCTGGAGGAGAGTTTATTTTTTCCTTAAGTGATATGCTTGCCTGTGTTACTTAGACAGTGGTGTGTGCTGTCTGGGTGTGATAGAGGGCCTATGTAGTATCTGCTTTACTGCAAGGACTTTCTGAACCTGTGGAACATAATTTGCATGTGTGCAAATATATTTGCATAGGAAAAAGTGTCTAGCAATACATTAGAAGGAGATAACCTCCTATAAACTGTGAGCTGGCAATTCTTAGTACCAGGCTCCCAGCTGGGTCTTCAGCCTAACACAACAGTCAGGGCTGCTGTGACCTGCAGTCCTTCAATTTATTTGCAGACTATTTTAGAAAAAGGAGAAGTTTTTTGGTATGGGTAGGTAAAGCAACTTTGCTTACCTGTATGATGGGAGCTGTAGACTTTGAAGGTATCTCTGCTTCAATTAGAGTCTTTAAAAAAAAGCTAAATTGAATCTTTACAATACATGAAAATTTAAAATTCTAACACTAAGGGTCTTGCTGGGCTGTCTGTTATGATCTCTTAGAGGCTGGAAGATTTATGTTACAATACATATTTCCTCTGCTGAAATCACAATTCTGTATTTTCTCATCAGTAATTAAAATGTACTCTTTGTGCAGTCAATAAGCTAACATTTGGATCTTGTTTTGAACACAGAATTAAGGACCCCACACTATGCTACCTATAAAGATTTACTTCTTGCTGTTTTTTTAAAAACAGTACCTTGATTCTAGCTTGCAAACAGGATTGTAGTTAACTGTTACAAACCTGTGCTGCCTTGAAAATAGTCAGGATAAACCTTAATGCAAACAGCTACAGTAAAGTACCTGGGGTAGTAAGTCAGCAGAGTAGAGCATGGACTTGAGGCCTGTGATACTGGCAAGCAGAAACCATTTCCTCTACAGAAATGTCCATTCCATCTGTTTAAATAGCTCACAAAATTACTGAGCATAAGCAGAATTTTTAAGACACAATTCTGAAATCATCAACAAGAATAAATGCTCTTTCTTCATGAAAAAAGTTCTCCTTTGATTAAAATAATAGTCTGCTAAGGTGAAGGAGCACCGAGCAGAAAGCTTATATGTTCTAATCAAGGTAGAATGTACAATGGAGAGCAATGAGCTGCCCTAGAAAGGGAAGGAGAAACTGGCAAGAAATAAACCTGAGAGATGTACAGATGGATCTGTACCATGTCAGCTGCTTTAATTAAATATTAACTATACCCACTTGCTGTCAGTGCTTCAGAGAACACTGCTCAATCTTCCTCTCCATGCACTAACAAGGGTATTTTTATTTGAAGCTTACTAATCATTTTTTTTCAGTGTCATCAGCTGTTTGGCTGTCAGCTTGGAGCAGGGAAACATAATTTTGTCTTAAATAAAGAACTGGTGTTAGGAAATGAGGCCTGTGGTCTGAGAGGGCTTGTGTTTTGATGGTTTTGCTTTGCTTTCTTTTTAAATTTGTAGAAGCCCTCTGTTCTGGTTACTGTCAGATCACATGTTACAAGTTGTGCTACTTTGATGTTCAGGGACACATCCTTGTTGAATTAGAGAAAGCTTTTGGACTTGTCCCCCTGTGTCTTGTTTATAAACAATATCTGTCTTCAGTAGACTTAAAAAGTTTCCTTGTATATCTTATTGTTGGTTTTTGCCTTCTTCCTAAACAAAGCTTGATTTATGTCAAAAAGATTAAAGGTCTGGTAGGTGGTGGTTATTTCTCAAGCGTAACAAATCGATGACTGCATGTTGTACCATTTATTGAGTATAAATATTTATTTTTTTGTTACTAATTGACCAGAAAAGAACTTCAATGCACATAATTTTACTGTTTATTTTATCAATTATCAAATTATATTTCATCCTTCTCTATGAAATAAACAAAACTGGGGTTTTTTTGCTTATCTTAAGTCACTTTCCTCTGTGATTGATAGATTATTTTTGTAAATATAACCTGCTTATGGAACAGGACTTGTGTTATCTCTCATGTAAATATACTGAAATAATCTGTCTTATTAATTGCCATGTTAGCACCATAGATGGAATTGAGGCATGAACAGAGTAAGGTGAAAGTCAACATTGAGCTGTAGTGTTTCAGATGCTGTATTCTGTGAATGCTTTTAAGTATCACCTGTAGTTTCATTCAAAAAGAGAAGACATTATTTATCTTTACATTCTATATAAATTAAATATTTGCCAGTAGGAATCTCAGACAAATATATTGCAGATGTAGCTTTGCCTGTCTTCCTGCATTTTAATTCTTTGTTCCCTTACATGGATTTATTTCTGAACTCTGTTCCTTAATTATTCTGGATAATAATTTGTGGACTCCTCCTTCCTCTTATTACAGGTACAAGAATTCATTATGCTTCTGAAATACTTACCAGCATGACATTTCTCATGCCAAAGACACTTAAAAATCGTATCTTCCTGTCTTCTTCATCAGAACTTGCAACAGTATATTTTGCATCAGGTTGACAAAGATTCAGCAGAAAAATTAGGTGACTTAGTCTGCTTCTGGAAGAAGAAACCAGTAACTTTTTTCTAACATCGTGGGCACTTGGTATTGCTGTGGAGCAAAAGGAAGCTCAGGCTTCTCAGGCTGCTCTCTTTTGTGTTTTGGGTTTAATTTTAAACTTCAGGAAGCTGACATTTCTTGCATTTTAAGAAAACAGTATTAAGGGTAACTTCATTGTGTATTGTTCTTAAGAACTAAAGGCAATAAGTTTTGATTAGCTTTTCCTTTTAATTCTCTATGTGGAATATTGTCTGGCAGTTGACCTTTTGTGAATTTAATATGTAAAAAAGCATTTGTGCTCTTCCAGGAAGAGAAAAGGGAAATTAGAGTGAGAGAGACCTGGAGTTGATTTCAGTGTATAGTGTTCAAAAGTGATGGCTGAAACATATCTGCAGTATCGCAAGTAAATTTGAACTGTGATTTATTGTAGACATTTCTGTGGGTTTAAAAAAATGCATTAGTTTCCAGTGTTAGCTAGCAATTTCATTAAACACTTTGGGTTTTTTGTGGTGTGGTTTGGTTGGAGTTTTTTGGTTAGTTTCTTGTAAGTGATTAAAACATAAACTGTTTGTTTAGCAGATAGGTCTGTCTTAAAAATGTAGATTTTAAGAAGCTTGGGTTGTCTTTCTTGCCAAATGAGTAGCATCTATTTAGAGTCATTTGGCTTTAAGATGTTAGGGGAAATGCTACGGAAGCAAGCTCTTGGCTCTTAGAATAGTTTTCTGAATATAGTTTAGTGCCTTCATAGAGATGGTGTTTGATTTTGTACCTCTGTCTGTAAACTTTAGCGTGCAGGGAAGGAAGAAAGGGAAGTGGGTTTTTTTGTTGTTTTTGTTTGTTTGTTTGTTGTTGTTGGTTTTTTGTCAAGGAGCAGATGCTGTTTTAATGACTTGTAACTTGCTATACTTGACCACCTGCAATTTGTACAGTGTGTTCTACAGCAGGGCAGCCCAGACAGGGGAAATTGTGGAGGAGCGAAAAGTAATTGCTAAACAATTTTCATATGAAGTCTTGGAAAAGGACCTGAGTGAAGGTGAAGGAAGGTGTGCATATGTTATCAGGGTTTTGCCTTTCAGTCTGAAAACTCTTGGTGAATCCTCACTCCCTTCTCCATTGTCAAGGGTCCCAAGAGTTGAGTGGTGAGGGAGGTGAAAAGAAATGGTGAGGCTTTTTTGTTTTTGTTTTTTGTATACTCACAGGTATAATAGGTACAGTCTTCCAACTCTGCTTAGCACCTGTCTTCTTGTGACACAATGCTTTTGTTGCAATCAGTACTGAACAAAAACTCTCTTGAGCTCTGGCAGCGCTGGTTGCTATCCTGCTGCAGGATGATTGCTTGAAATTTGTTCAATGATTTTAAAAAAGGACATTTATGTCCATATTTGTCTTGTTGAAGTCCTCTTTTAGGTGGTGGCCCTGTGTCATTAACTGTTTTGGTTATAATTGGTCTGACGCTTCTCAACACCTTTTATCCATCCCAGCTTTATTCTGTGTCCATAAAAGTTTTATCTTTAGCCTCATGTACCTCTCCTTTTATTTAAGCATATATAGCATATTTGTTTTTTCCTCTTGGCTGCTGTCCTGCCTGACTTAGCAATTCAGAAACCTAGCAGCATTTGTCTGTGTTCTTGTGCTTTGCTTCACTTTCTCTGGAGAAGAATACAGGTGTTTACTGAAGGAAGCTTGCATGATGCATGAATATTTTGCAGTTGTGAAATTTTAAATATCTCTACTCGAATCCCATGCATGACAAACTTAGCTGCTTACTTTGCAAAGATCATGCTATTGTAGTAGTGTGGGAGAAGCTGCAGTTCAGGTGCCTATATCATCACCTCCTCCCTCCTCAAACAAATTACTGCATGCATAAGCAAGCTATAAAGCAGAATTAGTAGCACTCACTCCTCCCAGTACTGAGTCCAGGGAGGTTGTTGTCAGCATAAGTTTATTTGCTCTGACCAGCACTTGTAGGAGCCCTACTGCTGATATTCTGTTGGAATGCAGTGGTATCAGTCTCCTCTCTCTTACAGCCTTGTACTTTGTTTCCTGACTTAATGAGGATGACACATTATTGTGTCTTGACTTCTGCTCCTCCTTCATCACTGTTTCTAGTGTCTCATTCATCTTCTAGTGCCCAGCAAATTTTTGCTCAGCAAAAAGTTTTGCTGAGTAGTAAAGACAGTAATTTTGATCTTCAGCCAGCTGTCCTTCCTCATAGAAATAGAAATGCTAGACTCTTAGGAATTCTGGTTTGTGAGCATTACAAAGACAAGCCTGCATGTTTGGTATCCTGGGAGCTAGTGCTATGTACTTTGCTTGAGATGCATAATGAGGCTGACAGCAAGGAGATGGATTTTATCTGGGGGAGCATTGAAATTGCTGTTGAGGTGGTTCTTAAAGCTACTGACTTGCTAGTGATGGAGTCATTTTTCTACCCATTATGAAATAATGTAAACCCACCAGGATGGTGGCATGGGATTTGCACAGTTTGGAAGAGAGGGAATTGGAAGTCAAAGCAATGTATACACTTGGATTCACGTTACCTGTGTTTTCCAGGAGTGAGTGGCAGGTCATTCCTGTGAATGCTGTGATGTGAACAGTCAGCTTCAAGACAAAGGGGGTTCTACATAGAAAGCATGTTTCTGACAGATTAGAATTATATTTTAACATGAAACTGAGAGGTTTTCTGTGCAGGCAGTTATTTTCTGAAAGTGCCTCAATTTCAAGTAAAGTGAAAGCCCAGGTGATCCAGATGTACACCTGCACTAGAACAGCACTTTCTAGTCAGAAATAGGAGGTTACTATGGAAAACTTATTTTTCTTTTGGTAATCTGAACCAAAATGTCTGAGTGTGCTCAAATCCCGTACATGGGAAGAGTTTATTATGAATCTCTGGTTTAAGGATGATCTCACCTACAGGTAACTTAACATTTTTGTTTGACTGGGGTTACAGTACATTTCTTTAGTCATCTGATAAGGTTGCTTTTCAAATGAAAGCAGTTTGGATACTTTCTTACCGTGTATGGTATGCTGTGGAAATGCCTGAACTCAAGATTCTTGAAGCACCCTTAGAGTGTATTTATTCCTTGTGTTGCAGTCCTTAGCAGTTTAGGGCAGGGAGGTGAGTGAGCTCTGTGAAATACTGCCATCTACAGCACCGTCAGGGATAACAGAGGAGCATCGAGAGACTCCTTGGAAGTTTTAAGGTATGAAATGTGACATGAAGATGATTCTGACTTTCACTTCATAAAGGACCTGTTTTCAAAAGAAAGAGCTAATTTAAGTTGTTGAAATACTGGAATAGATGCCTGTTAAACAGATATATTGTGTATATTTAAAAATAAGTTCTAAAAATGGGGAAGAAAAAGTAATTAATGCTACTCTGAACTCCAGTAGTGAATGAACTTTTACTAAAATATAACACTGGAAGCAAAATTTTGGTGTTAAAACTGAGTAATGACTATAGAATGGTACTCGTCAGCTCAGATTCACTAGAGAATCAGAAATCACTTGAGCTACTTTTCCTTCTGTTGAACAAGTAGAATTATGAGAAGAAACATGATCATCACAGAGTCACATGCATCTAAATTTCATGGCAAGTAGGCATGCTTTTTTTTTTTTTTTTTGGCTAGAGGGAATAGCTATGATCTAGGAAATAAGAAATTAGAAAGAAAAATGAGAACTCTAGCTCCTTCTAGTCTAGTTGTTCTGCTAGTTTCAAAATGGCAGACATAAAAAAAGCAGATTGGGTGACATAGATAATAGTACATTTCCTTGTCAGTAGTCAATCTAAGGCAGAATGAATGAGAGAGAAGTTAAGCTCTTTGAATGGGCACTGTACTATACAATTGATCTCTGTTGTTAAAGATAGCATGAAATGGCAAAATCAAACTTCACAGCCCACCTAGATCATCTTTATCTTTTTTTCTCTGTGGCTATTTTTTTCTGTTAAACCTTCAATTTTGCCTTCAGAAACCTTAAATGTTTCAGGATCTTCATGAAAAATTGGAGGCTTTTTCATTTCTTGTTAAAATGTGTTTTATTTATGAATTACAATTTTTACTAAAACAGCTAACAGATCCTTGAAGGTGTCTAAGGAGACAATTGTGCTATGCTTTTTTTTTTTTTTTTTAATGCTGTTCTAAAGTAGACAGACTGCTTAGCATTTTCATTGCTTTTCGAGATGAATTCAGGTTTAATGTTCAACACCAAAGACAGGGTTAGAAGGTTAATTATACTTATCAACATTTGGGGACAGTCAATTCTCATTGTATGTGAAATGTTGGCATAGTGCTTTTCATTTGGGGGGGAAGTTGCTTATTATTTCATGCTCTAACTGGAATGCTTGCGTGCTTGGTTAGGTGGCTTTGATGGGTGTCTGTTACTTTACAATTTGGTGCTTATACGTGGCTTTGAAATAACTAGCTGGCTATTCACTTTTAATCTGGATTTTTTTAAGTTAATAGTACTCTTGGAGTTACAAGCCCTAATTTCATATTCCATGTCTGTTGCAGATAATTTGGATATGAAAAAGCTGAAGTTTTGAATTTCACAGACTTTCTAGAAGCCGTCATGGGAGTGTAAAACGTGCCACTGTATTAAGAACTACTGGCATATGGTATTTTTTCTTGGGTCGTGATAATCAGAAGGAGGACAACTCATCCTTCTCTGAATTCTGTTGAGGGCTACAAAATGAAGGAACAAAATCCTTTCTCATGGGAAAGATTATATATGCCAAGCTGGTTTTGAGATCAGAGGCTCTGCATACTTTTTGCTATCATTAAAATCAGTATTACATGGGCTTTTGTTTTACAATTTCAGAAGACATAAAACCCAAACTGATAAATTTTGACTCTCCTACGTGTTCATTGAAAGATTTCTTGGACAAATCATAGTTTTTAAAAGTCAAAGACTCTAGTTGTAACTCCACTGTACCTGCTGTAGTTGACTGGTTTCTGTCTGTGACAGCTCCTTTTTGGATACTCAGTTAGTAATGGATTGAAAGTGCAGGAACAAGATTCCTGCAGTCACCATCCCTTTTAGCATTATTGCACATGGTTGGAAGCATGTACTGGCAGTTACTCTTAGAGCTGCTCCTGCAGGGAGTTCAAATGGGTACCTGCAGTTTTCTTCCTTCTGACATCTCAGTGCGGTGCGTGAAAGTGAGCATCACGTGGAATGTGCCCCGGGAATGCACTCTATGGGAAGGTTGGGACATAGGTTTTTGTTCAGGTACAGCTTCTGAGCTATTGCTGCCTGGCTCCATGTGCTTTGTGAAGCACGGAAATTAGTATTTCATTCTTTTCCTACACGTTAGACTTGGAAATACATGTGTAAGCTGCCTTCAGGGAATAAAGTGTGTAACGTTATAAGTAGAGGTGTAGTTAACTGCTTTGGCAGAGATACAGGGTATTGAATTGCTTTATGCTAATATTATCTCGGTAGTTAATATTATACTAATATTATCTTGGTAATATTGTGTGTTATCTTAGTATTGTATGTGATTTTAAATATGAAAGTAAATTATAAAATGCTGTTAACTGATAATTGTTGTCATTTAGGGGGACAATATTGGAATATTGTAATACTGCAAAAGGGAAGGATGTAGGTTTTTTCCTTTTAAAAAAAGAAATATATTCCCTCTTGGAATTATTATTTCCCTTATTTATTGTCAAAATAGCACTTGAATTTGTTTCAGCTTACAGGTATTACATCCTTCCTTCGCAGCGTTTGTGTCTGTCTTCTGCATTCCTGAACTATGTGATGGTTCTTGCCCCTTAACTGTTTCCTTTAACTAGCTGGTTATATTGAGGGGCTGGATAGAGGATAATGGGGGAGCAGGATTCAAAAGTTCCTATCACACAGTCCTATGGGATTACGTAGCTGAGATGATTATATTCACTTTAAATCAGGCACTAAAGCTACCTGATGGCCCCACTAAACCATTTTATGGGAAAAAGAATTCCCAGTACTTGAATAGACTAGATGGAAGAGCAGGAGGAGGTTCCTTTTGTCCATTAAATATTCGTTTAGCCTTCAACAGAATAATGCTTTCCTAGGATATAATTTTTTTCCTCTTTGTTTTATTCTCCAAAGCATTTTAAAGAACTTCCAAGCAAGTTTCAAGACTTTCTTTTCCTGTCCATGCTTACCACCACTCCCTGGCTGTCAAGGAACAAGGAACTTTATCCCAACCATGACACGTTCTCAATTGACTGAAGCAGAAAAAATAGAATCTTCTGTATTGGTCCTGAAGCAGAACATTAAAAGTACCTTCATAGTATGTGGTTCTTGCTATGAAGTCTTGGTGTCTCCTTGCAGTACTGGGAGCAAAAAGCATTCAGAAATAGCAGACTTTGGGAATAAATATGTTTAATTTTGTTCCTGAGGGCTGGCTTTGATCTTTTGAAAGGCTTGACTTCTATTTCATCTCTGTAAAAATAATTTTTATATAAGTCGCTTGTTTGTTGAAAATAGTGTGAACAGTGGCCTAACTTACATTAGTGATATTGACCTGATTTCTGAGGGTTGTGAATCAGGTAAGTTGTTACTTGATGATGCTTGTAATTTATCCATTGCTGTTGTGGCAGGCCAGGTGCTTCTCATTGCCTAAAGAAATATCATAGAGGAGCTTGTAATTTGTTAATTAGAAATGGGTAGGTAAACAAGAGGTTTATTGTTTGGTCACTTGCCAAATCTGCAATTCAATAATATTGTACAGTTTCTGTGAATCAGACTATGTTGTTTAAGTATTATTGGTTCATCCTATTGATCTAAAAGCTATGTAAGATTGTTGCAGCAGTTCCAAATCCAAGTGGATCAGTAGTTACTCAGTAGCTTCAGAAGACAAGCTTGGATGTTTGGTGCTAAAAGCGCTAGCTCTTGTTAAGCCTATATGAGGTCTACTTGTAGTATTTTTCTCCCATATTTAAAAAACCCCCACAGAACCACAATGAAAAGTGTCCCAAAAAATCCCAGCTTTCCTCCCTATGATCCCCCAAAAAAACCTCACAAACCATAAAAAAACACAAATAAAAATCCAACCCTGCCTAAAAACCCATGAAAGGTCCTGAATTGTAATCATGTAGAACAGCTCTGACGGCTAAAAAGCAAAGTTGGGTTCATTGTCTTCTTTTCTTTAGCATTAGAGTGAAAAAAACCCAACTTGGCATAACCAATGGAAATCTAAATTAGAATTCCTAAAGCTTTTTAATAAACCATGATGTGTAAACCAAATACTGTTGCTGTCTGTTTGAACCTGCTGCTGATTTAAGTTAGAATTTCTAGGGATTTTCCTTTTGCAGTAAGCTACTCTGACCTTTTGTTCTTAAATTCTTGTACAGATATCCTGTCTCTTAAACTTGTGTGTACTACCTTCTAGGACTTGCTGAAAGAAATTGAATTGAAGGACATTTATTATGTCATCAGCTCTGTTTTAATATCAAGAAGAGACACTGCTGCTAAAATAAGAAAATTAAGTTGTACATGAGAAAAAACATAGTTTCCTGTTTGAAATACCTGTATTTAAGCCTGCAGAAAGCCCTTTTTTTAGCAACTTCTCACCTGCCATAATTGTATTACAGCCAACACAGCTTAACTCAAACCTGTTTATTTGTGTTAAGACTTCTTACATATTTTTAATCTTGGAATTTGAATCGTTTTTTCTGTTTTATTTCAGTTTAGAACAGAAATTAGGATTGTAGTTACTCTCTTAACTGAGTTCCTGTGAATTCTATTTATGATGCTTATTTTAAGAGGTAATCTCAGTTTTTACTTTGCTGAAACAGCCATTGGGGTAAAGAAAAGTGGTTCTGTAGGTTTTTGGGAGATCTGACACTTTGGGCATCCTTTCAATAATTAGGAAAATTTAAAAGAGGCCCTAAGGACTCTTTCACCCTTGCAAATAGGCTGGCATTTGTAGTCTGAGGCTCCTGGGCCTGAAGTTTCTGAGTTTCTAGACTCAGTTTCTTGGTGGTGTTTTGGTTCAGGAAGACCTTGTGTTCTCACAGGCTTGGCATAAACATCACGAGTGTTATTGTAACAAGAGTGATGTTTTGGATTCCTTTCTGTGGGATGGACTTCTCTCTGTCTTTCAGTTTTGGGCCAATGGGATGAAGAGTTCTGGCACTCTTCTGACCAATGAGATGGCCTGCTCGAGAAGCTATATAAAGGGGGTCAGTCTTTGAATAAAGGGGAGTCAGATGAAGTTTTTATAAAATGAGGTCTCATGTCATTTGTTCATCGTCCACAGCGACAGCCATTCTTTTCAGTTCTCAGAGGTGGCAAAATGCATAGTGCAAGGGAAGGACTAAAAACCTAGTAAAATTGCCATTAGAAAAATGGTCTTTGCACTGGCTCAGTTTTGGAGGTACATTATTAATTTAATGGAAAATCTTATGGATTCATTTAGGAAGTCTGCTGCAGTAGCAGCGGATGTGGCAGTGAACTGTGTGTTGGTTCCTATTTGTCCGAGCAAAATCACTGCAGCTTCTGAGATACAGAAACTTTATGGTCCTTTGAGCTAACTTTTAAACTTTATTTGCAAAATAAAGGTAAAAAGCACTCACCTAGTCACGTATAGTTTATCTAGCAGTTACTAATTAATTGATCTGTAATAGTATGATTACTTGCAATCTTTTATAAATACTCTGAGTAGCTTTCTGAAACTTTATTCCTTATAAAGGAGATTGTACTCTTGACCTGCAGATGAGACTTAAAATATTTCTGTATCTATGATCTCATTATAACTAAAATGTTTAGATACATCATTTGATGTATTAAAGTAGGCTTTTAAGATCCTCCTTTTGAGGTTTTTTCAGCACAATGAATTAATTCTTATATTCTTAACATGCTTTTCGTCGTCTTGTGTTTCTTGTTTTGGAAAGTTCCATGCAAAAAAAATCCAGATCTATTTGCTCTCTCAGGAGGTCAACTGATTCCATTTTGGCATCAGCATCAGAAGGATTTGTTCTGCCACCTATCCATATTGTCTGTGGAAACATCTCTGCTGACTTGTCTTACTTTTTCATTTCAGAAAAACCTCTAACAACAACATTGCTTTTCCTTTTGTCTTGGCTTGATTCCCTTCACTTCCTGAAGTAGTTTCCAGTTGGTGTTGTGGGAGTCTGTGGCTGTAAACAGTCTGTGCTTACCCAGGCTGTTATGGTTGGAATGGAGGTGAGTGAAGATGTGTCCCTCAGCTGTTCATTACCCGTGCAGTGCCAGGCCTACAGAGGTCCCATGACCTAGCTCAGTTTAAATGATACACATTTTGTGAGTGTCTGTTTAAAATAATTTGCAATATTGGGGATTCCTCTTGACAGAAGAGGGTTAGGGAGCACCTGCACAGACAGGTCAGCAGGCAGTTCAGAAAAACCTCAGCCACAGTGGGGAAAGAAGTGGTAAGGACCAGTTGTGGAGGACTGGTAATCTCCTGATCCCTTCCAGCTGTGTTTAGCAGTGTGCATCACACTGCCTTTTCATACAGCTGCCAAAATGGGAGGTGAGAAAAAGAGTGCCATGTGAGAGACTATTATTAGTAACTTCAGAGATGTGGGAGAAAATCGCAGGATGGAGTTCTGAAAGGAATATGGTTTGCAATGTCTCCAACCACTTAGTTTTAGTCCATCTTTTTTTCTTCAAAATCAAGACTGTCATTGGCCAATTTAACCTCGTATTAAGGTTGTGTATGACACCTACTTAGTTATTTTGCTGGTTAGTACTGCAGCAAAGTAACAAAAAAAAAAGGTATGTAAAAATAAAATGCTAGATATGGTGTTGTAAGGTTTGAATAAATCTTTCCCTACTTCACAATGAAACAAAAAAAAAAAATCATCTGAATATTTTGTGAAGCTTCATAGGTTCTCTCTTAAATGAACAAAATCAATGGTTTATTGACTCTTATTTTTATGCTCCAAAGTTAGACTGAGCCGTAGTTAAAATGGCTCGTGGAGAAGTGTATAATGCTGCAGGTAACTAGACACCTTTAAGTGAAGAAATAGGTATTTTTACAATTAAGACCAACAACTCTCTGAGTCATGGAAACAGTCTTGCAGAATACTTAGGAAGACTGGGATAAGTTATGGAGCTTTGAAGTGTGTTTCAATGGCCAAAGAGCTCCAGAACCCTAGGAACTTGAGCTTTTAGAGAGAATGTTGGGATTTAGTACCTATAGGTGACTCTTACCCTATTTTCTGTACTCCTTCATTTTTTTCAGGACAAATTTGTTTGTGGAACCCAGTTTAAGGCAGTAATTGTTCAAGTTGCAGTGGTATTCAGAAGTTTGTTATGCTTTCCTTGGCCTTCATTGCCATCTAACTCTCTCAAAAGATAGTTGAGGTGTCTGGACTGTGCCAGGGTTTTTCCAGATGAGAGATGTTTTCAAGTCCTCTTCTTAAACATTTCAGATTTCCTGGGTTTTTTTTGGTGGTTTGGTGTTTGATATTTTTTTCCCTTCTGAAAACAGCAATACAGAAACAGAGGAAACAGCTTGCTCTGCATGTGGACTGTTTATTCAGGAAATGAGAAGGCAGGTGATGAAACTCAGGGTGGAAGGAAGTGTTTCATAAGGGTAAATTTGGTGGCTGATAGCATTAAGTGATCACAGTGTCCTTGGGGAACTTGAGGTAGTTGTTGATTCTGGTGTGTTTATACTTGTAGCAGACTTTTGAGCATTCAAGCATTGCAATTTAGAGTTAATGTTACTATGCAGCTTGTCATCTATGACTTCTATATAATTACTAGTTTTGTCAAGCTCTCCTGTTTGGACTGACTTCACAGTCGAAGGAATCAAGCCTAGAGATTTATTCAACTCTCAGATTTCTCTTCTAGAATTGCAGAATATGACCAGTTCCTTGTTCTTCCAAGTTCTTGTTGGTGTAAGATGTTCAGTTTGAGAGTTGAGAAAAAGTTGTGATTTCTTTATTTACCACATGTTTTGCTGATTTTTTTTTTTTCACCCTGTTGCTTCTCTTCCATTTTTACCAGTAACTCTGCTTCAGTTCCTGCTTTCTTGGAACTGATCTCAACAAACACAGGGTACTTGGCATGCAGTGGCATTGTGTCATGTGCAAGAAGCTGGCCTGATCTGTAGCTTGATAATGAAGAGTACTTGGTGTGCAGACTTGTTAGCTGAGAAAGATGATCTGTGGCCTTGAGCTACAACCAGGAGGCTGCTCTTCCTCTGGTGCACTGTATTCAAAGAGCCTTGAGAGTAAGACAAGTTACCTCTATTACATTCTGTGCAATTGCTGCTCCCCTGCTGCATTGAGCAAAGTGGAAGTGCCTTGAGCAGTCATACAACAGCCTGAAAGACACTTAGATTTTTCGAGAGCCTTGGTTTGATCACCCTAGTTAGATTTAAGGTATAGATTTAAAGTGATCCTTTACCTTTTAGCGTATTACCTTAAACTTCCTTGTGGATCTTCCAGAACTGCTTACTTGGAGTTCACCTGCTTATCCTGACAGATAGTTGAACATGAGTCAGTTAACATGCCCTTGCCATAAAGATGCATGGTGTTCTGAGTGCTATAGACAAAGCATTGCCAGCAGGTTGAGAATAGCGATCCTTCCTCTCTACTCAGCACTGTCAAGTTCACATCTGGGATGTTGGGTACAGCTCAGGGCTCCTGAGTACAAGAGGGATGTGGATGTACTAGAGAGAGTCCAGTGAAGGCTGTGAAGATGATCAAAGGCCTGGATTATCTCTTGTGTGAGGAAAGGCTGAAAGAGCTGGGTCTGTTTGGCCTGGAGAAACTCATCCCATGTGTATAAATACCTGAAGGGAGGGTGTAAAGGTGACAGATACAGGTTCTTTCCAGTGGTGCTCAGTGATGATACAGGAGACGGTGGACACAGACAGAAACACAGGAAGTACCATCCCAACATTAGGAACACTTTTTGGCTTGAAGGGTGACAAAGCGCTGGCACAGGTTGGCCAGGGGTTTTGTGTAGTATTCATCCTTGGAGATATTCAAAAGCTGTCTAGATATCCTTCTGCAAAAAGGAGCTTGGGCAAGATGACCTTCAGAGGTCTTTTCCTACCTCAACCATTCTCTGATTCCCTGTGAAAGAGCGTTTCTTTGGTACTGTCGTGGCTCTGCTTACCAGCAAGGACCTAGTGAATTATCCTTCTTGATCTCAATGTAAAGAACTAGTTTTCTTTTCTCTTAATTGCCTTGCATTTACTTGCTGCCACATTGATCTTTAAAGTTGATGTATTCTATGCTTGTGTCATCTTAAAAAAAAAATTACAGTCTACTCTTATCTGATACTCATCTCAGACAATTTAAATTCTTCTACTTCTTGTAGGCTTTAAGGAAAGAAGGCAGGCATCCAGCAGAGCTTAGGTCAATTTGTAGGTCAGAGCCCTGGAGAACACTTCCCTGCTGGAAAGGCTGGGTCAGAGGGCAGCAGCCGTTTCACCACGCAGCCCAGTGGCAGGTCACGGTGAGGCTGGGCCTCGCCTGAGAGGTTTGATGCTGGAGTGCCAGAGGGTACTGTGATACTACAGCAGATCACAAAACAGTATTGCAGTGCAAGGGCTATGTCTAATCACCCCAGGTGATAGTCCTTAGGAAGAAAGCTAAAACCTGCCTATGCTGCAGTACAGTATGCAGGTGTTCATGTAACACTGACTAAAAAGAAAAGTTATTAGATTCAGGGGTCATCTCTACCAGTTGTGCTTGGTGACTATACCTTGGCTGAAATTTAGGAATTTGTGTGGGGACAGTGGGGACTCTTAATGAAACTCCAGATTTAGTGAAGTGTTTGAACTGAAGCTAATCTTGTGTGGGACAAGGGAGGAAGAGTCTTTTTGTGAGTTGAATTATGATTTAGTGTTATAAATACACCACTAATAGGGTATTACTGCCACGGTGTCAGGGCTAACTCTCTTGTGCCTGGAACAAATACCATGTTTGGTAATAAGCTCTTGTTATGCTGGTAGAAAAAGTGCCTTGCATTGCTTAATAACACTTTTATTTAGTTAAACATATTCTGCAATAAAAGCGTATGTAATCTGGCTAACATGAAGAATATGTAAGTCAATGCAGAACACTGCCATATCCACTTCACTGATCTCTACAGGACTAAACAAAAGCTAGCTGCCACAGTTTCTCTCAAGGTGCCTAAGTTGTGCTGCTTTTGATCTGTGGTCTGTGTAACTGTATCTAAGAGAATATTGGGTAACAGTATAATACTGAGACATCATTTTATGGCTTTTGAAATTATTTTTTTAATGAGTGGGAGTTATCTTCTTACCTCTTCCCATAGGACTTTTCAGCATATATGTGTGTAGATAGTTAAAAAAGTTCCTGTTCATGCAGAGTAGCAGCTTTCATTGATGCACATTTCTTTCCTTCTGTGGGAGACCTAAGGATGATTTTCCTATTCTCATGGAGCGATGAACTGAAAACCAAATTGTTACAAAAACTACCAGTGGCTGAAACAATCTGTTAAAACCATGGAACCACAGAATGGTTTGGGTTGGAAAGGACCTTAAAAATGATCTAGCTCAAATCTCCCTGCTGGAATAGGGAGTCCTTCCACTAGACCAGGTTGCTCAAAGCCCCATCCAACCTGGCCTTGAACACTTCCAGGGATGGGGCATCCACAGCTGCTCTGGGCAGCCTGTTCCAGTGCCTGAGCACCCTCACAGCAAAGAATTTCTTTCTAATATCAAATAGAAACCTTGTGAAAGCAGAGTAGGTCTATGAACAACCTGGTGACTGTCTTGCTGACCATGCTTCTTTTGATGCAGCCCAGGATACAGTTGGCTTTCTGGGCTGCAAACACATGTTCCCAGGTCATGTCTAGTTTTCAGTCACCAGTATCCCCAATTCCTTTTCTCAGGACTGTTCTCAACACATTCTCCACCCAGCCTTGGGTATTTGTGCTTGCAAGTATTTGTCCTGGGGATAGCCCCAGCCCGGGTGCAGGACCTTGCACCTGGCCTTGTTGAACTGACCTCCTGAGGTTCACACAGACCCAAATCTGAAGTGTGCCAAGGTCCCTCTGGATGGCACCCCTTCCCTCCAGCTTGTCAGCTGCACCACACAGTTTGGTGTCATCAGCAAAAATAAGATGGAATACAGATGTTAACAGGACAGGTTTTGGTTTGTTTGATAAGAGGAAAACATTTCTTTTCTGCTTTAAATATATGTTTTTGTCTTGTTCCACCTTCTTCACAGTTGGAGAGAAAGAGCTTATTTTGTGGCAGGAATTGCTGATTGGTACAGTGCTTTAAAGTAATACCTTTGTGAGTGCCTTATTGTATCCATTGTCTGTAAAGGAAAAATAGCAGATTAGCTGGATGCTATTATGGAGTTATTTTCAAATAATTTCATTTTGCATGTGCCCTCCTGAACATTTAAGCTTTTAAGAATTAAGATTGTGAAGAAGCATGTGTTAATTAAAACCTCAAGCTGACCAAACTGCATACACTTGTGAATGTAACAGAACATCAAAAGCATGTCATGAACATTTCCCAAAAGCTCCTCCCCCCCCCCCCCCCCGATCAATAAAGTGGTACATCTGGGGTTATATCTTCAAATCTAAGAGTTGGATTAGCTAAAGTAGAGAAGAGCTTGCTTGCTTGTGGAAGCACCCATCATAATAACATGGTTGCATTTTCAAATAAGAAAATTCCCCTTCCCTACATTGGTTAAAAAATTGTTTCAAAGCCATGGTGCTCAAATGGTTAGAAGCATTCTGTAATTTTCAAAATAAATCTGTTCTCCAATTTCATACTTATTTGACTCTTTGGCAATATCCTTTTGCTGAGAGAGCCCTTTTCCTTCCTTTGTATTTATTTTGGCATGTAACAGAAGCAATATTGTTCACTTTCAGCCTTCATTTTGCCAAGAAAAGTAAGTCAAGCTGGCTGTCTACTCATAAGCTAAATTGCTTGGGGGGAGGGTAGTCCTTAACCATTTCTGTACCTGCTTTACTGTTTAACATGACCAGGTAGAATTTTTTCCTTCCTTTTCCCAGAAAACTTCTCTGCAGCCTTTGTGAGCATGCTAGATTATGAGTCTTTGGGACCAAAAGTGTTTATGAATGCTGAGAATTAGACTTTAGGGTACCTGTCTGATGGTACTGCACTTGAGACTAAGATAAGGAAGGCTGCGGTCATGTGAACAGATGGAGGAGCAGAATATACCAGGAGTATTGACAATAAAAATTAAGAGTTAAAAAATGTTAAATATAAAAGTGGGTTAAAAGTGGTGTAGGCTGAATGTTCCTGTCAGCAAAGTTCTGTTCGTTCGGATACCTTGAGTGTGGTTACAGGTTTTTGTAACTAAAAAAAAGCTGGGAAAACTGCTTTAAATAGTAGTGCTTGCATCTGTTTGTAATAACACTCATTTTTCATCCTATTTAAAAAAGCTTGCTGTTTCTGCAAATTGAATATGTATGCAGTTTAGTGTTGCTGAATTTCCTTCTAATAAAAGAACCTAAAATGAGTGTGTGTGGGAGAGATAACAAGCAACAGACATCAGAAATCCTTGCCCAGTTCTGCGTCTCTTGTTTGGGTGTGGAAGGTAAGGGTGGCAGTGCCTGCTGCTGCTCTGGGAAACAGAGCTTTAGGGTGAATTCCTCTTTTTGTGGTAATGGCATCTTTCCTTTTGTTAATGCAAATTAATAATTTGTAGTCATCTCCTTTCAGCTGTCTACTGTTTTGAATTTACATGAGAACATCTAGCCATGTTTCCCAGTTATGTGCCACTTCAGTTAATTACTGAGTGCTTGAAAATAGGTGCTTGAGCAAGGCCCTCCTCAGTTCTTTGGACTAAGTCACAGAAAACTTCTAACTTTGCAATTTTGTTAGGACAGTTGTTTGTTTTGTTAAACTATTTTTAATGGTTCCTTTTGTGTTTTACTGACCTATGTTCTGGTAATTAGATAGTGTATTAATACTGTATGTTTTTTCCTGAGGGAAACTTCTAACTTGCTTTACATATTACAAAACCAAAAACCAATTATAACAAAACATGGAAAGCAGTTGAATAAATTGTTGTTCTTTTTAGTGAGATTTGTTTTCATGGGTGTCTGTTTCCTGAGGCAGACTTTGAACCAGAAGATCCTGTGTATTCTGATTATCTGTTTGCCTTTCTCCATCTCCCTGCATTCAGGATGTTCCTCAGGTTCCCTGGAGGGACTGTGATGTGTCTTCCCACCTCACCCTTCTGTCTTCACTTAATCTGTTTTTACTAAATCTTGCCGTTAGCTTGATGCATAGATTAAGCACAATATGCTAATATTATAGCGTAAAAAAAACCCAAAAAACAACACCATCTCCGTGCTACTCGTGCTGTTGCACAAGTGTTGGTTTAGCAATTGAGTTTGTAATTTAGCCGCTTCCTGCCCCCTCAACCCACCCAAAAGGACAAGAAGAAAGAAGAAAATCGTCCTCGGGCCATTGTCTGACCACGCACCTGCTGCGGCGGCGGGAAGGGCAGAGGGAGCGCGGCTTTGTGGCGGCGGGGTGTCGTCCCTGCGCCATCCCGACTGTGCTGTTCAGGGCGGGCGAGGTTCGACCCCGCTGCTGTCTGCGCTGGCAGAGGGCTCGGGCGGAGACACGGTGAGGGGCTGCGCGTCTCAGGAGGCACCCCACTTTGACCTGACACTTGCTGAACAAATCGGTGGTCAAAGCACTTTTTTTCCACCACGTTTTGCTTGATTCCAGGGTGTGTGCTTGTCTCACTAATGACTTTAAATATGCTGTGAATACTAAGATTCGCTGTAGGTTTCATTCTCTTGCAAAAAAAAAAAAAAAGTAAATAGGAAATGCCTAGACAATGAGGCGTTGCTTTTGGGCTGTTTGTGGTGTCCCCCAGATGGGTGCCCGCTGTGCCACAGAAGGTGCTGGCTTGCACATATTTAATTTCTGTGTTCTGGTTCTGCAAAGCAATACATGGCTGTTTCTGGAGTGATGCTGGGAAGCCCTCAACTCTGCTGCAGAATAGCTTGCTTTTGTACCCAAACAGTTGGCGTGCACGCGCCTGTGGGGCGGGAGTGGAGTGTTGCTGCGAACTCGGGAACAATGGGAAATACAGAGCAAAACCTGTGGGTTTTTGTTTTTTGTTTTTTTTTTTTTTCGCGTAACTCTCCCTTATTTGTAGAAGTGAGCGCTTGCCTTTGTAATTAGTTTTGTTTTGGCCATTTTATCTGAAACGATTCTCTCCATACCTAAGTTGATTTCTCTGGGTAAATGTTCATGTTTGGCAAGGTATTGTAAAACACAAGGGTTACCATATGTGACTATCTAGCCTCTTAAAACAGAGGGAAGAAAGTGTTGCTCTCTACTGGATTTCAGCCCTTGGAATTAAATAGTTACATTTTTCTTTTCTGCTCTAGGTTCTCAAGTAGCAGGATGGAAGAACTGTAACTGATAGAGACAGAGAACAGGCCCTTTCAACATGGAGAACGTTCCAGTTGGTGGGGAACTGGATAGAAATTCAGTGAGTAACTTAACTGTGCCTTTGTGTAACGAGATGAATGTGAAGATGCTTTTGCAGGGAGAGTGTTAAATTACTTGAATCTGTCCACTTTCAGTTTGAATTGATACTTTTCTGGTGAATGCATTTGGAATATTATGTAGTAGTATCATGTATTATTTACTAGATTCGCATGGCAGGAGGGCTGAGTGTCAAAAAACTTTTGGATTTTGGATTTGATTTTTGGATTTTGTCTCAGAGTCCCAAAGGACAAAGGGTATTCCTCTCAGTATAATTGGCACTTTGCTACTTAGTGACTAGGGACAGTAGAAAAAATAATGTGGTTCTTAGTGGAACCAAGAGGAGCAGAAAAGACAGAAGGACTGATAATTATGTGTTATCAGAGTAATCAGAGGTGTAAGAGTTGATAATCTGTACTGATTATAAAATTTCTGAGGCAGTGAAGGGCTTTCTAAGCACAGTTTAAAACCAGGAAATGCTAGTGTGTACTATTGTGCTTCATCATCATCATAAATGTTGAAATTATTTAAGAGTTTAGTTTTTCCACAAGCTGTGTCATGTAGGAGTACTTCAATAGCTGAAGCAGGAAATGTTTTATAGTTTCCAAAACACTGCCTCCCAAAGGCAACATAGGATATGTTTTTCTGTAACTGAAGTGAAGGTCAAATTTAACACCCTCTTACTGACAAACTTTATTTGTGATAGTCAACTACTACGTGGAGCTATTCATTTGATCCAAGTGTTTTATTACTGTTTGTGTCTTAAATGGTGAGTTTGGTGACAAACTGTTTTGCAGTGTGTTAAGAAAATTCTTGGCTTTTTTCTGTAATGAACAAATTCATTGATTTGCTGCATGGCCATGCATTTATATCGAGATGCAGCATACTATGAGTATCAGCTGTGAGTATGGGTGTCAACTGTACAGTAGGGTGTTTTCTTTTTTTAAAAAAATGCTGTCAGTTCAGTTGCTCTGCTCCTTCTTTCTTCAAAATATATAAAAAATTACCAGTTTACCAAATATTTCAAAGTAATATAAAATATGCTATTTTTCTTTTCATGATGACTTCAGGATAGCATGATCTTATGAAGGTACTTCAAATTGAGTGTCTCCTTTAGAAGAATGCTAAGTGTAAGGATAGATTGCCTTTAATCCTATGTACTCCTGAAGTGTCATCTCAGAATACTGTTTTTAACTGATGGTATATTTTAGTAGGCTACTCTGAGCATTTCTTATCAAAGTGTCAGCCAGTGAGGTAATTGTCTGTATAAATTGCAGTTACAGTGTTAAGTTTTCTGTATTGCACTACAGATGTTAAAAACGTTTTTGAAAGCTTATTTGGTAGTCTAATATACAGCCTAGTGTGTATCACAATAAAAAAGTGAAAATTAAGTATTAAAAATACCATATGTATTTTAAAAGAGATTGACCCAGTAGTTTTGAAGACCTTTAGTCAATCCATATCCTGACATTTCCAAAATTAAATTTTTTTTTTAAATAGTGTTTAAAATTTTTCAGTATTCCAGACTTTTAGGTGCAATCTGTTTGTTTGTTTTTTGGGGTTTTTTTTAAGTTCTATTGTCATGATAAAATTCATGAAATACATGTGTTGCAATGTGCTTGAGGAATACTGATCAACCTTTTTCTCTGCTTTTAAGTCCTTTGGGAAGTTTCTAGGAGGTATCTGAAAAAACTTTTTTTAAAGGTGTCAGATTTCTAATTTGCTGTTTTGGCTTGCTTATAAAAGAACAAAAGATGAGGAGATCACAGCCCTTAATGCTGTGCTCTTTCCTTTCCAGAATCAGTATACAGAGAAAAGTCTTATATTAAATGCTTTTCCTGTCTAACAATTAGGTTGATATGTACTGAATATAAATTTGAAGACAAAGGCTGTGACAGCTCAGCAAACTATTTTTGTAATCTGACACCATTAAAACAGTGCAAAATAATAGATGCTTTGACTTTTTGTTTGAGAACAGTTTTTGTCTACTTTTCTGTAAAATAATAATTTAATCAAGTCTCACTGCCCCAAAACTCAGAACATTACATGAAAATGTATGATGTTAACCATTCTTTTTTGAAATATGTTTTTAGTAATTTTAAGTCACTTCTAATTTTTGCTAAGACATATATTTAATAAATAATTTGTCTGTGATATAACTTGTACAGTCAGTGTCAGTCCTTCATACTTAATACATCAACAGATATAAAAGTACCTTTTTTCCTTGAAACATTGGATAGAGGTCCTTTTTATTGATCAGATTTGTAGGTAGGGTCAGTGGTCCTGAATTTAAATCGAACTGGAGTAATTTTAATGGTTTACACATATCAGAGATTGCCTTCAGGGAAAGTCTGTCTTCAGCAAGGTGAAAAGTCAAACTTGGCTTTAGAATGTTCATTTAAACTATTAAAAATTTAGCTGTATGTTTTGATTGGAAAAGCAGTGTTTTTACAAAACTTTTGTAATATGAAATTTAGACATGCTAGCATGAAATATGCTTTTGTTTTTACCCTAATATTCAACAGGAAAAGGATTTTGTTTTTTAGAAAAACTTGGCAGATATAACTTAAAGTTTAGTAGCAGTTGTTACAAGCTTTATTTCTGAGAAAATAACATCTAAAAATAGTGCTTTTTTGAAGCATGTGAGCTGCCATTTTATAAAACCAATTATAGCTGCTGTCTCGTGATGCTTTATATCGCTGGATTTATATTGCTGGTTTTACTTCGAAGTCTTAGTTAAAAACTACTGGGAGGAGCACTAGGTATCATATGTTTTGATAGCAGCATTTTAAAGTAGTTGTGCCTCTGTAGAAATGAAATCAATCACATATTGTTGAGAACCTGTCAGAGGACTTGTTCTGTAATCTGTAATCAAAGTCATCAATTATATATTGTGAGAATAAGGCTGTGTGTCTGGGAATATCTGTATATTGCTCTTAATTTTGTATATTTAGAATAATAGTTGTGGGTGGTGATGGACAGGAATGTCCTGAGAGCATTCTTTTCAGAGAAAACACTGAAGTAGTAAAACTGTCCTGTTTGTTCCCTTCGTTGTTTGGAACCCCAGTCTGCTGTGATATGAATTGCAGGTGATAGAGGTGCTGTAGGCCATTGGAAAATGAAGAGGTCTTTTTGACCAAAATAGTCTCATTTCAGTACCTTAACATCTTGCACCAATGTTTTAGAAATATATATTCTGCAGATTTTAGGTAAATACACAGACCCAAATACCTCTGATGAAGCGAGGGTGTTGACCAGCAACAGAGGGAGTTTGGTGTGTAAACAGAATGTCAATTGGAGAAGATCAAGGACAGAGTTAGACAGGCTTGTGTTTCAGCCTCTGGCATAGGAGCTGTTTGTACCAGTTCATAGGATTAACCATGCAATGCTAAAATATTTACATGAAAAGCCCCTGCACCGTCGTCTCGGGTGACGGGTTGCCCTGCTCTCTGGTGTCATGTTGTATCTTGGCCGGGGCTGCTTGCAGGGCAGGCAGTGAGACAGGACCTGCTGCAGTGCATTTCCACTCTTATTTCTTCCACACGTAAGTAACACACTGCGAGTGAGCATCTGGCTGAGTCTCAGGTAATTCTGATCCTCTGTGTCTGTTCACAGTGTATTTTTCCCCTTCGTCCTCTTGCTTTCCAGCTCCCAGTGGCAAAGCAGCCCAATGCTGAATAGTAGTGTTCCCAGGCCTTCAGTCAAGTTGCTGGATCTCTGTACAGTTTCTGCAGGCTTTTTGTTCTCTTGTCAGCCACTATTCTTTTGAATCTAAAATCAGCATAGGGTAGGACAGTTCCAGTCTGAACATGAACCGTTTCTAGTCTGCAGTATGTTATCTGTACATTAAGAATAAACTACTTTGCCTTGAAAACCATTGATTTCTTGAATACATTTCGTGTACTACTACCCAAACCTGTCTGTTAAGTTCATGGGTTTCACTCTTCGGTCTGAATTCAGTCTCTGGCAGGAATAGAAGGTTATTTGCAAAGTGTGCTTATATTTTATTTCAGTTTTTCCCGTTCAGTCAAGTCCCGATCCAGAAAGTGCAGAATTATGAAAGAAGTGTTCTCTCACCTTTCCAGTGGTGTATACTGCAATTGCTGTGTATTCATTGCAGTACTTTGCATTTGCACACTACACTATCAATTTACAATTCAACACCCTTAGGCAGATGTGAAGGATAAAAATAATAAAAATCAGTGTTTTGAGGTCAGGAGTGCAAGACAGGATTCCTGCCTGCAAAGATTTTGATTATGATTTTTCTTTTTTACATTTCCTGCTGTTAAGTCCTGATAAGAGAGGAAAGATTGGATCCTCTTCAAAGCAGAACAAGGATTTCACTACTTTATGGAATACAAGTTTTTATTTGGGTATAGAAGATATGCCATGTTTGGATTTATTCTATTTTTAAGGAGGAAATGTTCATGCTGATCAGTGTTCTTGGTTTTTCCTTTTCTATTTTTCACAGATTTCAAATGTAGTAAATTCTTACAGACATAAGTGGAATTTGCCTTATATCTGTACATGGCTGAGCATGGGGGATCTTAGCCTTGATTGTGGTCTTGGTTAGCAAAGATTTAAAAAAGATTCGAGATCAAATATCAGAAAGGTGTTCAGGCTATTACTGTGTAGTTACCCTCTTTTAGTGCCTATACTTGATGCTTTCAATGTGAGAGAAATTTTAGGCAACTTGGTTCTATGGAAATACTTAGATATAAAATATCCTCTTAAATTTAAAACTGCACTGTTTGTCTTGCATCCTAGGCAATTTCAAATGTTACTTGTGTTTGTAGACAAACTCAATCTGTGGCTTCTAATTTTGTGTTTGTATGCAAAAGCAGTTAGGCTTGGATCTAGCCTTAGTAGGTGCTTGCACATTACTTATGGCTTTAAAGGGTTTTTTTCTTCCAAAACACTTTTCTTAAAGTGGAGTGGTTTTGGAAGCATTTTGTGTTATTTCAGCTTTCTTCAGAGCTTCAGTCTTTTGAAACCACTCCAGCTTAAAATTGCTTTAAAAATGCTGTGTATCAAGTCATACAAGCACTAAACTGATGCTGGAGATTTTCCCCTCAGAAGTGGTTGAGGCACTTGCTGTTTACTAATGATGGCTTCTAATAATGGCTTTTCTATAAGCATATTTGTCAGATTTGTTGCTTCAACTTTTCTGAACTGCGGAGTCTCTTGAGGTCTTGCCTTTGGCATTGAGGTGTGTGTTGTATTTTAGTTATGAACTAACACTATTTTTATTGTCCTTCTTCCCCGCTGCTGCTGCTGCTTTTTGTGCACTTGCTTCTTCCTCGCCTGGATTTTTATGTTTGCTGTTCTTCATTCCTCAATTGTATGTGTACACAGCATCATGGTGAGAACAGAGACTCTCCTGGACCATCAAGTAAGTGACTCCTCTCTCCTACATTATGTTTGCACATGTGTTCATAGTAGTTGGCATATATCTTTGCATATATTTGCTGGAATAAATACTGTATCATAATTGAGAAGTTGAAGTGTGATGAAAATTTGCTGTTGGAAAAGTATTGTGCCTGGCATTCCACTCATCCCAGTGTTTCCCTACCATAGCCTTTATTTTTTAGTGGGAAGTTATTCTTCACCTCTCCCAGTCATGGCCAGGAAGAAGAAGATTTATATTATTTATCTGCTAAAGTAAAAGCTATTTTTATCAGTTTGAAATGAAACTTCCTTATGCTATTATAGTATAGATAGTAAAGATATGGAAATAATGGTTCAGAAACAGGGGTATTTTATTTTTGAGCTTGTCAGTTTCTAGTGCTATGTGTGGTTCACTTAATTTCAATAATTTTACATATTCAGAATTGAACAGGTGTATATATACTGTAATTCTTCAGGATTGGATCTGGTGAGGTGCTAGGGAAAACTTCAGATGTATGTATGTGCTTACATGCAGCCAAAGGCATACTGGTGCCATTGGTTTGTAGGCATTAGTATGATAGTATGATTGGCAGAGTAATTTTGCCAGGGATTAAGAGTTTGTGTATGTGGGGAAAAGAAAGGTGCAGGCACAAATTGTTTCTTTTTTCTGTGAGAAATCTGTGCAGAAGCTGTGGTCTTAGTTGGTATGGTAATGTTGAAGTGAAATAAACCTCTTCCTGTATATGATGTCTTTGTGCTATTTTCAGTGGTGTAGGGGCTTTCACAGGCTCATTATAGAAACAGAAGTGGAAATCTGGCACTTCAGATTTTTTCTTTTCCTAGCTTTACTTGAAATAAATTGGCTGTAAAGACTCCAATTTGTTTCTTTGAAGGTATGAATTGTACTGACAAACTTTTATATTAGTAATTTAATGACCAATATGATGAACATGAACTAAGTTTGTATTCTCAACTCTCAAGAGGTCTGTTGGTATTGAAATGTGATGTCTAAAGAGTCACAAGGAGGCTTTGATATTTACTATTTGTTGTTTCTTCTCTAAAATAATGCCTTGTCTTCTCCCTCACCTCAGAGGAAATGTCTGAGCATTAGGATGAGGCATTTTGCAGGAGGGGGAACGGCTTCCTCCTATGCTATGGTGTGGATAAATAGTTATGTTCTTAACTGATTTATTTCCATTTGTTTAGTACTTTTATGATGCATTGTATAAAAAGGAGATTTAAAAACTCTCCTGCCAATCATTCTTCAGCTTTATAGATGGAACTTCTCAAAAACCCACTTGGTTTAAGAAGTTCACCTTGAATCCCCAGGCATGTGAAGTGCTCACCACATGGTATTCTATATTAGGTGATGTATAAACTCTGTTTGGTAGAACTTTCTGACAGTTCTAGCAGTTGTTGCAGGACCTGATTGACTTCTAATGAAGGAATATGAATTTTACAGTGAACTTTAAGCTTGTAGTCCCGTTAGTGTGACTGAGTCACTACTGCTGAATGTAGCTCATGCTTTGCTAACACTTGTTTGCAGAGCATGCTTACAGTCTGGGTTACTGACAAGTACTGCCTGAGAAATTATTGCATTGTGACAGCTTAAAAAACCCTTTGGAATTCCCAAAGCTTAAAGCTTTAAAAAGAATTAACAGTGCTACATGAAGCCCATTGACAAACAAGCCTTCTGCACAGGTTACTCAGGAGAGGGTTGCTAGTGCAGTTCCTGCTGTGGAGCCCACAGTGTCACTTGCTGCAGTGGCATAGGGGCTGGTGGGGGCACCTGCAGAGCACAGAGGCTGAGAAATCCCATCCCTGCTGAAGTTAAGTGGACAGTGGCTCGTCAAAAGGAGTTTTCAGCTAATTGGCTGAAAGTTGGTCCTCCTTCAGTGCACTGTACACCTTAAATCTTTAAAACAGGATTTTACTCTACTTGCAGCGACCCATTTTGTGCAAACCTGAGAAGGAGCTGTTTTCTTAGCCCCCTTTTATTTTCACATACAAGACCTTCTGTGGTATGGTCCCTTCCCAAGTCTTCAGCAACTGCCCTGCTCCCCCCTTTCCCTTACTTGTAGTTGCAGAACAATAAACAGCTGGTTTGGTACAATAAGAGCAAAATCAGACACTACTTTGAAATACCAGCCTTCTGGCACTGTAGATTTGAATTCAGAACTGGTAAAATGAGCTCATTGCCTCCTCTGTCCATTTCCTCACCTATTTTTCCTTAGCAGCAATTCACATAGAACATAGTTTGTCTGGAGCAGAGCTTTAGATGGCTTATCCAATGTAGAAAAATAATATATGTGGGTGTACTGCAATCCTTCTTCATAGAATCATTTAGGATGAAAAGCACATTTAAGAATCATCAAGTCCAACTGTTAACCCAGCATTTCTGAGTCCACTGCTAAACCATGTCCTCAAGGGCCACATCTATACATTTTTTAAATACCTCCAGGATTGGTGACACTTTCCTGGGCAATCTCTTCTAATGCTTGAGAATCCTTGTGGTGAAGAAATTTTTCTAATATCCAATCTAAACCTCTCGTGCCACAACTTGAGGCTGTTTCCTCTTGTCCTGCCACTTGTTATGTGGGAGAAGCTACCTTTCAGGCAGTTGTAGAGAGCAGTAAGGTCTACCCTGAATCCACTTTTCTCCAGGCTAAACAACCTCAGCTCCCTCAGCCATCCTCATCAGACTTGTGCTCCAGACCCTTCACTATCTTCCTTGCCCTTCTCTGAACACGCAAGCACCTTTTTATTTTTTCATACTGCTTTGTGTTCATTCCAGGTTTTGCTGCAAAATGTTTCCACTACTGTAATAAGAGTAGTGATAAAGCTAAGAAGGCCTTTGTACTTTGCAGAGTCCATCCAGAGAATAGAACTTGTTTGGTTTGACTCAAATCTTCTGCTCAACTTTTAAGGAAAGCTTGGGAACTCTTAAAATCATCAGTGTTGTAAGTTCCAGTCTTTTCTTTTAGTAAATTTTGCTTGTTTCCCTCTTTGAACACGTTGTCAGTATATCTGCTTTCACACAACAGGTGTTACAAAGACAATCATTCTTTGACTATGAAAAAAGGTGCAGTTTTGTTGTGTGCAGCTTAACGAAATGTCAGAACTATAACAGAAACTGTAAAACAGGATGGCTGGCCAGGTGATCCTAGAAATAGGTGTGAAGATACCAGACAAGTCTTTCAGACTGATGAGGTTCACAGAGAGTCAAGTCTTTTGCTTTAAGCCTTTATCTTTACAGAATTTGTACGTGATTTGTATTGCTAAGACTTGTTTCTTGTGATGTTTTTGCAGACATTCATCTTAGCTTTCTAGCATGTTGGTACAGCATGATCTGGCAAGCTGTTTCAGGGGTTGGCTGAGTTGTGGCTAGTTAAACCAAAAGCTATCACAAAAGTGGCTAAAAACAGTAGTATTTCAGAAGATAAGCAACAGCTCAATGCTGTATCTCTATTGACTATCAGCCTTTTCAACCTCATGCTAATTTTTGTTTTCATCTTTTGCCTCATGTCTTAGACCAGTCTTACTGGCTTCTTTCTGCCATCCTCTCCAAAGCAAATATATGGTTTGAAAACGTCAGGTTTTAGAATGAAATGTTTCACAACAGAGCAGTTGAATACCAGTTTCATAAATAGCAGTGAAGTTCTTAATAGAAATCTATGCACAAGCACATAACATCATTGAATGAGCATCCATTTTGTATTTCAGCAACAGTAACATACAGTGATGAACAGCCTATAACTCCAGGAAAAATGAGCCAGCACCAGGGGAAAGAAGCCTATTTTACTCCAACCAAAGAGTTACTCCAACCATGTCTCAGTCCAGGAGCTGCCCATAGTCATGGTAAGACAGAGGTTTTAAAGAACTTAAATTCTGACATTAATTATCTGTTACAAATGTTGTGGTTCAAAATCACTGTCTTTTGCAATAAAGACCTAGCAAAGAAAGCATATTGAAATTTTGTTTGTAACTGTTTATATCTTTATGTGTTAATCTAAAACAGGAAAAAATGCATTATGTGATGCACTAGTTAATTAAGGCATGCTATGATTTATTTGATGGGAGAACAGTCCACATGATGGTAAATGATTATTTGTGTGTAATCCTGTAAAACCCATGGTAATATTCTTTTCTCAGTATTCAAGTTGTCTTATGCAGCAGTGTTATGATGTACTATAAGTGGAACTTTTGTGGAAAGATACTTCAACAATTATTTCTACTGAAATAGCCTTCTCTTTAGGGAAAAAAAAAAAAGTCTCAACACTATTTTTTGCCAGCTTTGAAGCAGTCCCTCTGCCTTGTTAAACCTGTTGAAAACAAACTCTGTATATCCATAAGAACTGACTGGATGAAAAGTGAAACTCGTTAGTAGATCTGATGTGCTAACAGACTATTCAAGAAACAAAAAAACACAAGCAATAGTTGTTCTCCTTGTGCTTATTTACATTTGAAACTATTTGCATATAGGAAATCACTGGACATCTTTCTTGGGGTGTTTGAAGTTCTTAGTGAAAATTTTCAGGCTTTTAAAATCAATATTCTCTTCCCTTTTTACTATTGGCAGCCATGCTAGTCATCCATGCTTCCTTTAGTTTTTTTCATGAGTAGTGTTTCTGACATGGTTTTTTATATATTTTTAACTGGTTTTGCTATGAGTCTCCCTAACTGCCATAGCTTGCTTTGTCAAAGCAATGATACTAGTTTCAGAGTAATAAAGGCAGTGTCTTAGCTAACTTTGAATCATATTCCTGTTTTCCTGCTCAGTTCTATTAGACAAGAAAAATACTTTGAAACAAGGACAGTTGTTATTGTGCTGAAACTGGTAGTGTTTTAGTGTATTTAAAGTTATTATGGTTATTATTTTTGGTACTACACACACTAGCTGGGATATCTTTTCCAATTCCTGGTGTTATCTCACTGGAACTTGATATCCTCTGGCTTGTGTCAAGCTTAGTCTGGAAATATTTTCTGTATAATATAAATATAACTTGTTTGTAATTTTTATTATGTTGAAAGAACTCTTGGTTATTTTCTCTCTTTACTGTGTTGTATCCTCTACTAGACAAACGCTGGAGTTATGTAAGTGTATTTGAATATTTTAATAAGTTCTTCCTTTTAATATTGATGTTCCCACTAAGTTATAAAATCAAACTGTTGTGTTTTTTCAGGGCTTTTACTCATAGGAAAATCATTATAATGGGCTTGAAAAGCACTAAGACTTGATTATCCTGTGTCAAGCTCCTTGCAGAACTTTTTCTCTCCAGATTTTTTTCCTTTTGAATATTTCAGGGCGTATATAAGTGAATTTAATCCAGTTAAATGTATTTGTGCCTTTTCTAACATCAGTCATCACTGACTTAGTTTTCCAGGAGCGTTACTAGATATAAGGCTGTACTTTCATTAAGCAAGAAATTGGCTTGCATTCAGTTTTAGTAGAGAAATGGTACAATGTGGGCTAGGCTTCATAAACTCATAATTACTGTCTTGCAGCCTATCTACAGCTTGGGAGGTGGTTTTTATGGAGTGGATTGACCAACTTTAAAAAATTGGGTGAATATTCGATGGTAGTTATTCCTATGGTAAAATTACAGTGCTGGCAAAAATGTGAGCTTATTACATTGGAGAAAAGAGATGTAATGGAAGCCTGAAAAAATATGAAGTAGAACAGAGCTTCATGTGATGGAGAACTTGACTGTTGTAACTGAAACCTAGTTAACCATGGTCTTTACAATGTGCCATGTGGTATAATGAGATAGGAAATGTTTAGATATAGAATTTGAAGGCATTTACAAGGAACCAAACAGAAATACTTTTACTCACGGACACCTGAAGTCATCCTTAGGAGATGAGTAATATAAATAATTCAATATCATGCTAGGCACAGAATAACAGAGAGTCAGAAGAATGTATGATACTGTCTACAAAGAACTGATTAAATATATGTAAGGGAGAATTTTGACACAGTTACTTAGCTTTTGCTGCTGGGCAGTTGGATGTTGTGCGATATGATTTGGCCACTTTTACTTAGGTTGTTTCCTGCTGCCTGAATAAAAAGCATCTGTGTTGCAAGGCCACTTTGGCATAGAACTTGTAGCTCAAAACCAGGTGAGTTGGAATGAAACAAAGCCTGTGATGGGGCAGTCTCTGGAACAACCAGCACTAACTTAGGTGTTCACATGGGAACCACCATGGTGCTGTCCAGCAGCTGTCTAGGGACAGGCTTGCTCAGTGACCATTTTCTGGAAAATCTACTGGAACAAGCTTAGTTTGCATTGTCTGCTTGTGTTTTCAGTAAGATCCTAGTGACAAGTATTACAAATATGATTAAAATTACATGAGTCTTAATGTGAGGGAGGGGAGGTAAACATTAAAGGTCAAATTGAGCTGCTGACTTTCTATTTGGAACAAAGAAAACCATGTAATATGTCAATGTGAAGTTGTAAGTGACATATATTTTATCGTTTTAGGTGCTGCTGTGTATAAGTACTGAGTTTTCATTTCTGACCATAGCTCTGAATTTCAGAAAGCTTCTATTTTCCTGTACTTGGTTTCCTTGTTTAAGACATGCCTTCCTCCTCCCTCACTCCTGTCACTCTTGTGAGATGGAGCTTAGTATGTTTCTGAGACAGACGTGGAAGTCTTCTTCTTGGAGTCCAGTATAGATTTATTTTATAGATGTCGAGTACTGTTTGATCTGGCAGCATTTTCTAGTGATTGTTCAGCAAAAGTCTATTTAAAATGTCATTGTTCTATATAATCTTTACACTGTTTTACAACATTTTTTTAAGGTACTTGAAGTTATGCTGTCCTTTATTCTGAGACTGAAGTAGCTTACCTGTGAGGCTACAGACTGTCATGTGTAGGTGTGGATGTCACACTCACTTCCATAGAAAGCTTTAGCAAGGTTGTTTGATGGAAATGTATTTAAAAAAGAAAGGGATGGTGGAGATTTTACCTGTATGATTTTAACCTGTTTATGGAGAAAGTTTAGAATTTTAGTGGCCAAACACTAACTTGGCCATATATAGCATTGATCCTGAGATGGGCTTTTAATTTTAATTTTTGTGAATTGAATTTATTCCTGCCTTGCCCATCAAGTAGTTAACTAGAGCATCAGAATAGCCTATTCCTAATCATAATGCTACAACTAATGTGTCTTGAACATACTAAATGATTATACTATGGGGTTTTTTTCCATATTTTATTTAGACTTGTCAGACTTTGAATAGGACCTAAATAATTTAGTAGCCTTTTGGTGGAAACTTTAATGGGCTTGGGGAGTAGCGAGCTTTGTCTGTGAAGCTTTGCTTTTGTTTGTGGGATGGTCTGTCTTTAGGCTCTAGTGGGCAGCATAGCCTTACCAGCTTGCCAAGACCATAGTTTTTAAGTGCATATAGATGTTAGTACTGCTAAATCCTCTTTCAGTTCTAGCAGCTAACATACAGATAGTATGACGCTAATTTAGCTCATTTTCTGTTTTTGCATTCAGTGGTTAAAAATGTTATTAACTATTAATGAACAAACAACTAAACTTCTATCAAGCTTACTTTTGGATGTTTTCCTTTTTTAACCTAGCATGGGTGCGACCAAAAGGAATAATTGACAAAATTATTTTATTGCAGTTTAAAAATTAACATGTAAAATACCAAGTACAGGACTGCTTTTTCAAAAGTTGTAGAGCAGACCTCTGCTTGCTGATGTCATCTGCTTAAATCAAATTATACCTGGTAAATTGAATTCTTGTAAATCATATTAACTCAGGCATACTGATTTATTTCTTGAATAAAATTAATGCAGAAATAGTGATCACATAAAATTTATGAAAAAAGTCAGCAGTCTCCTTATAAATGATTAATAATGTTTTTAACTTAGCAATATTTTCTTAAAACATATTTCAGACATATTTCAAATTCTGCAGGATGCGGCATTTTCAGAGAAAATAAGAATTTAACTATTTTTGTATGTGAGAGAAGGTGGAAAGTGAAGGCAGACTTAGTCATGGAAGTAACTTCATGCAGTCTCCTGTTTCCCTTCACTATATCTGCTCTTTGAAAAGAGAAGCTGAAGAATGGCTAAATAACTTACTATCTTGAAACAAAAAGAACAATTTATTATAAGCATGTCATGCTTTACTTCACTTCATCCTCCCATAAGTCTGTGTCATTGTCTCACTGATAAAGAAGAAACTGTTGAAGGTCTGCTTGAGGCTCTCCAAGAAGCTTTCTTCTTAATACTTCAGTATTAACAGTAAGTGTTGCTTCTGAAGTAAGGCACCTTTCTCTACGGAGTAAATGCATTTAATGTCTAAGAAAAATGCTGACACTTTTGCTTTCTCCTGCCGCATAAGAATTCTTTCTAAAACCTTGCAAGCCCTCATACTTGAAGATTCTTTGTCTTTCTTGGTTTATTAGGAGGTATTTTGTCTTGCTTTGCTTTTGATGGTGAGGAATTACTTTGCTATCAACAGTGAGTGGGAGGCATGGGCACTGGTTGTTCTTTAGGTGGTATTGGATTAATTCTTGTTGTCCTGCTGTAGGGTCCTGAGCCTAGGGACACAGGCAATCTCTTTTCAGTTTTTCAACAGAATATGGAAGTGAAGCCCCAGTTCCACAAAACTGTGTAACTTATTTGGAGTAGGTTTAGTGATGCTTGTCTTAAACGGGATATGAGTGGGGCTCTGGTCACAGTAGGAGGAAGGAGCTTGAGCCCTAAATAATCTGATCTTAGTCTGTGTTTTAAAGCTGAATTCCTTGTAAAATGTTTTAAGTTCTGCTGTGTGTGGTTAGTCTCCTGAATATATTATCCTGACCTCCTGCTTTCTTATGGTCATGTGTTCTCTGGCACATTCCTCTCTGCAAGTCATTGTGTTTATTAGAACTTGCCATTTCTGAAATGCTACTCCACCCAGTATTTGTGGCTTGGGTAAATTGCATATATGGATGGCCTTCAGTGTGGGTTGTAGCTTTATGAAAGTGTGGTACTGGTTTAAAAGGTACAGCAGGGCCGATTGCTGTGAAACATCTCAAGCAAGTTCTCTTTCTTCCTGACAGTCTCTGCAGGACTGGCCTACTTGAACCTGAGCCGTGACTTTGAGAATTTCATAAGGGTTGAGATGACAGTGTTGAAACCTGAGTAGTGAGCAAAGCTATTTACTCCATGTGGGAGGAGCTAAGCAGGCTGTATGCAAGTGAGGAGGTGCAGCCAAGTAGAGTTGCCAGCAGTGCATGGGGAGCCTTAGTGGTCATTGGTCACCACTCTCAGGCTCGCCTCTGGAATTACTCCTCAGCTACGCTGCACTGGACTTGGAAATACCAGAGAACAGAAGAATATTTGGTGAAAGAAATTCTCCTCTCTCAACTGCTCTCTATTGTGTAGCCTCATGGTTTAGGTATAATTTTTTCTCAAATATCAGTACTGATGGCAAGTATATCTTTTTATTAAATAGGAAAAAAACACTTTTACTTCAAATCCACATGTGAAAATCAAGTGTTGGAAAAACCTTCTTAGGTGTGATAGTCTACCTGTTTTCTTTTTCTGTTTTCTGCGTGCTGCAAAGAGTGTGTTTATACTGCATGTAGACCATTATTTATGACCTTTTCATGGACTAGGGGGAGAATTCTGCTGAAAAAGGTAGTAATGTTGAAATGTCAGGGCAAATTACTGTCAAAATTGTAGGGCAAGTCTAAAAAGCTTCTGCCTTCCTCTACTACACCAAGCTTTCCTATCTCTTTCTTTTTTCTCTAGCTTTCAGAGTTTGGTTTTAAGAAGATTTTGGCTTTTCCTTGGGTACCTGTAAGAGGAAAAGGATTATTTTTGTACTTTGCATCACTAGAAATAGTCTTAGTTGTATTACTGCATCAGTATCAGTTTGTAAACGGTGTTAGTTATTCTAAACTTCTAAAATATCTATAAAAAGGATTATTATAGTGAAAATTCCTCAATTAGGTAGTCCAGATAGATTAGATTTGAGTTCAGTTTTATTGAATTCATGCCTTTACAATTTAGAGAGGTCTTTTTTTGTTAAGACTGGTTTTTACAGTATTACAACTGTAAATATTTTTCTATTGGAGAAATGTTTTAAAACTAAACCCAGACTTTACCTAAACTGTTCACAAGTTGTTGGAACTCCACGTATCTTCTATTTGACTTTATACACTGAGATTTTATGTTTTGCTCAAGGCAATATCCTGGAAGAATGTCTTAAGCACGGGATTAGGTTTGGTTTTTCAGCCAGCATTTACTATGTACTATGGAAGAAGCCCTGATTCAATATCTGATGTGAGAAATGTGTCCTTTAGAAAAATACATATCCATTAAGTAAGTTTTCCTCCTCTAGAGGTTGACTGAGTAGGGATTCTTCTCTTTGTTGCTCACCTTCCACCCTCCTGCCCTAAGATACATGAACTAAATATTTCAGTCATGTAGGGATTTTTGTCTTTGTACCGATCTAGGTGTTTTATAAAATTGAGAAACCAGGAAACCTTTTTTCTGTTTCAGTGGCATACTTAGTCTAGTGCCTCCTATCATGACTTAAAGTTTTGTTATGAAAAAATCTCATATTTTTATATACAGATACACTGTCATGCACCTGATGCTTTTATGCTAAAGTGCAGATACTTCCCTGTTTATGCAGGCTTTTCTGCCATGTCTGACTTATGCAGTTTGACTTGGCTGTAGTTCTGTTTGTGAGTTTCAGAAACTGTGTAAACTAATGAGCTGAGTATAAGAGTGCATTTTCTAAGTATATTGATTCTTAAAGCAGTTGAAACTAATATCAAAAGGATAGGCATTAGTCTAGATCACAAAATCTGGTTTCATCAGTAGATGGACCTATTCTGTCTGAATTTATTTTCAGGAAGGAGAGAAGAAGAAAAAGGATTTATGGGGTTTTTTTGGTGGGGAGGGAAGGGGTGAGGAGATGAAGGAGGAAGCTTAAATTAGATTATTTTTTTTTCCTCCTCTGTTGTAGTGGTGAGACAGAGTCGTATTTTGGTAAAAGGCTCAGAGCCTACCTCTGCTGTGTTGCTGTTGAGTTTAAGCAGAAGGTATTTAGAATACCTGGATAACAGCTTCCTTGACTGGAGAGAGCCTCAGAGAGGGGAAATGTAACATTGTCCATATTGAAAGTCTTAATTTTATCTACCCAAAGAGTTCAGTTTCAGTTCTAAATGGAGAAAAGGGCATAGGAAGGAGAAAGAGGTATTTTAATCTGTTCCTCTTTATAGTTGGGCTACATGAGCAGTGCCAAGAGTCTTGAGAGAGCATGGAGAGAAGTAAGGGAAAGGCCTTCAGCATTATGTTGTTTCCTGACACCCCTGGAAATACAGCCACTTCTTCGTAAGGTGAACATAAGGTGGCAGAGAAGACTCAGTTGTGAAGCAAGCTGGTGGGCTGGCAGCTAGGTCCCAGCAGCTGGAGGCAGATGGAGGGCAAGTGCTGTGATGGAGGAGCCTCCCCTCCCTTCAGTCTGTGTGCCCAGCCATCCCAGCGCAGAGAAGCATGGAAACGGCTGGATACCAGCGCCAGCAGAGTGTGCTAGGCAGGGTCACGGCCCTGCCTCTGAAAGAGGAGATAACAGCCCCATTAACTGGGCAAGGTAGGTCTGTAATGAGAGGATACAGTTCCTTCTGTGTGTAAGGGGAGCTCTACTTCAGCTTTCACTTGATTTTAATTAGAAAAAAAAAAGAAAATGCATATTCTGAATAGATTAGGACCAAGGTATTTGATCTGTTTTGTAGTTAAGACAGATTTGGAGAGGTGATATGGAGCTGTGTTTATTAAAACAGAACAAAAAAACTAACCCCCCCTTCCCCCCAGAAAAAAAAACCAAACCAAACCCCTAACAAATAGAAAAAAAGGTAATTTTCTCCCTCCTTACATTTCTTCCTCACTGCCCTACCACTCCACTCCTTTAGTTCTTTGACTGCTTTTTCTGTTCCTTCTGAGACATCTGGACAAGGATTATTTCAGCTGAAGGAAGTGTGAGACATAGGATTGGATAAATGGAGACAGGCTTGGATACATAATGCTTATCCAGTTTTTCCTATTCCCTGTGCTTAAGTGGACTGTGTTTTTCATATAGCATGTAATGGTTTCTATTGATGGCTATCCATGCCTCATTTTTGTTTTTTTTCCTGGTACATCTTTTTACCTTGTCATATATTGGGACATTAACTACACTTCTTTGTGTAAGGAGATATGGAGTAAATTTGTGGATTAATCACATTTACACTACTATTGATTTAGTTTATGACATGTGATTCACTTTGTAAGAAAAGGAGACCTTTAGTATGGAGTGTGGTAAGAATTCAAGTTCTTATTTTCAAGACAATTCTTGATGTCCTATTGTCCTGTTTTTTAGTAGAAAAGATTTCAGAATTTGTTTTGTCAGAAATAAAGTTTGATGGGGAAAATGGGACCAGCAGAGAAACACCAAATGGGGGAAGGAAGTTGCACATTTGCAAGAGGATAGCTGCACACACAAGTTGTTGTGGCAAAGAGGCTGCTCATGTAATGAGCACTGGATGAAGATAGTTAGGGAGCGATTATTTGGCTTTATGCTGGTAGCTACCAGCAGGAGGCGTTTGGATCAGCCGATTTCTAGTCTTGAAGCACAGTTTACTGGAATCTTTTTTATGTTTGAAATTTAAGCTGGCCCATTTAAGTGTTTTATTCATTGAATAAAATATTTGGGGCATTAATAATAAAAAGCCCTTTTTGTGGAGATTATTTAGGGCTGCTCTTCCATGAGTCAGGCTGGTTTGTATATAAAAATATGGGAGAGTTTTAAGAAGAAAAAGCAATTGCCTCACCTTTTAAGAAATGAAGATGAAGAAGCCGTGGCAGTCAGTTGACAAAAACTAGTTAAGTAAGTGCCTGAACAGCAAAGTTCAACTTGTCTGCGTAATGCAAATGATTGACTCCCTTTCCAGATTCCCATAGCATACCACAGTATCAAACAGGGAAGCCACAAAGCCCATGACTTGTCTTTTGTGCAGTATAAATTTGGGACTTGAAAGACTAACAGAAACTTGATTTAAGGAATCCTTAAAACATAAATACCATTTTCGTGTGCTTTGGAATCAAAACTGAGAGGTAAAAAATGAGATGGTGGTGTGATTCGCAGAAAAAAAGAGCTGAACCAAAGCCATTCCACTTTAAGCATCCTAAGGGCTTTGATGAGAGGAGTATAGTGTTTCTTGGCTTGCTGCTGATTTGGCAGCTTCTGTCTCTTCACTGCATTTTTCATGTGCGCCCTTCATTTGTTTCTTTTTTTTTTTCCTCTTTTGTATCTTACTCATCAGAATGTGAGGTAAAAGGCTGCTACTGCAACACTCTTGCTCCAAGCAGCTTATGCTAACCAGCTTTCACAGAGAACATAATCCTTACACAAACACCTTAACTCATGAAGGAAGAAGGTCCAGTGCGACGTAGGTTTTCTTCATGTGCTGGGATTTCATCTGTGTTTTCTCCAAGAGCTGATGGTCGAAAGCTCGTCCGGAATGCTTCCTTTGGTGGATATAATGAGCTCTCCCCTGCTTTACCAGGTTTGTTTCGGTCTTGCATTTCTTAAAATGTACAGAAGCGAATATAATTTCCACCTCAGATTTTTCCACTTGAATTAAAATAGTGTTACTGAGATGTCGGTAAAAATCAAAAAGAGTATTGCTTGTACGCAGTTAGATAACAGCTCTTTGTGGTGGCAAGATTTGCAGACAGGGAAACGGGTAAGTTAGCTTTTACACTGCCACAAATCTCACTTTAAAATGCACTGGTGTATTTCAGACTGACTGGGATGTTTGTTTTGGTTGTTTGGGCTTTTAGGACTGAGCTTCTGTGATGTGGTTTATAAATGCCTTCCATTCTTGTACTTTCCATTGCACCCCCCCTGCCCCCCCCATCCCACACATAATGCATCTGCTTTAAAATTGTAAGGTGCAGCAGAAGCTTTTCATTTAGCTGTAACTACTAGAAAATCTGCAGGCTGGTCATCAATGGTTTGACATAAAATGACAAGATAGAAAATGAGGGCTAAAAACATAGCCTTGCTAAACTCCGTAGTGCAAGAATTTGAGCACTTAAAACCCCTGAAAGGGCTTTCTCTTTTTGCTCAGATTTGTTGTTCCCTGAAAATTAGTACTGGCATATTGAAATCAATTTGTAGATATTACACATCATTGTTCATAATGTGCACTTCCGATGTAGGTAGGTGAATTTCAGCAGTCTATGCCAGAAAGCCTCAGTGCTTGAAAATGTGTTACAAGGTCATCCATTCCTGAAGGGGGACATAGTACAAATTGTGCATTCTTTCCAGAATTGCTCTGGATGTGTGATTTGTCTTGTGCATGCACAGAGATGCACTTTATTGTGTAGTCCCATGGGGCCAGGATGTTGGGGGGAAGGAAAGGGGGGAACAAAATAGTTTTCACTTTCTATTGCGTGTCTTCTGCAGCATGGCTCACTAAATTTGTAAGCCCTGGTTCTTGAAGTCCTGGAGCAGGGTTAGGTGCAGACCATGGGGGAAGTTGCAGACACTGTGTTTTATGAAACTTGTTTTATCCTGGAATGTTTGCTTTCAGTCTGTTTTAGGAAATGATTAGCCTTCTACCAAGAATCTAACACTGAGTTTTATTCAAGCTGCTTACGAAATAAAAGACCTCAAAGCTTGAAAGCATGGAGTTGGCAACTGGAAAGGTGCTTCCTACCTTTAAAATAAATATGAGTAGTCTGGTAATTAGAGAAAAAAGAAACAGTCTCATTTTGTATTTGCTTCCATTCTGTATCGAATTCTGCAATTAAAGCTGATCACTGTTCATAAGCAGACAATGAATGACTACTTAAAATGCAGAATAAATGGAAAGCGGTTTTTAATGAAAAAATTCAAGTATGTACATAGAATTAAAAATACTTTCTCTTTTGGAATCTTCCGTATATCTCTGAAGAAGTTCAACAATCCTAACATGCTTAATACACTCTCAGATTGGTTTAAGTAAAGAGTAATTGTCTGTTTTAAATATACTCATGCATAGTTACAAAGATGACTGTTTTTTTTTTAATATGGTGCTTACAAAAGAAAACACTACTGTTAGAAAATACATAGAAGAACTTTCCTTACTTTTCTGATGATTTCACTTTCCAAGTCCACGGAGAAATCTGAATTAGTTAATATGGGATTGTAGTCTTGAACCTGGTTGTCAATAAGCTTTTGAAAGTCAGTCAGTTAAAAAGCCTATGGTTTCCTGTGTTCAGTTCTTTAAAAAAAATGTTTCCTTTTTTTCTGATGTGTTTATGATATAGCATCAGTTTTGATAATTCCCACTAAGTACAGCTCATAGTTCTTCCAGAAGCGTTTTCCAGCTCAATTATTTGTTCCTCAGAACTGCACATGCACGCCAGTAATCAAATCAGGCTGTTCCTTTCTTTTCACTTGGAAGTCAGTAATATTGTTGCTTGGATTGCTGTTTGTGATCTTTTCATGCATTGCATTGCTTTTTTACTGGTTTTTTCTGTATGTTTGAAAAAGAGCCTCCAGTGGATGGTAATTATTTCTTTTATGGATAAAATAGATCTCACATTAAAAAGTAACATCCTTATTTTCTGATATATTTTTCTCATGCATCATAATTACAGATGGCATTTATTGAGAGGCCAAGACCAAGATTCGAGATGTAAGAGTAATGTGGTTGGCTTTGGTTTTTCCCTTCCATCAAAATTGACTGAAGGTTGTGTGTGTAACTTCAAAAAGTATATGTTATGCTTGAAAATTGAAATCTATTACCTAGACAGTTTGTCTTTTTTTGAAAATGTACCCTGTCAGTTAGTCTTTATCCTAAGTAGTCTTTAATTTTCAGTGTATATAGCCTCATTTTTTGTCAACAACAGTGATTTGAAGATTTTTTTTTTATTATTTTATTTTTTTGGTACTCACCATATAATCTGTCTCAGTCTCTAAAGCAGCACTGTTTGATTTTGCTTCATGGATCTCTTGTATGCAAGGGTTCTGATTCCTCTATCAGGCTCTTAAATGTCTCTGAAAGCTCCTAATGAGTTTTAATGTAGGTTTTCACCTGCAAGTTTTGGAAGAACGTGCTGAGTGCTCACAGTAGGAATGTAGTAGTGGACAGTTTCCCTTGGCTTCTGAGGTCATACTGTGAGCTGTGGCTGACTGCACTGGCATTGGGATCAGCTTTCAGAGCCCATGGCACCTGTGCTGTTAAGATAAGGAAGGTCACACTGGGAGAAAGTCTGTTAAGATATAGTGTGGCTTTGAACTCAGATGCTGATGCTCAGAACTGCTTTAGAGAGTATAGTAGTGGTGCTCCTAACTCTAAAGATTGCTTTCAGGATTGTAGATAGAAAATGATACATAAATTCAAAGGATTCCATAGAGAGGAAATTACAGAAAGGGACTGTCTTCAACATCTGAATTTCTACATTGTGAAATGTGGGCTCGGGTTATTTTGTTAAAGAGCTGATGATTGAGTTACAAGGTGGGAAAGAAGAGGTAAGCTAAAATATTAAGACCAAAAAAACACTGCTGATATATAGGGAAAAACTCAAAACACTTTCTTTTTATTACACCCTGCTTCTTGCCTCTTGTGCTCTGGCAGTCTCTGCTCCAGAGAGCTATCTGTATTGTGAGCTTATCCCTCTGCATAGAGGGAGGTTTCCAGTAGGATGGTGAGGGATGCAAAGCTAGGTGCCTGGATTTCCTTACAGACTGAGATGGGGCAGTGTCAGGTGTTCATGAGGTGCACCCTGACTTGGCTTTGCTAATGAACCCCTGAGAGAGCCCTTTTCTGTGCTGTGGGTGAGGAGGGGAACAGTCCATATGGTGGGAAAGTTCATGCATCAGATGACACACACACACCTTTCCAGCTCAAGACACTGAAAGCAAGGAGGTGAAATTCATGGAAATGCAACTGTACTTTGGTCTTCATGTCCACGTCACTGGGACAGCATAGTTCTTTCTGGTTTAATTTCTTCTTGGTGATACTGAGGCAAAGCTTGTTTGTGAAAATAAAAAATGTCTCTTGGATAAGGGTGTGTAACGTCATTAAAACTGTTATGCTTTAGAAAGCAAGCTTGGAATTATAGCTTCTCTTCTGTAAGAACAATCCTGACTTAGCACTTCCTTGCCGATTCCCCCTCACTAAGTCTTCTGTATGTGCCATTAAATAAACAAAAATGGGAAAGTCATTAGAAAAAAGCCTGCATTGCATTTTCAGTGGGATTTGATTCCTTTTGAGGAATTTCTTTTGGGCCCTGCATGAGGAGAAAGCCTCTGCTATGCTTCTGGTATGTGTTTGATTGCCTAAGTCTGGCATCAAATCCAGTAACTTCTCAATGAACTAAAGCAAGTGTAGCCTCTGAGGCTTTAAACAACCTTCATTTTGTTTCATGCCTGATAACTAATGCTGTAGAAAATGTGCTTTTGCATTTGGTATTATATAGGAAATGTGGTTTCTGTCTGGATTTTTTGTGGATTCCCTAGTATTACAAATCTCCTGCCTGTCAAGGTACTTCCCTGTTGTCAAATGGTCTTCTACATTATTGTTTTTCATTAGCTGAACAAATGAATTGTAGGCGTGTTGGAAGAATGTAAAAATGAAGGATTTAATGAACTATGCCCAGGAGGGGGTTCTATAAAGATGTGTATAAGTTGTTTGTAAAGGCATGTAGGGCTTCCTTTCTGTGAATGTAAAATGAGATATTGTACTGCAGTACGTAATTTTAAAAAATCAGGTCTTAATGTCTTCACAAGGTAATAAATATAAAGGGAGAAAAATGTCCAAAAGACTGATTACCAGACCAAAATCAAGAGCAATCTTAAGATTTCTCATGTAACCTGGAAATCAACCTAATTCCCCTTTAACTCCCTGAATCTTCCTAGGATGTGTAATCGAGACAAATGAATCAGTTCTGTCTTAGAGTTTCTAGGTATTTTAAGTTGTGGAAGGCTGAGGATAATAACAAAAAAGAAAAAAAGAGTTCATCTTATGGACAAACTACCCAACACTGCTACAGAAAGTGAAAAATTCTTTCAAAGCTCATAGCTGCCTGGGCTGTTCTGAAATCCAGGCATGACTTCATGGTCTCATCTGCCTCCTCTCCAGAGGATGTGTAAATGATGGCATACTGACTTAACTCAGATAAATGCATTGTGCAATGTTCTATTCCTGTTTATAAAAGCTTTATGCTGCCACTACCCTCTTCAAATAAAACGGATCAACAAGTGAGATGTGTCACAGTAGGTGACTTTTCTGGGAGAGCGTGCCAGGTTCTCAGTATATGTTCTTTGGCACATAGCAGCTGTGTGGCAGCACCCTCACCAGTTGTGTCCCTGTTTTCCTTTGTCACATGGAAACCGATTTACTTTGCTTTTTGGATACTGGGGAAGTGTGGGGTTTGTCACAGAAGAGAAACATGGGATTTTGACAACTGTTTTAGTATAAAGCCTTGTAGTTATGCTTCTTCAGTGTCAAGTTGAAAGTATAAATTCAAGGCTAAATTCAACTGCTTCCATTTTCTTGAAAAAAAATCCTGACTGGTGATTTTAATCACATTTGCTTTGATATAGGTGTTATTTTAAAATTATCTAGCTCCAGAAATGAACAAACAAACAAAGGCTTTAGTGCTCTTCTCTGTGCCTGCATGTATGCAGATAGGGGAGAATGAAAACAAAAGGACAAAAGTCAGCACATTATATTTACAGTTCATAGGGTTATTGGATGAGGTGCAGCATTTTTCAAATCCAGTGGACTGTTCTTGCCTCTTAGTGGCAAGTATTAAATTAGTGTACATGGTTGTAGCTGGTATGTTTTCAACTGATGAGACAGACTGGTGTGTATATGTTATCTGAAAATCTGATTTACTTGTATTTTTTATGCTAAACGCATTGGCAAATTTATTTCAAAAGCTAATTCATATAAATTTTGTTAATTAATTTAAATAATTTGCAACAATTCTGTTTTTTCTTTAAGGTTTTGATAAAGGGAAGGACGATGCGCCACAAAGTAAAGACGATGCGGCATATTCTATGTCGAAAAGCAAGGTAAGGAAAAAGAATTCCTAACCTGTCCTAAAGTTGTTGACGTGTAAAGGAGTTATACATTTTTTATTCAAGGCAATGTATTTAACTTTTGTTGCAGATAATCTTGAAGATTACTCTTCAGATTCAGCAATAGATAAAGATTAAAGGGAATCTCTTAATATAGTTCCCAGGGTTATATCACATCCAAATCTGTGGTTCAAAGTAGAGAAAACTAAATATGAAGTCATCTTGGAATGGGATGTTGCCTTGCCGTAGATTTTAAATTGCCTTGCCATGGAGTTCAAAGGCTCTAACTTACCCCCACCTGGTTTTCTATTTTCTGCTAGGATATCTACTGTCTTTTTATTAAAGAGGCAAATCACTTAAACAGATTGTTGGGGTGCAGCAGGTGTGCGTTGCTCTGCAATGTGACAACCTGATTTCAAGCACTGCGTAGCTCCCAGGGGAAAAGGGAAAATTCCTGCCTTTTGCTGCTTTTGCACGCAGCTCTTCCCACAGCGCTCTGTCCTGGGCACAGGCAGCCACACCCCTTGGAGATAGGGTTTGCACTTGAGGTCTAGACGCAAATTTTTCCGTGGTATTTGATATATTAGAGCCATAAAGAGAAACATTACAAAGGTACTGAAGGAAAACGAAGAGACTTAAAGATTATAGTGGCATTTGCAGGCTTAAGTGGTGTCATTGAAATTGCTATGCGATAAGCAGTTTAGTTTCTGCAGCTGATACTGCAGTTTTGTGGTGTGTAGCTAAGCATTTCAAGCTGTTGGTGTCTTACATGTGACTTGGAATCACAAAACTTTGTATTTTTTTGCTTTACTGCATCCTCGAGCCTCAATCATCAGGGATATCAAGGAAGTATACTTTACCATCCAGCTTTCTTGTGATCAAAATATTTCTATTGGTCCATAAACTGCAAAATCAGTTTGACTTGGAAATCAAGTTATGATCTCTTTTGACTTGGATTTATTCCAGGCTCTCAAGAAGCATTTCTCTTTGACTGTCCAATTCCCTTTTCTTCTCCCTTATATTTATTTTTCTTAGTTCTTAACAAGATCTAAGTCTTTGGGTTCTTTGCTATTACATTTTTTGTGTCTTTCTGTCAAAGATTAGACCAGTATTCCTATTTCTACTAACACATGTTTTTCTTCACCTTTTTTTTTTTTTAAATTGCTTTATGTGGGGCTTGATTTTACTAGTGGAAGTGAAATAGTAGCCCTTCTTCCTAAGGGAGAATGGAAAAGCAGTGATGGGACTTGCCTGAATCTGGTACTGAATGTACCTTGCGGGGAGTTACAGCAGGTTCTCTTAAAGTGTTTTCTTCTAAATTTTTTATCCCATCTGCTTTGTGTAGATAAAAGAGTGAGAAGGTTACTGGCTTAAAAATATATAGATCACTGACCTGTCTCATAACATTGAACAGCTAAATGTAGACCTTTGTTCAGGTTCATATTAATGAGCTTTAAAACTGAGACAATGACAAAATGAGTTTTTTTAGCCTGGGAAACTTATTGGTATGGGGCTTTTCTGTGCATGACCTTTAGATTGCCTTAGCTTCCTGTTAGCGAGCAACTAGAATATTTATGACTGTTTTGCTTAAGTTGTTCCATTATAGCTTGCATAATGAGTTCATTACCTCTTCTTATGTGACAGTGATAATCATTTTTCCCCTCTCCTGTTACTACATTTAAAGTACTGTATTTCCTTTAATTTCTAGTGAGAGGAATTAATTTCAAGTTGTACACTCATCTTAAAGCTAAATTTTGAGTGAGAACATACCTTTATTACAAGATGTTTCCTTCATTTGTCTAAGACAGATACAGAAGTTATCATTAAAGTAATTTATAACTTATCAATAACTTATCATTAAAATAATTTTGAGCTAAAATTACTTTTTGCCAATTATTGTACATATGTTTTTTACAGTAGCTAAGTAGACTCCTGTAAAGTTGTACTTCTGAATTAAAGATGTAAAGTAAAATCCAGGTTAAATTGTTCTGTACAGCTTCTGACTCTTTAGACTTTTGTTTCTTTTGTTTGAGTAGCCTGTGAGTTAAGAGAATGCTCAAGTGCACTGTTTGTATTGCTTTAAGTTTTAATCAAAGCTTGCATATTTGTTGGCTGTCGTTTTACAGTATTCCAGAATACTATAAATTCAGTGAATAGGCTTTGCACCATAGTTTAAGATTTGAAACGTGGAACATCTTGAGGGTCAGTTTAGATGAAATGTCCTTGAATTTGAATTGAATACACAGTTTAGAATGTTGTGGGGTTTTTGGTTGTTTTTTTTTTTATAATGCAGAATTTTTGGTTCTACCAAATTATGTTTCAGTGCACAAAGAAATACAACTCTGTAATTTATCTGAAGTTTGTATATAGTGAACTCAGTGTTCTCTGACCTCTAATAGGAAACTATCATAGACTCCTCTTAGAGTCCTCTTTTACCTTTTTTTTTTTTTTTTTTTTTCCTAAATAGTGCTGTTCCCAAAGTGAATATTTGGTGGCTTGAGTTCCCTTTTCAACTAGTAGGCAACAAACCCCTAGGAGTAAACTTTGAACCTTACAAGACATGGGGGAGAGGCGGGGGTAGAAATCATGTGGTGCTGAGGCAGCTCCTCGTCCTGCATGAACAAGACTTGGGTGTCACCAGCAAACCTGGGTCTCGTTCCTGCCTGACGCCGCTGTGAGCTTCTTGCAGATGACTTGCAAAGTAATCAGTGTGGAATTAGGGTGCAAGGAGCAGAACAAGTGCCATTAGTGGGCAGTTGTACTCTGATGATTTACAGAGCACTGTATCCTAGACCGAAGAGGCTATATTTTCCTTCATGAGTCACAGGGTAAGTGCCTATAGCAGTCCTTTGCAGAAGCTGTCAAATTGTGGATGAAGACAGCTGATTCTGTCTTTTGATTCATATGTCCTGGGAATGACTCCTGTGCTAGCACACCTGGATTCTCCTAAAACATTCTCTCTCTGCTAAAGTAATGCCTAACTATTCAAGCATGCTCTGTCTAGTAACAGTCTACATGAGCTAAATATTTACTGTGTATAGGTCAGCTGCTTCCAAAGGAACCTCAGACTTCTTTCCCATAAAACCCTTAGAAAAAGGGACTCCATGAATAACTGAACAGCTATTAGGTGGCGGTGAACAGCTCATGTTACAAGTTGTGGTTTCTTGGTTTGTTTGGAATTTTTAATGGGGGAAGCAGTAGAGAAGTGAGAGGGAATGGGAACCTTGCCAACATAATTGTACTTCAAACACTTACTAAAGTGCCAGCATCAGTAATATATTCTTGTATCTATCATTGCCATTTATTCATTATGTGTGTTGTGAATTTCAGTCTGAATCCAAGCTTTTCAATGGCTCTGAGAAGGACATCTCTCAATCTGCAAGCAAACTTACAAAAAAAGAATCCCTCAAGGTGAATTAATTTCCTAGTAACTCTTTGTGTACTATAAATGCATTCACATAGTTTTGCCTTATTCTCTAATGAGAAGACAAAAATGCCAGATAATGATGAGACTTGGGGAATGTTTAAGTATTGTAAAAAGTTGTGCGGTTGAGTCTCTTCAAATTTTACTGTGTTTTTACTTGAATAATGGCTTCTGTAATGCAGTCTTTAAGATGGCACAATATTGTATAATAACACAGAAGAGTGTAGATTATGTCAGATTGGCAGGGACCTCAGGACATCTGCATGCAATGAAACAACAAATGGAATTATCAAAATTGCAATTTGAATGCATTTCTACTATCTTCCCTCGGTACTGTAGCAAGACCAAGTTCCACTGTTTGGTAGATTCCATTTCAGGAGAAATGTAAAATTATTTGGCTTTTAAATGGGGGAGATAAATTGTTGCAAATTTCTCCTAGGGGGAGCATAATTGGTGGGTAAAGACCACAGATCAGATAAGTATACCTGTGTTTTGGTTTGGAACTTGGTTTGGTTGGTCTTTCCTCCCCTTTGATTCCAACAGGAATTTCAAAGTCCTCAGTCTTAAAAGAAAATTGCAGAAGAATCTGAAATTGGCTACATCATAGATGCTCTTGAAGTAATTGTTCAGAGTCAAATACTTCTTTTTCTTTATCTGTATTGCAAATTGAATTTAGCAGGTTTTTCCTCAGCTTGTTTTTTTTTTTTTTTTTTTTTTGATACTGTTTTGTGCTGATAACTGGCTTATGGCCATGACATTGTAAACATTTTTATTATTATTTACAGGTTCAAAAGAAAAACTACAGAGAAGAAAAGAAGAGAGCCACGAAAGAATTACTTAGCACGATCACAGACCCCTCAGTTATTGTTATGGCTGACTGGTTGAAGGTCAGAATCCAAGTTTGAAGCCTGAGTTGAAAATGCAGCAGTTAGTTGCTTTTTGACCAGAATAGAAAAGGCTCAGTGTTTTACTGCTGTTAATGTTTTTCTACAGGCACAGCAGCCACTAATTGCATCCCAAGGTGTTGTGCTCAAATCCTAGGGGATTAATAGAGGAACTCAGCTCCCACTTACTGCAGTCACCCTAGTCACATTATTCTTGTGTGCATAGCCATCAACTTGAAATGAGTTGGCTTTGCAGTTCCTATTTTGTCCTTCTCATTTTATGCTTTGAAGTGGCTCTGTTACATACATAACAATTGCAAAAATTATTCAGTCAGATATTTGAATGCAGGTTTCTTTGTGTATTTCTGGTAATTTTCCTTTCCTCTCTTAAGGACTAGCTGGTACTGCTATCTCAAAGATAGCAGTTCATATTATAAACAGTAGTGCAGTTGAATTGTCATATTTCTCATATCTGTATGTGTGCATACCCATTTGTAGAACTGAGTATTCATCAAGACAGAAGAAAAAGCATACCTTTATGTTCTTTAATAAACCTGGGTCAACTTTTGAAAGACCTGATAAACTGTGCTTTGAAATAAAAGCTGACAAGTTTCAATTTTGATTTTGTTAAGGGGGATGGTTTTGCTATTGACTTCACTGAGATACCACTGTATCTATTTATCTTCTAGATTCGTGGTACCTTGAAGAGCTGGACTAAACTGTGGTGTGTACTGAAACCAGGAGTGTTGCTCCTTTACAAAACTTGCAAAAATGACCAATGGGTAGGAACAGTGCTGCTGAACGTTTGTGAACTCATCGAGAGGCCTTCTAAGAAAGATGGTTTTTGTTTCAAACTTTTTCATCCTTTGGAGCAGACCATATGGGCTACAAAGGTTAGTGGTAGCATGCATGGTTCTGAGGGATGACTAGCATTAATCAGCTACAAGTAAAGACAATCTCAGTGAAAAGCTGAATTGTGTTTTCTGTTTCAACTTCAGTGGTTTGTGTTGATTCTGAATATAAGCCCTCAACATCCAGTCCCATTCATCAGAAAAAGTATTTGATTTATGTTGCTGTGTGCCCATAAAGAGCTTCAGAAGTGTGGTGTGCAAAGAGTTGTCATTAAAAAGGTTAATGCCATCACTGGCAATCACATAAATTAAAGGAATGAGTGTTTAACATTATATTTTACATCAGCCAAATCTGAAAAATGAAGGTGAGATTTTTCCAGAATAAAAGAATTCTGTTATAAAAATTTCTTGGTGTCCAACTCTGTATTCATGTGTTATAATGTTACCTTAGTTTAATTTGCCTATAAGAGTGAAAAAGCAGATTACTTATTTGTGCAATAATAGCTCATATTGAAACTTGTTAGCCAAGTCTGTTTCTTTTCGTTATGATGTTAGAAAGATAAATGTTTTCATTCACTTCAGATGTCTGCCTTGTCATACATGGCAAATACTGTGAGCAGATCTCACCTGTGTTGAAAAACACAGGTGTGTTCCACAGAACAAAGGTAAATTTCAGTATCTTGTAAGGGTCTTTAATGCTTGCTCTTACTCATTGTTTATGATCTTGATAAACTATTCTAGTCTTTGATTTGTGTTTACATGTGGAGAGGGGATGTGGAAGCACAGCACAAGTGAACATATTTTCCGTCTGAAATAAAGTCTTGCTTTAGATGAAATCACTGTACAATATTAGGAATCTTGTTATAATTAATTAATTATGCCCTCTAAAATATACATCTTACAATCTCGCAATTAGTAGCTCTTCTAAATTTTAAATTGATACAGTTGTACTGTCACAACTGTAGAATATGTTGTGTTAAATTCATCATCGTTATCTTAAGGAAGTCAGTATAATCCTGATGCTTGTGGTCATTCTGGATTGTGATCATTTATCAATGTTATCTAAATATACCGAACTTCGATCAAATCACTTGTAGTTGCTTTTGATTAATTTTATTTTATTGTTGCTTAGGCAAACTTTTCAGTAATTAGTGGTGATCTTACATTTGCACAACACAAACTCCATATCCTTTTCCAAAAGTATAGCATTTGGTGTTAATGTGCTTTATTTATGATATATATATACATACATTGCAAAGTGGTGGCTTGTCTGCCGAAGATCACAAATCAGTCTAATAGTTCTTTATTGCTTGGCAATGAGAAATGGATTTGTTTGTTTTTTTAACTAGATATTTAGAATTTAGAGGACATGCCCTACCAGATTTTTACTTTTTTAAGGTAGGTCAAGTTTTGAACCTGAACAAGTTGATATTGTCCATTCTAAATGTGCTGAGAGCTGGAGTGGCGTTTGTTCATTTTGGTATGGCTATTTGCAGTTGAGAATTACTGGATTCCATTAGATGAAAGGCCTTTAAGTTTGAAACCCTTTTTCACCTTGTTTACCTAGTCAATCATAATGTGTTACAGATTTATTATCATGAGGCAAACTTACCTAAGTGTAATAGCAATTGACTGATTTAGAGTAGATTTATCAGAAATAGCCTCAAGTTCAAGGCAAAGTGAGCCTTGTTTGCAGTTAGTGCAGAAAGATAGCATTGCAAAAAACGTGTATAGAGGTATAGGTACTGCAGGAGATTTTCTCTTTTGAGCACACTACCCATGGTGTGTCCTTCTGGCAGACTACAAATTCTCTTCTGCAGTAGTTTGTGGCCAGTCACTTCACATGCTCCCTTAAGCCTGTTGCTGTGGTCTTTGATGTTCCTCCTGCGCTCTGAGGTAGCTGATGCACTGTACCTTGTTTGTCTTCCTTATGTTCCTAGTCCTGATGCCATTTCAGTTTTCGGAAATTAATAATTAGAAAAAATAATACAAATAATTTTTTCTGAGTCATTTTAGGTGTGACTGTGTATCAGTTTTCATTGTTGTCTTTGAAACAATGTTCATGGCATTTGAGTGTTATTGGCATGAATATTCTGTAAGAAGTAAACTTCAACATTTTTTAATCTAATAGAATTTTTTAACTTGACCATTGGCTTGGAATAGTAGCATCATTCCATCAGAAACAGAGACAATCCAAATAAAGTCACCCAGCAAACAGAAATTAATGGGCCCTTACCTCTCACATTGCTAACTACTGGAAATTCGTTTTGAAATTGTAATGGGTGATACCAAAGAAAAGTATCAATGCTGTTGGAACAGTAACTGGTTAGAGGAAATAAAGATCCATGAGCAGTTATATAAAATAAGTCAACTTACTTAAATATTTGCTAAAAATTACTCACTTGGTTTTAATCAATATATTGTTAAATATATTTATATTAGGGAGTGCAACTTTCTTACATTAAAAAAGCGCAAAACCAGACACAAACAACACACTTCATCTCTAAATTATAGTTGCTTGGTACAGAGTAAGTCACGTACCCTAAAGTGCCCATAGTATAAACCCAAAGGACAGATCTCATGAGCAGAAGTGTGCCCTTAGTCTGCCCCAGTGAGTTTCAAGGCCTTCTTGTGGCTGAGGCCTTGGCACAGTGCTGGCAGCACCCCAGCAGCTCTCCCACCTCTGCCTGGTGTGGTGCCATGGTGCTCTCCCCTGCTCAGGTGACACTGGGCTCTGTCCCTGCCTTCCCACCCTGGGGTGAGGAGTGGTTGTGCATTTGGGCTGCCCCTCTTGGTTCTTGGTGCCCACTAACTCCTAATCCTGCTTCACCAAAGGCTTTTTGTAGGCACATCCTCTGCTCTCTCAGAGGAAGACTGAGGTTTGGAATCTTGTTTCTAGCACCCAATTGCCGTTACTCTATACTGACTCCTCAGGAGTTTCTGAACATCATTTACACCAGCACTAGCTTGTCTGTATTGGTATTTAAGTGCCACCAAGACTACTCCTTTACCTGCTTCTCACCCTCAGAAGCATTCTGGCTGTTTCATTTGCTTGCTTCTAAAATTACCTGCCTTTATCTGCTTTTGCTCAAAACTTCTGCTGGCTTTCCAGTTCCCTCTTCTAAGCCTTAATATTGACTTTCCTTTAGGCTTCTCTGGGGGAAATCAGTGAAGATCAAAATATGTTAACTCTTCAGTTAGGCAGGCTTAACCCAGGCTTTCAGCAATAGCTTCAAGTATGTTTAATACAGCCCTCTTTGCCTATTAATTGTCTTAAAGTTACCATAGTTAGGGACTTTAAAATGGTTATTTGGCATTATATTCCAAAATGAAGGTTGACAGAAATGGAAAAGTCTTTTGAATTTATTTGTTTTTAAAATGTGAATTGTGAAGAACTTCATAGCAAAAATAAAACTTTGGCCAAGCCTGATTTATACACCAAAAAAAACAACCCCGTCCCCACCCAAAAAACCCCCCCAAAAAAAAACCCAAAAACCACCAAAACAAAAAAATGCCAACCAAACTAAATTTTTTTTTTTTTAATCCCAAAGATCATTCTTTTGAAAAGTGGGCTTGAATTGGATCCTATACTTAGAATGGAGTCTTTGAAGAAAAAAATCCAGTGAAAGAGGGCTGTCCATCTTTCCATTCATGTCTTCATTAGATGTTGCTGAGTGACAGTAAATAGCCCTGCAGTGTGTCAGCTTCTTACTGCATTGGATGACAAACTGTAAAACTGAATTAAAATATCTGATGCTGTTTCTTGTTTTGTGTATTTCAAGGGTCCTAAAGGTGAAGCAGTTGGTGCTATAACTCTGCCATTGCCCAGCAGTTACTTGATCATCCGAGCTGCTTCAGAATCAGATGGTAAATAGACACTTCATTGATTTTCAGCAGTGACAAGTTAGTTATGAGAAAGATGGTTTCAATTGTCTTATCATGTCTGTTACAGCACTTTGATTGCAGTTTAATTGTTGATAAGGTTCTTCTTTAATTAATTAATTTAATTTGAAGTTATCTTGGTATAGTACTTCTTCATGGTTATTTAAGGAGAATATTGACCTGAAGGAAAAGTTAGGCAACTCCTTGCAATTGCCTTTTGTTGACTGGGTAGAGGAGGGGGAGAAGGTTATCTGTGATTTGGCTATATTAATATATGTCTCTTTATCAAGCTCTAAATATCAAGTGCCTCAAGTGCTAATATGGATGTATTCTTATTAAAGTATTTCTCTGTTAAGTCAGCAGTTGTACAGAGTTCTAGTAGTAAAAATTCCTTCAAAATGTAATTTTGTAAAAGCCCTTCACTAGGAAGGTGGTGATCAGTGCAACTACCTTCTAAAGTTACAATGTGAGAAAAAATCTAAGACTGTTGTATAGCTCTTTCTAGCAGGTGTTTTTTGTTTACTGGTTAATTAAGCATACCCCTGCAGACTTCAAAAGTAGGACTCTTTCTGCCTTCTGTATTGAGAAATAGATTAGATAAATGGAAAACAAGTAAGAAGATGGAAGAACACACAAATTTGTTCAGTTACTTTTTGCCAAAGAAAATCAGAATATCTGCTTTCTATCTTTTGAAATGTTATTTATATGCTACTATTACAGCTCTTTTTCCACAGTATTACCATTTTACTTGGGCAAATTTTGCCAAATGATACAATTACTTAGTCTTCAGAACTAGAGCAGGGCTACAGGCAACTTTGGGGCATTCCACAGTCATGGCCTGGGTGGAACAAGACTTGCATTATGGAAGAAATGTTGGAATATGCTCTAACAAAATCATGATTTACCTTGCTTGTCCTGCCGTGAAGCATCCCTTGTACCGAAGCTGGGTGGTTGGGAGTTGTTTTTATGTCCCCACCAGATTGTAAAATCCAACACGTGTAACATGGAGCAACTCTGAAGTGTGTCTTCAAAGGCAATGCGAGCAGGCCCAAAGGAGTAATTTTCCCAGTTAGGAAACAAAAGTGGTATAGTCTTTTAAATCCTTAATATTTAGTCTAATGCTGAATTTGTCTTTAGGCAGGTGTTGGATGGATGCTTTGGAGCTGGCACTGAAATGTTCAAGTCTGCTTAAACGTACAATGATTAGGGACGGTAAAGAACATGATGTGAACTCCACAGCCGACAGTACTCATGTTTCTTTCTATGGTCTGCTTCGTGCTAACAACTTGCACAGTGGAGAAAACTTACCGTAAGTGAATTAGTTACTAAACCTGATAGCTTTTTAGCAGAACCTTGTAGTGATAATTTCACCACAGGGAGGCTGAGGCTGCAGTTTTTGTTCCTGAGTTCTCTTTATATGCCTTATTTGCATATATTTGCACATATTGCATTATGCTTTGCACATAAAATGAAAAAATTCTTTTTTTAAGGAAAGTGGATCCAGGGGAAAGTTTGGCCTAAGGAACTTGGAGTAGTGCATCAATATGTTTAAGTACTCAGTTAAACTGTTCAAAATAGGAAAAGTTAAAATTTTAAGTTGGCGTCTCTTGTTAACTTCAGAGAGGTGGTTGATGTCCCAGGCTCATCAGTGTAATTTGACAGTTCAGTGAGAAGAGTGTACATCCTGTATGTTTCCAGCAAGGCTAGTTTGACACTGCTGCCACCTCAGGCTTGATACTGAGAATTTTCATGTGTATTTTATTAAGATTCTGTTTTGGAAACAATGAAATGATTGTGTAAAGTTGAAGATTCATTTAGCCTTTGTTTTTAATAGGTTAAATGACAGTGAAATTGAAAGACATCACTTCAAAGATCAAGATACATACTCTGACAAGTCTGATAAGGAAAATGACCATGACCATGAGGAATCTGATAACGATGGATTGGGGAAAAGTGACGAGAGTGATAGTGACACATCGGAGCGACAGGATGACTCTTACATCGATCCAGAACCAGCTGATATCAAGGAAACTACTTACTCAGAGCAGAGTCACGAAGAACTTGGGGAGGTAAAAGTGCTGTTGATGTACTGAGCAAGCAACTTCTCCAAATAGTAAGCTGATATTGTAAGGATCAGACTACATTTGAAAGCTGACTTGCAGGATTGGCTTTCATATTTTCAGCAATAATGTGTAGAAAACGTCTGTTCGCCCATATTCTGCTGTGCTTTGCCACTCTTGTGCTAATGTATAATATTTTAACAGAGACAATGAAATTACCTGACATATTGCTCTTACAAAAGGTACAGAAGGGGCCACCTGCAGCAGAAGTTCATCATGACTACTTGTTCTTTTGTTGTTAGTTCTGTTTGTTTATTAACTTAGTTCTGTTCTTCTCTTCCAAGTAAAAATCTTCAAGTTGAAGGTTTGAATGCAACCTGACACTTCTCTTTTTTTCTTCTACAAGAGAGAAGTTAAGCAATTGTAGTCTGCAGAATTTAGTGGAGGGCTTGCTGTGCTTCTGCTGTCACCTTGCATTCTAATGATACCCCAGAGCTGCTATTCTACTTCTGCAGGTTGTTTTATGTATTTGCCTATACAAGCAAATATGACAGGGATTTATAAACCAAGAATCTTGGTAACAGAAATCAAAATAAGTCTTTTCACAAATCTCCTCCTTCTCTTTAAGAGAAATGACTTATGGTTTTTTGTTTTTTTTTTTTTTTAATACTCATGGAACTTGAATATCTTCTGCTTTAGTGTTTTCTAGTACCATGTCTAGACAAAGCAGTATTTTAAGAAAAGCTGAGGAGGTTTAAGTGACAAATTTTTGAATATGCATTTTTAGAACGGTTCTGGAAAAAGGAATGCCTTTCCTTGCTTTTCCTACAACCATTGCTCTAGATTTCAGAAAATATATGAAATACTATCTCCCCTCTTCTTGGACAGAAAGGAGCATGGAGAATGTGGCTGCAGATTTTGCTCAGTTACCCCTAAGTCGTATATTTTTAAGGAAAACCACTGGTGCTGCTGCCTGATCCAAGGCAGTGAAAAGCATAGATATGTCAGCTTTTTTGGCTGGGAAAAGCTGGTAAAATGAACAGCCCTTTGGTGTATAAGTCCTGCATTTGAGAAGAGAGTAATGCAGGTGATGCCTAGGAAAGGACTAAGGAAGGATTTCTGAACAGCAATCTACCACAAAATTTTCTAGCCTAGAGATGATGAAAACAAATGCAATTTTTAATGCTGAATAGTATATCATTATATAATGATACTTAAAAATGTATCATATATACATTAAAGATTTATAGAATTTTTATGTTAAAGTATTCATAGAAACTTGATCTAACTTCCATAGTTGCTTCAGCATCTCAGAGTGGTTTATTTTAAGTATCCATTTCCCATTCTCCCTGCAACCTTAGAGTGTATTGACCTGTCTTCTGGAGGATTGTTTGCTTTCTCTTTTCTGTCATCAGTTTTTTACTTCTTCCTAGGCAGGTGAGGCTGCTCAGACAGAAGAAGTGTCAGAAGAAAACAAAAGTTTTATCTGGACTCTACTGAAGCAAGTCCGGCCAGGAATGGACTTGTCCAAGGTTGTACTGCCTACATTTATTTTGGAACCTCGTTCTTTCCTGGACAAGCTGTCTGATTACTACTACCATGCAGACTTTCTGTCTGAGTAAGTCAATCCTGCTTCTGGTTTTCATTCTTACAATTTTTAAAAATTAAAATAGGGTAACAGTGTCAGATATTGTCATTTTCTGAAAGTTAACTGCCTTGAGAGCTCATCCGGAACATCTTGAAGTCTGGCCCCTCTTACAATTTAATAGCAGTCATGTTGCAGGCATTTCTGCTTTAGCTTTTGAAGACTGGTTGAAAGATTTCTGAAAATGAGTTAATTTTTTTTTTTTCTCCAAGAAGGATATTTAAAATGGGAAACCAGTACTAGTTAATTTTTTTTTGTACAGTGTTAAGTTCTGCCCAGATTTACAGTTGCCTGCTCATATGTAGCTAATAAATTCAAGGCTGTAAATTGAAATATTATTCAGCTCAGAGCTCTGCATGTAATTAGGCTAGTAGTTAAAAAGATACTAAAGTAGTAACCTATAAATGGAAGAACTTGAGTGGTACAGATTTAATGTTACAAAGAACAAACTCAAATATGGAAATACCATTTCTGGCATTTTTGTTTGACTTCAATTTTCAGACTGTTATTTGAAAACTTTCAATTTGGTGAGATCAGGCTGAAAGTTTTACAATAGTGCAAATCACATACCTGTTTTAGTCAGCTCATAGATTCAAGATATGTCACAACAATTGATAGCATCTTATAAATGATGCAATACTGATACATGATCTGTGTGTTCTGTTTTGCAGAGCTGCTCTTGAAGAGAATGCTTACAACCGCATGAAAAAAGTAGTGAAGTGGTATTTGTCAGGATTCTACAAAAAGCCAAAGGTATACTTTCACATATTATTTTGTCTTTAGTCACTGTGTCTAGTTTGAGGACTTAGGGATATGCTGGAGTAAGTTTTTCTTTTTAAATTTATATTTTGATGCATTTTTTATAAAAGCAAAATTTTCATTGCTTACACAAACACATCATGGAAATTTTTGGTCCCTAGCCATGCTTGAAATAGACTATATTCAATTGTGTTAGTCCCTTGGACTAAATATTTTTTTATAAAGTTGAGCCAGTTCTGTATTTACCATTCTTCAGATAGCAGTCTGAAATTGGAGGACTAAGGTTTCCATCGCTTCTTTTAGCTTTGTACTAAACACTCTTCATAAGTCATGTTGTTGGGAAATAGTATTGACAGAAAGTACTTACTACCTAACTTCAGACAAAAGCTGTGTAATAATTCTGAAAAAAAACCCACCTTATATTGTGTGTCCTTACATGCAGAACAGTTTAGTGGGTATACTGAATGTGTGATAATTTCCTTAGAATGAAGAGCAGACTAATTGAGCATAATATTCAAATGATGAAATCAAGTACCATGTACTTTAAGCATATATTTTATGATAATATTTGTTTCTTATGTGTCTTATCTTCAGTGATAGGCTGATAAAATGTTTTGTGACATGTATATGCACAGTGTAGTTACTCCCTCTTCAATTTCTGTTTAGGGACTAAAAAAGCCGTACAATCCTATACTTGGAGAGTTTTTCCGCTGCATGTGGATTCATCCAAGGACAAACAGCAAGACTTTTTATATTGCAGAACAGGTAGATACAATAACTCGAAAAAATAATTTTAAGAAAAATAAATGTATTGTATTGCTAGTTAAATGTTATGGTAGTTTCAGAAAATGTATTGAAGTGTACAAATAGTATCCTAAAACTTCTCCTGGTGAGCGTAGTTTTCTTACAGATGTCTCTTTTTAGTGTGCCTTCCTAAAGAGTGAGAGGGGAGGAAGGTGTTTCCAATATTTCAGTGCCCTTTTCCTGGAACAAGTCAAGTACTTTTCTTGAAATTCAGTAGTTGATTGCTTGATCTTTATCTTTAAAGATTTTAGTCAAATATCACATATATTAACTGCATTCTAATATGTGCAGCCTGAATTTTGCACTGTCATTATCAGCTCAAAGTTTATACTATATTTACTAGATCACTTGTTTTTGCTTATCTCAAATATGTGGTTTTTTTCGACAGGTTTCACATCATCCTCCAATATCTGCCTTCTATGTTAGCAACCGCAAGGATGGTTTTTGCCTTAGTGGTAGCATTCTGGCCAAATCAAAATTCTATGGTAAATAATGGGGTTTTTTTTGGTTGCGTGTGTATTGAGGGATGCAGAATTGGTGCACGTGAGTTGTGTTTTGTGGATGAAAGAAGGGTGTTAGAAGGGTCAGTGTTTTGGTTGTTGTATTGTCCTTTCCTTACAAAGTTTTTGCTAGTGGTCTTCAGAATTTTAATTTCTATTTTTGGAGTGTTTTAATTTTTAATTGGAGACACTGTATATTACAGTGGCTTCACTAGACAGGCCAGGTTGCAGTGTTAAATACACTCATGTTCTTAATTGTATTGCTTAGTTATTAGGGAATGTTGACTGTTGTCTTGCAGGATGAGAAATGTGACAGTCTGTCCTTGAATTTCAGGGAATTCATTATCTGCCATACTAGATGGAGAAGGACGGCTGACGTTTCTAAATAGGGGAGAAGATTATGTAATGACAATGCCATATGCCCATTGTAAAGGTAGTGGGTTTTTTCATTCTCTAGATGGAAAAAGTATGAGAAAAGAAGTTTGTTATTTTAAATAGTTCTTTATTCTAAATAATATTCTGTGTTGGATTCAAGCCTGTCATCTGGAGGAGAGTATTCTGAACATTGGAAACATTGGTGACTCTAGGCTTCCACGTATTTTATCAGAAGAAAAATAGATCTGTTGTTTAAGCCATGTTTTAATTTTTGACACAGGAAAAGATTATATTTTTTAAAGCTAGTAAGAAATAGTAAGAGCATATATATATATAGTTATCTGTCACTACATGACATTTGATTTACTGTTTGAGTTGCCTTTTTTTAAGCAGCTTTGAACTTTTCCACTACTTTCCTCTTGGAAATATGAAAGGCAACATAGTATCTACACCACAGTGTGATTTGATTGTAAATCATGAACATTTGTCCTTAATTTCACTATGGAATACTTATGTACTTAATATACTTAATTTCACTAAACATGTCAGTGCCTTGTAAAGTTTTCTGGAAAGTCAGTAATAAGGCAAAATATATTGCATAACTGCTCATTTTTAAGCTGTAACTTATTCAGTGTTGTCTACCCAGAATTCCCTTCCAGAATACACAGAATCACACAAGAAAGATAATCTGAAAATACAATATTTTGTCTGGCACAAGCATTTTTACTCTAGGAATTATACTCAAGTAACTTAGGGGTTTTGTTTGGTTCAGTTAAAAACATTCATTTTAGCTGGGGGGTTTTGTGGTGTTTTTTCTCTCTTGCAGGAATTCTTTATGGAACAATGACCTTAGAGCTTGGAGGGATAGTCAACATCACCTGTGAGAAAACTGGCTACAGCGCCACAATTGAATTCAAACTCAAGGTTAGTGAATGCTGTGAGTGGGCACAAGAAGGAGAATAAATATGATGTCCACTCATATCAGCTGAACAAAGGTTTCTGAACTCCTTCTAGATGGCTTCTGAAAAATGCATTTGCCATCCTTGAGGTAGAAACTGATTTAAAGCTGAAAAAAGAGTTTTCTAGAATGTTAGGTTTTTTAACTATAAATGTATATGTTTTCTTGCTTTTTTGTTTTTCTCTCTGGGGTTTCTCAGCTTCTCTGAGCTTGGCTTTCACCTCACTTAACTTGTCTCTGTCTCTGTGAAGGCTTTTTGTTTTCCCCAGCCCTGCGTCTGAAGAAGAGGTTGAGTCGTCTGTTTTCTCGTGTTCAGGAATTTGTTTATTCTTTGCTTATCTCATATTTGTTCCCTGGCCCACCACGGTCTTCTCTGCAGGCCAGGCTGTGCTCGCTCCACAGGCTTGGTTGTGGTGTTCTCTCTTTTTCTGCCTTTTATACTGAAAATTATGTGTGCTTTATTTATAACAATTCTCCAATATCTCTCCACTATGTTGTACAGTGTAGTTTTGATGTAGACCAACCAAAATGTGCCACACAACCACAGGAGATGGAGAACAAGAAGATGAAGAAGCTGCTCAGGGACACACCCCATTTCCTCCTTCTTTGTCCCCTGATCTCACATTCTAAAATCCCAAAATTCTACTTTTTCACCCTGTGACATGCTAATTATCATTCTGTCTAAATTCTTGTGACTTATAAATCTTCCCAGGACAGTCAGAAGGATGTCCTGGTTCCCACAATATGTTAGACAATACTTAGAAAATCTTTTAAGAAGAAGGGAAGAAGAAACTACTTACCCTGGTTTTGAACTTCTTTAAGATTAATAGGTAGAAGATAAAATATTAAAGATATCGGGGCTGTTTATAGCACATTTCATAAATTCACATTTTTCCTTAAGACTAAACATATAAACAAAAATGAAATGTTATTTAAATATACATGAAACCATTTCTTTTTGTTTTGCAGCCTTTTTTGGGTAACAATGACAGTGTTAACCAAATATCAGGGAGAATTAAGCTTGGCAAAGAAGTTCTAGCTTTTTTAGAGGGTCACTGGGTAAGTAGTGAGTGATGCTCTTTTATGAATTCTGTCTGACGGTTGAGACAGGCAAAAATAGCACTTCAATACAGAAAAAGATTCCTGTTTAAAAAAACATTAAGTACTGCTTTTGCAGAAAGTATTCAAAAAGTATAGAATCAACATTGTTCTATTTGCAGCTCTTAAAAGGTGGAAAAGTGCACATTTAAGTAGTTTATGAAGAAAATGAAATGTTGCTTCACAATGAAACCTGTGAAATATTTTGGTATATGCATTAGTGCTATGAAGAAGTTTTATGGAATCGGCATGAAATATTTAAGGTTCTGATGAGGTGACATGGCATCACTTGTTTTTGGATGTTGTTATGATTCCATTGCATCTCTGTTCCAAGCTAGACAGAGGGTGGAAATTGAATTTTAAAGTTAGCATATCTAATTATTCTTAACTGCATGCATTCTAAAGAAAATAAATTCTTATTACAAAAGAAAAAAGGCTTATTCCTTGCTTTTTTGTTATTTTGGCACTCTGAGGTAATTGCAATTAAGATACCACTCATATCTGTTACAGGACAGTGAAGTTATTATTAGTGACAAGAAGACAGGTGTTTCAGAGACATTCTGGAACCCAACATCTGATATGAAGCAGCGTAGATTACGTAGATACACTGTGAAGTTTGAAGAGCAAGATGACTTTGAGTCAGAGAAGTAAGTTCATTTTAGAACCATGTATTTATTTTGCCAAAATAAAACTGATACTCTTCTCCAAATTAAAAGCAAATTATCATTACTTTCCCATGTTTGATGATACTAGTCTTTGATGATAAAAGAAAGTAATACTGCTAAATATAAGATCATTATTTAAATATCTTACAATCAGGGATATCTTGATAGAAATGTAGATAAAACATCTATTCAAATGGTAATATTCTCTTTGGAGGGTGGTCGATTTACTGAGCTTATAATTGAGGAAATTGTTTGCAATTACTTCTGTCAACCAGATTGTGACTGTGGTGAATCTTTATATTGTTTATTTGTCAGGCTTTGGCAACAAGTGACAAAAGCAATAAATAATAAAGACCAAACAGAAGCTACTCAGGAGAAATATATTCTGGAAGAAGCTCAGAGGAAGAGTGCCAAAGAAAGGAAACTTAAGGGTGAACAGTGGACATGCAAGCTGTTTGATCAGGATTCAGTCACAGGAGAATGGCACTACAAATATGCTGAGTGAGTCCTGGAATGCTTGGTAATGTTGCTGAGCCTCTTCCTGTGGTTTCAGCATCAAAAGAACTGATACATATAGCTTATTTATATATAATTACATAGCTGTGCTGTGTTCTAGATTTTTTGGGGCATGGAAGTTTGGGGTGCATTGTCCTCCCTTTTTTCCCCCTTGACTGACCAGAACGTCTACAAAGATTTTCCCAAACTGGAAAATATGGTACATGTGGGCATACCAGCTGGAAGTCAGAAAATACAGTGTCTGAAAATCCGAGAAGCTTGTGCTTAGTTGGATTGAGCTGTTTAATTTGCTGTATTTTAGAATAACTCTGTGAATAGCAGGTTTAGAGCAATAGTTAATGCTGGGACCAGGTGGCTCTGCCTGGCTGTCAAATATGTCCTGCACGTGAGTGTCTGTGAACCTCTTTGTGTGATGTTCTGGGTCAGAAGCTGAAGAAGAAGCAGTCTCCTTGACTGCTGAAAGTATGCATTGTGTGTCCTCACCAACTTTGCAAAAGCAACTTGAAGCAGAGTCCTTTACTAGTGATTACTCTCGTTTTCACAGAGCACCCATGTTCTGATTTTTTTTCAGTACCCAGCATGCTTCTGTATTGTAGGGGTTGTGAAAGTAAAATAGCCAAAGCTGATTCACACAAAATTAAGTAACTTTGAATCCATGGATGCTGGAAGCATATTCCCATGGCTAAACCTGGAAGGCCTTTACCTTCCTGTACAAGAACATCGATATTGAGGTCATGGCCTAAGTGTATGTACAGGGAAGAGTACAAGAATCCTGAGTACTCTGCACTCCAGCAAATTTACAACATGGAGGTTTCCTAGAACCAAACAAGGAATCTGTGTATTTAACAACTCTCAGTAAATTTGTTTTCCATGAATTTCACTGGTTTCTTATTAAGTTTGTGCAGACTTTCACCACTGAAAATATTGTGCAGCAGGGAAATTCCCCAACTACACTAAATTCTCAGTGAAGTACCCTCTCCTGCTTTGAATCCTCTAATGCTGTTGATGCCTCTTCCTGTTGGAAAAGTTGTGAACAGTCCAGCTGAATTGACTGGCCATACTCTTGAACCCTGAGCAAAACCATTAGGAAGAGAGCTGTACTTGAAATCTGTTAGACTGTCCCCTGCAGCTCTAAGACCTATTTTGTTAATCTCTGTTATGTCTGATGTCCTTGAGGCCTTGTGGTTCAAGGATGTGGCACAGAAACTTTGCTATGTGCCAGAAAGCAGTCTGCACCGACTGCATTCACTGGATGAAGCCTCTCTCCTTGCAAGCATATAATGCTGGCTCACCAAATGGTCCATGTAGAGAACAGTTTTCTACACTTACTGTGAAAGCTGTGTTCAGTGAGCTGAAGCATTTGTTAAGGTATCTGGATTATGGATTTAGGCATCTGGATTACAAATAGAGAAGAGAGCAATGCCTAGTTCTTAACCCAGTTAACCCAGTTAACCTCAGATGACATTTAATTCAAGTCACATTAAGCTAAGATGTAAGTGTAGGTCTGTGTTCACAACATCTGAAACAGCTACAGCTATTTAAAAGGCATATAGAAGGACAAGAAAGGAAATCCACGTTTAATCTACTCTCACTAAAGCTGTGCGTCAGAACATCCTTCCTGCAGCTCACTTGCAATTTCTGTCCTGAAAAGTCTGTAATCAGTGGTGACGTTGGTATTTTCCTTTGGCTGCTTATTGTTCTCTAGTGAGCTGTGTGTCTTATGCTGTTGTGGGTTTTTTAAAATTCTCTATCAGACTGTAATTGGAAAAGCACTCTTAAAAAAATCAGAACAAGAAAACTGTGCATTGCTCATTAGTGTTTCATGAAACCAGTCTTGATTATCATTAGCCACTTTGGGATTGAAAGCAGGTTTGAGGTAACTGATTCTTAACCTCTCCTTCATAGCCATCTTTTAAAAGGGAAAAAAGAAAGCTCAACAAAAAGCAGTCTAAATCTTTTTAAATTCCCCTGATTTCCCTGTAGTTCTAAAATAATAACTGTATCTGAAGCAGGAAATCTTTCCATGTTTGCAAATGCATGGTGGGCAGAAAAATTCGTAATGATATTGTTGGTTAATGTAATAGTTTGTATTCCTATCAGCTGGCTGGGGGTTTGATCTGGACATGAAGTTCATATTTTAGCTCTGTTGGCCCTTCAGGTTAAGACTGGACAATAGGTAGAAGATAAGATCATGATGACATGTCTGATTTCTATATAGGGAGAGTTTTAGCCTCCTCATACTGAGTAGTTTCTGAGCAAGGAAACATTTCTTACTTCAATTGCTGTTAATATTTACTTTGTCTAGTACCAGACCATGGGACCCTTTGAATGATATGATACAGTTTGAAAAAGATGGCACAATCCAGACAAAAGTTCGACATCGAACACCCAATGGTATGTTCCAATTCTGACAGCACATGCAAGATCCAGGGACTTGTATATATTATACATTATGTGTATGAAGATAATCAGAGCATTAGGATTGATGGGAAATGCAATTATCCTACAAAAATGTTGTTTACACAGTCCATACAATGTCTTTCACTTCTGTGTTGCATCCTAAGCAGTAGAAATTACTTAATTGGATAGGAATATAAAATATGTAAACTTGAGCTCAGCAGTTTAACGTGTATTTTCCCTTAAATGGGAAGATGCACAAAATTCAGACTGCTAATACTTCAAAAATTTTAACTTTGACTTCTATTAGATATTGTGCTTTTAACTGTCATTGTTGGAATGTGCTGCTTTGCTACAGTTCTGTTTCTCTGGAAATAACACATACATTTATCAATTTTAGGTTACTGTTCCAAAAATCAAACGAAAACCAGCCAGTCAGAAAGGAGAAGGTGGTTTCTCATCCCCAGAGCCTGATAACCAGGATTCCTCTGGGAGTGAAGGTACGAAAAGATACATTTACATAGAGAAATAATAAATTTATTTGACAACTGAAGAGTTCAGTGTCACACATACTCTTCTTATCTCAATGTTTTTATTATGCTTTAGTTCTATCCAACGTGAGTCACATTCTGAAGAAAAAAAAGGAGCAGAATGGCTCATGTTTTTAATTGCGAATTTTCCTGTCTTTTTAAATGCAATGCAGGAAGGCTTAAGTGCTACATATATTTAATATCTAGGGAAAAAGAATGGTGTTCATGAACTGTTTTCTTTCTTAAAAGGTTAATCGTTTTAATTTGTAGATCAGCATCTGGCTAGAAGGCAGATTTTTGTTGTTGATAATGTTTGCAGAAGCTAAACAATATGATGAGTGTTTAAAAGATATTTCAAGCACTTAAGTTGTTGTCCTGTGGTATAGGTGACTCTGAAATAAAGTTTTCAATAGAAGCTAGTTAGAAAATGTTCTCATTTTCACTACAGGTTTAGTTTGTCATTTATGCTTTGTTCATTTTATGCCAGCAGTCACTTCAGTCAATTACATCTGGCTTTTGTATCCTTCTAGCACAACTGAAGCATAATACAAGAATAAGGAAAAAAGGGGCAGACCTTGGTGAACTGCAGAGTGCCATTGAGTCTATAAAGGAAACGCAGGAAGACATTAAGAGGTAGTACTAATTAAAATGCTTTAAAATGGTTTAGAGAATAGTAATCTCATAGGTTTTTGGTGTTTTTTTTTTTTCCTTAGAGGCTGGTATATATCTTTACTCTTCTCAAATATTGATTGCTCCTTGATGTTTCATAGGTTTCCTCTAAAGCTGTCTTCTGTAGGGAGCCCTAACATAGAAAATGTCAAATTGTCTAGTCTGTGATTTACAGGATATTGTTTTCTGTCTTACAGGGAGATCATGGCACTACGAAATAGAGTCACTTCTAATTCATCACCCTGGGAGTACCATTCCTTGCAGTTCAAGCACTATGTCTTCATCGTACTCATGGTTCTGCTACAGCTTATCATTAATTTCTTGTTCAAATAAGAAGTGTGAACAAGGGCCTTCTTGAACTGGAATGATCAAACTGTTACTGGGGACCATATTTTAAGCTGGACTTTAAATGATGCAATATTATGTAAAAGAACCGTGTAGCAACAACTTACAGAACTTTGCCTCAGTGTTCATGGTTCAGAATCATACTTCTGTCTACCCAGTTGCAGTAAGAATTGTGTAAGTGCCAGTACACTCTTGCTCCTGGTGTGTGCCTCTGTCTTGCAGACATCAGCCTTGTGTTTATATTGTGTCATACTGATGGAATCTTCACCACAGAATAGGTCAAGTTAAACATTGAGGTCAGACCCCATAGGTAGGATATGATTCCTATTATAGTAGAATGATAAGCAGGCATACTTCATTACATATAAACTTAACATTTTTGTAACAAAGAAACTTTTGAAGTAGCCAACAGCTTTTGTAAATGGCATTGGGTGTTTGGAAGTAAACTTTTGTTTAAGGTCAAACAAATGCATTATTATATGAAAATTTGTGAGTATTAGAAAATGGCAAGTAAAAAGCTAAAGTCTTTGGGAAATCTGCAACATAATGTCCTTGATTTGTTTTGGAAGTATGATGTTTTTATCCTGAATTACTATAGGCTTGTAAGCCAGCTGTTTTGTAGTTTTAAAACTTCAGAGTCATCATAAAAACATTCCTGCATCTACTGTACAGAGCATGTTTTTAACAGTACGACAGCCAGGGAGGTAGTGTTTTGGTCTACTCTCTCTCATGAATTGCAGATGTCAGGGAATTCTGGCATGTTTGTAAGTCTTGAAAAATCTACAGCTTTGGATTTACATTTGTGTATGGCCATGTCATGGTAAGCAGACAGACTGCTGATGCCAGCACTCATGGGTGTTTTTGAAACAAAATGTGAAGGTGTGCTTACTGTGTAACTTGAGCTGAATCTCCAAAAGGCAATGTAGAATAGGATTGAGGCACTGCCATGAGTAGACTTGCAAATGAAAATATGTGTGTTTACACAGGTAAAGCTCAAAAATTGTGTGATGGCTAACACCACATATCTCAAAACAAATAGGAGGAAAATCCAAGTGTTTGTGAAATCCCTCTTTACTGCAAATATATACTACCTACCAGAATACATGGATGCACCTTCTTAGTATGCTATAGCCATACAAATTCATGCAAAGCTTAAGTTTAAATTCAAAACCAGGGTTTCTAACATTTTTTATTTGAAGAAATATATGCATGTATAAAATTTATAAAAGTCCAGCCAAAAAATGTAGTGCTGGTGTTTATCTGGTGTTCCCTGTGCCAGTCAAGCATACCAAGGCAAAACAGGGTTGTAGAAATGAAAAGTTATTTTCAGTACCCCAGGTGAGACAACAGGAGGATGAATGGCACAATGTGAAGGATAGCCAAGTTTGTTTTCAGAGGATCCTCTCATAAATCAAATCCATCCTGGGCGCTGGAACAGTTTGAGAGTCATGTTTGGCTTTCTGCCAAGGCCAGGTTATGCTTCTGCCTTGGGCAGCCTACCTGACTCTCCAGGAGATCTGCCTTTCTGTTCTGCATCAGTCTCCCTAGTATTTAGTGAAAATACTGTTTACTCGTTCATCTGTCCATGGCTGACACTTTCACACACTTCCTCTTCTCTTTTACCTTTCCTCTTCCTTGGGCTCTGTAAAAGTTTATTGTATAAGCAGTGAACTTCAGCATATTTCGTACGGCTTCATGTTAGTATGGTTTGGTCTTGAATAATCTTTCTGGAACGTGTTATGTTAACCAGATCTTGTAGCCATGGGCAAGACCAAACCTCGTTGGACTTCTGTTAAGTCTACAGCTGATGGGGAAAAATTTGTGAACATAGAAAGTCCCTTCATATACAAACAAAATAATTACAAATGCCTCAGTCTCTAAATGGAAACTGAAGTTGTTATCCATGTATGAAATGGCATTAAGAAAGCAGAATATTATGGCATTCACTTTAACATTCTTAGCCTGGAATTCGGCTGTTCATTCTTGCATTCAGATGTCAAAGCTTCACTTGTCTTAAGATCCATTACAAGCCTTTAAACATACTCTGAACGTGAGAATAATCCAATGAGTGAGATTTGGGCAATAACTTCAATCCCCTAAAATAATATTCTGCTAAATTTGTGGTGCTGAAACTCTTGACTGATAGTTACAAGCTTTTATCTTCCTTGTAAATAGAAATGTCCTTCTGCCGTTTCATCCTGATTTTTTTCATTCACTTCTATTCAAGAGCAGTGAAAAAACACAGTCTGCATGCATTTTTACATGGACCACATGGTAGTGACTGGATTTGACCCAGCCAGCTGGCTGGCTGGCAGCTTGATATTGGACAGTGTCAGACTAAAAAGATACTCCATAGCTGAAGTTCATGCCCAGCTCAAGATAAGTAAGAGACTTGAACAGAACAAAACAATATTGTTATGCTTATTTTCAACTTATTTTTTAGAGAGTAATTCTATAGAAAAGGTGGTTTTAGTGATGATCTGTAAAGGATATGTGATGAGACTTCTTGAAAAGCAAAATTGCACACTTCTGCAAGACTTTATGATTAGATAAATTCTGAAAAGGACAGTGAAAACCTAGTAATTCTTATTTTGCTGGATTTTGTATGTTCCTACATTTGAATAGAACAAAGAAACTTCCCTAATTTTTACTGTACAGTTGGTCACAGACATGAATGGATCCTTTTCTTTAGTGCATCACCATTGTCCTCTTCAGCCAGGACGTACAGACCTGCTTAAGACTGAGCTCTGCACTTATATAAGAAATGATTGTACAGTTTGCAAGTGTTTTGAGGGCTGTAGCCTTCTAGTTTTTAAAGTTTATAGCAGCACTTGTTTTCCACATTTGATTTCCAAATCTTGTTTTGTTTGGGTTATTTTCCTTGTACAGGAGATATCTGCAGAATGTATTGCCATGTGGTTTTGTTGGGTTGGTTTGTTTTCAGATGCACTCTATGCCTTTAATTTGCCATTTAGGTACAGGTTGCCTAATTGGGTACAGATAACCTAAGCTAAGACGAAGTAAATATACCATGTGAAATGCAACAAGTATCATTTTCAGTAGATGATGTTTCTTGAATTTCATGTGTTGAATCCTTTTTAAATAGTTGCTCTTACTCAATGGGGGTGTATAGCCTGGGTTTTGTGTCCTTCCTCCTGCTTATGAAATCTCACAAATTATTTGCAAGGTTGTCGTGTAAAATGTAATGGTTGCGGCTTCTTCTGTTATTTGCTGCCCTTCTGTGCCTTTGGCAACTTTTTTTCTTCTTTCACATTTATGAAACAGATTCGTAATTCAGTGTTTCTTAAAGGCTGTTATTTTTAGCTATTACCATTGTTTGTGTAAATAACGTGTAACAAAAAAATTCTGTACATCTCTAAGTTTTAATTATTTTTATTTCAAGAGTACCCGCAAATCACAGACAGTTTAGCAGATATTCAAGTATTGTAAACAGTGCCTTGATGGGTTTCTATGCTGTTCGGAGACATGTAAAGATTTGTCAAATTTGTGCCATATATAATATTAGACCTTTTGTGAGGGCTGTTGTGCTTGACAGCTGATGTTCCTGCTTAGTCAGACTCTGGGGGGAGGAAAAAAATCAGCTCTTAAAACTTTACGCTATTCCTTCTCTCTGGCTGCTGAGCCGACAGTAGAGGATTTGGTATGTCTACAGTGAAGCTGCATTACTCTGTGGTAACACAGAAATAGCTCGAACGATGTAACTTCAGGGCAAGATTCTTTGGGCTTTTTCTCCTTTATGCCCTACCTCGGCCTTTTGCTCTGCCAAGCGGGAACATTAGCCCTCAGGACACAGCGCCCGCTTCCCGTCCCGCGTGTCCGCCCCGTCCGACACCGGATCACCGCTTTGCGTGAGCGATCTGAACTGTTACGGGCCGCTTCCAATAAAGATGTGTCGCACCTCCGCGTCTCTGGGCTCTGTGCGCCGTTCCCTGCCGCGCTCCTCAACCGTTCCGGCGCGGCTCCCGCTCCCTGCCCCGCTCCCCGCGTCCCCCTGTCCCGCCCCTCAGCCGCTGCCCGGGCGCGGCCGTGACGCGCGGCGGGCGGAAGGGGCGGCCCGGGCGCGGCGGCGATGGCGGCGGCCAGGCCGGAGCGGCCGCAGCTGTGGCAGGAGGCGGCGGCGCTGGCGGCCGCGGTGCGCGGCGCGCTGGGGCCGCGGGGCAGGCGGGCGCTGCTGCTGCGGCCCACGGGCGAGGCGATGCCGACGCGGGACGGGCGGCGGCTGCTGGAGGCGCTGAGCGTGGAGCCGCCCGCGGCCAGGTACCGCGGCGGGGGGGCCGGGCGAGGCCGGCGGGGGCGGCTCCCTAACGCTGCCCGTGTCCCCGCAGGGTGATGGCGGCCCGCGCCTGCAGCCACCGCGCCGCGACGGGGGACGGCGCCAAGAGCTTCATGGTGCTGCTGGCGGCCGTGCTGGGCGGGCTGCGGGCTGCGGGCAGCGGCGCCGGGCTGCGGCGGGCGCTGCGGGACTTCGAGGCGCAAGTGCTGGAGCGGGCGGCGGCGCGGGGGCTGCGGCGGCACCTGCGGCCGGCGCCGCTCGGGTTGCTGGAGCCGCTGCTGGAGCCGTACCTGGCCGGCCGGCTGGGCGCCGGCGAGCGGCGGCGCCTGGCGCGGCTCTGTGCCGAGATGTGCCACCGCTGCGCCCCGTCCGCCGCCGCCCGCCCGCAGGCGCTGCGGCTCCTCGGCCGGCGGTTCGCAGAGCTGCACGCCGCCGTGCCCGGGCTGCCCCTGGCGAGCTCCAGGGTCCTGCCCGGCATCGTCCTCCGCAGGGACTTCGCTGCCTACTGCCCGACGGACGGGGAGCTGCGGGCCCTGCTCATCACCGAGCCCCTGCGGCCAGCCCTGACGGCCCCCGGTGTCGAGTTTGTTGTAGGCTCCGAAGGTCAGTATCAGCTTCCCTGCGCTGGATCACTAAGAGGACAGAAGCCTTAATGAAACACTTGCAGAGTAACAACGTTAAGCTGTTACTTTCGAGTTCGAAGCAAGAGGAAGTAGTTACCTACTATGCCAAATTATACGGTGTGTCTGTGGTTGAGTGCTTATCGTCGGAAGAAATGGCCCTTATCAGTGAAATCACCGGTGTATCCCCTTACGCACCTTTCAGTGATAACATGGACAGAGAAATAACCGAAACTGCAGTGGTAACGTTTTGCCAACCCTTGCAGCTCGACTCCAAGAGATGCGTCCACATTGGCTTCACCAGTGTGTGTGCCTTCCAGCCCCACTGCCTGATCCTTTGTGGGCCGGTCGATGGCGTTAACGAGCAACATGCTGCTGCTTTACAAGAGGCGTTCACAATGCTGCAGCAGCTGTTTAAAACAGTTAATCAGAGGGAGGAATGGAAAGCGGAAGGTGAAAGCCAGAGGGAAGCCTCAGATGTTTGCAATTGGCATTCTTCAGCTACTCAGAAACAACTGTTAATGGAAAATACTTGTAACCAGGTTTCTGAATGTCAGCTGAAAGCATTTAGTGATGAAACAGAGAGAAAAATTATAGACCCTGATAAAAGTGATCTGCTGGTCCACAGTCGAAAGAACCACAGCGCTTCTGTGTTAGTGGCACATAACACTGGTACAGTCACTGGGCGTGAGTGCCTGGATGTTGGCAAAGGTCTAGAGAAAGCATGTTGCCATATAGTTCCATTTAAACAGGAGGAGAGTTGTGCAGGTATTGCACAGGATTACTCCAACTGCCTCATAGAAGCAGGATCAGTTTTGCCAGTAGGAGGTTACTTTGAAATCCTGTTACATTATTATATTCGGGACTATGCAAAAGAGTGTCAGCAGTCAGAGGTAACCATTGTATCTAACATGGTTGCTGATGCTTTGCTAAGTATTCCCAAGGCCTTGTACCAGACAGCTGAACAAGGTCACTTTACCACATTCTATCTTGAAGCCATTAATTTACTCCAAGAAAATCAGCCACTGCCTGTAAATGACGAAGGCTTAGAGTCAGTGTACTGCAAATACCAGTTAGTCATTTCAGTTCTTCATTGTGTTACTGAGCTTCTCTCCATAGACTTAGTAATTGGTATTAGGCGGCCGCTCCAAAAAATTGAGGATCTTGACTCAGAAGATGACTCTTGAAATTGTTAATAAAGAATGATTTTGATTATGTGTTGTGTCCTTGTGTCTTCTTGTCAAATGGACACCCTAAAAGTCAGTGCTAGAGACTAAAAGATGCTTCTCCTCTAAGAAGAGAAAGGCTGACCAGCTGAGACTGTGGAAAACTGGGTGGTAGACAATATGAACTTCACATTTTGAGCTTGAGGAAGTGTAGCAAATCTCCAGTGCAGAAGATGTGCAGTGCAGTCTCCATCCACATGCTGAGGATCCTGTGTACATTCAAGCCAAGGGTCAACTTTGTCTCTTTTGGTGGATTGAGTGTTTTCACAAGCTAGATGTAATTTGTTTTCTTGGTGTGTTAAAAATTGCCAGTATGACACAAGCCACTGAACTTTCAAGTTACAAGCCAAGGTCTTTTAGCCTTCATAATTAGCTGGATTACATGGGGTTTTTAAATAAAAATATTTTTTATACATCATGATTTTGACTATAAAGGGAAAAATATAACTGTTGTTAGCCTGTTCAGCACTGGGGCAGGCAGCAGTAAACCACTGTGGTGTATTCCCAATGAAGAATTTTCTAATAGAAGATGCAGCATTTTATTGTCCATTGGGTTCACTTTAGTTGAAGAGTTAAGAATAATTTCATACAGTGACTTTATTGCAGTTTCTGTGGAAAATTAGTTTATGTGACATTGCTTAGTACAACTGTTAATTTTAACTACCCTGGGTTGAGTTGTGGTCCTCGTATAAAAGGCTGTGTACTTATGGGAAAAGTTTACCCAGGCACTAATGAAATTCTTTGTGAAAAACATGAGACAGATGATTAGGGATTTTATTCTGGGTTTGTTTTTTGGTTGGTTCTGGTTTTCCCCTAATTCTTTTCCCCCAGAATTTTCACCATAATTATAGTTTGCTTTAAGCCCAGTAGCACCTGAATGTGTACCTCCCTTCCTGCTGGGTCCTAAAAGCTCCAGGTTTGATGGAGGAGGTTTTTGAGTTAACTTGACCAGCCACAGCTGATAATGGTATCAAATTGGTTCTCTGTGCATTTCCCAGTGTTGCATAATACTGAGAGTAAATGGTTTGTTGTGTTTTTTTTTTTTTTAAATCTACCATTAAATAAAATGTAGTGGGGCTGTTTTAAAACCATAGGCATAAATCATATTTACCTGCTGTACCGTAGATGATTACAACTAGAAAAGAGATTTTTCCCCTCCATAATTGCTTATATTTTTCAACTAATAAATTTTAGTTGCTTTTATGACGCAACCTGACATTTATCTTCCTGTATCCATAAAAATGTTATTTTTTTTGATAATAACTCTTACAGACATCTGCAGATAATATATAATTGGCTCACTGGGGATTTCTTTGATAAGAACTAGGATTAATTTTTTGTTGTTAATCTTTTGTTTAATTAAACAGGAATCCCATTCTGTTGTTAATGTATGGGCTGCTTTGAAGCCATAGGCCAATAAATTCCTTTAAGTTTGGGCTGTTCCGTGGTGTGTTTTTTTTTTCGCTCTATTTTGTTTTTGTTTTTTTTTCTGTTTTTTGTTTGTTTTATAGTTTTTAGGTTTTTGTTTGTTTTTTATTATTGGGATTGTTCCATAACTCTAAACGCTTAACCTCAATGATTTCTTATGGACTATTTTGTTAAATCCAGTGTGGGGTTTACTCCTCTTTGCCCATGTGCTAGCTTAATTACACCATTGGGATCTCGTTTGAGTACGGCATGGTGGTTTGTTTTTCTCACTCTTAGCTTCTCGAGATGTGTCCCATCTTTACCCATGCCACTTACCACCTTCCCCTGAATAGAGATTGTTCTTTTCCTTCCTCATGTTGAGTTGTCAATCCCATGTTACATCCACCCTTTGTTCTCGAATGTTTCCTGTCAGTCCCCTGATCCTCGATGCCCCCTTGGTTCATGTGACCTGTTCTCCCGTGTACTCTCGTCTGGTTACTGTGATACCCTGCCTTGTGCCCCTTCCCTCCTTTTACCCTGTTGGTTGAAGAATTGTACCCTCCCCTTGTACCTCCCTCATTTAAAGGTTTGTGCAGGATGCTGTTCTGTGGCTCTCATTCCTGAACCTCTCATGGAGTAAGCCTCCTTGGGAACCACACGAGAGACCCCTCCCTGTTCTTTACCCTGAACCTCGACACAAAACGTCTGGAGCTGTGGAGCAAAAGCCCCACAGCCAGCTGTACCCCGGACTGCGCGGCTGTCTGGGGGCAGCCCACTCTTGTCCCAGTGCCGGGAGCTGGCTGGGGTAAAGTCTGGCACCCGTCATGTGCCCTGTTCTGGACGGCATCGGGAACTCCCACCAGCCCCGGCACTTCAGCAGGCACTGCAGTTTTACTGCTGTAATGAGCTGATGAGACAGCTTTGCTCTTGCTTAAGTTTCTGCAATAGTCTCTTCAAACCACCGACCAACTTGCTGGCCAAAGATGAGTGATTTGCTCTGTGGTAGTCTTAACAACTGTGGCATAGAGCATGTGAAGCCTGGCAGCAGTGGGGGTTCTCTGCAGAAGCAGCTTTTGTGTTCCAAATCAAGGTGCTGTGTAAATAAAGAGAATACTGTGTCGTTTCACATTACTTATGCCTTCTGCGTATCTGGTTACTTTCAGATTTACTGCAGTTTCTTTGAAAGGTTAAAAATGTTTTGTTACATGAACAGCCTTCTGGTCGTTTGATTTAAATTGTGTCATTCTTACTGAGAAGAAGAAAGTCCAGAAATTCTATCATATATAGAACTCTTAGTTTTTGCATGCCACAGATACAAAGGAGAATTTAAAAATGACAGTTATATAAAACTTTTTCTGTCCTGTTTTGGTGAAACCTCTTGAGTCTGAAGATTCATTGAGGCAGGAGCTCTATTTCTTTGACTTCTCTGTCCTTTCATATTTTATGAAGGATCAGTTTTTCCATTTTGAGCTACTGTTTCCCTGTTCTGTCTGCAGATCTGAGAACATGGCAGGCTTTTCCCTTGGGAAGGAATGTTCCTTCCTTCTTTGTCATGGTCTGCAGATGTGGATGCTTGTTCAGGATTTGGCTGTTTAGTTCTGGTCCTGGAGTCTAAGCTCGTTACAAGATGCGCACAAGCTCAAAGGAAGGAAAAAAACAACAAAACATTAACTTAGTCTTTGGAGAGAACAGATTTAGTGCTGGATTCAGCTCTTTCTTATCCTTAGGAGTCTTCTCCAGTAATTAGCCTGGATGTGTAAACATGATCTATCTTAGAAAGTATTTTGGGTTCACTGCTATCTGTTTAAGAGAAAGGCTACTTGTAGCTACCCAAAATAGCTCAGTCTTTCTGAGCTCTGGCTCAAGTGCTGTCATGGCCATTTCTGCTTCAGCATCAGCCCCACACTGCAAGAGGCTGCTTGAGCTGTCCATGTTCCTTGGTACCTAAGGTACCAAGTAAGGTACCAAGATACCATACTTAGGTATGCAGTAGTTCATGACATCTCTCAGCTATCTCGAATTTTAAAGCTGTCACTAGCTGTAGCTTGCCCTTTGGCAGGGGGACAAGTGATCTCAACACAGTGTCAGGGACCAAAGAGGTTAAACTGGGGCAGCTTGGGACAACATGTTTATTCACTCATTCACTGGAGTTGTAACAGCCTACGGCTTTTTCTTCATGCATTGTTTCACAGAGATTATTCCTATTTTGCACCATTATTATTTTTATATTTCTAAGGATGGGTTGGCCTCCATGCAAAGTGGAAGTCAGGTACACATGGATGTGTTTCAACTCAGATTCAGTCTGGAAATACAAAAAAGTATATACAAATAAAGTTCAGGGATACTGATGCTAATAGCCCAAGATTGAAAAAATGGCTTAAAAAAATCTTGATGTTTAAATCTCCTTTCTGCAGCCCTTAGCAAACTTAGATTCTGTCCCACATGAAATTCATCAGTAATTTGAAGGCATTCACCCCACCCACAAGGACTTGGTATATTTTAAGCCAAGTAATCTTATTTGTCAGATAGCACATATACAGGCAAGTAGTTTCTCTTTTTTAATTAATTTTAAAGACCACAGTTTTAATATATGTGTCTAGTAATGTGCAGTGAGACTAGGTTGAAACAGACTCCTGCATGCAGTTCTTGAGGATAGGAATAATCTCTTTGCATGGCAGGAACACACTGTTTTTTATTTGTCGGTTTGTGTGGAGGTCAAGTCCGAGGAGAGTTTTGCAGGTGCTGGGAGCACACTGAGTGAGCCTCCCTTCCCCAGCTCTCCTGAAGCAGCTGTTCCCATTGCTGACCCTGCCAGCTCCTCGCTGCTCTGCACCTTCCCTGGCCCTGCTCAGAGCTCTCCGTGACACCAGCTCGCTGGTTACCAAATAGGGATTGCTTAACTTCTTTAGTGGAAGTTATGCAACCTGAGTGTGGCCTTACATTTTCATCCATGCTTAGCTGACCTTCGGTGCTTTTGGCAGCTCTACAGAGAGCATCATTAAATAGGAGCCAGTCACAACAAAAATAGTGTTCTGTTGTGCCAGAGGTCTCATGCTGCTGATTCACATTTGTAAGAGGGAGTAGGAGAATGCAACATAATTGTATAGTGGCATGTTTTATATCTTTCCGTATATTTTATATGCAGAAAAATTCTATTGTTTTTGTTGCTATCTCTAGAAGTCATCTTCCAGAGCCCAAAAGTAGAGGATTAATCACACCATATGAGAAGATTAAGGAAGACTAAATTCTGCACTTGCATATATCTCCTGGTCTTCACTAAAATTGCATTCATCTGTTCTAAATTCCTTTTTGTTGCATGACAGATCTGCTATTAGTGGTAGAAATTTCTGTTTTCATTGCTGAATTATTTCTGTGCTTGTTTAGGTTAATCTATCCTCTTACATATTTTTTTCAGTCAGGTTCTTTTAAATCTCATGTTAAGAGAGAAATTTTCAATGATCAGTAGCAAAATTTGGTTTAGTTTAATTTCGATCTTGAAATCTAAGAAACAATGTGGTTTTGTCACCAGTAAACCCAAATATTAAATGGCTGCTCTATTTACTATAGTATTTATCCCATTATTGCTATTAAAACTAAAAAAGCAAGAGAGTAAATGTCTGAATTTAACACCAGTCACATTGGAAATGCATTGGCTGTAATTAACATGATTATAATTTTGCAGTATCATTTTGTGTAAGGTGTCATTTGTATTCTATTAACGAGAGTAGAAATAGATGTTTAGATCTAGGATTATGCAAATTACTTCTACCCCAAATAGATTATTAAGCTAATAATTACTTTCAGGAATAAGAATTTTAAGTTTTTAATCCAAAACTAAAAACAATGCAAAAATGTAATGGATGCAATACATAGTAGCTCCTTCTTTATTATATGATTCAATAAAGGACCAGATTTTGTACACAATACTTATTCCTGTAATAGATCAAGCAGTGTACTCTTTTTAAAAACAGTCCCAGTGAAAAGAAAACAGAACACTTTTCCATAGGGATGCTATTTGTGCTGCTTCAGCTTGTTTCTCACAAAGTCACCAGCAGATAAAAGAACTGTTAGACTGAGGGCTTTGGTCCGGTGCAGGATTAAGGGCACATCAGTAATGCTCTGTTGTGCATGGCTGTGTCCTAAGCCATTGACAGCAGAAATCACTGCAAAAGATAAAATTTCCATTAAAAGTATTTAAAAAAAGGTATTGTTTTACTGAACAGATTTTCTAATCTGTTTTTATTTTGAGATTCCTGGTAAAACAATCCAGCATGGTGATCTTGCTTTTGATAAGAATCATGACCTACTTTCAGTGTGTGTCTTCATTTTGCAGGCTAAGCATCTGATTAAATATTACCTTAAAATGGGAATGCAGAGAGGAAATAGATAGCAGGGCTTTCTCTGTGTATGTGGGGGAACAGATAGCTCCAGATTAGAATAACACACATGGAGATATTAACTTTAGATTTGATACATGTTTGGTATCATGTATAAGGATTATATTTATATGCCACTGCCTTTGGAGCACTGAAAGTGATTGTAGAAACTGCTGGATTACATTCATAGAGCAAATAAACTGCTTGGGAGCTTTTTCCTAAAATCAGAAATACTCTGAGACATTTAATAACTGATGCAGTTCTGAAAAAGTACGAAATAATCAAAGTGCTGAAGCAATTTAAATCTGTTATCAGTGTTGACTGTACTGGAGATGTTATTGGCATAAGTTTTTTTTAATGTCCTGATGTTAGGAGTATAATCCTGAGGAGCAGGGCCCCACAGCAGGCTGCTGTTGCCATTGCTGTTAGTACTGGAGGTAGCTCTGCCCTTGCACTCCAGCAGTCAGACAAAGACAGGTCCTACAGTGTGAAGATTAGATGTGGTACAGTTCACCTTACCAGAGTGTTTAGGATTGAATTTCATCATCTCAGTAAATCTTGCAAGCTGTGGTGTAGGTAAGCAGAAGGTTTTTTTGGCATTTCCAAACAACCAGTGCTTATAATGCAGCAAGTATTGGAAATTACATTCCCTGTAGTCTGAGACATTTTTGTCACCTTGCAGAATTTTTCAGTGAGACACGTTTTAAGCCTTGGCAGTAATTAGCAAGTAGTATCAGGATCAATTTGTTCTAGGACACCCCTGTGTTAAAATGTTTGCCACCTGGGCTGTACTCCTAAGTGCTACAGAAGTTACAAGAGGAGCCAATGTGTTATCACCCAGAAAGCAGGAATTTTTCCCCGCCTGTGTCACTGCTTTTTCTTTCTGCTTGACTGTAGAGCTCATGAGGCAGTGAAATATGGTAATAACTCCATGTGTGGGTGGAGAGAAGGAGGGACAAGAATGAGAGAAGACAGGAGATGAGAAGACCCAGTTCAAAGAGGGAGAAAAGATGAAGATTGATTTATGAATAGAACATAGAAAAGGACTGTCATGTAGAAGGAAGAATATAGAATCTCAGATATGTGAATGGGGAGAAGCTTCCATACCTCTCTTCCTGAAGAAGCAGTAGCAAAGGGAAGACATTAATTTCTCCACCTCCCTCGGAAGACTGGCAGACTGTAGTTGCCAAACGGAAAAAGATAAAATCCATAAAATCCATGATTTTCTCCTGTCCTGGTATAGGGGAGTAGCTACCTTGGAAAGCATTAGGAGCTGTGGAGACAGTCTGTCTACATATCTCAAGGTGTCCTGGACTGTGAACTTGCAAAAGCCTGAGATAAAGATTCACATTTCTGTTCCCAAAGCTCAGTGTCTCAGAGCGGGTAAGAAATTACTGGGTGTGGATTACATTTATTTAGCTAGCACATCTTGTCCTCACTGTCCTGAGCCTCTGGAATGTGCTTTGATCCTCAGGTCTTTCGCAGGTACAGGCTGGAATCAGCAATGCAGAGTCTGGCTCCCCAGCTCAGCGGTGAGGGGCTCAGGGCCTGGGCTGGAGTGGTGCCTGGAGCCTGGGGAATGCGCACAGGTTTGTGTTCCAGGGCACCGCTCAATAACGCACGCCTGTAGTGGGAAGTTGCTGGGTTAACTGCTTTGAAAATAATTGTATGAGCTCTTGCTTAAGTCATAAATCATCAGCTGATAAATTTGCCATCTGCTAGGCCTTAGATAATGAATCTAAATTTACTTGTGTTAGAGCACAGAAAGCATGTCTAGGACCTCCAAGCTTATTTTTCATAGTGAAATATAGCAGGAGTTCAGTGTTTTTAGCCTCCTCATTGAATTGTAGGGAAAAAATAATTTTCTTTTGTAGTTCTGACTTCCCATAAGACTGAACCATATTAAGGGAAACAAGTCTTGTAAAAATCATAGGTTTCCAGCGTCTCCAATACCAATCCATTATTGGTAGCATCTTGTTTGTTTAATAGCTAGCACTTATGAAAAACAGCAGGCTTCGGCTCCTGCATATTCAGACCTCAAGCCTCTAATCCAAATGTATTCAAGTGATTATAAACAGAAAATACTTAATTGACAGAATACCAGACCAGTAAAATTAATTGCCTAGCACTTTAGAGCAGAAGATGATTGATACCAGATTTTTTAAAATAATAATAGTTCACATTGCTTTTCCTGCTGAAAAGAAAATACATGGTTGAATTAAAATGCATGAACAAGATCATCAATCATTTTCTTGCTATTGTATTTAACGTATTTGAGTTTTAACTATTTATTCTGTGACGTCTCTAGGGCTTTGTAAATATGATTAATATATGATTTCAAAAGCCTTTTATTGATTCAGTAACTGACCGGCTGTAGCATTTTAACTGCAAAGATCAAATTATAATAAAAATGTAGGAAACATCTCTGAATATCTTGGAAATCTGATTCCATGAATCATTGGGGGAAACTAGTGGATTTTTTTTTTCTGGAGTTTTATAACAATTTGTGCCTGAGGTTAGGACTGGATCCTGAACCAGCAGCATCTGCAAACGGCATTTAGGATCCCATAAACTGTGCAGCTTTTTTAACAATTGTACCTTTACATTTTGACATTGCTCTGGTTTATAACGAAGCCTGAATTTATATTGAAATGCAGAGAAATAAATTTCTCATCATTATTCCCTCCAGATTCCTGTTGTCAGAATGAGTGGGTGTTCATGTCAGAAGGTAGAATAAATGCTAGGGCCTTGAAATGCTGCCTCTACAGCTCTTAATGGTGTTGCACTTGTCATCATGAGCTTTCCAAATGCTCCAGTTTTGAACTTGGAATAAATGTGCTCCACTCGTAAAAACACCCACGTCTGTAGGAAGAAATGTGAGCATTTACCTTTCTTTAGTTTCCATAATGTGACATGTGTTTCCCCTCCGTAATTTTCCTCCCTGGCATTGTTTTGATGTGGCATGTGACACTGGTCATTTCTTATCCATATTCTTTACTCAAGGGTGAGAGTTGTCATGTTGTGTTAAAATCTTAGATACAAGAATTTCTCTTGACTTACTATTTATCTGTTCACATTTTTTTAATCACCCTGTTAAAAAAGAGTCATTGAATGATTCAATAGAGAACAGCAGATATGAATATTCAATTTAAAGAAAGCTAATGCTGAGGACTTTTCAAGCTTTTCACAATAACAAGCACTTATTGTCAAAATAACTAACCAACAGTTGGTCTTCTGCAGGAATAGCTATTAAATACCATGGAGTGACAATAATCAGCTAGAGGAGGAGGCAGAGTTTAAGACCCCTGGGTTTTATCACTGCTGGCACTGATTTACTGCATAGCCTGGAGTAAGTCAGTTAATGTCCATGTGATTAATTTTTCATCATATTAGTGGGCTTCATATTCATAAAGATTTCAGACCATGCTTTAAATCATTGGGAATTCAAGGTTAGATACAAGTGCAATCATTGTCTATTTGGAAAAAAAAAAAAAAAACCCAAAACCAAAAAAAACCCAAAAAAGAGTAACATATTAGATATCCTCTCAGTCTCTCAATTACCTTTTTATAGAATGAGGAAAACTGCTTCTACCAGAACTGCAGATATTGCATATAGTATTCCTTTACCTATGACTGCTGTAGGAAAACTGAGTTGCTAATGAGGAAGCAGGCACCATTTCCTATGTTACTTTCCCTTCTAATAAAAAGCCAGCTCCCTCACATGCTAAGGATTTCTGCATGCAGTACAGAGAAATGTTTAAAATTTTTAATGAGCCCTTCCCTTTCCCGTACTGTGGCTTTTTTTTTTTTTTTTTTTTTTTTTTTTTTTTTTTTTTTTTTTTCTGTCTTTCTCTGAGGCGTTGCTTGTGATTTGAACTCCAAGCAGCTTGGAGCAAGTGAAAATATGATTCTGTGATTTTGTGAAAATCAGGATATGTGCTGTGTAACCCAGCCAGGACAGGTAGCAGTGACTTCCAAAAGGTGCAAAGGAAGCCCTGGTGTCCCTGGCTGAGCCAGCCTTCAAGGGCAAGCTGCCTGCCTTCTGGAGCTGGCATGGCCTGGGTGTGGTATAATGATGTCCAGGTCAATGATACGACCTTCTCCATAGTCAGCCAACCGGGAGTATTGTCGTACTGCCTGGCACCAGCTCTGTCTCCTAAAAGCAGTGGAGGAAAGGTGTATAGAAAATCACTGCTTGGGAAATTCTCCTCTTTTCCCCTTGCAGCCACACCTTTCATTTATTTATTCCTTAATCCAAGTCCAGGTCTAACTTTTTAGGGAACAACAAATTGTTATGTACTGTGTCACTTGGTTTGCTAGGAGCCTGGGTTAGATGTGCAGCAGACTACCTGTGTAACACTGTGATTACATTAGGATGAATCATGTGGAGATGGAGACTATTTAGTGGGTTATTCTCATCATGTAATTCCAATATTTGCTTCTGTTAATCACCAGCACAATCAAAATGTCTTGCCATTCTCTTTTGACTACTAAACTTTTAACAGTCTTCATGAAATAGTCTACACTTTGGAAGACTTACTACTACCATTAAAATAGTGAGACCAATGACTACATATATGTCATTTACCTATGGAATTTTGCTTCTTTCTCTATAGACACTGGAGATCATATTTTAAAAAATAATATTAGAAACTTATAACTTTACACTGATAACAGCTCCAACACAAACATCTAGGTCAAAATCAGGTACTTATCTGGGATCTTAATCCACATTTCAATCCTTCAGCCCTAATCTACAAAAGAGAAAGAAGTAATTTTGCTCAGATTTGTTCCAATGGACCAAAAGCAACATTTTTTGGGGTGTTATAAGAGAGGATTTGGGTTGCTTGGGAGTCTGCTGTATAATACTTAATTCACAGAATGCCATTTCTATAGCAATTCTTGTACTCTGAATGTGTAGAGTATTAGATATTTATTCATAGAATTGCATATGTTAGTTGTAGCCAGGTTGTTACATTGTGATTGTGATTCTCTGACTTTGAACTTGAATTTTCACAGGTACCTTGACAGAACATCCTACCAGCAAAGACAAGGACAGAGAGGCATGATTGTGTTAAAAAGCCGATTAATTATCCTCAAGGTTATATGGGAAAGTCAGAGAGAACTGAATCATATGTCATTAGCAACTGAAACCCCAATTTTATGTTAAAAAAAAGTCTGATGCCTATTGTTACTCATAAAACAAGCAACAGATTTTTATTAAAATCTGACTGCTGCTTCAAAGGAGATTTACTGGAGAAGCCAAATTCCACCAGTGCACAGATGACATTAAATGTCAGAGTACTGATGGAGCTGGGAAAGGGGGGGAAGGTTTTTTTGGCTTTGCTGTGCCACGGAGGGGCAGACAGGTTTAATGCCCTGGGCCATGGAAAGCTGCATGGAAAGCTGCCTTGCCTTACTGCTGCTGAAAGAAGTCACTTGCAGTGATTTGCCCTAATATATAAAACTCAAATTCCCAAATACAAATGGAAAAAGCCCTGAGTGTATAGTCCTGGAGCTTGAACTTCCCTTTGCATTTGGTGAAATGGAGACCTCTTTTGTTTCCTAATTCAAGATACTCTACAACTGGATTCTCAGCTTGAAGGTTTTAGGTTTATAAGGCAAGGGACTTTTGGGAAGGGCTGATGCTGAACTCTGGAGAGCTGATGGAGTCCTTGCTTGCAAGCAAGCTTGCAATCCAAGCTTGCATTGACTCCTTAAATTTGAATTCAGACTGCAAGTGTTGTGAAACAGGAATGGGAGTCAGGGATCGGACAGAGGGGACCTGTTTGCACTTGCCTCTGGTTTCAGTGAGAGCATCCTGCACAATTATTGAGCCGAGGGTATCTGCTGTCTGCAAGGCAGACTCTCTGTTCCTGCTGAGATGCCAGAACTGCAGGAGACAGAACTGGCCACCTTCCAGAGGCGAGCTAATGTTCCCTGGGATGCAGCATCCTCCTATGCCGAGGTTGGCAGTCTCTCTCTGACTGCTGTGTGTGGCACTAGAAAACCTTCCAAAGATGAGAATTTTTAAAAAAGAAACAACACTTTGTATAAATAATGAGAATGGATGTTGGCCTCAGATGCCACATCTGCTTCAGGTATCCTGGAAACTCTTCAGAGCCATATGCAAAAGCAGTTTAGGTACTTTTATACTAAATCAACCTGGCACCCCTCTATCTCTTTTCTGACCTGGATGAAAGGAAACCTCTTTTTTTTCTCTTTCCCTGGAGGCCTTCCTCCTATCCCAGACACTGCCTGTGAAAACAGGTGAAGGTTGTGCATGCTCCCTCTATTGTTGGACTGCTCGAAATGTCACCAAATGATGATGGAAGAACCAGGAATCCCAAGAAGCTTTGCAAGCATTTGCTTGGTAGGTGTCAGCCAATAGAACCAGGAATCCCAAGAAGCCTTGCAAGCATTTGCTTGGTAGGTGTCAGCCAACAGGTTAAAAGACTGGAGAGCCCCTTGGGCTGAGCTGGTAGTCCTGCTGTTATCTTACAATGCCCTTCTTTCCATGCTCTTCTTTCTTTCCTGTTAATGTGTTTTTGTAAACTGTATGCAGCTGAAGCATCTGGTCTCCTCCAGACTGCTTCTTGCTCTTGGTTCCTTCAGTTCTTTGATCTTGAGAGGAAAAACAGCTCCATAGTATGGAATAACATGATATTTTTGGTGATGGACAGGGTTTGAGTCTTGAGCTTTTTTCATGCCTGCCTGTCTGCAGAGTTTAGATGTGAGGGTATGTGTCTCCTGGAATTGTCTTAGATGAACTGGGTCAGAGACAGCTGTGACCTCTCCCCATTTGGTTTTGGATGTAAGAGATAAGCAAATGGCAGGGCTTGGTGTTCCATAGTTGTCTATGCAGGCTGCCTTTCAGTTCACATTTGCTCTGTGTGGGACAGACTGGCACAGCTCTGTCTACAGCTGATCTTGCTGGTAGGATGGGCTGGGGGACAGAAGAGCACATCATGTGGTCAGAAATCTGCCCAACCCTCCTACTAAATATAAGGCAAGAAAGGCTCGCCTTCCTGACCACTGCATGGCAGGCGACTGCACATGAATGCATGTCGGAACCCAGGATGTCTCTGTGACAGTCCTGGATGATCCCAGCTCCAGCCAAGGGGCTTCAAAGCCCTGGCAGGGGGGTCGGAGACCCTGGCAGGCAGCCAGGAACTCTGTGGCTTTGAGTTTGATCCATGGAACAAATTACCACCTGTGAATGAAGAACTAAAAGTCACAAAATTTCAGATAGCATGATAGTAGTAGTTGTAGGATGAAAAGGGAAATTTTGGGGATTTTTACCATGGGGGCTTAGGGGGCAAGATAGAGGGATTTGGGCGTTGTCCTATCCTCCTTCCTAACCCCCATCTTTTTGGTGATGTTGGCACTTGGGGATTGGATTAGAGTAGAATGTAACTGTCTAACATAGGTGATAGGCATTGGATCATAATTGTAAATAACTAACACGTAATTTATAGTATAAAAGTCAGTGTCTGCCCCAGGGGCGGTGTGTGTGCCTTGGGCTGACCTGCTGAACAGACCTCAGCAGGCCAGACAGAAAATATCTTAGATAAGAAACAGTAAAACAACCTTGAGAGCATCAGCCGAAGACTTCTGACTCATTCTTTCAGCAGCAGGGTTTGGAGACAGCAGAATTTATATATCTCAGTGTCATCCTGACCAAAGCAACCCCCGAGAAATGCACACTGCTAAAATTCATAACTGTGTATGATTAAATTGTGTTCTTCACTCACTTTATCCACTTTTCTACTTGGTTCATGTACAGCATCCACTTAGTGTTTTTTACTAAGTGGTGGTCTCAGTGCAGTTGGCAGTCATAAGAAATGGCAGAGGAGAAAGTTCCTTCCACAGGAAAGGCACATTAAAAATAATATCACCCCTGGAGGAGGCAGTAGTTGACACTGGAACTTTTCAACTCTCTTCATTTGCTAATGTTGTAAAAGTTGGCAGCTATTTAAATTGGTGACAGCCCTCTAATACATCATGGGTTTTGGTTTGGTTTTTTCTTAAATAAGTAATCCATCAGAATGGCAAAATACCTTTGGAAAGAAGAGCATTGTGATATTAAGTTCATCTAGAAGTTACAGAGAAAAACACAGCCTGAATGTTAATTTTTTTACTTCAATGCCTTTTGCTGATATTGAGAGCTTAGAAGAGCTCAATAGTGCTTTCAATTACTTGGGTGGAAATCCAGAAAATGACAGTGGAGTTGGTCCAGATTTACATAAGGACAAATGGGATTTTAAGAAATGTCTGTATAGTTTCCTTTCAGGCTTTAGATATAATTATCTTAATTAGCCTCTCAATTCAAGGGTCTAATTTCTACCATGGTTAATGAAGAACACTTATACTTGGTGACTGAATTATCTAACTTGAATTATCATTTTTAGGAAATATTCTAAGGCTCCTAATGAGAAAAAAACCCTCAGAGTTCTCCAGCTTTATTTTTCCAAATATGAAGACTAAATACAGCATGTGTTCCCCAGAAAATCTGAGTGACAGGGATTAGTAATTCATGAACAACATGGCCCATTTACAGTCCTTCCAGCACAGAATTCACTGTGGCATGGAGAATATCAAACAAAACAACTCAGTTGACTTCCATGCTTTTAAAACAATGAGGAATAAAGGCTTAATTCAGACTAAAACTCTAAAAGCTTCCTGGATTTAGTTAACAGTAATGAAAACACTGAATAATAGCTGAGAAATAAGCTGAAACCCAAATTTTAAAAGGCTGAAAAACAATTAATTAAATCCCCAAAGTATTGAAAGGTGTTATTGAAAATGAAGCTGTGTTATAATGCTTTTCTCAAAAAATACTTTTCAAATGTCCCACCAAAACCCACGGATTGCATTTAATGATCAGAGTTTTAAATCCCTGGCCACCCATTCCGAGAGGTCTACAAGCAACCCATCGAGCCTATGGTGTTTCTTAGCAGTTGATCATTTCTGCACAGTCTTTTAAAACAGATGTCAGAGCTGGGCTGCAGGGGCCCCAGTTCCTCAGGACTCCTTTGGAAAGGGAGCACTTCAGGCTCGATGCCCTGGGCAGGCGTGGAAAGCAGAGCAGAGCAGTGCTCCCAGGCAGGCTGAGTGTCCCGTGTTATCGGCAGAGGAAGGTGCAGCAGCTGCTGCAGGGGCTCCAGGCCGTTGAGGTGAGTGATGGCAATGGCTCTGGGCAAACACGGCAGAGCACACTCCACACCCCTGTGAAGGGACACCAGGCAAACGCCACTGTGGCACGTGGCGCTCAAGTACTGCAACTGCCTTCACATCTTGCCGTCTGTATGGTACTGCTGCAGCACCAGCAAAGGAGCAGCAAGCCTCAAATGTCCAGAAATTATTGGGTAAGATATGGGATCAAATAACCTTTAAATGATTGGCATATCTCCAGTTTTTGAGGCTCATACTGCAGGCATGTTTTTGCTGCATTGTCATAAGGTAGCGTGGTAGCTTGAGCAGGAATTGCTGTCCTTCTCAACAGAGGTAATGTGAATTACCCGACCAAAGCACGCCTGCTCTCCATCTTAAAGTATTACATATGGTATCCTCAGAACTGGCTCTTTCCCCAATACCACTTTGGTTTGTTCTCCCCAGCTGACTTTTTTGAGCACAACCTGCATTTATGCCTGCCCAGTCATGCTTATGTAAAAAAAGAAGTTGGTGCAGCTGAACCTCCAGTGGCTGTGGATCGGAGGAGTTCATGTGCTTGCTGCCTTCTCTCCCCTTACAGAAGTAGCCCAAGTCCTTGCAAGTCTGAGTTTCATTGTGTACCTCTGCTTTGCTTCAGGTCACCCACAGCAGGCATTTGCTGCCTGCTACACTACAAAGCATCAGGCATTATCTGTAAGCACTGCACACAGTTTTGCTGCAGTTCAGTAAACAATGTACATGGCTGCTGTCCTCCAGGTGAGTCAGAGACCTAGAAATGAGCTGTTACTGAACAGCAGGGTACAAACTAGGCCCTTCTTTACCCAGCCCAAGCATATGAGGCAAGTTATTGCTGTAAATAAATTCTCTCTCTGGCCTTTTCTTCACTGCAAAAAAAGGTACTTTCCTGCTGTCTGTTAGAGATACAAACCACAAACATATGAAAATGTATTTGCTCGTTTATTGTATTTTTTTGATCTGCTGGCTCTTATGATGCTAATAAGAATGAAAAGTGCACCTTTTCCCAAGTGCGGTTTTGTCCTTGGTGTTCCCGGGACAGCAGCTTTAGCTTTGGAAAGCTGAAGCTGTGTTTTCACATTTCTTTTTTTAACTTGTTAGGAAAAAATCTTTACAGTACTTGTGCACTAATCTGCTAATAATCCTGTGTCTGTAAATCCACCGAGTGAAGTGGTGCAGGATGAAAACCTCACCTGGGCTCAGCTGCCATCAGGAGCTGGGCCTGAAAGAGGAGTTAGGCTGGCAACCTGGCCCACCGACCCCTGCTGGCTCCTGTCAAACGCTGACCCTGCTTTCCCCTGTGCTTCATCCCCTGGGCTGGTGAGAAAGCAGCCGCTGTGACAGGCATTTGGCTTGTTGCTGTGCCACAGCAATCCTTGGCATTAGGAAAGCACAAAGATAGGACCGCTGCTGAAATCTCCAGCCTTTCCTCTGGTAAACCCATGGATTAAGCAGCAGGAGCCTCCTCAGGTATGTGTGAATGATTTAATCAATAGAAAGTGAATTCCAACTTATTTTTGATGGCTGACAACAGAGGCCTTGCTGTGCCCCACCTTTCCACCCAGTTCTTTGTCTTCCGACTACCCCTGCCCTGTTTTTTCCTATTTTTTTTCCCATTCTGGTTTTAATTTAATCCTTTTGTCAACAAATAAACAAAACCTTCCTGAAAATTTGCTCTGTGTGAATGAATCATTGTCACGCTTTTTCTTCCTTGCCTTTAATAAATGTTATAGGATGAACGGTTGCCCATGTTAAATAAAGAAAAAATAATTAAAAAAACAAGGTGAAAGAAGTCAATCTCACTATCCATTTTCTCCTGACTGTAAGGTAACAGCAGGAATCATGAGCTATCAGCCATGTGTGGCATGCAACCATAAATCTTTCTGAAAAGCAGGAGCAACCTTCTCATGCCTGTCCTGTGGAGAGGCAGCACACTTACCAGATACACAGACTGTGGACAGTACCTGCTGCCTGGAATCATGCACAGTTGAGTAGTAAGGTAAACTCCAGGAAAACTCAACCTATAATTAGGTAATTCCTGCCTGAGTAATTGGCATCCAGCAAGTGAGAAATCAGCTGTGAAAGAGAAGAATTGACTGGCTTAAAAGAGAGGCCGATTGACTGGCTTAATTCCAGGGGGTTGGTTGGGTATTTTGTTTTTTTGGTTTTTTATCTCAGCTACTTTTGTGGGGTTTTTTTCTCTTTCCCTTTATTCTGCCTTGTGCAGAATATATACCTACAAATCTTCCTCTCCCCTTCTCACTTTCCCTCACCCATCCCTAAGATGGCAAGTAGATATTATGCACTGTCAGCTCATCTGTTGTAATAATTTTTTCCTACTATGAAACTGAATCTGGAATAAAGCTTTGGGGAATTGACCCCAGAGGAGTGCATGTGCAAAGTCCATGCAGGGGTGGTCCCAGGAGAGAGCAACTGCTGTACCTCAGATGGGGTAAATCCCTTCAGTTACTGCTTGACTGCTGGCACATTTTGGTTGAAATAAACCCAGAGCATCTGTACATTACCCAGACAGTGCTTGCCTTCACATTTGCAAAGAGCCGCTGTGCCCAGAGTATCACAGGCTGGTCAGGGCCAGCTGCCCAGTGCTTGGAATGGCTGCCTGCCCACTGGTGTCTCCTCCTGAGGTGTTTCCACACTTTGCATGGCCCAAAGCAACAGCTTTGGTCTCAAAGGAGGGATGCGGGTGGGTTGGGGAGGGCATCCACCTGCACTTCTTGCACCAGGTCTCCACAGGAAGGCTGCTGCAGGTACTGGGAATCGTGCTTCAGCTGGGTTTGACTAAATCTTGTCACACCAGGGAAGGACAACTGCAAGGGAGGCCTCCCACAGCAGTCTTTTGCAGCAAATTTTCCTGTTCTTTGTCCATGGCTACAGACCTGTTCTACCCTGTACTTGTGTCAGTTTTAACGCCTGTACACATATGCACATAATAAAAGCATCTGTTCCCTGAGACAGTTTCTGAAGAACACATGTGATTTTACTGAAATTTGAATTTGTGGGGTTGTTTCAATGTACTATGCAGAGCTCCTTTCCCCTGCTAGTTCAGGCCACAGTGGTGGCCTAAACAACAGTGCTCAGGCAGAAATTGATGTGCAGCTCGTGGGTGCCTGATCCAAGTGAACTCCTGGTTGGTTCACCTCCCCTAGAACTGATCCGAAGGCTGGAGTGTATCAGGCAGGCTCTAGGAGACTTCTGTCTGCCAGCCCTGCCTGCATGGTGCCCGTGCATGACCCTGGGGTGTCTGGTCACGCAGCTGAATGCAGCTTGGTCCTTCCTTCTGCCTTCCAGAAGGGGAAGGAGATTCATCTGAAAGTGCACAAGGCCAGTCGCCAGTCTGGATGGGGATTTTGAGCAGCCTGGTCTAGCGGAAGGTGTTCCTGCTCATGGCAGTGGCGTTGCGTTAGATGATCTTTCAGGTCCCTTCCAGCCCGAGCCGAGCGATGATTCTGTGAGTGAGCGCTGCCCGTTCTGCGGTGTCACCCAGCTTTGCTGTCTGGCTGCCGGCGCAGCAGCGGCCGGGCGGAGCGGCGGGACGCGCTGTGCTGCGGCAGGCAGCCTGCGGGATTGCTCACGGGCAAGCCCGGGACACCCAGACGGCCCGGCGCGGCCCACATGGGGCTGAGCTGCCGTGATTTGGATGGGCACTGCTAAATCAGCCACAGAACTCATCTGCTTTGCCCATGGGGCACAAATGGCATGTCACCTGCTGTCCCCAGGGATGCTGCACCCAGACTTTTTTGTCCGAGGCAATGGAGAGGGACCTTGGGGGGATGCAGTTGTACCATGGCTGGTGGTGCAGCTCTCTCTATTTCTGCACCTCTGGAGCACCATGTTTGCACAGGAAAGGCCCGGCATCCATCAGGGTCTGATGGGTCCCATGCAAGCAGCGAGTGTGCACAAAGCCTCCTGCCTCTGGGCACAAGGTTCTCTGCTCACTCTGGACCACACGCAGGAAGAGTGAGTGCATGTGTGCATCTGTGTGTATGCGTGCATACGTGTGCACAGACACAGATGTGTATGTACACTTGTGTGTAGTAGCAGCTAAACTGGCTGTGCAGGTCAATGCCCTCAATGAATGAACAGCTCCCCTGCTGCACAGAGTCAGGTTTGAGGAGAAAACTGGTACCTGGGCAGAGGTAGGGCTGCAATGGTCATCCAAGGGAAGTGTTCAGCAAGGGCCATGCAGGCATTTGGAGAGCTGTGCTAGGCTAGTGACTCGTTTTGGACTGTAAACAAACAGCAGGAGTGCCATGGTGTTGTGAGGAGTGCTACACAGCCATTTGAATGCTGTTAATCTTTCATTCTCCACTGCTGGTCAGTCAGAGACTGGCAGTGGGAAAGTCATTTGGGAGGTGAGTTCTGCTGTGTGGCAAGTTTTCATCTTGCATCCTCTGTAGGTGAGGACACACAGGTGACCAAAGGAGGTTTGACCCACACAGACTCCTTAATTAACTTTCTGCTTAGTTAGTAAGTGGTATCATGGCACCATGGCTGTTGTGAAGCTCCAGCAAAGCCTCAGCACTGCTGACTCCAGCTTGGTAAACAGGAGTTCCACATCAGCTTTATCTCTAACCGAGAGAGCTATCAACCTGATCCCTGAGAAATGTGTAAGTGGGGGTATTTGGTAGCTCATTCCTTGCTTGGGAGGCTGATCTAGAAGAAAGAACACCTAACGCCAAGTCTCTGTCTGCCTTGTGTTGTGGAAGTGTGTCTGTTCTGGCCTGAGAGCAGTCTCCTCTGAAATCCTCTGAGCAAGGGCTCGTGGTCTTTGACAGCTGAGATCAGTGACCTAGGCTGGCTTCAGAGGCTGCATAAACAGCAAAATCACAGCCAAACAAAAGCAGCCCATCTGTCCTGAGCCCCAGCGGATTCTTGCATTGTTTTGACAAGATGCCTTCCCAATGGTGTTTGCCATTGCTAATTTTTCTTAGTTTCTTTCTCTCCCTTATCTCTAAAGAATTAATTTTGTGCTATTGCTGTTGCCCAAATGCTTAAAAATCATCCTGGACACCCTCGTTATTTGCAGGAAAGAAGAGCCTGCAGTACATCAGTTTGCCTTCAGCCCCAGCCATATCAGCTAAAAGCAGCTGCCCAGGCTGTTAGTGTGACAACAAGGCCTCCACTATCAAGATGTGCGTGTCCTGCAGAACTTGAAAATGGGAATGTCACACCAGACTTCTTATGCCTTTTGGCATATTTCAGGAAGGATATGGGTCTTCAGGTGGCTTATTCTTTGGCACCACAGCCTGTGATGTGCTCTGATGGTGTTGATGCAGCATCAGGCCCTACAGGGGTGTCTGCCCCAATCTCAGCTCTGCTGCTGCTCCCTGTCTGTGTGCCCTTGGCTGCTTTGAGTCCTCAGACTCAGGGAGAGCAATCACCTCTGGCAGCATGCAGCCCCTTGACTTGGAGTGGCAGCTCCAGGGCTCATGGTGTTGCTGGCATGGCTCACAGCTGCTTGCCCAGGGCCAGGGGCTTCAGGTCCAGCCCAGACACCACGTAGCACCATCCACAGCAAATGGCAGTGGCCACAGGTACTGTCTGTCACACTCTTGGAGAGGTGAGTCACCCACCAGTGATTCTCATTTTACCCTTCTGAAGCTCAGTACAGACTAAAATTAAAGGTATCTTGAGGTCAGGTTCCTTCAGGACATCTCCTGGCTGGGATTAGAGGTTATTGAGGCTGCTGCATCTCCTGAATGACTGCCCAAGTGCTGATGGTTTTAGTGCTTCTCTGAGGACCTCTGGAGCAGAGTCATCCTGCAGTATGGATTACCTGGCACATGCCAGCCCCAAGGATATGGCCGTCATTATGCAGAGAGGCAGTTTGCCCAAGGAGAGGAAAGCCGGCTAAGCCATGTCTACCACCACACTCCCTGCCAGACTGCTCCTGGGAAGATGAGCTGCTGGTATCTGATCCAGTGTGAGATGAGCAAAAGCCAACCAAACAAGTCCACCTAATCCACCTCCAAAAATATTCCCTGGCTATAAGAGGAAAGGCCCTGGGAGTTGCTGTCTGCCTGTTTCACTCTAGCACATGGAAAGAAAAAAAAAACAGACCACGAGGAGAAGAGTGTGGGGGTATGTGGGGTGTTTCTGAACTCCCCCCTCAGGCAAGGTTGAAGAGTGAGCAGTCCTGAGGTGAAAGCAGAGCTGTGGTTTCATTTGGGTTTCACTGCAGGGTGGATTGCCAAGGCCACCCACTGTCCCTGCCAGCTCTTGTCCCTGTCCTTGGTGCATGTCTCCTCCAGGATTGCTTATACTTGCCTTTCCCTGTCTGGTCAGAAAAATAGATAAACTCAACTCTTTTTGCCTAGCAGACCTTTGCAGTTTGCTTATCTTTATTTATATTCAGAACTGAAGCAGACATTGTGCATTAAAAGAAGTAACCAAATGAGTTTCCAGAGTTCAGAGTTCCTTGGGGAGAGGAAGGGCATAAATTAGTATAATTTTGATAAAATACCAGGTCAGTCCTAAGATTGAATGCTGCTACATGTGGCCACAGGTGAAAGGAAACTACTTATGTGTGGCTGTGAAAATGGGCACACAAAAGGAGCAGCCTTGCTACCCATGTCCCCCCATTCAGCCAGGACACAGAGAGAGGAAAGGGACCACAGGGATGAGTGGTCATTGCAGCCACTGCCTCCAAAGAGCAATCTGAATAAAACAGGAGCACTTTCCCTGGGTTTACCCTATTTTGATATTTTTGCAAAACTGAAATAAGTCAGAAACCACAGCAATCTTATTCTAGTGAACTATTTAATTCTTGCTCAAGGAAACTAGGATTTTCAGCCATGGCTGCTCCATAGTGTGTCAGCAGTGCCAGCAAGGACCTGAAACCATTCTGCCCTCTCTTTAGGGCAGCAGGAGAAATTATTCTTGCCTCAGTACTCAGAACCCAGCTGCAAGGCCCAGGCTCCCAGGAAGCCCATAAGTGCAAAGCAGGATACTGTCCCATCCCTCATGTCCCCTGCATTCAGCTGTTCCTGCTGGCAGCCTCTCTTCTGGGGCAGCAAGCAGCCACCTGCATCCCAGGGGCCTCAGGGGGAGGAGCCCTTGGCCAAGGAAACCCCAGCCTGTGCTCACCAGGGTCCAGCTTGACCTGCACAGCCCAAAGCAGGATAGCCCTGTGATGGAAAAAAAACAGCTCCTTGCAGACCTTGTCGTCTGCACTTAAACCAGCCATAAACTGAGGGCTCTTCCAGCCCAGCAGTGCAATTCTCATGCCTGGGACTTGATTGCTGTGGTTTGATGCTGGCCAGATGCCAGGCACTCATGAAAGCTTCTCACTCACTCCCCTCTGCAGCTGGACAGAGGAGAAAAAGTTTAATGAAGGGTTCATGAGTTGAGATAAGGACAGGGAGAAAGATCACTCATTACATACCATCAAGGGCAAAACAGGCTTAACTTAGAGATAGCTGACATGGCTGGCTGGTGGGGACAAAGGCAGCTGGCTGGTTGTGTGTTTCTCACAGCACGTGACTAAATACATACAGTGCTTCATTGCTCTGGAGTTTGTCTCTGCATGCTGGAAGGCATTTGGAGACAATTAGCTGACCAGGTGGCTCAGTGCCTTCAGTGTGTCTGACTAGGCAAAGAACTGCTTTGCACAACAGGGAGGTCTCCTGCTTGGGTGTGTTGAGTCTGCACCCACCAGAGGATGTGGGAAGGCCCTCATGGGACTCCTGAATGCAGGGATAAAGCACCCTGCAGTCTCTATGCTCACCAGAAGTGTTAGAGCAAAGTGAACATCCCTTGGCATCAGGAGACAGGGTCTTTCAGGAGAGCTCATAGCTTTTATTAGATCATTAGAAGAGAGCGGGCAAGTTTTGGGACATTTGGGTGCCTGCATTTTTTTCTGAGTGTACTCTTTGGTCTAAAAGACATGGCTCCTCCTTGCAAATCTTGCTTCTCCCCTGACCTTAGACCATGACAGTGGCAACAACCTCCTTGGCATTGTGTCCTTCTTCACAGAAATATAGTAGTGAACAAAAAATGGTGGGCACCAACAAGTGCTCTAGAGAGGACAAGGGAGATGGAGGGGAAATACCATTGTGACTAATTAAAAGTCCCACTTTTTTGTGCCTTTCCAACTGTTTCTTTGGGGAGAGACAGCCAAGAAGAAGGGTACTGGCTGTGCTTTGTGCCTGCTTTTGTTCTGAAAGCTTCCAGCAACAACTGGGGTTATTTTTTTCCATAATGATGATTCCAGTCCTGCCCTGAACTAAGCAGTGCTAAGCTTAAACAACTGGGTTGTCCTCCCTCAAGACTATGGCATTTTGTTCTCCTTGACTTCTATCACTGAGAAGATATTCACAGAATCACAGAATATGCTGAATTGGAAGGGACCCACAAGGATCATTGAGTCCAACTCCTGGCCCTGGACAGGATCATCATTAGCAATCACCCCATGTGCCCAAGAGCATTGTCCAAACACTACTTCAATTTAGACAGGCTTGGTGCTGTGAACGCTTCCCTGGGGAGCCTGTTCCAGTGCCCAACCACCCTCTGGGTGAAAAAACTTCTCCTTATACCTAACCCAAGCCTCCCCTGACACAACTGGAGGCCATTCCCTCTGGTTCTGTCACTGGTCACCACAGAGAAGAGATCAGTGCCTGCCCTTCCTCTTCCCCTCATGAGGAAGTCGTAGATGCCGTGAGGTCTCCCGTCAGTCTCTTCTAGGCTGAACAGCCCAGGTGACCTCAGCCACTCCTCACATGGCTTCTCCTCAAAGCCCTTCACCATCCTTGTTGCCCTCCTTTGGGAGCTCTCTAATAGTTTAACATCTTTCTTACATTATGACCCTGAAAACTGTCCCCAGCACTCGAGGTGAGGCTGCCCCAGTGCAGAGCAGAGCAGGACAATCCCCTCCCTTTCCCGGCTGGCCATGCTGTGCCTGATGCACCCCAGGACAGGGTTGGCCCCTCCTGGCTGCCAGGGCACTGCTGAACTCATCTTCAATTTGCCAGAGACCCCCAGGTCCCTTCCTGCAGGGCTGCTCTCCAGCATCTCATTCCCCAGTCTGACCGTACATCCAGGGCTGTCCTGTCCCAGGTGCAGAATCCAGCGCTTCCCCTTGTTGAGCTTCATGTGGTTGGTGATTGCCCAGCCCTCTGATTTGTGAAGGTCTCTCTGCAGGGCCCTTTTGCCTTCAAGGGAGACAACAGCTCCTTCCAGTTTTGTATCACATACAAACTGTCGTTTGAAGCTGCTTTGCAGCCTGCTGCTATCCCACCCAACCCCTCCCGAAGACCAGCCTTAAATAATTGTTCACACAGGCAACCAAACTCCTCCACAGGTTATATATATGAGAGCACACATTAACTTATGCACTTTGTTGTACACACCACCTGACTTCCTGCTTTGATCTACAGCAAACAAAACCCATGCAAATAGCTTGTCAAAATCATCAACCTCTGTTTTCCACCTTGTGCTTCCCCCACTATAAGCAGTACCCTCAGAAATTTCTCCAAGTTTTCCTGATCACTGCCACAGAAAATAGGATGAAAATGCCCACATTTTAGCCAGTGTGCGGTGGCTTGGCGTCAGAGACATCTAGTAGGGAAAGACCCTTGGTCTGGACACATCATACCTTTGTGACCCTAACTTTGCTGTAGAAATAGTTCAGATGATTAAGATTTCAAGTTAGCTTAGCATTTGTCAGAGGAATCAATATTTCACTTGTATGAACAGGCATTTGACCCCTACAACAAGATAGCTTTGGATCAGGATCATATTTACTACAGACAACTCTCCCAGTACCCATTGAAATTGAAGTGAGTCAAATGTTGTCTTGTAAAAGAAACACATTTGTCACTTGAATGTATTTTCAATGTGTAATGTTAATCTTTCTCATTGTTCATGAGAACTCTTTAATAAATTATTGCCAGTTAAAATAATTTTCCAGACAAAGAAGATTTTTACATTTCTCTTGCTCAGGTGAGGCTCAGAAATGACACAAAATGAAACCTGAAGCACAGAAAGAGGGAAAACAGCTTGATGGGAAAAGCAACCCTGAGAAAGGTGATGATGAGCGGAGGCTGGAGCAATGAAATCCTCAAACTGACATTCACAGAGGAGCTTTGCAGCATCCCTGCAGAGCTACAGAGGAAGATCCCACTCGACTTTGGATGGAAGTTTTCCCCATTTGACTACAAACCTACAGCCCATGGAGATGTTGCACGATGGCCCCACCCTCAATTCATGGATTCCCTAGGAGAAAGACTGGGGAAAGCATCCAGCCCTTTTTCCAGCTTTTTGACCAGCCAAAGGGCTACTGTGTTTTTTGCAAGATTGAAAACTGTATTTATTGTTTTGCACTGGGGAATGTTTTCCCCTTTGCTAGCTGGCCACAGCCCTTCTAGGAGTTTGCTAGTTCCAGCACACCTAGATTTCTGATGAGGATTTGTATGCAAATATTTAAATAAAAAATAGAGGCTTTTGCTGCACTCCTGTATGTTTGCTGGAAAGCTCTCAGAAAGCACATTTAATACTGAATTTTTTCTATCAGTGCTTTTGGCACTTTCTTGACATGAAAGTGATGTGATAAAATGTATTTTCAAGGACACTTAAATGAAGTGCATCACTCTGTGTCATCTTTCCGGTAGAAATTCCCCAAACAGAATAATTTAAGATTTTTTTGCATAGCTTGATGACTGTCAGCAGTCTCTCCACATCAGCTTTGCAGAAGGTTATGCATATTTTCACAAAATATATAAAATAGGCCAGATGATATTCAGATCACACTAACCTCTAGAAGAATAACTGCTTGTTTTGTGGAGTGTTTTGCCACTAAATAACAAAGAAACACTAAAAAGAAGTGTAATGCAGAGGATCACCAACCTTACGAAAAAAGCAGGAAAGATCACTAGAGTGACATTCAGAATTCTGACTAAAGACTACAGAACATCTGCTGCAGCATCTGAATTTGCATACCACAAATTAAAACAAATAAAATATCCCCAAGCTGTCATCTGCTCTCTGTTATGAGAGTTCAGCCTTGCCACTTCCTTTGTTCTTGGGCTAGGATGTCCTGACTGCCTGACATGGCTTTTGCCAGGAGGACAAAGTTTTAACTGGCACAAGCTACCCTGACCTCCTCAGCACAGGCACTGCTGATGATTTGCTGACAGTTGATGGGCACAAGCTGCAGATCCCCACCCCCCCCAGCAATGTTTTTGAACAGCACTGGGCATGTATGAGGACAGAAACATGGATCTAAGGAATGGCAGGATCTTCTTGTCACCTCACAGCTGTCTAGGCCCAGCATCAATCCCTTTTCTCTCCAGCTACACCGAAGCACAGTTTTATTGGTAATGCACACATTGGCTGTGGGGTCTGGCTGCTGTATCCTGTTTGGCAGAGGGGCTGCTGCATCCAGAGCCCTGCAGAGGCTTTTTGTGGAGCCTCTCACCTTACTGAAGGCCAGAAGGAGTAAACTCTATTCATTGATTTGTCACATGTGCAAAGCAAGTTTTCAGCCAAATTCAGGCCAGATGTGCAAACACCTCTGCAGAAGCAGCTAACAGCCCAAAGAGACTAGTCTAAGCAGATCATCCAGACAATACAGTAGGGCAGCAAAGTTTTAGGAGGGCATGTCTCCATTCTGTAGCTTAGGAGTTTATGTAACTTCCTGCAGAGAACACGGGAAAGATTAGGCATGGCTTGGATTTGAATTTATGTTGCTTGAACCCTACTCTGACTTCAGCACATGAAGGCCATCTATAAATCTGAAATGATAATGAGCACAGAAATAAAACCAGCCCAGCCTGTTTCTGCCCAGTGCTGTTGCATGCCTCAGCACACCTCTGGGTGCCAGCATTGAGTGCTGGGTGGCACCATGACAGGAGAGTGACAGCAAAGCAATAAATCTCTTCAGACATAAGTTACCATTCATGGCCATAAAATCAGAAGAGTTGAGCATAAAATAAAGAGCTCTAATTTATGATGGATGTTTCTCAAGCAGAGCTTTCTGCTGCCTGCAAATCAAAGCATATGGATACTTTAAACAAAAGGTCCCAACTGGGTGTTGGAAGATTTTATTCAGCATGACCATAGGACTCTATTTCTGGAGAATTTGCCTAGTGTGTGATTTGGCCCCTGCTGCTTGCCAGGCATGACATCTACATGGTCAGTGATGTGGTGTCATAAACCACTGCCTTGACAAAGTTGCCTCTGCTGTGGAAGATCCTCATCACTGGCACAGGACAGCCTGCAAAGGCTGGACCCAGCCTACTTTTGACAAGTTGCCAGTATGTGTGCTGAATTACCCCATCATCCTAGGAGCATTCAGATCAGGGGTTTGAGCACCTCATGTCTCTGAGCTGCTCTGCCATTGAGGCACCAGCCTGACAAGAACATTTGCTCTGAGTCACCCCTGTGGTGTTGAGATGCTCAGCTGCTGTGTCAGCCACAGCCAGTGAGAATGGCCCGTGTGGCTTTACCTGTCTTGCTCCTACGTGCAGAAAGAAGGTCCAGAGAACCAGAGCCTCCATACATCAAAGTTTTGTTGCTGTTTCTCCTCCAGTACTTCCAGGGTTGGCAGTGCAGAGCTCTTTACACCAGGCCTCTGTTTTTCCTGCAGGATGAAGGCTCTCCTAGGGACGTGTGCGGTCACCAGGTGACTTGCTGGGTGTGTGAGCTACAACCTGGCCAGTGGCCTTTCCTGCATGCCAGGCTGTAAACAGACTCTTCTTTGTATTAAGATGGGATTTCACTTCAGGATGTTCCTAACTGATGCAATAAGCAATATTATTGAAACATCTTCACTGGGTGATTTTTATGCCCAGAATTAGTAGGAATTTACTTTATATGGCTTGAGCAACACCTTTCAATATGTGTCTTGAACAGAAGCCACTAACACAGTTTGCACAGCAGCTGGTACCGAGTGTATTGCTAGCCCAACCTCCAGCCAAGCAAAGTCTCTCTCTCACCACAGTTTAGGTTTGGCATCTGAGTAGGAAGGATTTTGTGCTATAGTTTTCAAGCGTGGCTAGATTTAATATGTTGGGTTTTCCTCTGAATATTCTGAAATCCATGGAGGACTCCTGACTGGCTTTTGGCAGAGTGCTAATTTCACCCTTGTGATTCCACCCTCATCTTTTTTACTCCCTCTCACTAAAAGAGGAGAGAAAGATTTTGTTTTTGTCCTTCCCCATTCCTACTGCCCTTTCCCAACCAGAGAAGTTCAGGAATTACTTCAAAGAAAATTGGAAAGGCCTTGGGTGGCTTTTCTTCATTAGTTCTGGCTCCAACTGTGGCAAAATAGGCACAGAGCTGAGCTGCCATCTGGACCTCCTGCTGCCCAGCCAGGAGCTGCCTCTCCCCATCTCTCCCATCTGCAGGGCCCATTGCTCACCTGTGGGGGAGCCTAGTCCTCATTTATTCTTCCTTGCAACGAGGATAAGGTATGCCAATGCCTGGACTGAGACTTGGGCTGTGCACACGGCTGGACTGCACGAGTTAAGGGCACTGATGTAGGTCACAAGTTGTGTCTTTGCTGGGCACCAGAGCTTTAAAGATTCACTGTTTTTCTCTTGTAGCATATTTGATACCTCTATATCTGATGGCTGCATTCAGTTCAAACTAAAATGTCTCTTGAGCAGGGGTAGGATCTGCCAGTTTAATCAATTAAAGGACTAAAAATGGAATTTTTGAAGCAGCTGCAGGATATCGTAGAGCACATCGTCAGCTTTGCACCTACAGTACTGTGTTAGTGCTGTTCTTTCCTCAGTAGTGACAGTGAGCCCACGTTGACTGGTAGCTGGCTCTTCAGTTCTCAGAGGCCATGGATCATCAATGACATCAGAGACTTTTCTAAAATTGGTTCAGACTATTAAAGGAAGGGTCATGGCAGAAAAAGGAATGAAAAAGTGACAAGCTGGTGACGAGTTCATTCAGTTCCTCTTTCTCTACAAATGAAGAAGCATGTAACTGAACTTAAAAGAGACTGCTGAAAAAAGTAATATCAATAATGAATCATCCAAGGAGATGAGCATCCAGCAACAAACTTTCTGAAGAACTAATATCTCCTGTTATTACTGGATTATCTCCAGTCCCAAACGTTACCGGTTTGTGTTCTAGCAAGGACCCCTACCCAAAGAGTTTGTAATGCAAGTGGGAAAATCAGATGGGGAGTAGGAAGGTGTCCAAATCTCCTTTTACTTGCTCTGCCTGTGCTCTGTCTCTGATGTTGGGCAGGATGAGCAGAGCCCCTGGAAGCTGGTTCTGGTTGGGGGCTAACAAGCTTGGTGTCCTAGCACTGTCCTGTGCTACCACACTGCTCTGGGTGCCATGGAGCTCATGCCCAGCTGCTAGGAATGGAGCACACTGCCTGAAAAATGGGTGCTGGTATCCCTGGGGAAGCAGATCCACAGTGTCAAATTCCCATTGACTTTGGCTTAATAAATCCAGTGGCTCCCCAGGAAGTCAGGCACTTGGAGAAACACGAGAGATGTTTTATTCCTGCTCAATGGCTTGCAAACACTTGAGCTCTTCCACGAATACCACTTGAACTACAGAGAGGCAAAATATTGCAGGCAGATTATGTTTCCCTATTAAATGAAAACCACTACTGTCTCCTCGCCTGTTACTTGCCTCTGACATGCAGCACATATTGCTTGAGCTGCTCAGGGTTTAGTTAGGAGCTCCTGCTATGAGCCCCATCCGTCCCCTCCTTCCCACTGCCAGCCTCTCACTCTCTCTTCTCAAACACTCCTGCCTGCTGCCTCCTTCTCAGCTGTTACTTAACAACCTGCCAGCTGAGTTGCCCAAGGAGACTGAATAAATGTTAACACTACAATATTTTCTAGCCCTTAGGGCTCTGATCCTGCAGTTTTCATTTACAGAGAGGCAGCAGAAGTAGTCATGAATTTGGGGGCTGTGGAAAGGAGCCCATCCGTGGGAGGGAGCCCACTGGGTGCCATGCCCTGCTTTCATTGCAGAGGGACACAAAGACACGGAGCAGCTGTGGGGTGCTGCAAGTCAGCCCCTCAAAGAGAGAGCTCAAATGAGTTATTTCAAAGGTGGGTCAGGCTGTGCAGTGTGCTGTGGTCAGGTGCTGGAAGATGAAGTGATAACAGAGGATTATAAAACAAGGCTATAGGGTATATTAGAGTACAGGGTATATATTTGTACAAGTACAAAACAGAGAGGGTAAAGAGCTTGTGAGGAAGCAGCAGAGAAGAGCTCAGCCCATGCATGTGATGGGGGGAATGCTTGCATGCTCACTCTTGTTCCTTTTTGTCCCATAATTTATTCATCACAAAGTGCTCTTTAGCATCTGTCTTTTTGGGTTGGGGGAATTATGACACAGCACCTTCAAAGCATTTCAGTAATGCTCATTTCCATCCAAAAGGCAACAAGGAATTTTAGGTGGGTACCACACTGCATACCAAGTGCAGTTCCCCACGTGGGTGGGGAATGGCCCTTTTTCATGCTTTGCTCTTATGTTTTCCTGCAGGAATCCCTCAGAGCATCATTTCACCTATGTCCCAGATGCACATCCCCCACTGACCCCCAACGTACACCACGTGCCTGCAGAACAGCCTGCTGCCTGCATGGCCAGGGCTGTGTGTCACCTCAGGAAACCAGGCTTTGCTCCAGCATTTGACATGTGGATTTGCAGCTCCAAGTCTGTGCCCCAGGATGGTGACCCTGTGCAAAGGACATCTAGCATGACTGTGAGAGCCTCTATTGCATCCTGCCACCACAGTCATTATCCCTCCCTTTGCACAAACTCACATATAGGGGCCTGCAAGCACTTGCAGGCAATGCATGTCCCTGCCTGATGTCTGATTTATTAACTCCTAACTCCAACCAGAAGGTGGTCCTTTCCCAGTCCCCTTCTCACTCCCATCTGACACAGGGTGCCGGTCTCTGTAGCACTGTGTGCCCTTTCCATCTCCCTGTCTTCACATGGCTTCAAGGAGCTAAACACCTTCTTGCCCCTCTCCAGGAAAGCTGTGGCCTAACTGACAGATGGGCCAACACCTCATGGGTAAATGTCTTCCTTCTATTTCCCTGTTTCTGAGATGGCATCATACTTCATCACCAGCAGTCAAATACTGCACCAGCACAGGCTTTCTTTTTGACTCTGAGAAGAAACTTCATGGCACAAATATACACCCCTGCAAAAACTTCCAGCACGAATCCTGCAAAAACTTCCAGCTAATCCTCAGCAAAACAGATGTGGGAATAAAGACCAAGATGTCACTGACCCAGAGGCCAGGATAGAATCACAGAAGAGTTTGAGTTGGAAGGGACTTCTAAAGGAAACCTAGTCTATGCCCACTGCAATGAGAATGCCCCCACACCCCCATATTGCACAGGATTTGCAATCACAGCATCAATTGTGACACCAGGATTTGCCAATGGTCTCGTTTCATGTTTCTTTAGCAGCGACCTACTTATGAAGAACACACAGAACACACAGAGAACTGCCTCCAAAACAAGAAATCCACACTAGAATGTTCTGGGGAAAGTAGAGCATATCTGTAGAGCATATCTGTATGATATACAGATACATTTTTTCCTGATCCCAGCCAGCAATTACATTATGGAGATAAAAAACACATCAAGCTCTGATAATTATAAGACTACAAAGGAACTTGGGGAAATAACTCTCTGAAATACTTTATAGGCTTAGAAAATTTATTTCTTGGCTTAAATGTTCATCAATAAAACTTATAGATTGGTATTAATTACAAGAAATTGCCTAACCTTTGTGCAAGTTCTTATTTAAATAACAAACTTTATGTTTCACCATCTAAGTACTTGTGTCGCTGTTCTACCCTCAGTGGATCAGAATCACTGTCAACCGCAGGGAAAGAAAGCAAGAAGATGAAAGAACATCTGGTGTGGAGTTCTCCTGTTAAAAAATGAAAAACAAAACAAAACAAAACAAAAAAACCCATAAAATACACTATAAAATTTTGCAAAAGAGTTTTCACAGAATTTTCTGGCTTCCCTCAGAGAAGAGGTTAATAAGGTTCTACAAACTAGTGGCATGATATAGACCCAATATGGGGTCAAAATCCATCTAATTCAGTGAGATATTTCCCCCTGAACTGAAAAAAGCTTTACATTCAATTTCAAGTCCCATCATGAACTTGCATACATGTCCTCCTATAGCATGTGTGCTGACCTCTGTAGTGTGAAATGGGGTGGAGCTGACAGAAGTGGATGAATCCCTGCCCTTCTCCTGCCCAGTTCTGGTGCTTTCCCCAGAGAGGCTGGCTATGGCACAGGGGCTCCTGACACCTTCTGAAGCAAATCTCACTACCTTGTCATCCTGGAGGCCAGCCACCCGCTGTCAGCCAACCAAGAGGCACCCCTCTCTGAGATCACACCTGCCAACTCGGCTCCCAGAGTCCGGAGACAAATTGAAAATGCAGCAATAGCAAATAACTTCTACAATCTACAGAGGTGGCAAATATGTCAAAAACATTTTGATACTGAACTCTCACTTAAAATTAATGATCCAAATAGGACTCAACCTGTTCTTTATTAAAGGCTAAGGGCAAACTTAATATTTTGGAATTCATTCGCACATGAGTTGGATGGACTTTGTGAGTAATTGCTATGCAGCACTTTCCTGCATTATACATTATTAAAATCCTGCAACTGGAGGAACAAAGATGAATGGGGCTTGCTCACCCATCCTTGTCCAGCACAACACCAGGATGGGTGACCTCCTGACCTCCACACTTTTACTCACACAAAGTTCCCAGTCCCCTGTCCTGGCCTCTCTTGGATGAAAGCCCAGAGTTTTTCTCCTTATCCTTTTGCACTTAATTACTGATATGAAAGGAGAGAGGTAATCCTTGCCTTCATCCAGATTTCACTCCCGGGGGGGTGCTGAGGAAAGGTCAGAAGGAGGCCAGCAGCATTCAAAGTACAGGTGGTGTTTTCCCCTGGCGCCTGCTTTGAAGAAAGCCTTCAGCCCCAGAGATAAGCATGCAGACCTGCCTGTGGAAAAGAGGAACTCGTCAGAAGGCATTTCTCCTTGCAAACATGGCCCAGTCCTGGGGTGACCTGCCCTGGCTCTGCTTTTCCTGCTGCTTGCACAGGACACTGCTGTGTTGGCATCCTGCAAAGAGGTCATGTGACACACAGCCTTCATCTACAGATTTTGTTTGTGCAATCAGCAAAGTTCCAGGGCTGGGAAATCAGTCATGGGAGCTGTGCACTTCATGTAATTGGTCTGCTATACTGCAGCCCAGCAAAGCAACAATGATGCTCCCAACTGCTGGCTAAGTCGTTGGCAGGGGACTACACGTGGTGAGTGAAATGTTTTGGAAGTCCTTTAGGGAACACTGTTTCTGCATTGCAGACCCCAGGTGTTAATATGAAAAACTAGTCTAGGAAATGGTCAGGAAAAGAAAGCCTTGAGCTTTAAAAGCCCCACAAACACCATGCAGAATATAAAATAAATGCCAGCCCATGAAGAGTGTCCTACTGGTGAAAAGTCATGCCCAACATTGACCAGATCAACCAAAACACTGCAGGAATAAGCCCTGTTCCAGTTGATTAAGCCATACAGGTCCTTCATTTTTTCGGTGTGAGTGGGTACAATGCTTTGGAAAACCTGACATCATATCATTATGCTCCAGGATTGCAGGCTTCTTCCAAGATGGAATATTCCAGCGTGGCCCATGGCAGACATGGCCACTAAAAGACACCACAGTGCTGTTCAAGAGCTCAAGTGTTAAACAATTGGAGGGAAACTGTGCAGCTGGTGAGCCCTTCCCACACACATGTTTTCAAGGAGATAAAACTAGTGTTAATGTATATTGACTTTATGTATCTTTTTGAGTTTCTGGTGGACAAGCAATCTCCTAAGCCTGTTGCACAACCCCTCACAAGGCTGTGGATGTTTTGCAATGCAGCAGTGTAGTCCTCAAGCTGGTAGAGCAGTGAGGATGGATGGGAGAACAAGGAGCTCCGTTCCCTTACAACAGCAGGGACAGGTGCAGTGGTGAAGGTGCCTCTCCCTCCTTGGTGCCTCAAAGATCGAGCCACTGCTGAGTCAGACCTGCTGCTCCAGGTAGTCTGTATGTGCTCACCTCTTCCCAAATGACCCTCAAAAAGATTCAAAATGCGTTAAAAATTCCAAGGCCAAACAGCAGCCTGTGAGCAGCACTTGCTCAGAGGGGAGGTAAAAAGCCCACATCTTTTTTCCAGAACATATGTGTGATTTGTCCAGATGCTATCCAGAAAGGCCTGTTCTACCTCCCTGGGCTCCTGTGCACACACAGTAAGTCTTAGAAATGTATCAGTAATTTTGTTCATCTAAGACCCCTATAAAATATATCTGATTATTTCCTTCGACTTCTCAATTCTGTAAGGAAACTAAAGGAATTAAATTAAACTAAATAAAAACGTTCAGATTTGACCCTTTAAACAGCTTTTCCTGTAGCTCCTTTGAATGAACATTGATGTCTTTGAAAAAATTCCTATATAGCAAAGAGAGTTTTCCCATATAGCCATAGCTGGGTCTGGGGGTGATCCTCCTTGGCCTCACAGTGCTAAACTTTGTGACAATTATTTTGCAAGGTTGTGTCCCATCATACAGAATCGTATTTCTGGTATTGTAGCCCAACAGATCTGTCTCTATCTGTGGTCACTGGTTAATGACATACTTCTTTGGGAGGATTATTTTTTTCCCAACAATCACTGGTGACTGACCCATTCTGGTAGTGTTCCCTTAAGGTGACAAAAGGAGGCACCTTTACAGTCTTGTGATAGAAAAGTTCCTCTGACTGAATGCTGACATCTCCTTTGGGGTGAGATTAATCATGCCCTAAAAACATCTTCAGTCCCTTTGATGGCTTGCACCCTGATGTCCTATGGCCTTCTGTGTAGTCACTTCAACATAAAATTAGTTTTACCCACTTCCAATGCTCATGGATTTTCTTTCTGCCCCAATGACAATTAATTCTGGCACTTGACCCCCCTCTGTGATACATGAAGATTTTTAAGATAGCTTTTGACTTCAGGTTGGTCCCTCCCTGTCTGTTTTGGGAATTCTCATGGCTTGGAGAGTGTGTGTGCATATCATTTAAGGCTGTCATCTTTGGGCTTTGTTTCTAGGTCTTGCATAGTGCTGAGGGCTCTGCACCACCTGCAGTGCTGGCACACAGCTGCTTCAGACACAGCAAGCCTGAGCCAGGAATTTGTTTGGCAAATTCTACTCAGAAGCCCAGGGCTTATTCTAGGCTGTACCTGTGAGCATTTTGTCCCAACCCTCCTCACCACCAGTTAGACCTTCAGTACAGTTTCATGTTTTCTGAGATGCTTCAGCACTGATATGCCTTTTATGAAGTCGTTCCAGATGGGGTGGAAGGGGTAATCTACAATTCATACTGGGGAATGGTGTCCTTTTGGAGTGTCCTTCCATTCTCTTCTGTTTCTGTGTACTTGCAGAGAGGTGAAGCTGATGTCCCACAATTTGATGGAAGAATTTCTTCCCTTCCAGGCAGTCTCTGCCAGCAGGTGCCTGTCACTGAGATGCACATGTTGCATTTCATGCAGCTGGTCACCATGTATTTAATGTCACTTCATTGAAAAAATGTCGAAATAGTATCTTGAAGGGCACTGGAGGCAGAATTTTTTCACGATGGCTAGAGGTACTTATTTTGCCGTCCACCAGGTTCTTCTACACTGAAGAGATGCAGAGCTAAAAATAAACACGTGGCCCATTAACGCTGAAGTACCTTGAAGCAATTGCCTGGGGAAAAAAGACAGGAGAAATTGGTAGAGTCTGAAAAAATAATTAATGGTGAACAGAGGCTGAAAGAAAAACATGGATGAGGTGGGAATTACAGTAGAACTCTTTTCCCAAGGGAACTCTGCTCTTTGCATGCAGAAACTCACTTGCACCTCCCATGCAGGAGCTTGCAGCAGGACTGTTTTCTTTGCAGCCAGAGGTTTTCTGGAGAAAGAGTTCTTTGCCTTTGGATTTGAGAGTGGATACTTGCCTGCGTGTTTACTGCCAGACTGGCTTTCTGTGCCCTTAGCCTGGCCCACACCTGCGACATAAGGAAACTGGTGATGCTCGTTGCATGGAGAGGGAGCAGCAGGAGGGAGGGCCCTGACTCTCAAGGGCACAGAGGAATCCTGTGGGTGTCTGGGAAGCTAATGCACGAGTCTGTGTTGGACTTATTGACAAAACCTGCAGAAACCAAATATATTTTGAAAAACAGGCCTTTTTTGCTTTCCCCTTATAAATGTTTTGTTTTCCCTTATAAAATGTGGGTGGATTTTTTTTTTTTTTTTATCTGCTGTATTTCTTATGGAGTCAAACAGGGTCATGAATCATACGGATGCTGTGGTTCTTTGCATCTGGACTTGGACTCAGCTGTTGGGCAATTCCTCTCATGCCAGCTTTGGCCCCTACCCTGCCCTCATGCCATTAAGGTGGTGGGGTGCCTCTACCTTCCCCCATGCACACACCCTCCCACACCCATGGAGCTATTCCCAGGCATTTGGGTCTGCCCATATCCCTTTGGAAGGAGTGAGGCCCAGGCTGGAGAAGAACAGATTCAGTTAATACTGATAGTTGTGGAAACAAATAGAGATGCATTGCTTGGGCACTACGTCCCTCCAGTGAACAAGGAGGAGGCATGAGATGCAATCCTTAAACCCTCGGGCTCTCTCTGCCATGGCCATTAATATCTAATGACCTCACCTCCAGACACCGAGTGGTATTTGCAAAGGGCTCCCAAGTGCCTGCCTGGAAGACCCTGCAGAAGCATGTTGCACCCAATGCCCACAGAGCCCTGAAACAGGGAGGGGAGCAATGCTGTACTTGAATCTGAACACTTCATTCAATACAGACAAAAATGCTAAGGAGAAACAGGCTGTTCATATTAAAAATATAGCTTTTTGTAAAAGTGTTACAATTTCCTTTTCCTTTTTTTTTTTTTTTAATTAAAATGAAAGTTTAATTACATTGAGTAACTCAAGGCAATTTTCAAGAAGCTGGGGAGTTTTTGTTCACTTTTTGGAGTGTTCACGATTCAGCATCTCTCTTTTAAATTTATCTGGTTTCCAGTGGAAAAATAATTTATGGCTACAGTCATTTGATTAAATGGTGCTCTGGAGAACTTACCTGCAACCAGTCCTGAAAAAGGTGTCTCGTAAGGTTAAATTTTCCACAAATCCCACATGGTGATTACCATTCATCCAACAACTGAAGTGCCTGCAACAGAATAAAGCAAATAGAAAAGCCTACACTTCCTGCAGTTAGAAGAATTTAAAAAGTGTAGCTAATTTTTCTAATTGGCTTCTCTCTCCAGAGAACAGGGAAAGAAACACCACTAGGACCACTGCTGCTTCCCCAGAATTACACAATCTTTGCTTTTGTATCGTCCATAGCATCTGGGGAATGTTTTTAAACCCTGTTAAATAGATAGTGACCTTTTCTTTCTTGCAGATTGACGGGTATTCCCCAAAAAATAAACTCGGTTTGATTTCTTGACATTTCTTCTGCTGTATGTCCAGGTTACCCAAAGGCCATATCTATATGGTAGAGAAAGAAGGAAGAAAACAAACCACCTTCTCAGGCCTCTAAGGCTTTGCATTAACCCTGCTTGGAATGGCAATGGCCTCTCTCCTGCACTCTGCAACACCTAACAGTGCCTCCCATCTTTGATTTCTGAAATGAAATTCCTAAAATTTTTTGCTTTGTTTTGGTCTAATTTTGCTTGCTCTTTCTGGCCTTTATTTCACTATGAGTCTTTATTTTCACTGACTTGAAACTGGAAGAAAATCAAACCATATACCCAGACTGGAATACAGGAATCCTTGCCTCTTTTAAAGAAAGGCTTTCTATTTCTATTCATGCTGCTGGAAGTGATTATTTGCTAAGGATAAAAAGACTAGAGTTTTGACATAAATGTAAATACTCATTACTCAGACCATAAAACGCCCTTCAGTAATACAGGTACAAAAGACATTTTACCCAGAGGAAACTACCCAATAATAGTAGTGCCCAGGTTTCTTGGAGGCAGCTGTTCTAGCCTGCTTTTGAGAGAGGATACAGCTCAGGAGGACATATCAGTTCAGTATTGCCTGTCTTCTGCTTCTTGCTAATAATTGGTGCTTTCTACTCTGTCTTCTGTATTTTTCCTTTTTATTTCAAAGTAGGTGTATGTAGGTAGACATGGCATCCCAACAGGACTTCCACTCTTTGCCATCCATTCTCCTCCCCAAATCCCAAACTGTCAAAAAGCTGCCTTTAGAAACATTTACTCTGCCATGGCAAGGAACAGCTTGTTGGAAATAACACCGAGGCAGATGCCAGGGAAACCGAGCCAAAATCCAGCTCTCTAACCACATGGCTGGGCTCTCAGGACAGGCAGGAAGCAGATGCACTGCCTGCTAATGGAAATGGGACTGCAGGTGCTCTCATGAGCCCGAGCATGGCACTGAGAACACCACCACCACCACTCTGTAGGAATATCTCTACCAGGGACAGGTGCAGCTGCACCAGAGCAGCACCATCAGCTGTACCATCACTCAGCAGTACCATCAGGCAGGCAGCATAGCAAACTGCAGGAGGGCTCTCTTGTTTTCCACACCACACAACATGAATTAGTTACATTTTTCTGGGTCTTCTGCAGGTAATCTTAAAAATATTTTTGCAGCCAATACTTGCTAAATTATGCATGGTGTTTACTTTCACTCCTCTGCAGTTCTGCCATCTTTCATGAATATGAAAAGGAGAGTTCTAGAGAGCTGTCTCTCTTTTTTTGATTGCAAAATTTTCCAGGGTGTTCACTCTGTTTATGCAGTTCTGTACTTGTGCTGTTGCTGACGTTTACTTGAGCAGGATTTCTTCAGTGAGTGGGAATCACCTGAGTGAATACGGGACAGGTCCGCACTGCCTGGAGATTGCTGTGGATGCCTGAACCACCTCAGAACACCTCAAACAACGTATCAGTGTCCAACAAAATTAATGTTGAAGCCTCAAAATAATGGAAAGGCTTAGATGAAATGTGTAATGGCTGTCTGCTGAGGGACAGAGCTGGTGTGAAGTGATGGTGAAGGAAGGGGCACAATCACAGGCAGAAATGTGAAACCTGTAATATACATTCTTTTCTTCTATTTTCCAAGAAAAACTGCCTATGGCTTTCTCCTGGAAGCATGCTACATCTTCAGGTCCTGGTCCTCAATGTACAGGCTCCATGTTCCCAAATGTATTTGTTCTGTGAAATGAGGGATTGTGAATTTCCCATCTCTGGGAGTTTTCAAGGTCAGATTGGATGAGGTTTTGAGTAACCTGGTCTAGTGAAACCCCCACAGCAGGGGGACTGAAACTAAATGGTTTTTAAGGTTCTTTCCAACCCAAACCAATTGATGATCCCAGGATTCTATGATTCTATGATACACAAACAGGTAACATCAGCCCAGGAAGGTACACAGGCACCATACTGCTTTGCAAAACAGGCTTCATTCACTTATGGGGCACAACTGAAACAGCAACTGAATTTCCTGCTGCTGGTGTAAAACCACGATAGTAGAGGTTAAAATCTTGCTTCTTCTCAGTTGTTGCCATACCGAAATTAAGAAGGAGTCAGTCAAAATGAGGTCCAAAATCTGCAGCTGAGATTCTCACAAACACTTAGAGCAAGTTTACTTAAATTAGATCAAGGCTAGAAATCCCTAATTGTGATATAATTTCTGAAAAAAACCCCACAGTTTTCTAAAAGCATGAGCACGAACTCCACAGTAATTAAAATCCTCTTTTTTTTTTTTTTTCAAGAAACTCTTTTAAAGAAGCTTCCAGCAAAAATACTTAAACAAGTAAGTATTAAAATTCATACTTGCAGTTCAAAATTCAAACAGAGTTCACCCCTCGAACTATTTAGAGATTCTAAACAAAAATAAAACTATGCAAATAACACCCTACTGAGGAGTAAATAAATTAATTATATACAGAGAGGAATCTGTCTGTTTAGCAAAACTTTCCCGCAGTCAGCTGGGCTGCCTGGGCTCGGCTGAGCTGCTGATGGCAGGCAGGGTGGGAGCCGTCGGAGCAGATGTAGATGTCTAGCGACACAGTGAGACAGGCACTTCCAGGACATGGTATGCCTTATCCCTGAGCAGTTGTCTAAAATAGATCAGACACATTGCAGCTCCTAAAATACCTGCTCCTTTTCAACTTCGAAGCAAGCCTGGGTGGCAGGCTCTGATGAAGGAGTCTGCATGATGTAGGGGTTATCCTTAAAGGCAGGTGGGGCAGATTCCAGCCAGGAACAAGATGGTTCTTCATAGCCAATGCAATGGCGTGTGACTATACCAGAAACAGGACAAACATCACACCAAAGGCAGGGGAGAGTTTGCTGTGCTGCTCTGTTTTATGTTTGGTCTCGATGTTGATAATCTCTAACATTTATGATATTAATAATTAATAGTATCAAACTTCCATAGTGCCTTAAGTTAGCCACTGTCTCATATTTCCCTGCCTTTGGAAATACATCCCCAGGGACCATTTGAGGCGTCACACTACCAGCAGTCTCCCTGAGTTTGGCTGCTGTACCCAAGTGTTTCTCCTCCTCTGCAGTTTCCAACCCATGCACTCTGAGTTTTACCATCTTATTAGTCCCCTGGTACCTGGTCCTCCACCTTGCTCTGGTAGATACAATTTGATTCCTGCTACTTCAGCCCTCTGGGTCATCTGATTACCACCCCACCATCTGGCTCTGGACAGAAAGAAACCCCATAAGTTTGTGTCAACACCAAATTTAATTGGCACCCTCACATACTGAGGCGGTAATTGAAGGGCTGACCCCAGAACACGTTTTATGCCTTGTCATACTAAAAGAATAATTTTATTAATTGTTCTTTTTAAAAAAAAAATATCCATATATATGACCTTAGTATTATGTAGGATTATACCAGTAAAATTCTGTATTTGTTGTTTGTATTAATGCATCAAACAGGTATTTCCTATAGAAATCTTTCGGTATTGCAGTATGACACAAAAGTATTGTAGTACCCATTACTAATATTTTGTCAAGCATCTCAGTATATTGAGATCATAATTATTTCTATTCAGTCTCCATAGCAACACTGAATGTAAATATATTTCCTAATATTCTTATAAATGGAGATTAAGGCTTTGCATATTCCAGCTGCGAACATGCCAGGAGAAGAAACAAGGATTCCATCTGCTATTGTGTTTGTTCAGTTGTCTGAAAAATATCAAACACCAATTCAAAGGAATATTGCGTTAAAGAAAAGGAATTGAAAAATATTCAAGGTTTTGGCCAGCTTCTGGTACTTTCCTAGTCCATTTAGAGCTGCTGCTGGGCAGGATAACAGCACTGATTTCTCTGGTTTTGCTGCAATTGCTGCTTTGTCCAGGCATATTAATTGTCAGGATCAGTGTGGTACTGTCAGATTTCTGTCCGGGGTGTCCCCTGCAATGCCACACCTACCTCGCAGAGCCAGGCACTGCCAGTGCTCACCGTCAGCTGCTCACAGCAGCAAAGGCAGCCCCACAGAAATGCTGAATTAGCATGGGAGGTGGGAAGTGCTGAGTACACTGAGAACAAACACTCATCCATCATCCTATAGGTCCAGCAAGGAGCGCCAGGCTCGCTGTTTCTAAGTTTATGTATTCTGCCCTCAGTGTTTAACAAACAGCAGCATCACATTAAGATATTTTTTAAACCTTCCCAGCCCACCAGCATTATGTGAGTTTTGGCTCCTTTGTGGAGGTGGCAGGAGGCTGTGCTTTTAATGAGTTTCCCTGCGACTTCTGTCAGGAGCCGGGAACTTCTTGCGGTAGGGAAACAGAACTCAAAAGAGAAATTAGCTGCTAGCAAGAAAAAAATTGTATGCTATTAGAGCCTGTTCCTCTTCTCCTTCCCAGCAGCTCTGTGCCAAGTTAACCCTTGCCGGTTCAGATGAGATACTCCTGATGCATAGGGGGTATAAAGGAGCTCGTAAGTAGGTTCCTGTTTGTCTCTTCTCTAATCTGAGTCTTTGCATAACAAAGCGAGTGCTTGGTTCGGCAATGTGAGCAGTACCTCTGTGCTTCCTAAAAGCAGTTGAGAACCCAATTTAAGAACCAACAGGCTCTGCCAATCCCCAGGAGGCAATGATATTTAAGCATGTAAAGGCAAGATAGTTGCTTCCTCATCACATTCCAGAGATGGAATTAATAGTTCCAGATATTTACCTTGACTGACAAAATCAGGAATTAAGCCTAACACATCTGGTCCCAACATTGGGAAATCTGACTTGTCTTGCAGGCAGACACCTTTCACCAGAAAGGGTGAGTGCATGCAGGGAAAGCATTATGTTGTCACACAATAGGTCATTATTCTATTTTCCTATTCTCTTCTGAGAACATTATGAGGCAGATTAGGAAGAATTAACACTACTGCCCACAGATTTGCCCTGTCCTTTGGCAACTGCACCCAGATGCTCCCTGCTTCCCCCTAAGCACTGCTAGTAGTGTGTTTGATTCAGAAGCTGTAAGTAAGGAACAGTCTGTAGCTAATGTGCTTACGCTTCTGCAAAGAGAACACCTGGAAAGACTGATGCAAATTCTGATGTCAGTGGCTCCCATAATCCTTTCTAGGCAGGAAGGATAGTCAAAAGAGCTAACAGGTCCTTTCAATTTGGAATGTCTATAAGCCTGAAAATGGTGCTGAATTAATAACCTAAAATAGTACTTTGGGACATAACTGGGCACGTCCAAGCAGTGGAGCAAGGCGCAGATGTGGCACCTTGTCACCACATGCAGTCTCATGCCTGGGAGCCTCCCAGGGAGGTGACTGTGCCAGCTAGCTGCCTGCAGCCTGCCCAGAACCGTGCCAGGCACAGCTGAGAAGGTCCCAGTTCTGGAACATGGTCAATGGGAGTGCAGCGCTTGCTGGGCCACACTGTGCTTGCTCCATGTTGCAGATGTGCCCCTTCTCCTGCCCTGCTCCACTGGCAATGTGATGCTTCTGACCTCCCAGGAATAATACCTTGACAGGTCTTTGTGAAAACCAGGAATTAATTGCAGCAGTGGGAGCATTAGAATGAATCGCCAGACAAGATAATTTCCAAATTTTGATATGAGAAAGAAAAAACTATCAGGAAAAGGGGCAGGAGCATGCTGCTGCTGCCAAGAGCAATAGGACAGCACAACATCAAGACCTTGTTAGCACAGCGCCTTTCTAAAAATAGGACTAAGGCTGGGTGGGAAGACTGAGCTCTCCAGTCTTTGTCACCCACAGTGGTTTCTTGACTCACTGTCCCTTGTGAGCAGAAGTATGTGCTTTCCTTGAGCTTCACCTCCCAGCCCACAGCCTCATGTGCCAATCTGCCTGCCCATGCCATCTGGGATCAGCTGCAGACAGCCAGGCTCCTCAGTGCCACTCAGCAATAGGGCTTCTTCACTGTGCCGTGGCTTCTCCTGAACGTAACATGCTACACATTAGGTCTGATGGGTTAAGGAAAGGCCACATGTTCACTGCATGGCCCAGCAGTGTGATATCCTCCTGGTGGAAAAGAGGACACTGGCATGGCAGGGATGCAGGAGCTTGAGCTTGAGCTAGGCAATAAGCACATCTGGGGTGACCACAGAAAGAGAAGCAGAGCAGCTGCCTCACTGTAGCAAGGCTTGGTTAATTTCACTTGCTTAAACACTTCTCAGCATTGATCAGGAAATCACACATGGTTCATAAATGGGGAAAAAAAGCATCTTATCAACCTATTATTTAATGCAAACTATTCAATAAATGGTGTTTGAATGGCAGCATTTCTAAACCCCTAAACTGGTAGCATCCCTGCAGTCTAATGTCAGCAGAGACTTGTACTCAGCCCAAACCCCATCTGTCATCCTGTCTGTAATTTACTCTTGCTCAAAAGATGAAACATCTTTTCCAAATTCATAACAGTTAGGGAATTGGAAATAACTACATTTTTATTCGGCCTCTTTTAATGTTTTTTCTTTGGCTTTCCACCCCCTACCCCATTTTGAGAGCATAATAACCACTATGAAAAACTCTTTTAACAAGCGTCTCTTGGTTCTCTGGTGCTTGGTTAGGACAGACCTGTGCTATTCCTTTCCTTTCACCCTCTTGTGACCAGATGAAGAACATGATTTTGCTGTGGTTTTCTGAAAATTTAGGATTTCACTTGAAAAATTCCGGTCTTGCCCTCTAGACACTTACATGGAAATTCTTTCTACTGAACCGTTCTTAGAGCAAAAAAGAAAAAGTCACTTTTCTTATTTAAGAAGGAAAATTACCTTTTATCTACAGTGGAGCAGAGCAAAATAGTAATAGGATAATCCTATCCATATGCTCACATTTTTGTTAGCAGCCTGGATGGGGCTCTGCATATTCAGCAGTGTTTTATAGTCATTAATGAGCACTGATTTTGCTATATTGGGGGAGAAAAATATGCCTCCCCTCCTCCTACCTGTCAGTACCTGAAATTTCTAGCTAAGCTCTTCGAAGAGTGTGCTTGATTCTCTTTCCCAAAAGCCATCTCTCCCCACCCGTTGCCTGGTCTCACGCTAATGCTATGGCCCTGTCTCCATCCTTGAACAGCTGTCTCCTGCAAGCTCCATCTTTCCATTTACTTTTCTCTGGTGCAGCCTTGGAATGTCCTGATGCCGAGTTTTTGCCAAGGTTGTCCAACCAGCCTGGAGTAAGAGAAGATGCAGACCTTGACTCTGAGGTCCTCAAGGTCCTGTTTTTATTATTAGACTTTGCTCACTCTTTGGCTACCGTGTTTGAAACCCAATGTTTGAAACTGAAATGTTAGCTCCACTTCAGCCTTCCTATTACACAAACCAGGTGGAAATCTGCTGATCAGAATGCCCATGTACTTATACCAGGCTAGGATTTCAGCTGGCAGTCTCTTTGAAACACATCTTTCAGTACTGGATCCTTGCCACCCACTTCTGGGGAGGTCAGTCCTTGGGAAAGGTCACTGGCAGATTCTAACCCACCTATTTCATTGTCTCTTGTGTTTCTGAAATCCTGTACTGACAATGCACTGGAGTACAAAGATAACTTTTGGTCTTCAACCAGTACACTGCAGTGAAACCTTGAGCCAAAGCATATCACTGTATTTTCATGAGGACACCATAAACAGTGCAATCCCACCTCAGAGTGAAGCAAGTTTAAATATTAAAGAATGCAGCATTTCTTTGAAGATGTCTGTCAGGGTCTGCCACTGTAAAAACACAGCAGTGGGACAAGACAGATGCTCACCATGCCTGCCAGTGCCTGTGCAGACTGAGTGCAGCACAGAGCCCACCTCTGCTCCTCTGAGCTCTCACTTCAGTCGTGCAGCAGGAGGTGTGCTGTGTGCCAGGGCAAGCAGTGGGATTTTGCCACATTCCGCTTAGCTCTGTAGCTGAGACGGTTTAGAAAGATCTGGGTCAGGTTCAAAGGAAAAGCACTTTAGCAGTCAAAGCGCTTGGGTTTTTTTTCAGGAAGCATTTGTGAAAACAAGGCATAATATACAGCCAGGAGAATCTCTCACGCTGTCCTCAGCACAGCTCACGGCCCCTGGAAAAAGCAAAGCTCCTTGTCCTGCAGTCTATCCTGCTAGGACACTATGGCTCTGACCCATGGAGTGCTACAAAAGAACCTAGAGAGAGAGCAGAAGAAAGGAATACAGAGACCAAGTGCTTTCTCCTATACTGCAATACCTTACTGGGTCACTCTGAGCATGTCACAGTAGCTTTCTGAGATTTTTCCTGTTGGGAAAAATGAAGCTGGTGTTACAAATTTCCCCACCAGGTCCTTCCACTGTCAGTCATGCATTAGCATTAGCACAGTTTTATCATCTTTAATGTTACATTTGCATACCTGGATCCTATGGCTCCTGTTTACTTCTGGCTTGACCTCCTTGGTCCTATTCCCTTTGTATCCAGGATAATCACAAGCATCTGCTCCCCACAGTCAGCAGCTCTTGCAGATTATGCAGCTTCTGAAAGAGTGTTGGCCTATTTTATTTTGTCAATATGAAGACAGAAGCTGTGTTTACCACCTGAGCTCCTGCAATGCCCTCTGAGATATATTCAGGCAAATGTGTGTCTCATGTTTTTGTACTCTGCCGGGTACAGAAATAGAGAGGGAAGAAAATTCTGTGAAGAAAGACAATCAGTTTGCCTGTTATTGAACATAGGTACCTTAACATTATCTTGATATAAAGAAATAAATAATAAACTTGGGGTGCTTTGTAGGATGATGCTGCATTAGAACTGAGTACTTCAAAAGAGCCCAGAAAAAAGGGGACTAGACATGAGACAGTGCTGCATGATGCTGGTGGTTTGGAGGATTATGAACAAGTAAGGACATACGGATTCAGATCCAAGTTTTGCAGGTGAAGTCCAGCTCTTGGAAAAACAAAGACAAGGGACCTGAGAGAGTGCTGTGACACTTGGCTGAGTCAAAGACAAAACACCTATTTATTCAGGACATATTATCTTATTTTAATATTTTTCCCCCGGGGGAAATACAAGGTAATTCTGTTGGTAATACTGGAGTTATCAGCAGATTCACTGGTGTGGGCTCAGTAACTTCCCCTGTGTAAACTGAGGGCTGTGGTAATGAAGAGAGCAGTCATAAGTGTGAGAAAGGGAGGAGTTCACCTGCCAAAAAGTGATAGTAGCAGGGAAAAGGAGATTTTCGGAATTCAGGTCCATGAGTCACTGGTTCCACATACATTTCTTAAAAAGGCTTTTAGATCCTAAGTTGTACTCATTTCTGAGTAGCCCACATCATCACATTTTGCCTTTTGTATTTGCTTGCCAGGTTATTAGTTGTTAAAAAGACCTTGCCTCTAAGGCTTTCTGTGCCCACTATGCTGCTGCCCAAAATGGCAATATTCTCACCTCTTCCTGATATGTCAAGATGCATTCTCTCTCCTATGGGTTAGAAACAATTTCAGAAAACCAGACATTTAAATATTCAGCTAAAGTGAACACCAAATCTTTTATTCCTATTTTTATTTTCATTTTCCATATTGTATTTTGGTATGTAGCATCCATAGGCACAGCCCCAAGATACTAAAAGGAGATAGTAGTAGTTAAAGACAGTGTTGTGACAGTATTGTGACAAATGGCAGTTTACATTTCACTTTCATGGAATGTGTGTCACATTTAGCCATCTGCAAAGCTATCCCACCAAAAAAAGACAGATCCTGCCCAAATCCTGCAGTCTAATTCTTCAGTGAAATAGTTTAGAAGATTGGACAAAATTTTGCTAAAAAAGCCTTTACAGAATACCTGAAAATAATTTAATGAGCTCTTGAACGACAGCGTTTGTGATCTTATCTGTCCTGAATTTGTTTGCACTCACTGCCATAGATTTATATCAGAAATTTGCCATTGAAACGGGTGTCTGAGACAGATTATATGGGTTACACTGGTGACATCCTGTCACCTGGGTCATTGTGTTTCACATCATAAATTGCAGATGTGCAACTGAGCAAGACACAACTTTTAATGCAGCAAGGATTACAGCAAATAACAACATAGATTCCATATATAGTATGCTACCTTAAAAAGAAACAATAAAAAAAGAACTATTTCTAAGAAATGAAGCAGCTTTTTCTTTGTAGAAATGTTGTAGCAGTGTGGTAGATTGACCTTGGCTGGATGCCATGTGCCCTCCAAAGCTGCTCTAGCCCTCCCCTCCCCAGCTGAGCAGAATGCAATCAAAGACTCCTGGCTGGAGATAAGGACAGGGAGAGACCACTCACCTGTTACTGTCACAGGCAAAACAGACTTGACTTGGTGAAATTGATTAAATTTATTGCCAATCAGATCAGAGTAGGATAATGAGAAATTAAACCAAATCATAAATCACCTTTCTCCCCTTCTTCCCAGGTTTAATGTCACTCTTGATTTCTTCTCCCCTCCAGCAGCACAGGGAGATGGGGAATGAGGGTTTCGGTCAGTTCACACCAAGACCTTGCCATGTGTGAAACCAATGCAAACAGTGCCAAATAATCCAGCAAGATATAAACATGCTGATGTCCCTGTGCCTCTCAGTGTGCTCCTCTCTTCAAACTGCAGATTGAGCATTTAACTTTTTTCGTTCTTACCACCAATGCCCAGACTCAATTCTTGTACACATGCAGAATAAGAAACAACACCATTGTTTTTGTCAATTTTGTCCTTCTGAAAACCAGATTGCTGGGGATAAAGCAAAATTCCACCATTTTTATAGCTGCTCATCAGGTGTCCCCCCTGCAGGCCGCAGGGAAGAGCAGAGGGGTGCAGTGAACTCCTGCTGACCAAGGGCATGGGATGCAATTTTGCCACTGCAACAGGGAACTCGGCACAAATTCATTTGCCCTGCTGAGAAGCATCCTCGATATATAACACCAAGACATGGCAAAAATTAATGGCTCTGAATGACTTCTCACTTTGGAAGCCCCTTGTCACATCTCAGGTAGCCTCATTCAGTCTCAGGGTAGAGTTTCAGGATGAATTATTAGTTTCTTTCCCTCCTCCCCAGTATGCCCCTTTGGGACTGCTAGTCAGAGGTTTTGCAAGAGGACCATTAATTTGAGATGCACTACAGAAATGTCAGATTACGTAGCAACTCCCCAGTGGAAGCTAGTCCTCTTCCTCACCACCTGCAGGAATAGTTTCAAGCCCAGTAACTTGCTGCTGTTGTCAGCTGTTGTGGTTTAAGCTCAGCCAGCAGCCAAGCCCCTCACAGCGCTCATTTACCCCTCCACCAATGGGACTGGGGAGAGAATCAGAAGGGTAAAAACTGGAGAACTTGTGGGTTGAGATTAAGGAAGTTTAACAGAGAAAGCAACAGCCACACACAGAAGCAAATCACAACAAGGAATTAATTCACTGCTTCCTGTGGGCAGGCCGAGGTTTAGCCAGCTCTAGGAGAGCCTCATTAAGTATAACAACAACTTGGGATGACGAACACCATCACTCCAAATGTCACTCCCTTCCTCCTTCTTCCCCCCATTTTATATAACTGAGCATGATGTCACAGGGTCTGGAGTACCCCTTTGGTCAGCTGGGGTCACCTGTCCTGGCTGTGTCTCCTCCCAACCTTCCATGTACTCTCAGTCTCCTCACCAACATGGCAGTACAAAAGGACAAAGAAACAGCCTTAGCTTCCAGTGCCGTCAGTCTGGCACCTCTTCTGAGCTCCAACTTCTCCTGAAAATGTAAATGGAGACAGTGAGGATGAGAGCTAAATGCAAAACTAGTGTCTTTTTTTGCATCAAAATTATAAAATTAAATAATTTTTAGTAAGAACTTCCATTCTTTGAAGATTAATTTATGACGGACAGTACGTTGTTAATAATGGAATATTTTCTTTTTAATCAGGAAAGAAAATAAACCAGCAAATAAATTCTAGGATAACATAAAACCATTTATTAAACTATAGCTTCCATATTAAGTTTGTTGTGTTTTTGTTTTCTTGTGCTTGGGATGCTTCCAGCCAAAGATCTGGCAATTTTAAATAAATAGATCAAGGTATTGCAAACATTTTTTTCCTTTCCAAGAGTAGATGTAGAAACAACAACCTAAAAGGGAACAAGCACAGAACGACCTCTACAATTGCTGCAAGGACTGCCTACTCAAAGTTGGAATTACAGGATTTTAATGCATCATCTGACCTTCCAAAAAGTATGAGTTTGTACTTACGATCTCCATCAGAGAAGAAACTAGGATTGTCTGCATTTGTTCACTAATGCTTGACATCCTGGAAGTGAAGATTTAAAATAATTCACATGGAAATTTCATATAGGCATGGCATTGCATACTTACACACAGCCCATTTCTTCTCTCTTTAACGTCTCATCCAAAAATAATGATGCTAAATGGCACTAAGGAGGAAAAATCTTACCCAGACAAATTGCTTGCCTGCTAAAAATCCACTCTACCTGCACACCATCTCTGCTCATTTAGCATGAACTGAATCTCACATGAATAAGGGAAAAACACACTTTTCCTTCCCTCCTTCTTCCCATTAAAAACCATGAGGGTGAAAAGAGCTAAAGGCAAAATTCTTTATTGCCTTTAGGGTTATTTGGTGGTTCTCCAGAGAATTATTACTGAATGGACTCACCTTGCTATGTTTTCTCTTATAAGGAAGAATCATCTTTACAGGCCACTTGAAATGCAAATTCCAGAATTGGAAGTGCTTACCCATGTGGATATAAAGCTGTAGAAAAAGGAACATGAACAAAACCTGGAAGTCCAGGGAATTTCTTGTACTTGATGTTCAGAAAACATTGTTGTGGCACATCAGACAATGCAGCTTAAAAAAATTCCATTGTTTGGGTTAAAAGAGAAATAAAAAAACATGAGTGAATAGCAAAAGCAGTGTCCTGTGACAGTGGAAAGGAAGGACATCTCAGTCTGATGATATTCTGATTTTAAGGACTAAGTACACATTTTATTTCATCTGCTCCATATTTTTGTCTTACACAGTTCTATGGCAAATATTTATTATTTTTTAGATATCCTAAGCTTCTTATGAGCTCAATGGCATACTTAGAGGGATTCTGACTCCTTTTTCCTTCCCATGAAAAAGGATGCTCCTCTGAAAAGAAGTAGGTAGCATGTTTCCTTCTCACCACCCTTGTTCCTGTCATTGTCTATTTAATTAAAATTTGATTTATTTAAGGCATTTAGGAGCTGCTCAAATAAATTTAAATTAGAACGACATTCTAAAAAATATCTAAATTCAAAATAAGGACAACTTATCTTCTCCTCCTCCAAAAAAAAATACAAAATGCAAGTTTTTGCCTTGAGCTCAGTCCTTTCGCTGTCTCTTGCTGTGCCTGGGAGGCAATCTACTCCAGACCAACCTTCAAACATCTCTGTGGCTTTGGGTTGGGAGATTTTTCAGGCCTTGAACACCCTTTCCCTAAGAACCATGCTACTCTGGAGAGCAAAGGGAGAGTTTTGCCATGGGAGTATCCTCTCCTGAGCATCTCTGCTACTGACTGGTCAATGGAAATGAAACAATTCCAGCATCCAGAAAAATCAATACCTTGAATGGCTTCTCTCTCTGAGCATGTAACCCTTTTTTGAAGAATTTTCACATTCAGCCCTAGTTCTATTCCATTCAAGATAACACTTGTCTCCAGGTCACTGCACAAACTGACTTTCCATTAGTTTTTGAATATAAAATAGGAGAAATTTTACCCCACAACCAAACTAATTAACACTTAGGCAGACTTCTGTCCCTCTTTAAGAGCCTTTTGCAATTTTTATGGGATTTTTGTCCTACCTCCTCACATTTCTGTAGTACTATTATTGCTAAAGAAAAGGAAACAATAGCAATCATAGTAATTGTAATAAATAATAAATAATAAAAATTATGATGTCTTACATCTTTCAGTCTGTAAATCCAGATTTTAGTCTTCTCTTTTTATTGTCATTCATTTCTATTCTGGTTTTCCTTCTATCTTCTTCCTCTTTCATGAACCTACTATCCCATTCATTCCCTTTTCTAGCAATTTTTTGCCTTATTCTACTCTGGCCTTGTAACTCGCACACTGGCCATTTACTTGCTGTTCCTGAACTTTGTTTCTCACACTAAAAAAAAAACAACTCTTTGGTTCCTCTGGAACCTTCTAACAACCACTGCTCATCTCACATGCAAAGATGAATAAAAACTTTGATGATAACAAAGCCTGAGTTAATATCTTCTTGAATCTGTTGGCTTCCAGCAGACTTTCCCAACTGGATAAATATGTTCATTTCAATATAACCATTAATCACATACTTATAATTCTTTGTTGCTCAGAACCACTAACCAACTGAATACACAGAAAGAGCACTGAACCATGCAGGGGTGTGGAAAAAGAAAAGGCAAGGCAAAAATCCTGTAATTATACTAAAATACTATAAAGCAGTTCAATGCACACAGAACTATGTATTGTTCTTAGGTTTACTGGAGCTTGGTTGGACTTCAGGAAGAAGATATTGAACCAAATGACGCAGCTGTATTTTAAAATATATTAAAAAATAATTTAAATAATTTTAAAGTATATTAAAAAAGAAGAATCTATTTCTTCCAGAATATACTATACATGTTCAATATTTGATTGAACTCATGGTGTCTGAAGGTTAATCTCTGATGTTTCCTCCTCACACAGCTGTGACTCTTACAAAATATCTGAAATACCATTAGAAAAAAAGAAAAGGTTGATGTCACTTCTCTATTTTTTTTTAAGGTTTAGGATTATTTTTTATCTACTACACTGTGTGAGGTCTGTTTAGGTGAAATTGGTCTTGAAGGTGGGTCAGCCTAGAATGCAGTCTGTGTTAGGTTCCTTAGTCTCTTCTCATTCACTTTGTATAAATTGCAAGGAAGAGAGAGAGCCTTGCAATTTATCTAGCATCCTCAGGAAAACCCTCTTCATAAATATCAGCTGTAGAAAGGCCATGGCAGATCAAAAACCACTTTCCCAACAGAAATCAATGATATGTGTTTATTTCCAACAAAAACAAATATTTTTTGAAAATTCACACTTTCCAGTGAACAGCTGTTTCACTGGAAAATTCCTGACCAGCAGTAGCATATGGAAAAATAAGGTCATCATGACTCGGTGTTGACATCTTGTCCTCCTTGGAGGATTAATATGGATCAGTAATAATGGCAGCAGCCAGAGAAATTAATAATTGAAAAGGTGCTAATGAGCGCATTGATGAAGTCAGTGGAGTCAGAAACTTCTTACTCATTTCTTGCTTATAGTATTTTTGCCTCTTTTTCATCCTTTTACACCATGTGCTGAGCAAAGAATGGAGTTTGTCTTCTTATAAGGCCTGACCATCCTTTATAAATTAAATTCTCTTTGATGATACTATGACTGCAAGTAGATTCCTGGCCGTTAAAATCCTGCCTGAGTTTCCCCAGTTTTCCTGCAATATTGCTTCTCTTTTGAAGTTCCATGTAGTCCATTCATTTAGGGACCTGAGAGTATTTTTGTTCTGTATATTACTTTATCTGTCAAATATGCAGGCCATCAAAGAGGTCTGGGTGACTATACATTCCCTGTATATGTCTGTCTTCACCCTTCAGGATGAGCAATCCTACCTGGTTAGGCCCTTTACAGTGCTTCCATGGCCTCTAGTAATATCCACCAGAAACAGGAAAATCTTAATCTCTAGGTTCATCCGCCATCTTTGATGTAAAATCAGCTTGAGCTGTAATCCAGGAAATCCTTGCTAGATGCTCAGGCTGATGCTCTTAAATGGTTTTGCTCTGCTGAAGGCTCTGGGCTGGATGGTGTCTTAATGAAATGAGTGTTGCATTAGGGGAGCTCCTGCCTCTCAGCCCGACTGTAGGGAACAGAAAAGACCTGCCCTCCAAGTCACCTCTTGTTGTTTAAGTGCAGGATAAGGAGTGATAGCACAAAGGAGAAGCAAGAACAAGTAAGTAGCCTCATCTTCCCAGCTGCCTCATCTCTTCCTTTTGCAAAATAATTTCAAAAATACATTATTCCTGCATAAAATGTCTTTGGGGCTTTATCAGAGATACTTCAAATTAGAATTTGCATTGGGTTTTTTTCCACAACTCTACATTTCATTTATGGCACCTGCAAAATTCCACCTGTGCTTGACAGGAACTGTTCTGAATGCAGCACGCAGATCAAGTGGAATGTCTAGAGCCCTGAAAAGTGTTCCAAATGTATGCCATAACTATGAAGTTAAGAAAGGGATACACAGCCTGCAAATCTAAGATTTTCACCTAAAATTACACAGTGGCCATTAGTAGCCATGTGCCTACTGGAGAAACTTCTGAAATGCACTGGGCTCCTGTGGAAAGGAGAGAGGACTGAAGGAGAAGGAGCATCAAGCTGCAGTTTGCAGGGCTGCAAGAAGAAATTTCTGTTTCCAGGAGGAAGAAACAAATTTGACAAGATAAGAAATAGTACAGAATCATGTCTCTGTGTTCTCAGGAACACTGGAACAGAGGAGTAAGTGGTCTGTCCCACCCATGAGGGCAAATGCATCAAAGCAGCATGTGGGAGGGAACTGGGAAGGACTGTGTGGTTGACGGCATGCCATCCAGCTCTGAGTGACCCACTTAACGGCCACATATTCTCAGCAAACATGACTAATGCAGATGAGGCAGATGAAATACTCATACTAAGGAAGAAAAGAACTTCAATTATACTGTTCCAGTGCAATAATCCCATTAAACAAAAGTTGCACACCAACAGGATGAAAAATCAAAGTAAGGAGCAATTCTAGGTATGGCTGAAAGATGCTGGGCTATTCAGGTTGGGATCCATGCAGGAGTGCTTCCATGGACTGGTGCAAAGATGTGTAGCTCTCTCCTTTGCTGATGCATGCCCTGCCTGCTGCTTAATCCTGGGGGACTTTTAACCCTTTTCCAATGGCTATGCAGGACTTTCAATACTTGCTTTTTTCCACAGATTTCCTGCAGTGTACAGACTCTTATCCAAACACTTCAACCAATCTTGACAATACCCATCTAAGTCCAAAGCAACAAGTGAGTATTTTACAGACTATAAACCAACTTCATTATTTTTGTTGCTGAGTAATGCATGAAGAAGATTGGGCATGCAATCACCTATCACTGTGTCTGCTTCAATTTTTTTCCCAGAACACTCTGACAACAAAAAAAAAAAAACCAAACCCAGAACAAAAATAACAAACAAAAACCCCAAAACCCACAATGGTAAGTAAACTGGTGAGAGTAAAGAGCAAATTTATACACATAGAGAGTGCAAGTAGTTAATTAGCTGAAGCAAATGAATTAACATTCAGGAGGCCACACATTCTTATTTCCTTTGAAGCTGTTCTTTCATTTTAGCTATGTTGAAAGTTCCTTTTATTAAGGAGCAAAAGTTCAAATAGAAAATAGTTTTTGTTTTAATGGTTTGAAAAATTTGTACATCTTTCCTTACAGAACCCTCAGGTCCATGCAGCTGCACTTTACTGTACCTGCTTTCCCAGCCACCACCTAGGAGATATTTTCTGTTCCTTGGTAGGAGTATAGAAACAAATAGGTGTAATGCTAGTGAGACCTTATATAACAATTATTGGTCAGAGGTATTGATTACAGGAACCAAAGGCTAAAACTGGAGCCAGGAGTAGAGACTCCACTGAGCTGCAGTACAGCACCAAGGGGAACCACACTGGAGGGAGACTTAAGCTGCCTGCAGGCTGCACACACCAGAATGAAGAATAACACCAGAGCATGGCAAGAGGCTGAGTTCAGAGGGCAGCATAGCAATAGTGCCCATTTTGGCACAGGAGAAGGAGTCAGTAGGACTGTGATTAGACTGATTGTTTAGCAGCAGGAACGAGGGCAGCAGGAACAGAAGCATGGCTGGAATACTGAATGTCTAATGAGATCCTGCGAGACTGAAAAGCATTCAGGTGGCTGGCTGCTGCCGTCTGCCTCATGGAATTTGGGAGGAATAGCTGTAGATGGAGATATTTTTGGAGTAAGCAATCAATTTAATGAAGCAGGATTCCTCCAGTTCATTGACTGTCAAGAGCATATATTTGCAAAGCAGTATTTCATCAACTCATATTTTACCCTTTAAAAAAACTGGAGCTTTGAGCATGCTAGACATTCATAAATATTTGGAGCACTGCTTGCCTATGAATTTATATCACATTTACAAATTACTTAATTATTGTATTCCTATTCCTCTAATACCAGTAATTCCACTTTAATGTTATAAAATGCTATGAAACATGTAAGGTATTTTAAATACCATGACATTCTAATGAATATATTAATGTCTGAATATCTAATAGGAAACGATATTTTAAAAAAAAAAAAAACCACTTTACTGATAGACTGCATAATAAAATGTAGTAGTTTGTAGTAGTAAATATTTATATTAGTGTTTTATGGTAATAATATATTGATATGTGAAATTCCACTACTTGGGTATCTACGGAAAATTTAAAACCAATATGTTACCCTAAACGTAAAACTGGTTTGCTAGAGAAACCACAAGAGCCCCAAGGAACAATTTACTTTGTGAACAGACAAATCTTTCCTAGAAATTTCTGAATTCTGGAATTTACTGAGGACTTGTAATAAAATTTAATTATATACTATTGAATTTACATAGGACACCTGATTTTTACAGAACAAATGTAATTATGCTTGTTCATTCCTAAATAAAAGGTTGGAATCTTCTTTAACTATGTATTTCCAGTGATGGCTAGTGCCTATAAACTATTTATGTTGTAATCATATTATTTTTCATTGTGCATTAGCAGTGAATTAATGACTGGATGGTAAGCTATTAAGAAGAAATTGGAGAATCTGGCCTTTGACATATGGGGAAACTTTTCTTTCAGAATCCCTTAAGGGATTTTGCAGAAAGGCTCTTTTCACCATGTCTTCTGAGTTCCTTGTTATTTTATGTGCCATTTATTATTCCTTTAGAGCTAAAAAAATAAAATAAAAAAAAAAAAAAAAAAAAAAAAAAAGAGCTATTCCACAGTGATGTTTTTTCAAGAAATTGTTTATATAACAGATGTACTTTTGGATTAACAAGTCTGCTTTCTGCCTTTTCTCTCTGCATACCTTCACTGTTGAATCAGATTGCCACTTTACCTGTACCTGTCTTGTTTGGTTGAATTCCCCAAGCTTCAGTGCTGCTTCATAACTAGGTATTTCTAGCTCAATGCAGATTTGTTCACCCAGGGGACACATACACATAGTGGATCAAGGCTATCACCTAGACCTTTCAGGAATCTTGACCATCTTTCTTGTCCTTCTGGCATCAGCAATAAGATATGTTGCTTCCTGGAGCAGCAAATTAATGAGAAAAGGTATCTTGAGGACAAACACCACATCTGCACCAAAACAACAAAGCTATGCTAAGGGAAAGGAGAAACACATCATATAATATTTGCATATCTGCCCACACCTGGAATTTTGCAATCATAAAGTAGAGTAATTCTGGAGCACCAGAAGAAAAGGGACTCAGGAAGCCAGATGAAATTGGGCAGAGATATTATGCTTACAGATCCAAACACAAGCCAAACAACCTACTGACTGTATGTATACTCTCTGCATTTCAGACCCAGACACCACTGTGGAAAACAGAAAGAAAAAGCAATTCTAATCTTGCAAAATAAATGTCCTGGGCAATTTGTTTTCCAGGTATTCTAGGGCACTCAACTTTGGCAGTATGAGCTTCCCAGGCTGCTTCTAATGTTCAGCTTTCTGTTCTTCAATTTAGGTGTTGAAAATAGTGCTAGAGAATATATGTGGATTCATTAAATGCACACGCTTATATTTGAGATCATCCTCTAGACCTTGTACGGTCAACAAACAGAAAGAGGCATTTCTAGAGCATAAGTCCTCCCACCTTCCAACAATTAAAACAGCCCAGGTGAATTATACTGTATGAAGGCTTATCCTTCTCCATTATTAATGCAACACAGGGAAGTGGAGCTATTGAAGTTGAGCACACCTGAAGTCAGGTGGAATTAATTCCACCTTATTTTTAAAGGCTTTGGTTACTTCACTCACCAAGCTTCCTCTCCTTTGCTCTTCTCTTTTACTTTGCAACTTTCCTTTATTTTTCTGCCCTGCATCCTTTGTCAGCTGATGTAGCAATACCACGGAATTCTAAAGAATCCCAAGTCTGCTCATTGTAGTGGGAGATAGAGGAAGATGAAAAGCAAAAGCATCAAAATAAAACAAAACAGAATGACAAGCAAAAAGTCAAAGCAGTTCTAGCAGTACCATCAGTTTTTAAATACTGGTATATTTTATAAAAGCCAAAAGCCTAAATTATTGAAATCAATAGATTTAGGAAAATGCGATAAGATGCATTATAAGGCCAAAATGATGCAGAACAAACACTGAAATGCTGTATTTTTAACTGGGTCTCAGGGTGGCTTTCTAGAAAGAGAGACCTAATAAGTAACAGAGAATATAGCCAACTTCTACTTTCCCAAGTATGAATGCTTTCTCTCCCCATGAAAATCTGTCATGCACACCATAGTGAATAATTCTGATTTGCTTTCTTCATGGACATTGTGGAATTAATCAGATGACATGTGAGCACTATGTATGTTAGGCATGCTGTGCTACTGTTCTGGTGGTTTTAAACTAATGTTATTACACTGTCTTTTTCATAATGAAAACCTTAGCTGAGAGGGTTTTTGCAGCTTTTCCATCTCACATCCTTGAACATCAAATGTCAACAAGGCTTTTATGTAAATATCATAGAATCACAGAATAGTCATCTACTCTAAACTCCTGCTCAAAGCAGGAACAGCTAGAGCAGATTGCTGAGAGCTGTACTCAGCTGGGGTTTGAGTATCTCCAAGGATTCAAATTGGTGTCCTGTGCCATTCACTCTCAGAGTGAATAAATTCTTTCATATGTTTAAATGAAATTTACCATATTTCAGTTTGTGTTAGTTGCTTGTTGTCTTTTCACTGGGCATCACTGAGAAGAGTCCGGCTCTGTCTTCTTTATTACCCCCAATCAGGTGTTCATAAATATTGATAAAATTGCCCTTAGCCTTCCCTTCTCAGCTCTCTCAGCCTTTAGGAAAGATGCCCCCCAGTCTCCTAATCAGGACAGCTCTTTTCCAGAGCTGGTATGTATATCCATGTCTTTCTGAAAAGCCTGGGATGGGACTCAGTACTACAGATACATCTCACCAGGGCAGACCAGAGGGGAAGGAACATCTCTCTAGATCTGGTGAAACCCAGGAGGCTGTTGGGTCCAAATTTTCACCCTGTCTTCAGGGATCTGGAAGTCCTGAAGTCAAATCTTACCTGTGTAAATTGAGACAAAGGCAGCATTGTGCACCTTGGCCATTTTTGTGACTTTTGTTTGTCCTATTCAACATGGGGCCCTTCCTGCTGAGACACTTGTAGAAGCCCTTCTGGTGGCGTTTCATGTCCCCAAACAGATTCAAGTCCTGGTAGGCTTTGCCTTTTCTAATGCTCTTCTTGCATGCTCAGACGGCATCTCTATATTTCTCAGAGGTTACCTATCCCTACTCCCACCTCTTCTGATACTTCCTTTATATGAGTGTTATTTCAGGAGCTTGCTGTCCATGAAGACCTCCTGCTGCCTTTGTTTCGCTTTCTGCAAATCAGGATGGAATGCTCTTAAGCTTTGAGGAGGGGGTCCTTGAAAAATTAGTAAACTCACCTGGACCTCTCTTCTCTGCAGGCCCATCTCCTATTGGATTCATCTGAGTAGGTCCCTGAGCAGGCCTTTTACCATGAGAAGTGTGAGAGCTTCCCTCATAATGTTGTTATCTTAGCACTTTCTTATTTGGGTGTACATGCTTGAGGTTCCCTTCAGTCCTGCACTGCTGGTTTCAAGGTCTCTCTTGCTCACCCTACACCTTTTACTTGTCAGCCCAGCCCAGCCCTTCCTCACTTGACAATGGTTGTCCTCTCCCTCTCCCATCTTTCACATTTTCAAAATGTCTTTACCACATTGGCCAGCCTGTTGGCAAAAATGTTTTTGGTCTGCCAACTATGGTGGGATTCCATCTCTTCCACAGTAATCTTTGATCCTCACAAAGGACCCAGGCTCATAAAAAGAAATCCTTGTCATTGACATAAGCTGTACAACCACTTGTTGATCCTAAGGATCAACTCCACGTCGAGCCTTTCCCCCTCACCAGCAGGATCAAGAACAAAGCCATTTGGCCTCCATACTTTCACCTGCAGTCATGCAGACACACGCCATACACTTCATGTGTTCCCTGGTAGCAGCTTTGGTGTCCACCTGGAAGCACAGGTGGGGTCAATATTTTGAGGATGAGGCAAGCCACATCAGTGTCTCCACAATATCTCAGATTAAGCCCCTAGCAAGCAGCAAACTTCCCTAGAAACCAGCTCAGGTGGGCAGATGAGGGCCTTGAGCAAAATCAATATCCAGCAAAATCTTTCAATCAAAAGTGTGCTTTGGCTATTGCAGTAAACAGAATTTAAGCATCCGAGAACCCCATTGATACAAACTCTTCCAGACACCCTCTGGGACAGAACTGGTGTCATCCCCTGACAGGCTAGCCTAAGAATCTGTGTGTACCATACTGCAGCCATTGACCCAAACTCAAGCATCTTCAGCTGAATATCCTTCCCTTTCCTTTTGACTCCTTTCAGCTCTAGCCCCAGGTCAAAGCTACGGAGGAAGCAGTACAGGAGCAAAGAGAGAAAATGGGCCTTACACAAAAATTTTAAACATGCACCGTTTCTTACAAATTTACTTAATAAAGCTAACATGCTTCGGGCAGCTTTTGCCATGCAGCTAATCAGCCTTTAAATGTCATTGACTTGAAGTACTGTGTTTTGAACTGTAATTTTGAGGCACCCTTAATTTTTTTGCTGACTGGAGTAGGCACAATTCTTTCCACATGTATTCTGTACTGTTATGTGGTGCCAAGGCACCTGCCTTCAGAAGAAAAAAAAAAAGAAAGTTTTGCTCATGTTGCTGAAGAAGACAAAGATTTAGAAAAACGCATTGAGAAAAGCAAGTAGTGTCTCTGTCTGTGCTCACTGAAGGTTCATCTTGTAGCCTGAGAAATCAGGCTACAAGAGGGGGAGAAAGTAGCTCTCCTGTGCCAGGTCATACTCTGACTAGACCTGCTGAGAACTTTTATTTTAAAGATCAAGGTCGTAGATTAAATTTGTAATTGTCAATTAATTGAAAATAAATTGCTTGTCCAAAAGGGTTAGTCTTAGCAAATGTTTCAACTTGAGGTGTGTATGGGACAAAAATGCTAATATTGTCAAAGTTTTATTTTGATATTTTTAAATTATAAAATGTAATATTTGGCTTTATTGTGATTTTTAATTGAAAACATTGGAATTAACACTAATAAAGAGATAGTGAAATAGTAAGAATAAAACTAAACAATTGAAGATTATCTAAATGAAATGTTTGTAATTGCTCATCTGTGCTTTTCTTTTTAGAGGGGAATGAGCGGGAGGGAATTCTGTCCACAAAATGGGCTATTGTTTTTTCCCCCTTATTTGGGATGGCTCTTTTTTTTTTTTTTTTTTCCATGTGGCTCCGAACCATTTCCTGCCTCTCTGTGAGGCTGAATATATATTCAGGAGTGTTACCATGGGCACTTTAACAACAACAGAGAGTTCTGGCATGGCTAGTATACTCTCTTACCATGAAAAAACCACACCAAATCAAACCCAACTCCAAACCATTAAACCTGGGAAGGTCAAAGAACCAGAGAAGTTTAAGGGAGTGAGCTTCCTCCTTTTATGTTTAAGGTATTGGACAACCTTTAAGCAATATATTACTTACATCCTTACAAGACCAAAACAAATCCCTTGACTATAATTATCCATTTTCACGGCATTTATTTTATCAAGTGAAGTGACCAAGACTACTAGAAACAAGAACCCCTTTGGACATATCTTTATTGTTAGTGTTAGATACATTAGTGATAGATACTGTCTTAGTGTTACATACATTAGCATCACTTGCAGGCAGTACAAGAGATAAACTTCTTTTTCCTCTTATTACTTAAATAATTTACATATATTATAAAAAGATTTTTTCTAATGTTATGAATTAATAATTCATCAAAGACTTAAGAAGTATATTCTACACTGACATTTCAGTTACCACAGTTGATTTTTTCCCAATAAAATTATTTCATAGTAAGTACCATATTTAAAAAAATCCAAAACTGCAATAAACCCCTAGCAATGACTCTAAAAACACCAAGTGTGCTGTACTTGAGATTTTAACTTCTGTACTACCTCTAAAGTAATTGTACATACATTTCTTCATTGTTTCCAATAATAACACCTGAATAATATACTTTTTTTTTTGCCCCAGTTTATCACCACACACCATATCCCTATTTTCTCTTTCACTCCTCTAAGTCTGGGGTTTTTTTTTTCTTTCTGCTACTTTTAATTTCTACCTTCTGTAGAGCAATCCCTCTAATGTAAGGAAGAGTCATGATTTAGTCCCTGGACAGTAAAAAATATTGAAAAATGAAAGATGTTAAAGGTTTATTGCATCAAGAAGTATGTAGTCTTATTTCAACATTTCACCTTTTTTCAAACCATGCAATTTTTCTTTGTCTTTTATTACAGTATGGTTACACACACTGTATTTCTTTAGTTTGTTGCTACCTGTGTTCCCTGAGGGAAAATGTGCACTCATTTCACAAAAGCAGAAGTAAGTGCAAACCAGAAGCCTATGAGAGCTGTTCACTCAGCTCTACAGGGGGATTTGCATGATTTGCCATGTGTTAGTTCAGCAGAACTTTCTATGCTGCCTGTAGCACTGTTTCTAAACTATGACTTGCTTTCTGGGATGATGTGTTTTCCTTTATAAAACAAGTAGCTCCTCAAAAAGTAAACAATACATGGAAGAACTAACCAGTTCTGTGCTGTGTCATTCATTGTCTAGCAATGTAATTTGCAATAATTATCCAGTAAGAGTTGAAAGAAATCCACAAGAAAGCAATCTAGTCTTTTTAAAGGAATACTCTGGATTCTCTGTTTTCACTGTGTACTGATAAACCTAGTAGTTCCACACAGGGTTCCATTGCTGTTTGAAATTGTACTGAGGAAAAGGCATCTCTTTGTGACATTTGGAGTTTTTGCTCTGTAAATAGTTCAGTGAGTGTTCTCATTTCCAGTGATTGATGATAACTTCCATGGTGATTGCAGTTCAGCCAGCTACCAGAGACATGAGTAGACAAGGAGCACTCACACCATCCATTGCTGTAACTCAGTGCTCACATCTGCCAACAGATTTCAGGAGAGGGTAACCTTGGGGAATTGGCCCTTTGGAAAACAGTCAGGGCGAGCCGTTCTGAAATCAGCCATGATCAGAAGAGAACATGTTGTCATAGCTTTTCCTACATTGCAGGTTTGCAGTGCTGAGCAGGACACGAATCCTGTAAAACTGAGCCTTTGTTAGGTGCCAAACCTGTGCCTAGTAGTCTGAAGTGGTGTCTAGGTGTTCAGGTAATCACATCCAGGTTCATACTAAGGACCTTCTGCATTTTTCTAGTAGTACAAAAGAGAACCAAAACCAGCTTTAATGTTCAATGAATCACCTGACACAGTGTAGTTCTTGATCCAAAGTAAGGATGCTAACTAAGCTTCACGACCAACACATTTTTCTAAGCTAAGGCACTGCTGCTGTAGATTAGCTGTAGCCTGAATGCAGCACAAGCATGCTGGATGCTGTGCTTAGCAAGACTGAGCCTGGATCTCAGTGCCAAACTCATCTGTTGCAATGGGCTGTTACAGAAATACTGGTTAAGCCTCCTGCAACAGCATCAATGCTCGAACTTCTCCAGGCCCTCCACATACAAACCCAGAGCTATGCTCTGTCCCTGAGTGCCCTCCAGGCTTCTAGACAGCCTCTGCTTGAGACCCCCTCCACAGGCAAGCCCGGGGGGGCAGGATGCAGAAGGGAGCATTCCTGAAAAGTGCTAGGCACTGAGAGAGAGGCCAGATTCCCTGTTATTGTATAGCTCCATGTGCAAGACACTCAACTGGCATGTGAGGGACATGATTCAAGCTCTTCTGCTGATTTGGAGCAGAAATTTGACCTCAAGGCATTGCCCCCAGAAGACATATCCCAGCTTCTATCCCATAGGGTAGTTCTCCTAGTGTTTCTTATCAAGGTTCTTTGTCCCAGCTGGGAGAAAACAGTGTGTCTCTGTACACCCAGTGACCACACCTGAATGTTTCTTACATACATGTTCTGAGTCTTTTGAAAAAGCTTTCAGATGTAATATAAAAAAAAAAAAAAAAAAAAAAAAAAAAAAACCAAACCAAACAAACAAACAAAAAAACCCAAAAAAACAACCAAACAAAAACAACAACCCAGCCACTTTTACCAGGAAAATACATCTATGTCATGTATCATCTATCTAAGGTATGCTCAGGTGATATTATTCCCATTATTCAAAAAATGGTGTTAGTTTGATGTTCTGTGCAATTCCAAGGCAGTATTTCAACTATCCAGACCAAAACTACAAGTTACAGAGCACACCCATGGGAAACAAACAAAAAGCAAAGAAAAATATATCAGCCATTAAAACTCAAGTTCAGCTAAAGTTTCTTTATTTAATTTTTATGACTGTACAAATATCAGGATAAGTTGAACCATTTGACAGCAAAACAACTCAAACTATAAAGCTTGCATATGCATACAATTCAGGAAAGAAGTTTATCTTTTCCTCTTTCCAAGCATCTGTGATGGCAGGTGCCATGTGGAAGCCAGGAGCTTTGTCCTTATATTCTGTCACTTGTCCCTTTCTAGCTGTTCAGAGAAACTGCTTCTTATTGAAAATGTTTCCATAACTGTTGTTCTTCAAAAACTTCTAAAATGCCTTTGGTAAAGGACTTTGGTTTTATTTTGTCTTATGAGAAGGGGATGACTTACCTGACCTATTCAAAGCCCCAAAAGACTTCTGAATTCTGGTTGAAAAGGCATTTCCCTCCAACCCAGAGGTACGTTTCCAGCTTAGACATGCTTAAACCTGTTCCCAGTCTCTAACTGTGGCTGTTGACTACCTTATGCTCTCTACTCCACACTGCTGGTTTCTGTATGTCTCATTTCTTCTGTACCCCTACACAGGGGTCACTGGGTGTGTCACCTCGGGGTTCTGCATGTCACGAGGTGGTAGATCCCAGAAAGACAGGCAAGGCGAGCCACTGCCTTGTGAATCACTTGTTTACAGATGATTGCCACTATAGCTGATTGAATAAAGGGAACGCCTGCAATGGCACATAATTGCTGTTGCAATAATAGCAATCGACTGCTCATTTTTACCAAATGCCTTCTGTACATCTCTGCCCTCTTCATATTCCCAAGCACCAGACACCTCGGATAAGTAAGACATTAGAATCCAGTACAATTTTAAAAGGGTTGCAAGTGGGGGTACAGGTATTTTAATTTTAGAATCATGTGGCATCTCCATCTCTGTTTCTCCCCAATTCCTATCACTTGGACTATGCGGTGCAACCCTTGTCCCGGATATTTCTTTTCCTGCTTGCAACTTTGTGATTTTCAACTATTTAAAACTGCATGATATAAAGAAGGCCACCTTCAAAAAATTCAGTGTGCTGGGGAAAAGGAGGGCATACTTAAGTTCTCTCCATAAGCTTCTGTCTTGCAGATGGGATTTATTTGCCACAAAGACATCTGCTTTTGGGAGCTAAGATTTTACTGCCAAACACTGGAACAAAGCTGGTGTGGCACCATACGGAACACATTCCATTATAGTTTCCTTGTTCTTAATATAGAATGTGTTGCAGATACTTGGCAGATCCACCACTTTTTCTTCTTCTTTTGCTTTCTGTTGTCATTTCCATTGTAAATAGATACATTTAGGCTGTAGATTGCTTAGATAAGTAGATGGAAGAATTTGGTAAATTCCAAAGAATACACATTAAGTATTTGGCAATATAGCCTCAGCAAACAGCTCTTATGCCATCACATCATGTGTCTGGCCATCCTACCCAAATACATTTGGCATCACAGCCAAAGGGAGCTAGAACATTTAAATTAACATTTCTGTAAGTTTAGTGTAGGTCACAGATGCCTTCTCCAAGTGTGCTCCATGCTATTACTCAAGCCCATGAGCATGGGAGAGAAACCCTAGAAAGGAATCTGTTTTAGGAACGGCTTTGTTTGGAGCTCGAAGTCAGGCATGACAGGCATTTGTAGGAAACCAAGTCGCGGGCAGGCAAGTACGGCAAGTCAGAATGGGAGGGCTGAAACTGTTGCCGCCTCTGGCTGCTCTCCCCAGCCAAGGCAGCAATGGTCGAAACTCCGACGAACCACCACGGTGCTCAGCTTGTTCTTTCACGGGGCTACTACTGGCTGTGGTTTCGTGGTACCTGCGGCCTGTGTGAATAGAGTTTACCTGCCCGAGTAACCGACTTCTATTAATGCTCGGGTGCCGTCAGAAACTCCCGAGGTCGGGCTTCAGGCAGCACCGGCGCAGCCGGGGTAGCGTCACGCCGTGCCTGGCGGGCCCGCCCTCGGCCCGCTCCTGCCGGGCTCGCGCCCCGGGGCCCGCGGGGCACGGCAGCGGGCACGCGCCCGGGGCTGGCACCGGGGCGTCTCCGCGCGCGCCGCCGCTCGGGCCCGACCGCCCTCGGCCGACGGCCGGCGCGCGCTCCCGGGGCGGGCGGGCGGCGCGCGGGCGCGCGCACGCGTTGCCATGAGACGCGGGCGGCGGGGGAGGGGGGTTACGTGGTGACGTTAATTCTATATGAGCGCGAGCGGCGGGAGCGCGGGTCCTTTCACCGCCGGCCGCGCGGCGCCTCCGCCTCGCTGCTCCTGAGTCACCGCCGCCCGCGGGCCGCGCAGGTACCGCCGGAGCGCCGCTGCCGCCGCCGCTCCGGGCTGAGGGTGTGAGGGGCACCGGGGGCGGGCGGGGGGCGCTGGGTTTCCTCTCCCTCGCGGGGAGGCCGTGGATGCCGGCCCGGCCTAGCGGGGCCCCGCGGCTGGCGGGACGCGGGGAGCCGGCGATGTCCGTGCCACACGGAGTACCCCCCCACCCCCCCCTCGCTTCCTGCGGGGCTGCGGCGCCGCTGGTCGCCCCCGGGCCCGCAGCGGGCAGCGATGCTCGCCTCCTCCCGCGCGGCCCTCCGCCGCGCCCCGCGGAGCGCCCGGGCCGCGCTAGGCCGGGGCCCGCGGCGTGGCCGGCGTTGGGGGGAGGTGGGTCGGCCCCGCAACACGTGGGAGCCCGAGCGGGGCCGCGGCCGGGGAGCGGGAGGGCGGCGGGGCCGGAAAGCGGCGCGAGGAGGAGCGGGCGAGCGTCCGGCCGGGCGCGGGGCGGGCCAGAGGGGCTCGGTGGCGGCCCGGCGCAGGGGCCCGCGCGCCGCGCGCGCACATGGCGGAGCGGCGGATGGCAGCGCGCCGTGGCCTTGTGCCGCCTCCCGCGCCGTGTTCCCGCTCCGTGCTGAGCCGCGGCGCGGGTGTGTTGTGCTGTGCTGCTGGCAGGGGGACCCAGAGATTCAGCCAGGGGACGGGCAGCTCCCGCGTCCTGCCTCGGGGTAGAGTGGTGTCCGGGAGTTCAACATGTCGCTTCTCTGCATGCCTGTTAGCTGCTATCACCCCAATGAGTGTCCCCAAGGAAGGCTGAGACACTACCTGGAAGGTTTAGTAACTACAAATGGAAGTTTTATCTTGTGTTCAGCATTTATCTAGATCTGTCTGCTTATAAAGCATACTCTGTTCCGTATTGAATGTTTAAGGGCCTTACACTGCCAATACTTATGAGGCTTTCAATATTGAATAAAGAAAACTTATCTTATTCGCGTGCAGAAAAAGACTCAAACCTTTTTTCAGGCGTTTGGTGTAGTAAGAATACAGCAGCACCTTCCATAGTTTATCTCCAGGCTCACTGCAGTTAGGTATATGTTTGAAGCCCTGTGAGATCCACTTAACATTTCATGTTCTAACTCATTTGTGGAGAATAAGAGAAGTGGGCACTGCGTCTGCAAGGTATGACAAATACTTTCTTCTGCTCAGCCCCTCTTGGGATTTTAACATCTGCTGGTAGATGCTACATTAATCAAGCAGGAGATAGTGCCTGATAATTTTAATTACAGTCATGAAACGAAATTTAAGAGTTAAGGCCTAAGGCTGTGAACTGCTGAAGGTAGTTTTTGACAAAAATATTAGCACCTTTTTAGCAGCCTTACTGCTGTGCCCATTTTACAATGGCGCTCCTTGAAGAATGAGAGAAGCACTGTACTTCGATTGAAGCAGGCTGAGTGGTTTCCAGTCTCTCCTAAATCCAGAAATTGTTAATCCTTGGGGGAAGATTGCATTTAAAATATACATGCGTGGAAATTTAAGTGACTTGGATGCTTCTGTACCAGACGAAAGTTGAGGCCTCTCAGGCTTTGGGTACCTGAAACATTGATATATAAGTATTTAGAGCAGGCCACTGATGCCTGAGCTTGTGTGTGTGTCCCACTTAGTCCTGTGAGAGTGATGCATGTTAGCAGTCTTACTGCCCTCCACTTCTTCTGTGCTTTGTGACAAATCTTGGATATCATGTATTTTTGGTTTCTGAGGACAGAGTATTTATTGTAGAATGCTGGTCCTGTGCACGGGTGATCGATTGGTGTTTCTCAGAGCTCCTGATCTTTCTCTGACAAGACTAGGAAATGAAAGTTGGAAGTATGCAGAGGTGCTGTGCTGCATCTGTGTTGCCAGCCCAGTGTTGCAAGAAGTGCCGGATCTGCTGCAGTGTTGTCTATTTACATATACACAGCAATGCTCCCACCATCCTTGTGCATCATCTAACCCCTGCCTCACTCAGAAACTATTACTGGAAGCAGGTGGGGGACTTGTTATGGTGCTTCCTGAGCAGCCTGGAAAGGGGTGGTGTGGTTATTTTCTTAGCTTTGAGCATGTGTGCGCAAGTGAAACTGAAACCAAGGTGCTGTGGGTATGGTGTTATGAACCTTTTTTTTTACCAGAGTTTTCACAACCCTGAGTGAGACCTGGATCTTCCAGGCTTAGACTGCATCCTCTTAATACAGAACTTCACATCTGTGAGGAAAATTTGGCTTACCCTGTACATTTGATAAAAATCTGTTTATTCACTAGGCTTCTAAAAGTTAAAGTAATTGTAACACAAAGAGCTCAACTCATCACGGCAGAAATTGTATTCCTTCAGGGAGTAAAATAGCTTGAGGATATTTCCATAGTGAAAAATCTTAGGGGGGAGTAAGATAAGAATCTTCTGTTTTGAATTTTGATTTGGTCCTTTGGTGAAAGCCAGTTTATTCCAGTAGAACAACAAGTACAATGAACATGTCTCTGGCATTGTCACCTTTTTGCTAATGTAGCTGTAATGCTGTTCAGGTTCTTGTGAAAGAGCTGCAAACATGGCATATCTCTAAGGATCTGATTTTAAAGGAAACTGCAGGAATTGGACAGGTTACAGAAAATGGAGATGCAGGTGTTCTTTCAATGCCTGTTTGTTTTTCTCCATCGGTATATACATTCAGTGGAACTTCAGCTCTGTGATTTTCCATGAGCTGGCTGTGCTTTGGTATTTGTGAGGTACTGATAGCCATTTACAAAGGAGACAGAACTTTGCAGACAGAAACGAGGCTTTTTAATGCTGGTTTTATTTTAGTACAGCTGAAGAGTCTTCTCATCTGGTCTGGGTAACTGCATTCCATCAAGCTTCGCCTTAGGGAAGTGGCTAGTAAATAAGAGAGTGGAACTCATAGTACATGTTTAATCTGAGGAAGGGTTGTGATGATGGGTTTAATGCTTATAGGTCAGTTTTCGTTTGTAAATTACTTAGCGTTCAAAAGTGATAATATTTAAAGCTAATTCAATCTAGCTGATTCTTATTCAGCTCAGAAGTTAGTGCATTTCCTCATCACCCAACATTGTTAATCTGGATAGTAGGTCAGGTGTCATAATGTATTTGTCTAGAAAACTAGACATGCCTGGAAGGCATCACAGAAGTTGCTTGGGGATTCAATCGATGACCTTCTGAAAAATTAAGTTATTTAGAAGCAACATATGAGGGCTTTGAGGGCTTCCTACACTAAATGATTCTATTATTTTCTGAATCAGCAAAGTTAATGAAGAAGGAAAAATTCTAATTACTGATTTGGCCTTGTGTATTTAGTCATAACTTTTGACCTTAAGTTTTCAGAAAGATTTCACATATTGCAGATTAAAGCTTCAGTTGCATTAAAAAAAAAAAAGTTTGCTTATTTGCCTTTGATACTCTAGAATTACTTGAACATATAAATAATTTAAGATGTGAAGTAACTTATTATTTTCCCCGAAAGACTTATCTTTTAAATGAATTTGCATCATCTGCTTCAACGAAGATGTTATCTCCATCTTAGCTACTTGTCAAAGGTTAGATTGCAGGTCTTTCATAGAAGGAAAGCTGTTTAGATCTTAGTATTGGAAAATAAAGGTATGTTTTGAGGCTGCGTGCTTAAATGTAGATCTGCACATGTACTCCATCACTTGCAATGGTGATGTCTCAGTTTAAATCTTAACTTGTCATAATGAATAGACAGTTTAGACAGTTTGCACATCAACTGTTTCACCTGGTCATTGAGGACTATAGAACAAAGAAGTACCAGTTTCTCCTTGGTAGGATTTTATGTTCAAAAGGTAAAAGCAAAATTTTAGATACAAAAACTGTGGGTTTGGATGTGCCTGTAGCTTTGAAGCATTCAATGGATGATTTTTCATTTAGTTTTTAAAAAACTCACTACCACCACCCAGATAACAAACAAACAATGGAGAAACTTTCACACAAAATGTAAGAGATACTGGAATTAGCCAAGTGTTGGAGACTCTTGTTAAGAGATTTGACTAAGTGGGTGCCTGAAATCTGGAATGGACAAACCCCTAGACTTTTGAGACCCGAGTTAGAAACTTAAATGCTTGTTATCTTTTCTGACCATCTGCACACTGATTGGCTCAATCCACTAGTTTATTTAGGTATTGTTTAACATGCAGTGTTTCAAAGGAAGGAGAAACAGTTCTTTCAGATTTCTTGTGGGATGACTTGCCCATGAGGGAAGATTTTGGTTTAGTTTAGGCCCTAGTTAAAAACCTGACAGGCATTGAAAAGTCAGGTTGAGGAACACAGGGAATACTTGAAAAAAATTCATAGTAAAACCAAGTTTTGAATCAGTTCTTTTTGAACTTCTTGGTAATGTATGTATTCTTGTGTCATTTCTTGTTGCTCCCCTCTCAAATGCTATTGATACAAAATTTGAACTGCTTCTGTTGCTCAGGTATACATGTTGCTGGGCCCTTAACTGAGCTAGTTCCTCTTTTAAGTGTTGCGCAGTGGATACAGTATTTTCATTAAGGATGATGATCATACTTTGTGTTGTGTGTTTTAGTTCATTTTAGATCTTGCCACTTCTGCATGTTGAGAAGTCTTCAATGGGTTGCATGCTGTTATATATGTTTTACGTAGCAGGCTTTTGACGTTTTGAATTCTGAAGTAGTTGGAATTGCATCTTTTTATCCGTTACAGTTACTAGATTTATTGTCTATTATTAGATTTCACTACTATTTATTTTGCCTCACTTGGGTTACCCTTTTGAGCAGTCAATTTGTGATACTACAGTTTTGGACATTAATCATCTTTGAATGTTTAGATGTGAGCTGGTATAGTGCTTTATGCTGTTTGTTGTGTGTGCAAAATGGCTTTGTCAGAAACGTGCTTGCTATGTTTGAACTGGTGAGATCTTCATGACATAGCCTCTTGATTCTTTTACCACCATCTTCAGTGTTTGAGATATCACATTCTTCTACATTGGTGCCAAAAGCAAGATTGAGTGAAATTCACAAGAGAGAATTTCCAAAGATGACTTCATAAACAGTGCTCAAGTTCCATGGTTCAAGTTCTCTGTAGCCCTACTACATGTTTGCAATTGCTTTTTAAATTGCACCTGTATTCATTTGAAAGTGACTGGCTGATACCATAATTCTTCCATTGGGCATTCTTCTGTTGGGTCTTTACTGCCACTTATAGCAACTCATCCCAACAGCCTCCAAAATGTGTTCAGGTTGTAGTTGTGTTCTTTTTCTTAGTGTACACTAACTCGTTAGCTGAAAACTGGGTGTTTTAAAGTTCGTAGTTCAGTAGTGGCCTGGCTTCCATGGAAAAAATATGGAATGGGCACTGTCAAAGAAGCTTCTAAATAAGTTTTGGGAATTTCAGTGGCTTCTTGGTTAGTGAGTGAATTTAAAATTGCATTCATCAGATGTTCTAGCAAAAAATGCATTTCTGAAAACCTGTACATATTTTTCAGTATTTTTAAAATTTCTTTTCATGTAAGGATGCTTAGATATTTTTGAAGTCAAATTGGATAAAAACTTTAATGCTGCAGTGTGAGTTTTGCAGATAGCAGCGTAGCTGCCAGTATGGTTGTGTTTGATTATGTGGTGGTCTAGGCAGCTAATTAATGCTCTCTTTCCTGTTGTTTGATGTTTTGGCATGCACAAGTTGTTTTTTTTAAGCTGTTGGAGTGCATGCTGTTACCTGAAGAATTATGTTAAAATACAATTTTTTTTTTGTTACTTTGTCACTTTTAAACAAACTGAATACCTGTACCAACATGAACCATATTGAGAAATACTGTCTTAGGAAATTTCAAATATTTCCTTATACATAAAGACTTTAATCTCAACCCTCTAGGATGGTTGCTGTTCTTCCCATTATTCATGATGGAAAGTAAAACTGTAAAAATCTATATTGTGTAGTTTGTTTAAAAAAATAAAGATTTTTGTTATTTTTTTCCAGATTTGGATTTAAACTTGTTACTTTTCTAATAATGAAAGATTGTTCTAAATAGAAATGTTAGGTTTTCTGCTACAGATTCTTGGCATTCAGAACAAAGGCAACATTGTGTGCTAATTGCCCTATTTTTAGAACATGATCAGGGAGCTCAGGTCAGTCCCACAGACAAACATGCAGATATAATTTAGTCCTGATTTTAATTTGTAATTTTGTAGTCCATCTCCTTGGTATGGAGGCTCTTTTCTGCTGAAGGAGTAAACAGGCACTATCTAAAATGCAGTAAAAATACTACAGAGAGGAGTTCAGTATTTGTTGATTGAATCCTTATTTCCTGATTGAAAAAATTAGGGGAAGCTTAGAATGAGTTTTCACGTGAATGAAAACAAATCCTGCAGTTACTAATAGCTGAGTAATAGTATTACTTATATATATTATTCCTCTGTTTTGTTTTGCAAAATTTGACTTTTCCCATCAACTGATATTCTCATACAAGTGTAGAGCACTTAAAGCTAAAACGTGGAAAATGTGTTTTCGTGGTGTAACGTGTGTACATGTTACCCTTTTCCAGCAGGATTTACTTCTCTGACTCGAAGATGATTCAGAAGAGAAACTGGGTGTTCCCTTTATGAAAGGAATATACCTCTCATGTGATGACACGAGTGCTTCCCATCTCAGATATTTAATCTCACATCCACAGCTAGAAGTTCTGAGTGTGTTTTATGAAACACTGCTTCTTGTCTGAGTTTCTTACCCTTTTCTGCTTTGTCAGGACACCTTACTTCAGCTTCTGCTGAAGGTTCTCATATATTGCCATACCAGTTAGCATTTCTGCTGTTAACTGTGCATGCCTTTTGTGCATAGTGGATGAGCTGGTGCTAGCACAGTAAGTTGTATCAAAATGAAGGAATTTGATTTACTGCAAGGGTCCAGTGTCACCTTCATTTTATCGTATTGAGGCATCTGGATTCCTTGCTTCCACTGACCATTAGCTCCTTAGTCTCTACACAGAACTATATATATAAATACACAAGCTTTTATATTAGTATTGTTCTTTATTATATTATACTCCTGTTTTCTGTGCTTGTATTTGGGCAGACAGTTTTAATTATCTATCCTAGATTGGAAAATTTTGTCAGATTTTGTTCCTACATTAACAGTTAGAAATCTTTTGTTAACAGAATAACTTTGAGGCACTAATTAAGGAATTGTCTCTGGAGAGTTCAGTGGCTGATAATCTTTCATCACACAGATGTGGTATCTTGATGTTCTAGCGCTGCTCTACTCTGCTCATTGGATTGAGATAGATTTTTTTTTTATTTTTTTTTTGGACCTTCAGCTTTCCTAAGAAGGCATATTTTTTCCCTAAGGTGAATGATGTAATCCGGTTAACATGTTTATCTGCCATGTTAATCATAGAAACACAGGATTGTTTAGATTGAAAAAGCTGTCTCCTTTAAGACTGAGTCTAGCTGTTAGCCCAGTGCTGCTGTGTTCACTGTTTAACCATGACCCCAAGTGCCACATCAGCACATCTTTTGAGTACTTCTAGGGATGGTATTGCAGCTCTTCTGTAAGCCACTTGTTTCAATGCCTGTCAACCTTTTCAGTGAAGAAAGTTTTCATAGCTAAACATGGTCTAGCATAACTTGAGGCCATCGCCTCTCATCCTGTCGCTTGTGTTAACCTGTGGAAGAGACCACTTCCCTCCCGGCTACAGCCTCCTTTTGGGTTGTAGTAAGGAGTGATGAGGTCTCCCCTCAGGATAATAATACAATATCCCCTTGTTCATGACCAGTTTTCATGCTAGTGGAAATGGATACATGGATTTGATCTCACAAGTGTAGAGGAAACATTTGGTCTTCTGCTTTATTCCCTTTTAAAATGACATTTTTTAACCCGATGCATTATACAATTGCTTCATTCTCCTAGTTACTACTGCATTGTATGATCTTCTGTCTCATAACAATTTCCCTACCCAGTGATTGCTACTACCGTAGCTTCTACTAACAGTTTTGGAATGACTGATGTATTTTTTGGGTTTCGTACCAAGCCATTTGAAGTGTGAAACTCTATACTGTGTACTGTGCATATTTTAAATGGTTCAGTCAGTTTTCACAGAATTGTTTAGGTTGGAAAAGACCTTTAATATGCAGAGCATCTGAGCTCTTTTAAGTTACAAACCTGTGTTAAGAGGTTCTTAGCAAACTACCTTGGACAATTATTTGGAACATCTGCAGTCAAAGAGTTTTCTAATGGACCTCTACATGATTTTAGTTTTTGTTTTCTGTATTTAATGATGATTATGTAAGGAGAAATCTTATGAGTTGCCCTGTAATTCTAGGCAAGAACATCTGTTAGAAGTAACTTCTAGTGAATGTATTGGTCTTGAGTTTGCTAAGAGCAGTGTGTTGTGAGTCTTCAGTGCAAGTTGAACTCTGCTGGTATGATGTCATTTGTCTGGCACCTTTGGTTTCTGTGCACATTGCAAATAGTTTACCAGACTTAATCCTGATGATTTTTTAAATACAACTAGCTGTCCTCAAACTGGACATCTTTTCTTCACTGACATCTGACTTAGTCCACCGCAGAGTTTGTTACCTTACATTGCAGCTTCTGAATCCCACATAGGGCTCATTTGTTTTAGGTATTTTCTGTTAATGTGTTGCTTTCAGTTGCCCAAGGCTTGCCAGGGGCAGGAAAAGCCTGATATGCTATTCTGTGGCCAATTTGACTTGTATTTGTAGTACTCTCAATTACTGACTTCTGAGAAAATCAGTTTGGACAAAGGGTAGTTTCTTTTAAAAATGTGACTTAATAAGGCTTGGCTGTAGTTGGTGCCTGATAGCCTCAAAAACCCCATTTGTGACTCTTGAACAACTCAAAGAATTTCTTTTAATTGCTTTTCCAAGGTAATTGTGTGAGCAATTTGTCTAGAGAAGGGGAAGAGGTGTTTCCTGAAATAGAGGGTGTGGATGCTGTTTGGGGCATGGTATGCTTAGAGATGCTGAACAGCTGAGATGTGTTGTCAGCCTGCCAGCCTTGGGGCTTGTGCAAAAATGCCGTTGTTTTGCTGGACGAACTGTGTCTCAGGAATGTCTTGCTGCCTCAGCTGACTTGCAGCTCACCTCGCTGTGACCTGTCTTCCTGAGGGTGTGTGGCTGTCTGGGTAGTCTAATAATGGTGTGCTTACTTGGGACGCATAAAGCTGATCTGAGAAAAAAAAGGCTTCTCACTAAAGCCTGTGTCCTAGCTGTAACAGGGCTGGTGCCTCTATGCAAATTCAGGTTAGTTTCTGTGTGGGTAAAGGAAAGATTAGGAAGTGCTGAACACTTAGAGTATGTATTTCTATCTTCACTTAGGCAAAATCACTTAGTGAAGACATGACACCCCTTGAAAACTTGAAAGCTCACTTAATGACTAACTTGAGGATGAACACATGAACATTCTGTATGTATCAAACTCCATTTCTTGAAAAACATGACAGTTCAACAAGATCAAGTGTCTGTCGACCATAAGGAAAATAGCAAATAGTCACATGGTTTTGATAAGTTTAAAATTTTAGGGGGGGGCGGGTGTGGTTTGCTAGCTTTTAGTAATTCTGCAGGGTGCACTCAGAACTATGGGTAAGCTGGATTAAGTCTTTTGACCTTTCCATTTTGATAAAGAACATGCTTTCTTGTGATGGCAGGCAGGCTTAAGGTACCTGTATGAAAGAGGTTTTAAATTTTAACCTTTAGGAAACTTGTGCTGTAGGTTGCTTTTCTGTACTTCTGCTTTCTTTTGTAGCATGAACTTCCTATACATTCTCCTTCAAGCCCTGTAAAGATAACTTGCTTTTCTTCTGCATTTTTTACAAGCAGCAAAACATTGTAAATGAAGCCTCTGGGCACCTCTGTATTTGACTGTAATGCAGTCTGCTGCATTCAGTTAGTGGCTGTAGCAGTTCAAGTAATAGGGAAATAAAATATTTTACTAGTAAGGTTTTTTTGCATGCTATCTTTATACAGGGATGTAGGCTACCCTTAATTGTGCTCTTAAGCCTCTTCATGCAGTCCAGAGGCCTAGGCTCCAAGCAGTATCTTAGTCCAAAACAGTTGCCTAGACACTGAGGCTTGAAGTAGAACACCAGGTGTGTATCCAGGTTTGTTATAATCCTGCACTGACAGCTGGTGAATTGATATCTCCCTGGCATTACTTCAGGGAGTGATGCTAGTGGTTTTGTTGCTCACATGCCAAGGTGCAGCTGCTGTTTATCAAATGCACCTATGAATGAACTGGGAAGGACAGCTGTGTCTTATGAAAAGTGGAGTGATAAAAGTTCTGTCCTTAAATATTTAGTGTTGAGGATATATACTGCAAAATAACTACTGCAGTGATCTATTCTAATGTTATAGATTGTGGTATGTAGTGTACTTGAAACTCTGAAGACTAGACCAGGACCTTGAACTGGGCCTTGCACAGAGATAGTGGAGGTTGTTTGCTCTTAAGGAATGCATTTTCTCAGTGCTTTTCTGCAGTGTTTTTGTTTCTGTTCGGGGTTTTTTCTCAGCCAGTAGAGCTGTGTTTGCAGAGAAACTTATGGTTGTTTAAGTAAATGACAGTAAACAAAATGTGATGCAACTACATCTCTTCCATGCTAGTGGGTTGCACAGATTAGCCTAAATGTCTGCCAGCATAGTTTTCTTGGCAGTGCCTTGTAGTCTCCTTACTCAAGAACAGTTGTCTAGAGCTGGCAGATAATTGTCATGACAGACACTAGTATCTCCTCAGTTTGCAGAACATCTTTCAGCTGATACTGAGTTGTGTAAAAAGTGGAGGGAAGATTAAAGGATGGGACATGAAAAAGACTGCTGCAAGGAGAATAGGAAAAATTGGATAAGAGAGAAAAATACCCTAGAAGGAGGCTCTGAAGTTGACAGCTGCTTGATACAGTCTATTTTAATTTCAGAAAAATCTTTGAAGAATGTTGTTCAAAGTCTTTGAGTAAACTGGGCCACAGTTTGAAAACACAATGCTTGCCTGGGTTGTTTAAGAGCAAAAAAGCAGAGGGTCATAACTGCCCACTGCAGTGAGGAGAGAGAGGCAGACGCTGGAGTCCCACGGAGTGCTGCAAGTATAGTCCCACAGTGTAGCAAGATGAATGCATTTAGCATGGTCAGAAGTGATCTTGGAAAGAGGATGAACAGTGAAAGGATGGATAAAAGTTTATGATGACAGGTAGTTGTTCAGAGGTGAAAACAAGGGCCCAGTGAGGAATTCAGTAACGCGAGACTGCTGGTGAAACTTTCTCTGCTACGCATTAGCGTACTGTAGAAAAATCTTAAAGCTGGTCTCTGAGCTGAATACTGTAACTCGGAAACTTGAGTGATTTCTTCAGCTTATGTGCATGGTTTTGGGGAAAATGAGGACTAACTTCTGAAACTAAAATTTGTTATGACATTGTCAAATACCTGCACTTCTGATCCAGTGTGTTTTTTCTGAATGTAATTGAAAGCTAGAAGTGTTTCTGGGGGAATTCTTACCATGTCATTGCTTTTTTTCAAGGTATTGGCTAGGGGCCCTTGTTGGAGATGGGATGGATGCTTCTTAAAGTTTTTAGGCATCATTTGTTCATAGCCAGTCTTCCCTTTGTTCAGGAAAAAATGTTTAAATGAACCATGAAAGTTGTCAGAAAACCTCTAAAATGTTTCAGCTGCTGTTTCATCTAGCCCACTGACTAGGAGAGACCACAGGGTTTGTGCTGCCACTGGTCACACCTTTGTTGAAAGAATTACCTTTTGTTTTATAGAAGTTGAAGCTTTTTTGATAGGGAGAGGAGAGAAAGGAAATGCTGGTGTCTGTAAGGAGCATCACTGTGTTGAATTTGCAGAAAAATGTATGAAAGGCAGGTGAGCTGTGCCTCTTGTGTTCTTTTGCACAGCAATACTGTCAGTCTCCTTGAAATGGTCCTGCATTAAGAACAAGTTAAGAGGAAGCGTGTAAGCAAAAAGAGTATATTTTTCATGGATATAATGTTGTGTACATCAAAAATAATGCTAATTGTTACATTGCTCAAGTAAAACAGGGACCTGTATGTGAGAGTTGTAATTGTTGTATGCTTCCACTTTCTGTAGGTCTTCAGTCCATGCTCTCTTTGAGAATGGTATTCAAAGGAGTTTTTGGAATTGTTATAGGGAATTGTTACATGTGTAAAACTGAAATCACAAAACAAGCAAATGTCATCTGAATAAAATGAGTCAAGAATATTGCTGTAATTCCTCTTACTGAATTGTTAGATGTTCTTTGGCTTACAGCAGTACTGCCATTCTATTTATTAGCAAATACTGTATTATTTTGCCGAAAAAGATGGATAAGTACTTGGTTCTCTAGTTTTTCTGCATATATTAGGGAATTGAATCTTTTTGATTACATTCTAGATCTTTATTTGGCACTGTGAAAATTATGGTCCTAAATGAGGACATGAGATACTTTCTTTGCATGTAATTGTTGGGAAGTGGTTATGACACCAGAAAAAATATATTTAGATTATATTTACATAAAATGTAGGTGTTTAATTCTGAAGTTTAGATTCTAGCATGTTTCTTCATATTGACTGTTAATATCCCAATCTTACTGGGGTTACGTTTCTGCGTTACACTTTGGGCATATCAAATGCGGTTTTCACTTTTTCTGGATCACATCCATCCAACACTTTGCTAAAATTTGCATTTGAATGCATTGTAAGGAGTTGAAATTCCTGAAGGAAACTTTACTTTGTCTAGCTTACAGGACATCAGGTAAAATCGAGACTCTAAAGTGTTGATTTCCTTGCTTTCTGGGCCAGTGAAATATTCCTGGTATTTGGAGCCTCCTGAATTACTGGCAGATGGTAGCAACAGGACTGTTTTCTTATGAATAGTATTGTCTTAGATTTCAGGTTACCTAAAGCATCTTGGAGACTCTAGACTACCAAGTACTGTTTTGCTGGCAGAAAATATTACTCATAATATATTTGAGAATATAGGTTCTTAATGGTATGCAAGATTTGCAGTAGTCTCAATATCAAATGTTTCTAGTTTCTGTGTATGGAATATGTTTATGATTTTACTGAGATATTTAAGAAAATCGTGATCATTTTGAACATGGGAATTAGTCACATTAAATAGCCTGACACCTGGCATAATTTTTTTTGGTAAAATCTTGGCAATATTGTGGCTGTTCTGAGGAGCTATTTGGATTTGTTTTGTCAAGTTGGGATTAAAAGTATAAAGCCACAAAAAGGTATCTACGTTCTTAAATTGTTTTCACAGAATTCACAGAATGACTAGGTTGGAAGAGACCTTCAAGATCATAGAGTCCAACCCACGCCCCAGTACCTCAACTAGACCATGGCACCAAGTGCCAAATCCAGTCTTTTTTAAACACACATTCAGGGTTGGTGACTTCACACCTCCCCAGGCAGACAATTCCAGTACTTTATCATTCTTTCCATGAAAAAACTTCTTCCTAATATCCAACCTGTATTTCCCTTGGTGCAGCTTGAGACTGTGTCCTCTGGTTCTGTCAGTTGCTGCCTGGAGAAAGAGACCAACCCCCACCTGACTACAGCCACCTTTCAGGGAGTTGTAGAGGGTGATAAGGTCACCCTGAGTCTCCTTTTGTCCAGGCTAAACAGCCCCAGCTCCCTCAGCCGTTCCTCGCAGGGCTTGTGTTCCCAGCCCCTCAACAGCCTTGTTGACTCCTCTGGATGCACTCAAGTGTCTCAAAGTCCTTCCTAAACTGAGGGGCCCAAAACTGGACACAGCACTCAAGGTGTGCCCTCACCAGTGCCGAATATGATTTACTGGAAATGAGGAAACAGTTACCAGCAGCCCTTTTGCTTCAGTTTTTCTCAGGTTATATTCCAGTTTTATAATTGGGGCTATTTTTCAGTCAGTGATAGTAGTACAGTCCTAAGATCCAAAACTCAGCATGGCCTTTTGCTGGTACTTGGTACTTCAGTTTATGTGAGTGGATCTATAGGTTCTAAATCAGAACAAAGGTTTTGCAAATATTTCTATATGTTTTAGACTGAGAGCTCAATGTGTGCAAGGGAGATGTAATATGTATTTATTGTGTTTCATAAAGTTGACATAGTTTGCGTTTCTCTTAGTATTATGACGCGTGACCATAGAGTTTATAACTGAAATCTAGTGCTGCTGTTCTTATGTGTTGTTGTTTTGTTTTTTTTTCCCTAGTGTTTGAAATCTAGCAGAATGGCAGACATAGACAAGTAAGTAAAATCTGTAGGTTACTGAGGCTCTGAGTGTGTCCTGTGCTGTACTTGAAATGGCTGGGCTCTCCAGATAGTGGATAGGCAGGGTTTAGATACTGACCTTGAGCACTGTGGAGAGACATGAGGTTTATAGCATGTGGGAGAAAAGCTTGTGTTGCTCATGATAAATGGATTTGTGATCTTAATTGTAAGTAAATATAAAAGCGGAAGAAGGCATGAGTCAACTTCCTATGTTAGTTGGAATTCTGGAGGGGAAAACCAGATAATATTGCCCATTCCTATGGCATTTGAAGTATAGTTTAGGTGATCCTACCTGCAGTTCTCAAGGACTGCACATCTTAAGGAAAATATGTGGAGCAGAAGGAGGCTTTGACTGGTTGATAAAAACAGGACATGGAGTTTTTTACAAAAGGAAACTTTGTAATTCTGGAAAGTTGCTAATTAAACTGTTCTGGGATTTTCAAAGGTGAAACTTCTGTGAAGATAAATTTGGCTTTGTTTGGCTATTAAGATTTGTTTGTCATAGATCAGAAGACAAAACAGTTTTTTTTCTGCTCACATAATCTCTAGTTTGAGCTCTTTAAGCTCATTATAGTACATTATAAAATTAACTTCTTGATGCTGTTATTAAATATTCCTAATAGCAAAGAGCAGTCTGAACTTGATCAGCAGGATATGGAAGATGTTGAAGAAGTAGAAGAAGAAGAAACTGGTGAAGATGCCAACAGCAAAGGTAATGTTGAAACAAAGAGTTTCTAAACCTCTAAGCATATGTACTTTCTTGTTAGTGTTATAGTTTAAAGGCTTTTACTGCAAAAAACCCAGGAAGCTGTAAAATAATTTCAGAAGTACAACCGTATTTACATTCTGAAGCAAGGACTTTTTTTTCAAATTGCGTGATTTTTATCAGTTGTCTGCAGTTACTCGTTTTAGTCGTGGTTAATTCCAGGTTCAGGCAGTGCTGGCCACCTGTATAATTGGAAAAGGATTATTGTGGATATGTGACTGGATTATTTCAAAACTGAAAACAGTTAAAAACTTCATGCATATGAAGCTTTGGGTATAAGAAAATAATGTGCATATATATCTCTTACTTTTGATTAGTTGCTAATAATTTACTGCTGAGTTGACAGTGAACAGAACAACAGATCATGCTTAGTGTTACCACTCTTGAAATTAATAAATCCTTTTTTATCCCTCCTTCAACAAAAAACAAGCAAATATCAAAGTGCTTGTTTTTTCAGTGCTGAACAGTCTTACTCATGCTTTGTATTTAAAGTGTGGGGGCACAGATGGAATCTAAAGAGCAATTAGCCAAAAGAGAAATAACTAATAATCTCTGCAATAAAATTATTTGGACTGCTAATAGTGCCGTGTTACATGTTTGCTTGAACAGAATAATAACAGTGAAGTAGAACATTTTGCTCAAGATGTTATGCTTTGCTAATCTATTGAAAGAAGTGTTTTCAAAAGTGGATTACAAAATTTTGGAGAACACAGTCATTAGCAGAAGTAATTAAATGGCATACAGTAATTAAATGGTAAGTATTCAGGTGTCCCACAGAACCTATAGATGAATAATGTGTATTTTCAGTGATTTCCCAGCTACTATAGGTCAGAATCAGAGGGGAAGTTATACTCTAGGAATTCTGCAGGGAAATTGGATTTTATAGATCAGAAACATGTTTTGGTAGTAGGGGAACTTGACAATTCTTCATGTGTGTTCTGCATCTGTAATTCTTGCTTGTCTAATTTCCTTTTTTTTATGCAAAATTCTTTTAAGTCCAAAAGATGCACTTTGTGGTTACATAATTTTATTTTTTAATTTAGCTCGGCAGTTGACTGTGCAGATGATGCAAAATCCTCAGATTCTTGCAGCCCTTCAGGAAAGACTTGATGGTCTGGTAGGAACATCTGCAGGATATGTAGAAAGGTACAGCATTTATTTTGTATGATCAGTGTTAAAATGTTTCTTTTGTTTTCTGAACTGTGTTGTCTATGGCATTAGTAGTCAAACTACTGTGTTGCTCAGATGGCAAAAAAACTAATATAGTCTGTAGTGCATCTCAGAATTGAAGAATTTTTATTTGGGGTTTCTTGAAGAAAATAATACTAATATTTACAGAGGCTGATGTTTTTCTCTGCAGTTACAGTATGTCACACTTCTTAGGATACTTTACTGCTCCTTGGAATCTTTTGCCTTGGTCATGAAACATCAGTTATTTAAACTGTAGACATATACTTGGAAGCCTGGTGTCTCTAATAGAGTCATTTTATGCTTAGACTGTAACCATTAGCTGATACAGGAATGTTATTAGCAGTACTTCGTGTGGTTTTCTCGTGTATCAGAACTTGCTATAAATTCTTGCCCAAATGATCTGTAGTTGATCTGCATTTATGAGGCCTGCAATAATTGCTTTCCTTATACACATTTGTAATACAGTGGCTCATTTAGCAAACCAGTTCTGACTCACTTTGGGTCAGACAGTGTGTTTGAAGACAGTGCTACCAACTGCTGAGCTCAGTGAAACAAAGCAGCAAATTTTGAAGATGAAATTTTTAACAAAGAATAACTCAGCTGTCATAAACGTTTTCATAAAACCAAACAAATTAATGGTGAGACCTTTCTTAGTTGTACTCAATACTATGATTTTACTTCATTGTTCACTGATAATGTAGAACTTGTTTTTAGAATGAAGATATACTGCACAAATTTCTCTCATGATTTACCAGGTGTTTGGAATGCTCTGGTTCTAACTGTGGTTGAGCCTCAGTGCTCTTAAAGGATTTCAGTCTCATTGGAGAAATTGGTTGCATCTTTGATTTAAACTTCTAAAGCTTAAAACAGAGTGTGAAATGTGTTGTGGTACAAGTTGGTTAACTTGTAAGGGGTCTGGTTAAGGAGAGATCAATATGTACTTAAAAGTGTACTGTTAGTAACACTTCTGTCTCTGAATTTTTCAGCTTGCCTAAAGTTGTTAAAAGACGTGTGAATGCTCTCAAGAACCTTCAAGTTCAGTGTGCACAGATTGAAGCAAAGTTCTATGAGGAAGTTCATGAGCTGGAAAGAAAGTATGCTGCTCTCTATCAGCCCTTATTTGACAAGGTATTTGCATGGTACTCTGATTTGTACTTTAAAGCTTCATCTAAAATAGAAGACAATATAAAACCAGAAAACTTACTCATGGTCCGAATTACTTTGGTCTCATATGTGTCCCTTCAATTCAGTTGATACAGTTTTGCCATCCAAGTGAATATCAACTAAGATTAATAGAGAGAAAAGTCTGTGCCATAATTACCAAAATGACATCAGTATATCAGACCTCATTTTAATTCAGCAAATGTCAGATAGTACCGTAACTTTTGTGGGACTTCGGTGTTTATTTTAGTGTGTTGAAAGCCTCCTAACTGCTGAATCTGTCTTCTAGAGCCAGAAGAAAAGGTTTTGATAAGTAGTTAATGTATTACTAATTGTGTAATTTAGGATTAGGGATTTATTGGTTAGGGCATTGCTGATTGCAATGACTAGGAAATTTGAAAATCTTCTTGGTTTAATCTTCCAGCGAAGTGAAATCATCAATGCTATTTATGAACCTACAGAAGAAGAATGTGAATGGAAAGCAGATGCTGATGAAGAAATTTCAGTGAGTATCTCAATTGGTTCTCATCAATATCTCAAGCTTTAGCATGAAACAAGATTCAATAAGCTGAAGTTTTAAAAAAATCAGGTTTGTAATGATTACTTGGTATTAATAATGATGCTAATTCTTAATGGTTGCTTAAAGCATCCACATTACACTTAATCATACTGGTATCAACAAAGACCTGATGAAACTCATGGGCACCATTAAAATTAAGGAAACCAAATATTTTTATTTTCCCAAGGAGGAAATGAAAGAGAAAGCTAAGCTTGAAGAAGAAAAAAAAGATGAAGAAAAAGAAGACCCTAAAGGAATCCCTGAGTTTTGGCTGACAGTATTCAAGAATGTGGACTTGCTCAGTGATATGGTTCAGGTAGGTGGTGGTCTAACCTTGTTTAAAGTTGCATTGGTAATTAATCCAAGTGTCTTTACAAAAGAGTGGAAACACTACAGTGTCTGTTGGAGAGCAGTAATGGAACTGTTATTTGGATGTCATCTCTGGTAACATTTTCAAGTGAAAGTACAGAGCACTGAAATACTTCCTTGTTGTTTTATGTTTCGAGCCTATTCTACAATACTAATAAATTTTCGGTGCTTACAGAAGTGTGTGTGAAAAGTGTATTAGACATTACTAAAAACTGTACATGGTGTTTGCATGGGTTTTGATTGTGTACTGTATTGGGGACTGTACACAGCCATTGTTGCCATCTGCTGGTCATGTTAGTGAAAGAATTTCAGTGTTGTAACAAGGGTTTTTTCCCTAATGAAAACTTGTTCTAAACATGGCTTTTTATCTCTGTGAGGCCTTAAATCTGTGTATAATTGAATGTTATGAACATTTAATACACTGTGTTTTCTCTACAGGAACATGATGAGCCTATTCTGAAATACTTAAAAGATATAAAAGTGAAATTTTCAGAAGTTGGACAGCCTATGGTTAGTTTGACTTATTAAACAAGATTATTTTTATGTTATCTTAAGAATTATTTGTATTTTAGCAACATGGTCTGTGATAGCCAACTGTCCTGTGGAAATCATGAGAAAATAGCTGCTGCTTCTGAGAAAGCAGTATAAGGTCTAGTGCTAATCTTTCACCACCCTGTGAATAAATGTGTACTAAATTTAACCTTCGGCTTCTGATGAGATTGGCCTTAATATCTAATAACTTAAATTTCACCATTGCATTTTGATACATTTGGATACTTTTTATGTAACTGCTGTAATTTCATATATTTCCCTGGCAGAAATCAAACTGTTTTCTAAGTTCTAGTATTTTTAAATTTAGAAATTCTCCCTTTACAGTAGTACCAGGAAAGCTGTGTGCTGGGAGATCTGTCGTTTTTGCGTGCAGTATAAGAAAGTGCAAGGTCAAGTAAATGAAAAGATTTGAAGATGTATTGTACAACTTGGGTAGCAAATACTAGAATAAGTTATGGATGTATTGGAGAAAGGCATATTCTGTTGCATGTGTATTGTTTGGATTTAGGTGTTCAGATGTTAAAGGTGTTTGTAAATAACTAAACTTACTGTTCTTCAATTCTTTTTAAGAGTTTCACATTAGAATTTCATTTTGAACCAAACGACTACTTCACAAATGAAGTGTTGACAAAGACTTATAGAATGAGGTCAGAGCCAGATGATTCTGATCCCTTTTCCTTTGATGGACCAGAAATCATGGGTTGTACAGGGTAAGTGCTAATAGATAGCTTTAAGGCAATATAACAGTTTTTACCTTAGCATTCTCCTGCTGTAGAGTTTTATAGCATCTTGGCGACGTGCTGGAAAAGATACTTCCCCTAGTAATTTGTGAACAACTCGTTTGACATGAGTTTTTTAGTTTTTATCAATAATTTCGATGCAATATAGAAAAACACATGATTTGTATTGCATAATTCATAAGCATATATATTATATAGGCATATAAATTAAAAGTGTAGTCAGCATTTATTTAGAAATACTGTCCTGCAATCACTAAAGGCAAATTGAAAGGTGGATTGTAGTATCTTTTGGTAGGCCTGGATAGTTTTTGCTAGTTTGATTGCTTCTTTTAATCTTTTTGTATTTCTGATATGCAGCATTTTGGGGAGTTATTTCAGATTTACTTTTTATATTGCAGTTGTCCATTTTGTTTTAGAAGTGTCGAATGTTTGCCTTTGAATTTGTCTGTTTGAGAAATGGAGAATAGTTATCATAATTCCAGGTTACTCATTTTAAAGAGCTGTCTCACTCCTTTCTTAGTGAAGTCTTCTGTTTTAAGTTATTTAAGTACTCTTTTCTCTACATGTCCCTTTTTTTGTGAACAGAGGGACGAGAGAAAACTATGTTGTACATAATTATTCTTATGAGTACACTTAGGCCTGTTCAGTAGCTTTTGTGTTCAAGTCTTTAATGTTCTGACTGCTCTTCTGAGTGATATCAACTAAGTTACAGCTTATCACTCCATAGTCAGTGTTGGTTTAACTTTTAAATTAATCTCCAGTTGCTTATACTGACTTATTTATCTCTTTATTTCCCAGTCACTTAAAATATTTTGCAAAGTCTTGTAAGATTTAGTTTTAAGTGATTGGGTAGCTTTGATTAAATTGTTTTTGTCATCCCCAGTTTGGACTGGTTTGAAAATCATGAATCTTGACAGAGTTTCTGCTTTTGTTAAAATTATTAACTTGTAGACCTTGTTTTCTCTTTTAGCTAAGGCAGCCCCTTCTTGTCCCAAAGCAACTCACTCCCATTTCTTTGAGTCTGTAAAAGAATCTAATCAGAAGCTTCTGCAAATTCAGTTAGTTTCACTGATGTGACTTTTTCATTTATGTGTCTCTGGAATGCTTTAACTGTTAGAGAAGCCTGTAGGCGTGATTTTGCTCTGTAATCAGGATAGAGTTAAAAACCCCCAAAATAACAAAACCCAAACAAACAAATAAAACACAAGAAGACAAAACCCTCACAAACAACTCAAAATCAGCCAAAAACTAGATGCCTGCTTTATGCATTGTTTTAAGGACTTAATGGTTATTATGACAGGTGTGGTGAACTTTGGCATATTACTAACATGCCCAAATATGACATTACTTTATAATGGATGTGTGGCTCTAAAAATAGTGCAGTACTGGTTGTTTATAGAAAACTATGCAGTACTTGGTAGCTAATGAAAATTAGCATTTCAGAGATTGAGTGGAGATGGAAAAACTGGATGGAAATAATCCTAAAATGACCCTGCTACTTTGTTCTCAGGCTATAAACTAATGAAAATATAGCACTGAATAATTACCTTAATATTTTCTCTTTCCTGTCTCTCTTGCAGTTGTGGTAGTCTCAGTAAATACTTGTAACAAGGGGATTGGTATTAAGCTGCAGGTGGTTGTGGATTTTTTCATGTAATTTGTTTTTTATTTACTCTTTAGTTGCCAAATAGACTGGAAAAAAGGAAAGAATGTTACTTTGAAAACCATTAAGAAGAAGCAAAAACATAAGGGCCGTGGAACAGTCAGGACAGTGACAAAAACTGTTTCCAATGACTCATTCTTCAACTTCTTTAGTCCTCCTGAAGGTAAGCTGAACACTAGTTTACATGTATTAACTTTAAATATAGAATGTATCTCACTCACTTGTTTCTTCTGTTCTTTTTTTTCTGCAGTACCTGAAAGTGGAGACCTGGTAAGTTGGCTTATTTGAAAAATGATGGTGGAGCATTTATGAAATTTTTGAGTTTGTTAAACAGCCTCAGCTTTAATTGCTCCTGTCTTTAACTGAGACTCCTTATGAAGACTAGTATGTATTTGAATTTTCTTTTTTAGAAGGAGTGTTTTAATTGGATGGTAGAGTTTAGTTTAGTTAACTTTAACAGTTTATACTTCCTGAAAGCTACCTTTTGAATTGTTAACAGTTGTAGAAATGTAGTGATCTACATCATTAGTCTTCAGTTTAATGGGTGATGTAAGTCTCTCCCTCAAGACATTCTTTGGATGATTTTATCTAATGGATGAATGTATCCAGTTTGTGTTTTATTCCTTAAAAATTTCTCAAGCTGTTGACTCTTGAAGAAAGTAATAAAACAAGAACAGAAAACTGCAAGAGCCTGCGTTTCTCTGGTCACTATGGCAATAGTCCATGTTTTGTAAGGAAAAAAACTACCAAAAATCCTTAGCAGTAGGGAATATATTATGCAGTTTGAGTGAGAAATATGAAATTTAAACTTCCAGAAGCGTGTTGTTAGAACTCTAGTTGGCATGGACACCAAAAGCTTTATGTTTATATTGTTTAGAAAAACAAAACCCAAAAAGAAGTCTCTTGAATTGAAAAGGATTTCTCAGATGGGAGACAGCAGATCACTTGGTATGAAAACAAGAGTAGTGAAAGTCTGGGATTGGATCAGAGAGCATTTTTAGGTGTCCAGGTGTTTAAATAGTGGCTTTGTCTAATGGGAATCAAGGAAATGCGCTGTAGGAATCAGAAGTAGGTTGTAAAATCTTTAATGTTATAGGCTCACCTGGATTTTGTTCAGTTCTTTACAAGTTTTGTGTATATGAACTGTGAAAGTCTGTGGCACTTAAAGATTATAAATCATCTTTATACTTGGAACAAAAGAAACTTCAGAATTTTATATAATTAGGCTTACTGAAGAAGCAGCTTCTCACTGTATAATGTAGGTGGGCTGTTGAGAGTCTCAAATTTGGCCCCTCAGTTTCAGTTCTGTAAAGGAGCTCCTGGAACAAAAAGAAATCAGTAATTGCATTTGTGTAAATCTGGCCACATCAAAATCATGTAACTTGTGTGTATGTGTCAAAAGTAGTTACCATCTTACAGTTTAGGAAATAATATTGTTTTATGCAGGATGATGATTCCGAGGCAATCCTTGCTGCAGACTTTGAAATAGGTCATTTCTTGCGTGAACGTATAGTCCCCCGGTCAGTACTGTACTTCACTGGAGAAGCTATTGAAGATGATGATGATGATGTAAGTATGACTAAAAACCTTGAAATAATGCTCTTTAAAGACCTTGGGTAATTTCTTACATTGGTACCTTTAGAATGGGGTGTACCAATGTTAGTTGCAGCAGAGCTTCCTTCAGGAAAGAGCAGCATAAAAATAAATCATCTTTGAAGTAGCGACTTCAGAGTTTTGTGGTAAAAGCAGTGGTAGAAGCTGATCATCTAGAGGATGTCATAGTAACATTTTGTGTATAAGGCATTCTTAGAGAAGTCCACCCAATACTTTGTGGAACTGTAATGAGCTGTCAGAGAACAAATGAAACTGTTAATCTAGCTGCTTAGCCTATTCTTTGTGCTTACAGTGGTATTGTGCTATGAGGTTTTAGGAGATTCAAGACTCATCCTTTCAAAAGTACTCTCTTAGTAAAAAAAAAAAAAGCTAGATAAACACATTCAAAGCATGCCAGAATAATCAAATTCTGCAAAAGCTTAAGTGTTTTAAAGAGCTAAGCTTGAAACTGACAAACTGCAAAGCCTCAGGACTTTATACAGGTGTAAAACATTTTTCTGTCGCTGCCTCCCCTCAAACAAGGACAGTTTGACTGTTAAGATGACTTAGATATGTCCTGTCTTAAAAATATTTTTAGAATCTAAACCGTTGGCCCTTGTTGCAAAGGCTTGATTGGGGCTGTGGAGAAGGGAGGTACTGACAGGATGGGTTGCCTTGGGCTCCACTATCTTCTGCCATCCCCAAGTGGTACCGCAGTGGAAGCATTTCCTCTGGGCTGCATGGAACAGGGACAGTCTGCTCTGCCAGAGCTCACCAGGGGAAGTTGAACATTGCTTGTGCTGATGTAAAAAGTATTCTTACATCTGACAGACACAGGAGCTTCTGGGTTCAAATTGAAAGAGACTAGGTTTAGATTAGATACTAGGAAGAAATTCTTTACTGTGAGGGTTGTGGGACACTGGAACAGGTTGCCCAGAGAAACTGTGGATGTCCCATCCCTGCAGGTATTCAAGGCCAGGTTGGATGAGAATCTGAGCAACCTGGTCTAGTGGACCAGGGTTTTCCTGCCCATGGCAGGGTGGTTGGAGCTAGATGTTCCTCAAGGGCCGTTCCAACCCAAAGCATTCTATGATTCTCACAATATGGAGTGGTCTCTGAAATCTGCTTGAGCTATAAATGGCTGCATTTATGATGCTATCAAAACTATTTATTTTTTCTCCTAGTATGATGAAGAAGGTGAAGAGGCAGATGATGAGGTAAGAGTACATGCCCTTGGTTCAAATGATTTTGCTGTTGTAGTTTGTTATATGGAGTTCCTTTAGTCTTTGAGTCCTCTGGACACTTAAGTATAAGAATTTACTTCTGAGATAAGATAGAACATATTGTTTTGTGGATCTTAGATGAATAATTAAAAAAACCAAACAAACAACCTGCAAGAGAACAGCAACAAAAAAACCAAGCCAAGCTAAGACAACGCTTAAGGTATCTTAAAAATTAAGCTGCTGCTGATGTCAAAAGATACGCTTTATGGGGGATAAACTAATACAATATATATAACGTAAAGTGGTAATTAATGTATTTCTGAGTACAATTTAATCTTAATTTTCATGAAAATGGCTCAGGAAGTTGAATGTGGATAAGCTAGAGAAATACTAAGTGTTTTCTTACAGGAGGGAGAAGAAGAAGCAGATGAAGAAAATGATCCTGATTATGACCCAAAAGTAAGGAATTAAAATGAATGTTTAAAGTTTGTGTATGCTTACAGACATTTAAAATTTTATGTGTGTTGAATCTTGATTTTAGTTTAGCTCTTAAGCCAGTAGTTCCTGGGTGAGCATGTTTTGTTTTGAGGCTGTTTCAGTCCTAATTCTGACAGACTCGAATTGGTAGAGAAACTTTTACAAAATTTTCTCTGGGAGTCATTTTTTAAAAGCAACTTTTGGCTTTAAGTACTGAGGTTAGTCAGGCTTGGTTTGCTACAACCTTGTGTTTTATCAAGTTGCTGCATAATGATGAAAATTGCAAAATGGTTGTAAGGACATGGAGAGAACTGTGTCATCCAGCTTCAGTTTTTGGGGACTTGCTACAAGCTGCTCTGGCACAGGTTTTTCCAGCAGAATACAAAATAGGCTCTTTCATGTTAAGTAAATAGCAAGTCTTTCATTGTTTGAGGTATCAGAAGTCAAGGTTCAGGAATGCATCTACAGCCAAGTCCTAAAATGTGATCATCCAAGAGCAACAGGGAGCTTTCTCATTCCATGGGAAGGGAAAATCACTAATCAGGCTGGAAAGACGATTGTCAGCCACTCAATTCATAGCTTTTTAATAGCTGAGGGAAAGGTACATCTGGCCACCTGAAAGCATCTGATGTGGTAGGTGAAGGTTGCAGTCATGAAGTCTGAAGTGCTCCAAAATGCATGCTATTGAAAGGGCTTCTAATTTCAAATGAGTGTTTTTCCGTAGGAAAGGTTTGAGCTACTGCCAGAGTACTGTTGAGAAAATTATGTAATCTTAGCATTGTACATAGGCAGGGTACAAACTTGTAATCAAAGTGTATAGCCATTTTGGTGATGTTTGATCTGCTATAATGTATGCAAATTGCATCCTGGTCAAGAAAGTTTTGGAATCCAAATGAAATAGCTGTAAGTTGGACTTATTTCCACCATTTCAGATTGCTTTTCTCAGTGAAACTGAACTGAGAAAGAATCCTAGAATAGTTGTCCAGACCAAGGAAGATAGTGGAGCAAAACCTGCAAATGAACTCTGTCTACCCAAAAACTTTTGTGAATTCCCATATTACTGTGACATATTACTGGCTGTCTGTTTCAAGAACAGAAGAAATTTTCCATGTTAGAATTTTTTAACAACTGGAATTTATTGCAAAAGATGCTTCCAGAGCATTAGGAACTGTGATTTGACATTTTTTGGCATTGCTCTACAGTGTGTTCTGGCATAAGGCCATGTTCTTACTACTGCCCATTGGAAGTTTCTTTTGTCTCAAACTGTGAAGAGGGTCTGCATGCTTCTTCTGAGCTGGGTTGTTCGTTACTGCACATCACTCTTCTCCTTTTTCCAGTTACAGTGTCTCTTAGAATACTTCACCACAATTAGTTCTCAACCGGTTTTTGTTCTGGATTATATCCTGATGTGCTGACAAAGCCAAAATAAATGCAGTGTTGATATTGCTGCATCCAAAGACAGTAGTGTTGCTAATGCTAGACAATTAGTGCAAGGGAAAAGATGGAAGAACTTGAATATTGCAGCTTGAGAAAGCATGCTTAGCAGTATTGATAGTCCTTTTAAAATCCTGATTTCTCTAAAGTCATATTTCTTTTTTTCTCAACAGAAGGATCAAAACCCAGCAGAATGCAAGCAGCAGTGAAGCAGTGTGTCTGTGGCCTTGAGGATTACCTGCACTGTAATAGCCTAAACACAACTATTAGTTACTTACAGCCTTATGTTTTGTATCTTGGTAGAATTAAGTAACCAATTTGTTAAAAAAAAAAGAAATTGAACACTTAAGAACCAGTTTAAAATGTAGGTTCAATCTACCTAGCATTTTAACAGTGTAATTTTCTGCCAATATGTAGAATGCAGTAAATGCCCTAAAGCATGAATGTTAATTCATTGCTACATAGTTTGGTTCTTGTGAAGTCTTTGTCATGTAGCTATTAGACTGCAGCTGTGAAGATGATCAGAACTGTTAACTGAGACCAATATTTGTTTAGAGAAAATTCTCCTCTGAAGAACCAACCAAAGTATTTTTTCTGCCCAGTAGTCTGAACGGGTTTGAGTCTGCTTGCACTAGCTGTGCCTTCATTACTTTGTTATAGAAATGGCAGTGAGTTGTACTAACTAGGAGATGATGATGCATTTTGAATTTGACTACTTGAGAAGACTAGTATAACTTGTTTAATTTCCCAAAAAGACCACATTAAACATTCATAACTGTCAGCTTGTTTATGCTATGGGTTTTGTATTTTATGTGACATAGTGATCTACAGAAGAAACCTAGTCATCATATTAAGGTTATTGTTTACCACAGGGGTGTGAATAAAACCTAGTATTTTCAGAAGCTAGTCTTGTTTTATTACTTGTGTATCTGCATGTGTAAACTGGTAATGCATATCTTACATGCTGCAGTTCATGTTTTACTAGAAACAAAAGCTTATAATTACTGAAAAGTAAATTATATAGCATTTGAAAAACAAACACAATAGTTTGGAAAGTTTGATCCATACTTTGCACTTGCAGTGTGATACTTGTGAATCTGAGCTTGATGTTTCAGTGATTGGTCCACACTGCCATTTTAGAGAAGACAAGTTCTTAGAAGGGCTAGATCTGATAAAGGACTTCGGTATTACTATGCCTGACTCTAAGGCATTGCCTATTAGTATGAAATCTGGAGCAAAGTGCCTTGGATTTTCAGTCTGTGTAGACAGAGCTAGGTGGCCTGAACAAAACATGCCCAGCAGCCAAAGGGAGTGCTGGAAACACATGGCTGTATTCTAGTTTGTCCTCACTGTATCAAGCATCTACGAGGAAACAAACCCAAAGAAATACTGCTTTCTTCACCTAATGTTATGTTTGCACATTCTATTTCATTCTTTGTCCATATTGGATATTTTTGTCAGTTGAAACACATGGGCTAGAAGATCTTTCTTGTCTTGTTCTGACCTTGCCTCTAGCCTAGCAGTGGAGGTGCTTGAGGAGATGGAGATTTAAACATGCTGAGCTGAAAGAGGCTATGAACTGATGTATTCTACCTGAGTTTTCCCAGTCAGTAGCATGCTACTGTACTCTGTGCTGTCTTGTCTTTCACACAACTCTATGTATATTCTGATCTTCTAAGCAAGTAGATGGCTTTTTCAGGGATGGAAGGCTCCTTGTAGTCTTGGAAAGAAATGTCCAGCTAGCCATGGATCTTTTTCTGCAGTAGCTACTTTTTTTGTGTCACTCACACACTTAGCTATAAAAGTTTGAAAAGTGCAGGGCAAGCAGGAGGCAATGACCACATGAGGAGGATATGGCTGGTAGAAGAGTTTCTGTAGCATGTCTCTTGCCTGAAGGGTAAGTAATAGAGAATGGAGCTTATCCCAAGTGCCCTTCTAAATCCTCAGCCCCCCTCAAGAAGATGTGGGTCTGGTGTCCTTTGACTAAACTGTTTTAGTTTTGTTAATGATTTTTCTTTTTAATTCCTAAAGGCTTAAATACCATACTGCTTCATTTCAGAATCCCTGTCAGGGTTCAACTGCCTCCTCTCCGGCTATCCATGGATTTGGGAGAAGGAGCTTGTTATCTATAGCTGTATGTAAAGCAGGACCGTTGTAGTGATCTTGGGTGCTTTTTAGGTAACACAGATCATAGCATGGAAAAAGCAGTTACAAAAGGTTAACAACCACTCTCAGTAGCTATGTCTTAAAGTAGGCGTTGGTTGTGTTTTTGTGGTATCAAAATATACTTATCCTTTGAGGCACTGACCCTGCCAGGTGTCTGGGTTTCACATGGTATCTTCTCTAAACATCTCCCAGGGTTAAGTTTAAACTTGAGGTCATGTAGAGACCAAACTGATGGTATATTCTGAGCTTGAAAAGACATTAAGATGGGGCTTTGGGGTTCATACTTCTGGACATGGGAGGTCTCTGAAGTCCTTACTTAGATCTAGCCCATTTTTGCTAACAGCATCTGTAATTGTATTTTAAAAAGAAAGTGAACTGTTAAAAGTTGTAAGTTTCAAAATCACTACTTGACAAATTTGGCTTGCTGTTTGATTATTTTCTCGTTTAACACCTTCATAACATACAATGGGATAAAATATTTGAAAAGGTGAGTTGTTAGATGTCAAAGCACACCTGCAGCCTGCAAGATCCAGGGTCATGAATACATCCTATTGACAGATTTTTGGTAAGCATCTCTCCAGATCGACATGCTAGTTATAAATCAGCAGTTCTTGTGCTCTCCAGACTGCAGCAAAAAGAAGAATATAAATGAGGTGCCAGTTCTTATGGCATTGGTTAAATTAAAACTGTTCTGGTGCTTACTGTAGTTTTGTTATCAATGACACTCTTGTTTAGCAGTTCTGAAAGGCAGTATGTAGCAGGAACATTAAACTTTCAACATTGATTGGAGTGTTGTGACTCATTCTTTTCACTTTTCATTTATACCAGGAATAGAGAATCTCCTCATTTAGTATTTGAGGAGGGTAACTTATCTTGTTAACAGGTTCAGGCTGGGAAAATGCATCACTGAAATAGAAACTGCTGTCTTTGGCAGCAGTTGCAGAAATGCACCATAATTTAACACCTGTGTAAATGCCTGGTCATCTTTCACATGCAGTCCGTGTCAGCTTTTGTAGGAAAATCAAAGTGAGTAAAGCAGACAAGACAGGGTACACCAAGCACAGGTAAGCTATTTCATATTTCTGTGCGTAGTGTATACCATGGATGGGCACACAAGGCTTGAGAGGCTGTGGCAGAAGGGCTCTTGTGTTCGCAGGTGTCTTACTAAAGCCTGCAAGTTGACAACACAAGTTGTCTCTGCAGCTGCAGGAGGGGCTTGAGTCCTAAACTTGCTGTTACGAGCTCTGCTTCTGTGTGCTCAAGTGTTGGCAAGTAATTGCTCAGATTTATATTTGCCCTGTAGTGGAGAAACTGTTCTGAACTTGTAGGATATTTTACTGCAGTGGGTAAATCTGAGAAGCTTAGAAGCTCCTTTACAGCCTAGTTTTTCTCTACAATGTGTGTGCTTAAGTTGTAATATATTGTTGAAAAACAACTGCCTTGGAAGCACAAAAGACTTAAAAACAGCCAGGCTGGAGAAGCTGCTATGCCAATAGCTGGTGAATTGTCCTAAATTTCTTTATTTGGTACTGCCATGGGTTTTAGGGACTGCAAAGGCCTGGAACAGTGGTTGTTAGTAATGGGAAATGTTTCATTTATGCTTTGTTTACTGAGGGGTACATACAAGTGTCAGAGATTGAGTTCCTGAAGGGAAAAGTCTGCACCCAAGGTCACATTTTCAGACTGTAGTATCTCAGGTTTGACAGTAGGAGGCATCTTCACATCAGCTATTTCTGGAGGAATGGCAGCAAAACTTGCCCAGTATTTACTGAAGCTTCAATAACAGTAGCAGATGTGAAGCATTTAATATAAATGCAGTGGTTTAAATATCTATTTCAAGAAAAGTAAAGTAAACTCTCAGTGGGGTATTGTAATGTGCCTAACTGTGTTGAACGTGATTTTTCAAAATAGTAATGTAAGAAACATTTACAAAAGTTCAGTTTTGACTTGCATCTAGGACAACAAAGTTTATCCTTTACTGGAAAATTCTGTACAATGTTTTGTTCTTTTATCATGAAACTGTAAGTATTTCATCTTGCACTAGTCTTGTAGCTTTTGACTGATCTGGGGTTTTTTGGTCAAACACAGTGTGTTTTAGATGGCTGTTAATATTTGTTGGCTTATAGAGTACAAATTTAAATGGATGTTTTGCATGTTTGCTTCTGAACTCATGCTTAGGTGAGTTTCACCAGGAATAAAGAGTGCTGTGAGTCTATAGCAGAATATGTCCATCAGCATTTGGAGTTGGGTTAAAAATCTGACATTCAATGCTTTTGTCATGGAAGGACAAAGTAGAATCAATTTAGTCTCTTTCTCCTGTATGTTTGTTGAAAATACTTGGCCTTCCACACATTTTTTATTTAATTGCAGTTTACTGTCAGTACTGAGAACAAGAGAAAAAGCTCACATTAAATTATACAGATACAGGTTGTGTGTTAATGTCCTTAAGTGTTACAGTACAGTGTTGGGGGGGGATTTTTTTGAGTTCTGTTACAGTCTAACATGTGGCACTCTCAGATCTAATGCCAGTTTCCACACTACTGATTATTGCATTTACCTGGAATCCAATGGCTGTTCACTTACAGCAGTGGAGCAGCAACCAAAACTGAACAGGTGAATTGTTAGAAATTGGTCTTCTGTAGGTTTAGTCTAGTGTCCTATGCCTTACATAACTCAGTATTAAGCTGTTTTGTATAGGTGAATGCATTTTAACCAGTTTGCTTTAGTTAGGAGAGTTTCAAAATTGTGCATCACATAAGCAGGGACCTCATCAAGAGCAAAAGAAATAGGTGCAAATTACAGGTGAAAAGGCAGGAATTCTCTTATGTTGCTCAGGCTGGTATGGAGACACCCTGTATTTGCACTATCAGCTGGAGATGCAGCTGACTGTGCAAATACAAATGGCAATTGCTGGTGGAGGCAATGGTAAATGGTGTTCAGATCTTTTGAAAATTAGCGTATGCCTCTATTAAAATAGGCATAAAATGGTTGTGAGAATGACCTGTATCTCACAGTGTTATGTATTCAGCTCTAAGAAGGGACTATTTTTTTATATAAAGGGGTGTTATAGGATATTGATTTCATTTTTCTTCTAATTTATGGCTAGTCAAGTTGCCTTTGTTAGTGAGTGTTTTCCAGTTACCTAGGGAAGGGCAAACCAGCTAAATTTTAATTGCCTTTATTGCCTTAAATTGTTTACCCCTCAACAATTTATCAAAATGAACTTTCAACCTCAAGAGCAAAAGATTCTAAGAGGAAATAGTTTTAAAACGTTATCAGAGAAAAACTCCATCAAAGCTATCATTATTGTTGATTTTTTTTGTTCTCATCTGTTAGAACACAGCACATGCTACAGCATGATCTGCTTCCTAGCTGCCAAGATTGATGTGAGGAGGGTTTTTTTATAGCCATGATAAATGTATGTTTAAAACAGTGCTCTCAAACATAATATGAAACTTCTAGCATTCAGTTTACATAGGCTTTGTCAGCCAAATTCAGCTATGTGGGATTTTGATTTACATCTAATATGTTGGAGGATTAAGAATTAAATAGTTTCATAGTAACCTTAGGTCACTTTACCTTTCTATTCAAATTTATTCAAAAGTTAACCTCAGGGGAGAATCCAAACAATAAGCAAACGTGTGGAAGCAAAGCAGAATGATGAAAACGCTCCTAGCTTCTTGCCCAGTTTGGTTTTGTTTTGGTGGTTTGTTTGTTTTTTTTTTTTTTCCCTGGTCTGCTTTTGCAATTTCCATGTATTGAGGTTCTACTGTTTCCTTAGGGAAGTGGTATGGATGTCTTTCTTTAGACATTACTCAAACTGCTGCAGAAAGTAAAGATTTATTTTATATATACAATTGAAACTGCATCTCCCCAGGCCAGCGTAGGGATTAAGCTTGTACCAGGTTCTTTCAGGCTTTTTGTTTAATGGAGCGATGATTGCTTAAATATCAGGGTTCCGCTGAAAATGATTTACTGGGCTTGAATCAAAAACACGCAGAAGAAGGCTCTTTACTGCTCTCGCCCAAGGAGGCAGGCTGAGGAAATACATTTTAACTAGATAGTGCGGGAACACCCCGAGGAAGGCAAAGGAGCGCTGTCGGGCATTGGCCGTGTCCTGGTAATCTCTCCGTATTAGCCCAGCGCTGGTTAAGTACGGCAGGGAGCCCCTCTCTCCGCAGCCCCGCCGTGCTGTCCGTAGCCCGGGGCGAGGGGCCGGGCCGGGCACGCTGCTGCCGGGGAGCGCAGCCCCCGCCCCGCCCGGCGGGCGGCCCCGCCGCGCCTCCCGGCTCCGCTCCTCTCAGCGCGCTGGGCTTCCCCGCGGCCGGCGGGCGGGAGGAGCCGCTGTTTCCGCTGGGTGTCACTCTGGGGTGGGAGAGGCGCGTTCAAAAGCGGAGGGGAGGGAAAAGCCCACCGACAACCCCGGCCGCCCGCACCGGCATTGCCCGCCGCTCGCCACGCCGCGGCACGGGCGGCAGCCGCTCCGCTTCCTGCGGGCCGGGGCGCTCCCGGCCCTCCGCCTCGGAGCCGGCGCCCGGCGGAGAGTGCTCGGCTGGTGCCGCCTGCACCCCGAGCCCAGCCCCTGCGGGCGGAGGCCGTCTAACCCTGCCAGAAGGATGCTGGAGAGCGGCTGTAAGGCGGTGAAGGAGGGCATGCTGGAGAAGAGGAGCGACGGGCTGCTGCAGCTCTGGAAGAAGAAGCGCTGTATTCTCACCGAGGAGGGGCTGCTCCTCATCCCCCCAAGCACCCTCCGCCGCCACAGCAGCAGCAGCCGGCGCCGCCGGCCGAGCCGGCGGCCAAGATCAAGGAGCTTCACTTCTCCAACATGAAGACGGTGGACTGCGTGGAGCGGAAGGGCAAGTACGTGTACTTCACGGTGGTGATGGCAGAGGGGAAGGAGATCGACTTTCGGTGCGCACAGGAGCAGGGCTGGAACGCTGCGATCACGCTGCAGATGGTGCAGTACAAGAATCGCCAGGCCATCCTCGCCGTGCGCTCCACCCGGCAGAAGCAGCAGCACCTGGCGGCGCCCCACGGGCCGCGCCTCCGCGGCGCCTCCAACTCCGCCTAGCGCAGGTACGGACCCGGCGCCGCGCCCGCCGCACCGGCACCCGCGGGGCTGCGGCCCCGGCCGCCGCCTCTTCGCCTGACGGGCCGTCCTCTGTGCTCTCTGTCTCACTGCAGGGTACGTTCGCGGAGCGCTTCGGAAAAGAGAGACAGAGCGCGTTCGTGCACCAGGGGCTCAGAAACTGGGCAAACGCCGGAGGCGCAGGTAGACCGGAGAGAAGCGGCTCAATAGTCTGAACCTCAGCCAGCTGCTGCTGCTTTGCCGACCTCGGTGCCGAGAAGCATTTCAAATCCATTATTTATGAACCTTGGAAATGATCCTTTGGTGCGATGGGACTTCTAGGAGACATGATGTGCTGTAACTTTATTTTAACGTATTTTATGTTATTTATTAGGATTGTTTCTTTTGATTTTTCTTTTCTTTTTTTTTTTTTTTTTTAGGCTTATTTGCAAGACATTTCTGAATGTAGGCCATATCAAAACAGTAAAGGAAAAAACAATATGCATGTTAGCTCCCTAATAGAATGGAAAAGTTTTGGGTACTTTGACTGTGTGCAATTTCACAAGAAAAATATTCCTTTTATACCCAAAATAAGCTATATTCCACCAGCATGGAAAATGTAATGTGTGTTTCAAAATTTGGCTGAAACTCATACTCCATATGAAATCTATTTTCTCTAATGAGAACAACAATTATAGTCTGGGGCTTAAATGATTTAAAAAAAAAAATAAAAGTGGTGGAAGATGATAAAAAGTTATTTATGCTTGGCTATTCAAAAAAGCAATGTTGCTTGTCATTCTGAGATTAAAACCAATCTGTTTAGTGTATGACCAGAAGGAATCTGACCAACTTCTTTTGTGATACAGGAATCTAAGTTGGGTTCCAGCTATTTGTGTGGTGTGCTTGCTCCTAGGCTGGTGGGCCAGAGCTGGGAAGTGTTCATGAATGTTTCTTAGCATCTAAGTTCAGGGCTCCCTCTGTACGCTCAATTTTTAAGTAGCCTGGATTCTCAATCTGTGTTGCATTTTCATGGTGTTTTTTAATGTCTTGCATTAAAGCAGTCCATAGTTTAAAATCCATTTTATGTATGTTTTAGTGTGTAAATGGATTATTTTGTCAGTTTTCATAAGCTGAAAGTTGCTCTCTAGCTGAGATGAACTAGATTAATTTTGGTGTTTAGCACTGTCAGATGCTGAGAGAGACGTGCCATTTTGCCTCTAAAAACGTTGATGCATCCATGAAGTTGGAAAACAAAGGGCTAATTGCACAGCTGGTGTGTGTTTCTCTGCCTCTTAAAAGTCAGTGGGAGTTTGGCTGCCGATGCTGGCGGGAGTGGGTCAGAGCTCCTTGCCCAGCGCAGAGGAGGGAGTTGGGCGTGGGCAGTGAGCTTTCTAGGACAGGGCCCTTCTGACCATCGGTGGCTTTGCGTTGGGTGCTGCTACTGCCCAGGTTTTCTGGTTTAAATGAAGTGGGGAGGCTGCAAGTTGGACAGAGCAATGTGACCCGTTATTTCTGGTCCAAGGTAAAATGTCAAATCCATGGAGATACTTATTTTAGCTAGCGCGATGAGGAAAATGGCTTTTGGCCCCTTTACAATTTACATTAATATAAACAAAATCTTTTAAAGCTACACATTCAAGGCTTTTCTTTTTGTGTAAATGAAGTGTAACTTGACAGCAGGAGCCTTACATTCTTGGTGCAAGCTTATTTCTGTAAGTGTTTAAAGCAAAAAGCTGAAGTGATACACAAAGGAAGATTTTAAAATTCGCGACTGTGTACATCTGTCCCTTCCTCTGTGATCTAAGATTCTGTGTTCGGTCCTGTAAGGAGTAAATTGAGGTCTGTGTAAGCCCTTGTCTTTTATTCCTTTCCCCAGGTGTCAGGTCACGTACCTAGACAAGCAGAACATGTCATGGTGCAGAATCAAAGCCCTGACGATCCTCTGTAGTTACTCCTGAGCCCCTCTTTTCAACCTGGTGCCTGATGAACTTGGGGTGGTAGATTACAGCTGTCCTAACAAAGTCGTTATTTTGCAATTAATTGAAATCGAAGGTGCCCCGCATCTTCTAGGATTAGGTTCGCTGGCTTGGCAATCATGATACTCAATTTCCACGTCTCTGTACATCTGCCATTATCATTCTGCTAATGCTTGGATGTTAGAGCTGCAAGGGGATTCTCTAATGAGCTAGTCAAAGACTCACAAAATAGACTGTAATTTGTAATTTGGCTCCTCTCTTTAGAGCGATTAATCAGTTAACTGAGAAACTAATCCACCTTTTCAGGTATACAGATGTATTGCTGATCTCACCTACTAAAATACATTTTAGCCTACTGAAGGATAAATGTAAGTGATGAGAATTAATTCCTATTTGATTTGATAAGAGACATGTCTTTCTCTGAGAGAGGCAGTTATTCTTGCCCTCAGTGGATGCAAGAGTCTGAATGCCACAAAAGTCTATGGATGTAGTCTAAAGCTGAAATTCTACTGTTCTTCTGGAAGTAATTGTACTTTGAAAACTAAAGATGATAATTTTGGTGAGAAAATTGGCATGAAGTTATGGGGAAACTACTGTCATTTTGAATTTGGTGTTCCTTTTCATTGGTTCAAGGTCAATACCCCAGTTTTATGTTTCTTGTTTTAAGTTGGTCTGAAGGATGATCCGAAAATCTTTTGGATGATGTAGTTCAACAAACTTTTGTTCCTTGTCATTGCCTGATGTGTTACCCATTTAAAAATTTTGGTGTCAGCTAGCCTTCTAGTGTGAGAGGTGGACACATCACAAAATCTACCTTGATACCTCCAGCCTGAGTGGGTGGGAGGGATGTAAGGATCAAACTTTTTCCTTGTGTCTCCTAACAACAAATTGGCTGGGGTCCCCTGGGGACAGTTGGACCATGTGGCTCATGTCCTGCCGGTATAAATAAGGCTAAATAGTCTGATGGGGACAGTCTGACAACTTTCTCAGACTCTGAATTCCAGGGTGGGTGGGGTTTTTTGGGTTTCGTTTTTGGGGTTTTTTTTTTTGTGGGATATTTTTTTGGTTGTGTTTTTTGGTTGTGTTTTTTTGTTTGTTTGTTTTTTGTTTGTTTGTTTGTTTGGGTTTTTTAACTGATAATAATTTTAGACCAAGAAATTGATTGTATAAAACGTACTTCTGTTTTTTTTTTCATTTTGCCCCTCCATTACTGCATAGTCTTCATTTGAACTTATGGATTTAATATTGCCTTGTAAGCAATGGCTATGAAAGTAGGTTCAGCATGTCATGCTCCATCTTATTGGAGCTTTGCAATTAACAAATCAAGCTGTCTTCCTCTTCCAAAAAAAGAAAGAAAAGAAATCTGACAGCACATGGCTGAATTAAATTTATTAGAGAATAAACAAAAATGCTGGTAAAACACACACTGGTAAATGTTTGGTATAGATAGTAAAAGTGGGGACAGTCTGTTCATAAAGAGGTCAAAATTACTTGTTGTAATTAAAACAAAGAAAAAGTAATCAACAGCAAATTCAGCAAGAAAATCCAAGCTGTGGTGACTAAGAAATTTAGGTACTGGGGGGAAAAGGAAGATCAAGTGAATGTTGTTTCTGTGACATCCTGAAGTAATTCCTCTCTTTTAAGGTTCATGATATTCAAATACTAGCTTCTGAATTACAGCTGCAGTGATGTACAAAATGTTTTCTAGCATATCCTCTTGTGAGCAGAAATACCAGTGTTGTCAAAAAATTGTGTGTAAATATGACTCTCAAATGATTTCTGAGAGATGTGATTTATTTTTCATACTTTTCAAGATACATTCCATTTCAAATAAAGAGGTATCTATTGAAAGAGCTGTCAATATGTTGGAAGAATGGTTGTTTGGTGGGCTATTTGTGATGACTAAAGCCTGGTCTAAGCTTTTTCAATGTCTTAGCTCAATCTAAGGGCCTAAGAGGAACACTTTGAACCTGGGTAGGTAGTCTCTGAAGACCCACTCAGTTGCTCCAATTAATCTTTATATATAAAATATATATATATATATATATATATAGATATAGATATAGATATAGATATAGATATATATATATATATATATATATATCACAATTATGATATGCAGAGTCCTCAGTTTTGCTTCTTGCAGTGTGTGATGTGTGAGCACCCACACCAAGTGTAGCTGATGTCAGTAACACTCATTGTCACAGTTCATGTTCAGCGGGTCTTTGGGACACAGAATTCAGGCTCATCACTGTTACTTGTAAATGCCTTGCTCTGTGCAACTTTAGGAGTCTAAACTGAAACATTAAATGTGCCTTGTTTCTCTTTTTTATATATCTTAAACACTATGATTAAATTTCAAGTAACCTGAAATTAATCCAGGAAAAAAGCCACTTCCACCATCTGGCATAAACGCCAACCTGTTGTGTACTAGCTTCATGGGAGAAGACATCAGGTTTAACAAGAAAAATATGCTTCTTTGGGCTCTCCGAAGAGCTGCAGCTGCTCAGATGTCTTGAACTCCCCTGATAAGTATTTGTATTGCAGCAAGTCTTTCTTTTCAAGCATCTTCTCCAGGTGTATTACTTTCAGAGACACAGTGTGCGTTGACCTAGATGTTTTGGTGCTGTTTGTCTTCACTGGGGAGATGTCAGTAACCTCTTCCATAAGAAGGCTTTTGCTGTAACAAGTATAAGTTCTCTTTTCAATAGTAAGCACCCAAAATATAGGTATTTGAATTTAATACCGATATGCAAATTATAGCTTAAAGATCTGACCTCTCACAAGTGATGGTGCTCAGCAGCTTTGAAAAGTCAAACATCTCTAAATTTATTGTCTATTCAAGAACCCACTGTTGCTTACAGCTGTTAGACTTCTCCCTTTTAAGCTTTTAATAACAGTGGTAAGTATCTCTGTAAGGACGTAAATATAGTAGAAAAAGGATTTTGTGATTTGTGGTTGTTTCTGCTCCAGCATCAATGGTGATGATATCTTTACAATAGTGCATCAATACATGCTTCTCTGCTTTAAGTTTTGATTAAGAGGATGTGAAATAGCACTGCTTATGTATTTATGGTATGGTATATGAAATGGTCCTAGAAATAGGTCCATTATTTTCCTAATGGGGAATATTGTCTTACTAGCATTTTCTCTTAGGTTTTCTCTCAACTGAAGTACAATGTGGGGTGCAGAGAGAAAATCTGGATCTGATTCAAAGTTCATTGAAATCAGATTTTTTCCAGACTGGGACAGATGTTGACCTTTTTTACAAATGATAGCTGCTTCTCTTTTGATTGAGAAAACCCAGATGCAAGACCTTTGTCCATGGTCTGTGTCAGTATTGATGGTGTGTGATTAGGGTGACACTGACATTCTGGCCTTTCATATTTCCCAATTAAATGACAGGGAGAGGAAGAGGAATCTATGGATTCCTATGAATGGAATAGGAATGCCTATGCTTTTTGAGCAAAACAAAATACAAAAGAAGACAAATCAAAATGTGGGTGTCCCCCTTAACCGCCAAATGAAATCTAGACCAGAATGTAATTTCACTGAATGCTTAGCACAGCTGAAACTGAAAAATTTTCTTCGTAATTGAACCCAAACCAGAATTAAATGAAAGCCTTTACCCCTCTGACTGCTGGTTTCTAGCAGAAACACCCCAGTCCTTTTTAGAAAGTGCCAAATTGCTTTCCATACCTATTCATATTTTTAAAAAATAAAATCAATCATCAAAAAGACTTTCAACTTAAGTCTTATAAATTTGAAATAAGCTTTAAAAAAGAAGTTATAAACAGTACCATGGGTGTTTGTTATGGTTTTTTCTGTTTTTCAGCGTGGGATATTTGATGTGTAAGGTAAGGACCCTGGTACACACTTCTCACAGTGTTACTTTGTGCCTTCTGTGCTCAAGATGAGCAGAGGTGCCTTTGGGCCTGCAAAGAGCTGAACATCCTCAAGATGTCCTGGCATCCAAAGGACCTGGGAGCTGCTTGGGACCTCGGCACGAAGCTTCATTACTTGTGGAGTCTTGGCCTAATGGTATGCACCGAATTTACAAGGAAAGGAACATCAGCTCCTGAACGAAGCACTGGGAAGTGAGGCTGTACTGCCAGCTGGCATCTGCATGAAGCTCGTGCTCTGCCTCAACAGCTTGGTTGGATTGCAGCACCTACAAGTTTTCCTTAGGAGACTTGTAGAAAAAGCCAGAGGTGAGTTTTCTGTGTTTAAGTGCCTGGGTATTTTTTGTTTTGTTTAGGTTCTTAGGAAAACATCAAAGCAGAGATATGTATCCCAGTACAGACGCATCACAGGAACTTTAAATTAGCCACTTTTACAGCCTTTCCTGGTCTTCTAGATGTCTCTGGCTATGCCAGTCACCAGTGCAGGGGAAATAATTGTTCAAATGTGGTTTGATTTACCTTTCGTGTTGTGCTATGACCACAGTGGATTTCGCATAAACAAAATTTCTAATGACTTTGCTTCCTAGTCTTTGCCTTGCAATAGTTTGTGAGCAGCCATAGTAGATTAATTGACCCAGTAAATGTGTATAGAATGACTAAACATTACAGTGAAGCGTACAGCCCTCTGGTCAGCAGAATATTTCAATTGAGACAATTTATCCCATGTTTTGTAAGGCTTCCAGTGAGATGAAGAAATCACTGCTTTTGTTTTTAAGATCTTGTCTGTGTTTCGTAAATATTTCTGATATTTATGACTGTACATATGGCTTTGATTGTAACTTGCAGGAGGTTTGAGAGCTGGGTTGTATACCATCTAGGAGGAGATTATTTCCTTATTGGTAATTTTCCTGAGGTTTTGAGGCTAGGCTCAGCCTTAGGATCTTCTGTACCTACTGCCATTTACAAAGGTAAAAGTATAGAAACCTGCAGCTCAGAGGACACATACAGCTGGTTCTTGGGTTGGGTGGCAGATCCAGGGTCCTTTGAGGGAATGGCTCTCCATGTTGCTGTGTGCTTTGGACCTGGGCCTAGGATGATAATTCTCTGTACCAGCGATAGCACCTCTCTGCAAGGCTCTCAGCCCACTTGTATATCATATCTCTGTTTTGGAGAAGAGGAAACTCGGGACCAGAGAGCCCATGCTGCCTGCCCAAGGTCATGCCTTGGGAGCCAGAGAGCAGCGTTCCATCCATAGCCAGGTTCCCTGTCCCTGTGTGAGAAATGCTGCCTCTCAGAGCAGAGCCTGCTTCATTTTCTGTGCTTGGTAGAGACCTTCCTTACAATTACCTGCACATGCAGTGTCCAAATCCCCTGCCAGTGCCACGGCTCCTTGGATGGAGACCTAAATGAGTGACTGCCTTCCCATTTAAGTTCCAGCCTTAAGGATTCATCCTGTTGCAGTTACTTGCTCCTTGGAGACAAGAGCAAGGCAGAAACACTTGGGCTTCACTTGGGATTTACCAGAGTCTTGGATGACTTCAGATTATTAAATCAGCCTCTGGCTATTCCCAGCACTAGGCATTGTGCAAACAGCGTACTAGGAATGAAGGGATTTGTGAGTTGTTCCCTATTTCCTGAGCGATTAAGCTCCTCTATTTATTGTGGATTACAAGGACAAGGAGAGGTTATCAGCCCCATAATAACTTGAAAGGACTGTGTAGATATGAATACAGTGTTAATGCAGCTTTTCCAGCCTGATACCTGCTTTGACTAAAACACACAAAGGAAAATAAAGGGGGGTTGGGAATAATTATGATATTCTTCTCTCTCCTATTCTGCTGTCATTTAACCATTTCACTCAGAAACCAGGAGCTTTGAGAGAAATCCTTTTAGTCAGAGACACTTATCCCAATCTTTTTTTTCTAGCAGAAAAAAAAAACAAAATTGACTGGTGGACAAAGCTGTAGTAGCCAACCCACATATCCCAACTTGCTACTGGAGCATGATGGGGCTGTGTTAGTCTATCTTTGTGGACTTTCACAACAGCTCCTTCAACCATCTGTGGAGCTGAAAACTCCATGTCCTTTCCTGTGCCAGCAGCCACTGCAATATGCAGATGAATTTGGTTAGGGGCTTTTCTTGTACCCAGATGAACATATGAAAAATTGCTGTTCTTTTAAAAGTCAGCCTTGAACTGGAAAAGCAATTTATTGGGTTTTTTTTTTTTTTTTTGGAGGCTGCTGCTACTCACAGCCAGTCATAGAGCTGTGCCTCCAGCTGAGTTAAATGTGTCCTGGCTGCTTTTTTCATTTTTATCACAGATTGTTAATATTTCCTGTTCCACTAAGCCACATTTCCCTGGTACTCTTTCCTAGTGCTTGGCTCCTAAACAAAGTCACAGTTCTTGTCACAAGGCAGCGGGCTGCATGCTTATCCTTTATGTGAGTGATGACTGAGGGCTCAGCAGTAGGGAAGTAACGCTGACAGCTCTGCTCCAGGACGGCAGATTGTCAGCATTCCTCACCAGGGCACCCAGCTGGCCTGGGAAAAGGCTGCTGTTTTGGGAGTGGGGGTTGGGCCCCTAAAATAAACTGATTGTCCTTCCAGAGCTGAGGAAGATGGAGAGGGATGGTCGGATGACCTCTTTCTGGTCAGAGGGAGAGTCAGACCTGTGCATCTACAGAACCAAAGCAAACACGATTCTGCAGGCACAAACCGAGTTGTTGGGTGCAAAGAGAGAGGGGTATCTAATGGCTGAGATGGCAGTAAGACATCATAACACAAAGATCATTATGAACAATTAGCCATTTCCCCCTTCCACCCCTTCTTTCTTATTAAGAGAAAAGCGTAGCTTGCATAAGTGGTGAGGATGACAGGTGGGCCTGTTCCTGTGCTGAAGATTTGGCCCAGACAGTTGAGAGCAGCAGCTGCAAAGGAGCACTTAGCTTCTGCTGCCCCAGGGAAGCTGCTACAATCACTCCCAAGCAATTTGGAAAGTGTTCCTATGTGTTTTCCTGAGGGCTTAAGGCGCTTGCAGTCCTGGCCCACAGATGGCTAGAGTTGTGAAACTGCAGCCAGGGGCATTCAGCTGCCTGCCACCCTCACTGTCATCCTTAGTCATCTGTGAGGGAGGATGAAGAGGGGCTCCCCAGACAGGAGCTGCCTCCCGGAGTGACTCGGGGCAGCCAGGTGGGTGGGCTCTGGACTTACCTCTGGCCTTCTGCTAGGTGCATCTGATCAGAGAAGTCTTCCAGGGCCACACTTGCTCCCAAGGCTTCTGCTCCATGAAAGAGGAACAAGCTTTGCCATAAATGACACTGAAGGCACTCGCTAGTCCCCCTGGGCTGTGTCACACCACTGCCTTGCTGGCAGCTTCACCAGTGCTGACATTCCTCATCGGGGTTTTCTGAGCTCTAACACTGAAATGAGCAGCTGAATGAGGTCTGAAAGCTTCACAGGGCTCTGCAGAACACCTTTAACCCTGCATTCCTGCTGCTAATAAGCTCAGAAACAGCTCCAGTGACACGTCTTGAATTGGGCTGGGGGAAATTGGTGCTCTGAGCTGAAGGTGCAAGGTAAACATACCTTGATGACAGAGGTCCCCTTGCCCAGTTGTCTGGGTACTAGTCATCCCAGGGTAGGGACTGTAGCATCCATGCTTAGTGGCACCTTCACTTGCAGAGTTGGGGTCTTTCTTCCTAGTTTTTCCCTAATTCTGCTGGTTTCCAAAGTAGAGCTGTCTATCAAAGGGTATTTTCTTCTCAAAGGTAATTCTAAGTAACTTGGTCAATTTTCCTGACAGTAGAAAATCCTCAGCAATCTCTTTTGCTGCTGAAACATGGTGCAAAAGGGTGAATGCTTATGCAGGTAACCTTAATGTAATGTTAATTTTTTTTTTTCTGGGCAATGGCAGAGATCTAACACAATACAAAGCTTGCATAAAAGTAAAGATTATATATATTTGCAAATCTACCATGGCTGCAAAGACAATTTTGCTGCCTTTGATTTCCTAATGTTTTAATTTAACTGAATCTAAGCAGATTTAATGGTTTATTTTCAGAATATTCACTTAAGGACTTTTTTCACTCAAATTTGAAACCTTAAATCAAGCTGAATTTGGGAGAAGTAGTTTACTTTTGCTGAGTTCTGGATATGCTTCATCTTTCTTCAGTCTTCTTTTTTCTTTTCCTCATCTCTGAGTTGAGCACTCAGTGTTTAGTCGGGCCTGCAATGGCAGCAGCTGCTCCCCCATCCTCTGTGTGCCTCACTGATGAGGCTAGTGTCTCCTAAAGGTACAGTAGCCCTTGTGCAGCCACAGCTACGTCCTCTGCTCAGTCTGTATGCAGCCATCCTCTATTAGATTTGCCCTTGTAAAATGAAATTCTGGCATAGCTGGAGCTTGCTCTTAGTTCAGCTGTTGCAGTCTGCACCAAACAGGCCCAGGGGTACTTGGTAGGCAAAGCCCATAATAGCACTGCTGCACCTGTGTCCTTCAGGAAGGTCTTTTTTATTACCACACCTTTGTTGCAGTCACCGAAAAGCATTGACAGACATTAAGGAGATGGGATGGTGCTCCCCCTCTCACAGCTACTAACATTGCTTTTCATATGTGATTGATGAAGGTGAAATCTGGTTTGCCTTTGCCACTGTCTCTGTTGCCCTGCTGTAGGCAAGAGTTAAGGTGCACTGAAAAGCAGGAATGGTCTAAAAGTACAGGATATTTATGTGATACTCTTAATGGGTCTTCCAATGCTGTGTGTGTGGCCTTTCTTTAGCCTAGACCTCAAAGAGCTGCTCTAAAATCCAATGTCTCACTGATCTGTAGTTTGGGAGAGGTCAGGGTGGCAAGGTCTGTATGTACCAGTTGGAAAAGAAAAATGCTTTTATAACATAGAATTCCCAGTTCATGATGCAATGCAAACCAGGTCTTGTTCAGTATGATTCTTATGCAGGTGCCTAACTCCTAATAGCGCAGCATTCTCTGGAGCTGGCAGGGTTAGGCCAGATTTAGGGTCACTCATGAGGGCCACCCCTGTTCCTGTGCACAAAGGCATACCAGGATACAGCTGTTTTCAGCTCCCAGATGTTGACTACATGACACTGGAAAGTTGTATCTGAAATTTACTATTGCTGATCTATTTAGCAGTGTTGCTATAGATGCTACAATGTCAGTGGGTTAAGTAGCTCAGAACTGCAGTGAGCTATATTAATTGCTGCCCCTCTCAGCCATAAAATCCTCAGTTTTTATAAACTCTGTCTCTTTTTCTTCAACCCTTTACATCCTTTACAGGATTTTTGAAGAGGAAAGCTCAGTTTTTGTTTACTTCACCTTCTTCAAGAAACCTTGCTCTTAAGTTTGTCAGCAGCTTCAAAGAGATCTTCAAGCCCCCAGGTTTGCACACAACCTACTCAGAGTGTTCAGTTCTTTCATGTTTGCAGAACACTTGCAGGTGCGGTGCTAGGAGTGAGTTAAAATTAGTCTATTCAGCAGCCAGAGATGTTCAGCAACTGCCCACCCTTGACAAGCTGTCATATTTCTACATCTTGCAGCTCAGGACACAGGAAGTGTTTGAATTTTTCATATTGGATGATTTCCAAGCTCTTGGGTCTACTCTGCTGGAGAAATTGATGCCTGTGCTTCAGTGCGCACAGAGGCGCGTGCAGGAGTGGGAATGCGCACACCCCAGGGTCACTCATGGGCATGATGGAACACAGAGGGCTCCATGGCAGGTGCCAGAGCCCAGCAGCCCACAAAGGAGGGAGTCCCTGATAGACACATCGAGATTCCTCCTCTCTGGTCCCCTGGCACCCTGCAAGGCTATTCTGCAGAGGATGGATTTGTTGCTGGCATGCTGATGAAAAGTGGATGGTGGAGGTGGCTGCATAACTCACCCCCCCTTCCTCTGACTATGCCCTCCTAGGCAATTTGATCTCAGGCTGGCCCAGAGGGAGGGACATGCCACACTTTAATGTTTGCTTTTCAGCCTAAGCATTACCCAGGGCAAAGGGAGAGCCTCAGTCCTTTGGTGGGAGTGACACATTAGTGAAATGGCTAAGAAACAGTGACCTCAAATATAGCAGCTCCATGAAAAGTCCTGAGGATATGGGACACCAAGGCCTCTCCCTGCCCCTCCCTGGCCTCGTAATCAGATAGTGCCCGTATCTGAGGGAGTCTTTCTAAGGGACTGCAAAACATCCTGGTGGAAGCTTAAGTGAAGACCAGACCTGGATTTCCTCAGATAGGCATCACCCTTTGACCTCAGGTGAACATGTTTCTGGTGCAGCCTCTTTTGCCATGCTAACAGCAGTGATTAAACCTTCCCAAAAATTTAGAACAGCTGAAGTGAATGGAGCAATCAGGAAAATTAAGATCTAGAGGTATAATTATGGGCACTGCTGAAATCTGCGACAGAATTTTACTGACTTCACTGAAGGACTTTCCCCTTTGGGAAATCTATGATCAAAATGGGAAGCTTGGGAATTTATATTTGATATGTAAAAGAAGTTTTAAAAAAAAAATCAGTCACATTTGTCATAGTTTGCTTTAGCTACTATTGGGAGGAGATCTAGGCACCAGAAGGGAAAAGTGCCAGATATTTGGGTGTTCACTCTCTGATAAGAGGTTTTCTGAGAGATGAGTCCTGTTGGTCCCAGAAAAAGTGCCAGTGCTTTTTTAGATAATGAAGAAAGAGCTTCAGTGGCACATGGTACCCAGTTGTGCACCCTTGAAGGGACAGCTAGCCTGGGTCCAAGTCTTTAGCAGCCATTTCAACACAGTTCCACTTTCCCAATTGTCTCTGGGAATTCAAAATTTGTCAGTGGCAACAAAATGGATATCGTTCAATAATGATGAAAGTTTGCTATCTTTCTCTTTACTTACATTTCTCTGCAGGATGCTGGAGTTGAGAACATGCTTTGAGGACACAAGAGAGGAAGGTACACCTCTGTCACACTGGCAGAGATGGGTCTACAGGGCACCAAGGGGCTGAAATGCTGCTCTTGGTCACTGTTTCCCCAGAACTCTTAAACCACAAAGCCTGGCTAATCTCGGTACTTCTGCCTGCCTGCCAACAGCTGCTTAATAATTCTTTTCTCTGTGCAGCATAAATAATTACTGAGCTGTCTTCTCCTCTGTTGCTCACCCTGCCTCTGAGCCAGCCCGTGCAGCCAGAGTTGTATTTATGCTATCGCTGAGTCTGCCTGCAAGCCCTGACACGCTGTCCCACACAGCCTGCAAAGAGAGCTGTGCAGGGGGTGCTTGCCATGGAGGAGGGCCAAGGTTTGCCATTACTGTCTTCTGCTGTGGCAACTCCTTACGGAAGCATGGACTTACAACTAAGGAGCAAGTCTCTTTTGCCAGGTCCTGGTGACATTCTTGCTAGTTTAGTTAGGCATTTCTGGTGATAGCTGTATGAGGCATGCTGCAAGACCTGGGAATACTGCTCTGCTGAGCAGAGGTGGAGCCCACAATGGTGTGATAAAGAAATAAAAAGCCTTGGTCCTTTAGGCTATCTTTGTATTTGGACTGAAATAAATTCTGGGATGCTTAAACTGGGAAGTTTCAATGAGAGGTCTGCCTAGAAGTGGGGAGGACCTCCTAGGTCATGAGGGTGGTTCACAAGGGAGACAAAGAGGTATCCATCCTTCCTTCTTGCATTTGCCTCCCATCCGCTGTACCCACTCCTGAGACAGGAGCTTGAGCTGAGTGCTTTTGGTCCCAACCTCTCATCACCTCATGACTGATTGCGTAGCATGTCAATGACAGCCTGCAAACCCAAGGCTGAGCATCCTGTGTCCTGAGGAAGTTGTAAATAATAACAAAGCAATATTTTTCTTTAATGACTGCTGAGCTGACACTGTGAATCCCATAGACTGTGTGTGGCATGAAGGATATCAGTTTTATTAACTCTAAGCCTGTCTATTTTTCTATGAGACATTGACTTCACATATCTGCAAGGAGGAGACCAAGGGATTTCCTCCAGCTCTGACCCTTCCTTTTCTATCCCCTCTATTCTGAGTCACCTTCTCCTTGCCTAATTTGTCTGTTTTGCCCCAGTTATGTTCTCCTATGAGTGTGCCTGGCTCACAGCAAACATCTCCACCATTAGCACAGGCAAGGAAGTGGTTGCGTGATGTTGCTGTCAGTGGTTGGTTTATCTAGTTGTAATTCCCATGGCTCCAGCTCTGTGAGTGCTTATACACAGACCTCATTTTGCAGGGGTGGCAAGGGGAAAGGTCAGTATTTATGAATCATTTCCTCCTGGCTGTGGAAATGAGGTTGGTTTGTGGAGTGAGTCATGGAAGAGCAGCCTGGAGAGGCAAGGATCTCCAAGCAAAAGACCTTCAGATCCTTCGTGACCCTTGAACATTGCAGCCAAGTTACCATCATCATTTCATATCCCAAATCACAAATATCTTTAGTTACTTTAAACTGTAGGCTCTGTAGGTATATCTACCATGTCTGTGAGAAATCATGCTTCTTCCAGAAGTATTGCAAGGACTCAAATATATGACTGCCTAATGGCTAATCAATTATCAATTATTAATCAATTATTATTTTGTCATTAATACATGGCAAAAAGACAGAGGGAAGCCTATCATGCATTCCTCTGCTATGAAGATGGACTTCTCTATGAAATGCCTCTTTGTTATGGAGAGGGTGAGATTTCCCAAAGGAAAGTGACCTGATAAAACAGAGTAGTTGAGACTGGATTAATTACCTCTTGGAATGAAGTTTCCATGTTAGTGCGGAAGTGTTTCTGCTGCAGGGTTTCGTCTTTGTATTAACACTGAGAAGCCAGCATAGTACTGCTGTGTTATGAACTGCAAAGACTTGGAACAAGCACATTCCCACAATGCAGAGCACAAAAACTAGAATGACTGAGATGCTGAGAGAAGTTGTACATGACCCACCTCAACACTTTTGAAATAGCATCAGCAAATTACCACCCAAAGGAAGCATCCTCTCACTCAAGAGATCCAATTTTAGTGCAGACTTCCAGGGAAAACATTTAGTTCCCTGTATTAAAATGTTTTCCAGAACAGTTGCCCAGCTGCAAGCTCTAAAATATCCAGAACTTCCTCCAGAGTACAGCTATTTATTTTTGCTGCCCCGTTTCCCCCATGCTCTGTATTACTGCCATTAGGACTATTAGGAACTGCAGTAGTGAGTCAGACTCCTTCACTGGATCCTTTAGAGGTTTCCAGCATGCCCTTTTGCCTTGGCACATGTGGCGCTGGCAGTGCCAGGACAGGTGGAGAGAGCAGGGCTGAGTTTTCTGCAGTGATTGTCAGGGTCCAGATGCATCCGGTGGAACCAGAGCCTGGCCAGTCCTGTAAGTGTCCCTGCTGCAGATGCCTGGTCCCTCTTGGCTGTCAGACATCTGAGAGGAAAGCATGTCCATCTCATCCCTACCCCAGTGTGGGAGTGCTCCTGCAGAAGCTGGATTCAATATCTGCCTGCTTGTCCAGTCAGAGTACAGAGGTTTGAGGGGGCTAAAAGGAGAGCATGTCAGCTGGTGGTGGTTCCTGGGTGAGCCATTTCCAAATAATATTCCCAGCTGTTTCCCTGACAGGGTATCTATCTGAACATCATCCTGGAGCCACATGGGACTTTCTGCTTGGCCTTTTCCACTGCCACTATAAGGCCATGGCCCTACAGCAATAATTGTTAGCTGAAGACAGGAAATCTAATTAAAAGGGAGATGAACTACAAGAAGATAACATATGGCATGCTCCCTCTCCAAAGATAGAAAAGGCAGGCCAGGAAAGGGCTCGGTCTGAGGTGTGGAAAGGGCTGGGAGGCTCAGGCCTCCTTCCAAACTGCTTCCAAGCACAGTGCTTGCTGCACTGGGTATAAGGGAAACCTCTGGTGCCTCTGGCTGCCCTTGCACGGTGTAAGAATACATTCCTTGCAGGAATAATTATCTTTGGCCAAAGAGCTTCCTTTTACAGTGACCTTGAGGGCTCTCAGGCAGGGGGAGGACTCTGGCAGCTGAGAGTCTGCACTGCTACTGATGGGATGCCATGAGATGAACCTGCTTGGGCATCCTACCTGCCTTGTCAGCTGGCCATGCCGGAGGCTGCCAGGAAACAGTTGTGCTTGTGCATTATGGCCTTCCCACTGCAGCAGGGCCTGGCTGGGCATCTTCTGCAGCACATCCCTGTGCGGGGACGGTGCCCACCAACCCAGCATGGCCGCAGGGGAGCGTGGCTGCGGGCAGTCTTGGCTGGGCAGTGGGCTGTTGTCACTGCAACCCTGCCCAGGGCAGCCTTCAGAGACTGACTACATAGTGGGAAAGGAGGATTTATTTAAGAAGAGAAAGCACAAAATGAAGTACCCAGCTGTGGCCTCCTGCAAGTGACGCCACTGTGGCTCAGCCAGCTGATCTGGCCTTGCTGCCACCATGCTGCTTGTGACTGATACTGGTGGCAGGAAGCCTCAGCATTTCACACATCTGAAGACCTGATCATTTTCTCTGAAAGCAATCCATAACTGCCTCTGATCAGCACAGAAACACAAAGGTTGGCTTAATAATGCAACTGTGCAATGCTGAATGCTTTTAGTGCTGATGGCTGCACCTTCATTAGCAAAGGCACAGTAACTGTCAATTGTCAATCCCAAATCGCAACCATAATTGTCACATATGCGGGCAAGTACTGTTATTCCTCAGGGATTCAGGGCACTGTGGAACAGTATTAACAAATATAATCCCTCCATTCAGTTTAGGACTTGAAATCTTTCTCATGTATCTTCAGTACCCTCTGAACAGCTAGCTAATTCACAGGAAAAGCCTGAATGTGAAACACATGTTTCTGCAGTTTTAAATCCTCACAGTCAACATTTGGCTGGCTCTTTTTATTTCCCTCAAGAGCTTATTGATACTGTTGTTCAGGTACACAGCAACCCTTGGAGGTTTTTGCTTCTTTTGTGCCTATTGAAAGGCAGCAGTTTTGTCTTACTGACCGATCAGCTGTAATCGAGGAAGGGATATGAGATAATTTTGAAGTTACACAGTGCTTTTCCAGGTTGGACTGTGCTTAGTTTCTTGGCCTTACAATCTTCCACTGGGTATCCACAAGACAGTAACATGAAGTGCCTGGACTTCAAAAATCCTTCCTTCATTTTTGCCCTAGTCATAGCTATTTGGTGCATTTTTCTTTACGTGCCTTGATAGTGAATCTTCTGAATAAACAAAATATTCAAGACTTTGTACTTCAAATATGTTACTAGCATTGAGGAGACACACGTATGGTCATGACCAGCACTGTCTTATCTATTCTGTATCATCACTGTTTGGATCAACAATGTGTGTGTAAGCCAACAATAGGGTTTTTTCAACTTTCTTTTTTGTTTATCTTTCTTTCTAGTTTCTTGTCATAAACCTATTTAGAGGAGGCAGGATGAAATGCTCCACCTGTCTTTAAAACCATACAGTTCTCAGGGGTGTGTGATCTTACTCCTGAGTGTGAATCAAGGCCATTCAAACATTTGGCATCGGCCTTGGGAAGAGGCAGGAGATAGGTAGATGTGTCCAGATTGAAAGTCCTCTTTGCAAAGGGTTTTGAGCTACCAAATCCGTCTTCCTTTTAGATGTGAAGAGCAGGATCTTGCTCCCAGAACTCAACTGCCATTTTCTGTGCTGTGTATTCCCCCTGTGAAATGGTTGCTTTTCTTGCTATCCCCACTTTCTACCTCCCAACACATTGTCAGAAGAAAGCACACAGATAAGTGCTCAGGCATTTCCTGAGCTCGTAACTCTGTCTTCTGAGGGACAGTTAATCTGATCCATTTGAAAGGTTGAGTACCGAGTGTCATTCTGTCTCTTACATACACGCTGAATGAAATTTTGAATACTTTCTTACAGCACTGAAAAAAGCACTTAAACTGCAACTGCCTGGCAGCGGGGGCATTTTTGCTATAAAATTGTATATCAAATGTCTAAATAAAATTACATTCTATATTTTATATACATATACTGTACACACAGCATGTATTTTAAAATTATTAGTAGCTGTTTTCAGCTTTTTGGGGATGTAAGGAGCTTCTATCAGCCATGAGGCTTGTTTGACTCCAGCAATAGTTTTAAGCTCATACTCTGTGGGTAACTGAAGGATCTTCAAAATGGGACAACAAGAAAAAAGCAAAAGCCACTTGACTTATAAGTTTCTACACTGGGCTCTACATATCATGGACAGGAAAAATGTTATGGGACTGCAAGTTGCAAGAGGTTGAAATGCATTGGTCTGTGGCCTTATTTCTGTTGCTTGGTAAGTATACCCAGACTATTCAATGAAGTGGCACTGGGGCAACTGACGCATATATTTAAAAGAAGATTCTTCACAATTATCCTCCTGCCTCTAAGCCTTGTCCCATGGTTGTCAATCCTTTACTTATATTCTACCTGCCTGTTTTCACCCATCCACTTATATGGAAGCTATTTATATTTCCTGTAAGACAAAAAGAAAAACTCAACTCTTAAACTGAAGTTGCGGTAAGCTTCATTTCCAGCCAGAAAATCTCTTATTTTGATTTTTTTCTTTTTTTTAATCCCAGCCCAGTATATTGTTTCTTTGCACGAAAAAAATGTTATCACAGTGGGGTGTTAGAACACCTGTTGCATAAATCTTGGTGATTTTTAGAATGTGAACTCCTGCTGGCAGAGACAGCTGTGTCTCACATTAAACACAGAGTATAAGGCATCCAAGGAGGAAGGAGAGAAAAAAAAGGCTTAGGATAAGAAAACAGTACATCAGTGGACAGAATCTGTTGTCAAGATTTATAAGCTAAATGAGTTACAGTTGAAGGGGATATTAAAAGAAAACCATTCTATTCCTAGAAGACAAAATGTGTTTTCTCAGAGTAATTCCCAGAGGACTTTTCATTTCTGACAGCAGACAGAGTAGACAGCTGGTCCACATAAAAATGTACACAGTAATTAACCTATCCCTCTCATTACACCCAGAAAATGTTTTACAAGCAGAGGCATTGCAGAGGAATACTGGCAAAATTTGAGGGGCTTCCTTGCATGGTGCCAAATTCTTCTAACTTGCTATTCAATGTCCTAAGTCTTGTTGGTTCAGCAACAAGTCCCTGGCACAAGGAAGGAATGCAAGGACTGTTGCCTTCATCAGAAGAACTTTGCAAATTTTGGGGCATGTTTTTTCTATGCGGTTCAGTCTCCTCCTCCTCTCCAGCACAAATTCTGCTGCCTGGTGGCAGGAGTAGGGCCGCCAAGTCAGGTGGCTGCTAGCCCTTCAGACAGCACCATTCTGTGCGAGTTATTCCCCTGAAGGAGGGTGCTCAAACCCTGGCTGTGGTGGCTTGGAGATGACAGCATGGGTGTTCTCTGCAAGAAGTGAGATGTAAAGGTTCCCTCCACCCACATTTTGGTTCATACTTTGCAAGGCCATGGGGCTGGCCGTCACCTGGACTCTGGCTTGGAGCTAAGGACAAGACTCCCCAGCCCTGCTGAGGAATTGATATTTTCAGCACCATCCACAGCAGTATGGTGTGAACCCCATGTAGCATCTAAAACCGAGGAATCAAATTTAATAGAGTTAACTCAGCACAAGGAGCTGCTGTCAGAAACAAACACATTATAGTAAAAAACAACTCTCAGAGGCAGCAGTGGAAAATTTATCTACACACAAAGGGGAATTAGGTCTTCAGAGAACAGTCTTAGAAGCAAATTAGAATAACACTGTAGGAAGGGTGATGGTATGAGAGAGGTCAATGTTTGCAACCAGATCAGAGTGGACTTTTTCCTTCAGTGTTTGATTATTTGTGCTATTACTTAGATCACGTCAAGTTTACTCAAGCATAGTCATATAGTGTTCTCCAAAAGCTTATCCCAAATATTTTAATTCACTTATTTCTCTCATCCGCTTCCCTTTCCTCTTCCACTTCACTATTACAGATGTCAGATCAACAAATAAAGTATGTGGGCAGAACAATGAAACTATTATCTTGTAAAAAAAAGAAGAGATTATTTCATTCTCCTGCTATTAACTTTAAAAGAAAAGGCCTTTTGTACCTTTTATACAAGTGTGCGCAATGATACAATTGTGTACCTCATCTCCTTAACTTCACAGGAAATGATTCATGAAGAACAGTATATGGTTGTAAAGGCTGTGGGTATACCCTGAAATTCCTTTTACCTAGTAACTGTTTCCAAGAAAGAAATAATAATTCCTGAGTGTAATGTGACACAAGTAACCTGGACTGAGCTCCTTCCATCCCCCTCCACCTTACTCCAAAATCCTGACTGGGCTGTGAAAGGGTCTGAGCAGTTCTCCGTCCATTTAGATACATTATCTAATTTTCCTTACTTTCCACATTAATTTTTTATTGTGAGGATAGGGAAATGAGAGGGAAATGGGAGAAGAAAAGGCTAGGACTGAGTGAGGAAAAATTGGTGGTTTTTTTAGAAAAAAAGTTGATATTTTTCCTGATGTGTATTACCTGTCCAGAGAAATTAATAAGAAAATAAATAACTATTTTGATGTAAGCTATTAATTTTTTTTTGTGCCAAAATTTTTGTTATTGCTACTGTAAACTTTGACAATAAGAATAGGTATACTGTGGGACTGAAAGCATGAATCAGGTCTTTCTATTAAGAAGGTGCCATGATTTTTCTGATATCTTGATTTGTTTTCTTTCCACTCATGTCATGGAATGTGGGCAGCTATGAGTATTTCGGCATGGCTCTGTGTTCCACAAAGACACATTTCATTTGAGGCCAGATGGGTTTGGTGCCAGACCTTTCAGGCAGTTTATCAGTGCAAGGGTGGCAAAATCCTGCTGAATGTGGCTTCCACCCTTCCAGGTGTGCTCCCCTTCTCCACAGGCCTCTGGTCTGTGACTTCTCTCTCTGCAGCAGCTCATCCCATGTGCTTGGCCATCCTGGCAGTGTGGGAGAGCTGACGTGTCTCCAGAGGAAGAGGGTTTTTATCAGCATGAGGATGTGCCCTGGACTCTGTGCTGGTCCCAGCAGTGGCTGTGTAGTGTGTGGTGAGGACGTGGCCCCGTGGATGGGGACACAGCTCCGCTGCGGGTGAGCCGTGGAGGAAGGGCCCAGTCAGCGCTGCTCCGTGTGCCGGGCACGGCGCCGCTGGCTGGCATCCCGGCCCTGCGTGGCTCCTGGGCATGAATCACACGGCGCCTTGATAAGGACGGACATTACTCATCAGAATACCACGGGCCCGATGCGGCAAAAGTGTCACGGTCTATTTTGAAAATGTTATCTCATGCTCGTTTCCTTGTACATCAGGCATTAGTCTCGACAGTGGTGCACTAAAATAGGATGTCTTTGTTTCCAAGAAAGATCTTCCGCTACTTGCTGTCTTTCAGCTGGGTTTTACTTGTGCACGACCACCCATAATAAGAATTGAACCTGATTCAGGGATTCGGTAGGGATAGAACAAAGCTGATGGGTAGCCTGCCTCTGAACACAGAGCTGCTCACCCAAGTCCAGCGGCAAGAACTCAGCCTGTCCTGACAACATGCCTGGGTGTTTTCTCCTGCACCCGGCTTTCACTGGGGTTATCATTCCTGCCCACGTTCTGTTTAGAGGAGTCACCACAATTCATTTCTTCTCTTGTTTCAGATTTCAATGCCATTCTGGTCATGACCAGTAAATTAGCTTATTGCTGGGTTTTAATGAAATACTGGCTGTAGTCTGAGGCTCCTGGGCCTGAAGTTTCTGAGTTTCCAGACTCAGTTTCTTCATGATGTTTTGGTTCAGGAAGACCTTGTTCTCACAGGCTTGTTAAACATTGCTAGTGTTATTGTTACAAGAGTAATGTTTTGAATTCCTGCCTGTGGGATGGACTTCTCTGTGTCTTTCAGTTTTAGGCCAATGGATGAAGAGTTGTGGCACTCTTCTGACCAATGAGATGGCCTGCTCTAGAAGCTATATAAAGGGGATCAGTCTTTGAATGAAATTGGAGTCAGATGAAGTTTTCATAAACGAGGTCTAGTGTCGTTTGTTCATCGTCCACAGCGACAACTGGCTTTGTTGTGTGATTTATTATAGTTTTGCAAATAATCTCAGGAATAAGGGGAAGGAATTAAATCAACTTTATTAGAGACCAGATTTTGACATCCTTCTGGTGAAAAATAAAGAATACTTTGAATAGTCCTGTTACTTTCCTTTAATTTACTTCTGAGGATCTTCTTCCAGGGCAAGACTTTTTGCAGTGTAATCTGGATCTTTATGATTTAATATCTTCTGCTGACAAGGAAGTTTTACTGCTCAAATCCTCCAAGTATTTTTAATATTTCTTAGCTTGTTTCAGTTCTGATATCTCCATCTTCCCTTAAAATGTGACTAGAATTTGGCTGCTAGATCACAAAACTAGATCTATCATGTTTAAAGCTTTTCCTGAGTTCTTGAAGAGGTCACTGATTGTGTGTCATACCTTCCAGAGAAAACCAGTTTTCTGACAACTATTTTACACCAATATATAAGCACATAAATGTACAACTACATTGCAGACCAATGACCAGTTAGAGTTTAGCTTAGAGTTATTATCATATTTTATTTTATTCTGGACTTTCTGCACTCAGGAAACCACCGCCCACTAAATACCTCTGTCTACTGGAAAATAGTACACAGTTTTCATTGTGTTGAGTATTTGTGAGTCTCATGTAAAAGTGAATCTGGTGTGCTGGAGAATACTCTCCTGACCTGTGTATCCTACTTGTTTTTGTGATGGTATCATGTGACAAAGCCTTTCCTGAAAAGCTCCAGCACATAGGATGGCACAGGAGAGGTACAAGTGCCTGAGATCAGACTGGCAGCCAAAGAGGAGAAAGCAGAAGCACATCTGAGTGGGCTGGTGGGACATGGACAAGACAAATAGGAGATACCTAGAAGGAAGAATATGAATGCAAGCTTATTTACCTGCATACAAATGCAGACATATAGAGGGGCCTACTAATAACCTAAATAAATACTCTCTGCTGGGAGTTTTACCCATGGTTTATCTCACACCTTATGAAGAAGCATTTCCTTAGCTTTTCAAATTAAATTTCTTTGAGAATAAAAGAAAGTTCTGAAGTCTTGAAATAAAATGCATTGCTGAAAAATAAAGTTTTGAGCCAAGCCATAGAGGAAACACATTTCTTTATTAACATATAAAACAACTGAGAAGCTCTAGTGTTAAGAGCTGACCTAAAAAATTATGTGTAGATGTTTGAAGACAAGTGCTGATTCAGTCCTGGCAAGGAGGGAGTTTGCAGGAGAAACTCTTGGCTATGCTCTGGACTGTTCTGTGTGTTTGGGAGCCTTCCTCATCTGCTGCCTATAAGGTAAATTTGTCCTTCCTTGCTTCCTTATAGGAAGAGGAAAAAGCCAATGAAGAGCCTGTTTGAAGTCCTGGCTAAGGGTTGGGGAGGTGGTGGTGTTGCTGCTGTTTTTATCAATCTGTGGTAATAGAACAAAGAGGTTAAAATATAATCCTTTAAATTAATGGTATTTATCATTACTCTTCAGATTTAATGCTTAGTCTTTTCTTTGAACTTATTTCCCTATTAACTTTCAGTAGAGGTGGGAGGAAGTTACATGTCTAAAGGAGTAGAGGGAAGTATTTTTTTACCCATGTTTATAAAAAATAGGTTTGTTGTTTTAAATTCTTTTCACCTTAAATTTTGAGCATATTCTTTCGAGGCAGTGGTCAGCCTTTCAAGGCTGGATTTGGTTCAAAATAGGTATATGAAGGAAACTTTTGGAGTTTGTTTATTTTTTATTTTATTTTTTTCTAGCTGAAGAGAATTGGTCTTTTTTTCATGTTCCTTGACATTTTTTATCCCTGTTGTCTCAGCTACACCCTGCATCTTTTCCTCTCCTGCTCTGGTTTCACATTCATGCCCATAGCAGAAGCATTCAGCAGGCTGCAGAGCATTTAGAAGACGTGAGCAGACTTGATGTTTTCTTAGCCCAAAGAGACATATTCACCCTTGACTGAATCCCATTAGCTTAATGTATTATGCACATTAACTTTTGCTATCCTGTCTTGGGTACTAGACACAGCTCATGACACCAAAATCATTTTCTAGATCTCTAAATGTACATCAGTGTTCCTGATGGTCACGTTCCAGTGACAATTGTAGATATGAGCACTACAGTCTGATTTGTATATCTGCTATTGTAAGCCTTTAAATTTTCTAACATAGTAGTTTGCAGGGTGTGAAGATTTACTGGGAATTTAAGACAGCAAGAAAATTTTAGAATTGGCCTATGAAGGAATTAATGTAGTTAATTTTATTCTATCATTGTATAGACTGGGGTTTTTTCTATTTTTCTGCAATCGTATGCAACACAAAAACCCTGTATTAATTACATTTGATGTGATCTCAGCAGCAATAATTTTGATCATCTCAGAAAGATGGTATCTAACTGTCAGCTCACAGCCTGCTTTCACTTACAGATAGAAACCAATATTTCAGAATTTTTACCAGTGTAAAAATTAAGTCAGACTGTGGGAATTGATAAACCATGTCATCACTTGGTGTTGGTGACAGGGCAAAACTAAGGTGCAAAGCAGCTGTTGTCCTCTCAGGTGGAAGTCCAGCCTTGTTTCTTTGGCCATCTTCCTGGCTGTGGAAGTCCTTCCTTGCCCTATTCCACCAGTGACCAGTGCCATGCCTGTTCTCTCCAGCCTCTCACTTCTACTGGCCTCCCCTACGAGTGCACTTCCCTCTCTTTTCAAAGTCAAATAATATTTTTCAAATTTTAAGCTGTCACAATTGCTAGAGGTACATTTACCAAGCGTGTCTTTAATCAAAGATGAGAAGGCACAGTAAGATGCAGTGGATAAAAGCAGGAGGTAGAGCCCTTCAGAGCAGAAATATGTCACACCTCTAACTTTTACAGCCCAGGGAGGAGAGAGGCTTGGGAGAGCAGGGCACCCTGAGCTGCTGCAGGTTGCTGTGCCTGTAGGTCCCCACCGGTGGCCCCGAGGCACATGGCATGGCCAGGGGTGTGCTGTACAGTGACTGCTCAGGTCAGCAGGGAGCACAGGAGCTCCCTCTCTCCTGCCACCTTCGTGTTGTTACTGAATGTACCACTGGTCTTCTCCCAGGCTGGCCCACGAGCTCCCCGTGTAAAGCTAGTGTGCTTGCTGCCTATGCTGAGGAGCAGTAATGAATTGCTGAGCACTGCCCTGATTCTGCAGGAGAAGCAGGCAAGATCTCACAGGTCTTGGCACTTTCCTCGTGGAAGCAATAGAGCCTGCAGTGGAATGCTCATGTTCCAAAAAATGGTGCTCTTGTGCTTTGTGCCAGGAGGCTCAGGACTTCAGCTCCATCCAGGGAAGTAATCCAAAAAGACAGAGGAGATTGCAGCCCCTGTCATAAATTCCTGGCAATGAAAAAAAAAGTTCCTAATGTGGGCACTTGGTACTATTATTATTATTCATCTCATCTCAAAAGTAATCTTTACGGGGAGATATTGGAGTCGATCCCTTTCTCTTTGTTACTAAATAAGCAGTATCAAAAAAGAGGAAGCACATAGCAGGTTGCACGAGCAGTGTGTGCAGCCATCAGATACCCATGTATGAGAACGCTGTATTGCTCTCCAATACACACACACACACACACACGAACACTGACAGTCATTCCTAACAGATTACAGAATGTGTTTCTGTGTCAGCTCTTGTATTTTTAGCATTTATGTTTGTGATACTGATTTTCTACCCCACTGTGCTGAGGAGACATTATAAAAGCAGCAGCCTTTGGGGAATGCAAAAGTATTTCCCTGTCTTTCTTTTCATACAATATCCTGTTTTCAAAATAATAGCAACAGATATTTCTTATCTCTCAGACCTACTGTTTGGTTTTACTGCAAATAGGTAACTTGCAGGGAAAGCTAGGACTATATATGCTCCTCCAGACTGCAATTATTTATTTATAATTAAAAAATTAACTCCCTTGCTATTTCTCTCCTTCAGGATAATTATTTAATGTAAATGAGCTGTTCTTGCACAGACACTGCCTCTTTCTCAGTCTTTTCATCTCTGCCAGGGCTGATTAAAAAGCTCGTCTATGACTGAGAGCTCAGCTCATGTTTGGGAATAAAACTGAAATCTAATGTTGCAATTGCAGCAGCATAAATGGCTTCTTTGTGCTCTTCCTCACATGTCTGAATGCTGAAACCTGGCTGCCCTGGAGGCTCACTCCCTCGTGGGTCAGGAGGCCAGGATGTGCCCCTCTCCTGTGGCAGAGCTGCTGTTGGGCACAAGCCCTACCCCACAGCGCTGAGAGGGAAACTCGGTCCAGCCTGGAGCAGCTGCCTGGGCCCACCAGTACGTCTTTTACCAAGTTTTCCCTCTTGAACAAGAGGCTGGGGGAGCTGTTACCTGCCTAATTTTAAAATCTGGTTTATATGTTTTCCTTGTCTTGATAGCAGATTAGCATTTCAAGGCAAACTGGAGAGCTGCCCTCAGGCTACATTTGGTAGATAGTTTCCAGTTTAAGGACCTTTCAAACACAGTGTTTAGCGGCAGTTCTTACATAGCAGGGGTCAGTTTCACAAAACCCATCTGTATCTTCTCCCCATGCTCTCTCCTGTGTATTATCTGCAGTCTCACAGTGCCTCTGGGTTGCTTGTCTTGTAGGCAAGGAACTTTCTGATTCCTCCTCTCCTTCCACTTCTATGGAGTTTCCTGCAGATTGTAGCAGGAATTCACCAAATTCACCAAATGTTTGGGGAAGAGAAGGCAAAAGGAGACAAAATGGCAAAAATTATTTCAGCTGCTTGCCTGAGTGAAAAATTTTGTATTTTAAAACAGGACAGGACAAGCCAGGACCTTGTGAGAGCGGCTGTCCTTGCCTGTCTCCATCTCCATTTTGAACCTCTCCAGAGAGGACTGTGCCTATGGAGAATCAGATCCCCATGACTGTGTGTGAGGAAGAGATGTAAGGGACAGTTAAAGGATGAGGATTTCTCTGAATCAAGTTCCCACAGATTTGGAGAATAACCCCTCCAAGCCAGCTACTTCAGATGGCTTATCACTGGGTAGTTAGGTGTCGAATTAACAAAGGGCTTTGTCCTGGTCTTATGAGGAGAGTCCTGATGGTTCCAGTTGAAGGGTGGACTTTAATGATATTCATTGAATAATCAGAATGGTTTGTGTTGTAAGGGACCTTAAAAACCTTAAGTTCCAACCCCTCTGCCATAGGCAGGGACATTTTCTACTGGACCAGGTTGCTCAAAGTCCCATCCAACTTGGTCTTGAACACTTCCAGGGATGGAGCACCCACAACTGATCTGGGCAACTGCTTCTTGTGCCTCACCACCATTACACTAGAGAATTTCTTCCTAATAGCTAATGTAAACCCACCCACTTTCAGTTTAAGGCACCCCCCTGCCCCCCAGCTTGTTCTCTCTCATTACAGGCCCTTGCAAAAAGTCCTTCTTCAACTCTCTTGTACCCTCCTTGAGGTTCTAGAAGGTGGAATAAGATCTCCTCAAAACCTTTTCTTCAGGATGAACAGCCCCAACTCTCTCAGCCTGTCCTTTGATGAACAAATCAAATTATCAAATTTGATCATTGTGTTGTGAGACCCACTGTGGAAGGAATGCTGGGGCAGAGAGAGGTAAAGGGACTTTGTCCTTGACAAAACAGGAGTCAAGCCTGGGGTCGTAGTTTGGGATGTTTTGCTCAAAACAGGACTGTAATGTTTACAGGTGACTTATCCCATTCACCCTGATGTCCTCCATCATGTACCAGGTCTCCTGTGGACACTGTGAATGGTTGTCTGCATACATCAATCTCATGTGGGAAAGCAGCCTTGTGAAAAAAGAGAGACAAAAGAACATTATTTCCATTTCACAATGTTCATATGGTGGTTACTGTATAGTAACTACTAGACTTTGCAAGCAACAAAAACAAAACAAAAAAACAATATCAGAGCTTTTCCATTTCTTTCCAGATTTCCTTGTCACAAAACCTTCTCACTAGAAAATGAAGGGATTTTAATTCTGTGCTGGAGGACAGCTTCTAAGGGAGGCTGTAACTGGAGATTTCTTTTGTGAACAAATAGATGCATTTGGGGAACATGAACAGTCCTTATGTCAGGACACTTTTACCACGGAGATGAAATTTCTGACATTATTGAATTTATTATATGGCATACATGTGTAATTCAGTAAGCATTTGAACAAAAATTAATTGTCCAGGGATCATTCGTAACCCAGTTCATCTTCGTAAGTCTCTCGTGTTTTACATAGCCTGTACTCAGGATGAACTCTAATTTGAGTAAATGAAAGTGAAACTACATTAATTACTTCAAATTGGGCCGCAGATATTAAGTAATTAGTTGGTATGATGGTTCAAATTCCAGGGCCTTTTAGGACTATGGAGTTTGAAAGGGGCTTTAGTCAAATTTAGCCATGTGTTAAGTGCTCAAAGAATAAAGTTCACTCTTTGTAATATTGCTAGGAACATTTTCTCAAATAATTAGGCCATAGGCAGGTAAATGAACAGGAACCATCCCAATATCACTGTAGGAATATCAGCTGGAAAATGTAATTTTGCAAAATCCTTGCTAAAATTCTAAGTGATCTTAAATGTTCCTAAAATCAAGGTCCTCAGTGGAGAGCCTGCATGGGTGTGTGCCAGCGGTGGTGTGTCCCTGGCAGCCAGTCTGACACACCCTGACCCTTGGCCTGCCCTGCAATGCCAGTGGCATCCTAGGCTGCAGCCACCGAGGCTTCTTGTGCAACTTGAGGCTGCTGCTGCTGCCTGGAGCAGATGGGGAGAGGGGCTGGCTGTGGTTGGGCCATGGTCTTGCTGGAGAGTCTGGCCTGTGCTGGCTTTTCTCAAGTTCATCCTAGGTATTTCCCCATCTAAGTATTCATTGGAGATCCTGCTTGCTGATTAGGCTTATGATGTCACCTGGGCACATGGACATCTTCAAATTATGCAGTATGTCGGTCTTCCTGAAAACTTTTTGTACCCATTCATATTGGTGATGTTTCTCTTTATCCCTGGCCTTCTCAGCTGTGTTCTTCTTCCTCAGTGAGCGTGTGTGACATGAAGTGACTCCTGACTGGCAAGGTGTAGGCTGCATATGCCAACATCCGTGGTGGCATAATAGAGACCTGCTTTTTATAGATGCTCTGTAGGCGTTTCATAGAACATGAATGTCTAGTGAATATCCCTGTCAGAAAACAAATTCACCAAATGTTTGGGGAAGAGAAGACAAGAGGAGACAAAATGGCAAAAATTATTTCAGCTGCTTGCCTGAGTGAGAAATTTTGTATTTTAAAACGTCTTGTGTTTTAATTATCTGCTTGGCTTTTGGTCTCTTTTCAGGAGATGACTAGAATTGTAAGCACACTAGCAGATGGGGATTAACTAATTCTGTACACAGAAGAGAGTGTCACCTTCTTGCAACCTAGGCTGTCATGCTGTGAACAGTCAGGGTCCAATTTCTCAAGCTGGTAAACAAGACAGTATGCACATATGCTATTGAGAGAGTTCCCAGAGCACCTTGGTAGGCTCACTGAATCCTCTTGGATTCAGTAGGAGAAAAATCAGATCTTCATAAAAGGACTTGCATATCTATGACTCTGTTTGCAAGGACTGTCTTCTTTATGTTCTATATACAGTGGTTTTCACTTTACAGAGTCAAGTTATTTTCTAGTTTAGTTTCTGCTTTGCCTCACCACCTTCCCAGACCCATCTGCCCAAAACTCTTGCTTCACGGGAAGGGATGGGAAAGCTTTCCCCAGGGTGTCTTTATGAGTATTCTAGACCCAAGGCCCTCCCTTTGACATTGCTCTCTGAGGCAGTAGGGGGTTTTTATCAACTGTTTGATCATACATTTAATCTCCTTAGCTATTCCTTTATTAAGAGGCAAAATATGCTGCAGAAGCTGTGCTAGGAACCTTGTTGATAACTGTTGATTTTATTACATTATCATCCCCTTTATGTTTCTAACATTCTTTAATCAACCTGGGTTCGACAAGACTGTGCTCTCTGGGTACAGAGAGAATGGAGAGGTGGCCCTCCATGCCCCAGGGGACAACATGTTCATCTTCAGAAGGAAGGTGCTGCTGTGGCTCAGTGCCTCATGAGATGCTACACCTGAGAAAGCTGCAGGAGCCATCCCTTGCCTTTTGTTATCTTCTCAGGTAACTACGTGGTGTCTGCTCAGAATGCCATTTTGAGAGATTAAACTCTTCTTCTAGGTTATGTGTGAGTATTTGCTCTTAACCTCAACCTGTGGAGTGCCCCACAGAGCTGGTCATTTGCTTTCTAGGCACAGGAATACACCAGTAATGTCTTTGAGACTCCAGCAGGAGTCTTACTAAATGAAACTTCAAGGAAAATCCCACACCATTTTTCCATGGCTTTAAGTCCTTACTTACCCAGCAATAGCTACTCTTCAGGTATCTTCTACAAATTCAGTGATACAAATGCTTAATACAATGCAGCTTCCTAAGTCTTAAGATTTAGAGTATTTCATGCTCTGTTTTTATCAATGGAGTATGGCAGTTGGCAAACAGGGTAGGTGCTGTATGTATTTATGCATAGGGTGTTCTTTGGCAGTGCCCCTCATCCATCATCTTTCCTTGACACTTAGAAATAAGATATTTACACTTTATTTTTTCAAATTTCTGATTCCTATTAGTTAGAGAAAAGGAAAAAAAATGAACTCTTTACTGTGATTTCTTAAAACACTTTCCATTGTAGTAGCTTTTTCTCTTTGGTTGACTGTTTCTATAAAAGTAGATCTGAGATACAATTGATAAAATGAAAGCTGTTGGAAATGACCCAGTTTGAGTAATTAGTTAGCCATTTCCTAGCAATGTTTTTAATCTTACATAGTCAGTGGCAGAACAGATTGTGGCATAACTTAATATGTAATTATAGTCTACATAGATGGTGTTTCTTCAAACAGGCTCCTATTTAAAAATGAAGGCATGTCACAAATGATCAGGCTTTAATCTTTCTAAACTGTGGCCTCATAAATAGACTGTTATTATACATTTATTAAAACATCCAAGAATGATTCACAAAATCAATTTTAATATTATTTAGTTGGCTCACTAGAAAGAACTATCCATGCAGATCCATGCAGCCGTTGGTTCTGATCGATTCTTTCTCATCTGACAACAAGAAGCTTTAATTGCTAGTAGCCCCAGGTGAAGTCAAGAATGTGCAAGTGTTCCCAAGACAGTTAATTTGAGCTGAATATTTGGTGATGGATGTTTAGCAGATGGACTGATGTGGTCTTATTTTGCCTATCAAGAAAAGAAACATTCTCTCTTTTTCATGCTATCTTTACTGCAAAGTTCCTTTTGTCTCCCAGTCATGATGAGGCTTTAGCAGCGGAAGAAAGTGAGCGAGCTGAAAAATTACAGCTGTTGCTCCCCACTCCTGTTAACAACCCCTCATGCTAGCTGGCAGCCCTGCTTTTGCCAGTAACAGTCACCTAGGTGTGCACCCCAAGAACAGAAGCACCTGCTCCTGTTCCAGGCAGCAGGCTCTGCTGCACAGAACATGGAAACGATTTATGTGCATATAAATGAAGTTATGCACTTGAAAATATACCAAAATAAAGGGGATGTTTTTTCTTCAAAAAATACATTGTAGAGAAAGGCTTAATTAATTTGGGAAATCTGTGTATATGTCGACATATTTAGTTTATCATATTCCCTTCTGGTCATATAATCTACAAGTGAGGTTTTCTGCAATACACTACCCTTTCTTGATTCGCAGCTTTTTCAGACAAGTCCTTTTTTTATTTTTTTTCCATGTAAATAGAACTGGAGGAAGACAGCTTTTGATTTATACACAAATCAATACTCCCTTCTGATTGAACTCAGCACTGTGCTGCTGTAATTATATTCATGAATTTTGTGTAGGTGTAAGACAGGAAGTAATTATCAGCCAGAGTCATGAACGAATAGAAAAGAAATCTCACTTTTCTTTGGACTCGTAACATTAATGACATTCTCTATTTAATGCCAGCCCCTTTCACATGACTTCTGCTAACTGCACTGTTGTTTAGCTGAGGAAAAAGTAATAGTAGATAGCTGTGACTAAAGAACATCTGCTTGAATTTAGGGTGCTGCAGTGTTTGGAGCTTTGACTTACTGAAGAAAACAAATGTTCTTAATTTGTGTCAAAACAGGTGATGGGCTTAACTTCAAGCATTTTCTTTTCTGAAAGCTGAAACTTAATCATGGCTGTAATTCATTCCTTAGTAATTCTCTACAGTGGCAGGTGTTGCAGAAGCATTTAAGCGAAGTGTCATCAAGGCAGTTTCTCTGGGAAAAGGCATAAATAAGGATGATCTGAATCATTTTAATTACCAGCACTCAGTTGCCAGTGGGCTCTGGAGAGGTATCATTGTTACACAGGCATCATAAATGTAAAAAAAGCTGTCATCTAAACACTAATACATGATTTTTGATGCTGAAATACATCAGTCAGTAGGAAGAAACCTCATGTGCTCATCTGAAGTGTTCCCTTTGTGTCCCAAGGTGTTTCCACCCACAAGCACTATACTTACCTCTTTCTGCTCAGCCACAGCTACTCACATGACAAGGACTAGCAAAGACCATCTTGAGGAGTAGGAAAAATGATGTTGGTGGCTGAAAGGATGAAGAGCCAGCAGGGGAGGTTTGGGGAGCACTGCTCTCTTTGAGGTCCTGTCTGGAAAACAGGAGGAGAGGAAACTGGGTTATGCAGGCAGACAGTATCTGTCTCCAAACTGCAGAGGTTTGTACAGAAATTCAGGGAGTTTTCTGTAGTGATGAAGTCAGGGTCCCAGTGTTGCAGGAATCAGGGCTCACCTGTTACTTGTGAAGTGTGAGTGAAAGTCGGGTCACAGTACTTGTCACAGTCCTGGAACTGTGCCAAGCCAGGGGATAAAATACCCTAGGCATCAGGGAGACACCCATCTGGGTTTAGGGGCTCTCAGAGTTCATTGAACTGATTTGCCCCTTCTCTCGTTTGGCAAGGTGCTTTTACAATGAAATTTTATCACAGACTTTGCATCACATCACACTTATTATATCACATATTGAACAGCTTCTATTATGGCTGTTTGCTGCTTCCACCTCTTAGAGGGCCACTTCCAGCTAGCTTTAAAGTTGATGTGCCTGAAGTGGGATATTTCTCTTAATGGTAGCAATTAACCTCTGAATTGCTGACTTCACCCTTGGTTATCACTTTCTGCCAATGCATTTTTGCATTTTTGCGAGTGTGCAAATGATTATCTATAAAAAATTGAGACCTGTTAATCCATGTATTTGCTTACACTGCATAGCTCATTTAGGGTGCAAGGTTAAATCCATGCATGCCCTAAAGATACATTAGCTTTTGTCCCCCTCAAACATATATTTTTTCATTATAATCCAAGTTCCATATTTATGGGTCAAAGCAGATTGTGAAAACTTTTATTATAATCTTTATTGTAATAATAACTACAATATTCACAGATTTCACGAAAAGAATGCTGAGAAAACTGGATAATTTATTTAGGGCTTGAAATAATGTTTTGAAGGTTAACTTCTCCTCTTTTGTAAAGTAATAGTTTGGAAGGGAGGGCTGATCTCTGTAGCAGGTACTTTAATGTATTCTGCAGAGGTGTTATATGCATTTCTGTGCCGAAGGGACTGATATAACTTAGCCTGAAGTCAGTGAGTGACAGCCTGAACCTCAGAGGTCACCAGTACTGCAGCTCTCACTGGAGTGCCCCATCATTTATGTGTATACAGATCAGGTGTGTGCATGTGCACGTGCTGACATTGCTATTAAATTTTACAAAACACACGATGTGGAGCTTGTGCTGAGGATGTGGCCTGATGCTGGCAGAAGGGTCTGCAGCTGACACTTGTACTAACATATAGCTCCTTCAAACAAAGTTAACAGGCTGAATTGCTTTGAAGCAGACAAATGATAATGGTGAGTTTGTATTGTCTTGGTGCTTGGCATCCTGCAGTAGGACTGAGAATGCTGTCAGTGTGCCATGAAGCCAAGACCAGAATGACTGTTATCTTTAGCTTTCCTAAGACCCTTCAGGAGCTGAGCTGGCCTTGTGATAATACAAGTGGTAATTGCTTTAAACTAAAAGAGGATTGATTTAGATTAGATATTAGGAAGAAGTTTTTTTCAATGAGGAACAGGAATCTGGAACAGGCTGCCCAGAGAGGTGATAGATGCTTCATCCCTAGTAACATTCAGTTTGGGTGGGGCTCTGAGTAACCTAGTCTGGTTGAAGATATCCTTGGTCATAAATATCTCCTTGTTCACTCCAAGGAGTGTTGGACTAGATGGCCTTTAGAGTCCCTTCTAACACAATCTATGTGGTTCTATGATTCTGTGAGTTCACTGAGCCATGGGGTGTGATGAGGAGGCACTCTTCGGTTTACCAGCAGATTCACAGTGGCTGGGATGATTGGCACTGCTGAGATAAATAAAATGCTGCTGAATCCAGATCAGTCAGTCTGTCAGCACAGTAAAACACCTAGGGACTGTGCTGCTTTCAGTGGGTTTGAGCACAGCAGAACCCATGGCTGGACATCTCTTTGAGTGGATGCTGACAGATGCTTCATCTTGCAGTGGATTCCAAAACAACCAGCACCTATTCCAACCCCTTCTCCCCTCCTTCCCCCACCCCCCAGAGTAAGCAGCAGCAATAAAAAAATAAATACACAAGGAGATAAGATGCTGTTTCGTGAGAGCTATTCCCCTCTCTGCCACTCTTAGCTAGCTGAGCTGTTTGCCTTTTTATATTTTGGCTTTACTCTGCTGGTGAGAATGTACATTCCTTATGATTTCAAACAGCTGGATTCTGTATTTGAGAGATCAGTCTCACAAAGTTCAGTCTAGATTTATGAAAAATTTACATAAACATCAACACAAATATATAAATAAATAAATATAAAAGCTTTTAAGCACGTCCCCTCACTTCTCATCCCTTCTCATTGGAGAGGGTTTCTGGGTATCCCAGATTAACTACTGAAAGTCCAGAAAAGCTTCAATGCAGCAGTGTTTGATTTCTGGGAAAGATCCCAACAGCTGGACTCTTCTCTGTGGGATACTGTGCCTGGCTTTGGAAAGAGCCCCTGGCATTAGGGTCCAAAGGAGGATGGGCAGAAGTGTGTGGGTGTGAGATGTGCACAGCACAAACACAGAAGGATATATCAGCTCCTGATTGCACAGCCTAACAACCAGGGGTTTTCTGGTGGGGATTTTACTTCTATCTTTTGGGAAGGGGGAGGGGAAAGTACATATTTCTCCCCCTCACCCTTTCATCATCCATTGCAATCTCAAGCTTCCTGTATTTGAGTAAATAATGTTATCATCAGTTTCCAGAAATGGTTTGGGACAAATTCTTCTTAGAAGTCCTTCCCACGCAGTTATATTTTGGTGTCCTTTATTTCCCAGGCAGGCAGTGAGACTTCATGGTTAGGCTGTATCAGTTTCCCCTCCCCATCCATCAGCTGTCTCCTCTCCCAAGATAGGACCACCTAATGTGATGTGTTGTAACTGCTGGCGGAATAACCATCAGCAGAGTTTGCCATGCCATGGTTAGGAGGATGCAGGTTTTCACTGACAAAGCAGGCTTTGAAAATTGAAAACAGCAGCTAAAATTTATTTTGCGTTTATTAGCATAAGAGCCCTCAGAATCTGTTTGTAAGTTGGCCCTCTGAGATATACAGAGTCATACACCTGCCAGGAGCCTGATGATTTTGCATGACACCACCACATGAGAAATCATAACTCACTCAAGCTGTTTTGCTCTGATGGGAGGCTGCTGTCTCCGGAGGGCAAGCCTCTTCCCATCCTTCTAAACACAGGTACCTAGTAAAGGTCTGGCTTTGTGTCTGCAAAGCCTGGCTGACCAGGGGAAGAGCCTCACCTCCATCCTGGAGGCTGTAATTGTAGCAAAAAGATGACTGTGAGTCAAGTGAATGATTCACCTGGCCTCACCTGCAGTTGCTGCCCTGGGGAGCAAGGCTGACTGCTTCCTTGGGCAGACTGTGGCATGAGGGTTGCAGCCACCTCGCCCACTCTTGCAACATGAAAGATAGGCATCGGCTCTGGCCAGGACAAGTGCGAAACAGGCTTATGTCAGAGGCCAGAGTAGCTTCTTCTTATGGTTGTTAGAATGGGCCACCAGTCTATGAGCCATTCATACCTCTCTCACCTCTAGCTCCTGGGCTGTGGCCCACACTCCCAGATAGCCTTTTCACCTCTTAGAATAACAGATTCATAGAATTGTTTAGGTTGGAAAAGACCTTAAGATCATTGAGTCTAATAGGTAACCCAGCACTGCCAAATCCACCAGAAAACCATGTCCCCAAGTGTTGCTGTGGGCAATGAACAAACGACACGAGACCTCATTATAAAAAACTGCATCTGACTCCGTTTTATTAAAACAATTGCCCTCCTTATATACTTTTTGGAACAGGCCACTCTCATTGGTAAGAAGAGTGCCAGAACTCTTCTAACCATTGGCCCAAACCAATGGATAGAGACAAGTCTATCCCACAGAAAAGAATGCAAAACATCACTCTCGTTACAATAACACTTGGGATGTTTATGTCAAGTCCGTGGGAACAAGGTCTTCTGAAACCCAAACACCACGAAGAAACTGAGTTCAGAAACTCAGAAACTTCAGGCCCAGAAAACTAGACTACACCCAAGTACCACATTTACATATTTTTTAGATGTTTCCTAGTATCAGGACACAACTACTTCCCTGGGAAGCCTGTTCCAATGCTCAACAGCCCTTTCTGTGAAGAAATTTTTTCTAATATCCAATCTTAACCTCCCCTGGTGCAACTTGAGGCTGGAGAAGAGACTGATGCCTGTGACTACTGGCCCGGGGTCCCGGCTAGCCTTGTCCCTGGCTGCACAGCCAGGCGCTGCCGCTCTCGGGCTGCAATCAGCCTCAGCAGGGGAAAGCAGAGCGGCGCTCTGCTCGCGGGGCTCCTGACCCCCAGCGTCGAGGTCTGGAGTAAAGATCCGAAAAGGCACATTTGTAGAGATGTTTATTCTTCTCAAGGGGATGAAAAAGAGACCAGAGGACCCGAAGCTCAAGCTCTCAACCTGAATCCTTCTGGGGGTGTCACTGTGGGGGGACAGGTGCAATGGGACAGAGTGGGGCCAGCCAGGGATAAACCAAGCCCATTGGGGGGCTAACAGGAGAGACCACTAGAGGAAAAACAGCTTAACCAACTCAATATTCATATCCACAGATGCCAAACTCTCTACAATCTCCTTTCCTCTTAGGTGTTTCTTCTTTATTACAGCCACAAGGAGACTTCTTGGCTTAATGATGATGAGTAACAGACATGGGCCATGGACGAGCAAAGCTCCATGGTTGAGAGAGTGGGGCAGAAGGCCGTGAGATCCCACACCTCACACTCATCATCCTTTGCAAGTCATGAAGAATTGTATATGGAATCTGGCCTTGACTACTTTGGCTGAAAGAGTTTATGAAACTCCTATTAACAGCAAATATGTAATATGTCCTTATTGACCCTAATTATAATAACTAACAAGATTACAGGTGGTCCTAGGCTCATGTCTGCACAAATTGCAGGTGCATTGAAGATAGCTAAAATACTAAGAAAACATGAGCATGGCATAGCTTGGATGGTAAGTGTGTGGGTCAGCACAGCAGTGAGAAGGAGAAGAGTCTTCAAGAGAGGAACAATATTATGAATTTCTTTTAGTTAATTTTTGCTAGAACGTGACCTAAAAGGGCAGTGTAGAAATAGCTGAGCTGATGCTGTGAGTGTGGCTTAGGAAGGACCCTTGGCTGTTTTGTGGCAGGATGTTTTACCACAAAAAGGAACAGCTTCTCTGCTGTTTAGTGCTGTGTTTCCCAGCCAGAAAGTCAGAATAGAAGGAGGAAGTCTTGGATAAGGGATGTCTCTACTGACTTGAATCTCTGCTTTTGATGAGGATTTTGCCTCAATTGGCTGTGTTTCAGATCTCCAATGAAAGAGTCCCTCTGGTCTCATCCAGATGGCAGGCTCAGGTTCTGCAGCTATGCCCTCCCAAGGTGTTTCGGCCGCAAGCTGTACAAGATGTGTGGAAATAACTACAAACAAAAGCAACTTGCTCTAATATTCTCTCTTTCCTGCCCGTTAGCAATTTTGATTGGGTGGCAGTGCCTAGAGAAATCAACTCAGCCTCTGTGAGGGATGGTAAGCCTCAGAATAGGGCATAAAACCAGCTGATATTTTAAGAAAGATGATTAAAATAGACATCTGCAGGGCTCAAAGAGTACAGCTGATAAATGCAGCTTTGAGAGTTGAATCAGCAGATTCAGGTACAGCCACTGCCCTAATGCATTTCAGCTCTTCATGTTATTTTGGTGCACACATTGTAATGTACATGGAAATGGTGTACCAGGCCTCATGTAAATTACACAATTGAATACCCGGTGCTCCTTTCAAATATAGTCTGGTGTCAGTGTGACAGGGGTCTGTCATGCTCTATTTTCATATTTCAGAGGAGCCAAAGACATGTAGTGCATCCCAGAGTATCCCTTCTCTGTCTCCTCAGCCCTCTTCAAAGGAGACACCTGTCCTGCCATGCTAGAAGAGTTTAAATCTTACTAAACAGTAATTGTCAAGAGGGAGAGAATGCAAAGGTTTAAAACCTGATGGGAAATGTTAAGAGGAAGAAGCATATGAAGGGATGTTGTTGGGAAGAAGGGTTCCTTTCATATTTTGAGATTATTGCACCATGAAAGAAAAGCAGAGCCCTCAGTAATGTTCAGGATCAGAAACAGCATCCACAGATGCATCTACAGAGAAACAAATCCTGTGGATTATCCCAACACTCTTGGCAGAAGAGAGAATAATTACTGCTAATTCCTTTGGAGAGCTGCAATGAGTTTGTCCTGGGGGTTCCCTGGGAGCATTCATGTGGGATGTGGTGTAATACTGTGGAAGCGCTGGATTTCCATCCATTTTGCTCTTTGTCCTGCCTGGACTGGTTGTGGTGACAGGTTAAAGAGTGACTTAAAACACAGTTATGTCTCACCAGAAAACTGCCTCCCTAGTCTGCTACCCAGGAGGAAATCCCGTCACTCCTCATGCTTTGACCTGCATTGTGAGAAGGTAAATTACGCTTCTGTAAAGAAACATCTTGATAAGCTGGCTCAAAGAAGCTGTGTGTGTGATTTGCAAACCATGTTATTAGCCTTCCTTTTAAAGTGGAGCTGACTCCCTGGGGTTGGTCCTCTCTAAAACAGGTAGTTCTTCAATACACTAGAAAGAAGTGATTGTCCTATAATTAAAGTAATTTCAGGTTGTACAGTTGCTGACCTCTCCCTGGACACTTGAGGGGCAACTGCCTGCCTCTGGGCTGGCTGAAGAATTGTCCTAGGGACACAGCTGAACCCATTTTTAACCATCTACCACGAGTTGTTCTCACAGCAGCTGCAGGGACCAGGAAGCCTTCCTGTTTTTTTGGTTTTTTTTTCATTCCTGGGAGAAAAAGCCAAGCAGTAGTGACAACAGCAAGTTCCTGGGCAGGATAGTCAGAAGCTAAGCCCAGAATGCCTGTTGCCACCAGGTGCCTTTTATTTCCTTAAGAGCATCACAATTCCTTGCTGACATTTTGGGTTGTATTCTGGCCTCTCTAATATTTAGGCCTACTACGGACTGGTGTGAATTTGGAATTTCCTCCTAATATAGTCTGGACTTTGGACCTGGACTGTCTGATGTTGGCTGTGTTTGGTTTGTTCTGGAGACCTCTGCCCAGTGGGTGGCTGCTCCCATGGTTTGCTGACTCCCTTGGAGATAAATGCTTGGGCAGGGACACTGGTCCCTTGCGGGCTGGGGGAAAACCAGTGGGCCCCAGTGTGCAATGGGAGTGCAGCAAAAGCAGCACCAGTGGGTACGAAACAAGAGGCCTGTACCCAGAATAAGCACTTCCATAAGGTGTCATGTTCCCTGGAGATGTCTCCCTACAGCCATGCACAGCCTGGCTTCCTCTGCCATGTGCTAGAGGCAGCCTCTTCCCATCTTTCTGTCACCTTTTGAATGTTCCCTTTTGATATGCTGTCTTAAACCCTTCATTTTTCCTGCCTTATTTTTGAATTCTTTCTGGTTTTTGTTTGGAAACAAGTCTTTTGTTACATCTTCAGCTACACAGGCTTCAAGGCACTGTTGAACTGCTGTAACAAATTCCCATTTTTCCACCCACCCTGTTTTTACCCCTTTTAGGATCTCTTGCTTTTAGTCCAGTGAGGAACTAACTAGGAATCTTGATATAATTGTGCCTATTTCTGTAAACAATTTTGAACAAAAGGGAATGGTATCCAATGTTGCAGTTCTATCAGAACATGTATTTCTAAATATTTACTAAATTAGAAAACTAACCAAAAAAGAAAAAAGGTCCCCAGGAGAGGCTGGCAGCAATATTAGCTAGTGCTAAGTGTTTTGCTGGAGCAAATGCACTCCATGTCCTTGGAGATATTTAGCATCTGCAATCGGATCTGACAAATGGTGACGTCAGAGGAATCCCTGTTTTATATCACTTGGTGCCAAAAACACCAACTCAGGGACAGGACTGAGATCATGCTCCTGCAGAAGTAAGGTTTTGTTGCAGAGAGCATTCTATAAGTTGCTAGCTGAAGTTACTTCATGCCTCTAAAATTCACCCTTCTTTGCAGAGGGTAGGCTGGCACCTGCTTGGCATTGTTGAGCCGGGAAAGCAAAGGAAGCCACAGGGTAGTGTGGAAGGCCTCCCAGCCTGGCTGATAGAGCCTTGCTGTAACCATCAGATCACTGTCTCCTTTCTCTGAAATCCTTATGTTTTCCTAAATTATTACCTTCTGCACCTGAAATTTCGTGTAAAAATGTAAAGGGACAATCTCACAATAACTGAAATCACTGTATCAAAAGGAACTCCTAGGAGTGAAAGTGAAAAATGAAATAATGGTAAATCTAGCCTGGAACAAAAGTCAACTTTATAGCAATCCAAAAGGAGACAGTGACACAATTTGACCAAAGTAAAGTAACTAATCAGCAGCATGGACGGAAACTACAGGGAAAACATGTTATTCCCTTAAAGGAACATCCAGCCAGCCACATCCCAGGGCTGCCCAGTGGAAGACAAGGCTCATAGCTCATGGTGGGAGTTAGCTGTTCCTTGATGTTTCTGTTGTACTGTGGCAGGGGAGAAAGGAGCTCACTCCTTCCTTCTGACTGATTTAGAAGACACCTAATCATGGAGCTTATTTCTTGAAAAAAAACTCAGTGGGGACTCTTGGAGCCCAAAGTGAACTCTGTGTCTGCCCACTTCCATCATCATTGGTGATATCAGTTTCATAATACTAGTATCACATGGCATTGCAACATACTGGGGAAAATCTGACTATGATTTGTCACTTACAGAGCATCCAATATTAAAAGTTATTCTGCCCCTGTTGTTTCTAATTATTTGCAGTTATCATAATAAAAAAACCAAAACAAACAAATCCACAACATTAACAAAAACCAGGAGCAAAATCCTGCTTTACAAAGATCCTGAGAGCTGTAGGAGTAACAGTCATGTTTCCTGAAAATCTGTGTCCATCTCAGGGGAAATTGGTTCACATCAGAATCTTGTGATAGAATGAACTGAGAAATTTTGCAGAGTGACTCTACCTTTGGTCCTTGGATACATCTTGTGCTCTGGTTCTGGCTGCATTCCACTACTAGGCTCCCTGGGAGTTATAGGACTTGGTTTCTTGAGTTTATGGACAAGGGCTGATGACTTTGTAGATTGTTTGGGAGAATGACCTTGGAGAAGTATAGTATCAAAGCTGGAGGATGTGTAAACAATACAGTCATTAGCAACAAAACCTAATCAAGGTCTACAATGACCATCTGTACAGGGACAGGATATTTAGTTTCCTCACTCACCATCTTTTTTCCACTTCATCAGGTGTCTGTGGTTTAGACCAGTTATGCTTGGAAAACATAGGAAAATATGGCTAGGTGATTTACCTGGATTAATGTAGTCCCATGAGAAATAACCACTGAAAATCAGCCACAGTGATGGTGACTGCAATTCTCAATCCAGGCTGGATTAGTCAGTCTTTACCTGTCTCCAGCACACCCCAAACCTGCAGAGACAATATGTGTATTTGTTTCTGAGACTCATTTTGCCTCTGAACAACTATTCCTCTGTCAGTGAAGTCAAACCAGGAATTATGCTCCTCTACACTTCTGCTTATTCCCCTCTTGTCTTTACTATTTTTTTTTCCCTGGACCTGATCTTACCAGTGACCTAAAATGAACTTTACCTAAGCATTATCTCACTTCCTAATCAACAGTAACCAGCACCACAACATCCTGACAGATCCTGCAGACAGACTCTTCTGCTGGGAACAGCCCTGCTCTCACATTGGCTGCATCACAGCCCTTTGCTGCTGAGAGAAAATGCAAAGCTGCCAGCAGAACCCAGATTTAAAGCAGAGGTGCCAAGAGATAGAGTGCTATGGGAAGGAAAATGAAATATTGCTTGCCTCTGCCTTTGCACAGCTGCTGTTTTCTAGGATGTGTTGACTTAGGAAAGTCTTTCTTTGTGTAGTCCTCTTTCAGATGTTGCTTAAGTGCAAATATGGGCTGTTAGTTCAAATTTAGTAACAATCAGGATTGATGGAAAATCTCATAGTAGGATGTGACAAAGAAATTCAATTACATACATACACTTGATTTCTATGCTAATAAGACTTACAGTAGTACTAAAGAAACTGCATTCTTGACTACAGTGGCAGCTGGGTTTTGTCACTGAATACTGTGTTGGCAGCATACTAATGACTCATTTCTGACTGCCGACAGCTTCTCAAGTGACTTTGTACAGTGATTTAAAGCCTGATGCCAAGCCTGTGGGAGTCATTGCGCCAGTCCTGGGACCTCTTTGAAGACTATGGAAATTATGCTGGGGAGTGCAACAGGGTCACGCTTTGGGTTAGCAAGCACGGCAATCAACTTCAGCAAGGCTGGGGTCAGGCAGATAGCCTGAATTTGCTTTCTTACCTGAGAAAGAGGTGGTACAAATAGGCTTCATTCCTGTTGGCAGCTGCCTTGAAAATGGCGCATGTTTTGGGTAAGGAGGGGAGTTTGGAGCAGGAAAGGGGAAATTAAGTTATAAATAGTGAATTTGCCTGCAAATTTCAGAGAGCATCTCTGCTTTCCAAGATGACATGAAGATGGTGGCATGGAGCCACAGAGTCCTCCCCATCTTACCATTTATCCAGTGTACGAGAGGTGTGCAAGTATAGTATGGTGGAAGAGAGATGGTAGTAATCACTTAAATGTTACCTGTGCTCAGGGAGTTGGTATTTGTACAGAGCCTGAAGGGAAGACAAGCAGTAACTGCAATTTGGTTGGATTTTCCCTGCTGGCCATGCCCCAAGCAGAATTATGGCAATGCCTCCATTGTTTCAATACCCACTGTTGAAAACTGCATGTTCTCATCCTCTACAGGACAAAACAGGGCCCTGATATAAATAAGTGCAACTCCCTGGAAGCCAGCTTGCACCTCAAACGGATGGCAACATGAGACTGGAGCAAGATGTTTCCAGTCAAATATGAGTGTGTTTTTTATTTAAAAGTTAATTAATATACCATCCTAAGTCTGTGCCCAGATGCCTTGGTGATACAAAGCAGCAATAGTAAAATGAGGCCAGCACCACTTGTAATTCTGAGCAGTGTGTGGTTTGAAGGATACACCTCTGTATCCCATTCTTGGAATACTCCTTGTACATCTCTGTTAAAGGGAAGAAAAATCCAGACGTAATGTCTTTGAAGCAGTGGGCAGATAGTGCTCTCTTATGTTTTTAAAAGGAATTGGATTTTGGGTCCCAGAAGCTGAGAGTTTGGTAATAATGTGAACTTTGTGGTGAGGGTTTTTTTATAGCATAGCATGGATATTCATCCTCTTGCTTGAGTACTCTAGAAAAAAAACTCCTCAACATATTTATTTCCCACAGGTACATATACTAAGGAGCAATTTTTTCAAAACTTGGACAATTTTTTTTCATGGTGCGTTAGAGGCTTACTGCTAATTACTGCATTTTATTCTCACCTGATGTAAATACAGCAAACTGGTGACTCTTAGAGCTAAGCTGCTGCAAACTAGTGGGCACCTTGGTCTAATGGCATCTGTGCCTGAGACACGTACTGTTTGCATGGTTTGTCTTGCGTTGGCTGCTGAACAGTTCTGAGGCTGGGTCTCACCTGTACCTTGCATGGCTAAGGTAAATCATGTGTTGGTGTGGAGGATAAATGTGTGGTGGCATGCAGTTTGTGAGGTGTCTATGAAATCATGTGTGTCTCTGGAAGTCTCTCACCCTGACAGTGCAGCTCCCAGCTGCTCCGGTGTGCCAACGCAAGCCCTCGCATGCCAGCAAAGAGAGAGGCCTGGCTCTCAGAGAGTGCAGGTGGGCTTGTGAAAACACCCTGGTCTCCGTGGGGATCTCAGAACACCCTCACTCCACGCGGAAGCTAAGTGCACAGCACATTGGAGGGACTGGTCAGTACAGATCAAAGCTGTGCCTGGGAGCACCGTCTGCCATCTGCTTGCGCCGGGGCTGTGGCATCAGCTGCCCAGGAGAAAGCATTGGCACTCATGCTCCAGGCAAAAAGAGGCTTTTGTTTCCAAAAACAAATAATCTTATCTTGGGGAAACTCTTTCAAACAGTTATTTGAATCGAATAGGAAGTCTGTGGTATTTAACTTTGCTATTAAAATGAACACTTGGCTGTTTTTGCAGATGCTCAATGCATCAGTGAAAACTGGAAGCTTAACGTTTTTTTAAAAAGAAATTTTCCACTAGCTTCAAAAAGTTCCATTATATTTACCTACTTGCAATTCTGTGTACTTACTTTGTGCTCCCTCTCTATATACACATATAATTATATCGGTATGTATATATCTATATATACACACACACAGAGCCACTTATTTTTCCTGGCAGACAGATCTGCAGTATTTACTGTCTTACATTAAAGCTAGTCACACAGGAAATCCGTAGGCACAGAAATCTCTACAGGTTCATCATTCATGCTGAGAAAGGAAACAAAGGGGAAGGGACAAGGCAAAAGGAAGAAGGAAAAAACCAACCAGGAATTTCTGCATTAAATTTGTTGCCTTGACAAAAGTTTCCAGCGCTGCACGGGTGACTCGGTGCAGAGTCGCAGAAGCCAGGACTTTGGCTCACTGTGGATAGCCAAGCTGAGGAGGCAAGATATGTGCCACAGCCAGAACTGGCTCCTCTAGAGCCTAGTGCCTCCTGGGGAGACATGCAGGAAAGGGAAATAAATTTCACATGTTGGAGGGGGGAAATTTCCAAAGAATGGTTTCCCTTTTCCCCACCCCTGCAGAAAGGTGGCTTTCTACCTTCTCCAGCTCATGCCACAGGCTAATAATTACCACTTAAGCCACAAAAGATGGGGTTGGGTGCAGCAGAGGAGGTGATGATTTGTATAGCTTGAAAAGCGTTGTTTGGAGCTCTAAGGAGCAAAATTAACCCAGAGAATACCAGACGCTTCATGGATTTTCTAATTCCTGGAGTTTCCCAGTGGATGCTTTCAAATTTTGCCTTCATTAGCTTACAACACTCATTTTCCATTAACTAGAGTCAAAATTGTTTCAGGGTAACTACAGTCTCAGAAAGCCAATCCTGCTGGCCCATGTTTGTGGTATTTTTACATCTCATTAGAATGTAAAAATGTCTTCTCTTCTGATGTTTCTCTGCAGAAAGCTTTGGGAGTGATTACAGTCCAACAGCAATTGCTCTTCCTTCTCCAACACATCTGGAGATCAGTCATGACCTCTAAGCACCTGTATTCCACAAAAACAGCAATAAAATCACAGCATCTCAATCTGAACATCAGTATTTCAGGGCAGGGCTGGTTTACTCAATGTTTCTGTTCTGCACCTCCGTTGCAAACTGCTGATAGCTGTGCCAGGTAAACTCATCAGACATTAAATATATCATTTTGAGTGTCTCTGTGAAGCTGATTTTTCTTTCCAAACTTGCTGCCAAAGTAGTTCCACTGTTTTCCAAAATGGAGCCAGAGAAGAATGTTTTATTTCACCTGTGTTAAAACATCCTGGCAGAATTGTATACTTGTGTAGGTAAGGCACATGGAAGCACAATACTGGCCTGACCAAAACACCTATGGTGTCACACTGGTGTCTGACACTTCAGGGTCCTCTTTATTGCTGGCAAATGCCAGAGGATCCCAGGTATGTGCCAGCACAAAGCATTTCATCCCAGTTCTGCGTACAAGTAAGAGGCTATCAAATGCTGCTGCCAGCTCTCCTGTTGGCTCAAGTGGCAGAGGTCCCTTCTTTTGAGCTCTCAACTCCCCCTTGGAATGTGTTCCTGGAACCACACACAGCACAATTTGTGTCCTGGGGGGCCTGGATTCCTGTTTTTTGACCCCAGAAAATGACAAGTGGCTGTGTTTTAAGAGTGCCAGGCTTAAAAAGCCAGGGTAGCCTTGCTGCAGTCCCCTGTGACACTCTGATAGAGCCTTTAATTACATGATCATGCAGTGTTTTTCCCCCACAGAACTCCTGTGTCTCTCAGGACTTAGGATGGCTGGTGCTTTTCTAATGAGCATCTGTTCAATATTTGGTTTTCTCCTCCTTTCACAGTGTGTGGTTCTAGGGACCATTATTCAAACCCTGCAATGAATACAGAATTATTAAATTGTTTATAAGCTTTTCTTTTCTCAATGCTCCTTGCTTAACACCTCTCTGCTTCATAAATGTAATTTTGCAAGCCTCAGGTGACAGAGGAGAAAGGAAAAATGAAGAGTAAGGCAGAAGAAGCCATTCTACTAAAGTGATGGGATTTTATTTCAGATGTGTGCCTTGCAAAGTAAATGTACCAATAAATTTAACATTTAGCTGTTTATTTAATGAAAAGAGGAGGAACAACATGTAGCAGGGTCCACGTGCTGGCAGCAGGAGGGATGCGTACAGCTGCAGTGCTGGCGGGTGAGCAGTGCTCCACAGCCACTGCCCTTCCTGCTGTGAGGTAATGATGGGTGGTTTCCAACTCTCTTTACCTGCTCTCTTCCACTCATACACCTGGCATGTTTTATCCAATTCCAAGTCTTCACAAGGCTGAGAAGGAAGGAGGTGACAGCTGTAATACATTCAGTAATTTATGGCTGCTGTTTCAGTGCATACTAATAAAGTCAGTGGTATTTGGAGTTGTGTGCTGGAAAAACTTGGATTAGTCTGTTCAAAACAGGCTGTCTAACCTAATCTACCCATTGTCACCAAGATTTAAAATTAAAAAAATTCTCACAGTTCCCAAAACTGAACTGGAAGTAGTTTGATTTTGTTCTGGCTGAGATCCAAGGACCGTTTGAAGGGTGCAGTGTCACTGCAGAGAGTGACACTGACAGACTGCAGGTGACTGCTGTGCCAATTAACCTCCTGAAGGTAGATCAGGTTACCAGCAGTAGCTGGCAGTCACTTGTTATGATTATGACTTAGCTCTGGTTTTCAGAATATCTTCAGACAAAGCAAATACATGTTAATTCAAGCAAGTTTGCAGTAGGAGGTTACAGACACACAGGTCTTCATATACAAAGTCTTATTTTTCGTGGGTAAGATTTGCCTTCAGGAATTCCAGGTTCCTGAAACCACAGGAAAGACTTATCTTGGTGAAGGAAGATCAGGACAGGGAACATTTAAACTAACTGGACACACAGAAGCCTGACAAATGAAGCCACACCTGACATTGTCATTGTGAGGCTACTCTTAATTGTCTATAGAGGGTCACATCAACTGGGGGAGGTTACCAGGAAACAAAACAAAGCAGATGTCCTGCTTTCTTCATGAAGGGCAAGAAGGTGGATGCAGGGAATTACAAGCCAGTCAGCCTCACCTTGATCTCTGGGACAGTGATGCAGCAAATCACTCTGGGAACCACTTCTAAATGCACAGAGGATGAGAAGGTTTCTGGGAGAAGTGAGCATGGATTTACGAAGTGAAAATCATGTCTGACCATCCCAGTAGCCTTCTGCAGTGCACTGACTGGCTTTGTGCATGAGCAGAGAGCAGTACATTGTTCATCTTGACTTTAGCAAGGTTTATACAAATGATTATATTTGCTTTTCAGCAAGCATCTCCTGAGAGCATCTAGGGCAGTTGGATGAGTTGCCTCAGGTACCACTCAAGTGTCATTTTGCTTTGAGAAGAGACTTCTTCCCTTGATGAAAATGGTGATAAAATGAATTATGTGTGATTATGTGAAAATAAAAGTGGATAACACCATGGCTCATTGGCAGAGCAGTCTTCTCCTTTCAGGTCTGTTATCCCCTTTGATGATCCAGGGTGCTATTTGCACTAGAGCACCTTCCAGCCAACTCCCTTAGGAGCCAGCACAGCACAAAGCTGCTTGTAGCTGTGTACTTCATGATGAATGCTGATGGGCTACACCCAGCCTGGGAGCTGGGTAAACCCTAATGTCCCTTCATGGCCATGCAGTACTCCAGGTGAGTTGTTTGCTTGGCTCAGGGGAGGCTGAGGGGTTTTCTGCACCCAGCAGAGGGTAAAATGCACCAGTACATCCACCCATGACAGGGATTGCAGCAGCTGGGAAGATGCTTGCTCAAAGTATCTTCCCCTGGGACTGAATTTTACTCACAATTCATAAAGTGAAGACACACGAGGTGAGATAAGAAAATTGCTGCAGAGAAATGGAAATCACAGCTGGAGCTGGGAGATGAAGGTCTGACCGGATATGGGCACCCCAGCAGCGAGCCTTGGCTTCATTTCCCAGCAGTGATAGATAGAGAGATGTGAGCAGGAGCTTCACAGGATGATGGTTACTATGGCTACCCCCACACCATCCATCCAGGCATCCATCTGCTTGGCTCCCAGTACTGGAAAGATAGACTGCTGCTTTTGAAAGCTGATGATAATTTGTCCTTGCCGGCTGGACAGCGATGACATCCTCCTCTGAGATCAATTCTGCCTGGCATTTTTTAAGCTACGAAAACCATCCTAATAGCAAAGTCATGTTGACAAAGAAGGTGTTGTTTCCGTTAAATATTTGTGTTATTGTTACCAAATATGGGGTACAGTGATAATAGAGAGGTAGCAGTATGTCCCCAGCACACGGAGACACCTACCATCTTCAGTGGGAATTTAACCCTTCAGATTTACTTTGGAAACAGTGTGCTCCAGCCAGCATGCTGTGGTAGTTTGACACATTCAGAGAGCAGGGAATGGAAGCTGGAAATGCAGAAACTGCTGTCTCTAGTTGCTTGTTCATGAGCCTTTAGGAGGACCACATACACAAATTGTGGGATAAACATATAGGTATTGTGTCACAGACTGGGTAAAAGTGAGATACTTGCAGCTCTGCATAGCTGCTGCAGCATAGCTGTTTGGAGGTGCTGCTGGCAGAATTAATGCAAGGAGAAAAGTACTACATATTGTGAATGACAATATCAAGCACTGATTTTGCAACAGGCTTTTTAGAAAAGCTGTGCTTGGAAATTTTTTTTTTTAAATGTTTGTTTAAATTTAACAAATCAAAAATATTTTCTTCATTGGAAATAAGATCAACTAGAATTTTCATATATTTCCACTGCAATAATCCTCTGTATGGATATGGTCTTTCCTTTAGAAACTGGTCTAGGATGACAACAATTCTACCAAATGTCAAGTTGCTTGCTGTTGCCGTTTCTTAGTCCTCATCATTCAGTACTACTGTGGCTGTCCCACTAAAAGTTTTATATGGGTATTCCTCTAAGGAAAAGTCCTGCAAAAGCAGAATTCCTGATAGACTCACATTTGACATTGGTGAACTGCCAAGGGACTAGGTTGTGCTATGCAGGTAAATATGAAAAAGCACAAACACAGGTACAGTGCAGCTTTATTTTGTGTGTATTGTATACATCCTTTTTAGGTGGGTGCCTTGAATGCAGAGTGTGGTTTTGTTTACTTGTTGGACTGCCACTGGCGTTAAATACAGTGGTGGCTTCTTCCTCCTGTGTCACTGTGCATTGAGATGACTGGGGGAGCTCCAGGGAGCTGAAATTATGTTAACTATTTCCTCAGGTAGCTGTGTCACACAGAAGAAGAAATCATGTCACAAGTCTATCTTCCAGCAAACTGGAGTCTGTTACATCACCAAGACAGTCTCTCCAGCCCTGTCTGATAAAGCTGTTGACTATGGACCTTAGAAATTATTTTAGCTAGAAAGGCTTTATTGCCAAAGCAAGTAGGATGTAATGCGACAGCAAAAAATTATTCACATCCCAGGCATAGGTGTGTGCATTCCTGTGAATATTTAAAGATACATGCCTATTTCTGTTTTGCAACATAAATCCATTTAAAAGAAACAGTTTCCATGCCTGATCGTCTGTGTAGCAAATGCTGGTCTGCAGGAGGTATTGGCTTTCTAGGAGAGGGTGAATTTGTGTTCATAATCTTGCAGCCTTAGTTGGATTGTTTAGGGATGCTGAAGGGCAAGATGAATACTGTGCCCTACTGACATCCCATTCTCCATATTCCAACTTGCCTGTTGACTTGTTTAGTATCTATAAGGGGGTTAGGATACATTAACATTATTTTCAGATATCTGATTTTTTTGAAAATTGTTGATTTCAGTTTGCCAGATGGCTGAGGAAAGACAGTCTGTGCTTTGTGCTTAATGTTTGTGTGAGAATCTGAGGAAGCAGAGTCCAATTAACATAAAAAAGCCATTGTGGTCTTCCAAAATCTCGGTATGAAAAGTCAGTGAAGCAGAAGGAACCATCACCTGCCTAAAATAAAATTAATTGCAGATGTAAATCTGGCCAGCTCAGGGACTGGTACCTACCTGAGTTCACAAACCTCAGATGTGATTAGCCATCAAGGATGACAGAAATGAAGCATCATTCTGGCTCTGGTGTTAGGCATCTCAACTCCATCATCTTCATGGCAAAGATTATATCATGCCTTCAGGAAACCCATCAACCACGTGTCCAAATTCTGCCCCAAAAAGTATTAGAAAAAGTCAACAGGAAATGTCACCCTGACTGCAGATTCACATCCACTTGAATCCTAATCTAATCTACTCAGGATATAAATGCATGCTTTTGATCTGAAAATGTGGTGCCCTTGACCAAAACTTTTTCCACTCCTTGTGACTTCCCACAAAAAGTTATTTGTGATAACCAGGAATGGATTTACTGGAGGCAGGATGAAGGACTGCACCCCATACTCCCTGTATACTGTCTAATCTGGGCTCATTTGGGGTTGGGTGGGCTGTGTAAAGGGCTGCTCGAGGAGGACTATGCACTTTAGCTTTTCTGCTTCCCAGGACTGCCAAAGAAAGACCTTCATTCTACTCTTCCTCCTGGAAGTGGATCTGGGGGCTGAGATTTTGCAGAGGTCCAACCTGAGGAGAGGCACTGGGCAGGGGTTTCCTCCAAGGGGAGTGTGATGTTGCCCCGTTGTGCTAAAGGGGAGGTGGAGTGGGGCTCTCTCTCTACAGCTCTGAGAAGAGCTCTCCAGGCTGTGTCCAGACTCATGGTTACAACCAGCTCTGCAATAAGGTTTGGCTTTTTAGAGGTGAGAAATTTTTTTTTTCTGTGTCCCCAAGACTCCTCTTACTGGCTTAACTCAGAGGATATAAAATCTATTTCAGACTCACTTTCAACAGTACCAGTGTCCCTTTGTCCCCTTCCTCCTCCCAAGACATGATGGCTCTTGCCAGCCTTCCTCTGAACACTTATGTACACACCAGTGTCCAAAGCTTCACCACAAAGATTTCAATGCAGACACTGTTCTAGGGATAACCAATGGAGAATAGATTTCTGTTGACCTTTATCATATCTCACAAGCTTTCCCAGATTTTTCTGAAACTATGAAGGGAATGTGCTATACACAGAGCAATTTGAAACAATGCAGTTGTCTTGTTTTTGAGGGTAGGAAGTGAAAATGCAGTACTAATTCTCCTACAATTGCAGTGAAGGTAGGGATCATGTAATGACATTAGCTGGAATTTAACCACAGTTAATGAAAACATATCTGTGCACTAGAAAAAAATGCCATTAGTTTTCCAATGACATGAGTAAATAATGTTGGGAATGTTGGACCAGCTGAAATGCAAATGCTTTGGAGCAGTCTTTGCATAGATACAGAGGGAAATAAAGGACAGTTAACCAGGAGAGAGGAATGGGCACTCCTCTGCGTGGGAGTGTGTTGCCCAGCACATTAGAGAAGAGCCACACAGGCATTCAGCTCCACATTTAGATCATGGCTGGAACAAGCTCTAGTGAGAAAAAGTCCCTGGCCTCAGGGATGTTTAGAAAAGCCCAAGAAGAACAGTTGCTGAAAAGGATTATTACTGCTTTGTTTTTAATTTGGGCCTGCAGGACACTGGTTAAATGGCTTGCCCAAGGTAATAAATCAGCCTGGAGGAAAGCCTGGCAACTGAAATCACCATCCCAGTGCAGTGTAGTGTCCCCATCCTGTTGTGCTGGGATGTGTGAGCTCTGCAACACTCGGTGCCTCAGCTCAGCTGCTCCCTGTGCTCTGCCCCAGGAGCCTGCCCCAGGCATTCTGGTGCTGGAGAGAGTGGGTAAAGGAGTAAACCAGGTTTGCTGATTGTGTGTATTTAGCACTCAACCCCAAAGTTACTCTTAAGATTAGCAGTCTAGTAAATGTGAGTTGTTGACGCAATTGGCAGGAAATGTAACTGTGATGTCCAACATAAAAAGAGTAAGGAGCTCCTCGTGGCATTGCCTACGATGTGGTATGGTCAGAAATACTCTAACTCCTATGAGGAGCAGCTGAGGGACAAAAGGAGGCTCAGGGGAGACCTTATCTCACACTCTACTCCCTGAAAGGGAGTTGTAACCAAGTGGGGGTCAGTATCTTCTCCAAGGTAACCAGGGACATGAAGAGAAAATGGCCTCATGTTGTGCCAGGGGAGGTTTAGATTGGATATTGAGAAAATTTTCTTCACTAAAATGGTTGTCAAGCACTGGAAGAGGCTGCCAGGGAAGTGGTGGGGTTACCTTCTCTGGAGGTATTTAAAAGACATGTAGATGTGGCACTTGGGAACATGGTTCAGTGATGGACTTGGCAGTGCTGGGATAACAGTTGGACCTGATGATCTTAGAGGTTTTTTCCAAACTAAATGAGTCTATGATTCCATCTTCTATTTCTACAGCCATCAGCCAGACAAATTTCTCCATTGTTTCTCTTTGCTTGGTTCAGGCTCTTAGCTGGGATAAGTTACTGTAATGTATACAAGCCTTCTTCAGAGTCGTAAGTGGCAGAAAAAGTGAAAAAGAGAAAGGGTTTCAGTTGCTTCAGAGAAGGAACAATTCAATTGTATCTTTAGACACACCATTTATTGGAAATTTGTTCTTCTTTCTGTGGGGAGCCCAAATTCATTGCCCTTCAGGTAGGACTATGTCACCTGCAGGTTTGGGTCACTCCTTGTCTCTGGTTACGTTTGTGAATATTGGAAAGAATTGGAAACCTCTGAGACTCAGATCAGGTATGTTATTGTTCTGCTTAACTATGTCATTTTCAGGGAAGACAAGAAAGAAAATTAATATGCCCTCTAAGTATCCCTTTTCTTTTTTTAATTTATCCTCTGAAATACAAAACCAATAATGAAAACACAAGGCAAAGCCTTTGGGAAAAAAAATAAATAATTTGCATAATTTCTTAGGGTGCCGGAAAGCCCTGTGTGCCCAAAAGCTGCTGTCTGCAGGAGGAGTAGATTATTGCACACATTCCTCTTGGTTTGAACTCATTACTTAATTCCTTGATATTCCCCTTCAGACATCTGATTTATGCCCTTGTACATCACTCTAAAATTTGACATAGTGCTTCTTTTCCTCTTGTAGAAGTTTTAGTCTCTTCTTTTTTAATAAACATTATATTCCAATTTATAAAAATCAGGATTAAAATAGGCTTTGGGCCCTGTTTTAAGTATTTCAAGGTCAGATGTGTAATCCCCTTGGAAACAGAGGGGATTACACATAAACGGAGACATATGTTTGTGTGTGAGCAGCCACACCTGGTGTCTCCAGGCTGCCTCATGCCTGGGTCTCGAAGGGGTTTTCAGATCATCTCCTCCATGGCCTGTCTCATGCTCCAGGCCTTATATTTTTTTCTAATTTTTTTCTACTCTGTGGTATTCTCAGAGCATATCTGCCATACTAGGCCTCACACAGAAAATAGCTAAGAATGGGACTGCGTCTTTGCAAATCGCCCATTGTATCTGTTAAAGCAGTGTACTGGGGCACGTGAAGCCACAGAATTCTGGCCTGTTTGATCATCATCTGGTTGGCAATCTGTCCTGTGGAAGGTGTAATTTTGAGGTGTGTGTTGTCCTGAACATCATGGGTCTGATCTTTGCCTTCCTCACTGCCTTGTGGGTTTCACAGTGCCTTTCTCCTTCAAGGCCTAGATGAGTGCCCCTGCAGCACTGTGGTGAGACATGCTGCTCAGGCTTTCATGACTCAATACTGAAGAAACTTAATCACAGGTTTCCAGATGTGCCTCCCCTCCCTGTAGTCTTTGGCAGTCTGCTGGCTTGGCTCTCTTCTGCAGATCTCACTTGTATGAGCTTCAGTCTTGCTGCACATTGTTGAGCAATTCCTCACATCTTAGGGCTTTGAGGATGCCTGTTTGTGGGGTGGTGGGAAATTAGGAAGAGCAGTACTGTAAGTGGCAGCACTTAAAAATCCGCCATGAGACCTGTCTCTGGAGTTTTCTCACCTTTGGAAAATGTCCCCATTGATATGTATTGTATTGGCTCCCTATATTTCAGCATCCCACTGGAAGTGACATCTTGCCTCCAACACCCTACACTGTACCTAACTGTACAACTTGTAATGTGAGGAAACTCTGAATCAGCCTCCTCAAGTGATGGTTTTATACCCTGGAGTACAATGAACATGAAGTGTTGTTTGCTTGAATAGCTGCTACAGCTATTAATAGTCTTAAAAAACATCCTGGAAATTCTTTTCAGTACATTCTTAGTACTTGTTGACCTCAAACTGGAAACCACATGAAAAAAATGTAGGGAGGGGAAGCACGGATTAATACAAGAAAATAGAAACCACATGGTGGAGGGAGGGAAGATCAACAAGTCAGTATTACTGAAACAGAGGATTCCTTCTCAATTCTCTTCCCACCTCCTCTCCTCATCAGCATTTTTTTATCAGGGATTACTCTTTTCTAACTGTTATTCTTTCTTATTCCTGTAAAAGGGTGAGTCTATCCTGTTGCTTCCTCTTTCTCCAGCAGAAATGGAATTTTTGAGTGTTAATGATAGCCACTGTTAATTGGAAGGAAGGCTTCTCTGATCCTATGTGCTCTTCTTAGAGGTCTCATCCCTTCCACTTTGTATTGTCAGTAGGTTTTAGAGGGATTTGGGACATGTTTGGATCTGGAAGAACTGAATAAAGAAAGTGACATTGCATCTAATCCTGTCAAAAGAGTTTTAAGTGGCATTTTGCATTGTGAAAGCTGCACATTTGTACTATAATTGAATAGTAATAATGATAGCTCAACTAATAAAGATGGGATTTCAAAACAGATTTTTTTCCAAAGCTCAGCCTATAATTCTTAAATGGCTCCCTGCCAAAGCTTTGAAAGCCAAAGATTATTATTTGTCAGCTAATAGAAATTGTGTGTTAAAAGTCTAATCTCCTATGTTTTGTGTTGTGTGTACTACAAGTTAACAGGGCTACAGAAATATTGCTTTGGATGCATCACGTTTATTGTATAACTTCTAAGAATTCATTGGCCCTGTCCATAAAGAGGATGAAAATGGTTTTTTTTTTTTTTCACATGCATTTAGAATGTGTTTTTCTGTCTGGTTGGTAGAGAAGCAGGTACAGCTTTTACCTGGTGCAAAGATGGACACTTGAGCTCCCCTCAATACCTTATGTGACATTAAGGATTAATTTACTCCTGTGCAATCCTCACTTCTTTTCATTACTGGTGTCTCTTAGTAGTGAATGGATCAAGCATATGTTAGTAATTTTCTCATTCTACTTTGTAGGTGCAACTTTATATAAATGAGGAGACTCTCATAAAACCTCAGTTTCTCACAACAGTGTTCTTGCTTGGTTTTAGATTTATGAGGCTGATACAGGAGGCTGGGCATTTTGATATTGTGCTTTGTTCTTCTCATATTTCAATAACTAGATGTTTATAGCGTTGCTTAAAAGAGGTATGACTCTTACAGTCTCAGAATCCTCTTTTGACCTTTATCATCTTCATTTTTTCCCTCCAGAGAAGAACAACAAACACACCCTGCCGCCCTTTCCTCCTTGTCTTCAGCATTTGGTGGTAACACACGTGTCACCTCTACACCTGCTTTTGGTACATTCTATTGCAGTGTGCAGTCAGTGCACTTCTATACATCCTTGACTCACCGGGAAGCTTTATGGTAATGATGGCATTTGTTTTGTCATGTGACCAAAAGAGGAACCTTCTGGGGTGTTAACTGATCAGTATTGACAGACTGGTCTTTCTGGAAAAATGTTGCTCTGAACTCGCTGACTTAAAAACAAAGCAATTAAATTGAACAGGTGAGGGAAAAGGCTCCCTTTCAGATTTGTTTCATGATTTGTTTTCTGTAATCTAACATACTGTTTGCACTATCTTAAAACATCTTCTTTTCTTCCTCTGATTCCACATTTTACAGAAAGTATGGTCTGCATAAGAGAGTCTTCATGTTGTCCATGGCTTTCTAATAGACAGAATTCAGACCTCAGGTGATCCCAAGAGCACAAAGTTGGAACCACGGATTGAATATGAAGATGATAGTGAGGTCTTGATTATCTAGCACCTTTCTCTGGATTTAGAACAAAGGAATTTGTACTCCATTAGCTCTGTGGACTGTTTAGCTCCCAGCTGAAAGCCAAACAAAAAGGAAGCAAAGACTATACAGCTATTGGTATATACCCAGCCAGCACTTGCTCCACTTCTGCCCTGTGCACCAGCAGCAAGGGCATGGGATGTGACTCTAACCAAGGCAGAGGCAGAGGAACATAAGAGACCCTTTCCTGAGGCTTTATTTTCACAGAAACTCCCATTAATGACCTGAACCACTTAAGCTTGTGCTAGCAACTCCAGACAGATGATTAGCAGATGCATTTTTCTCTTCTTTTCCCAACCATGCTAGATAAACCAAAAAGCTCTACTCAGAATCAGTTTTCTTTCTTAAAGTGAATTATTTACTGTTTTCTGCTGGCTGCTCAGTGCCAGCAACACAGTCCAAATTTTGCCAACATTGTGGGCAGGGGACTTAAGAAATCACCTCAAAAGATTTCATCTGAGAAAAGTGGAGATGGAAGGGCAGTATCTGACTTTACATGTGCTTCAAACTGCTGTAGTAGGTGTTACTTCATTGGATCTGACCTTCCCCTGAATGATGGTGGCAGGTGTTGCATTTGGGGTCACCAGACAATTTAATGTAGGAAGAGTCAAAGGCAGTGAGTCTCTTGATCTTAGCTTTGGTTTGCTTTGGATCTGGACGTTCCTATTTCTGAGCAGGCACTTACATTTCCTTTAAGTTAGGCTCTCCTGAGGAACACTGAAGGACAATAAATGATTGCAGTTGTAGACAGAAGTTTTACAGACTCATATATTGTCTAGGCCCAGCTATGAGATGGTCTGTGTTCCCTGAATTTCAGAATTTAAGTTCACAAAAGTCATAGACCTGTATTCAATTGAGACCTAGAAGTCTCAGTGCCTTTACTAGCTTGGAAAAAATGCTGAAGAGAGATATGCTAAAGGGGCTAGCCACATAAATTTCTATGTTGCAAAAATTTGGAAGGATGCATTTGAGCCCATCAATTTAATGAAACATTTACAAAACCTCTGAATGTCTAAACAATTATCAGTTGCTTCATTTATTTAGACTGCTTGCTTCTACTTCTACAAATAAACTGTTGCTCTCATTCCATTACTCTTGCTACACATGTAAAACTTTCATGCAGCTGGCAGCTAATTTTGTTGAATCTTGGCTCCTGAGAGACAGATCTGGAACATATTTGTGGGGAGAAATTTTCTGCTTTCACTGAAGCTACAGAGATCAGAAACTTCTTGAAGGAGACCCTTAGCATGCAAATGCAGTTTGAACAAGGCCGCATAAGGGTAGAGGAGTAGAGAAAGGGTTGTCTTAGCAGAGACACATATTTGACCTTCTAGGAATATCAAAATAGAAAATATTTTAAACAGATGGACCACCTCTTTAATCTGTTCTTTTTTACAAAAGTGACACAAGAAAACCTGGAGACTGGGAACCAATAGAATATCTAAGGATGGCACCGACCACAAGTGTGACTGATACCATTAGATTTGAGAGTTTTATTTCACACCTTTCATTCCACTATTCTTCAGGCGGGGACCTTTTACCTCAGGCAGGAGTTCTATATCAGGCAGTAAGATTCTGCTCTGTCCTGTTGTGTGCTCTGCACAGGCAATCAGTATACACTTACCCAGCTGCACAGCTTTAGAAAATGTTTTAATTAATTGTGCTGATCACAAGGGACAGAATGGGGGCAATGTGCATGGACTTGGTTATTTATAATGTTCTGCTAACTTAAGACAGTTGAAGAAGCAAGTGTTTTTTTAAGTCCACTCTGAAAATCCATCCTCTTCTGCTTTTTTTCTCCTTTACATACTTGTTCTTACCAATGATTTTGGAGGCCAAATTATTCTCACATGTACAACCCCAGACTGTGTTGCTATTGAGGACACTGAACATGAGATGGGCTGTTGAATAACGGAATTCTCTAAAAGTATGTGCCTATCTGAGCAGTGTGAGTGGTGTCTAAAATTAGAATAAATATTTGAGATATCAGACCCAATTCAATCATGATAGCAATCTGTCAGATGACCTTGACTTTTGGGAATAAGACTGTTTTAAGTGTGTGGTTCTTTGTGGCCTTGAATTGAATTTGGAGTCCCAAAAATTTTGGTCAGGTTTATGGCTGTAAAGTGTAAATTATCTTGCTAATTTCAAAAATTCTTCAAGTGCACAGTTTAAATTGCTGATTTCTGTCTTGATGTTTTGATTGAATTGGGTTAGAAGCCCTTGCACTGGCAATGCCAAATTGATGGTGGCCTTGAGCCAGAGGTCAGCAGTGACCATAAGGGCCAGATTGGGAAAAGCACAGCTGGGCCTGGGAATGAACCTCTGCCCAGTAACCAACCATCGCTTCGGCTGCACAAAAACAAGCTAGAGTTAATTAGGGTGCTGTCATTAGAGACTGCTTAATCTGAGGGGAGCCAGCTTGTTTGTGAGCAGATGAGGTCATTGTGGCTTTGACCTGAAATATCTCGCTGGTCATTGGTGTGGTGCATCAAGACCTGCACGTTGTCCCTGGGTACACTGAAATCCCCCAAGGCTGCTTTTACTGTGCCTCCTTTACTCTGATTGTATATTTGCAGAGCATTTGAGGCTGGTTTCATGCAATGATTGTTCACAGTTTATGCATAACATTAATTTGCTTTTTCTTCTGGAATTTTTTAATTGTGCAATCAAAATACTCTTCTCTCAGTAAAATACATGTGAAAGCTAGCAGCAAAGAATTGGTATTCACTCTGCAACTGCTGGTGTTCGATTTAAACAGGTGTCAGGCAAACTCATCTAAAGAAATTATGAAGCTTAATGGTGTCTTCACTTGTCATTTGTCATTTATGGCATCCCATACAATGAAAAAGCATTGCAGACTACTAACTGTCTTCAGAGACATTCTCCATTTGAAATTTCTGCAGAGGTGACTGAATATTATTTAACCAGACATTTGAGAGCAATAAATAGTGCATTTCAGAGACTGCCATGAAGACTGATGGGAAAAGATTTTTCTCATTTAGACTGTAAACAAGAAGCAGTAAATTAGCTGGATTAATCTCAACAGTAGGAGATAGACTACACTCTATCCACCAGAGTGAGTCTTGTTCTTATATGTGACTGCTGAAAGAATGGGCACATTTAAAACAAACAAAAAAAAAGGACATGATGCCCCTGGAAGACGCTACCTAGTTCCATGTAAAATATGCATAGAAAATTGGTAAAGGTAATGAAAGAGAACATGCAAAAGATCTGATGTGAAGTAAATAGAGGCAGAGGGGATCTTAGATTAATGAACACCTTTAAAAATTGCTCATTTCTGACCATACCAAAATGAAGTTGTATTAAAAAATATACAAAGCTGGACTAGTGGTTACCAATAAAAGTAATGGCCCAAAGAAATGAGTTAAACCAGTCTATCCAAGGAGGCAGCATAATGGGCATTTATTGTCACTAATGAAGAATGCAGAATAAATTACCAAGTATTTGGTAGACAGTAAATAAAGTTCTTTAAACAGAGGACTGCTGATAAAAAAATGCACTTCTAGTTTTACTCCTTGGAAAACATTGAAATATGATTAATTAGGTGTTTCAAGTCCATGAGATCTTATAAAAAGAATAAGAATTTTAACTGCTTTCTGATGTCTGAGGTCTTTTGTATAGTCCATGTTTTTGTAGAGGGAAGGGAAGGGAAGGGAAGGGAAGGGAAGGGAAGGGAAGGGAAGGGAAGGGGAAGGGAAGGGAAGGGAAGGGAAGGGAAGGGAAGGGAAGGGAAGGGAAGGGAAGGAAGGAAGGGAAGGAAGGGAAGGGAAGGGAAGGGAAGGGAAGGGAAGGGAAGGGAAGGGAAGGGAAGGGAAGGGAAGGGAAGGGAAGGGAGGGAAGGGAAGGGAAGGGAAGGGAAGGGAAGGGAAGGGAAGGGAAAGCATACAAAAATCTAAAGCTTCTGATTAAAGACTACAACCTGTAGCACTGCATCTGGTGCCTGATCCAGCTGAAGGGAGCAGTCATGATAGCAACTCAACTTATGCAAAGGACATGTAAGATGTTCAAACAGCGATCAGGCAGCACAGGGATCACCATGAATATTGTCAGCTCTGTAAGAGGAAAAAATTTGTGTCCTTGACTCCTCTATCTATAGATATGTATGCATATAGCTATGTGCTATATATAGATGTATAAATAGCATATATAGATGTGTACACATAGAGCTGTGCATGCATGGGATAAAATAGCCTGAAGCACAGCATAGACAAATTGTGAGGCAGTGAGGGCAAGAGTTTTGGGGGAAGAAGCAACTGAGAAGACTCACAGGAGAAAAAAAGAAGCCTCATTTTTATTAAGCAAAGAGCTGAAAGATCTATTTTACATGTGTAGTGACAACTATGTTAATAACCCTCATCTTCACAAGTTTTGAATATTCACTGATGTTTTAAAAGAAATTTTGCTGGTTGTAAAATGATGGCTAAAACAAGAAGCAGTGTAAGTGAAATCCACTGGATCACTTGTATGCTAAAAACAGTTGTGTGCCTGCTTCTTTGGCAGCCCTCTGGAAGAGCCCAGGTCTTCCCCACAATAAATGTATCACTGTCAGATACCACATCTGCCCCCATCACCTGGCAGCACCCTGGAGAAGCCCTAGATATCTACACTTCTGTGACCTACTCCTGCACATGGAGCCATCTGGAGTGACCCCCAGCAGTTTGGCACTTCCTGGACTTGAGGAGAGCAGAAGAGAGACTTGGGGAAATCTGTTTTGTCCTGTGGGACACACAGCCCCTTCCAGTCTCTTCTTTTTTTCTTCCAGGAAGAGCAAGCTCCTACATTAGTCACAGCAGGTATGTCACCAGACCCTTGTAGGACAACCATTCCTGAGCTGTGACTGCTGGGGTCTGGTTTCTGTTCAAAGATATAAACATGAAATCCAAGTCTTTGACTGTGCAGAGCAAAAATGCAGATCCGTGACTCACCATGGTCACAAAACTTTGTGACACTGCAGCTGCCTGTGGCAGCAGCACGTGGCCTCCTGCACCCCAAAGGCAGCACCAGGTGGTGGAAAGAAGCAAAGGTGCAGTCAGTGCTGCTGACTTGTACAAGAGGTGACACCTGCACGGTGCAGGAGGTGACACCAGCTGTCCTTAAGTTTCTCTGCACATTTACTCCAGGGAATGGACATGAGGAAGCTTGTATTTGAGTCTCCTCGCAGGACTCATCACACCCACTTTTGTGTGAGCTCTGGAGCAAGTTGCCATGGCTGGATGAACATCTTTGGCTGTGTGCATATCTCAGGGCACTCTTTCATTGCATTGCCAGTCATGGCAGGTAACCAAACATGTTTATTTTTACTAACACTGGGTCATCTGGCAAGATGTCTCTTTCCCTTGCCTTTCTTCTCTCTGGCCATGCAGATGCCAGCCGATAGGCAAGATATGATCCCTTTCCCTCCAGATGTTTTTCACTCAGACAGCTGTTTCCCTCAGCAGCCCCTCTTCTCCCAGAAGATCTCTCCAGATCCAGCTGCCTGCCTATGTGCAGCTCTGTAGCCCAGCCACAGCAAGGCCAGCAGCACCTGCAGCACCAGCAACTGCCCCATTCAGGTCACAGTGAGGTGATAGAACTGGAACAAGTGTAATGATGCTGAACAGCACTGCGGCACATTTTCCCTATTCCTCCCCTCACATACACTTAAATCACATGTAGGGTTCATAATTACCAAACCTGAATGCCTTTTCACAGCTTTAGCCCTAAAAAACCATGGCTACCACCTCCCCCCTCTATCACCAGTCACATTTCAAGTCCCTGCAGAGGTGGAGACGCTGCAGCTGTTCAAACAAACCATTTCTGGAAGTGCTAACACAAGCAGGCAACAGGAGAGCAGGATTTGGATACGGCAGAACCATTTGGCTGCAATTTTCCACTCAATTTCTGTTGGAGGTAGTACCACGCCCTTGTCTTCCAGAATAAAAGATTTCCACAATTACTGACTGATAAGAATTTTTGGGGTTTTTATGTATAAAAGAATACAGAAGCCTGACATCAGCCCTGACTAAACTGATGAATTACAAAATCTTGCCTAAAGTCATTTACTTATTGTACAGCATGCATGATTCCTGCCCTGCAGAGTTTACAGTCTCAGCTATCTTTTCTGCTTGTCACAGTGAAGCGAATGGGACTTCTTAGTTCTAAGTGATATTCAAAAATGGAGTTCCTCAGCAGTCTCAAAATATAATAAATAATTAATAAGTCAGGAATGCTGATATAAAAAAGCTCTGCAATGAACCCCTGTAAGTTTTAAGATAGGACCATGACAATCCTAGCTTATATTGACTGCAATAATTCTAAAAGGTTTATTATAACCAAAACTACAGGCTTATGTTATATAAATTTTACAGGGTTGTTTATGTTGCTGCCTGTGTTTGTTGTACTTATACTACTTGTATAAAGTGGTTGCAAAATGTTATTTTTTCCAATATGATAAAAATTAACATGCTTTTAAGCCAAGGCGAAATGATCACCTTGAGGCACACTGCTAGACAGTTTGACCTGTGATTTATATGGCCAGTTCAGAAAGTATGAAGAGATATCAGTAGCTCTGTATTGCTCCAGGCTTCTTCAGAGACTTTGTGTAGTGAATTTAAAATTGTTTTTCTCTCACTTGCAAAGTGATTTTGGACTTCTGCCTGAAAAATTCCCAGATCCAAAATTCACTGGTTCAAAGATATGACTCATATCTCTTCAAAAGATTTTCATCCATCCAATAATTTAAAATATTGTACAGGGAAGGAAACAGACAGGCTTTATATTGTTAGCAGGATGCTCCATGCTCCTCTAGGTTATTTGTTGTTTCTACATCCAGTCTTCCACTGCTGCACGAGAGCAACTGTGACTCTGCTGACAGGTTGTGACACTTGGGGAGATCAGCAGAGTCCTCAGGGTTAGCAGGCAACTTTAATCACTAGAGAAGATGAAAATCAGAATGAAAACTATTTTGCTGTGAGTGAAAAAAGATTCAGTTGATGGTGAATACCAGAGGGGAAAGACAGGATGCCTGTGTATCCTTGGCTGTGATGGCTGCTGCGTTCTGTAGCTCTTTCGCTTTTTCCAGGTGAGTTGAGCTATGAAGGTCAGATTTCTGTGCTCTCTGAGTAGAAGAGGTACTAACAGCAAGGCAATTCCAAGTTTTCTGTCATTCGATATCTCCTGACACTTTACTTAATAATTGCCTTAGATGACCCAAGGGTGAAGTCACTACCAGCACTGTTACAACAGCTATAATGGCAAACTACTGTCACCTTAATGACTTCATGTACTGCTAAGTTTAATGAAAAATGTGCCACTTCAGTGAGGCCAAAGACACCAGAAAATAGGTTTTGGGAAAAAGCAGTATTACCTCAGAAATGTCATCTCCTTGGTGGTTGAAGAAATTAATTTCATAAAGGTGTAAAAATCCTCATAAATATTTGACAGCTTTATGTAAATGCAATAAACTAAAGGTAGGGAAAAGAAATGAAGCTCATTTTGCATTTATGATGTACAACAAATTTATAGTGCAGATGAGAACAAAGTGACTTAGAAATGTTAAACACATGGTTCAATGTCTAGTATGGCAGCAGTGGCCCTGCTGAGTATGTGCAGTACTGTGACATTATGGGCACCACGGCTGGGGTGGCTCATGCATGAGCAGTGCACAACTCTCCTTCCTCAAAACCATATATTGGAGTTTGTGGGCTCAGTCAGAAAAAAATCAGAAAATGAGAAATGTTTGTGAATCACATCTGTGACTTTAAGAATTGTGAGTCTAACTCTTGGAAGCTTAACACCAGCAAGGGTCTGTTTACCTCTGTTGAAAGCTTTTTCTTCCCTAAAGGGTTGAAGTTACTGTGCAGAAAGCTTTGGACCATAGATGATTTCTGAGAACTACACATATCTTGTATTTGGCATAACTTGACTTCCAATTGCTGTTCAGCTGAAACCTCCTATTCAAGCTCTTATCCCATTAGAGGTGAAAGGACAGAAATCTGTGAGGTGAGGACCCCTCAGAACATCTGGATAGAGGCCAGGGTGCAGGCCCTGTCCTTGGCTGGCTGTCCCTCCCTGTCCCCTCTCCCGCTCTGCCAGACCATCTTCACTCAAATATGCAGATGGCTGTAAGATCCAGTGTGCTCCTCCATTGTACAGGCACACTGAGGGAACAAAAGGGTCTTCTCTTTAAAATCTCAGGATGGTAAAGCAGATAAATGGTCATGTTCTTGAACAAATGTTAGCCATCATTTCCACCCTTGCAAAACATTTATGAGAGATAATTTCTGAGAGTAAATCAGAGCTACACGGACTAAAAGGAACCAAAAAAGGGAGCAAAAATCGATTTGATGCTGTAACATCAGTAGGCATGCCAGATTTTCAGGGAAAGAGCTGGAGACTGTGTTAGACTGACTCATCACTATGTTTGCAGCTCTGAGGAGGTTTGCAGCTGGTTGGGTAAGTATGCTGAGCAGAATAAAAATTGTTGAGTAAAGAAGAAAATCAATCCATGCCAAAGGCATATGGGCTCTGATAACTTGCTCTATACTGAAATTTAGACAAAGGGCTGTTGTGAAGTTGTTTTCTTAATGTCTAGAGCCCATTTCAGACCACTTTCAAATAGATCTGCAGATTGCTGCAGGCTCCAATATGCTTGATAGTGAGTTTTCACTTCCTCTTGACTTTTGAGTGCAAGTTTATTTTGACATATGTGTGAGATTTCTCAAAAATCGTGGCCTAACAACTAGGGTACCCTTTAGTAAAAGAAGTGTGAGGCTGCCAAACATCACCTACAGTGACCCTAGCTCCCAAACCTCTCTGACTGTGATATTGCTGTAAACACAGTTGCCATCATATTTGGAAGCACAAATACTATCAGGTTCTGCGCAAGGACTGGGGAAATACAAATCACAAATACAGGCTAGGTCTAGAAAGGACTGAGATCAGCCCTGAGGAGAAGGACTTGGGGGTGTTAGTTGATGTGGAACTTGACATGATGCAGCACTGTCACTTGTGCACTCAAATCCCAGAAAGCCAACCGTGTCCTTGTTGTGGAGTATGGCCAGCAGGTTGAGGGAAGTGACTGTCCCCCTCTACTCTGCTCTGGTGAGACCTCAGCCAGAGTAGTGTGTCCACCTCTGAGGCCCTCAACATAAGGACATGGACCTGATGGAGCAAGTCATGAGGTGGGCCAGAAGATCAGAGAGCTGGAGCACCTCCCCTATGAAGACAGGCTGAGAGAACTGGGGCTGTTCAGCCTGGGGAAGAGAAGGATGCTGGGACACCTGTTTACACCTTCCAGTAGCTGAAGGGCCCTTACAAGGGAGCTGGATAAGGACTTTTGACAAGGACTTTTGACAAGGTAAGTGATAGAACAAGGGATAATGGCTTCAAAGTGAAGGAGGGTGGGTTTAGATTGGATACTAGGAAGAAATCCTTTAGTGTGAGAGTGGAACAGAGAAGTTGTGGATGACCCATCCCTAGCAGAGTCCAAGGTTAGGCTGAACAGGACTTTGAGAAACTTGATGGAAGGTGTTCCCTGCCCATGGCAGGGGCATTGGAACTATATGGTCTTTAAGATCCCTTCCAACTTAAACCATTCGATGATCCCATCAGGAGTCTGAGCTGTGGATTGGACCTCAGGTGCCTTGAGGTGTCCAGACAGCACAGGACGTACTTCTTTACTAATCTTGGCCTCAGGGAGAATATTGTAGGGGACTTCTTAGTCATATAAACATCTATGCAGTGAGTGGGGAGCCCAGGACTGGGTCAGAGTGGCAGTCCAGCAAACTTTTGGGTACTTCCGTTTAATTTAATGTGCTTTTTACTTTAGTGTTGTGCTAATGTACTAGTTTACTTTATTAGTATTCAGTGTCAGGCACAGAACTTCCTCTGTACAGCATAGGTGGCAGGTTAATGGATCTGGGCACACATCTGGTCTAAGTGCTCTGCCATCAGCCTCCTAGTGCCCTGTGCACTGCTGAGGGCCCACAGCGGGGCAACAGGCTGCTGTGCTTTGTTCAGCAGGAGACTGGGATAGGGGGATGGCTCACATGGGAGTGGGTGTGCATAACTCAGTACATGTGCTTAAGACAACCTGCTGAGCTCCAGGGGCAGACTCCAGTGTCACCTGCCATGTAGGCATAGCCACCTCCATTTCCTTGGGTCGCTCTCCTCTGAGTACACTCTCCATGTTTTACATTGCAAAGTTGATGCCGGATGACACTGTGTGTGTTTTTGGCATTTCACCTCTTCTTTTTTTATGTATCTTAATTAAACCTGAAAATATGAAATAAGCCAGTGCTAGTCTTTTTCTCAGTCTTTGTGTGTTGCAAGAAGTAGTGACACATGAATTGCTTTCCTTTCAGGACATTCTACCAATAGAGTTTTTTTTCCAATTGTTCTTAATTTGTTTTTGATTCTTGGATTTTATCCAGCTGTCAACTAACCAGGAATCTGTAAACATACCAGACTGTCAAATCATTAAATAATTGTGTTTATTTATTGCGTTTCCTTGCAGTTTGCTCCAGCTTCAACTCTGACCTAAAGCAGAAAGCACAGGAGGAATTGCTTGAAGTGAATATGGGTTTCTAGGTCAAACAGACCTTAGGGGCTAAAATTACAAGAATGCATCTTATTTATCCCAGCTGTTGAGGTCTATGTTTGTTTTGTAGTGACTACTTGTGTTCTGGTAGTTTCAATTAGGCAAGAAGATACTGAAGCATAAGAGATCCTGAGGAATTTATTGCCTACTTGTCTAAGGGCAACAAGTTAATGACACAAGCAATAGGAAGGAAGGTGGGAGGAACAGCGGGGATAACAAAAACAGGATTGCGTGGTTATATAGAGAGAAATATAAGTGGGAGACTGTGGTTCTGAATCACATGCAGAATGGATACTGCTGAAATCCAAAGAGCTGACACAGCACTGCTCACCCTTGTACACCAAGGTTTTTGTGGACAGCAGGGTCAGACACTGAGGGCACAGACCTGGTAATACAGCCCAGGGGAGCTGCAGGAAGCTGGCAATGATTCCCTTGCTTATAATGATGCTGTGAGAGACCTGGGAAGAAAGGAACTCTTCTAGACCAAATTATAGCATAAAGTATTTTGGGAAGGCCACAGATAACATGAAAGGGAAAGGAGGCAAACTACCAAATCACCTTTACTTTTTGACTCACAAGACATTTTTTTGTTGTTGTTGTGTTTACCAGTTAAAGTTATAAAGTCAACATTGCTTTCCATGTGTTCCAAGATATCATCAATGGTGTACACAGTAATTCATTCAGGTGGGTGTAGGTAATAGTTTAGGAACAATTTTAGGTAGGTTATATTCTATAAAATGGCTGCTGCTGATTCATACTGCTGTTGTTCACCTTACGGTGTTTTGCCAGCGTTTGCCTACATAGCACCTGCCTAAAGATGAAAACTTAATCAAGAAATTTTATATCCCTATATAATCTCTGATGTACATGGAAATCTTTTTTACTGAAACACTTGTATCTAAGACCCACAGCCAATCTTGGTCCATCAGGAGAAGCATAAAAAAGGCACAGCATCAATTCAGAATATTTTTGTCATGGCAAAAATTACATTTAACATGAAATGATGCAGAGTGATGTGTTGTCAAACAAGGAAGAAGCACATATAGTTTTTTTTTACAAACCAGTACATTTTTGACTCTCTTGTTTTCAGAAGTGCACATCACATTTGCTTGTGAGGTTCCTGGAGAAACATTTGCAAGATTTTTGATAACAGCTCTGGCTGGAGAGCCGGAGGGAAGGGGCTGCTGCTGCTGGTGGTCCCGAGTTCTTCTCTCCTTGGCTATGTACCCTCTTGTTCCTTTCTCTTCATTTATCTGTGTGAGGGAAAGAGTGCTTGTGTAATAACAATTTCTTGCTAAGTTCTCAAGCCCACATATTGCATTTTCCTCTGTCTGGGCAGAGAGAGAAGTGTGAGGATAGGAGCGCATTATGGGCTGTTCGGATTTAGCCTGCTCCAGAGTGTATTTCCTTTCTGGGCCTGAGAGCGGGGAGAAACTGCTTGTCTTTTTCTAGCAGGTGTATGGAGCACATTCAAAAGGTGCTTGCATGCTTGACAGATGCTTTCCTTTTCTCATTTGCTTTCATTATTAAAAATAAATAGCAAAATATCAAGGACAAGAGTACCTATATACATTTCAAAATTCAAATACACAAATACGATTACTTTCCACTTTGATGAAAGTAAAAAGAAATTATGAGAAATTAATTCATATTGCACATTTAAAATATTTTAAATATTTATTCAGTTGTTACTTTCCCCCTCTTTAATTTTGTGAAGCCTTGAAGTCAGACTATCAGAATACCCAGTGCAGCACTTAAAAAAAAAAAAAAAAAGTCATGATGCAGAGTACCATGCCTTTCCATCAATGTTGTGCCACCCCAGCTGGTTAAACTGCAGCTCCAGCTGCAGGCTGAGCCCCATCCCATTGTCATCAGGCACTGCTTCCTGGGCCCAGATTTCATTTCCATGCCTAAGTAAATCCACCCACATGCCAGACTCAGTCCTGCTGTGCCTGACATTTCTCTTCTGAACAGGCTCTGGGATTCAGGAGCTGCCTGAAAAACACACAAGTATGATTCAGCCATACAGGTCTGCTTCCTTACTGTTTGTGTTAACAGAAAAGAAAGCCAGAGGGGGGTTCAAAGGCAGCCCCACTGTGCTGAAATGACACTTAGATTGATCAAGCATCACAGCCTTGTAGTTGGACACAGTCAGACAACAGCATTTTATTTTTAGGGAATCACACCAGAAACTAAAATGGCTCATTAACAAAAATACACTAGAAGAGAAATGCAAATCACTGCTCAGATTTCATGCTTCAAAAAACCCGACAGAGCTACTCAGGGACTACTCGGGGGCTACTCAGGGGCTACTCCCTGTGTGCCTTTGGCCCCCATCTGAAGTGAAATAATTTTTTTGCAGACTTCTGGAGAGTTGGCAGGAACATCTGTTAATTGACCACAGTGTCTTTTGGCCACATCCAGCTCTTGCAAGGTAAATCCAAAACTAAGGGCCCAAGTGTCTGGAGACTTGCACAGGAATCACACTGGTGCTGCCTGCCCCTGCAAGGCAGGTGTTTTAGGATCACCCAAGATTATACCACCAGCTGAACAAAGATGGAGAAAAAGTAGGCTCTTTTCTTGTTTAGAACTCCAGACAGTTGCACATATTGTGAGGCTAATTGCAAATGCTGCTTCAATTTCTTAGTTTATTTTTCATAGGGGGTAAAAATCTGATGCAGTTCCTCTTTCCTATTGCATCATTAATGTACCAGATGGTCAGAGGAACAAGTAATTCCTATCCCTTGTTCCACAACCTCTGTCCATACCTCTGAGCAAGTCAGATCACCCATCCAGCCCTTTGTGTGTTTAGCCTGAGATTTTCAAGAGACCATTTGATGTGAGGCAAATTCCCTTCAAGTCTTTGAAATCCTTCCCTAGGGAAAATAAATGCAGATGCCCCGGGCAGAAACTGTGGGCCATTGTGTTTGCAAGGCTGTGACATAAATCCTGGTTTTCACCAGGCCTTTAGGTGTTTGTCCAAGGCTACAGAGTCATCATGATAATTCTCCTTTTCCATACTCAGTGGGAAAGAAAAACAGGGATTGACAATAAATATTGGAAGAGCAGCAGGGTAAAAAAGGGGGAGGTATGCTGAAAAGAGGGAGAAGTAAAAAAAAAGGAAAAAATAGACCCAAGGCAAGAACAACAAATAGAAAAAAAGGACTTTTCATGCGGGAAGGTGAGAAAATGAAGCAACGGCACAGTGGGAAAAAATAGACACAAAAAATTAGAAAGATAACTATTATCAGGTGGAATAGAGCAGATGAAGTGAAAGGACAAAAGAATGGTTCATGAGGGAAGAGGGAAAAGAGAGAGCAAAGGGAACAGTGTGTGCTGATAGCTGAGCACTCCGAAAAATTCAAATGATGGTGTTTAAGAAACCTTCCTGTGCTGCTTGGAATTAAGATGCTTTTGGCTCTGCTGCAGGGCTGACTGAGAGTGAAAGCCAATCTTCTTTGATCTGCTCCAGTGGTGCAGAATGACTCTAAGGGAATATATCAATTAAGAAAATATTGAAATTGCTAGTAAAGCATTTTACATATCTTAGGTTTCACTGAAAGTAGGTTGCATTGGAAAACAAACGAACCATGATTCTGGCAAGACAAAAGTCCACTGAGCTCTTTGTGGAAAAAGGTAGGGAAAAGGTACAGTCGTTCATGTTCTGTGGCTGTTAATGATGGCCACTATGCTATAAAATTGCTGTGCATTTTATTGCTAGGGCTCACCTCCCACAGTATCAGTGTAAAACAGTGCTTCATGAATTTGACAACCTTTCTGCCCCCTGAAAATATATACTGAACTCCTAACGGTTAATTTCCTTAAGGCATGAGCAAAAAACCAGATTCCTGGTGCAAAATGTCAAATATCAGACAAGACTGGTCATAGGAAAAAAATTATAATGTTCAGAGGCTGGTGATGACAGATTTAAAGATGATGGAGGTGTAGAAAATTAGTTTACTGTATCCCAGAATGGCCCAAACCTTTGGGTGTTTGAACTTTAACAGCTCCTCATGCATCACTGGATCCTCTTTATTCTTGCACAAGGTATCTTGACACTCTGGCTCTGAGTTAAAGTTTTCTGTTCCTGATGTACTTAATGGGAAAAATAAGAGTTCAAAAATTCCTAATGGTAAACTCCTTTTTGTGTCTTTGTGCGCCTACAGAAGTGCCTCCCACTCCCTGTTGTCATTTATTTAAACTGAGGTGTTTCAAAAGGACTTTCAAACACAGAAACTTCATTTTCATTACCTAAGGCCACATAAAACATGACTGGATATCATTCACCAGATTCATTGGGTCCATGGCTACTCAATTATCTGGTTTCACCAAACAAGAAATCACTTAATCTACCTGCATCTTGGTTGTCTCATGAGTCCGCTGATCCCAGTTTCTGTCATTCATCTGGGTTATAATGAGCACCCTGTACAATGCAGAGGGTTAGGCCAGTCAGGAGCAGAGAGGAGTGTTAATGTTAGGAGTCCTGTACTAAGCCTGTCATAGCTGTGCTGCTGCCTCCAGCCACATATACACTCAATTTCCTTTTCCTGGCACTGTATAGAGTGGGAAGTTCTTGTCAAGTAGCTTGATTAATATTTCCCTCGTCTTTGGCAAAGATAAGAAAAGGAGATGTAGATCTGGGTTTTTTTCTCTTTTAACCATAGCCAAGTAACAATTGTAGGTACATCTTTTATGATGTGATTTTTTCCTGAACCAAGAGTGAATAGAAAAAAACATCAGGTGCAGCAATATGCAGGAGCATATCTGGATTCTGCTGTGGAAATAAAATAGGGAAATAACACTCTCAGTGCAGTGTGTTATCAGCCTTCAAAATTCCCATGAGGAAATTATGTAAATCTCTTTTCAGTCAAAGCCAACAGACTTGCAGGAGAGTCAAACAAAGGTAATTCCAGATGAATCAAGCAAGGGTAATATATGAGTACCGTGGAGGAACAGTCTGTCTGCCTTCCTGGTTGCAGGTGTTGCACGCTGGACTTCCAGAGGCTGTTTAAGGTGAGGGAAGGAAGAGCTGCACAGAAAACCAGTACAGCTGGGAAACAGATCCAAAAAGCTGTAAAAGAACTGCAGTAAATTTGGGAGTTGAACTACCATTTCTGTATTTTTAACTATATGCTTGCTAGTGAAATGTTGTTTTAATAAAGAAATGAACATTTTTTTCTGAAAAAAATGTAAAAATGTAAGAAGCTGAGGAGTATTTAGAGGGACAGCTGTGCTAGAGTTTGGAACCAGTAAGATTTGGTAAAATAATTCAGTATACATGTGTATCCAAACTCGTGGGCTTTGAACGAAGAAAAGGTTCCAGTCAAAACTTCTCTCCAGCCCAGCAGATTATTTGTTATTGGGAGGAGTGTTCTGCATGCCTGGCTGGAAGTTATGAAAGGGACTCATAGGGCACAGGATGGAAACTGCAGAGGGAGGTTTCTCAATATCCCATTGAGAGCAGTGACCCAACGCGGGCTGGAGAAAGATGCAAACAAGTGGCAACAATAGAGCCGAGGATTAGGATCTTTTGGCCTCTATGTTTCCTGTAGGTGAATACAAGAACTGAGCATCTCTTCTCAGAGTTAGCCACCTGTTTACTCAGCATTGCAGAGGGCAGCCAGCTTTTCATCATTGGTTAGATAACCAAAAACATGGCCAACACCTTACTGTGTGCCAATGCCACTCCTCCCACAAAAGGGTCACTGCTGGCAGCGATGCTCTACGTTCCTGTGTGAAATGCTCCTCCATCCCTCACTGTAGTCTCTCACTTCATGTGTTCTCAGTGCCCGGTGGACATTTTTTTCTGCTTTTCAAATCATTGTCTTAGCAATCTCTCTCCCCAGCACGTTTTTTAAGGGCTTTCTCAACAGTGGTCTGTTCATCACCACACTGAGAAGGTATGAGTGGGGTCACCTTATCCTCTGGAGGTATGATCCCCAAAGCCACTGCCTCCTTGTGCTTTCTGCTCAGGAGAGATGAAATGCCCTTCTTGGGCCCAAAGCCAAAGCTGCAGGGAAAGGGCTGCTCTGGTCTTACCCATGACAGCCATGCTGCCTGCAGCAAAAAAGCAAAAGGCACATTAAATACTGAAAAATCTTTCAGGCTTCTATTTGTACATTTATCCATAGGGGCTTTCATTCCTTTACTGTACTTATAGGTCCCCAGGTCTGGGAATACTGGTATAAATGAGGCTAATGGTAACAGCTGAAGCTGAATACCAACACCTGCTTTCATAATCTGTAGCTGTCATCCCTTTTCAGCTGTTTCCTATTCTCCTTCACAACAGGCCTGCCCATTGTAATCGACATGCAAATTGTCATAGGCCTCATTGGCCAGGTCCAATCTCCCTGGAAAAGCTCAGGGTTAGGAAATCTGCATCACTGACCATAGCGGCATAGATAAAGCCTGAAAGCCAACATGGTTGTTGGGCATCATTGCACAATGTTTGCATTCTTCTTTTCTTTTGTTTGACTGCAGGTGGAGGTGTGGCCAACATCTCTTGAAAGAGGGCCATGTGCTCTTTAATATTTTACTTGAGGCTCTTATATCCATAGAAGGGAATGACCTTTTAACTATGTCTCTCGTCTAGTTTCAGTCTCATGGTCAATGAATCACACCACAAGCTTTGATTGACCGAGTGTAAAAATTACACTATAAGGTCATTTGCCCCTTTGAAAAGGCAGCTGTTCCATTTTTTATGTCTAATTGAGTTTGTCCTGCTGAGAAGGACATGAAGTTTCTTTCATATTTCAAAGGGGTGAGTTCTTTGCATAATTTCAGTGAATTTGGAGCAGGAGAGGGACTGCTTCTGCTTATTGCTTCTTCATTCTCAGAGGAAATGTAGGAGGCTGATTTCATTATCATTGAAATGTAACTCACTCAGGCTGCTTAATGGCTTCCCTGCACCAATGTGACACGTGGTGATGAGGGCCCTCTGTATTTCACCTATCGCTGTCAGGTTGGCATTAGCTTGGACTGCTGCAGAGGCAGTGTTTGAATTCCCCTGGAGTAAAGAGCACCTGGGCAAGAGACAATTCTCCCTTTCCTCTTTGTCTAAATGGCAAAATGGTGCCTCATTATCACATTTCCCTGCAGTACTCTTCAAGGGAGAATGGAGGAGAAAGAAATACAAACAGAACCAAAACAAAAACACAACAAAAAAAAGAAAAGAAAGATCCAACCCCCTCAAAATCAAAGACCTGCTAGAAGGTTCTCTCCTTCCCTGTAACAGTTAAGTACAGCCTTGAGCCTCCAACTTCTAGCAGGGAATAACTAAAGCTGAATCACAGGAACTTCTTACTGCTCTGCCTATACTTAGGCAAGCTTAGAGGTGCAAGAGGTGTCAAGGCAAGGCTAAGACTATGACTCAAGCCGTTTTGAGATAAGAAAGCAAAACTGTTTCTCCTACAGTTGTAAAAGTAAGACAAGGTCAAAATCATGAAACTTTTATTTACCTCATTAAATGAAAACAATACAGACTCTGTAAAACACTGTCTGCAGCTTCTTTACAGAAGTATTCTTCTGCTGAAGCTAAACAGCCTCAGTTCCAGTGATTTTTATGCAAGGTTTCAGCCAGGTTTGAAAAATAAAGTGAACAGCCTCCTGACTAGAAAAGTACAGGTTTATGTCTATGTGTGCAATAGTGTTGTGCCTTCCCTGAAAAAGCCCTGTTGCTATTCAGAGAAATGCTTTCCACAGTCAGTACAGTCACTATTCTGATCATCACTGTGGTTGATCAGTTTATCAGTTTATGAGGGAGATCACTGTGGAGCCAGCCTTACCATAAAAAGGGGCAACTTACCAAGGGTCCCTCTAGCTTCATTCTGCTTCCAGTGGAGTTCAGGTCCAAAAGTCTGGGAAGATGCTTAAGCAACTGGATAAATAATATTTTTCCTTGTGATATCATTCATTTACTTTTTCCTTTTATTTTCTTTCTTTGAAGAAGAGACATTGCAAATCATGCAGACCATAATTTCTTAACAGCCACATTTTCTCTGTTAGCAACTTCATTGTGAATATATTTTAGCTCCTGATTCCTCCCTTGCTGCTTATTCCAGCAAATGTCCCAGCTTCAGTGAGGAGGCAGTTCAGGGCCCAAGCTACACAGAGACCAACAGAGATGAAGAGCACAAGATCCTGTTATGGTTTTATGCTGTCATAATAAACCTATACGTTTTTTATTATTGTCCTTAGCTTAGATTCTTCATCTGTGTTAAATTATAATGCAAGTGTAAAGCCGTATCAGGGATGTAGTATAGGCTACTAATTTCACCATGATGCCTTTAGCCACAACATCGCTATTGAATTCTCTAGAAGATTAATAGAAGGACTGAATGTTGCTGGAATCTTTTTTCCTGAAATAATATGAACTTTCTTCCAAGGTCACCACATTCTTTGGTAGCCAATAAGCCTCGATGCTCATTAATAGCTAAAACAAGCCCAAGTTTTAATCAAGGGTGCATTAATTCACATCCTGCTCTTTGGCTTTAAGATTGCAAAACTAAAATGACTGAACACAATGTGGCAACATACATGTTTTAGCAAGCACTGCTGCCAACTCTTCTTGGCTTAAAATGAGTTGACTCATCTTGAAAATGTGCCTCTGTTCCTTAAAACTGGGGCAGAATGCAAATGCCTGCCTTGCTGACCATCACCCACATCTTTACCAGTGTCACTTGTGGAGCACCAGAGCACACTCTCAGAAGGAATCTGCAAAAGATGTGCCCTGTTAATCTGCTGTACTGCAGTAAGATGAAATCACTTGTATGATCAGATAAACCTGCAGACCACGAGTGTTTTGGGAGGTCTGTCTGTGTAAACAATCTGTCTGAGCTGAGCTCATTCTTTCTGGAAAATAAAATACTGTGTACTCATTTTGTTGGTTCCTTGGAGATGGACACTCCATTATCCTAACCTTGAAACTAACAGGTGTCAGGAGACAGAAAGCATGTAAGGGAGAAGAGCAGTTTGTGTGTGGGGAAGGATGACTAATGAATGGTGTTCTCCTGAAAAGGCTTGCTCTATGGATACATTGCTTTCATTTCTTTGTAATCTTAGTTAAGTTATACTATGTGAGAGAATAGATTTACATTTTCCCACTCGGTTTTATGCAAAAGGGATGGCAACTATTCAGTTCTTGACTGATTTTCCTTCATTATTTCATGTCACAAGGGGTTACAAATGTAAGATGATAATGTAGAAGGTCTGTAATTGGACCTGTGTTAAGTGCTGGGTTGAGCTGAATATGGCACACATTAGCTACCCATGCATGGAAGTCCTGTAAAGCTATTCTGGAGCTGTACAGCATCCCTTTCTTCCATGCCTTAATACATGTAATTGTTCTAAATAATATAATCCTAACTGAGAAGCAAGAGAGCTAGGAATGACCCTCTGTTGTTCTGTAGACTTGCGCCCAAATCCCTGTCTTAAACAATGGAAGAGATGTGATCATCATAGCCAAATCCCTCTGGCACTCTGTGAAAAATCTATTATTCTGCATAATAATAATGACTGTAGTAATCATATATAAAATCCTAGTGGATTAGAAACAGTAAAGAAAGAAAAAAAATAAAGAAAAAATAAGGGGAAAAAAGTAAGAAGTAGAAAAAAGTTAAAAAAAAAAAAAAACACAGAAAAGAAAATGAAGAAAGAACCAGGTAAGGATCCAAATGTAATTTGTTTAAAATGAGAATTGCCTTTCTCACCCCAGACCCTTCTTGGATTCAGGGCGGCCTTTTATCATCACCTGGACTTAGATGACTCAGTAAACCTTTGCTAACCTTTCCTCCCTTTCCTCCTCTGCTCCATCATCCCAGTAAGAGGAAGGCTTAGTTTCATTGGCTTGGTGCAAAGTTTTTCACATAAAAGGTCTGAGAGTGGGAAGTGGCAAATAGCTGGGCACTCATCCCACTGACTGGAGCAGTGGTGTGCTGCAGAGCTCAGATAATGAGTGAATGCCTTTAGAGGTACTAGTTTCCTAGACAGTTTTTGGTTAGTGCTCCTTATTCAGCTGACAGTACAGGGAGAGACTGTTGGATGAGTCTCACAGGAGCTGGAGTGTTACTCACTCCTGCTCTTTCTGGCAAATCTGGTGTTCAGGCCTTTGAGCTTGTTTTTTGCACTGCCATTTCTTTTTGAACCCATACATGTATTTTGGACCTTTTGAAAAGAAATTAGGGAAGTTGAGCTCAGTAGCTCAGGATGACCTTTTCAGACTTCCCTTTCCCCCAGGTAAATGTAATGCAGCAGCAAACAAGAAAATGGATGGAGAACAGAAAAGAGGACTGCAGGCACCAGAATGCCTTTATGGCAATTTATAGTAAATTTGTGGAAATTTACAGAAAGAGTTCGTAGCTAGTGAGGATGAGCATGATGTTTCTTTAAAATGGGATGCTGTACTGTGCTTTTCCACTCATGTCATACCACTGCCCAGGGATTTGGCAAGAGTAGGCTCTGCAGCAGTGACCCAGGACAGGCAAATATTGCTTGCTTAATAAAGAGTCAAGTCTTGAACGTGGGTACTTATCCTGCATGCCATCACGCACATGCTGGGCAGTGTGAACATAGTTATATAAACTCCTGGATAATTTTTTCTAATTCAGGCCAGAGTCCAGGCAGCTTTACACCAGGGCCACAGCATGGCCAGCTTCAGCCTCCTTGTCAAGGCCAATGCCGTTCTATCCCCTCCTGCCTTCCCACTAGAAATGCGCACCAAAGTTTGGTATGGGTCTCCTGGGAGAGGCCTCCTGCACTGTGGTTGGGTGATCCCTGAAGGGTTCAGACTGCTCTGTCCCTGGAAAAAGTGCAGAGTCAACCTGCCTGTGTAGAAGTGGGAGGGCAAGTGCAGCTTTATGGATGATTCAGAGGTGTTGACACACCATGGCAGCCGGCAGGTGAGGATGGATCTCCATAGCTGCTTGCCCTGTCTTCCTTCAGGGAGGCATGTCCTTGAAGCAGGGGTTACAGGAAGGCTCATGAGTCAGCTCCTAAACCACCAGAGCCCTCAGTGCAGTGTGTTAGGGGAAGTGCCATTGACCGAGGTCACGCTGTGAAGCTTTACTGTAAACCGCTGCGACGTAGGAGCTGATTCACATCCCTTTCATCTCCTTCTGATGAAGCCTTCAGAAAAGGTTTTTGTGTCTTTCCTTCGTCTTCTGTGGTTTATAGGTCGACCTGAAATGAGGAATTAAATGTTCCTGCAGAAGCAGAAGAGGATGCTTCAGTACACCTGCTTGAAAAAAGGTGTTTCTTTTCCTTGGTCTAATTGTGTCTGTCAGTCTGGATGCTGGGTTATAACCTAAAATGGGCCTGATGGATGAGCTTAAAGAAGTTTTCTGTGCATTAGAGAGAGTTTTTCTATTAAATAGAAACAGATGTCCAATCCATTTTTTTAAATTTTAGTCCAAGACTTGCTTTTGTTGGGCGTTTCTCTGGGCCTTGAGGGATGGACCTAGCAAAGAAAAATTACCTGATTCTCTTCAAACACAATAATTTCCAGACACAGGGGTGTAGCGGTGAGAACAAACCCCAACATTTTTTCTTTATTCTTGATTTTAGAATGGTATTCAAAAACCTCAGCTGACAAGAACCACTTCAAAAGCACATAGTGGAAAATCATCTCTCTTACAGAGAACTTCAAGCTGCTGGTCAGTGAGAGCATTAATACTTCATATTAATGAAATTCTGCAGAGGGAAGGAACAAAACCACAGAGAGGAAGGAATTAGTTTATCTCATATGAGCTACCTAGTTTGGCTAGTCAAAGAAATGAGCTCTTTTTGATGGTGATTTACCTTAAGTTTAGATGAATGTTGAAAACCAGCATCTATGTGTCTCTCCACTGACAGGGGAGGAAAGCCTACTTGACTCACATGGAACAGGTCAAATGATCTAATTTTTAGGTGGATAAATTCAAGTGAGATGACTCTAAACCTTGTTTTCATTTTCACTGCAGCAGGGCTAAGAGCTCTAATTGGAACATTCTCAAAGAGCAATATGTACTCTTCCTCTGTTGGCATTTGTTTCATTTAGAAGCCTTTGCATAATGTTCAGGAAGAGTCCAAGAGAACATTTTTTGTCCTGTCCATCAAAAGCAACATCAGAAAACGTTAATCATGTCAATAAAGCTTTGATACAATCTTAAATCACTGAAACACTGTTGAGATCAATCTATAGTAAGATGGGCACCAGAATACTTTAGAAAAGTGAAGTCAGATGGTAATCACCAATGGTTTACTGTCTAATTGAAGACTTCTACACTGACTACATTGTGTGAAATTTGACAAGTGTCTATCTATCCATCCATCCATCCATCCATCCATCCATCCATCCATCCATCCATCCATCCTAGGGATGATGAAATAGACTGTATATTTATTTAGTCAGAGGCTGAGAGCCTGGAAGGGACTGGCCAGATGAGTGACACTTCAAGGGATTATGACAAATCAGAACACTAATTTTAAATAGCCAGTGTGGAGCTAAGAGATGACACAGGCTTAGGTGCAGGTATGGAAATGAACACGTAGAAATCAATTTTGATGGAAAACATGTGAGGGAGTTGATAATACAACAAAAACTGAAGTAAGTGCCATACTGATGAGAAAAAATCCAAACCAAATCATCAGGTGAGAACATTTAAATGGGAAGTTTTTAATACAAACCAGCTAATACAGCTGTTCACTTCACTTAAAGAGGAGTGAAAGGAGCCTAAAGGAAAGTAAAAAAGATACTCCAGAAAATATAACCCATTTAAAAAAAATTCAGAGGATGGGCACTGCACAGCCCAGACAAGGGAAATCTGAAGGAAAGGTAGGCTGCAGTCTTCAAATATGAAAATAAAGATGGTGGTGGTGCTCCACTCATATTCTGTCTTAGGTGAACAAGGAGCAAGAAGATGAGATTACAGTAGAGGAAATAGAGCACAGATGTTTGAGCTGCAGACTACTTCAAGATACCGAGGAGCTTTGATCAGTGGCAATTCTTAATAATGAGATCTTTTCAACCCTATATTCTAGGAATCTGTGATATCACCCACTTTGTGGTGAAAAAACTCACATGACCAAGTGCCTGGAATAATTTTCAGAAAAGAGCAATTTTTCAGCAATGGCAACTCTTCTTGCTGGTTGCTCTAATCTTTGACAGAACTTATATCTCTATCCCCTCCATTCCCACATTTCCCTAGTTGCCAAAAAGAGTGATTTTGCCTAGCTTGAAGCCTGCATTTTTACTTAGGGAGGTCAAACACTGCTTACACTGTCCATGTGCAAATGGTGGCTTTTGAGACTTTTTGGCAGAGCACTTGGCAGGCAGTGCAGACCCTCTCCCATCTTGGGGCTTAAGTTCCCCAGAATCATTTCATCATCTCTTCAAGCAAAATAAAAGCAGTTCTGGGGGTGGGGCTGAGGAGTGGTTGTTAAAATCTCTCTTTCCTCAGTGTAAGTAGCATCTTTATAAGGACAGCGAAGTACTACCAGCTGGAGAATTAATTTAGAAATTTCCTTTTATGGAAGAAGTCTTTTTCTAACACTACCAAAGAGAAGCCTTTAAAGAACAGCTCTAATTTGAAAAACTTACTGTTTCCTTTTAGGCTGCAGATTCAGTCTAAATAAAGAGCATCTTCCCGTTGCAGTGCAGACATTTTCAAGTGCAATGACAGCAACAGGGAGATTTTGGTTATCAGTGAATCTGTCTGTGTTTTATTCGCCTAACAAAATAATTTTGTTGTTCAACATTAAACATCCGTATCAGATGGGAGGAATCTAATTCTCCTCATTGGGGACAGATCCAGCTGTGCCGGTGGATGGAAGAAAGTGGGGAGGGAGAACCAGGGTGAGCTGTGAAATTGCATGTCCACAGCTACTCCGTGCAGCTGAGGGGGCTATGCAGGATGAGCAGTGATGCCAATGCAAGGAGGGCAGACTCCATCCACTTTCACTCCCCCCTCCTCAGTACATCTGCACCTGTTTGGGAGCCTCCAGGCAACCTGCCTGCCACTCACATGCAGAAACACTGCTTGTACTGTGCAATCCCGTGCTGGTGTAGGAATCCTGTTTCTAAAGACAACACACTAGATTTTATTTTGGATTCTCATTTTGCCAAGAACAGGTGGTTTGCTTTTGATTTTTCTACAGGTCTCTTATGCCTGACTGTCTCAGCCTGCATTTTGCCTTTACTCTATATCCTTGCTTGTAATTGCCATTAGGCTAGCATTTTCACAAACTTTGCTGGTTTGGGACCTAGTGACAAATTTTGGAGGTGTCTACCACCCAGAACTTCAGGTGACATCAGCTGCAACTGAGTGGAACAGAAACTGGTTAATCCACACAAGAAGCTTACAGACTATATCAGGTATGATCCCTGTTGTATTCTTAAGGTCCTGTATCTCTCCAGCCCTGAGTGATGCTGTTGCTTCCTTCTTTAGTTCAGAGAAGACCTGGATTCAGACAGTCAAAGCATTTCTTTTGGATTGATCTGGAGTGATTTCTTGTGGGCTGGTACAGACACAGCTTTCTGCTATGCCTTAGTCTGGTGTAGTAGACATTTTCAACTAAAGCAACAACCTTTCTCAGAGGAGTTTGAGTCATTTAATCAGTGCAGAGGATCACTGCTCAATTTCCATTCTCCTAAAGAAGGTTTTTGCTCTTTTTACTTTATATCAACAAACCACGAACTTGTCAAATTCCACTGCTTCACTGTAATTACAATGTGAGCATGAGAAATTATTCACAGAGTCAAAGGCAGAGATGTGGCTCCGTAAATACATTTGTCAAACTGACCTCGAGCTGGCAGGCAGGCAGTACCAGTGCCAAAAAATATTTAGCAGGTGCAAGCATGCCAGCCACTTCTGGTATGCAGTTTGTTTCCCTAGCAAGTAGATGGTTCAATGTGCTGTTTCAGTATCTGTGGACAATTCTCTGATGTGCTTCTATATTTTTGCCATGGTATTTTGACTGATGCTATTCAGAGCTGCACTTGACAGTCGAGCACCTCACAAACCCATTCTCTCCTCTTTTTTCACTTGTTCCCCAACTGCAAAGTTTGTACTTTTTATCTTTTTCCAAGTGTTTGGAATCCACTCTAACTTCAGAGAATTAAACATTTGATGTAAAAAGGACTGAGTTCATGCTAAAAGACAGAGTACAAGCAAGAGAGCAAACAGGCTCACTGGATAGACCCAGTGGAGACAGGGATAGGGAGATAAAAAAGCAATGAAGAATCAGGATAAGAAATAGATGAAGCATAAGTGATTACAGAACTACATCTTCCACAATGTAAAAAACAATCACTCTTGATACTGAGGGGGAAGCTTGATTAAATGGCCACAGGGGAACAAAAAGGAAAAAGACATTAAGAAAAGTCAACAGAAGCATAAAATCATGTATATGAGACTTGCTTACCAGTATTATATATCAGAATATTTATTTAAGCAGGTTGGTTGTGTTTTACTCTTTTTTTCAGCCTGGAAAGAGGACAGAGGACTATTAAAGCAAAAGACAGCTAGGGTAAGAAATGAGTATGGAGCCTGCAGAGCACTGGGTTTGAGCAGACTCCAGCCTCTGAAGGCTTCACACACATAAAATTAGACGAGTCACATGTGAAAGATTTTGGTTTTATTTGGTTTCGTTTGGGTTTTTGCTGTTAACACCAGTGATTGTCTTCTTGCAAGCCCAAGGGATTTTTAACACCTGTATGCCAGGTTTGCTGCTATTGTGAAGAAGAAAAGGGGCAAGAAACCCAGGAGGTAATGGCAGGGGCCAGTCATAGAGACAAAGCAAAAGAAGTGGCATTAGAAGCCATAAAAGCAGGATGTGACTGTGGACAGCACCAAATCCAGCTTGTCTGAGTCCAGACCAAGCTCATCTGAAATGTTCTCAAGGTGCTTCCTAGTAGTTTAATGCCTGGAGCGACTAAGACTGAAATTCACTGGGAATTTTTAACTTTGTATTAGATGACTTTCTTGATGAAAGAAACTGATTTTGTGCTTGTTGGCAGGTGAAGTTTCCTTGAGACTTCTTCTACATGTCTCTCATCTAATAAAATTGGAGCATAAGGCCTGGCTTGACAATTCTTAAATTCTTAAAACCTTTTTTATTATAATTTGGGTTAAAAGAAGCTCTGCTTGCAGTTCTCCTGCATGAAAAAAGCACAAGAGTGACAATCAGCCTTGTGCCACTGGATCTAAAAGCAGAGTCAATGGTCCTCACAGAAATAAACTGAAGACATGAATGAATTAACAGGATTGCAACAAACTGGGGAATAATGGAAGAGCAGAGTTCCTGTTGTCATTTAGACCAGGCTGCAGAGGCCTGGCTTATGTCAGTTCTCTGCTTCTGACTGCTCCTCGCTCACCTCCTGCCCCTCCCACAGTATCAAAACCATCTTGGAAGCCCAGAGTACAACACATTATGGGGACATCTGTCAGAAACTGCCTCGAATCTGTTGTGGATGGATGTCAGATGGGTAAGGTTGGTCACAGTCAATAAAAATGCATGGAAGGTAATTTAATCATTCCATGAAGAGAAACACAGAACAAAGCTTTCCTTCCTGTGCATGGGGTCTGTAAAAAGCCTTTAGAGCCAGGCATCCCCATTCCCCTCTGCAGCCTGTGGACTCAGAGGCAAGATTCCCCTTCTCCCCCTTCCACCTTCAGGCTCATTCCTGTCAGTCTGCCATTCCTTCTGTTCAGCACCTGGCGCCAATAGGGTTTGGAGGGGGCAAGCACCCAGCCTTGAGAGTGGGGAGCTGCACATCAGTACTCACAAGAGAACCTGAAACTGGGCTTCCCATTCCCTGTCCAAATCCCTTCACCAGAAGGATGCTGTACAGAACTTGACCATGGATCCTTCTGCCCATAGCTTGCTGGCAGGAAAACCAGAGACACTCCTGGTGTCTTATGCAGAGAGGCTTGTTGGGAGGATTTTTGCGGCTGCTGTTATACTCAGATACCTGTAATCCACCTAACTGACATACAAGTGCTTTTTGAATACTGCTCTTGTTATCTGTGTGGCTTTGATAACATCAGTGGGTTTATGCCCACCTAGATTTTTCTTTTACGAACACATAAGATACAGAAGACATTTTTACAGAGTGTAATTAATGTCATCCATGCCAGAAACTGCAGTGGCATAATTACTGTAATAAAAATCCCATACTTGTTTCTAATTTTAATCTTTCCTAATCTCTGTCTGTAAAATTGCATATTATGATGTTTGGAGCACATATCACTTTTAAAAAAAATTATGCTGGTGTTCACCATTGGCATTGATAACATTTTTCTACACAATCCCTATTTTTTCATTTTACTCTGAAGGCTGCCTAAGAGCTACACATTCCTTTGTCAACATTTCTGGAGCAAATGTGCTCCTATGTTTCTAAATACCATGGTTAACGCCTGCTTCAGAAAGTTTGTATGTGGAATCTGGTGACTGTTTCACAGATGTGGAGCAGGACCTCCCTATCAGCCATCAGATCTGACCAGATGAAATTTATAACATCTGCTGTTCCTAGTCAGGCACAGCTTTCTGTTATTCCAGCTGTTGCTGAGCATGCATTAAGCACTTCCAATTAGTTCAACCTCCTCCTAATGTTACAGCAGCTTGTTTTTTTGCTGCCAGAGAAGAAATATTTTTCAGACCTAGAAGATTTATTTGTAGCTGTGATGTTGATACACCCTGTAATGGGCTTTCAGATTTCAGGCCAAAATACCAGAAGCCCCAACTGTCAATAAGAAAAACAGATCGCATGGCATCACCCTTCTCCAGAATTCAGAGAGCTATAAATGGGAAGTGAATTCCCTCTTCTGCACTTAGGAAGAATGAATAATAGAAAGGATTAAGACTGGAAACAGCCTGCTGTAAATTAAGACGGAGAAACCCAAAACTTTTGCCCTGGTATCTACTAGACAATGCTGTTTAGTATCAGCTTCTTTTAGCTGATGTATGTTTTGCTTCAGCTCCACTGAGTTCCTACCATCATTTTTTGCTTTAGCACACACACAGGGCTCATTTTAGCCACACTGAACTTCAGTTCAGAGGGCTGTGGATTGGAGTGGGTTTAAAGCAAAGACAAGTGCTGGTACAGACCTTTCAGCAACATTCTCCATCTCTAATTCTGTGTGACAGTCCCTCCCAGTGCTTCACAGCATCCCATCTCCCAGAGGTTTTGCTGGTTAGAACCTGTGGCCAGCGGCACTGTGAAAACTGTGCTTTTGATTTAGAGGGACATGAAGACTTTTAATAAGGTCATTCTTTCTTGTTAGTGTCTCTGTCAAAAGAATGAGGCACCATATTTTAATGGCCAATATATTTTGTTAATTATGGCACTTCATTATTTTTCTCCGACCTTGTCAACAGCCAAGATTTTGATCATGTACATACATTAAATGCATTAATGCCTCTCTTTCTAATAATCCAAACTGTCAAGCAGGGGTTCAATAGTCAGGCAGTGACTCTGGAATAATGAAAAGATCAAAGCAGTGCCATGAACTTACCCAGTTTGTGCAGCACACAAGGAAATCCCTTTGCAATATTTCATTTCTGCAACAACAGCTGGGGGAGGGCACCAACCGTCCCTCTGCACAGAGACCTGCACAAAGAGCAGCAGAGTAAGCTTAAGCAGTTGTCACTGGCACTGAGGCAAACAAAAGCAGCCAGCAATAAATGGCACAGAAACACAAGGTCAGAGGATATGGCCTTCTGTGCATTGTCAGGGAAATGGGAACACTCTCCCTGATGCAGGAGAATGGAGTACTGTGCAGGGGGCTTCTTACAACAGAGCTACACATCTAAAATAATTTTGCTACAATTAATTACTTTGTGTCCTTCTCTCTTCTTATGTCCAGATCCTCTCCTCCTTTGTCAGAACATGAAGCAAAGAAAATCCCTGAGAAGTCTCAAAAACTATTGTCCTTTATTTTGGTAGTACTTCTCTGAAAATGCACTGATTTGTTCACGTTTTGCCTGAGAATGTTTTCACCTGATGATTCTTCTTCATTTTCCTTCGTTTTTATTTTGTCTCTTATGCTGGGAAAATCAGTGCCACTTTGATAAAGTGTAAAATCATGGTGGGTTGTCAATAATTCCTCATTTGATCCTTTGGACAGTGTGGCTCATTATCTGTGTGGGAGAGGTAGTATCTTCTACCTTGACCAAGTTTCTTGGGGGAAAAAAGCCAAACATATCTAACATCTGTTCTGATTTTCTTCCCAGTGTTTGGAATTATAAACAACTATTAGCACATATTTTTATGCATTTTTTTTACTATGTACAAACAGGCAAACACAGAGACCTGACAGGCTCACTTACTGCAGTCTTACTGGACTACTTGAAAATGAAGCAATGGAATGATAATTATAAGGTCATAATTAAGCCAGAATCTATAAATCAATGGGTTCAAATTATCCAGTCAGTAAATTCATCACACGTGTAATGAAATGATATTGTGAAGTTAACATTAGAATCAATGGGGCTATATTAGTTTGTCTTCAGAGGGTTCCCAGTGGAGCCAGCTTCCTTCCAGTGTCAGCCCACCAGCAGTGCTGGCTCGTATGGTGGGTGTCCTGAGCCTACTAGCAGAGAAGAACCATTGACACGAAAAACCCAAAGCAGCACAGCACCAGTTTCAATCCAATTTGCACGCCTTTCCTTAGAGACTGGTCAAGGGATGGTGTCTGGTTGGTGAAAATCCCACATGGCTTTGCACAGTCAACAATTCCTCTTCAACAGTCTCTGTTAAGGAACTTTTGCTCCAGTTACTCTCTTTCCATAGAACAATACCAGTTTTCCACAGCAATGAATCAATCAATACTTGCAGTAGCTTACGTATAATGTTACTTTTTAATTCAGAAGCTAATGACTGGCACAATGGCACCTCGGTCTTTATTTCTGGAAATCCTCTTGTAGTGCACACCCACGTGCACACTTAATGAAGGTGTCTCTTCATTAAACAAAAGCAAAGGGATGAGTCTGTATTCCTTCTGCTCAGACACTCAGGGCTGTGAGCTCTCCTATGGCAGTCACTGATTGCTTCTGGAATTGGGAGACAGGCTCTGCTGAGTTTAATTCCACAACAAACTGGCTACACCAGAGGACACATCAATAACTGTTTCTCTTCCACTCCACCTTTGCTCTTATAGGGATTGATTCTTGTTACATTGAGCCCATTTTTAGAGATGCCTCCAATTTTCAGTGCTCTGCCCTTTGTGCAAGTCATGCCTGGTTACAGGTTCTTCTCAGATGTCACTCATCCCAGTAGTCCTCTCTCCTCATCGCACCTGAAGTCAAAAGCACGGATTTCTCGGCTGATGGAGCACTGCAGTGACTGCACTAGGCTGAGTGTAAGTCCCCAGTGTTTGTGTGGCCTCTCCATCTAAGCTGGCTCTGCCACTGCCCTGTGGCTGGGATTAGTGGCACAGGAGCAGCTCCATGAGAACAGAAGAGCCAGCAGCAGGCAGGTGCAGGGCTGAGGCCTCATGGGGAGGTGGTGAAGAGTAAGGTGTTGTGTTGGCATGGTAGCAGATTTAAAGCAGAGCCTGGAGGAAGTTTATATTGCCCATGTTTCAGTGGCCATGTTGTGATCTAGAGTGAGCAGCTTCCAGGAGTGGAGCTGGAGACAGTCCTTCCTAGCCTGCTCCTCATTCTGAAGTTGTGGTGGAAGCACTGTCCAGGAATGCAGGGAAGAAACTCTGCTGGGGCCATCAGAGCCCTCACAGCACCTCTCCACATAGGATAAACAGCCTATTGTCCAATATCCTGCCCCACCTGTCCTGTCCCTCAGTATGGTCTGAGTCACATTTTATATCCAGTGACTATCCCTTTAGTTCCCTCTATTATTAGATTGGTTTATTTTGGTTTGAACCATGATGCAGAAGTCATATTTGGCTTGGGAGTGTCCTCTTTCCACCCCATCATCACCACTCCCCCAACAGCTGTTTCTAATCTCTTTGTTTTGTTTCTGATCTCCTTTTGGGGGTAGAGTGATACTATTTACCACTCTCTCAACAAGGCAGCTATTGCCAGTGCAGGGGTTTGTGTTGCTTGCAGTCACTCACATCATGAGGAGGAGAGCTATGCACAGCCAAATACAGGCTTGGGAGAGGCAAAAATTATTGCAGCCCAGCAAATGAGTCAGGTTATTGCGATGGAAGGTGGCACTTTGCTGATGACAGCAGCACATGAGCAGTACTCTAGAAATACAACTAAAGTATTCCCTTGTGCATACTGGTAAAAATCTGGGGGACTGTAAGCAAAAGTTACTTTTTCAATAAGGAAAAATACCAAATCCTGCAGGATGGGAGAAATAACATCCCCATGCACCAATATGTGCAGAGGGTGGATCAGCTGGAAAGCTGATTTTATAAAATCCGGGCAAAATAAAAAAGCCAGTCTTACTCTGGACTGCATTAGGAGAGAGGTGATCCTTGCCTTTTGCTTAGTGGTGGTGAAGCCTCTCCTGGAATGCTTTGTCCAGTTCAGGGCTCCCCAGTGCAAGAGAGACATGGTGATACTGGAGAGAGTCCAGTGGAGGGCCACTAAGATGACTGTTATACTGGAACAGCTCTCCTGTGAGGAGAGGCTGTGAGAGCTGGAACTGTTCATCTTGGAGAAGAGAAAGCTCAGGAAAGGAGGTCTCATCAATATGTACCTGATGGGAGAGAAGGAAGATAAGGGAGACAGACTCTTAGCAGCACCCAAAGACAGGGGAAGAAGCAATGGACATAAATTACACGTGAAATGCTATTTGAACACAAGAAAACACTTTTTTACAGTGAAGGAGGTCAAACACTTACAGTGAGGGGGTTGTGGAGTCTTCATTCCTGCAAAAATTCAAAACTCAAGTGGACATTTCCTGGAGCAGACTGATCTAGCTTTTTCTGGATGACCAGGGGCTTAGAACCAGATGACTTCCAGAGGCCCTTCCAACCTCAACCATTCTCAGATGTCAGGCTTCTAACAAGTTGCCAGAAGGGGCTTTTGGCACAGGCCATAGAAGGAGGTTTCACTATTTTAGACAAATTATTTCTTTCTTCAAGTTCTCATAATCACTACATTTATGCTTTTTCTAATTGTGCCATCATTTTCACTGGTAGCAAGGTGCTTAAAAAAAGATCTCCACTGATAAAGGCAAAAAAGTGCACATCTTGTTTCCCTGACAAGATAACCAAAATGCCAGGCTCTGAGGGTGTGCTTGGAAAATGTGAGGCCAGAAGGCACTATTGCAAAAGTTGCACGGATGGAATATACCTGCCCGACAGATAGAACACCCACTCTGCAGAGCTTATTCAGGCAAGGACCACGTCCAAATCAGTGGCATTTTGCCAGAAAAAGGGTAGGTCCTTGCAGTAATTTTCCATGATAAATTAAAACTTCTTCAGATAATCTAGGCTGCCATGACACTAGATATTTTGAACCAAATAAGTGATTTTCATGCAATAAAATCCCATTGACTTCAATGACTTGGGGAAGAAAAGCCCCAAACTTGTTTCAGGGGCTTTAAATTCTTTTTTAGCCGGGAAGAACATAAGCACTGATGTTTGCTCTACTTAGGGAATGTGCAGTAAATCCACACTGAAAATGTCATTTCTTCTTACCCAGCTGAAACACAGTAAGCAGCAGAAGCAACTGCAATTTGTGTGTGTGCTGGGTTCCCTCCACTCTACACAACTTGGTTACTTTGTAGAAATTGCCCTTAAGTAAATGTGAAAGCAAAAATTTTGACCAGAGGTACAGCTCCATTTTAGAAAGAAAAGCAGGAGGAGATGGGAGAGGAACAGAGAGGAAGGAAGGGGTGGGGTAAGAGAAGGGAGGGAGGGAGGGAGGGAGGGAGTGGAGTAACAGTCGGATATTTTTTAAAGCAACAAAATAAGGGCTTTAACACTAACCTAAGAATCCATTTTTTGCAGGTGACTTCCACTACACAAAATGCAATTTTGAAGATGTGGTAACACTGCAGTAGTGATATTCAAGTGGTACTTTCAGGCTATCTAAAGTAACAAATATCTCCTTCTCCATGTGATGGGGCAGAGCACAAAATCTGCTACCACGACCAGTTCTGCTCGTATTCATATAAATTAAAAGCAGGGACAAATTAAAAACAGAATGTCTTGAACCTTAGAAGAACAGGAAAATAGAAAAAGTCTTAAATAAGTACAAGAATAAGCTAAGGTAGATTCACAGTCAAAATTAATCTTGTACTATGATGAAAAAATTATAACTAGAAAAGAGAGTCTAGGGCTACTACTGGATCCTGTCCAGGGTTTATTTCCAAATGTGTCAAATTGATCAGCTTATGTATTTAGTAAAGCCTTTGGATTAAAAACCAATCAATATTTCAGTTTCTTCTCAAAGTTAAACAGTGTTCTCTACTGATAAAGAAAAATAAGTGTGTACATTAGATATGTCTCGTCTAGCTGAGGTTGGGAAAAATGTAAAATTTTCTATGCTAGAATCATTAGAGAGGAATATTTTAAAATTAAGTTAATATAGTTTATTCTTTTAGAGAAATATTCCTTTTAGGAGAATAATCTCTAACATCCTTATTATGTCTCTTAGAATAAAAGAAAAATTAAAAATGGTTATATGTACAAGCTAACAGCTTTTGTTAGTCAATATAAGCATCCAGAAATCCAGAATATTTACTTGACTCTCCTAAAACTGGGAAGAGGAACAAGAATCTCTAGAAGAAATATTTTCCAGACTCTGTAATTAAATCACCCTTTTTGACAAGAGCTCTGGCTATTACTTGGTTCTATATATAAAGAAGTTCCTTGCTTTGTTGATACCAAGGCTTGCTGTCAGAGATGTGAATGCACCATTTATTAAAGATGGTAAAGCCAGAGAAGAGAGGCTGAGCTGAATCAGCAGTCCTTCTCCTGCAGTCTGATTTATGTTAGTGACTGGAAGCTTCTGCTGGTTGTGTCAAACCCCTTGCCACACTGGCTCTGCAAAATGCAGGATTTATTCCCAAATGGACAGGACGCTTTCAGGGAGCTGGGTCAGAGGTCAGCTGTGGGTCAAGCCAGGAGGGATAGGAAATCCTCTTTTTCAGTGTGTGCAAAGTATCAGCTCCTATTTTCTAAAAGTTATGAAGTATGAATCACAGTACCTATAGTAAAAGAAGTTGAAAGACAGCACAATCTGATCCATTTATTCCACTGTCTGTAGCTGTATTGAATCAGCAGGCATCCCCCCTGTTTGCCCGTGTCACTGGTGACATGCAGCCTCCACTGCAGTGGTTGCTAATGGTGACTGCTGCAGCTCGGGAAGATCAAGGCGCCTCGAAGGGCTCTTTCACTGCTGCACTCGCTCATCTGCTTCAGGGCTCACGGTTCACTAGATACTGGCTTTGAGGTCATTGAGAGAAATATTTGCTTTTCTTTCTTTGTTCTATCAGGATTATTTTCTGTGTCTTCGAACTGATTATCATGTCTTATGGTGGAGAGAACAAAATAAACATGTCACTTCAAGCAACCATGGAGTGATCTGTATTTTTCAAGGGTGATTTAATAAGAGGTAGGAGCTAAAAATAACACTCAAACCCCTCATTTCTGAGGCATGGGGAAAGGCTGGTGGTGGTGTTCCAGGGCAGTCCTACTTCCAGGGGAAAAAAGGAATTTTTACTCAGTCCTGTCACTAGTTCACTGCTTGATTATTACCCTGTATCCAGAGCTGTTATGAGACTAATCCTTATAAAGTTGCTTTGGGTCCTAAAATTTATTCCAGAATTATAAGGTAATATTGTTTCTCTGTCATATTAATGAAAGAAGCACATGGATGATGCATCCAGCAGCACAAATGCCTTACCGTGTTTGACTTAGAACACCCTCAGTTCTGTGTTATTAATTTCAGTGGGTTTCTAAATGTTAGTGATGAAAGAAATTCTCTCTTCATTTTTTTTGTAGTTACAGGGCAAAATTCAAGTTATGTTTTCACTCAGTCTTCCTTTGTATCACATAGACAGGCATACCCAGGGTCTGAGGAAGGTTTGGTGTTAGTTAGAGGTGTTATGTTGCACAGCATTGGCACAGTCTATGAACCAATACAGGTGTGCTCTACAGGCAGGAGAGATTTGTCTTACTTTGCAGCAAAGATATTTACACTGGGGTTTACAGAAGGATTTAAGAGGGTTAGGTGCCCAAACCCCACTGCAGCTTAGGTGGAATTGGGCGTCTTGGTGCCTCTGGTTATGCTGCATAAAATGGTACATACATGAATGCACTTAACTGATGTCACCAGCCATAATGTGTCCCCAGATCAGTGACAATGCTTGAAATAGTGGGTTGACCTCTTCCTGATCCAGAGCCTTTTTGCTCCAGTGAATTCTTCTGATGCACTCAGCCTGACATAAATTATCTGTAGGGCCTTTGTGCTGCTTCTTTCCACTTATTTTTTTTTTCTAATGTGGACCTGTGGGAGAGAGGAGGAGAGACAGAGAGACTGAAGGATTCAGGAAGAACAGGGAATGCTTGGGCAAAGGATAGGTAAAACAAAAAGGGACTCTGCAGGGCAGGTAGGGGAAGGGCAGGAAAAAGCATGATTTCAGAGCCAGGTAAATGAATATTTTATGAAGGCAGTGGTCCTTCCACTGCAGGACTATGGATTTCATAACATGTTAGGTACAGTTTGCTGTCCCTACAGTGGCACATACCTGGGTGGGCAAGCAACCTTAACTGTGTTTAATAAGATATAGGAGGCATTAGAGAGTGAATGAAGAATATTTTCAAACTGATAACATCTGAAAGATGTGTCCAGCTGATGGCAATTTATGCATCTTCAGCCTCAAATTGCTTAGTGCATAGTAAAGGAAAGGCAGAGGCAGGAGGCCAAAGCATGGAGAGAATGTGGTTAAGGGAGGTGAACAGCTTTGTCCACGGGGTTGTATGATTCCCTTCTCTCTGCCAGCATCTTCATCTTAAATTAATGTCCTCAGGCTCATGTTCAGCTATAGCAGAGCTGAACAATGCCTGGGGCATTCCATCAGTCTCCTGTGATTACAAATACTGTATCTTCAGTGTGCTTTTGTGTCTTCTTTGGCCTTCACATGCTCACTTCTGCATGCACAGCACCTGGTTTTCTATTGCTTTGCAGGTTGAATGTCGTCTGGGGAGCTGCCTGGAGGGCTCAGACCTCTAAACATAGCCCCAAGCTACATTTGCCCTTGTACAACCTTATTCATAAACTTAGTCTTGGCAGAGCTTTAAATTAGTCTTATATGGTCTTGTAAACACATGTAAAACTGAATTTTAAAAAATTCACAGTGTTCAGATTAATTCACATCAGCCTGGAGTGCCTTGCAGTCAATGTCTGAGGTTAAACACTCCTTTCTAATTTCAGGGGCTAATTCCAGCTGGTGAGCAACCTTCCCTCCCTAAAGAACTCCAACTCCTGCTTCTTATTCTCTTTCCCCAAATTAAGATCCTTCACCTAGATCCCATTACAAACTGTCAGGCACACCAAGAGCATGACAGGGAGCTGGGAATGGAATAGGTACTCCAAGTGTTTGTGGGGAGGGATGTCCCTACCTGCTGTTCTCCAGGAACAGAGTTCCTGGAGAAGTCCAAAACATTAGGTCTGACCCTAACCATATCTTTAATTGGGCACAACAGGAGTGCTGATGTATTGCAAAGCAGGCTGGTGGTGAAACACCTCCAAGGGCATAGACCTGGTGTCTAGTGGTCCTCAGACCGGTGGGGACCTGAAGTGAGGGTTCCCACAGCTCAGCATCTGGACAGCTGTGGCTTCCCTGGGTAATATGTTAAGGACTGGACAGTGGGAGTAGGGGGGAGACCACCTGGTAAAGACTCCAGTGATCACTGTTTACAACTTGCTTTATAGTTTATTCTTGATCTTAAATACAGCCTGATTAAGAAGCTACACAGAAATTCTGCAAGCACAGATCAATACCAACCCTACTGCTTCATACTTTACTGTTTGTGTATAATAATGGCATGGCTTATCCTGAGTGCTAAGACAGACAGTTTGGACCAGCTGTACTAAATCTCTCCTGTTTTTTATTTCTCTTCCCTGGTTTTTTGTCCTGATAGGCAAATTCTCTCTATAAGGACAGTTGCAGACACTGGATCAGATTCTGTTGCCTGTGCCAACCCACACCCTGACTGCTTATTCATTCTCTCTGCCACAAACAGTGTTTCTGCATTACCAAGTAGACCTTTAATTTGAGAATGTGTCATCTTCCACATCTGCAGATGTAGAAGGTATATTTTCATGAATAATTCAAACCAACAATGAGGTTGAAGGGAATACACTGTAATAATGTGTGTAAGCATAGAGCCATGAAGTACCCTGAGCTTCATTTCTGGTATTAGAGAAGAAAAGAATCAACTTATTTGACTTTGATTTGATATTAAGGGAACATTTTATCTGTTCAAATACTTTGGCAATTCAAAATTTTCAGGAGAAAAGCACTTCCCTGTGTGCAGGACTTTGAGCATAAGCCTCCCCAGGTGCCCGGAGCTAATGCCGTGCTCTTGCTCTGCTGAGGGATTTCTGAGACTCAGCATCAGGAGAAATGGCTGGATGAAAATTCTCCTGGCTGGCTGGATGTTTGTCTTCTTTACAGAGGTTGTTCGTTGTTCAGAAGGCTTCCTTTTGAAGAATATTTTGACCACATATACATGTGATGTATTCAACAAAGTTGAAGCTGCACTTTTCCAGATGAATATTTCCAAAACCACATTCTAATTCTTGTTAGCTTTCACAGAATGGGTAAGGTTGAGAGGCACCACTGGAAGTCATCTCGTTCAATCACCTTGCTCATTGGTGCTTTGTCACCCACATGATAAAGGAGTTGTTCCACATGTTCAGATGGAACTTCCTGCAACTTCAGGTGGAACTTATAAAGTTAGAGATCATTCTAACTCCTTATTCTGAGCTGTCAGACTGACATGTACACCTCTGCTCTTCTCATTTAGAGGAAGACACACCAGGTATACTGAGAACTGTCATGACTACCATGACTAGGGGGAAAACAAGAATATAACTCATCTTAGAGGGCCTTTTTAGCCTCTGTGATCTTGCAATTTTGTGCAGAGGGAGATTTTTCATTGATTGCAAATACTTCAGTTCACTTCCTAATACACTTGCTGTTTGTAAGAGTTTTGCCTTTTGTGTTCCGTATTTTGTGCTATGTTTGGAACATTTTTACACTCTACACCATAATGAATGCTTTGAAAGCCAGTTATTTTTGCAGAAATATAGGTCTCTCAGCTCTTTCCTTCCAGCCTTCTGATTTTGCAGTATCACCAGTTTGAGTATGTTAATCATTTTCTCACCTCTTAAACACATATAAGATTTGCAAGTCATTTGTCATAGTTTGGTAAAATTAGGCTACTGTTCTTATGTAGGAGTCTGCTTAGGAGATCTGACAAGCATCTGAATGGAGACCTTCCAATTTCCCCTGGTTTTATCTGTCCTGACCACCAAGACCTTCTCATCAGGAAACAGAATACTGGCACAGAGCTCATGTTCTCTCATTTTGAACAATTTGTGAATACTGCAGGACAAAACTCAAGAGCTAAAAACTGTATTTTTCTTTGTTAGCATGAGTCTAGCACATTCCTTTTTTATTTGCTTGCTACTCCCTCGAATATGAATTATAAAACATTTTAGCAATGCAGAAATATTCATTTTCTCCACAGCCAGAACATTGAAAGCAACCAGCAGAACAGTAGAAATCGTGCCTTCATGAGCATAATACATCACCATATAAACAGCTTTGAGAATACTTTTCAGTTTTGACGCTAAATTTAAGCATGTCTTATCAAGAGAGTAATATCTAGAAAATCCGATTTACATAGCATGAAAATCAGTCATTACTCAAAATTGTGCATGAATGCTTGCATCAGAAATTACTTGCTTCTCTAGACACAATATCCGACTGCATATTTACACAGTTAAATTGGATTTCTCACCCTTCTTGTTAAATTAAGTGTTTAGATACTTACAAACATACCTAAAACTGTGTACATGCCAGTCCACACAAACCATGAAAGCCTCCCTCTGCTTCTTCATGTCAGTCATGTTTCCCAGTTTCTTATTTCTCAGCGTAATCTAAAATTATGTTTTTGTAGGCAGGTGGCTAATTTTAACACCTACTGCCTGTAGCACAGTATTCCTGGAATAATTTGAGTCATTAGGAAGATAGTAGCACATTTAAACATTTAAAGAATAAGACCTGGTGAGAGATTGAGAGCGCTAGGGAATTATTTCCCTCCTCAAAGATAACAACAGCAGGAAGCAGTAGGGTCTGATTTTCCCTAGCTGGTCTACCCTTAAAGAAAAGAGTCTTTCAGGGCTGGAGTGTATTTTGCCTGTTTTGCCTGGCACTTTTCTGCTGAGGACAGTCTTTCCAGTGGCCTAGGAGAAGCAGCTGGTCCCAGGGAGGACCAAGCTCAGGATAACCAGTCTTGACACGCTGAGCACAATTGTAATTTGTTAACATGAGGCTCAGTGGAGCTCTTTCATGTCGTTCAAGAAGAATGACATCTTTGGAGAACTACATGAAGAACCTAAACAAGTGTATGATCTTCAAGGATGTAGGTTGCCTGCCACTCAGATTAAATTTAGACAGTATTAGGCAAGACTCACCATGTCTGAAAATCAAATTTGAGCTCAAAGAAGTGCTTTAGGGAACTGAAAGGAGGTTCCCTGATGTAGAAATATCCTCTTCTCTTCCTTAATAGTGATTTATGGTTTCCATGAACCCACTAAAATGGAAGACTCTTATAACCAGAAGAATCATATTTTTTGTTTGCAAGTACTTTTGGCTTTTTTCTTTTAAACCTTTTTTCCTTGCATCCATCCACACTATCACATTGAAGTCCACTACTATTGGACAGCAGCTCCAAAATCTGCAAGGTGGTTCAAGCCATGTAACAGGTCAAATCCAAGCTGATGTCAGCTCATGCTTCTAGCAGGGAGCACAGGGACTCTGAGGCTGGGGAGAGTCCCTCCTCCTACTGATCCCTCTCATGGGCTTGGCTCATGGGAATGGGGCGTACTGGGAAGCAAGGGGAGGACAGACTGCTCCACAGCTGTGCCTCTGCATTTCTTGGCTGCAGCCAGTGTGCAGCAGGGGGATGCACTCAATTCAGCCAACAAACATAACACCTCCTGAGACTTTCTCCACTCACCCACTATCTTTTCCCAGTGCAATACATGCAAGTTGAGGCTTTTGCGGACACTCATGTATAAGAACTCCTTCAAGAAAGTACACATGTTATTTCTCTGGCTGCCTGGACTGCAGTAGCAATTAGGTCATTCTAAATTTCATTGCCTATCTCTGAGTTGAGGGAAGGAGCAGCAGAAGCCAGGTATTAAGCCAGGTACATGCAGGTATTAAGGACATGACCCCAGATGAACCTCATTTACTTGCTCAAATGTCATCAGTCTTAAAAATCAATGAACACTGAATTATGAATAGTTTTCATATGGAAAGTTTGAGAAATATTGATGTGACTCTTGAGCAGTTGCTTCCACAATATTAATGTGAGCTGTGAATCTAATTAGAGCTACACACTCAGCAGAACATGGACAAAGACAAGGTTAAAGTATCACCTTCTGTCTTTCAGAAAGAACTGAGCAGCTTGCTTGAAATTTCATATTCAATATTCCCTAAGTAGGTTAAAAATGCAATTACAAAATAAACTAATAAATCCAAAGCTAAAAAGCTGTGTACAAAGCTGTGTACAAGCCTTTTTCTTGTCCATAAGGACAAAATTTATATGACTAAATTTGATCTTTCTTTTCTTTTGATGATCTCAATGTGCTTCCATCAATTAAAATAACTTGTTTTTCATCTCTCTATTCAGATTTTATCTCTTCCCCAATTATATTTTCTTTTATTTTTTCAGTCCTGAGTGCATTTTTACTTTCCCAATCTTTCGATATCTCTGTCATGACCACATGTATATAGCCCCTCTGTTAAAGAATACATAGCATGACATCCTACCCCCTTCTAATACAGTAGAGGAGCTTCTTGTTTGAAACATTTTACAACAAAATAGTAAATGACAAGTAATTGTACTTGGTCCTTTCTGTTGCTGGTGGACAGTGGGAGAGGCTTTTCCTGGGAAGCACAATTACTGGCACAATATAGCACAAGTCTTACCAGCTGTGGTGTGACTCTGCTGCCTTGGGAGAACAAAGATGTAAGCTTTCACTGTACATGTCCCAGCCCATGAATACCTAAGGTTGTTACAGCAAACAGGATAGGAGGGAATTTGATTATAAATGGTGACTTGTTTTCTTACCGTTGCCCACAATAAACATATTTACAATTCAGTGGTGTAAGAAATTATGGATGTTCAAGAAAAGCCTGTTTGTATCTCAAACATGGTGAACAGTGGGTGAAATTCAGACCCATGTTGAACTCCATTAGAATCAGTGCAGTTTCTTCGTCTTTGGGCTATAATTAAAGGCCAGTTGTCTCATGTTCACCTCCAGATTGCTGCTGTGGAGCAGCGGCAGTGGGTGCACTACTGGCTTGGTGGCTGTGCTGGTTCTGGTTTGCTGGGGCACATCAAACAACACCCACTGAATCAGGGAGGGACATTCCTAGGACCCCCCAATAGCATTTTTCTGCATGGTACCTCCTCCCTTCAAGGACTCACCTTTAGCTTAACAAGATGCCAAATATCACCTGAAGGTTCATGTGCATGGAAGCCAAGTCCTGTTTTCTGCCTTTGCAGAGCAGATTTGTTTGGAGCCAGGCTGTGTTTGTGGCCTTCAGGGACCAGAGAAATAGAGTCCCTTCTCTGGATCAAACTGTCACCTATGCTGCTTTCAGTGCCAAAACTCCCTCTACTCCGGCTTCTTCAGCCCAGGGCCTGAGCTCTGTCAGAGCTGCAAATCACTGTGCAGCCACTGTAGGGATGTCCTGCTTCTCTTCACAGGAATACCCAGATGGGAACACATCCAAATACTGTCTAAAGTTCCTGCATTTCAACTGTTAGGGCCCCATCCTCATGCTCCATCACATTGGAGGTACCGCATTTCCCGGAAGGCATGTGGTCCCAGCTGACATCCAGTTGGCAATGCATGGATATTATCATAGTAACAGTCCCCTGTGTCATCCTGTGCAATTTAACCTGATTTTCTTTTGCCTCAGACACTATACCTCCTTTGTTGCCTGCTTACTTACTTAAATGCTGGGCACCAGGAGTCCAGGAGCCATCAGAGCAGACAACACAACATGTTTAATTAGATTTTGTTTGCTATTCAGAACACTAAGCTCAACATTGGAGCCAGTAAGGTTTTGGGTTTTTTTCTTCCTTTATTTCTCTGCAGCAGAACACAATAGATGTCACCACATGCAACGCCTACTTTCATGACCGTGGAATAACAAAAGGCCATAACTCTGGGTTTTCAGTTTCACAGATAGTGCACCTGAGAATTCATAGCTGACAGCAGCTTGGAAGAGTGCAGACAGCTGCATTGCTAGTCACTACTGAGACAGAATTATTTTAACAAGGTAGCAACACAGCTTTAAAGTCCAACAGCAAATATGAATAGCTCTGGAGAGAATACAGGGGAAAAATTAAACAATTACATTACAAATACAATTGTGTGTCTGTTGTGTTCCCCAGTTTATGCTTACCTGAAGTGTGATGAAATATTTGAAAATCTTGCCTTTGAAAAATAAGTCCTGTATGATTTTCCCCATGCCAAGCAATTTGAAATGATCTTCACTGCTCAGGCATACAGCTTTGGTGAGGTTATAACTGAGTTCACAACACAGATGGACAGTCTTGTTATATAGAGTAAATGGGAATTGTCTTTATTACGGTTTTTAATTGGCCATCTCCAGACAACACAAGATAGGGCAAGGCATGTTCCTTCATAATGATGCTGGAGAATGATCACCAAGCTCTCCAGGAACTTCCCTTCTGTCTCATGACTGACTTTTTTGGTGGAACAGGCTCCACTCTCAACCTCTGCCTCCTCAGGGGGAGCAGCTTCCCCTCTCTCCCTCTTGCCCTTACACACTTTCCTATGTGTTTGCTATCATTGATCCCTAAGGCTGAGTGTAGAAGTATTAGCAGTCAGAACTGCAAATACTCAGTGTGTCAGTACATCAAAGAAGGAACAGCTTTCACCCAGCTCCCCACAGCACTGTGGTTTTAAGATCTTTCTTTTCTTTGGCTGAGCCCACATGGGGGGAGCCTGTGTTTCCCACCTGCCCGCTGCTATCTCCCAGCACAGGCTGTGCTCAGTCCCTGCCATGTCCTCAGCCCCAGATCTTCCTTCCTTGAGAGGTGACCTGCACTCACCAGGAGGATAAGAGTGCCCCATCTTTCCTCTCAGGGTAATATGGTGGTTCAGGCAGCCAGGTGGGAAGCAGGAGGAGGTTTTGGTGCTCTCAAGGGAGAGGAGGGAGCTCAGCACACACACTTCAGGATGGAGACTGACTGCCCTGCATTATCCAACCCTGATAGTTCCCAATTCAGCAGCAGTTCCTTTTTAAGGAAAAAAAGCCAAATGTTCAGAGATGCTGGCACTGCCAGAACTAGGCAGCAGCTGCAATCTGGCATTGCATTTTTGGACTTCTGTGTCTGACACTCCCTTTTAGCCCTCAGCTGAGTGCCATAACTGGGGTTTTTGGTTGTTTTCACACAGCTGTACCCTCCAAGGAACTCAGGATTGTCCTTTTAAGTGTAGTTGTGCTTTGTTGTGTGTGTCCTTGGCTGAAGGAATGTGCATAGGGGCAAGAGGGAGCCACTGGCTCAGGGAGATACTGCTGCTCATAGCCTGCTACTGCAGAGTACTGGAGTGCAGCCCGGCAGAATTAACCTAAAAGATCACAAATTATGCACATTGCAGCTAGGAGTATAATTGCTCAGCTATTATGTACCCAATTTCTGTAAAATAGCATTATTTTGCTGTTTAGAAATGTGTCTTTACCAGCAGCTATTAATATACTTGCATTCCACAGTGGGTTAATTAAACATCAATTAAAATATTTATTGAATAACTTATTAATTGACATAACTACCATGTTACATGAAAAAATTATTTAGAGATGTGAAATTATATCTTAGACTTGTGCAGTTACAGCTGAAGAAACTGTAATTTTATATGGTACATTGAGAACAAGCATTTGTGCTTTTTTTGAACCTTTTGTTTTTTAAGCCCTTCTACTTCATGAAAGTTGGTTTAGACAGTATTTTAAAATACAGATGACAAATTAAAATGCTACATAGTAAGCTTGGGAAGCAGCAGAGGTGAAGCAGGAGGTGCTGTATCTCAATCTCTGCAGCATTCAAGCACTTTATCCGCTTTTGTGGGGAAAGCGTTTGGTATGCACAACGTACCAAGGAGAAAATTACAAGGAGGAATCTCTAGCAGCAGGACTCATAAATTATGTTGCCAAACCCCTCCTCTCAGTGACATCCTTACAATCAAACTGGCACTGCTTTCATTGTGGAGGTGGGAAGCATCCTCAAGGTTATATGGCTTTTGGCTGCCAGCCTCTTTCCCTCCTCTCACCTCAGCATCACTCCAACACTGCCTTCCCTACACTCGTCTCTCCTGACTTTCACCCTCTCCTTTCTTTTTACCTGCCATACCACTCTCTTAACCAAACTTATCAGTGGTGATGATAAAAATTAAAGTAGCAGAAAAATATACAGCTCCCCTGCCAAAAGAGTTGGCAGGTAGTTGAGCCATATTCCTCTATTGAGGAGAATAGGAGCTCAATAGGAGGAGCGGAGCTACTTCTACTTTTTTCCCTGCTGCATTTGGCAGGACTCTATTTTCAGATGTATTACCCATAGACTATCTGTGAAATGAAATACACGGGCCACAAATCAGTGAATGTTGTGCCACAACATCCATGTGAGTAATTACTTGGGGAGGGTTAGACCTTTTCCTTTCCACTTAAAGCACAGGATCACTCTGCTTTTGATGCTGGTCCAGATTTCTAACGTTTGTTTTGAAAGTATTACTGGGACTTATCTTACATAAACATTGCTTTTTATCAGCTGCCACACTTCTAATTGTGAGGGATGTGCACAGGAATTGACACCATTTGTACAGAAGAAACGTGGGCACAGTGCTTGCAGCTTGCCAAGCTGCACCAGACTGCATGTGAGCAGCGGTGTTCTCCAGAAACACACACACACACATTCTTCCTCCTGTAAAAGATGTCAGCATGTCTGCAATACTCAAACCAGAGCAAGTTGCTTGCCTCTGGCTCAGGATTCCCCTCCTGCCCCTCCCAATGGCATTAAGACAAACTATAAAATTACCTTATAATGAGAAAAAGAAGTCAGGCAATTAGCTTGCTAGAAGGGAAAATTTGTTGCTATATGGTTTCTTTCTTGCTACGCTTAATAGATTAACTATGCCTGTAATTTAGTAAAAGGCTGTTTGTCAGGGTATGTGACAGAGAACAGATGCAGTGAATACTGTTTTAAATTTTTCTTCTTTATTCAGTTATTGAGACTGAGAATCTGAAAGAGATTTCTCCCCAAACCTGAATACCGTATTCTGGTATTTTCACATACTTTAGGCTGTAGTTATGCTACTGTGCAGATTTTGGTGAAAATCTCATTTTTTACTAAACTTTTTCTATTACTTATTATAAAGTAATGTAATTACTTTCCTGTAATTCACTGTCACAAACTGGATGCAGAGGTGGATTTCCTCAAACTTGACTTGTACTTCTGTGAATGCCTCCAGAATGCATAGAAACTGAATATAGATAAGTGACTGTCAAAAATATGAACTTTTATGGAAAACTTGGCACTTTTGTGAACAGTGGAAACCCCCTCTTTCAGCAGGGCCAAATTTTAGTCCTTAGATCTTCCTACCTATTGAAATCTATGAGGCTGGCTGTCAGCATCTCTGGGTTTTTCAATATTTATTTGTTGTATGTATTATACTATGAAGGTTAGTGCCTCTCTGATCCTGTGGCACCCATTTCCATTGCTGTAAAACAGCTCTCGCCCAAGCAACCCTTCAAGAGGCTTCACTCCCTGCCTGGTTCCATCCAAATTTAAAGGGAGGAAGGTATCAGCATGTTTCTGGCTAGATGAGAGAGCCATTGAGTGGGAAAGCACTGAGAGCCCCTGATAAGTAACTTGAACTTCTTTGCACCAGAGCAGGAGAGGAGGAAGGGAATCATTAGTGCCTTTGGTTCAAGCAGCTATTTCATGCTACCTGAGCCCTGTGAGAAGGAAAGCGTGTCTGCTTTCCATGCACACGTGCAGAATGGCTTGTGGGGGTCACCACTCAGCTGTGGCTTTGTGCAGTGCCATGGTCAGTGAACAAGGACTAGGTATCCCATTTCTGGGGTGAGCAGCACCCTTGGGAGCAGCTGGGAAAGAGAAAACTCATCCAGGCTACTACCAGTATTATGATTCGTGTGTGTGACAGGCAGTTTTCTGGAGCCTTGCAGCAGCTGTGGCAAGCAATTCAGACAAATAAAATGTTAACCCCTTTTCTCCTCAGATGCTTTGTCAGACCGGTCCTGATCTGAAGAAGTCCCTCTGCCATGGTCTGAGAGCACTGGTAACTTGGGGGGTACCTTGGGGGATGTGCAGGTCACCTGCCAAAAATGTGGCCACCATCAAGAGCCAGAGTGCAGCATTTGTGCCTACAGCTGGCCTGACTTCTGCAGCTGACCAACATCAGTGCTGCGTTGAGTACCCCTGTGCTCTGCAGGAATTGTCTTTTTCTTCTCTTCTTCGCTGTGGAGAAGAAATCAAGAGGCTTGAGTAGCCTGAAAGGCAAGCCCTTCAGCTACACTGTGGGGACTGAAAGCTTTTGGATACTCCTTACCCAAGGAAGTAGTGAAACTGGAGACTCTCAGGTGTGGAAGCCAAATGGCAATGGCATGGTACAGCTGCTTGACTCCTGAGGAGTCAGTCATTGTTGGGGAACTGGAAGGGAGGAGAAAGAGAGGCTGTCTGGTTTTCTAGTTCCAGCCTATGGTCACCTGGGGTTCTGATTGCAGGTGAAGAAAGTTAGAAAGACAAAAAAGAGCACCTGCCTGCAAAAAGGTGGACCTCAGGTTTCTTCTGCCTGCCTTGCAGCACCACATTTTCATGCCCCCTTTTAGTAAGGCTCACCAGCATGGGCACACCTAGGGTAGGCACAGCTCAGCACAACAATGGGTGTGTCTGTATCCTTTCAGGAGTGAGAACAGCACATCAGCACTTGGAGAAATCTGCCAACTTATTTTTTTTTTTTGGTACAGCTTTCCTGAGATGGACAACATGCCCACCTCAGTCTGTGGAGTCTGTGGCACTGCCTCATGTGGCATCTCTGCTCTCCCGACCACGGTTTCTGCACTCGATGCTTCCTCACACATTTTCCTGAGGGTTGCAGTAAATAGTGTAGCTCTGTCTTTTAGTCCTCTGTTGCATCACTTGAAGGACCATAAGACCAGCATCTGCAAGTCCTGAGGGGTGCAGCTTTCAGCAGAGTGCAGCCCACTCACACAAGCACTTCATTGCGTTGGGCTCTGTACCAGGGCCTCCAGAGAAATTCCAGGTGTGACAGGAAGAGGCAGAAGGTGAAGTCAGGCTTGAGGAGGTGTGGAAAAAGGATGAGAGGACAGTAGCAGGAGTTGGGCAGTGCCAGGAAAGATGAAAAGGATTCAGCCCAGAACAAGGCTCTCCCTGTGCTTCAGCTTGCTGCACTAAGCACACCAGAGCCTATGCTGGTGGGGTAATGCCAGTTCATTTACAAGATCTGCTGACTAGAGCATTCTGCATGTATATCTATTTATCTGTACTGATATATGTATATATAGCTTTTGGCTTCTGAGGTGTTTTTTTCCCAAATAGCTGAACAGACAGAAAAGCCCTTACAGCAGCGGGTTATTTACACATTCAGATGTGCCCACTGATGGTTTCCTCATCATAATCTGGCACTCCACACATTTGTGGGATATTTTTGGACAGAAATCAGTTATATTTTGGGAAAAGGAAGCTACTAGAGCAGGAAAAATAACCACGAAAGGGAAAACATGACAGAGAGAGTAGGAAATAGAAGGAAAATTCTCACTGTATTACCACAGGAGCCAAGAGCTTTATCACACATGATGATAATAAGAGTCTACAATGCAACACAGCCTTAGTGCCAGGGTGATCTGCATCCCTGGTTTGGCTGGGACAGGACTAGAACACAAGCCTGGAAATAGCAAGAGCCATTTTTTGTCTCAGATGTCTGTCTTATGCTCATGTCAGGTCACGTTGCACCACCCAACAGAAACAGGGTCCTGCCACATCCTTCCTCTCTGGTTGCCCCTTCTTTCATCTGCATTTCCTTTTTCAATGAGCAGGTAATACTTGGTCTTCATATCCCACAGGAATTAATTTAATCTCAGCTCAGGAAAAGGAACATACATCCTTAAGTAAAGAGAAATTATGCTTAAATAATATTGGTATGCCTTAAAACAAAATTCCAGATGCCAGTCTTGCTCTCCTGTCCATGTCTTATCTACATCCTGCATGAATCACACAGAGCACAAAAGACTCCCTGTCTGATTTTCCTTGGCTGTGTCATAATGAAGGTTAATGACAGCGTGAAACACAAACTTAAAACTCCTGCTAGCTAATGCCATTTCAGAATTTAGCTCAGAAAAACAGCAATGTACCTTTTCAAGCAAATGCAAATAAGCTTGATTAAAAAATCCTGCAGAAGTCTGGCACATTTGCTCAGGCCAATGAAATTCAAAGTATTGCCATAATACCTGCCTTATAAAAATGCATGTATTTCTTCAGCTGTGTGTATTTAAACATTTTAGCAGTTCTAATGAGCTTTCAGAATGAAGCTACCACAGCAATCAGCTTCTGTGTAACAAGCAACATTTAAATATTAAAAACGTAAATTAGCGAAGCTGGTTAATTACAATTTTCTAAATACTGAAAAAGTGCAAGTAAGACTATTAACTGCTTTGAAATTCAGATATCAGTTCCTCCCACTCAGGGAACATCTAGTTCAGTAGCAAAGATGAAGTTACAGAACAGTCTCCTGAGCTAGCCAAAACAGTATTTGCTTACCAGAACTAAAAGCCCAGCATTTCAGATGCAATTGAGAAATTTTATAACTGCACAAAAGGTTCAGGGAAATCATCTTTTTTTATTTTTTTTTTTTTAAGAGAAAAGATCAGAGCATATAAATTTCTGCAAATAAAAACATCACCCAGGAAACAGAATTTCTAAAAAGCCACAGGCTTTTACCTCTCATGCTGGGCACTGTGGTCTGCCATGCTGGTAGCAGGGCAGACTGGGTCTCACCTCCACAGACTCCTAGGCATGTGAGGATATCTGAGCACACAGACAAGCATTTGTGTTGAGCTCACTCATTGCCAAGAATGTGCAGGCAATGTCTGAGCTACAGTTCTTCTGTCCCAACTTCATAAAAATTACCTCAGCAGCAAATGTAATATCAACAGAATATTTACAAAAGCCAGCTGATGAGGACATTATCTTAAATTTCTCTTAGAGAGCACAAGTTGGTATATGCTGGAATTCAAACACATCCTGTGAACCCATTTCCTTTAGAGGGAAAAAAGTAGGTGGAATCTTCTTTGAAGTCACCCACTTTAAAAGTCCCAGATCCCCATTCAGCCACTACACACACCTTCATTTATTGACACGGAGGAAATTGCCCAGCAGAAAGATGACAAACGACTCCAAACTTGTAAATGTGCAAATGTGCACATCTCTTGAGTGTACCATCTGCCTGTGCTGCCTCATGCTGCAGAACAAAGAAAGGGTGAAGAAAATTCCTCCTTCTCAGTCTTCACTGAAACTGATTGAAACCAAAAGGAAGTCATCCCTTTCTGATGAGTTCTGGAAGTTTTTAATTCCAATACTGAAAAAACCCCACCATATTATTTTCTCATTTTTTACTTTATACATTGCTGCAGCTCAAAACCTTATGAGATAATGTCTTGAAAAAGTGTGGAAAATGGTTTTTATACTTCTTCACAGGAGTAAATGTTTATGTTGTTGCTCAAGGAAACTGGATTTCATATTGTTAACTCTGCAGTGGTTGTGTGAGCATTTATGTTTCTAAAGCATCTCAAAATTACGTATGTTGCCCTTGTTTCCTTTTAACTTATCTTTAATTTTCCATCTGTCTCCAACCCATCCTGGTTTTGCCTAAAGTGCCAGCTGGCCTGTTACCTTCATCTAAGGCAGAAATGAAATTTCACCTATTTCTGGAAGACATTGTGTATTAGAAAGATCAACACTTAGTGGCATCTTTTCACTTGCAACCCCATGGCTGGCTTAGTTTGGGGTTGTCTTCAGGCAAATATCTCCCAAAAGGAAGTGAGAAAATGAAAAGGTTTACTCAACTGACTTTTGACTGCTTAATAAGAATTGAACTAACTTATGTCACTCAAGCATACTGTAAACTAAGACAATTGTTACCATTAACAGTTAAAAAAACCCATAATACTTCAGACCAGTGAATAGAATAGCTGCTGTCCACCAGCCTGAGTAACCTTTCAGCTGAATTAAGGGCAAGGGAGTTTTTGCAGTGGTAATTTCTTGTTTATATTAGCTTAGAGTCTGTGGGTTCCCAGTCCTGGAAGATGCCTGAGTCTTGGCATTGCACATAGTGTATGGGACTGTCTTCCCAATAAAAGTTATAAATATGGGGGGTTTTTTGTTACTCGGGAGATTGAGTAAAGAACATGCTGATTGTAAAATACCATTGCTGAGACACTGGATCAGCTTTTATTTCAGTGAATTTAGAATAAGGTTATTTAAGCCAGTGGAAGGGAATTTAGTTTCTCTCAGCTGCATAGAAGTGATTTTTAAAGATCGTTTTTGTGGTTGCTTCAGACTGTGTTCAAGAAGGACTGTTACTGAATCAAAGTTCAAAAGGACTAGGCTCAGAAGGGAAAAAATTTGATCTACAAAAGCAAAAGCTGCAACAGTCATATAGATTTCTCTGCAGAACAGATTTTATCTAGTCTTCCCAGTTAGTTCCCTTTGAAAAGATAACTTCAAAAATGTTCTTTGCAATGACAGTGTTTCAGTGCCGAACCACAGCAGCAAGGAGATATCAATAATTTCTCTAAGTGAAGTTTTTTAAAAAAGTCCTCCACCTTATTCTGTTCATGCTTAAATGCTAACAACTTAATGGTGCTCTTTGTGCTGTAAGATTTAGAAGCAGGCATTAAATCAACAAAACCTTACACAAGCCCATCAGTGTAAGAAATATAGATGTGGACACACTGCTGTCTTTGAGGCATTTCACAAGCAAACTCTGCTGCTGACTGGTGTTAGTTACAATTATTGTGGTTCTCCTTCCTTTCTCTCAACCAGTTTCTTTTACTGACTTGCCTATGACTGCTTTGTCTAGGACAGAAGTCTGAGTGAATCCCCAGCTACTTGCCGTGTAGTTCATGCTCATGAGTCTTGGCCAATTGTGGATTAATCCAAAATATCCCTGGATTTCCTTACAGGCATATTAGGCCAGATTCTCTTTTACTTTTTATTTCCAGTTGAAGGAAGTATTACATTTCTGGAAAATTACAAACCAACACAAAACTCTTTTGGACAATTCCTCCATGATAATCAGCTGTGAGCACTTTAATTTCTTTTGGGGATGGAAAGGGCAGAGGGGATAATTGCAGCTCTAGACACAGACACTTGCTGCGGATGCATGTTTACAGCAAAATGTGTGGTTTCTCTACCCAGGGCAAGCTTCTGCCTAGAGAAGTTACCCTTTGGTATGGGCACACAGAATTTCACTCTGTCAGCATAGCAGCCACTTTAGGAGGAAATTTTCTTTTTTGAGAGGTGACTATGTGTAACTAAGAACTGCTTCTTCAACAACGGGCCTGATGACCAGAGCACAAACACCTCAAAACCTATTTGTTTCCATTTTTTTCCCTCTGGTAGTAATTCTAAATCATCTTCAAGGATGTCTTCAAGGATGAACCTTAATTTTCCTGAGGCTGACTAAAAGCCCACCACCAGTAGGGTGTTTACATTTTGTTTGATGTTTAGTTCTTTTGAGTCACCAAGAAAAGTATGGGCCTGTTTCAAAGCCCCTTGTTTGATGCTTTGCTAAGACCATGGTTAAGATACTTGTGCTATCATTCTTCTCTCTGCTGAAAGGAGAGTAGGACCAGTTGAGGCCTTAATGAGGTATTTAAATTACTTTGAATGCAATCAAGGAAAGTGTGTGTGATTCATTCCCCCCACCCCAAAAGGAAGAAACCACCCAACTACGTAGATGGAAGAGATGTCCTCAGCGTAAGGCTGGCAGAGGACACAGTTTAGGGACTCTCAGAGAAAATTATTTCCTCTCTCAGTGTCAGTGAGAGTGTCAGTGCCCGTGTGCCCCTTTCAGGGGGCACCAGGGGCTGCAGCCACATGATGCAGCCGAGCCACAGTCTGCAGGATGTGTCCAGCACTGTGCTATGGGCATGGGTCACCCTTGCTGCTCTTGTCTCCCTCCACTGTGACTCTGTCATTATACAGATTTGAAGGGGAAAAAACATGAATTTGTTTAAGTAAGTGCTGGAAATGAAAGCTTGAGTTTGCTGATGATTTTTCCCTTTTCCCCATGCATCTTGGTATCAGAGGAATAGTTAAAAAAAAATACTCCAGCATTAATTCCTGTAACTACATAAGCCATCAAGTTAGTGCCACAATCCTTTTTTCTATTTTTAGTTTCTTCTGCAGAAGACATAAGTTTATTATTTTACAGTGTGAGGAATGTTTATTTTGGTAGCAGTTCTCTGATGAAGGAAAAATATTAGCTCAGTTAGAGTCCAGGTAATAAGGGAAATCTGAATCTGACCTATGCTTGGATAAACATCAATCCTGTCAAAATAAAATATCTTCAAATTTTAACTCAACAGATTTTAAAAATGAAAACTAAGGAAATGTCTTGACAGTGTCCTTTTAAATAACCTTCGGAACTGGAACCACCATTTCTGAAAGTCTATTTAAATTCCTGTAAGCATCTAAATGACTTGGGGGAGACCAGGCAGAAGAACAGATAACAAAAATCAATACATGCTTTTAGTAAAGGACAGTGGCAAAGGAGAAAGAATGTAAACAATTATAAGAACAGAAGATTGCTGTAGCTCTAGTAATATTTCAGTCCCTTTCATCTTGTTCAACCTGCTGTTCAGTTTCCCTTATTTTAGACGGTGGTTGTTAAAGCTCTTTCCAGCCAAGGAATGGAAGAAAGCAGTCTGCTTTCTTCTGTGTGCTTTTTTAAAAGCAGAGAATAACTACATTAAAACACTTCCTGGCCTTTTCAGGTTTTGAACAGAGGCTTATTGGGAGTGTCCATGACTCTTTTGCACGTGCAGGCCAGCTGTGCTAAAAACTACTGTGTATTTAGAGCAATGCATTCACCTTTGAGGGAAAAAATCACTAGAGGCTCCCTGGCACCCTTCACCCTGTTACTAACTGGAGCAGCCCTTCTTGTCTGGGACTTCCTGGGCGTTGATCTCAGAGCTTATGATGAAGGAGCCCTGCAGTATTGCACCAGTATCACTTGAATAAGAATGTATGTGCTTTATAAAGCAGTTTCACAGCTACTTAATTGTTCTAAATATTAATAATTCAGGATTCACAGGGATGGCAGCAAGAATTATGAGAAGTATACGTATATTAAATAAGGCTGCCAGAAAGACCAGGAGAGTTTGTGCACTTATTAGCTCAGCCCTGTAGCAAATATTAAGTGCAGGAGGTGATACTGGAAAGTTCCAGATGGGTTTGGCTGACACACCGGTCTCTTCGATCCTCGACAAGGCTGTTCCCAGTAGCACGTGCTCAAATGCTTTGTTCAGCCCTGTTTTTATGTAACCGATTTCAGCCCTACTACACCCCAATCAGTTAATCTTTCCTTTGTTTTCCCTTCTTTTTTTCATGAAATATGGCACATGTGCCAGGGAATCCCAGATTAAATGTTACTGCTGGTCCATGTCACTGTATGGACACAGACCAAGCAGGACCAGATGCAGATGTCTTGCTTTCTGAAAGCCTCCACAGGTGACCCTCTGCACCATTGGCTTCTGGAAATGAGTTGCTGAAGCCCAGCCATTCCCTGGCAGTGCTCAAGGAGAACATTTATGCCACTTCAGCTTCCTCCTTAGCTTGGCATCAGCTGGGGCTGGTCTAAATCTTGGTGCAGTCATGAAAAGAAATCTCCAGATTGCCCGGGTGTGACCACTACAGAGGTGTGGTGCCATGGAGCTCCCCATAGGGCAGCCCTCCACACTGGGGTGAGACTGACCATGGACAGGCTGTGCTGAGTCACACAGCCTGCCTAAATCTGCCGCCTGGCTGGAGATAAACTTCTGTTCCTTCTTCTCTCACCATGTTGGATTAATAGCCCAGCAGCTGCCTCCTGCTCTACTTACCCAGGCTGTGTAGAGGCACAGCTGCTTCACTCCCTGCAGCTGCAGAGATTGGAGTCCACCTCTGGAGTCTACTCCTGTGTCGTGCTCAGCACCAGAGCCCCAGCGGATCTTTGAGCATCTCCTCTGGGTGCTGGGCTGGGTTGGTTTCCAATGAAGCTTGAAATGAGATATATTTTTTCCCGAGGTATCAGTTGTTTAAAAATCAGTATAAAATGGTGGGAGAAGGGTGGGGGGTGAGGTGGGAAGGCAGGGAGAAGGGTAGAGCAGGAGGGGTTTTTTTTGCACATTTTATCTACATGTGTAAAGAAAAGCCTTTTGCTCCAGTAGTCATTGTGTAATGGAACATCTGGCCTCCAGAGGCGTCAGGGGTGTCGTGATCTCATTGCAGTTGCAAGGTGGGTTCCTCCAAAGACAGTTAATAGGATCAGTTAATGCTTTTAAAGCAGCACCAGCTGGAAAAATCCTGCTGTACAGCAGCTTGCTGGAGTGATGTCAAGTGCCCAGGGGCTACAAAGGGGGAGAGCAAAGGCACCACAGGGATACAATGCACCACTGCTGCCTAAACATATGATACAAATTGCCCCTAACACTAAACAGCCCTTCTGCTCGCTGTCAGTCAGACAAACAGGAAAAGAAACAATTGAATCTGGGTGCAGCTGCTCAACGTGCTGATGGAGCTGCCCTCTGCCCATGGCCATGGCTGTGTGGAGCGAGATTTCCCCTGTGTTTCCAATGCACGTCCTGGGAGCAAGGTCCTGCTGGCTTGTCTGTCCTGCCCACGCTGCTGTGGGTGCTGTGTCCTGCCTGTAAGTGCCAGGCAAGTTTCAGCAGGGGCTCCCTCTTGGCATGTGCCACAGCGAGCCCTGCTTTTCTTATCACTGCTATTGAGTTATTTTCACTGGCTGTACTGAAAGCTGCAGTCCACTGGGTGCATCCCAATCTACGAGACTTCTCTTGCCTCCAGCTGGAGGGGCAGTAGGCTGCCAATCTTCAGGCACCCTATCTTTGGGGAGCCTGGCAGAGGGCTTGGGTGGCAGTGGCACGACAGAGAGGTGGCAGAGTGAGTTGGCTCTGGGTCCTGGCTGGAAAAGGTGACAGTCTCCCCTTGGGTTTCTGCCATGCCTGCTGCAAGGGCTCTGTGACAGGAGGGTTGGACAGTGCTGTGGTGGGCAGTGTGTCAGGTGCAGTCTGGTACCAGGCTGGCTGGGAGATCTCTAGTGGGATTTACAAGGGTACTGCAGTTTGGTGCCAGCATGGATGCGATTCATAGGTTTGCAGTGAGCAGGCATACTTGAGTGGAATTACAGCATCTATGGGCAAATGACAAATTTTAAACTGCCCATTGAATTTTGGAAAGTCACATTAATAAAATTTACAGAAGAGTGCCAGAAGGATAAGAAGAAACCAGAAGAAAGTTATTATTAATAAGCACATATAGTCTCATGTGCTGCATTCACACTGAGGGGCTGCAAGAGTACTTCCTTACGAAGTGTCAAGAAGTGGTAAACATTCCTTGAGAAGCAAAGCAGTATGGTGGTTTTATGCACTAATTTCCCAGAGAGTGATTGTTAGACACTTCTTTGTGATTAAGCATTTTCCTTAACTAGAATATGTCCTTTGCAGAAGTGAACTTCATCTGTATGTAAGCTGGTGCATTTGCTTATTGCCATTTGGTGACAGTATATAGTTTGGTGCCAATGGATCTGCAGTTAGACAGAAATGAAATTGGGAGAGAAGAGATCCCTGAACACAGAGTCCATGCTCGTGCCTATGACAGAAGTATGTTCCCTTGCTTTGAAGGAACATGAAATAGATCTCAAGGCTTTGTCATCTTCCTGAAAGTTGACAGTGATGTACTGATAGGAGAAACAGCAAATGAGGTACAGACAGGGCAGTGGCACACAACAGACTGCATGACCTGATAGTCTGGTAGTGTGTTTGCTGTTAAAATACATCCACTTAAAAAATGCAGCCAAGCTCAAATCAAGACACCCAAGGAGATAGTGCAGACCAACCTTCTGGGGAAAGGGCAGTGCTTCCTCCAAGGAAACTATGACAGACTGGAAAAGAGCTGGAGACCACGATGAATATGAGCTGTTAACCAAGCCCTACTGCTGAATGATTAAAGATGTGGGAATACTGAGTGGGAGTAAGTGGGATATATTACCTCCATGTTTGGCACCAGCACATTGGCCAAATGAGTCCGTTTCTGGTGTCAGCAATTCAAGGAGGATATTGAAAACTGGAAAGGATTCAAGTAAGAACTACCAGAATGTAAAAAAAACCCCAAACAACAACAAAAAAAAAAAAAAAAAACAACAAACCAAAAAAAAAAAAAAAAAACAAACAAAAAACAAACAAAAAAAACACCAAAAAAAATTAATTAAATAAATAAATAATAAAAACAAACAAACAAACCAAAAAACCAAAAAAACCCAACAACAACAACAAAAAAAAAAAAAAAGCCAAGCCAAAGGAAAACATGAGGAAGTATCAAGGAGAGAAGTCTGTTGGAAGTCTCAAGGAGAAAAGTCTGTTTATCTTATCAACAACAAGAAGGCTAGTGCAGCTTGTGATATCTATAGAGGAAAGAAAAAATTATTAGCAAATAACACTTCAACCCAACAAATATAAAGCACTGTCCATGAAGAGGAGTCAAAGACAGAAACACTTCAGATTAAAAATAAGGTATAAGTGCTTAACAAAAGGAGTAATTAACAACTAATCCAGTTAATAACTATCATAGATTGCATTAATTTCCTGCAGAAAGAGATGCTCTGGATACAACAAGGGTTAACAGAGAAATCTGAGTTTGATGTTCTGCAAGATCTCAAACCAAATGCTCTCAGCCATCTCTTCCAACTCTGCCTTTGAATTCTGAAATATATTCTGTTCCTAATTCAATATGGGAAAAAGGTTTTGTTCCAGTATCTATGATTTCCACAAAATGGTTTTTGCATTTGTCTTCCAGTGGCTTTTATTTTCTGTAATGAAATTTTGGCTGATCTTTAGCTCTGTGTGCATAAACATTGCTGGCAGATAACAAGTGGGTTGCAATATCCAAAGCTTCATAGAAGCATTTCATAACATAGCAGCCAGTTAGGAAAATAAATTATTAGATTATGACTCTGATACTCTGTCCTGAGTGAATTTCAGCCAAAATCCTTTTTTATTTTTTGTTTTAAAAAAAGGACAGTCAGGGCTTTACCAAGGGCTTGCAAAGTGGAGACTGAAAAAAAGCCTGGTTGAACCCTATGTATTTTCCTATAACCATATTTTATTGTACTTGTGTATTGTAGATAAGTATTCAGGAGTAGATAATTTAAAAAAGAAATCTTGCATTGCTGGTTTGTGTGAGACCTGGTGACATTTTTTGACATGGTATGACACCTTATTTAAACGCAGTGCTTGCTGAAATGCATCTCTCTAATATGGTTTTGCCTAGCCTTGTATGCTGTAAAGTCCAAACCAGGTGGGTGCAAGAAGATACTGAGCTATAAGATGAATATTTTACATATGTTTTCTGGGGGCAAGAAGAGCAGAACAATTATCTGAGCTCAGTTATTGTACTGCTTGCAACATCTTGGCTATGCCTTGTGTTTAAGAAAACATAAATTTCCTTTTTTGAGGGATTTCTGGGTTAGATCATCCACTGGTTTTAGCATGTCATTGTCACAATTTTATTACAATTATACTTTCATAATTTTTATTGTTTGCATTACCCAAAGAGTTTACAAAGCCATGGCATATGGACACAACACACATGGCATTTTTATCTCAATTCATTTACAAATTACCCATAGGCATATGATAAAAAAAAAAAAAAAAAAAAAAAAAAAAAAAAAAAAAAAAAAAAAAAAGCGCCTGTGTTTAAGGAGAAAACGTTGCCAGACACCGCATGCAAAATTTGAGGAATAGAATATTTTTTTTTAGGGTAAGTTTAATGGGTTCTCTTACTTTGTCTGTTTGAATAGCTTGTACAACTCACTTTTTTGCTCTTGATAGGCAGTGGTCCAAAGCTCTTCAAGTTTCATTTTCAACTAGTCTGGTACATGCAACACAGAGTGATAACCCAGATCAGCTGGATTGGTTAGGGCACTGAACTCAGATGAACACATTTTCTCAAATGAATATGGATGAGGCAAGCTTACATGTTTGACCAGCTAACTTTTTATTTGTATTTTTACAAAAACAGAGGAAGCTAAGGGGAAAATCCAATGGAAACAGTATGGATTACCACCTGGACTTACTGGGCACCCTCAGAAGATTTGCTGTTTACAGGGTTTTAGATTCAGTGTTTCAGTGCTATCAACTCCATTATTATAGTCAAACTCTGTTTTCAGATTTACCATGTACAAATATGCAGTTAATTCAAACCCTCTGTGTATAAATAATGGTAATTCAAAGCACCAGAAAGCACAAATTCAGCTAAGAAACCTTCAGAACCCGTTTCCACACTTGCTTGAGAAATCACTCCAAAACCTTATACTTGCTCATACTTGCATTTCTGTTCCTATGTGAAGCCTAAAGCCTGACATGTTCAAAACACACACATCCTAGAGCAAGAATTTGGGGCAAATTTAGTCTACAGACATGCGGGGGTTAAGATGGAATCTTCTGCGAAAAAAAGCCACAGAATCAACTTTGTTTCGTTAGGTCAGTAGCCAGTCCAGTCTGGGCTCTTTAGTCCTGTCACAGGAAAACAGATGTGGTTTTGGCGATGCTTCTGTTTCCTTGCTTTTGTTTCTTTTCCTCCTTCCCTTTCTATAAGAGATGCCTCATCCTTGTCTGTATTTCAAAGCAACACTCCCCACTACAGGTCATCAGTGGGAAAGAGGAGAAAGTCATGGCTGCCCTGTGAAGAAGGCAAATAAAGACCAGGAGTTTTTCATCAGATCCTCTTTCCTCTGATATAAATGACCATTGGGAACTTAAAAAAAAAAAAAACAAACAATAAAACACGCCAAAACTTTCATTTAAATAAATTTAATATAGATAAAAGATAAAATAAGAATTCTGTGCTCTTATCAATTCATAAGCAAGCCAAGTTACTAGCAGACTTGTTCTAGCCTGGTCACTCAAATACTTTTGAATTTTTGACACTAAATTAGTGCTAAGCTTTGGATAAGCAAGGCTGCACTGCAGAATTAATAAGGATAAGGGATAAAGTAAATAGATGCCTGTGTTCATTCTGTAATTTATCAGCTTTTAAATTCTGAGCTCTGAATGAGAAGCTGTTCATATACAGAGGTGAGATTTCATTCTCAGCCTGCCTTCCAGCTGGCCTCCTTGCTTCTGGTCCTGGGCAGTCAGTAGCCCTTTCTGAGTCCCTGCAGCAGCAGGCAGCTTTATGTCCACCACTCTTACAATCTCCATAATGTGCTGATGGGACCTGCCTGCAGCTTCAATGTGTATGAATCATTAGACCCAGCAAACATGCATTAGGCCCCCTTCATTCTGGGGAAAAAGAAAATGCCAGGATTGTTTTTTTGTACATCTAGCCACTGAAATGTGAAAGCAGGAAAAACAGCACAGGCAAACAAAGATACAATCCCAAGATAGTCTGTTCTGAGAAGCCCTTAGAGATAAAAAGAGGAGTATTATTGAATGTATTTTTGAGGTACGACTTTGCACAGGGCTGAGTTCTGCAGGTGTGCAAATCACTCAAGATTGTTCTCATCAAATTTTGTGTTGGAGACACTTTAATGTACTGTGAGGGTACTTGTGGGAAATAAGTATTTTAGACCCTTTTATTCATCTTTATCTTTCTCAGACTTGTTAATATTTCATTTGGAGTTAGATATGTACATGATGAAGGTGGAATTATTTCAGCGGACATCCAGCCAATTAAATGATTCCTAGAATCATGGCAAGTCCATGTTCCTTCATGCTTCACAAAACAGTATAGGAGCATAAGAATTAAAGTAAAGATGTAATTGAGCAAATCTATGTCTGTAAAGATATGGTTAATCTCTAAGAGGGATATATCTGTTAAAAACAGACAGAATTCAAAAATGCAGCTTTGCTCTGTGTTCTTCTTGCACTGAAGGTAATTCACAAGGAGGCTTTATTTATGCAGTAATGACTCAGGAAAAAAAGAAAAAGAGAGATCTTTTAATTACATCCCGGTGATAGAAAAGTATGAAAGCACTATTCACGGTACCCTGGAGATCACACGTTATCTTGGTGGCAGTTGTTCTGTCCAAACAAAACGACATTAAGAAAACTATTTACATTTTGTCTAAATACATTCCCCTGAGGATTAAAATATACGGGGGATTTGGGAAAAATTGGTTTCAAATCAGCACAGATTATTTAAATGAGAAACTGGACATTGAATAAGAGATGAAGGATTCCAGAAAAATACAAGATCAGTGGTCCTGTTTTCTAGGACAGAGAAATACAGGTGCTGGGACTCCGTCTGTAAACCTGGCTTTTAGGAACTGGGTTTTAACTGATGCTGGCCCCACCTAGGATGCAGATGTGGCATGAGCAAAGTTGGCTTTATCCCTGGGGAGACAAGGGACCATACCTACTCACTTTGAAGGAGGATGGTGTTGGGGTTTGTGGCATTTTGCCTCATTATTTGTTCAGAGAAACAAAGACATTTTCAGTGTGTGTACCTGAAATCCTGCTGCTCAGCATTGCTAGCCTGGCTGGCAGAGAGATGCAGCAGCCCACAGACATGGGTATTTGCTTTGTCACAGGCAGTTCTATAACAGAGAATGTTGATTTTCATATGAAAAAAATATTGGTGTTATCTTTTATATTCTTTATTAGGTTTGCATCCTTCCCTCTGAGGGTTCGCATCTTTATTTGGAGTGATGCTGAGACTGGCGAGCTATTTTGGTCATTCTTCAGATTTAAAATGTATAGCTTTTTGATGTGTGGGGTTTTTTTTTTTTTCTTTCTAAAGCTGAGGGGAAGGGGAGAAAGACAATCACAGCCTTTCAAGGAAGGAGGGAAGGCCAATGGGGATTTTTGGTGTGCTCCCAAGCCATTAATTAGTATCAGCTGATGAGTCAGAAAAATGTGGCTGTCTGCTGACTTGTAACGTGTCCTAGTAACAAAACAGGTTCCTGTAGCGGCAGTTCACCGTTACTAATCTAGAGACAAGCCCTCTGTCAGCCCCACATCCAAATAAAGGGCTGCCTTTTGCTTCCCTGTTTGCTTGTCCAATCTCTTGGTCCCCCCTACCGACCTCTGCAGGCAGTCTGATGGAAATAGTGTTTCTGCAACATTCTGCAGAACGCTGTGTGTAAATATACATAAATATATATTCAAATTGAATCAATAAGGATGCTAAAATGTGCAACATTTAATAAAACAGTAATCTCCATTGTTAAGACTGTCGAAAACTGCAAAGCAGTTTCAGGTCGTTCTCGTGGCGAGGCGCCCGCGGCAGTGGCTGAAGGCGATCCTTCCCCCAGCAGCCCAGCGCTGTTCCTCACCGCCCAGGAAAGGAAGCAGCAGCCCCAGCTGGGACACGCCACTGCAGAGACCTGGCTGCGTCTGCTGCAAGGCGATCCCCAAGGTCAGCCGTGGTGGAGTAGAACTAGGGAAAGGCAAAGGCAGGTGGCAAATAGGCTGCTCCTGCTCTGAGCAGGAGGCTGGGCTACACCCACAAGCTGCTGAGGTCCCTTCCTACCTGAGTCACGCCGTGATCCTCTAATCCAGCCCAAAGCCACTCAGGATCAGAAGACCTTGCACCCACTTGCCTGAGTCAAATATTTTGCTCTCTAGCCTGTTTCCAGCCTTTTGGCCACAGATTTGTACCTACATCATCATTTTGTGAGTTGAAAATCTGTCCCCTGCTCTACATCTTCAGGATGTGCACAAAAAGAAAAGGACATAGCATTTTATGTTAGGGAGATTATCCAAACGTGTGTTCTCTGTTAGATTTTTATGGTTTGAGATGCAGACTTGCTATCTGCTACCAACGTTGAGAGACAGGATTGTCATAAGAAACCTTAAGAACCATGACAAAAGGCATTCAGGGAGGCTGAACTGGCACCACTGGGGTATTTGTCCTCTATGATGCTGTATGACACTCTTTGCCCAAGACACAGACTGTTGTCCTTTCCTGACCAGAACAATGCTGTGGCAATGTCACTTTGAGAGGTCAGACACATTGGGATCACAGCAGAGCTCCCAGCTAGCCTGGGGTGCCACAGCAATGCACTCTTCCCTCTGCAGTGGATGGGAAGCTGTGCTGCCTCTTTGGCAGGATACACCATCTCTCTGATCCAAGCTCCTCCAGCCTGCCTTGCACAGTGGTGTTACATGTTTTCATTCCTCTACAGATACTGAAAGAAACACATGTAATCAGGCAGGCAAAACTGAGAGAGACCACATGTGCAAATTGTTGAAGGATCACGGTATCCACAAAAAAAGAAAGGAAAGGGGAGGTTAGCCTCTTCCCTTCATGGGCTGGGATCAGGGGAGCACCCAGCAGGAGTCAAATCCATCAATCATTCTCCCATGTTTAGTAAAAAAATACAACGATCCCTGCTTTGGGACTGCTCAGTGGTCAGATTTCAAAATTACACCAGTGTCTGGTAGCAAAGAGGGACTGAAAGGGCCTTGGGAAGGCGCATACAGCCACGTGGATTCCTTTCAGCTGCTGGTTCACCTTCTCTGTGCTTCCCCCACCGGTACCAAGATAGACCTCATTGTGCAGGTCAGCTTATGCATCTTGTGAGCCATTCCCCAGCCCCAAAATCTGCCAGTGTTTGAGCAGCTTAGAGGCTGAGCCCTGACTGCCCATCTCTGGACAGATGTAGCTGCTCCTGGCTCAGACATGTCCTCACCAGTAACACAGGTTGCAGGCAGCTCACTGCCCATTGCCCCACGTGCACACATTGTGCTCTCTTCCAGCTACCAGTCCAGGGCAAACAGGGGTTTGGGTTGGATGGGGAAGGCTTCAGCCAGCAGCTCGTCTCTCTTAATACCATAAACCCATCTCCTTACGGAACCATCTCGACCACAGTGTGACTGGGGGGAAAAAGGGCATTTCTAAATGACTGCCCACATGGTATGACCAGAAGTCTACAACATCTGTATTTGCACTGGGATTTGGAACTGGAGTATCCCCAATCAAACCAAGGTGCTGTGGATTCTTTCACTCCCTTATACAGGGTAGGGACTGCATGTGAATTATCTAAAATAGCTAATAGCTCTGATCGAATACAGTTATCTGCTAACATAGTAAATAATTGCTGGGCCATAACACCATCTAAGCAATTACTTAGGAAGGGTAGCCTGGTTTCAGGCACCTGCCAGTCATTGCTCATAGCATTTTGAGACCTAGTTAGCAAATGAATTGGGGTTTTTAATGTGAATTTTTTTTTTCTTGTCTGACTAGTCTTACTTGCCACCGTGTGAAGTTCTTGCAAGCTGAAAACCAGTTCAAAAAATCAGTTTATGAGGCTGTTCTGTACAGCTTCACGGGTTTCTATGTTGTTTTTTTCCAGCCAACTGCGTATTTCTAATCACTCTTGTTTGACAAGCTCAGAGGTAAGAAGCTAACTGCCATTTATTCATGTTCAGCAGAAACTCAGGCACATCTCAGTTTAATCATGATCACTGAATCTGATTTTGAGGAAAAATGCTGCTCAGAACATGTGCAGTGTCACCATCCATGCAATGTTTCCTGTAAATACAAAGCAAACTAGGAAGCAGGGTGGGAGGGACACAAACATTTTGTCAAAAGTAGACAGAACAACAATGTTTTCTAGTAGTTAATTTTCCAAGTAGTGATTCTGTAGTATTTCAAAATAGAAACCACTTTTACATCAAATCTTTTGAGAGGTTCATCTTCATGCTCGTCCCTGCTGTGTCACGGCTGTTTTGCTGTCTATAATCAGGCACAGATGGTCCCCCTGTAGCACCCCAGTGAATTTGTGGTATGGTCAGCAGATCCCAATGTATTTGTGGCCCCAGCTCCAAGCAACCATGCATCTGGGAGGGGAAGGGCTTTAGAGAGGCCCTGCTAAAATAATGAGAGAAATTAACACAGCCCCAGGGCCAGATTTTTAAAGATAAGCATAGAAGCACTGTTTCCAGTACTGTTCCTCAGGTAGCCAGTATTGTCCACTCAGTTTTTACATTTGGAAATATGTTATCTGAATGCAAAGCAAATGAAAATTACGAGCTATTACAGACCTTTATCCCCTGTTCTGCATGAACTCAGGGTGTGGAAAAAATGTGCCTGCAAACATTAGTAGTACTCTGCACCAAAAATAATTGGGTAGTTTTCAAGCAGACTGCTTTTGCATGTGGGTGTTTCCCTTTCTTTTTCTGTCATTAGGCTTCCCAGATTTCCCTGCAGAGCAGAGAACAGCCTGTTATCGTTTGGGGTGCCTCTGCGTGTAAGACCTCAGGTGCAGGTACCTTGGGTATAAATAATCCCAACCACATCATGCCTGAGTGTGCAGAAACAACGCACCGCTGCCCAGCCAAGCAGCCAGCATCAGGGTGATGTGGGAAGGCATTTGCTCCCATGGCAAATGCTGGCAGGCAGCCCTCATTCCCCACAGTGGGGAGATGCTTGTGGAGGGGTGACAGAACCTGACAAACATGTCCAGTGCACTTGGAAATAGATCAGTGCTTGCAGGGGACTGGGGAGGAGGGAACCAGCCTCCTTGCCCAACATGCTCTCCTGAATCCCCCTCAGACCTGGGATGAGGTGCTGTAGTGGGAAGGGTTGCTTTGTGCACACAAAAATACACAAAGCTCTCCATAGTGTGCCGCACATGGAACCTTCCTGGGAAGAGAAGGAGGGTCCTGGTGCCACCAAGGCACTGATCTATGCCAGGGCTGTGGGGGAGACAAGCATCTGACAACCAGGGTGCTGGAAAGCTCCTGGAAGCTTTCCACCATGGGGATACCCCCAACAGTCCAGCACCCCTAGGTGACACCAGTGAGGCAAAGTGTCACCAATGCCACCCCATGCTGGTTTTCCTTGCTGCCCTCATGGATGGGAAGGAACCGCCCGAGCATCTTGTGTCAGGGCAGGGCTGATTTTCACTGTGCCTTTTACATGCTCCAGGAACTCAGAGGTAACAGATGGCAGCATTTATTGCATTGCAGTGGCGTCCCCTGCCAGCTTTGCATTGATCCAAGTCTGGCAGCACAGGACAATCCCTCCCATTCATAAAATCCTGGGATTTTCATTGTTTCCTTTGACACTGGTTTTTTGAATGATACTGATTTATACTCACGAATGGCTTAGCAATCTTGTGACAAATTACACAGTGGCATGGGGTCAGGGGCGGGGAGGCAAAACCATTTTTCTTTTTGCTCCAGTTCTCTCCCAAGCTGAGTGTGAATTATGGTCTGCAGTTAATGATGAAGTGCTGAGGCTGCTGGAACATTGTGCTTACCCAACGAAAGGAACAAAGCACATCTTTTAGCAAAAAGCAATATTTTTTTTGTATTTGAAAGCCCAATGGCACTCAGAAAGCACTGAGGCTTTGAAGCTGGTGTTTGAGGGGAGGCTGAGTGAATGCAGCAGTAAAGCTGGAAGTTTTAGAAACCGGGATACCTAAAAACCTTCCTCTAATAGAACAGTGATGCATATAAAATTACCTGGATGGGATATAGGTCTAACTCCTGCTCATGGATCTGGTACAGCTGAGAGTAAATGACTGTCAGAATAAAATTCGGCTATGGCACAGTGCTTTCACAGTCCCAAATGCTGCTACAGCTCAGTTATAACCTAAAGAGCTGGTGAAACGGGACTGTAAATGTTAGGAACCGAAAGGTAATGCAGCAACATAATAAAATTTCTCAGTACTAAAGCTGTGAGTCAGTCCTGGATTTCATAAAGATATGAATTGGTATCTTCTGGCATGGAGAGTCAGAGAAACCCTGGGCCATAAGGCCTCTCAGTGGGTAGCAGTAGCCTTGGATGCAGCTAGTATTCCCTAAAGTGCCCCAGCACTTTGTAGGAAGGGACAATCACTGCCCTGAAGCACCTCACGCCCTCTCCAGAAGTGGGACAACTGGGAAAGCTGCTGCCCCCACCATGTGATAAATACCTGCACCCTACACATTCAGCACCCTGCACGTGGTCCCTATCTTGACTATAACTGTGGATCCAGCTCTCTGCTAGCCAAGCCTGGTCCTCCTCCTTTCCCTGAGCATGGGTCACAAATTTCATTACATGGCTTCTGTCTGGTGCAGTGGAGGTACACAGCGCTGTAATCCATACTGTAGAGGGATGACAAACAAAATTAAATATTATTTATTATTTGAACAAATACAGGATATTTCTTACAAAATAATATTAAATATAAAGTTAAATTTATATGGACCAACTCACATATTATTTTAAACTTAGAAATTTTTTCCTTGAAGTAATTATATATTTGATATTTAATTCATAATCATGGTGGTCCATTTTAAGGTTATCATATGTTATTAAAATAGCTTGAACTGAATAAACACTGATAGATAATATTCAAACATTACTTGTTTGTTCTCGAAGTCCTTGAGACAGTTGGAGCTCTAGGACAGGAGCTGATCATGTTTAACCAGAGCTTCACCAGGGAGATGCACTAGCTATCAGCAGCAGCAGCCACTTCTCCAGGTACAGAAGGAATACCAACTTTGTTTTGCTTTAGTTGTTTAAAATCCACGACTATGGATAAAGGCTTTCAGTAACCAAACTATTAATTTCCAGTGCAAAATGTAGTTTGAGAAGAATAACTGATACATATGAAACCAATTTACTATAGTTTAAAATTTCTGTACTTTTATTAAATCCCACTTTCCATTCAGAAACAGCAGGATGCAAAAAAGAGTTATCTTTTTTAATTTTCATTTGCTGTTGTCTGTTGCACAGAATGAAGAACCTAAACAGGGTATGTTAAGTTATGTAATGGCTTAAACTCGTTCACCATGTGTCCCTCTGGATAACGAAAAAAAAAAAAAAAAAAAAAAAAAAAAAAAAAGCCAAATTCTGGGCAAAGACCATATACAACTTCAAATCAACACATCTTTATGGCTAACAATCAGCAAGGTCTACTTCTCCCTTGCAAAATAATTAAGGAGAAGAAATGTAACAAGATTAAAAGTAATAATTTAAAGGGAAATGTCTTGCTGCTAATTTATATTGTAATTAAAGATACTGATTATAACCCCTTTGGTAGAGATTAGTCTACTCATATGCACTGTCCTGTGAAGATGCCTTCATTCTTTCTTTTGACTAGAAATCATTGATCTTGGTGGAGAGAAACTTCGAGGAATAAGGAGTTACCCTTGAGCCCTCTGATGCAAGTGGAATAATATGAAGACCAAATCTGAAGCAAGACCTGATGGCCAGGCAAGGCAGCCAAACTGAGTGCCATGAGAGGAAATGTTCTTGGTGTAGAAGTGGGCAATAGTCATGCTCTCTTCTCCCAGCTTAAGGACCTGGTATGAAAATGTTCCTGAACTAAAATCTTGTCCTGTTGCAATGTATGCCCTGACTTTACTTCTCCAAGGCAGAGGTAAGCATTATATGGTCCTTCTGGAAGGCGTGATTGAAGGGATACATGAAATGTTCTTGCTGGTCTTTCTTGCGTGCTACAGGAATAATTCATGAGGTGGCATCTGCTCTAAGGTTCCTCATTCTCCAGAGAGATGTCACAGACTGGCTGTTGCCAAACACAGTCTCATGAGTTACAAGGAGAGAAGTTTCCTCCTGTATGAAAAGGAATAAATGATGCATTGTGGTATTCAAAACACCAGAGGAGTCATTCTAACTATGAAGAGAGCTATCAAGTGTGCAGGTGTTGCCTTGCTGAGATTTCATAAAACCCTTTTAGCAAGTTGGTGTCCCATTTCCACCTGGCATTTCTATATGCAGAAACCAGCTCCATTCTCCTTTTTTGTTCACCAAGGGCACAGAGATGCTAAAGTACTCTGGATGCTTTCAAGTGATTGCAGAATACTGCTGGCTCTAAAAAGCACAATTTCATCTGAGCTGCCAGTATTTCCCATGGTGTTTATCCCTCATGATTTTGCAGTCTCAATGACTCCTGAGTCTCTGTGCATCACCCAGGGTCTGCTCCGAAACACGATGCGTAAACATGAACATAAACAGCTCAAATTCTTTCACATCTTTGTCTAATTTCCATTTACTCTTTGGTATAAGACATTTAATATGTATTAAGTAGTTTTTATCAGTAATGTAGAGTTACTGTTTAGTCGGTTATCTTTTGACCATCATTCAATTATAGTGATTATTAAATCCTTACAGGATAGATTTAACTAAGTACGTTTGACTATTCTCACTTGTAAAACAACCTTCTTTGAAATATTATCTTTCTTCCCCCCTTCTTTTTTTTTTCGTGATGAAGCAGTCTGTGGTGTCAACACAAATGCTGTGACATTTATAGCAGTTCAGCTGGGAACATACCGCCTGCATGTTCCTTTTATTCCTAATTTGCTGATGATTTCCAGCAGTGTAAGAGCACAAGCAAGCACTCTGTTTGATAGCAGTGTCTGCTGGTGCCCTTTTCTCCTTTTTTGTAACCCTTATCTAATTTTGGCAGGACCACTGTTCCTGCTCTTAGACCTGATAACAGGATCAACACACAGCCCAAACCTACAGTAAAAGGGCTTTGAGAACATTTAGGCAGGATTGTCAGTCCAGCACGTGCTGAAGTGGGGCCATCTGACCCACAAAACAGCCACTTTTCTTTGGAGGCTGTAGCAGCAACTTTGTGCTTTACAAGTGTGAGTTCACTTGAGAGCCAGCACCCTGCATCTTCCAAAAGTCGGGAAAAAACACTTTACTGAATGTTTCTGTCCTTTTTTGTCTCATTTGAAATGTATTTTAATCTTCAGTTATTGGAGGTCTTGGTTTGAGTTTTTGGGTTGAGTATATTTACCTTGAATAATTTTCCTTGAACAAATGGTAGATTGCCACAGTAAGAAGAAGCATTTATCCAGCCTTGTTCATGAGACACATGTACTAGGGGCTACCATGACAGACTTTCTCTGAGTTTAGGAACGTCCTAGCATATAATTCATGTAGCTCTAGAATGATGGGATGAACATTGGGATGGGTGCAGCTGTGATGCTCTGTATGGGCAGCTGTGTAAGGTTCTCTCTTCCCTATAACCTCGTGGCTGTGCTAAAGGAAGGCCAGAGCCCAGCATCCACTGCCTGCCCCACGACTTTCTGCCTATTCTACTTCCACTTTTCTTCGGAGGCTGCAGCAGCAACTTTGTGCTATACAAGTGTGAGTTCACTTGAGAGAATTCCAAAGCACCCTGCAGCTTTCCCAACCTGCTCAGACTTGGAGTCTCCTTGTATGACAGTCTTTTGAACGGGACACAAATATGTTTTCTCATTACCCATTCATGTATTAAATACACATCTCAATGATGAAATGCTTGCCTAGATCTCTCTTAATGAACAAATGTCAGATGTTTAGCACCAGTAGACTTTATTGCTCAAAGACACAGGATTCTTGGAGTTCCTCTCAGTCACTTCCAGCTCTGTCTGACTCAAAATAATGGGGAGAGAGAAAAGGAAAGGAAGAGGCTGTTTCTGTCATTGGGATTCCAGCTGGTTTGTATATAAAATCTTTCCAGGACACCCAAAATTCTTTATTCACCAGTTGGATGTCATATTCTGAATAAAACCAATTATTTGGTTGACATCTACAACCCTGCTGAGGTATGTGATAATGGTGCCCCTTGTCTGCTAAGACAAACACATGCACTCTCCCAGCAGTGGGCAGCCAAGCGGCCCTCGCCAGCCCCGCAGCGGAAGAATGCACCCCTATTCCTGGCCTCTTTCTCCCTCCTCCTGCCCGTCCCGGCGAGCCAAGCCCATGAGACTACCCTGGCATAACTTCCTGGCAAGAACCATCATTTTTATGTTGCTTTTGGGCAAACTTCAATGACTCAACTTGTATTCATGCTCATCTATGGTTGGCTTTTCTAAAAATTTTTTTCTTCTAATGTTCTGATCTGCCAAGCTGCGAGTAGTTTGCTTAACAATGCGCAATGCCTGGAGAACAGATGGGCTCTTTTCTTCCACCCAGTGGCATGCAAAAATGAAATTTTATCCATCAAACTTCAGTCTGTGACATTTTATTTGGAATGGTTGTTTTAACAGCTACTTTGCCACCCAGCAGCTCTTTCATTTTTTTCTTCAGCACTGGATATAACTTAATGACAAACTTATCATTGAGCAGCCAGCAGTCTGTATTGTGGTGGTACCTCACACAGGATTATCTCAAATTTCCTTCCTGCACAAACACAGACTTAGAAAAAGCTTGAGTCCTTGAAAATTTGCAATGTGGGCAAGGAAAATGGTTTTCCAAGAATAGTAGCAGCTCTGGAAATGGATATGCAGGTTCTCAGGCACACTGTAGGGCTGACTACATGGGTTGACTCCCCTTTTCCAGGAATGGTGCAAACTCACTGTTACTTAACCTACAAATTCTGCTTTAACCCAGAAAAAAACATTTTTGAGAAATAACATTATCTCTTTCCATGTGCCATTTAATGAAAAGCTAAGGAAAAAGATAAGAAGGAATGCTTCATGCTCTGCTGCTCCACTTGTTCTGGCTGTCTTTCCAGAGGGATGACTTGAATAATTTTTTTCATTGAAATTTTGCTTGCCATCTTTAGAATCCAAATGGCACTTTGCTCAAATACACACTGCTCACTTCCATGAAACACTGAGGGGAATGGCTGAAATCAGGGCTAGTCTAGGACTACTGAGAAAGTCACATCTAGGACTGCTGCATTCCATACACTCAGTCCAAAGCGCTCTGGAAGCTCTTATGGCCATCTGTGCAAAGAAGAAAGAATTTGTTCCTTAGTTGACTGACATATTTATTTCCCTGTAGGTAAAAGAAAATGGATGTAATAGCTTGGACATTCCCATATGTTGCTGGCGAGTCTCAGCTTCTTGAAGCTTTTGATAACTGGTGCAACATTGCCTAGAGCAAAAGCAGCACACAGACATGATTGCCTTTTGTGAATTTTAAAGATGGATTAAAGCAGAATATTCACAAAGGCTAATTAAGCAACAGCAGCTGCTCTTCACAGGTTGGTCTGCAGGAAGTGAGAAGAGGGAAGCTCTCCTGGAAGTGACTCAGAGCACTTCCCTAAATTGAACTCTTGTTCTGAATCACCTCCTGGGAGAGGCTCTGCTCCCCTTGCAGATGCCCATCTCCACCATTTCACATCATTAATCTTTCCAGTGGTGTCCCCTGGGCTTCTCTGGTGTCACTGTGGACACAGACCAGGGGAAATTGCTGTGAAATCTATTGCAGGTGGAAGGACAAGCATGTTGTAAACGGCTTCACAGACTCAAGTGGGGTTTGATCTTTCCAGTGACGAAACACAGATTGCTAAATTCTGTTTTGAAACTCGCTGCTAGTATTTTAAAGTGAAAAATAATAACCATATGGAATTCAGCAATTTGCATGCCAGGTTATGAAGAGCTGCTTGGTTTGTCAGTTCCCAGCTGCTCCTTTGAAAAATCACCAGGGGATTTCCTCACTGACTGGGCTGCCAGCTATCCTGGGGTGAATACAGGGAACAAGAAGTTTTGTATTAGATTTTATGGGCTGGAGCCTTCAGCATGCCACAATGCCTCTGAACTACATGAATGTGAACGAAGGACAAACTGGCTTTCATGAATCACTGCATTTATGGGGAAACAGCTCTTCATGGACACAAAACTGGTGGAGGCAATGTTCCAGCTCCATATTTCAGACACATGTCCTATGGCACAGAGAGGCAGAAGGATGAAATATATGTGGGAACAGGGCTCCCCTGTGGCTCATCCTCTGCCTGCTGGTTCCCTGAGTTATGGCTGCAGCAGATAGGTGCTTTTGCAGTGTCTAGGGACAGCTGTCCATCACCTACAGCTACACACATGCATGTCTACTGATACATATATCTAACAGGGATGAGGTTTCATGTGCTATGTGGCACAGAAAGTGTGAGAATGTTCAGGGTGAGCCAGTGAATTGTTGTCATGCCCTTCACCCAAGAGAGCCTTATCAGACTTTGCCCCCTGGAGTGTCTGGCACTGACAGCAGCAGTGAACTCTCCCACACAACCTGGCCTGACTCAGTGCAACGAGAAGCAGTATGGTTGGCTGTAGAAAGCTCTCTATCTCAAAATTAATTTCCCTGTAGTTCTGCTGACACCTTCTGATTATGCTGCTCTCCCAGTAAAAAAAGGGTGTACTGAAATCAATTTCCCACCCCCTATTCCACTGCAGATAGAAAACAAAAGATATACTGCTAATTAAAATGTTCTCATCTGCTGGAAAGCAGTTTTGTAGGATTGATTTGAATAAAACTGATGATGCAGCCCACTCAGATCACTGGGAAACGACCTCTCTATTATGAAGTCCCAGAATTACATAGCCAAGCAATCTTGATTTCCTAATATCTGTCAAAGGAAGAACTTCTTAGTTAGTTACAGCATATAATACGGATATTCCTGAAATGTCCTCTGCTTAATGAACAGCTGATATTGGCTAACCTCATAGAAATAAGAGAGAATTAGTACCAGCTGCAAAATGCATTCACTAGATAGTGAAACTGGCAGTTGGTATTATGCCTGCTATAAATATTTTTAATTAAAAATTGTTTTCTGTCTCTTCAATTGGTATAATAGCGATAATGCTTACTGAGAGTTACAGAAGATGTAATAGGATTCCCCTTCGTGTATAGCAGAACTATTTATTCTGCTGTAATATTGCTATAGTGGAAATCTGCATAATAATGTCCAGATTCTAATGCAAGAGAAAAATAGACTGAGGGAGTGTTTCAGAATAAGGCACATGAGCAGGCAAATTCCTAAATAAAAACCATGCTCAGATTCTGTTTTCTCAGGTATGACTTTAAAATTATATTAAAAATGTTTGGGGGGGGGGGGAATTTTCAACGTCAGCCCTGGGGTATTGTATGCCTCTAAGAACGGGTTTGCTCTTTGCATGCTTACAGAGAGCACTGCAGCAGATCCTCTTGTGCTGCTCTGGCTGGGCCCTGTCACAGCTCTCTGTCAGGGAAGATGGGGTCTTGGGGTGCTTCTCCTGCCCTCATTCAGAAAGGATCATCCCCTTTCCCCATTTTGGAGGGGCTGGGAGAGGCAGTGGCAGAGGAGACCCTTTAGTGCTGCAGCAGACATGAGCCTCTGGGCACCTGGTCTCCACTTGGTGCTCTACTGCCATGACCATCCACAGGTGATGAGGAACATCTTCTCCTTTGGGGAGTCAAGAGGCATTAGACCAGCTATTCCCTGGCAGGCACAGCCCATGTTAGGCATTACCTAAATAGGATGGATACTGCAACAGCTGGAGAAATCTGTTAGCTATCCCTACTGAGCCTTTGGAAATTTGTGACTGCTCTCCACACTGTGGCAGACTTTCTAAAGCTGATGGGATCAATCACTTTCTCATCCCCACTTGACTCTCTTCCCCTCTGAGGCTTTGGGCTAGTATAATGATATAGGCATTTTCTTCCACTGCCCTCCTCAGGTCCCTGCCTTTGTCCCCCTCAGCTTCTGATACACCTACCCCAGACCTTCACTCACCTTCACTCGCATTTTTACTCTCCTGTGTATATCTCAGAGGTCCTGGTGCAGCTTGCTTTGGTCCAGTCTTTGCTTTCTGACAATTCCCAGAGGCTCAAGTCAAGATAAAAGCCTCATTCTGTCAGTCACTGTATGATTAGGCACATTAGGCTCTCATCCTTTTCTGCCCCTAAACTGACAGCAATTTTATTGCAAGCAAGTAATTTCCCAGACAAAGCTATGGTCTCTTTTACCCATAGGTTCTTCCTTCTTATTCTGGGTTCTTCTTTCTGTCGCAAATTATCTTTGCTTTGCTGTCCCAGCCAGTCCTTTAAGATGCATTTATGGTTTACAGTCCTCTCATTTTCCAGCTCCTTGTTACTCTTAGGGTTCAGCAGCTACTGTTCTCTGTGCTCTCTTTCAAAGGGAACTATGAACTCTGCTTACTGGGACATTTCCCGAGCTCTCCACAGAGAAGGCAGCAGCCCCACTGCGGTGTGCTCTTGCCTGGCCAGGTTTGCAATGGACACCAATATCATCATCTGTGAGCACCTCTACAGACCAACGGTTTCCACAGCAAAGACAAGAACAAAACAAAACCAGAGAAATGACTCACACCAGTGCCCAGAGATAAAGGAAGAGAGAGGGAGACAGAAAAATGATACCACAACCTCATCTGCCTGAGGGCACAGAGGTCATGTTATGCCAGGGAATGAAATAAAATGGACTTTTCTGAGGGTGGCTGGGCAGGGGGAGTTTCTGTTTGATTATTTTAATTCTTCCAGCCTATGTCCCAGAGTCAGGTCACTTAATTTTATTCCAAAATTCTGTTATGAAAAACGACAACGCTTGATTATTTTTTTCTCCATCCAAACCAATGAATTGGTTTTCATGGTCAGTTTGAATGCTATTTTGAACACTTGACAGGTTTTATACTAAATACCTGATAATTTAAGAGTCTGTTACATCAGGAGAAAATCTCCCTTGCCCACGTGTCTGTTTCCAGCCCCGTTGTAAACTAAAAGAATTAAGAACACCCTAAGACAAGATAAATTTGAATTACAATTCTCCAGTTATTTGAATCAAAAGGCAGTATATTATTTAATTACATAGAAATGATCCAGATGCTCAGCATTTACTACAGATTAATGACTGTCCCAGAGCAGTTAACAGCCTTTCTTGCTGCCATCAACAAAAGCTGCTTATTAATCCCTGGAAAATGGCTTGCATAACAATCATAACCTGCTGTTTAAAGTTTATAAATAGATAAAAGTGTCACACGGATTTATGAGTGCTAAGGCTGAATGGGATCTGTGTGGCATTTCTAGCAAATGAATGCCATGTGCATGAGCTCATCTGATTGCTTGAATTATCACAGAATCCCAAGTTGCTCTTTTGGATTGGAAAATGGCACGTAAGAAAGTGCCAAGTGGCTGGAGTCCTATCTACTGACTGGGAAATAATTACTATGCTGAATAATAAAGAGGCACCTTCCTTCTAACAGCAGTGTTCTGCCCTTTTTATCGTATCATATGAAACGTGTGTAAGGGAGGCTTGGCTGTTCCATTCCTTCCCTTTAAGAGGAAAATACACTTGCACATAAGACACACACAGAGCTGAGTCAGGTTCTCCCAAGCCAAGTCCAGCAGGTGTAGGGGTCTTGCTAGACTGGGATCTCTACTATTCAAAGGTCTTTGAAGGAGCCCTTTGCACCTGGGTCTCTCCATCCCACACTGGGCTGGGTAGAACACTGAACATGGTATATGCTGCCAATGAAAGGTGCTTTTGGGAAACATGTTGTTCCTGAAAGAGCTGGGAGGGCATGCAGACCTGGAGCAGTGGAGGGCAGGGATTTAGCTGCACTGCGTCCCTACATGTGGTAACTGTGTTTCACCACTGTGGTGGCACTCACACTGTCCCTCCTTCCTGGGAGCTCAGCTTCAAACCAGTGTGCAGAGGACCCAGCTCCCGTGGGGTTGTAGAATCCCCATCCCAGTCACCTGCGCAGCAGCATCAGTCCCTGTCCCCTCAATAATCATTGTTCCTGCAGCTAGCTGTCCTTAGCTTCCTAACCCCACCAGATGAGCAGTAGCTGATTATTGCACTCGAGCTGTGATTAGTAAAAATTATATACACATGCTACTGTCTGGAGCAGCAGAGTAGGTCTGTGGGAGCAGGTCCTGTTCCTACTAGGAATTTAGGGAAGTGGCTTCCTTGTATCCAACCAGACTGCAGATACTGAGGTAAGAGGAAAGATGAGAAATTAGCGTCTCCTTCAAAGAATCAGAGAAAGGACCTGAGGACCCTTCTCAAATCACATCTTCAAGCCTGTCAGCATTACTGTCTCTGTTTTTTCTGTTATTTTTAGTGTATCTGTCTTGATCGGGCAAAGACAAGCTTCAGTGAAGCACCGGACCACAGAGGGTTGCCCATCGTTAAAAAAGTCACAACGCCCCAGTCCGTGTCCCTTACCCCACACAAAGTTCACTTCTCCTCCAGCACAGAGGCTCGGGGGCTCGGTGACTGCCCTGCAGCAGCAGCTGGCCAAAGGGCTGGGATGCAGGAGAGGAGAGGGCACATGAGCAGGCTGTTGCTGCCACTCAGAGGTGTGGGATGTACACGTGGACCAAGTGCACTACTCAGGTTTGGAGGCCGAAGCCCGTAATTTTTCTTCACACTCTCAACACTCTATGGACTGCAACCTCTCTACCTCCCTCCTCTCATCCGATAAGTAGGCCTACTCTCGCTGCCAAGTGCTGGGGGCATGCCCCTTCTACAGCCTACTCCTGTGATTTTTTTGGTGGCCTGTGCCACGGGAGTTGTCAAACACTAAACTAAAGCAGAACTAAACTAATTATCCTCCCTCAAACTCTTTCCAAACCTGCTTTGCTGCGGTTTCACAACACGTGGCCAGGTTTCAGGTGAGAGAGACGCGCACTGTGCGCTTTACGCACCTCACTGCGCCGCCTCCCCGGATCCCCAGCCCTTCCTGCGCATCCACCGGGTGCCGGTAGCCGGGCAGGACACCCGCAATACCAGCCTGTTAAGCAGCCCCAGAAAACTTCTGGGTCCAAGAGCTGAGAGAGGCAAATTTGCCTCCCTGTGCTTGTCCACGGGCACGGAACCTTTCATGTGAATGGCATTCGGCATCCACAGCCCGGTGCCGGGCGCGGCAGGGATGCGTGGGTGGAGGGCGCACATTCCCTCCCGCCTCCCTCCCTCCCGGTCCTGTCCGTCCCGCGGAAGCCCCCGGGCGGGCGGCAGCTCGGTCCGGGCTGCTCCGCTTAGCGCGGCGGCCAGTGCCATCTAGCGGGATCGGGAATACCCGGTCGGGTACCCGGCCGCCCCGAAGCGCCGAGGCACCGCCAGCACCCTCTGCCAAGGGCTGCGCCGGTGCCCCTTCCCGCTGCTTTCCCTTCCTCGGGAACTGCTCCCGCTACCTATTTGAAAGATGTCGACAGATGGAAATTAAAATAAATGGGTAAAAGCTTGCATCAACTCGATGTCAATCTTGCAGACGGCTAGGACCTTGGAAGTCCTGTTCGTTGTGGGAGATGGGGGTGCGCAAAGGGTTGGCAGATGGAGCAGGCGAGGAAAAACAGCAGCCAGATCGGAAGGAAAGGTTTTAGGAAGGTCAAGACTGACTTTTAAATTAGTATTTTACTTAGGTATATATCAGGTGATAGAAATCTCACATCATTTAGGTAATTTAACATCGTAGAGTGAAGGTTTTTATGAAGAGATGTGGTGAACACCTGCCAAAGACAACACTGTCCTGTCTCATAGTGTTTTTGCTCTTAAAGGTCTCCTCCAGTTTTTCACCCCATTGGCTTTTCATGGTCTGCATGAAAGAGAGCGGAGGCGGCACACTCTTGCTCTTTGATTAAAGGAAACGCTCACTTAGGGGCAGGGAGGAATATGCAGAGCATCCCCCAGAAAACCTTAAATTACTTGTTTATTATCCAAATTCATCAACTGAATAGTAAGTTATTCAGCTGAAAAATGAGGTCTCCTCGGGAACCCCTCTTCTTTCGTTCAGGAAGCACGGCAGCCCTGGCGCGCCTCTCTGCGCGCGTTTCCGGGCGCAGCGTGCGGCCCCGCCCCTTCCGGAGCGCCGGACATGGCGGCCGTGCCCGAGGAGGAGGCCGGGCCCGGCCCGGGGCCGCGGCAGAGAGGAAAGCACAAGAACAAGAACACGAAGAAGGCGGCGCCAGGTGGGGCGGGACGCGGGGCCGTGCGGGGCTGACGGCTCGCCGGGAGGGCCGCGGGCTGAGGGCCCCTCCGTGGGGCGCTGCGGAGGGTAGAGGCGGCCGGTGCGTGCCCGCCTTCGAGGGACTCGGCTTCCTCGCCTCAGTCTGTGACTTGTTCCTGTGTAATATACTTGCAGAAACATGTATATACCAGATCAACTGCGTATATCTCCGCTGCGGATTTCTTGTTTTTTAATATAAATAGTTTAAAGCAGTAATTTTTGTAAGGTCAGTAGAGATGCAGACCTCACTCACCAGTGTATTAAATCGGTCTTCTAACGATAGCTTTTTTTTTTTTCTTCTTTTTAATAGTAGTTGATGAATCTGAACTTCTCACTGTGCCAGATGGATGGAAAGAGCCAGCCTTTACAAGAGAGGATAATCCCAAAGGGCTGCTGGAAGAAAGCAGTTTTGCAACATTGTTCCCGAAGTATAGAGAAGCGTACTTGAAAGAGTGCTGGCCACTTGTACAGAAAGCCTTGGGTGAACATGTATGAACTCTTAAAAATTGTGTTAATAATAATAATTGTGTTACTGCACATTTCTTTTTGAGATATACAGATCTTACTTAAGCTAATAAAAATAGTGCAAGTTGCTTTTCTTACACTGGATTTGTAAATTTCTACTATGCTTGCATTTTGAATGGGCGGTGTCATTTTTTGTCATCAAAATCGGTGAAGAACTGTGTGGGCAGACTTGCAGTTCTTTACAAATGCTGTCAGCAAAGTATTTGTAGTAGCAAATATCTCATCATCCAGGCACTGACTGCTTTGTTCTGCCTGAATTCAGGGAGATGACAGAGGTGGTGCTTTGGACCTTGTGACACATATTCAGTCTGGGTTTTGTCTGTGTGTGTGAATTTTCTTAAGCTAAAAGTCACTTAAGAAATTTTGGAAAATAGATCTACTTTCTGTTAGTTAAGTGCTTAATTCCAAAGCTGAATTATGATTTTGATCTGGTGTTTCTTTTGAAATATTGCAGTATGTGAACGCAGCACTGGATCTAATTGAAGGAAGCATGACTGTCACTACCACTAAGAAGACTTTTGATCCGTATGCAATCATTAGGGCTAGAGACTTAATAAAACTTCTGGCAAGAAGTGTTCCATTTGAGCAGGTCTGTAATAAATCCTAAAAGTTTTTATCCATCATGATGCTTATGTTTTGTCTTAAATTCTATCATAATATTATACTTAAATTCTATCATAATACTTACAAAATACTACATTTTAAAAATGTGGGAATTTCAAGCAAGTCAAGTAAAATAAAATATATGTTTAAAGTAATATATCTGAAAGCAAAGGGAGAAGAATAAATGGAAGTATTCTCTTGAGTCTTATGAGTAATACATTTGAATTCAGATGACATTGCCTGCATCTTTTTAGGCAGTTCGTATCCTTCAGGATGATGTTGCATGTGACATCATTAAGATAGGCTCTCTGGTGAGGAAGAGAGAGACTTTTATAAAAAGAAGAGCACGGCTTCTTGGGCCAAAAGGATCAACTCTGAAGGTATTTCCTATAGGTGTGGTAACCAGACAATACTGACACCCAAATTAATGTCAGGTCTTCATATTATACTAATTTCATTTCATTTTTTTTGGTGTAGGCCCTGGAACTGTTAACAAACTGTTATATTATGGTGCAAGGCAACACTGTTTCAGCTCTTGGACCCTTTAGTGGGCTAAAAGAGGTAAGATGAGGTAGATGAGCCATTAGTAGTAGCAGAGGATGAGTTTGAGGTTCAAACTTCTGTGCCCAGCTCGAGGGTGGGCGATACACAAAATCTGTCATCCTTTGCAATATCTTACTGACTTTTCAGCTGTGTGTTAGTAAGCTACATTTACATGAATGTCCATAGTATTGTCATCTTAGCTGCTGAATTTTGTTTAGACTAAGATATTTCTGTCCTGGAAGGAAAAGTATCTGTATATGTTTTAATAATTGTGTGGGAGAAGAATGTTTGTCAAAAGCAAGTTCCTCTTGACACCATAAGATCCATGGTAACATGAAAATACTGTTTGTGGGGCCTGTTGGAATCTATTAGGAGCAGGACAATATTATTGGCATTTTTGAACTGCTGTTCCTTCCAGTTAACCCTGTGCTTTAGCGTTTTAAACCCTGGAATCAATGATCTTGGAGGTCTTCTCCAACCTTTATGTTTCTGTAATTTTAAGTCTTACTACTTTGGAGAAGCAGGGGGAGAGGAAGCACGATATTTTATAGCTGATACTTTAATTGATTAGCATGTGAAATACTTGCTGAGCTTTCTGTTCTTTTCCTTTTGTATTCAATACAGGTTAGAAAAGTTGTTCTGGACACAATGAAGAATATACATCCCATATATAACATCAAGGTTAGCGTGGTCCACTCTGCACCTTTGTTGACAAGAAAATAGTATTTCTTCCCAGAGGGTTGTATGTTAATAACTTACATGTCTCTGTGTGGTAATCTATTTTTGAAAATTTCTGTAGTGTGCTGTTTTATAAAAACCACAGACTTTGATATCCTTCATTTTACAAGAATACATTGCTATAGCACCATTATGGCAGTATATGCAAAATCAAAGGAAAAGTGTGTATAAACTTTTTCTTTTGATAGTTGGCTTGATACTTGCCATTTAAACTGAAACACCTTCAGTGCATTTCTGTCCCTGTTTTGAGACATCTTTCTGGTTCTGCTGTTCATAATTAAACTCCTTTGCTCTTACTGGAGTGAGATGTGCAAGGTTTTAATGTAGCATAATCCCTGTAAGAAAGTCTAGTGAAACTTCTCTTTTGGATCTCTTGGCTTCTACTGTAATACTCTTTTTTTAAAATAACTTCTTTGTGTTCTGAAACTACTGAAGACTTTGATGATCAAAAGGGAATTAGCAAAAGATCCTGAACTGAGAACACAAAGTTGGGAAAGATTTTTGCCTAAATTCAAGCAGAAGAACTTGAAAAAAACGCAAGGAGCCCAAGAAGAAAAATACTAAGAAGGAGTACACACCATTCCCACCTCCGCAGCCAGAAAGCCAGGTCAGTTGAAACTTTATTTGGTTATGCAAGAATATAGCACACCTGAAATTGTGTTCTTTGTAAAAAGAGATTGGGAGGCTTTTTCCTTCATGTTCTGATTCCCTGATATTACATGTCTTGCTTGTAATGCGTAATTAACTAAAGTTTCTTGCCACTTGTCTTACACAGATTGATAAAGAATTGGCAAGTGGTGAATACTTCTTGAAAGAAAGACAGAAGAAACGCAAGCAAATGGAAGAGATAAAGGTAAAATTGTACTAATCCAGGGTCTAGTTAAAAAGCATTTGATTGCTGACTTGGAATCTGATTACTTTTTTGTCCTTTTTGCTGTGCTGTATTGCTACTTGACCATTTTATTGGTAACTTCAGGCAAAGCAAGCAGATGCAGTCAAGAGAAGACAAGAAGAAAGAAATAAAGCTTTTATCCCACCAAAGGAAAAGCCTGTTGTGAAAACAAAGAAAGGTAACAATTTTTTTCCTGTTCTAAAACCTTTTGTTGTCACTTTGTAGGCTGAGTGATTTTACAAATACAACTTATGAAGAAGAAATGTTGTGCAAAAAAAAATGCTGGTGTTAAGATCCATGCCCAGAGTTGCCAAGGGCAGTAGAAATACCACCTCGCTAATAATTCCGTACCTATAAAATGGCAGTTCTCTGTTGAAGAGGCAACCTCAATTGGTTGTTCTAGCTTCATCAATTTTTGCCTTTCAGTTTTACAGTAAAGCTGCCATGACTTTTACATTCAAGTAAACAGAAAGTAATACTTACTTGAAAAACTTGCATCCAACTTTGGTACAAGATAGAGTAAATAGCTTTTCTAAAGATTAAAGTAAAATCACACTATGTGCAGAGTAAGAGCTTGTGTTCTCAAGTGATTTATTTTTTTAATGCAATAGAGACACGCCTTTAGTTCTCACTGCTTATGCTTCATATTCATAATATTAGATATACTATTAGCTATACTACCTACACATTATTACTTTATTTCTTATGAACTTTAAAGTTTGTGTTTCTTGAAAAGCATGTGTTTTGTGCCATTGATACAGTACTTTTTTTTTTTTTTGGTTGTGATGGCAGTAAATTTCCAGTGATGCTGTTGTTGTTTTCACTATGTCTCAAATATGGTGCTTTTCTAGCTGCTGTGTGTTTTGAGCTGAAATCCTTGTTGTCCAAGAACAGATGACAGGAGTAGTTTGTATGGTACCCACTGTTAAATATAGGAATTAACTGTGTGAGATAGGAAAGATAGATCCAAACTCATGACTTGTGCTCAAAAGAGAAAACCATCACCTGTGTGAATATAAGAGTAGGTTATTCATGTTGCTCAGCACTATGCGTTTAACTTCAGTATTCTGGCACTCCCTGTAGACATTTTTAATAAGTTTTCATGCAGGGGTCAAAGATCTACATCATATTTCCCCAACCCACCCTTCCTCATCCTTTGTCTGACAGCGGCCATTAATGGATGGCCATGGAGAGAGTGTAAGGATGGGACAGGCATGTTTGGGATCTTAGCACTTTACTTGCAGAAAGACAAAATGCCATAAAAGCTTCTCTGCATGTAAGCACTCAACAGTTAATTTCCTTTCTTATGCAAGATCAATGTTGATTGATCTAAGCGTGTATGTACTAATTTCAGAGGAGTACATCTGTATTCTGAGGAGTGGATGATAATTGTATGTCTGTGGAGTGTGGCATCTGTGTTCAACTATTGTTGTATGTGATTTTTTCATATAATTGTTCTTCAAATTCTGCTGAATAAGATCTGTAGATACTAGTATCAACAAAAATTATTATTAGAATTATCTATAAAATCATTAGTGAACATAAAATGAGTCCTAACCAATGCCACAGGATGCCATATACTGTTTATATATAAAGTCTTCTTTTAGACTGTTAAGTAAAATTCATGTCTATTACCTTTGTCTTTCTTCTTTGTCTACTGTGTAGCCTCCACTGAGAAAAAGATTGATATTGAAGCCATCAAAGAAAAGGTAAAGAATGCAAAGAAGAAGAAATTAGGAGCACTCCCTGAGGAAGAAGTGAAGTTAAAAATGGCAGCAGATGAAAAGAAAAAGAAGAAAAAGAAGTAATTCACCACCCAAGATGTTTACTTGTCACCTCCGATAATGAAAATTTTTACACTTGGAAGATGGGAGATTGTTTTCTGTCAGTATAATGTGGACAAGAAAAGACTGAGTTAAAAGATCATTCTCTTTTCCTAAGTACAGTTTAATTAGTGAACCTACAATAGCTGTACAGACTTGGCGAGGTCAGTAAAAAAATCTGTGCTATTGTGTTGTTTGAGAAAGTAAAATAATATATTTGGGTAATATCCATCTGTCTAAAGGGAAGGTTTCATAATAGAAACATTGAGGAGTTTGATGTAGAGTGTTAAACTTGTATCAGACAACTCTGGGAAGGTGAAAGCTCAAGGTAATTCTGTGAAAGACTATCAGACAATATGCAACCTCAAGTTGTGATGATAACTTTTGCTAAACAGGCAAGATTTATTACTGTATTATGCTTTTATTTTTGTAAAAGCTGATTATTTTTGTGTGTCTTGTCTCGATGTTAATAAACTATTTTAATACAATGTTCTTAAATCCTTAGTTAATCTACTGCACAACCTCCATTGTGTTGTCCAGGAAACAAACTCACAGTTTCATGTGAAAATCAGACAAATCATAATCTTCATTGTATACCATTAATAAACTGTCATTTAATAGCATTATCCTGATGGGTTTTTACACAGAATATGGGACAAAGTAAGTGTCTTTACACAGGGACTGGGCTGCAGGGAAAGCAAAAAGTTGTGTTATTTACCTTTAAATATATTCTTAGTTTATTTCCTTCTTGCAAGAATGTCTTAAAAATTGTGGTTTTTTTTTTCTTTTTGAGGCACTTCCCCTATTTTAAAGGAAGTTTAGAGGTTTTTCAATTTCCTGAAACTGAAATGTGATGAAATCAAGTGCACTAGCAGAGCAGCTGGTGCTTATCTCACGCATCTGAGATTAAAGAAACAAATGTACTGAGATAGAGCCACACTAATTTCATGACTCTGAATGCTTTTGCTGGGTATTGGAATTTTGATCATTGCACATGCAGTGGAAATCATTCTCCTAGAAGGATGCAGCTGAATGCCTTTTACGTTAGTGACCTTTTATTTGAAACTAGTAGGTGAAAACACATCCTTTTTGTTTTTAACACAAACAAGAATTGAGAATATATTTCATTAGATAGCCGGTACATATGCATTGGGACATAGTTATGGTGCTTTCTAGGTAGGGCACATCACCCAGAGTGAACCTTTCAATTATGTGAGTAGTTCTTGGTACTTAATTGTTAAAGAAAAAATACTCCCCATCTTAGGCACTGCACGATTGATAAGTGGCGCTTTCTTTTGGAATCAATCAGGGAAAATACTATTTAAGCATCTTTCACTGAGAACATGATGCAGAAGTCACAAGCCACCCATCTCAGAAACTGCAGTGATCTGATGGCTCAGTGACACCAGCACTATGAAAATCTTTTCAGAAACACCAAATGGTGTTTGGCAGCTAATAGAGTAGAGGAGAGACCAAAGTTCAGGGCTTGGTGGGTAGTTCAGACCTCTCATGTAGTGAAAGGACTAATTTCAACAGGAGACACTGCAATACTTGAGTTTAAATTTCCGCTCTCACAAATGTGCTTCAGCAGAAGAGTGCAGAGTGAGGACCTATTGAGGAGAGTTTGACAAGCCAGGGAAGGAGCATGAATGTGTTAGGGGAGAGAGAGTCCTCTGTTCTGATCTGAACTGCATCAGGCTCCTTTCATGACAGAAGAGTGGCACACCTGTTTAAAAAACAAGTGTAATGCTGTTTGCCTCACACTGGTCTTTTAGACTGGCATATCATTTCAGGAAATCTGACTGTGAAGTACCCTAGAAAAAGGGATTTTCAGCTGCATCAGCTAACTTCTTGGGTGCCTGAGTTACAGTACAGAAAAATGTAGCTCAATTTGGGGCAGCCTGGCTTGAAATTATGTTTAATTCCATGGAAGTGTGCTTTTTTAAAATTAGGACCCCCAGATGAGTTATGTATGTAGCTTTTACATGACATCTTTCTCTCCAGTAAAATTCTTAGTACACTTCAGGAAATACTGTCCTATTGTTATGGGGTGGAAAAGAGTCACATGGTGTTTAGTATTTCTTGGTTGTTACAGTTGACAAGTTTCAAGGATTGCTGGTAGGACTTGAATTACTTAAGCCGGAAAATAAAGTTATTCATATTCCCATTGGCAAGCCAAAGGATTTGTCTGCCCAAGAGTCCACATCTGAATGGAAAGGGGCTGCATGGTATTACTTGCTGGTGCTTTGTGCACGTGTTTCCTGACAGAGTATGGCAGTACAGTTATGACACTTATGTAAAACATAAATAATAGAAAATAAAGTGGGCTTGGAAGAGTAAAGGTTTTTTTTGTATTTTCAGAACAGCTTGAACTATTGCAAATTATGTTCTTAAACGTCATGATTTTAGAGTTTACGGCCTTGCAAAAATGTACCTGAAGTCTGTATTTCCATATCAGTGTTTTGCATTTGTCATATGGAATTCATAGGCATATACCATGTGGACAATTCAAAGTGGTTTGATCAACCAGAGGTAAATACCTGGATTTTTTTTACATCCTTAAAGTGACAAAGCTGCTTTTTTCATCTTGACTTCTTGATTTTCAAAAATTTTTTTGTTTGGAAAATGCCACATTGTAGAGTTTGGGGATTTAATCCCCTAAACCCACAGTTTTTTTTAAGGAAGGTCTTAGGATTTCCTAAGGCTGCTTTAGTATATAGTTAAATAGAAGTGTTAACATTTTGAACTTTAAGGTCTACGTGTTGCTTCTGTTTCTTCTCCTGGAGAACAGGCATTAATTAAACTGAGCAGGGGAGAACTCCTGTTAAGCTCATTTTAAGCTTACTGGACACATTAGTGTATCTGGTTCCCTTCCCTGAATTCCTCTTTCCAGTAGTAGGATATCACCCACAGGGGGGCAGAGACCATGCTGAGTGGTCTGCTGTGGAGGCCTGTGCAGAAGAGTGCCCACACATTCAGTCCTGCTGCCCATGTGCCACTTTGCCAGCTGATTTTTAGATAGGACTCTGCAGTATGTGGAACTTGAGGCTTGGGTTTCACATAAGTGCTCTTTGAGTGTGCTGTCTTGGCTATGGAGGCTCCAGCAGTCAGCAAACTAAGATGTATATATATAAAGATATATCAAGCATGAAATTAATAATTTAGTCCCTAGCCATATGTGCATTTTGAAAAATGATTTATTCGAGGAATGCTGCAGTACTGAAATGATTCAAGTACTAGGAGATAACTATCTGGAAGTGTAAAGGGAGAAATGCTGGGTCCCAGATCTAGCATTTTCAGTTAAAATCCATGCCAGTAGTAAGATCAGGAGCCAAGGTCAGGAGTGGGCACGCAGAATCACTGGCAGGTATAGTGGTGAAAGTACCACAGAAAGTGAGGGGAACTTCCCAGCTTCCTCTACAGCAGCATGTGTGCAGAGGGACACAGTGTAGAAGCTTCTAAAAGTAAAGACAGCGATTGCTGTGGTCCCACTGTTGAGTTGGTGCAGCCCTGCTGCTTCCAGACTCTGTTTGAGCTGAATGACTGTGGCTGGTAGAGCACATACCAAGCTGAACACAGCAGCTGTCCCTGCAGCCTTCTGCCTGCTCCAGATATGCAGGTTCCAGATTTGTTCTTTGGCAGCAAAATTGTAACTATGGGCACAGTGTGATTTTATTTGGAGTTCTATCTTTCCCAGCATTGTTTCTTGTGTTGAGCACTTTCTGGGGTTATTTTGTGCACCAGCAGTTAAGCTTTAGCTCATGTTGCAAATTCATGATTGCCATACACATACAGGAAGCAGGAAATAACAATTTATTGTTTGAAACAGCAGTAAAACCCCTAAGCTAAAAAACCCCCAAAACACAACAGGAAAGATTGCAGTGAGACATAACCACAGGTGAAACTGTTTAGGCACAGATGCCATGAATTTAAAAACAGATTCTAAGCAAAGCAAAGTACCAATGACAAGTGCCCTGTGAGACTAGGAAGTGCACTGCCTGCCACAGGATGCAAATGCCAGAGCTCACAGGGATCCAAAAATTCCTTAAAAAATATTTAAATTATATAGGCCACTCTACATCTTGCTGTAGGAGCGCCCAAAGAGTGCAATAGGAATGAGACAGGTGCATGCTCTGCTGTGCCATAGCAGCAGGCTGAGGCCTGGTTCCTGGGCTGGACGCTCTCCAGCCCTTTCTAAAGTATGTTGGGCAGCTGCCTGCACCTTAGGGTGCTGCCTGGACAGTGTGCTCCTGTACCCACCAGATCACATGCACGCTGCTCGACTTTAAAAATATTTTAACTTTTAAAGCAATTTTAACATCTAAATCCATTTTAACTTTTAACTGTTTCTGAGCAATGTGAAAGTTGCTTATCAGTGCTTGCAACTATGACCTGCAATGAAGATGTTATTTCTGTACTTCTAAATCACCTGTAGATGCAAACAACGTCTCTGCCAATGTTTGTGTTGCCTTATGTGAATTAAAGAATTGAGCCAATTGCTCTTGTGGTCTTCTACATATGTGTTACCCACTGCCAGGTACTAGAGACCAATATTTTGGCATGAGCCAGGCAGCCACAATTGTCAGTATAAGGAGTAGTGATCTTAAAACAATAATGGAGATGCAGAACTCATCACATGCAGGTCTGTCCCACTCTGGATACCACTTGGAATCCTCTGTAAACAAAACAATTCACTTGTTTTCAAGTATAACTGCAACAAGGGAAACAAAAGGAAGCAGTAATTCCAGTGGTACTTACCAATGACTTTGTCACGAACTGGATTTCCTGGAGAGAGAAAAGAAGTAAACATAAGAACACTAGTAATTTAGAAACAATTTGACTCTGAACAAAAGGGAATGAAATGTGACAAGCACAATGGGCTTATAAATACAGCTGATGTGTTTGCTCTCAGGAAGAAGCAAAAACCCACTGTCTCTAGGAGAGCCCTGCAGTGACTCTCAGGACTCTGCTGAGGAGTGGTTTATTACACATTTTTGACTTCTACCACCAGTGGCTGGTGTAGAGAGGACTCTCCCTCGTGTGTGCTTCCCAAGATCACTTTGGCTTTTGCCCTGTGCTCTGTGTTTTAAGAACCTGCAACCAAAATTAAACAGCCCTGTGAATCCAGGACTCCCTTATATTCCTTAGGTACTCGTGTTTTAATGGCATCTTCCCACTCCTTTAGTTCACCATAGTCAGATGCTGGGGAAAAGTGTGACGTTACCCTCCTGTACAGCTCCCTGTAGGCCAATGGCCACAGCACAGTGCCTTGTCTTTATGGAAATTTCAGGTCTCCTTCCCTCCTGACTCCATGCAGCCATTACAAAGGCAAGTACAGGCATAATCAGAAAGTATGCCAGATGTGGGTTGAGCACTGCATCTCCATGAAGGCTCTTGCACATCAGCCTTGTTCTCTCCCAGTGCTTAGGGGAAAGCAGATGGCCTGGCTGATGTTCACTGAGTGAGCAGCTTTGGCAGTGCCATGGTTGCTCTCCCCACCTGCAGTGGCATGGCAGGGGCAAACCTTGCTTGGACTTGCACCAGCTCAAGTCACAGCTCACACATCAGGTAATAACCTGAAGCACCCAGGACAGGACAGGTATCCCATTCTCTGCTTTCTGTTTCTGCAAGCAGTAACTTCTGGCAGGGGTAATAACATCTTAAACTGAAGCCACCATATCTCCTGTAACACACCCTCCAGCACCTGAAGAGCAGACCCTATCCAATCACTCCCCAGAGTAGAAAACAGGCTCCTTCTGCCTTCCTCCCCTCTGTCTCTACCCACTACCCACTTGGCTTCTGACTGCAGTTTTCCAGTCTATATTTAGGAATGGGAGAGTGCTGTTCCTGCCTCCTGCCAGTATCTTTTGTGTGCCCTTTCCCCTTCTACATGTGCTTGGGGAGAATGTCTGGTTGTCTTCTACTTACGACACAGCAGGTCGGAACACTGGTCACCACCACAATCGGTGCATGCTCTTCCCTTCTTGTACGGGCGCACTGGAAAATTCCCACTGTGAAGGAAAATTACACTGCTCTCAAACATCCCTTGGGAAGACATTAATACCAACTGCTAATTAGGTTTTAACCTCAGTTTTTCCTCACTTGTGTTGATAGCGTGATAGTTTTTCCAAGAGTTCCTTCTGAGTGCCCTGTGCCCAAGACAAGCAGTGAAACAAAAGAGATTATGTGTAATGGGACACCCTGTTGTTTAGGAACCTGGAGACAGCAGTAATACAAACCTGGGAATGAAAGCAGCCTCAGAGTTGGGTAATTTGTGTGCATGGAAACTCTGGACTCTCATAGCTAGCTCTGGCTATGGAAACAAGAGCAGGTTCAGTTACTGTGTATGTATGTGTGTAATCAGTCTTGAAGAGGAATGCTCTGGTGTTGGAGAATCTGTCACAGGTGGTGATTTCATCCGTTTGTTGGTTAATATTTTAGGAGTGATGTAGGTCTCTCTCCTGCTCCCTTCCTCTGCCAGTGGTGCATATGGGACCAACTACCTCTGCCTAGGCTGATACTGCACTAAACACAGCTCAGTGCTTTGCTCAAAGCATGGCTAAAGCAAGACTTACAGCATGCCTCAAACTGCCCAAGAACACAGAGAGGGATATTGTAAGCATAAAATCTCAGCAGTGAGATGAAACTTCGTGGTAAAACCTCATTACTTTCAGCAAGATGAGACTTTCATTGCTTTCATTTCAAGCTGAAGAGTACATTCACTTGAGGAAACTGTATTTATCTTGCCTGGGCATTTGACTGAAACAAAGCAATGAAGCTGCTGCTTCTCAAAATCAACAGCTGGATGTGACATCACTCGTTAGCATGCAGCTGTCATTTGCGGTGTCCCCACCCAGCAGGGAAGGGCCCAGCTTTAAAGCACTCTCTAGAGTGCCTTGCCTCTCCACTGAGCCACCTGCCTGCTTTGCTGGGTGCTGGTGAAGGGACTGCTCCTCTTCCCCATGGCAACACAGGGCAAGAAATCCAGTGGGATTTTGGCCCTCTGCGCATTTGGATGTGGGGCTTCTGGGAAGAGCAGCAGCTGTGTCATTTCAAGGTCATCTAGTCAGGGGTACATATTCTTCCAAGGATGAGGCATGGGCAAAAGGTATGCCAAACTTGCTTGAGTTCAAGGGCTGCCTGGCCTTGGCCCAACATGGCATGTAAGGCTTTTAAAGCTGCATTTATACCATGGTGGTATTTTAATTAGCTGGAGAAGAAAATAATACAACCATTCTAGCTGGATACCCTACTTCATGTGCATACACATGAAGGACCTCTGAATCAAATTTTGTCTTGAGCAGCCCCAGCCTCCTAAGCAGCCCTCAGTTGCTAAGACTGCAGGCTGCCTGCACTGCACACTGCAATATTTATTCAAGCCATTGACTTAGGGGCTTAATTCTTCAAGCACACGTGGGAATATCTTCAGACTTTGGGTTTGCACCTTGGCAACTGTCTGGGGCCATCTTGGCAATCAGGAGCAAGGGATTAACTTTCAGATAATTACTTCAGTATTTTCATGTCAACATCTTACATTTAATCCTTTCTCCCAGTCCCACTGCTTCTTGTCTCTAATATATAGCCCTCAACTAGCAACTAAAAAAAAACTGGTTGGACAAAGACGTACCTCTTTCTCTATTTTGAAGACTATTTTCTCCCATAAAAAACAGGACTAAATAGACTGATCTAATAAATTTCCATGTTGTGTAAGGGAAGGGGTAGAACCCAAACCCTGTGAAATATTCATAACAAAAAACCTTACGGCGGCCCATAGTTGCAAACGAAGTGTGCTGCGTTGCGTATGGAGATGTATGCCACCACAGGACAGAAGTGGACAGCACAACCAACCTTGTAGCTTGTAGCCCAAACTACCTGCAAAGACAAATGGATACACTGGTGATAAAGGCTTTGATTCAGCACCTGAAGAGTTAGAAGACTTGCTCTCCTCTGTTTTATCACACACAAATGGAAGAGAGGAGATTACTTTGGCAGGCTTCACAGGGAAAAGCATCAGTAATGTATCTCAAAATCATAGTTTGTTCTGAAAAAACTGATTATTTTACTCAATTCACCATGTATTTGTTAAAACTATGCAGAAAGAAGACACAACTAGCTGTAACAGGTTGTTTTCCTGTCTTGCGAAGGAGAAAGGTGAAGTTCACCTCCTTTGTTTCAACCTAATCCATTAGCTTTCTATCTTTCCTGCTGCAGGAGCTGAGTTCACACCTGTGCAGAAAAGACTGCATGATCTGGCTGCCTCTTACTAAAACCTGTGGGGACATAAAGCAAATTTCCAGAAGGCACCTGGTGCTTCTGTGGACACTGGATGGACCAGAGAACAGAAGTAGCTCTGCTTCTTTCATGCAGGGCCTTGAGCTGTTCTCATGGGAAAGCAGAGAGAGAAAAATGTAAGCAATCTAGCACCCGGTGTTTTCGAGGACCTTGCATTTTGTGGGAATGTGCTGGTGTTGCTGGGTTGTTTACCAAGGGTGGTGTCTTTCTCAACCAATCAATGCTTAGGCAGCAATATACATTATAAAAAGACAGTTCATTTCTAATAAACGCTTTTTCTCTCTCTGCCTTCTGAGAGTGTCGTTGTCTTTGCTGCTCCACGGTGACATGCTTTGGGAGGAAGAATGTGTCTGGGCTGCACTCCTGCCTTTTAACAACGTGTCCATGACTAAGATAATCTAGAGGCAAGGCCATTACTTCACTTACTGATCTTCTCTCTATCAGAAGCTTTTCTGTGGGACCCAGCACCCTATCAGAGTGCAGCCAAATGCTGCAGTCCTGAAAAACTAAGTCCCATGAGAGCAGCAGAGGGTAGAGAAGGGCACAGAAGTACTTGAGGGTGATAAAAAGGCAGTGATGACTAACTACATGAGCAACACAGCAGGATCCTGGCAACTCAGAATACAGCAGGATCCTGGCAACACAAATACATTTGTGCTTCCACTGACTTACAGGGGAGGTCTGGCCCTTTCTGTTTGTGCCTGTTTGGTACCAGCTCAGAGAAGAGGGGACAATCCTCAGGATCCTGAGGGTCTTCTCAGTGCAGTGGCAGAGAAGAGGTTGCTCCTGGCACCAGCCATAGATAACTTCATTTCAGAGGACTGTGAAGGACTGAATAAAAGGACCTTCCCTATCCAAGGAGGCCACTAACTGAGCAGTGATTTGTGGTAACTGCAGTAATTGTGCCCAGGGAAAATTCTCTTCACCTCAGATGGGAAGAAGAGGAATGACGAGTTCCCTGACAGTAAAGACCCGAGGATACCTCCTGAGGCTGTCAGATATCCATCTTCTAGCTACAGTCACTATCACTGCTGCCTCCAAGTGAGAATAATTTTATTTTTTTATTCTACCCCCATGAAACTGCATGGGCCACTCCTCTACAAACACTATGGTCAACAGCATTGTGCTTTAGTGCCAAATAAGGTGTGCTTCTGTGCAGTTTCCAGGTGCTGACTCTTGCAATGTCCTTGAAAGCAAGCTCAAAGAGCAGCACAGTCACCTCTCACAGCTCCTGTATCCAAGTATCTTCTCTTCACATGAGCTCAGAAAGCCCATCAGCTTCACCTCATCTACTCAAGTCCTAAATGCACATATCTATCTCTGCAAAAAATATTTATTAAATAGCCTCAGGTCAAAATTTAACCCTAGAGCTGCTGTTGCAAGCTGTCCTGCTTTCCTATAGCTGTGGGTAGTGATTGCAGGGTTGCATGTCAGTGGCAGTCCTTTTCCTCGTTTTGCCCACTTCCCTTGGGAATAGCAGTTGGACAAAGTGTGCACATGATGTTTGCAGAACTGCAGACATCTCTTTTCATGATGGTGCTTCTCCAGCCCTTGGCATTTGAAATTTGGCTGACAGAGCTGGGACCTCATTCCACTCAGGCACTGCAGCCCATAGCCACTGCCATTGCCTGTTTTTTGGCCACTGCTTGCCTAATCTGACTGCTTGATAGCTGCACTATTTTCTTCCAAAAAAAACCCCCAAACTGCCATATGTAAAGTAATAACACAGTGGCTCTTTTTCTCTCATAAATGGGAACATAAGAACATCTTGTGCACACAGACATACAGTAAGACTACAGACCTGGAAAAGTTCACTGAATCTTCAACAGAAATGCAGAGGTTTTGTATCAAAACAGCAATGCTGGTTCATGGTTTAGATGGAGAAATGTAATGCCTACCTGCGTATAGTGGCCACATACTTTACTGCAACTTTTGGTGTTGTAATCGTAGTATTCAGCCTCGTGGTACCAAGAGGCAAGGGCTGCTTTCACGGTAAAGACAGAAACTGAGCCAGTCCAGATGTTCTCCCCAGCAGAACTAAATCTGGGGTGAACTTTCCCTCGCTCTTCAAGGTATATATTATGTTTAAATACGCATTTCTTTGCCCAAGCTTTTGCAGTTTTTGCCAAATCTGGATCCCAACTCTGCAAAACAAAGACAATTAAAAATCACTTTGTTATATTGTCATTGCAGTAATTCAGAGCAGCTCTCAGGAAAAGCTGAGTCTCAATAGTGTAGATGCTTTTGGTTCATTCATATTTCACTTCTGCTGCGACTTACAAAGCTACATGGTAGATCAGCTTGTAGGTTTGTTTGTTTCTGATTTGAACTTACATTGCTGATTAAGCTTGAAGAAATTTTTGGGGTCGTGTATGATATTGGCTGACTGGCTTGTTGGACACCAACAGCTGTATATCAGTCAAATACAGTGTTTGTGGCACAATGAGCATCTGAAGGCTGTGCTGGCCATGACGCAACATTAATGTAAATTAAACTGAATTTACATGGAATCTGGAAAATAAGGGTCATGCTTACCATACCAGTAATGCAGAAGTCTCATGTAGCCTTGTTTTTGCTTAAGGCCATGGCTTGCAGGTCAGTTCATAAGCACAATGGAATTTTGGGGACAGTTTTTGGTTTTGACCTTTTGGTGAGCATTGTGTTTGGTGGCTTGAAACATTAGTGCTGAATTCATATTTGTGGAATGACTCATTCACTTGCTATTCAGTTTAAGAGAGAGTGGTTATTTAAGCAACCGAGTTATGTAAATGTCTTTTGTTTGCACTGAGGTGGTGTCTGCTCTTGCTGTGTTTTCTTGTGCACACACCTTGATTGAGCTATTACAGCATTGTACCTCCTGGTAGATACAGTACCACAAGTGTATGCTTGTGGTCCTAGTTTTACTTTGTGTTACATAAATGAAGTTGTCCAGCACTGAACTATTTTTTACTGAAGATTTTTTTTTTTTTTTAAATAAACTTTTTATTTGTCCTCTTCTGAATTCATTACAATAGACTACTTGCTTCTGCAAATGATGGAAACGTTAAGGAAATTGTTTTGAATGGATCAGAAATGATGAAGGAAAATCTGTATTTTACAATATACATTTTTGTATATTTTTTGATATAATATTACAAAGGTAGATAGTTAGATTTCATGTCTGTTTTACCTAAGTAATCTTTTTTTGTACCATAGTTAAGTCTGAAACAGTGTGTATTGTTTTTGCTACCAATTAGTAATTAAAAATCACAAGATCATGTCAAGATGCACCTACAGAGATTTAAAAATATCTTTTAACCTATTTCTTCCTTTGCTTAATGTTTGTGGAGGGTCTATTTTCCCAGTGTGGTGGGATGGACACCGGCCAGGTGCCCACCAAAGCCACTCTATCACTGCCCTCCTCAGCTAAGCAGGGGAGAAAAAAACAAATGCTCCTGGATTGAGACAAGGAGAGAACATTCATCAGTTACTGTCATGAGCAAAACGGATTCAGCTTGGGGAAATTAATTGTATCTATTACAATTTGAAACCTCTTCCTTCCACGTCTCCCTTCTTCCAGGACCTAACCTGACTTTCCACTCCTTTCTCCCCCTGCCAGCAGCACACGGGGACATGAATTGGGGGTTATGCTCTGTTCATCAAACACTGTCTCTCCTGCTCCCTCCTCCTCAGGGGGAGAACTCCTCACACTCTTCTCCTGCTCCAGTGTGGGGGCCCTCCAACAGGAGACAGTCCCCCACAAACTTCTCTTCCTTCTCATAGAGTATAGTTCTTCACAAACTGCTCCAGCATGGTCCCTCCCTCAGGGTGCAGTCCTTCAGGAACACACTGCTGCCAGAGGCACTACCACTGTGGCTGATGGACTTGGCCTTGGCCAGCAGTAGAGAAATGGCTCTGTGGGACATGCAGGAAGACTCTGGCAGCTTCTCAGAGAAGACACCCCTGTATGCCCCCTCTGTTTTCAAAACCTCTCAGTGCAAACCAAGTACACCCACAAAACTCAGACATAATTTAGATACAAAATCAGTATATCAGGTATTAAATTTGGGGCAGGGAGTCTTACTTTAAGTGAGCAGTTGGCATTTCCTTAGATACTTTTAAGGACAATGGATAAAATCTGGCATTGTACAGAACTTATTTTCCAGTCCTGGAAGATAACTCTGCCAGTTAAGACAGAAAATTCATTTTACGTCTTGTCAAGGCTCTGAGAGGATCATGATGAAAGACGTACAAGAGTGGGGGATGCACCTTAGTGCTTCATGGTCTCTTTTTTTTCCACATTCTGCTTTTTGAGAGTCCGTGCACCTCCTCTCATTCATCCTATAGTAGTAATAGGTTTAAAGTTCAATAAAGGTATTCATAATACTAAGTTTAAAGTTGCACAGCAAGTTTAAATACACTTTCCATTTTGTGTGAATGCTCAAACTGGCTGACAGATAAAAAGCAGTGTACAGAAATGTTCATAGTGATCTTTAGTTTAACTGTAGTTACACTCCTTATTTGCTTACAATACTGCACTTAAACAGAAAGATTGGACTCAATGGCATGTGAAGAAAATGCACAGGACGGGGAGATTTGCATATAGATATCGCTGCTATTTAAGGAAACAATACTTTTTTTACCCCCTTGCTGACTTAAGGAGAAAAAATTTAATGTATAATATGTGAAAAGTGATGGAAGGCAGCACTAATTCAAAGGAGACTGATGTGAAGCCCTGATGAAACTGGTGAGACTGATGTTTTTGAGGAGCCTTAGAACAGAACTAAGCAATGCTTTGGGTGGGTGAGAACGGGCTCACATTTGTCAGGAAAAAAATTTAGATCAATGTTCTCAATTTATAATACATGTATTACAATTCTCAATGGCTGAGCTTTGTTACTTGCAATTAAAGTAGTTTCCATTTTGCATTTTCTTTTAAAAACTGCTTTTCCAAAATATGGGAATGCCCTGAATTCAATCTTAATTTTTACATATCTAGGTGGACAGTTACCTTCATCAAAAAAGAAGTTCCCTGTGAAATAAAAGCACCATCTTCTGCCATTTTGAATTGCCAAAGGCCACTCAAAATATTTTTTTCAATTCCAATGCTTTTACCTTTGTAACAGATTTTATCATGTATCGCACTGCTATCTCCATATAAAATAGTTCCTGGGAGAGGTCATATTTAAGACTAGGCGTTTTGCAGTGTTTTGAAAGAAACTTACCATGATTCAGTTTCTTGTTTAGATGTAATTTATTTGTCTCTTTTTTACACTTCCCTTTTTTTTTTTTTTTTCCCCCAGATTTCAGTTCTTTACTTTTTCAAAAGAAGAAATTAAGCACAATTTAAAAATATGAATACTGCTCTTTTAACACATCCTAACAATATTTCGTTTATTTAGGGCCAGTAGAGCAATGTAGAAAATAAAGTCCAATGCAACATGTTTCTGAAGGTCAGGATGCACAGCTGAGGAGAGCTCATGTAAAAGACTAATCTAGAAGAGAAACTAAAAAAAAGTTTCCTGTCACGTTGGCAATTCAAGTTTGATTACTGTGCAGTTACCCCTCCCAAATGGGGCACTTATCTTCTAGTGTCTGACAACCATAAACGGAAAATGATTTTTTCTTTTTCCTAACTTCAGTTGGGGTGTTGCTAACTACAGCTGTGGCTATGTCCTCCTCTGGTAGTGACCATGTGAGATAGTAAGAAAGCGGGGCAAAAAGAAAGAGCTCAGAATTAGGCGAACGGCTGTGGTCCACTGAAGGACGGGCTGTGTTTTGCATGGTAGCTGTAGATGTTGCCCCTGAGGTGCCCGGAGAGCAGAGCGGCGGGGGACACGGCTGCCTCCAGCACTCGATGCTGCTGCCCTCGGTGCTTTTCGGCTTTCCCTGCGGGCCCAGCCCGTCGGAACTGCCGCTCTGCTGGCTCAATCCGTGACAGCCGTGCAGAGAATGCTGAGAGAAGGCTGTCCACCGCTGTTTGGCAACAGGATCTGCCCTCGCCGACTCGAGCATGAAAGTTGCGCACAGGTGTGCACAAAACCCCGCAAGCCCGGCTGCCGAGCTGCGTGCGGCGCCTCGCAACAAGGCGGCTCCTCACACAACACAGCCCGGCCAGGGCTGGCACCGTGGGCTTCGGGTGAGGCATTTCAGTCAGAGCAAAAAAACATCCAACTACATAAAGACACCTGATATTACAGCCTTCTTCTCTGCTTTAAAAAGAGGTCAGTCTTATGACCCCAGGTTTTTGTGGGGTTGTTTTCTGATGTTTTTGCGTTTGATCACAAAAGCAATCTCTGAGAATCATAAACAGCTTCACAATGCTACAGATTTGTATGTAAGTCATGAAAATTCCCTTACCATGTAGAGCATGTTGCTGGCTGGTGGATCCACTCTCGACCGCAATGTGTTATGGGCTTGCACACATTCCTCAATAAACTTTGGATCCCGAGGATCAGGCAATGTCGATGGGTCATAAGAATCAGAATAACAAAAGAGCAGTAAAGCCAGCACACAAGTAGAAAATCTGCTTGTCATTGAGAACGGAGAAGGGCGATGGAGCCAGCGGAAAGTCAGCACAGCGGCTCTAGGGGCATCCCGGGGCCAGCGCGGGCCCGTGCCTGCGCCGCCTTCGCGGAGCCCCTCAGGCGCGGGGCGTGGCGCGGCCCTCGGCGGCGCGGGGGGGCGCGGGGGCGGCGAGGGCGCGCGGGCGGGGCGCGGGGCGCGGGGCGGGGGGGGCGCGGGGCGGGGCGCGGCGCGGGGCGGCGGCGCGGGGCGCGGGCGGCGGCGCGGGGCGCGGGGCGGGGGCGCGGGCGCGGGCGCGGGGCGCGGGGCGGGGGCGCGGGCGGCGGGCGGCGGGGCGGCGGCGCGGGCGCGGGGCGGGGGCGGGGCGGGGGCGCGGGGCGGCGGCGCGGGGCGCGGGCGGCGGCGCGGGGCGGGGCGCGGGGCGCGGGGCGCGGGGCGCGGCGGCGCGGGGCGGGGGCGGGGCGGGGGCCGCGGGGCGCGGGCGGGGCGCGGGGCGCGGGGCGGCGGCGCGGGGGCGCGGGGCGGGGCGCGGGGCGGCGGCGCGGGGCGCGGGGCGGGGCGCGGGGCGCGGGGGGGTGGCGCGGGGCGCGGGGCGCGGGGCGGCGCGGGGGCGGGGCGCGGGGCGGGGGCGCGGGGCGCGGGGCGGGGCGGCGGCGCGGGGCGGCGGCGCGGGGCGCGGGGCGGGGCGCGGGCGGGGGGCGCGGGGCGGGGGGCGCGGGGCGGCGGCGCGGGGGGCGGCGCGGGGCGCGGGGCGGGGGCGCGGGGCGGCGGCGCGGGGCGGGGCGCGGGCGCGGGGCGGCGGCGGCGGGCGCGGGGCGGGGGCGCGGGGCGGGGGCGCGGGGCGCGGGGCGGGGCGCGGGGCGGCGGCGCGGGGCGAGGCGGTGGTGCCGTGCGGGACCGCGCTGCCGTGCTCCCCGTGCTCTTACTCCTTGTACAAGACACCGCAGTGGAACGCCGCCGAGAAAAGTATCAATGTCGGTCCTGCCCCCGCAGGGCCAGCGTCGAAAGTCAGTTAATTTCTGCGGTTTGTGCACAAGCACCAGGGAAGTTTTCTTCAACCAGTTCCGTCTCCTAGCACTTGCTTAAGGCGTACACTGCAAATGGCATTAGCCCTTTCCTTACAGTCATGCTTCTCAACATCTGGTCTTCCAACTTTAAAAGCAGTGTTTCAGTTGTACGAAGCGGTTTTATCTCTACCAACAGCATTTCGCTTGGAAGATTTTTGGGCTGGACTTATCTTAGCCATGGTAATTGTTAGTCACAGGAAACGAGTCATATTTCAAGAACATTGCTATGAGGATAAGGAAATTAAGCTACAGGTTCACATTAGAGCTGTAGCAGCCTTGTATCTTTCTTTTTTCCTTTCTTCTTTAATTGTGGTGGGCAAGTGTCTCTCCTGTCCTTTAGGTTTCTTTGTTACTATTTGTTTGGCCCCTGAAATCCTGTTTATAGCAATCACTATGTATTGCAGAAAAGTTTTGGATACATTTTCTTCTTTTGATGAAACTAGATGCTGTTAAAGCTGTTGCTTTTTCTCTTTCTTTTCCTTACATATTTTCTTCCTGTCCACTACATCTAAATTTTTATAAAATAAAGCCACTTTATTTATTTATTTATTTATTTATTTATTTATTATTTACCAGTCATTCAGTGTCAATTCACTCTAATCCACCCCAAGGGATCTATTAACAAGAACCTCGGTTGGGGCCCATTTTTGCTCTCTAGGATGACATGCTGCAATGTGGCTGAGAATTTGAGACACTGTGTTCTTAAAACATTAGAACAAAGATAAAGGAGAAAAAAACAACTTTAAATATTGATAGCACAGTTATGCATTGCTAATATCAGTCAGTATCTCCTGGCTTGAAAGATTCACCTCATTAACAAACATATATTGGAACACTGGGGGTCAGGTTGAGGGTTAAATGTCTCTCAAAACAAATTGAATCCATCAGAGGTTTGGATTTTTTTAAATGAGGCTGAGATACTCCATTTCTAAACCAGAATCTGTCCTGGGCCCGTTTCATCTTCTGTCTTTGTTTCCTGCTACCTGAAAGCTCACAATGGCTGCCATCTACTCTGCATTTTAGGTATTTTCACCATATCACATTCTAAAATTAAGCTCTCCCCATTGACACTCCACCTTTATCCTTACTCTGTCAACTTTCCCTGGCATTCTTCTACTTATGGAGAACAAGGATTAACTCTTGAGAGGAGAAGAACTGAACAGTACAACTGACAATAGAGTAATGGTCACCGACACACATAGGCTAAATATAGCAAAGGGCAAGCTTTACTCCCGTTCATAAAAACTAATATATACAGTTAAATCTCCATTATCTGGAGAAAATTATGTCCAGGACAACTGAAGGTTAATGAAGTTGTTGCTTCTTTTGGATACAGTGTACCACTTCAGACATGTCATTGTGATGACCTGAGCTTCCAGGATTGTTAGTACATGGAGTAATATCTAGTCCCTGTGGTCCCTCTAGCAAGTTACCCCTAGAGCTAAGAGGCTTGCACAGACATATTGAGCATGTTGCAGTTACTGCCAGTAAATTATACTGCCTTGGTGCATAGCCACTTATATCTTGCCTTGAGTGAAGAAGCAGCCTTTTCTATGATGGATAAACATTGTAGAGATAACAAGAGATGACCAAATGTTTTCTTAAATGTGTACCAATTATGTGAGAGTAATATAGCAATAGGATCACAATCAGTATTTTAATTGACCATTACTCATAAAAAAAAGTGTGTGGAAATTGCTGTTGTACTAGAAGTACAGCACCAGCACTCAATATGAGAAACAGTGGCCTTAAAATTAAAACACTAAGACAGTATTGGTCACAAGAGGGTTGTGGAGGCTCAGCAGGTGGGATTTGCGATGTCACAGGAGGCTTGGGGGGACGGGGCTGCGGTGGCTGGGGCTGTGTATCCCAGTCCGGATACCAGTTGGGAAAACCTATAAGTCAGTGAAGAAACAGGTATTAAGACCTAGTCTTAGCCATACTTACAGGAAAACCATTAAGAACAATTTGATACGTACTTATCAGCTTCTCACGTTTTGTATTTTCTGCAAAGAGATCAGAAGAGGAAAGTAATGTGAGTACCATTCAATGGTGGTTCTTAATGTAAAGAGGTAAGCCTTTGCCATGCCTGGCTGATTGCGCTGATGATGCCAGTTAATGCCTAAAGCATCCTGCAAGGGGGAAGCAGGCCAGCAAGAGCAGGCTCCCAACTAGTGTGGAGTTCATATTTTTTATGGAATTGAAAGAGAAGCAGAAAACCAGCTGTAATAGGAAGAATTTGTGTCATGGAGATGAGAGAATAGAAAATAACAACAAAACATGGAATTTATTTAAAATTGTTATACATACAAAATTTAAGTAGTTACAGACAGACAAATATAACTACTAATTTATCACAGAAGTACACCTTTACTTAAAGTTTTGTCACATTTGCAGGATTGCCTATGTGCATCCTATTGAAATTCCTCCTTTGCCCCATAGGAGAAAATGGTAAAAGCAGGTAGTAGGATCCAGAACTTAACTTTTAAATACTCTATTCCTTCTGTCCCTCCCCCTAGTCTTTGAGATATTTCTAGTTTTCCTGTGATGCATCAGTCTGAGACTTTCAGATGAATCAGCCAGGATATCACAGAAGGAAATGAGAGTACCAAATGCTCAATGTCTAGAGCCTACTAGTAAAGACCATCCCCGTTAAAACTCTGTATAAAATTCATATTTCATCTAAGATATTGTTGCATCTCCTTTAATCCTGTTTATTTAAAACACTGCCCAGTTTGGGACTAGGTGAGTTGACATAAAGGTCCACTGCTGTTTGGAGCAGACTCAGAGTGACGGGGTACGGGCTGTGTGTTTCCCCGCGGTGCCCACGCCCTGACACCAAGAGGCAGAGCCAGCACAGTCACTCTAGAGGGGAGGCAAGGAGGCGGGAGCAGGCTGAGCCCCTCGCCATCGCCCACTTCTCTCCCAGGGCCAGGCAGCACGTTTGCAGGGAACGCCTCCACCCCAGAGGGATTTTTACTCCAGCCACACTCCTTTCATTCTTGCATCTTTGCAGGTTTGGGAGTGGGCTGTGCCGGCTCAGCCCCACACCCGCTCCCGGCGCTGGCCAGACATCCCACAGCTGCCACAGGCCTGCTGCAAAGGGTTACTAGTCCTTTATTAATTGCTCCTTGAGATTTGATTAAGATCCCCTCCTCCCCTGAGCCTTCCAAGCTCTGTTACAACTGCTCATTTAATTATTTTCCACCAACACTCTGATAACACTGAGTGTAGTAGGGAAAAGATTTACAAACAAGCTCTCACTGCTATTTTTCAGAAAACTGTGCTTTTTGGTACAGTCTTATTATTCATTCAGAAATACAGTTGTTTGGAAAATGTGTTAGGACATGCTCAACAAGCACAAAAGCAGAAAATAAATTTCCTGTTTCTGCTGGGAGAGAAGAATTAGACAGTGAATATTTGGGCTAAAATTTTGGATTTGACTTCCCGACCAGATAAAAGGGAGAAAATAGTCTTGACTTCCTGACCAGATGAAAGGGAGAAAAAGTCTAACTGATACTTCCCTGCATCAGAAACTCTGGCTTCTGCTTCTGAGAGCCTTTAACAGCAAAGTATTTCAAACATTTCCTTCTTATACTGTTCCTCCTAGAGTTTGGTACTATTACTGTGTGATGTGCTAGAGACCCACTATGCACTTAGTGCAAATTGTCTTTCCACTGCTAATTATGCCACTTTTATTTTTATGCAATTTTCTTACTTGATTACTTTGGTCTTACCACAGAGCTTGTCTACACACTTCTCATTACTGCATCTACTGCATGGCTGTCCTTCTTTATATGGTTTCCTTGGGTAATTCCCCCTGCAAAACAGGAACAGTATTTTGTTAGCTGTCATTGAAAAGCTATCAATGGAAGGGAATACCCGAATCAAAGAACTGGTCATTGCAATTGTTTGAAATTTCTTTTTGATCAGATTAAAGCTCTCACTGGCATGGGGAGCAGTTGACTCCTGCCACTGGAATTTATGAGACTTTCTCAGGCAATACTGTGTTATTGCAAGCATACAAGAACTTGCCTCTAGTCCCTTATTAACCATGTGGATTATAAAAAACAAACCTGCAAAAAGTAAGTACAAATTCTGCAAGGTGCCAGATAAACTATAGGACTGTCTTCCTTTTATTTCTTAAATCACAATGTCGTGTTTGAAATTCACGTAGGGCCAGAGAGAGAAGTAATCTTTCTGAAGTGGGAAGATTACACCTTTCCCACTTTTCCTGAAGAGACTGAAGTCAAAACAGATTTTCTTCCACCCTCTGCATTATGGTCTCAGCTATAATCTGCTCTCCTGCTTTTCTTAGAGTGGGATTTTCTGCAGTCCCAGCTATGTCCAGTAGGTTCTGTTGCCAATGGCCAGGGGAAGTTTCCCTTGGACATGCGACATGAGGATGTAGCTTATTCTGAAATTATTTATAACTGCACCCATCATTGTTGGCATCTGATACCAGATCAGTTGGGATATTAAAAAAAACCCAAAAAACAAACCAACAAAAGAAAACAAACCCCAAACACCACAATTAACTTACGCTGGCCCATAGTTACAAACAAAATGTGCTGCTTTGAACAGTCCCGGAAAATTTTCAACTGTATTGCAGAAGTGGACTGCACAGCCAACTTTGTAACTCTCTGCCCAGATGACCTGCAGGACAAAGGAAAGTATGTAATGCACTGTTCAAATACTCCCAAAGCAACAGCACTAAAGGAAGAAGGAGAAGGGAAGTATCTCACGGAAACTTAAATCAGGTGACACAGGAGCAACATAACCCGAAGGGCAGCTGGGACAAATGATGGATTGATAGCCATTTTTGCACTTATTATCTGGTTTCCCTGTAAATGTGAAATTGCCAGGGGATAATCCCTTCCTGTCGTTACTGGAAGTAGAACTTGATGTCCCTGGGGCTCATAATATTTATTTCAATCTCATGCAACAATAAACTGGTGTGCGCAAAGCCCTGCTGTAATTCCTATTCCAAAGCAATCTGATCCAAGCAGAACTCAGATCTGTACTCAGATCCTTAGTGAAATTAGGCTATATATATATGTATATATATTAGACTACAAAGCACTGGGCATGTAAGACTCACCTGAGTGTAGTGACCACATATGTCAGTACATGTATTGGTGCTGAAATCATAGCTCTTGACTTCATCAAACCAGGACCTGAGAGCTGCATCCACAGAGAAGATGCGGGCTGTGCCAGTCCAGATGTTTTCTCCAACAAGTGGGAAGGTGGGGTGCATTTTTCCTGGCATTTCAAGGTAGCTATTGTGGTCAAACTTGCACTTCTTTGCCCATGCTTTGGCAGTCTTAGCTAAAGCAGCATCCCAGGACTGTAGAAAAGGAAGAAAACATACTATAATCTGCACTGCAGTGACTTAGCTGAACTCAGACATTTTTAAACAGAAACTCGTTAAAGAGTCCTTTTCCCCTTTTCTGCTTCCCATCCCTGCCTTCATTTTCTTTCTCTCAAGTAGAAACTTGACGTTTCTACTCCCTTAACAAATTTTTGTCTTCTTTCTCCCTTATCTATTGCAGGACATGCAGGATCTATCCACTGTCCTGTTGTATCTGACTTGTTAATATATTAAGAGCTGGAGTGCAGCCTTTAAGCTGCTACTCCTGGAGGGGGAACTGTGTGAAACTTCCAGCTGTAAAGGGGCTTGAGGGATTTTGTGCCTAGGAACTGTTGGCTGTCCAGGGATTTGCACTTGGCAATTATTACCAGGCCAGATAGGAATTCTAGTCTGCTGGCCAGGACAGAAGGGACAGTCATAGCTACTCATTTCCTCAGCTCCTTCTGCCTCTTTTCTCCCTCCTCAGCAGATGGACAAAGCGAATAAAAGACACACTCGCCTCTCCTGGGCTGAGAAGGAAACACTCCCATCCAAAGAGACACAAATGATAATTTAACAAACCAATCTGGCAGACTTGCAGATTTTACACTGACAGGTAAAGTTTGGTAGAGGGAAATTCAAGTTAAGGGATGTGAGAAAAAATTGAGTTTGTGTTCCTAATAACAGGTTTGGAGATGGCTATTCCCACTTGAAAGTAGTAGACTAAAAAGCAAACAAAGTATTAGAAACTCTTTGCAAAGGAATGGAGAATAAAACCACGTATATAATCACACTTGTGCAAAAGTCCTGTTAAATGCCATGTGCAGCACAACACCCCACCTCAAGAAAGGTACACTAGAACTAGAAAGGCCAGAGAGAACCTGGAGTAGGATAATCATCTTCAGCTTTGAAGGGCTTTCATATAGCAACAGAGAGTGCTTTTCAACTTCAGTCAGAGACATCTGGATATCTTGTGTGAAATGGGTAAACAAGCAGCATTAGCTTGTGTCTTCCAATACAAAGAACAGACACTATTAAATGAACCTAGGCATTAACAGGCCCAAATCAAATACAATGAAATATCTTCATACAACCTATGGTTAGGCTGTGCAGGCCTTTGCCATGAGATGCTAGAGATATTAAAAGGTTTTATGACCTCAAGGCTGGGAAAAAAAATCCATTAAGAGCTTGTAAGTACCATGATTGGTATACCTTCTAATTACACCTTTGATTCAAGACGTTTAAGTATATTTGTCCTGCTGTTATTCCGGAATTGCTGGGTCTTTGGTCGCAGCAGGTAAGTTTGCTCTTGTGCACTAGCTTTTTTGATTAAACATTTTTAACATGGCAAGAAATTAAAGTCACTGGTACTTTGAATTTCATCCCTTTACTGTGAGCTTCCATTTGTAGAAATGATTAATACTCTGCATGTGGTTATGCATTTAACTTCCTTTCCAGCTATGCAGCACTGCTGGAGGGCTCAGAGAAGTGACATGCACTGACTGGGGTTACCTCCCTTAGCTAGCTATACACATTTTTCCTTACGTATTCCACTGAACGACATGTGATCTAACCATAACCTGTTCTGATATCCACTCTATTTGTAGCGAGCTCTGCTTTTCAGCCCAGATATCACTGTCTCTACTCTTCAAACCCTGCTACAGCAAATGAAGATCAGGTATCTAAATGGATGTCCTGGAAAGTCCCTTTATTCAACACATTTTATAGATTAGAAGAAACAACAGGAGATGATAGATCTTCAACAAATTCTGTTGCAGACTGCCTACTCAGCAACTTTTTAAAAGCCACATAGCTTCTGTGTATGAAATCTGACCTGATACAAAACAGATTACTATTTCTCTTAGGAAGAGGTAGATGACATACTGAGAACTGAACACTATTTTTTGCAATACAGCCCGTTGCTCTGGCCGAAGTTGAGAACAGCTAAATCTTGTGCTAAAAAAGAAATTCCCTTCAAATTATTAAAATTGAACAATACTGTGAAAATGAATATATTTTCTATTTCATACAAAGAACCAACATATATGTTACAGAAATCATTAACTGAAATGGAAAGAATAGCCCAGTAATAAAAATGAAAAATAAGGTGGGCTAAATCAGCAGCCCAATCTATAATGATTTCAAAAAGATCACAAACACCAGCTTACCATGCGAAACATATTACTGGCTGGTGGATTCACTTTGGATCGAAATGTGTTGTGAGATCTCACACAATCTTCAATGAACTTTGCATCTTCTATGTCAGGCAAGGGATATTGCAGATAAGCATGAAAGAAAGCGAAGAAATCCATTAAGAACAATGCAGCAAAGAAAAACGTGTCTTTCATAATTCTCCAGTGTTTTTTCATAAGATTTAAAATGAAAAATCTCTTAGGTGGAGATGATACTGGCAAGCAGTTTTTCAGAGGTTGTCCCCAGGGTGTGGAAACACTTGCAAGTGTCAAACAGGAAGTGAAAAGCAATTGCTTAATCCGGTACAACTCCATCTGACATCCTAGGTGGAAGTCAGAGCGTAGCGTGTGAAATAGGCATCCGCCACGCATATCAGCAAGGAGCAACACTCCAAGTGTACTTCTGTCTTTTCTTTGAGAGTGCTCCACCTTGGGTTACTGCCAAACCATTCTGTGATTGTTGGTCTTATCTGAAGAGATGCTGCCAAACAGCTTATTTAAAACCTGCGTCAATCATACAAAATGCAGCTTTCACAAAACAGATATCTGCTATTCAGCTGATTTTCCAATACTATTGCTTAGTCATACAAGCTTAGTTACAATTATGTTGCAGGACATTGCTTCTATATCAGAATTACTCAAGAAATAAACAGAATTAGGAAATCTGTGCTTTAGTAGGAGAAAAAAACCAACAATTTCTGAACAGCTCTTTGCTGCAGAACAGACATTCTGGCCTGATTTGGTGTATAGCAAAAATAAAATTTGGAAATCTTAAGCTTGAGTATGTGTTGATTCTCTCCTCCTTAGTCATTTGCTATTACTCGCTAGCCCGAAATAACTGGAGTAGCTTCCTGTGCTCCTGGACAGCAGCTACAGGATTAGCATTCCTGGTATAACATTCCAAGTCTGATCCCTTCTCAGGGCAGTAGGATGGTATGTATTGGCATTTGTATTGTCTCTCCAACTGTTCTACAAGCTGGTTGAATTTTTTTTTTTTAAACCTAAAGCAAATTGTACAAATGTGTTAGAGCATAAGAAGAACCATATGTTTTATGAGCTAAGGTCTTGTAACCCAGTTTTAGGTAGGTTTACAGGAAAAAAATTGTTGCAAATAGGTTGTAAAATACGTTCATGGGTCTAATTCCCTGCTCAGATTTGCCAGTCAGACTTAATGCAAAACCATGATTATATTACAACTACATGCAGTTTGCACAAAAAAAATCATCACACTAAAACTGCACCATTAATTTAACAGTACAGTGTTCTTACACTTACATATGCATGCAGTTGAAATTCTGTGTTTGGCAAATGAACTGATATTTTATGCAGCAGGAAATTTTGATGGGTCCAGGTAGTCCAGGTTATGAAATGCTTTCTCGCATTTCTGGCTCCATCTAGTGACTCTATCTATAATTAAAGCAGAAGTTCAGCCTGCCCTCAAGCATCTATGATATTTTCCCAAGAAGAGATTTTTAGACTTTTGCCAGCGTTAAGCAGTGGATCTCAACAATTAAGTTTTGGGATTTGGATATCACATTATATAGTCTGGGCAATACAAGCCACTGCCTATCCTTCCACAGAACTGAAGTGAAATTTAGCACCATGAACTGGTACATGCAAGAAGCTTTATGGCCTCATGATTTTGAAAAATTCCCCATGTTTATGTCCCACTTTTGTACTTCTGATCTGCTTTTAGTACAAAATAGCTGGAAAAATAAAACCTTAATTCCCCCATAATACTCTATTTAATCAGAGGACTATAAACTGGTGAATTACAGCCTATTACAGATATCCAAAATTCCTGGGAATCTGTGAAATTACATTTAATTTTGTTCTCATAACATCAACTTCCCTACAGAGTATTCTTCCTTGTGTTGGGGAGAGAAGGTCTGACCTTGACTTACTAGGTCCAGTTGAACAAATGGGGTGGATCTACTGGATTTTCTTATTCTGTCCACAGGATTAGGAAGCTGCAAGATCACTTGGCCTTCCAGACCTGTGAATAAAGTAATATTCTGACATGCATTGCTGCTGCTATTACACAATGGCACCTCAGGGCAGAAACCAGATTATTGGACAAGATGGTGGCGATATTGAATTTCCACAAGAATTATTCTGTAAGAAACCATTTTGTATTCATTAAAAGCTAAAAAATCCTAAAATTATTTTGTAATAATGAGGCTGCAAACAGTTTCTCAATTAACAGAGGAGGCCATTAGTATGTGACTGGACTGCAGATAGTTTTACTGTTATTTTGAAGTGATCTGGATGATTATTCCTGTAAACTTATGGGCAAAAGCAAAAAAAAAAAAAAACCTGCATATTTTTAGACCAGAGTGTCATCTGCCAAATTCAAGAGAAGATGGGCATTACAATTGAGGCATGAGGCATTAGGAGATTCTTCCAATTCCTTCTGCACATGATGAACCAAACTGTATTGAATTCAGGTAAAAACGTTTAATCCTATACCTAGAACATCTGGGTGATCATACATTCCATTTCTGGAAGACTTGCAGGCATAGTAGCTTTACTCAGTATTGGAGTATGTCTGCAGTAGAAAGGGTACAAGCCTCAGACTGACAAATTGACTCGGACATTCCCAAAAGTTTTATCTCTTCAATTATAAATGAAAGAAGCAGTTGTGTTCATCAAACATAACCATTTTTTTTTAAAGGATCTTAATGTTTAAAGTGGTGTTACATGAATATTGGGTTAAGGACTAAGCATTTCAGGGGCCTTTATGTAACACCCTCACATACATTTTTGAGATTTACACCATTTTGAGATTCCAGTGTTGTGGCTCTTTAACAGGTCTAAACAGTCCATCCATTTACGATTCATAAATTTTACCCATTTTCAATTTTGTGTCTGAGCCTTCGAGAACATGACTGCTCCTGGATTGTGCATGGTCTTTGATTATCAATTCTGATGACACAGGTACCTCTATATTTTCACAGAGTTTAACCCATGTAACTTGTTTGTTTTTTCTGGTGAGTAGTTTCCTTTGTAATTTTCTCTGAAATGTTGCCTGAAATGCATGAACATTTTGATACAACTTAACTGTGTATAACAGGAAAGGAGCAAAACATCAAGGGAAAGAAAGTTTAGATGTGAATATCACTCCAAGAGAAATGTGCAAAACTCTCCAGAATTCTATGCAGACAAGGTTGAATTGCAATTACTAAAATGTAAAAACTACCTTGCTAGGTAACCTTTCATAATTTATTGTGCCACAGAAAAAATGAAAAATACTTTCCTATGACACTGTCTAGTTCTAGCCTTCTAATAAATCTACTGCCAAATAAACAGCAAAACTTTAATCCTCCAAAACCTTGCTTTTGGTTTTGTTATAGGCAGAACCAGGGGCAGAAAATAAGAATTAACACTTGAAGAGAAATAAGTGAGAAAAGACAAAAAAAAGCTGAAAGGAAAATGCTCCATAAATGATTCCGGTAACTTTTGGTATTTTCATTTCACAATCTAAAGCTTACTAAAAAAGAACGTCACAGATAACATGGTGTCTGGTAACAATTTCTCTGTAAGTCAACTGCACAGTATTTTCATCTGCAATTTACATAGAGAGCAGTCTAAGTATCTTTGAACATTGAGATAAGAAATTTAAGAGCTGCTTTTACTAGATAAGATCTACTTGACATTAAAATTATCATCTTTTTTAGATCAGTGAAATGTCATGTATTTGCTTATAGATGAAACCGATTCTACTGTAAAGCTTTTTTTTTTCAATATGGGAATGAATAAATAAACTTTAAATATTAAGTGTTCAAAAGAAATGCTTAGCCCCTCAGCAGCATTAAGTTTCTCATAATTATCACTGAGAAATCAGAAATATGTCATAAATTTTGTTGCTGATTTTTTTTATTTTTTATGGGATTTCTAAGGAATAAAATTAACTTTGGCTGGATTTTATCCTTCTATCGATATTTTTACTAAGGAATACCCACAGACATTCTGTAATAACTGTGAATACTTTGAACAGCATCTCCAGACTCAAAGAATTCTGAACTGTGTGGCTTGGTAACTAGAGAACTGGAAATTATTATTTTATAAAGTTCATGTAGTAATCATGCAGTGAAATGCGAAGTGAGGCTTTCAGTGAGGTTGATATTGTGGACAAGAAGAGCGAATTATTGTACAAGGTAGAGGTGGGCCAGTGCAGGGGTAATGCAGTACATTGCATACCATTGCTTGATAACAAAAAAAAAGACAGTGAGCTGCCATTTGCTACCACATGTACATCTCTGTGTTATTTACAGATAGTAAATGATTTATATGGTAGGCATTAACCCGGATATTTTACCAAAGACAGCTCTTACTTTAATGCAACAACAACAAACCTTTGTACAGTTCTGCACTACAAAAAATTAAAAATCTGACCTCACCATACCAATTTAATAGCATCAGCTGCATCAGAAACTTCATGACCTCCAATCCAAATATTCTCTCCAACAGATGTGAAATTAGGATGGTACAGATGTTTCTTACTTAAGTATATAGTATGTTCAAAAATGCATTAATTTCTCTATACCCTTGCAGTCTGTGCCAAAGTTGCATCCCAAGTCTACAAAGCATGAAAGGTGAAGTTGTTGTGCAATGCTGAGTTACAAAAAAATCTTAAACAATCAGATAAAACCAGGCAACAAGAAGCAGATAAATATCAAACGCTGGAGTTTCATAAAGAAATACTTTCCCTTATCTAGGCAAGTACCTGTGTTTTATTTTAATTGACTTTTCCTACTGCAGCATAGAAACATAAACTAATTTCATTAGACAAGTTTTCCTTCCCTTCACTGTTGAAAATTAACATTGTAAGAGCACTTTCTAGCAACTGAAAAGACATTTGAAATGCAGTTTTTCTTCAGGCAAGGAGTCACTGGCATGTTAATTAAACATGAAACTTTTTAGGTTTTATTGCTGAACAGGTACATTGAGGATTTTGATTTGATACATAAAAATTCAAAGTAGAAGTGCATAGATACTGTAGGTGCAATTGTACAAATATTTTAAGCATTTCAAAGAGAGCCTCTGGAAACAAATATTTACTCTTCCTATGGTATGGCTTTAAATACACATCAGGGCATTTTACAGAGACGGATTAATGAGATAAACGTGCCAATTCTTGGCCAGTAACTCATTCTACTACCTCTTACATCTCTGCAGCTGATTCCTGGACATGAATGATCTTCCGTATTTGTCTTCCAGTCATGACTGATTTTCAGAAAGTTTCCCAGTGAAGTACCCAATTTTATATCTCAATAGAAGATGCTGTGATTTATTGCTTAGGTTTACTGGGTGCTCGTACTTTTCATTCACTCTTTGCTTCTCTTTGGACTTTACAATTAACTCCACTGGCTACTGATACTCTTACCTCCCTCAGGGCTTTGTTTTTTTCCATGTCATACTTTCAGTGGTAATTTTTCCCGGTTTTGCTGTTCCTGTTCACGCTGGCTCTTGCGGCAGAGAGCGGCAGCCGCTGCCACAGATCCATGGGGCCCGGCGGTGCCCTGGGGCCGGGGGCAGCGTCATGCCGAGTCATGCCGAGCCGAGCTGAACCGGGCCGAGTCATACCAGGCCGAGCCGGGCCGAGCCGTACAGACCCGAGCCGAGCCGAGCCGGGCTGGGCCTGGCCATACCAGGCTGAGCCGAGACGAGCCGTACAGAGCTGAGCCGAGTCGAGCCGTGCCAAGCCATGTCGCGGTGGGCTGAACCGAGCCGGGCCGGTCCGAACCGAGCAGTGCCATGCCGAGCCAAGCCGAGCCGGGCCTAACAGGGCTGGGCCGAGCTGTGCTGTGCCATGCCAGGCCGTGCCGGGCCGAGCTGATCCGAGCCGTGCCAAGCCAATCTGAGCTGGGCTGAACCGAGCCGAGCCGGGCTAAACCGAGCTGAGCCGAGCCGGGCTGTGCCGGGCTGAACCAAGGTGTGCCGGGCTGAACCAAGGTGTGCCGGTCCGAACCAAGCTGGGCCGTGCCAGGCCGACCCCATTCGAGCTGTGCCGAGCCCTTTCGAGCTGAGCCGAGATGAACCGGGCCGAGCTGAGTTGGGCTGAGCCAAGCCGTGCCGGGCTGGGCCGAGCCAAGCCGAACCAGGCTGAGCCAGAGCGGGCCATGCTGTGCCGTGCTTTGCCATGCCGTGCTGTGCCGTGTCATGCCGTGCTGTGCCGGGCTGAACCGAGCTGGGCCGGGCTGAATCGAGTCGAGCCGGGCCGTGCCGGGCCGGGCCGCCGGGGGCGCTGTGCCGTGCCGTGCCGTGCCGTGCCGTGCCGGGCTAGGCCGAGCCGAGCCGGGCCGAGACAAGCCGAGCCGAGTCGGAGCGAGCCGTGCCGTGCCGCGCCGCCGGGGGCGCTGTGCCGTGCCGTGCCGTGCCGTGCCGCCGGGCGCCGCCGGGGGCGCTGGGCGCGGCCCGGCCGCGGAAGGCGGCGGCAGGGCGGCGGCCATGGCGCTGTCGGCCGTGCAGCAGGTGCTGGTCTCGGCCGTGCTGGTGCTCTGCGTCTTCGTCGTCATGCCCAGGATGTTCGGGGGAGGAGGCGGCGGGCGGCCCGGCCGGTCTCCGCGGGGCGGCAAGGCCGGCCCCGGCCATTACGATCCCCGTCAGCACGGCAGAGGTAGTACCCGGGGCGGTGCGGCGGCCGGGGTTCCGTGCGGGAGCTGCCGCGGGCTCGGGCGGGCACGGAGGGAAGGCCAGGACGCGAGAGGGATGTGCTCTCGTCCGGCGGCAGCGCTGGCACGGGCCGCGGACGGAGAGGCCTGCTCAGGCCGTCTGCAGCTGACCTGTGTGCGCACTAAACACGGCCACGGCGTGCGGTGTTTTGATGTGTGGTTCGCCAATGCTTTGGGTTTTGTCTGTGTTGTCTTACCAAAACTAAGTGCAGGAAACACGCGGTAATTGGAAATGCGGGGCGGTGTGACGAGCAGTGCCCACAGGCGCACAATCCAACGGATGAGCTGAGAGGTATCACAGGGAAAAATCAATTGCAATGAGGGAACCGAGTGCTGCTGTTAGTAAATGTACGCACAGAGTCATACAGGATCTGTTCGGCAGCATATTAAAAAAGAGTCCAAGATGCTTGTTTAGAAAAGGTATCAATGAATGGGTTACAGACTTTACTACTTGTAGGAGCTGTAGAGGTATCCATGTATGTTAAGCCGTGTCAGTGCATGTCACGATTTAGCTCAAGGTCGAAAGGGTACACCTGTGTTTTTGACAGTCACAAAACCCTGCTTTTGTGAGGTAGCTCTGTGATTCATTGATAATGCCTACCAAGGTGTTTCAAAACAAGAGACTTTAGTTGCTCTCATCCTCCAAATCTGTCTGTGCTTTTCCCTGATGGTAGAAAAATGGAGGCTTGAGCTGCTACCATGTGCTTTCCCCCCCGATGTCAAACTTACTGTGCTTCATAAGCTCTTGCCTGTCCTGTTTCGCCTGATTATTTTGTATTTATAAGGTAGCCGTATATTCCCTATAGATCAAATTACTTTAAAATCAAATCCTAAAAAAACCCAAAACACTTCATATTCCTGTGATTCTACTGAAGTGCTGGCCCAGCAATGAGAAATAAATTTAAGACAGATGTCCTATTCTCACCTCTCTGGGTGGTTCTTTTTTCCTGGTTGGCTAGTCGCTCACTTTGCTGTTTCTTATGTGGGATAAACTTGGTGCAGGACACTGGTCTTCACTAGGATTCAACATTCCTCTTCTCCACCCTGAAGGCGGTGAGGTTTCTCTTGCCACATTCTTATTTGTATGAACTGTGGAAATCTTTTAATCTGTGATAGTAACTATTTTAGTAAAATTTCTCATTAGCTTTAAAAACAATTAGAACTTAAAATAGGGGAAAAGGTGAGTGTAAAACTAGGAATCAATATGAAACATTCTGAAAGGTGGAAAAATATATATAATACAAAATGTGATTTCCAGATTAGTTAGTGCAGTTTTAGCAAGTCTAAAGGTGCTTGTCCTGAAAGGACAATGCCTGCCTGAATATGCACTGAATGATGAAGGTAGCTTAATGAGTTCTGATTGTATCAGCTAGAGCATTTAGGTAACACTAATTTTTTCTCTATCTGATTGTAGGTGTACTTTGCACACTTGAGTTATGTTACTGTGCGTTCCTGAAATGCCAGTGTTGCAGTATTAATTGATAAGTAGTGATTTGCATAATGGTCTTTTTTTCGGGAGTTTTTATAGAGTGCCAATCTTTCCATACCCATACTCAATTCTGATACTCAGTTAAGTTTGAAATTTTAAGTCTACATGCTCAGTTGAGACATCAGTGTAAAACTTCACAATCCCCCAGTCCCCTGCTGTCTGTCTCTGCAAGCGTCTGTATTCTTCAGCTGGTGATACTGTTCCATACGTGCATGTCCCATGAACCCTTGTTTTAACTACCAAATGACCTGTTTCCGAAGTTGAACAATGACAGTGGCTGTTTTCGTACCTGCTCCCTGTTCTGGCAGGCAAATTACATGCATAAATACTTCTGACTTCCAAGGTTGCATCGCTTGGCTATTGTATAATATTCTGCTAAATATGTGATTTGCAAATGTATAGTACTTCTAAGCCTGTGGGAATATCCATGTAAAACTGAGTTTACAGTCAAAATAATGAAAGCAGCAGCATAGCATATTTCAGCAAAACGTTGTTTTTTTCTGGGACCAGATAATTCAATTTGTAATTAACGGAGTTCCATTGGTGCAAAGGAAAAAGTATTAATTACTGTTTTCAGCATTATCATTAGTTTCTGAGCGTGCTTTAATTTCAAAATTTAAATTGTTTCTTGTTACATCTATCTTTCTGTGATTTGGTGAGGGTTTGCCAGTGTTGCTGTGAAGAAGCTTAAAAAGCGTACATGGAAGAAACCAAGCTTGGCTTGAGAGTTTTTGCTGTCTGGATTTAACTGTGCATCCTGTTAATGTAAGAATAATTTTTAATTTTTTAGGTTGATACAAGGCTGCCTGCACTGTCTTAGAAGAGTGATGAACAAAGATGATTACACAAGAAAAAACCAATTTAATTCCAATTGTGGACTCCTGATTTTATTTCTTACTTTGTTGTCTTTCCGTCATTTTCATTTTTAAGGTAGTCCTCAGACAGTTTATCAAGTTAACCGGAATCCAGGAAATTCTGACAGTAATACTTACCAGAGTATTCAACAGATGAGAAATGCAATGGAAAAAGAGATAAAAAGTGAGAGAACGAGAGGAAATGGGCGAGAGTTAGCATTCACCCTTATGCCACTGTATGCTCTTGGCGTGGGAATGTTTGCGGCATACAAACTTCTTAAGGTAAGCCATAGGAAAGGCATTAAATTATTGCAGTTAGGAGGAAATGTAACTGCTTCTTGGCTTTTTGGTTTGTTTTTCTAATTCTGAGCCCATGTATGTGGTTGTCCAAAGGCCATTCTGTGCTCTGTTTGACTTTGAATGTGAAGTCCAAAGTTAAAATTCTAGCGTATCTAAGTCTTCTATATGAAGGCTTCTGGCTTGCGTATTTTTAGACACTTGAAGAAGTGATAATCTTACTCACCCTGCAGCCTCAAATGAGAATCTGAGAACCTAAACAGTGCTGCTTCCTGAATCTGTAACCTAAGTTTCATCAGTGTTCTACTTCCTTTTCATTCTTCAGGATGAGGCTGTGTATGGGAAGGAGGAGGACAATTCCTTCAGAGCAGTGATCTTAGATGAGCAGTTAGATAGGATAATGAGTGTACTTGACTTCTCATTTGATCATGCACTTGGAACATGCAGGTTTATTTGCGTTATGGGATTCCTTTTCTACTACTTGAAAACGCAAAAAGGAGAACTCATGATTGGTTGTTTTTTTAAAAGCAATCAATCTTAAAATGTATTATTTCAGTAATGTAAGAAATACTACAGGACTTATAAAGTTGAGAGTGCACCTGGAATATTGTTGCTTGCCCTCAGGGAAAATAAAAATGAACAGGAGTAAGACTGGAGACAACATCCTCATTTCTGGAGTCAGTTCATGTTAATCTTGTGTATTAAAAAATACTACAGCTTAGCAAATGACTAGAGAGGCTGCCCAGTTTAGAATAAGATTTAAAAATCATAAAAACCATATTTTGGGTGTTACAATTCTTTACACTTGGGCTTGTGGGATTAAATTGTAAATATTTTTATGATAGTATCTTTTTTACTTTAAGAAATAAATTCTATATCGTAATTAATAATAGGAGACTGGATCCAGTAACCTAGAAGGTTTCTTCTGCTTCTTTTTGAAATAGCTTTCTTTTACAGCTTTTGCTAGTCATGTTGTGTTTGCTTAAAATCAGAAGCGTTCATTTAAGACAGGAAGGAGGCAACTTAAAGAAAAATTTCAATAATGTAGCATGTTTTCATGATTGCTGTTTACTTTCACTAAAGTTCTAAATGCAGTTCTGTTTTTAGTACACAAATAGTGATTAAGTTGTTTAACTCGGATGTATTTTTTAAAGATGAAGTCACATGAAGAAAGTCACTCCAAAAAGGAAAAAAGTACAGAAGACAAGGCAAAGGAAACAGGTAAGGTACCCATTCAGAGTGCATATGTTCAACAAAAATGCTTATTTCTTACTGGAACAAAAAATGTTTTCATTGGTGCAATATAGCTGAATGAAGACGATCTTTCAAGTCACTGAGAGCAGTTGGGAATCTACAAAACCCCACTTTGTTATTCTGTATGTTTGGAATGCTTGTTTGAGGTTTGTTTAAATTCTGTAGATGTAATGCTCTTTAAACAACTGGAGTAATGCAGTATGATTCTCTGCCTTTAAAATGTCGGATGTTTTTCTCACTTAAGATCTGTTCAGTTTTCTTCAGTTTAAATGGGATATAATTAAATAGTGTATTTAAAAATAATATAATGATCTGGTTTAGAACTGAACTGTATTGATAGTGGAAGAGTGTGGCAAAACAATTATAGAGACCATTTATGATTTCTAGGCCAAATGAGTAACCCGTCACAACATTCAAAGTTGATGCTGTTTTCATACTTCTTCCTCCCTTGTATATTTTAGTGAATTAAACAACTAGCCATATCTTTTGGTGTTTGTGTACACCAGGTTTGTAATGAGATTCAGCAGTGATTTGCTACACTGCCTCCTCCTCATCCTTTTGCGTTATATGCTTTCTTCAAAGTTTAATTGTAGATTTTAGGAGGAGTGACTCCTCTGGATTCTAATGCATTAAGCGTTAAATGTATTTGTAAGGTGTGAATATACAAACACATGAAAGCATATTAAATATAACTACAGAACTTAACATCTCAGGAAGTCTTGCAGCTGCATAGTTTTTGAGACTGAGAAAGTGAACTCCACATTCTTGCTCAGTTTGTACAAAAGTGTTCCTCTGTTTGGGCACTGTTGGAGGTAGGTTACTAGGTGGAAAGGACTTCTGTTCATATGTAATTAGGCCTCTGTTCTTACCCCTGCCACTCCCTTTTCATATTGTAGAATTTTATAGATGAAAGAGGCTTTCTGGGTTTGAATCTGTCCAACGAAAAATATAAATTAATATCCTAATGATATTGTAAAGACATTTTTTACAATGTTCTTTCTCTCCTGTTCCCCCTCTCCCTCCCCTCATCTTCATTTTTTTTCTTTTATTGTTTTTGTTTGTGTTTGTTTTTGTTAGAGCATCAGCTTTTAGAACTGGAGCAACATCTAGCACAGACAGAGAAAATGTTAAATTCTTTATTGACTCAGTTGGATCCACTTTCAAACTGGTGAGTGTTTCTAAAAAAATCTCAGTGTTGTTTCCTGTATATTGAAATTTGCCAAAATGTTAACAAAGAGTTCTTTAAATGATCCTTATATATAGGTAAGGAATAGTTTTAGAAAAACTGTTTTGATTACTTATTGTTTCTGTAGCCTTTTGCAGGTGATACCAATTCTTTAATTTTTGAACTTTTCCACAGATACCTCCCATCTCTTGTTCACCAAACATAAATGCAGAAGACAAATGTTAACATTACTGTGGCTTAAAGAGATGAACTTTTAATATTGACCAAGGAGACTAATAGTGAAAATGTACTTAAACTCAGTAGCATTTGAAAGTCCTTGTGGGAATTAGATTTTGGTAGCAGAGTGAGTTTCTTCTTTTAGATGTAATTATAAGAAAAAAAATAGTTATTGAAGTATAGCTGCTTATTTTTTATTTTTAAGTGAATCTGTGAAGTTTGTGTATTTCAGTGAAATAGAACTTTTCTATTTTAGTATGACAAGGGAATCAGTAATAGAAAAACTCCTTGTACTTTTAGAGTTCTGTTCTTAAGAAGCTAGAGCCTTACTTACCTGCTAGAAATAAAAGTAGACTGACATCCTTCATGAAACACAGGTTAAAACATGCAGAATTTCCTGATTGTTTTTTCAGTGTGCTTTTGAACTTGGTATGTGCTGAAACTATTAAACAGCAAATTCAATGGCCAGTTTGCTGAACAAATTTTTAGTAGTGATGGGGAGGAACGTTAAAAAACACTGAATGAGAAAAGCCTTCAAACTCTAAAGTTCTGTATTAGGCATTGTTGTACTACTAGTAACAGTACTTTGGATAATTGTTACTTTCAGTAGTCATTACTTGACCTTGGCCATCTGGGCTCCAGTGTTAGAATTCAGTGACATTCAGTAGTTGTATGATGTAATGGCCTCCCCACTTCTCAAGAGACAGTTCTCAAAGGAAAGCTTGACCTGAACATTTCACAAACTTAACTATGGTATTTATCCACAGAAAGAAATATTGCAGTAAGTGTTTTATTAACAAGCACTCCCTTTCAAGATAATCTTTTAGCTGTTTATATTTGTCTTTCTTTTCTAGTGTAAATGCTTTAGCTTGTGAGCAGAAAGATGAAATAATGACACAGCTCCAATCAATTAGACGACTGATGAAAGAAAGTGGATTGGATAAATCAGAAAACGAGATGAAAGGTAAGCGAATTTTCAGACAGATAGATAATTTATTAGTTTATATTTTAAAAGACTAAGTAGATCTTACTATAATAATGTTCAGCTTCTGCACCTTAGGTAATTTGTGTGAATTAGTTTTCTTCTGGAGGAATATCATTCTTCCTGTTAGAGGTGTATCCAGTTTCAAATTTTGATACATCATGATTTATTTAAGAACAGATGCTCAAGACACTGAACTGGGATGGACCACACAGTCACATTCTGTTTTGATGAAACAGGCTTTTGGAACATCAGTTCCTAGGCAATCTCTTAGTACTGGACTTAACTTTAGGCGAAGGATTTCTAAATGGGGACCTTGGAGGCTGTGAGTAATGCTTGTATAAAACACTAAACAGCGAATCGTATGTTAGTTTCAACTGGACACTTCCAAGAGCTGCATAATAGCCCAAGAGAAATCTTAAGAATGGTCTATTAGAAATTTGGGGAAGTTTTTGCATTATTTGAGTCTTAATAGAGGGAAAAAAACCTAATTAAAAAATACTCTACTTCCAAACTGACCCTGAAGTTCAGATCCTTACCAGTAAAATTTAATTTTGATTATTTTTTTTTATTTAAAGATCTTGGACACATTTGTAATGAGAAACTTGAAGATCTCATTCAATCATTTGCTGAACATACTCAAAAGAAAGAAATGGACAACAGAGAAGATGACTGTAATGAAGATTTGCTTGAGGATATTGATAATGATTACAAAATAGAAGAGCATGAATTACACAGTGAATGTGAAATACATCAGTTGGAGGCAGATGTTGTAGAAGATGAAGAAATGATAAGCAAAGATGTCATTGAATCAGAAGAGATGGGACTGAGGAGACGCAATAGATATGAATGGAATCTGCATATGTAAAACTTCCCAAAGCTTATGAATTCTTTTTATAATGTTGTATGCACTTTAAACTGAAGTGAAGTTATGTGCACTGCTGTATGCTTTAAAAAAAGGGGTGAAATACTGCCTTTGCTTGTATCTATGACAATTCTGTAACTTCAGTGGCAGCAGGATTTTACTCAGGACGTTTACATATTTTTTCTATTTATTTTTTTTCCCTTTAAAAATATTTCTGTACTCTGTATATAATGCACTGTAATTATATCTGATGCTTCACTAAAATCTGAGACTATAAAGAATAGAAGTTTCCTAAATGTTTTGTAACTAGGAAGCATTATGCCACTTGAATTGTGACTTTCTTGAGTTCATTAAAGAGCATGCACTGATCAATTCAGCTCTTTGTGGAAAAATTTTCTCTGTGAGTGCAAAAAGCAGTATGGGTTAAATCTTTGATACTCATTCATAGTTAAGTTTCTTTATTTGGAGAGAGAAATTTAGCTGTGGTCATTATATGAAAATAATGATGTCTGAATTTGCAGTCTCCTGAGTAATGATCTTTAGTTTTTTATGTCAACTTAATCCCTAATGTATTACACTGGATCACTTAATTTCTTCCTCACTTGTCACTGGTTAAACTCAGCAGCTGTCTAATAACTGATTGATATCCATTAGTAACTGTCTCTCTGTTTCACATTTATTTTAATATAATGGAATCTGACCTTTTGATTCATGTTAATACCCTTTTTTCTTTCATCAGAATTAACAGACGTGTTGCTGTGTACTCATTCAAGAACTGTGGGGCATGGGATCTCTTTTCAATGCATTATGCCAACTTGATAGTGGCCTTTTTAGGTCAGTATTAGGAAGAGCATTTATTTTCCTTTGCCAGAATAATTTTTGTCCACACTTTCATTGCTTACTCATTTTTTTGTTCACTTAATGCACACACCTATGGTACTGCCAGCCTTTAATGACAGGGATTGCCTTAGAGGTAGGTCTGACAGTACAGCACAGTTACATTTTCTGTTTTATAATTGCATAGCTTTTAAGTAGGCCAGTTGTGATGCCTGAACTCTTCTGGCATCATCCTTATTCTTACAGGAAAATAGCATATGAATTTGTTTTTATAGAGGAAATGCACTGTACTTAAAAGGACTAAATTTATTATCGTGTCACTCACTGAAATGGAAAGAATTGTTCATTCTGGTGTAGAAACATGGTATGTGTTTGCTTCTAAAACTGGATCACACAGGCTTGGAAGTAGCAGCATCCAGAAATACATCCTTAGCATCAGTGTGTTAGTAGTTTTGCATTAACTGAGATTTTGCCTAACTTTGGAAAACCGACTACAGAGCCAGGGTTTCTCAAGAGGTGGCAGATTTTTTCCCCCAAGACAGAACGGGTGAATCAAACTGGTGCTTGGATGCAACTTGATTATAAAAAATATCTGATGTTGCTCTGGTCATTCAGGACAACTGAAACTTTGAAAAAAAATCCGTTTCATTGAGGTTTTTCTTTGAAATACCTAATAAATTAAAGTGAACTAATGTGAACAAAGCCATTGATCTGAGGGAACGATGGCACGGGAGCTTCTTCCAGGCACTGCTGCCGGTGTCCTTTGCCGCGGCGTTTCCCCGCCTGGAGCAGGGTTTGAATTACCACTGCCTTTCACCTCCGCGACTCTTCGGGTGCAGCTGACACTTGAGACCTTTGTCCGAAAGGCTCTGAGCTACCTCGGGGTGGTGGCTGTCTTTCTGACCCGGGCTACAGACACGCGCCGTGCGCGCTCTCTCGCCGCCGTTTCGAGGTCTGCGATCGCGGCTGCCGGGGGCAGAACCCGTGTGATGTGAGAGCGCCCTATCCTGGCGGCGGGGCGGGGCAGACCGAGTCCCGGGCAAGGTATTTCCGCAGGAGCAACCGGGAATTGCGCTCCCCCTCTCCGCTGAGGCACATCTTGCGCAGCTCTGGTGCGAGGCCTGGCTCGAATGGGCCCCTCCGGCTGCTGTAGCGGCCATCCCCGGCGCGGCGGGGCGGGCACCGTGGAGACGATGCGGGGCTGCGGGACGCCAGCCGTGCGCCCTGGGACCGCTCCGGTGAGACACGGCCCCTGCCCGCCGGGGTCCCGCGCTCCTCTTGGGAAAATGCATCATTTCCGTGGAGCTGCTGAGCTCACCATGTTTATTCCGCCTTTTACAGCAGTGCTGTTTGATAAAAGTAATCCCCGCGAGTGAGCCGTTACGTACAACGCTGTCCCGCTCTGCGCCCTCCGGCGGGAGGGTGCTCCGTTCCGGGAGCGTCCCCGGGCCGTGCGCGGGCTCTCCGTGCCCCGGGAAAGGGAGGGAGGGCTGTGCTGCCGCCCGGCGCCCTATGCCCGTCTGCGAGCGGGCTCCTGCTCCGGCTCGGGAAAGGGAAGGGTGCTGGGGAGCGGCAGCTGCTCCGGCCGTCAGCCTTCCGTTCGAGAACGGAGTGTCTGATTGATGGGAACTGCATGGTGGGCTTTTGGTTCAGAACTGGCTGCGTGGAAGCAGAAGCCAGCAGAGCAGGAATGCTTGGTGGAATGTCATCCTGGAGCTCTCGGAGCTTGGTAGTGTGCCGGGACTGCCCTTTCATCTTCCTGAAATGTTCCCAGGCCATTGAGCGAGGGAGAGCCAGGCAGCAGTTTAAGTGGAGAGTACAAAAGGTTTGATGTTGCCAAGGGGTAACAAATTAGTAATACTGGAATGAGAAGGTATCGATGCGTATAAGGGAAGGAGAGAGTTAAGCTTGAGGCAAAACCATAAATTTGAACAGGAATCTGGTTAAGCATTAGTAATAAAAGACTGAAATTAAGAGGTGGTAAAAAAGAGAAACCAACAGCATTTCACAGCTTGCTGAAGACAATACCAAAATTCTTTCTAATGTAGTAACAGTTTTTTCCCCCAGAAGTACTCAGATAAAAATTAACTTGTTTTTTTCAATAGTATTTTCTGTTTTCGTTTTTTTTTCTGAAAGCTGTCATTGAATTTGTATGAATTTGGAAGTTAAAGGAGTTGCTGCATCCCTCAAAGGAAGGCTGAGTTGTCATTGAAGGGGAAGAAATGTCAGGTACTCAGTGGAAGGCTTGTGATTGTTTTTCTTCCTTACTTTGACATTTTAAAATATTTTAATCATACTTCAGAAGGTTCTTAGTTTGAGGTTAAATTCTATTCTATAGAGAAGACACCATTTAAAGGAATTATTTTTGTTGGAAAGGGATAGTTAAGTATGACAGCTTCTCAAATGAAGGTGAGAAATTCCAATATAAACAGATAGAATAACTGCTACTCTGAGTACTTAATTGGAATGTGGGTAATTTAAGAATGAACTAGTACTTGCAGTTAAGAGCAACAGAGGCTTGAACATGTACTGTGTGCTGTGTCAGGCTGCTGGTGAAACTGGCAACTGTATGTCTGTGTTGTTGTTTTGCAAGACATCAATAAAGTAAAGCAGACCCCAAAATAGAATTTGAAAAGGCATGATTTTAGATCGACATGAAAAATTAATCTCAGTGCTCTGTGTTCAGTATGAAGGGAAATTATGTTTTCCAGGTGTTCCTAATAGTCTGTGCTTTGGGATAGGGTGGGTGTGCAACCCTCACAGGTTCACTGTAGTAGAAACTTTAGGGCTAGCTTTTGATAGTCCCTATGATCTTGGATTCTGAGGACCATTTTCCTTCCTGCTAAGGTAAATATTAATACTGTTAGTAACAGTTGATTTTTCTTGCAGATACTGTGTGCTTTATGTCCATGAACTAAAGTTAATTGATAATCCTCCCTCAGCCCCCAAACACCCATTTTACTTCCTTATTTGTTGCGTGAGCCCATAAGGAATTCTTGGAGTTTGACTGCTAAGTTTCTTTTCAGGTCCTCTTTTCAGTTTGATTTGGAATGAAAAAAGACCTTTTGTGAATGATAACACATCAATGTTATAATGTTACTGGCAATGTTTTAACCAGGTTTTTGAAAATTAAATACCTGCGGACAACAAAAACATTTGGGCTTTTAGTGTAGGCTGTAAAAGAAAAGAAATGTCACTTTTTCCTCTAATCTCTCATCCCCTGTGCAGCTGAGTTTCCAAATTTAGACTCTCTAGTCTATGATTTTTGTAGTTTGCAAAATAAATCTTAAGGCGATGCTTTGGCTCGAGTCTTTTTTCTTGCTGTGTTCCTGCTCAGTTGAGTTTGGAGGTCTGTGTGTTATGCAGCCTTGCAAAATAAATAAACTGAACTGCCTACTAATCATCACAGCTGCTATAGTAAAGCTGAGATGAAACAGGTACACCGAATATCAGGGGTTCTTTGGGGTCTGAACTAGCTCCTTGTGAGCCAGCTGGCTGTCAGTCTTGTGGTTTTGGTTTAAGGGTTGGTTCCCAACCAACAAGGACAATGTGACCTAAAGCCTTGTAAGCAGTGACGGAACAAAGCCTCAGGAACACGGATTATTTTTAATGTATTATTAATAGCTGATGTGGATGCTGTCTAGATTCTTAATGGCTGGAAATCTTTCTGTCATGATGAATATTCAGTCTTCTAGTCTCATGATGTGTAAGAATTAGCTTACAATTAGAAGGTTTTGGGTTTTTCCACTTGTTAGTAGTGTCTTAGTCAAGTATGTAGAACAGACACTTTGAGCCTCTAATTTTAAATATTTCAGTAGAAATTGAAAGGGAAACTATATACTTAAATCTTGATTCCCTAGGTATGTAATAATGTGCCATTCTTTTAGGGCTGGAGGCCAAATAGACAGGCTACACACAGTCTTCGCCCACCACAGTAAGTCTTCTTCTATTTCTGATCAGCTTGTTTAATTGTGTGTATTATTAACACAATGCATTTGCATTTGTAGGGACGTGCAACTTAGTGTTCCATGAAATTTACAATCATAGGTTTTTGTTTCCTATGGTTTATATTTGGAGTAGAATATTTGATGCATTATTTACTTTGGAATTAAGTTGATTTATGTTTGGCTAAGTGGAGGTGTAATTACAGAATGGGTAAAGATGGAGAAAACCACACTGGGTGTAACCCATTGGTTCATCTCTAGGGTCATCCCATAGCACATTGCTCCGGATTGCATCCAGATGGTTCTTGAGTATTTCTGGTGAGGGAGACGCCACAACTTCTCTGGACATCCTCTTCCAGTGCTCAGTCATCTGCAGCAAAGAAGGGTTTTTTTGGGTGGAACTTCCTGTACATCAGTTTCTGCCCATTGCTTCTTGTCCTGTTGCTGGGCACCACCAAGAAGAACCTGGCACCATCCTCTTCAGGGTGTCACTCAGAGCTTACATATCTATTCATTGTTTTTCTTGAATATTTTTAATGTGTCTGCAAAAGGAGAAAAATGGTATTTTAACTATTGACCGCTTTTTACAAGTATTACAGTAAAAAACCAGAGAAACTGTTGTGAGGATTTTTACAAGTGTCTTAGTTTGGAAGACAGGTATCGAAGGGGGCTCTCAGACAAAAATATGAGGATATGGATAACAGTTCTTTACTTGTGTTTAGCAAGGTAAAACAGAACAACAATAACTATGATATGAACAACAGATAGAACCAGGGAAACAGTCACAGCGTTTCTCTGCCGCTGGCACCCTCTCCCCGTTGGTGCAGTTCCCGACACAGGCAGCTGTGGTGCAGAGTCTCGGGGCGTTGGAGATGGATCAGAAGCTCCCCGGCGGTGGCTGGAGCTGCAGCACGAGTCCCGGCAGGACAGGGGGTGCAGAGTTCCGGGGTGCTGGAGAAACACTCGGAGCAGGAGCGAAGAAAAAAACAGCGAAGGGGAGAGAGAGAGCAGGACTTCGCCGTGGCCCGGCTCCCGGCCAGACAGTCCCGCGCTTCCCTCCCGGATTTCCGGGACACCCCCGAAAAAAGACCCCCTCCCCCCACCTCAGCCACTTCTTTTGTCTTTATTAACTACTCTTAAGTACTCAGACATTAGTTACCTGGCAACTTATGGGAAAAAAGAAAAAAAAATTCTACAAGTGAACCCAAACCCCAACAACAAGCAATGGAAAATTTTGTTTGTGCTTTTAAAATTTAAAACCTTATCGCGACTTCGGCACATAAGGAATATCTACTATAATAGCTACTCTTCCAAGGACTGTGATTGATAGTTTAGCCAGTTTTGTTTACTGAAATGCCTTAAAGCTAATGCATGTAATTATTTAAAAGTGTGTGTGACTATGACCTTTGATTCTTCCAACCAAAGTAAAAAAAATTCCAATTTCTATGTACTGTCTGTCATTATCTAATAAAAAAAGGACTGTAAAATAAGGAAGTCTCTTATTCCAAGAAACTATAAAAGAGTTGCTTGGAAATATTGGTGGTAAAATACAAAAAGTAGGTATTCATGGTGCTCTGCAATATACCTGGAGTAAAGGCAGAAGGCACAGAGATGCTTTGATGAATTGGAGATGTTTTCCTTTCTTTAAGCAGAACAAAATGCTGAGGTATGGTTGTCTTCTACTGTGTTAATCTCTTATGGAAAGTTCAGAAGATTTGCATCCTAAGTAGCGATTGCTTCCCTATTGCCTCTCTGCTGACTGATTATAGAGGACTGTTGACATGGATGTGCTGTGGAAGACAAGAGTAAGGTATCCCTGGTTTATGATCATGTTGCAGTAGCTCCTGTTGGGGAGTGAAGAGAAGCCAGGGTGAGAGTAAAGAAGGGTCCTTTTCAGCTGCCAGGTACTTTGCTGCTGGGGAGGAGAAGCTCAGTGACCGCTTGCTGAGCTGAAGCAAGAGGGGCTATAAAGATTTGCTGAGCAGGCCATATCTAGTTGCAGGTAAATTTTTGTGAAGGACCTAATAATAACTAATAGGCAGTGCTTTTTTGTAGTTAAAAAATAAGGGAATGTATTGCTGTTAAAATAGTTTTAACTCCCTGCCGGGTGCCATGCCTAGATCTAGGGAGGCTGGGAGATGAAGAGGTAGTTGTAAATTAATTTTTTATCAAAATTAATTAATTTGAAGAGGTAGTTGTAAATTAATTTTTTTCTCAAGAAGTTTTTGTAATTCACATTTTACAGGAATTTATGAAGGTATTACTCGGAATATAAAACAATTATGATTATTTGTGCTTTTTTCCCTGTGATTCTAGGATGGGGACTCTTGCATACCGTACACTGGAAGTTCTTCTCATAGGTGCCAACTAAATTCATCTTCAGAGTGGAGAACGTCATTGTGAACTCCATATGCACAGCATCAACATGTCAGTCTGTCACTACAAATATCTTTATAATATACCCCTTTAGCAGTAATTTAGAAAAGCATACATAATTTTTTTATGTAAGTTTTTTTTTTTCTTTTGGTTTAGCTCATACCTCCAAGTGCTGTTTGTTTAAAATATTTTTAGCAAAGTCCTTTTACTGAGATTCTTTAGAATATTTAGAAAAAAATGATTTTAATATATAGTTTAGCTCTTTGTTGATTGATGCACTTACCCTTTTGTTCTACTTATTTTTTTAAGAGATATATTAATAGTAGTAATAAAGATTAGTAGTAGTAAGTGTATGATTGAAGACAAAATCTGTGTTTACAAACACTAAGTGTTATTTCTATGGAACAGTAGTTACTTCTGGGGAAAAGAACTTTTAGAGTTACTTGCAGCCATTTCATATTTTTTTTCTTTGGGCTGTTGTTTTTAAAACAGAACTATGACAGAAACTTTGGAATATGTCTAATTTGTTGACACTCTTTTTATTGTTAAAATTTCCTTGTCATGTTAGCTTTTTTTGCCCCGGATAAGAAACTTAAACACCAGTAGTGTTAGGTGCTTTTTAAGGAAAATAAGTAGCCCAGATGCTAATAATCTGGTTTACAGTACAGTGCAACATTGTTCAGGATAAATATCCAGTATAAAAGTTTAAGAGTTAATTTATTTACTCAGCTATTACACTTCCCTGAATAAAGGAAAAAAGTTCTTTTGAACTCTTATATCTGAATTATGTATGAACAAAATAAATGTGACTATTTTTTATTGATCATGATACATCTTATTTCCTGTTTTCCTTTAAGCAGGTGTCTGGAAAATTGTTTCAGAACAAAATGGAGGCAAAGAAGTTGACAAAATACAGACTGACAAAAAGTCTTATCAGTTCAGTACTATAGTATATGGTCTGAATATGTAATATATTTTAATATCTTTTATGTGACAGAAACTAGTTTATTGGAGAAACTATTAAAACATGCACTGATTTAAAGTCCATTATTTCAAAAATATTTAACTTATATAAATCTAAGACATATCCAAATGAGTGTTTAAAAAAAAAAAAAAACAGGATTGTAACTAGAAGGAAAACTAATTCTAAATTAATTTGTACAGAATCTGTGCTCCTTGAAACAAATAATGTAGTAACTTGAAGGGCAAAACACCAGATTGGCTAGAGTTCAAGGTCAATCTGCCAAGATCACTATTTTGTATGTTTCCCTATATAACCAAAAGGTTTCTCTACTTGAAAAACAATTTAATTGAAGTAAAAACTGAAATGGCAAGTGTTTTTTTTTGGTCTTTTAAAAAAAAATGCACTAAGAATGTACTAGTTTTTAGACTATGTGCCCAACATAGGTATTTATACATATCTCAAGATGTAACTGTAAACGTGTAACTACGGATAGCTTGTTTTCCTTTCTATTGCCTTGTAAATGTGCAGTGCTAACATGCTTCAGTTGCTGACCTTTTTGAGTGTGGATCTTTATGATTACACTGTTTGCTTTACCTTTTTTTTGAACAAAGTTTGTATGTATCACTGTCAAGCTGCAGGAGTGTTAATGGGAGGTCGGTGTGGCTTTGTTTCTCAGGGCCTTTCTCTATTTATTTTCTGCTTTCTTTTCTGTCTTGCTGCTTCCTTTCTACCTTCATTATGTCTTAAATACTGAGTGCTCAATGAATTGGAATGTATTTTCTGTTTACTTACCCTTTGTCTCTGTCTCACGTTTTCCCTCTCCCTTTTTTTCCTGACTTGCTCCCCATCTTTTTTTGGGAGGAGAAGATTTTCAATTTGTTTTGAAATATTTTAATGCATTCCTCTGAGTGGCCTTTATTTCTGCGTTTCTTGCTTCTGGGACTCTGACCAAGCTTTCCTTGAGCTAGGTAGATTCCAGCTTCTTCAGTAACTGTGTAAGAAAATCCTCCTAAAATAGGTCACTTTTGGAAGAAAAATTTAAATACTCTTATAATTCAGGAGTTAACCAGGGAAAGGATGTGAACCCTTTTTTGAAGGAGAAAGTTGGCTCTTCAAAAATATTAATTTTTTTTTGTTTGTTTTGAGAAATGGTTTTCTAGAGCAGGAGTGTAACACTTATTGCAAGATGAGTTGCAAGCATTAGCAGAGATGCTAGAGAAGGCCACCTTACTTTTGTTAGCACTGAAGGAATATAACTTAAATATTGAAGGTGTTAGTTACTCAGGGAGACAGAAGAGAATGGGATCTGGGACTTGTGTCATTGTTGCCCTTTCTACTGATCCCAGTCTCTGTTGTGCAGAGCCCTGGGTGTAAGGTTAGAGAGGTACTTAGCTGTGCAGCTGATGTTGTTCTAAGGAACAGTGTCCCAGTTCTCATCTGCCATACAAGAGTATTAGAACTTCTGAGCAAAAAATGTCCAGCCATCTATTTTCAGCCATCCAAAAATCAAATGTCAGAATTTCCATTTTAGTGATGCTATAAGGCAGAACCACTGAATCTCACTTCTTTCTTTTGGTGTAAAACCATTTGAGTCTGTATTTTTTTAGATTTAAAAATGATAGAATTTGAAGAACTCAGTGAAAATTAAGCCTGAATTAAGTCCTGTTTGCATTTTTTTTTCTTAATTTGAAACATCCTGTCTAGAAGTTTCAGATGTTATGCTGGATAGGAACTCAAAAAAATGCTGTTCTTATTCAATAGGCCAGCCAGAGGCTTTTATATTGATAACTCATTGCTTTATCATTCTGTTTTGGTGCAGAAGACAAGACCAGAAAATCTGCCATCCCCGCAAACAGATCTAAACCAAAACATGGTCAGTATGAAGCAGGTACAGAGGAAGAACATAAGCAGCATCCTAAGAGAATTGCAGAAAAGAGGAAAGACCATCTCCATTGTCAAGACGCTTCAGTAAAGGTAGCTGGTAAAGTAGAAATTCTGTTTTTAAATAGCAAATGTACATCACTATTTAATTGCACTGCTTGGAAAGGTTTGCACATATATGTAATGAATTCCATATTTTTATTGTAAAGAAATAAAAACGTGATATAAGCATCTAATATTGAGGAGGAAATAACTGTAGAAAGTTGTTTCAGTTGTTGTAGAGCAAGAAACTGAAGTGCTCTGAGAATTTATGTATGGTTGTGTTATCTGGTAAGGAAAGTAACATTGGCCTTCCTAGTGCACCTCTAGCCTGAGCCTGAAGATTAGCATGATTGATAAGGAAGAACTTACAGCCTATAAGAAGAGGAGACGGCAAGAAAATCTTGGTAAAGTGTTATTTCCAAAACCAGAAATTCATTCAATCTTTTTTATTTTTAAAATCCATTATTTTTATATTCCATTAATTTAAATAATAAAATTATTTTAATTACTATTCTGTAAATTGGGACTGTATATAAGACTTAAAAAAGGAGAAATGAAAGATTTAATCAGTTCCTTAGAGAATTATTAACACTGAAAATGCAAAACAATATGGGGTTAAAATAATGAAAGATCTGTACTTTTTGCTTTGGTGTTCTATGAGATTCAGTACAATTGGACTGCAAGCTGTACTAATTCTGCCAGATTTCTTCTGTGTTTTTAAATTAAGGTGCAAAGAAGGGAAGTTCAGTGTAGAGAAACTGGAAAACAAGGGTGAAAAACCCCAGCTTTCATCTTGTTAGGAGAGTGGTTGAGTAGAGAAAGATGCATCATTGTAGGTGTAGGGAAGCAGGAAACCTAAGTAAGCAACGGCTGTGAGGACTGGTTTAATTCTAGAGTCTGCTCAAGGTAGATGACTATTTAAGAATCTTAATGGATAGTTAAGTATACAAATGTTGATGGAACATATTGTGCTCATTGCTTTTCAGAGAAAAGATTTGTGATGAATAACAATGAGTTTACTGAATTTACTTTCTTAACATTCAGTAGAGTTAAAAGGGAAGGTTTTTCAAAAGAAATATTGTTTCACATATTGTAGATAGCTTTAAAAGTGCTTTCTCTTCATATTCATGCTTCTAGTGATCAGATAAAGGAGAACCTGAAAAAATCTGTTAATAAACATTCTGTGACTAAGAAGCAAATGAAGAAAAAATGTTGAGGTGTTTTGTGGTTTAGTTTTATGTTTGGTGGCAGATAAGATTTTCTGTTCTGGAGATTTATTATAGTGGTTTTTTTGTTTTTTTTTTTTTTTTTTTTGGGTTTTTTTGTTTTTTTTTTTTTTTTCTAATGATTCCTCTTTAATGTACTGGTCTGACACTCATATCATCTGTTTTTCAAGGAGTGTCTCCTTTAGATGCACTACTGCAAGCTCATCAAAAGGGTATTTACAGGAGCAGGCAGGTTAATCTGAAAATGAAGAAATAGATGGCAAATATATACTAGGAAAGAAAAAGCAGGATGGGGTTTTTCTGGTAATTTTGGTTTCCAGAAAGATACTTGCTAAACACTAGAAGCATATGTGTTAATTCTTTTCACAGATTTTAATATAATGTCTATCAGTACAATTTTTGGTGTTAGATATTGTCACTACCTGATTAGATGAATAAATCAAAAGATGTCTATACACTTGTTTTGGTTGATTAGTGGAATTTGTAACAACTTAGGTTTTCTGGAAAGAAGGTGCTCGTGGAGGAGATTGCTAACAAAACCTACTCTTTTGATTTCTTTCCTATGCTACCTCCTTCCTAAGTTCTGTAAAAACTTCCTGTATTTTTTTTTTTTTTTTTTTTTTTCATATTGTCCATGTAGGAAATATTTCTGTAATACCCTGGGACTGGATTGGAACCAGTAGCATGGGTTGGCTTTTCCCTTTCTAGGCTTCTTCAATGGCCACAAAGCAGTATCTCTACAATGAGCTTTGAGCATTAAACCTAACAGCAAATCCTCTTCTTCCACTTGGCTGTTCCTGATGAGAACAGAAAAAATATGAGTTCTTGTCTTCTCCTCAGAGATACTGAAGTCTACTTTCTCTGACTTGCTGCTGTTTTTGGACAAAGCTTGTAGGAATGCAGTATTTTTGAGATTTTTTCAATTTATTATTTATTTCAGAATGAATGAAAACTGGTAAGTATTCAAAAGATACAAATCTTGCTCTCTAGTCTTTCCTTTTAAGTTCAGTTTCTGTAGAAATCTAGGCTCAAAAAAATTCTCTTTTAGGTAGCATGAAGTGGAAGAAGTAGACACTTTAAAACATAAAGAAGAAAGAGTAGTACTTTTAAATAAATTGTTGAGGAAAACATGTGGGTTTTTAGTTTTTAAAATTATAAATCATTAAATTCAAGTTACAAAAAGAATGTATTTTTGTGAAGGGTATGCAGCTTGAAGATGGACATGATGATTTTGCAGCTCTTGATAAGAAAGCTCTCCTGCAACAATGCTATACAAACAAGTCTTTGAATATGCAGCACAACATAAGGAAATCAGAAGCTGTAAGTATTTTGACTGGTGTTATGCTGCTAACCATTACCTAGATGTGGAGAACGGTTTTGCAGATATTCAACAGAAGTTATGCCTTTGGGGATTTGGGTCTAGTATGGAATTGCACCCATTGAAATCATGTGAGTTTAAGCATTTCTTTCAGTGGGAGCTGAACTGAGCAATCCAGTGAGCATATTTAAAATCTTATCTGCAGAGCTTGTATTTTATGCAGTAATCTATATAAATGAGAACACAAATTATGAGTAATACATACAGATACATTCTTACAACTAAGAACAAGTGAAGTAGTTGAGTGAACCTAAACAAAATGTTACATCCAGTGTCAGAAGCTGGACTTTGATGATCCCTGTGGGTCTCTTCCAGCACAGGATATTCTATCATTCTATGGTTTCTTCTGATCTGTAGCTTTTAGCTGAGCCTGTATTCAGTGGTCCATGGACTCCATAATTCCGTCAGTTAGTATTAGATTGAGTCAGCAACAACTTTGTCTGTGTCTTCAAGCTCTAAGGATGGATCTTCTACAGCGTGTCTAGGCAACATCTTCATGTGACATGCTATTCTCTGTGGGAAGAAGTTCTTCCTTTTGTCCACACCAATGGTCCCAAGGCTCAGTGTGTAACCTTTACCTCCTGTTACAATGTTGGCTTCTGTCAAAAAAGTTTAGTTCTCTTTTCTTTGTAACTTCTCTTCAGAATGCCTCACAGCTGCTGGTTCTGCAAACTAAACAAATACAAGATCCATTAGCCTCTCCTTTCAATTGTTTTATTCTGATCTTTTGTCAGATCCTTTCTGAGAGAAGGAGGGAGCCTTGCAATCTGGAAACTAGCATGGACTCACTAGCATGCAGAGAGGGGAATTAAAACTTTCCTTACATGGATGTACCCAATATGCTTTTTTAATTTCTTACATAGACGTTAATTTTACATTAATTTTACTCTTTTTCGGACTGAACAATAGGAGTCTTGCCCAATGGAGGCCAGGCCTTGAATTTAGGAACATTTACAGTGATGAAGAACATTGATTTGATATTGAATGATTAAGTATTTGCATATGCAGAGTTTTGAAGATATTGCTAGAAAGGGTTATACATTCTAACTTTTCCATGGAATATTAAGCCATGAGAAATTTTATGATTTTTTAAAGTAAATAGTAATTTTAATTCATTTTATTTGCTTATCACTATTCACTGAATTTTGCATCATTGCAAGAATTTATTCGATTTCTATATTGTTGAATATAGAAGTTGAAGTGAATGCAGATGTTGCTCTATTGAGGTCACTGTTAATATTCATGATAAGAAAATTTTTTGAGAAAGTACTTAAGCTTTTATTTTTAGAATAAATTAAAAAATCTATACTATCGGTTAAAGATAATGGAAAAAAGTCTTGAAGTATCCCTAGAGTAACTACTTAATGCTAAAGCAAGTACTGTGAAAGCCCTGAGAAAGGGAGCAGTGCAGAACCACAAAAGAGAAGATACTCTCTAGCTGCCATGCTTTCAAATAAATCCAGCAGGTGTCTGAGCAAGGTGTTACTGAGACCTTCATAAGCCCTTTTGTTATTCTTCAGCAGCCATGGTCAGCACAGGCTGACCCTTTCTTTTGAGGACCATCTCAGGCTCTCCTAGGTCTAGCTTCTTATAGTGGTAGAATACTGGAAAAAACAGGCAGTAGTACCTGCGTGTGTGCTAATTTCATTTTGGGTATGTTGCCTCAATTATTGTCATTTCATTTTAAGGTACTTGAAAATTTTGCTTAAGAATGCAGTGTTAACATGTCCTTTTCCTCTAATCATTACCAAAAAGTCAAATGTTGAAGTAGAACTTCTCTTGATTTTTCTGTAATTTGGGATGAAAGTTCACTAGTGGGCTTCTGCAGGGCTCCATCTTAGGCCCTGTGCTCTTCAATATCTTCATAAATAATTGGACACAGGACTGGAAAGGATACCGAGCAACTTCAGAGATGATACAAAAGCTGTAAAGAGCTGTTGTCTCCCTTGAAGGCAGGAGGGCCCTTCAGGGAGACCTCGACAAATCAGAGGGCTGGGCAATCACCAACCACATGAAGCTCAACAAGGGGAAGCGCTGGATTCTGCACCTGGGACAGGACAGCCCTGGATGTACGGTCAGACTGGGGAATGAGATGCTGGAGAGCAGCCCTGCAGGAAGGGACCTGGGGGTCTCTGGAAAATTGAAGATGAGTTCAGCAGTGCCCTGGCAGCCAGGAGGGGACAACCCTGTCCTGGGGTGCCTCCTCCAGCCAGGCAAGGGAGGGGATTATCCTGCTCTGCTCTGGGCTGGGCAGCCTCACCTCAAGTGCTGGGGCAGTTTTGGGTGCCACAGTATAAAAAAGACATGAAGCCATTAGAGAGTGTCCAAAGGAGGGCAACAAAGAGGTGAAGGGTCTTGAGGGGAAGCCATATGAGGAGCAGATGATGTCATTTGGTCTGTTCAGCTTGGAGGAGACCAAGGGGAGACCTCAGTGTGGTCTTTAACATCCTCATGAGGGGAAGAGGAGTGGCAGGTACCAATCACTTCACTCTTGTGACCAGAGACAGGACCAGAGGGAATAGCCTCCACTTGTGTCAGGGGAGGTTTGGGTTAGGTATTAGGAAAAGGTTTTTCACCCAGAGGTTGGTTGGGCATTGGAACAGGCTCCCAGGGAAGCATTCACAGCGCCAAACCTGACAGTTCAAGAAGTGTTTGGACAATGCTCTTGGGCACATGGGGTGACTCGGGGATGGGTGGTCCTGTGCAGTGCCAGGAGTTGGACTCGATGTTCTTCCTAGGTCCCTTCCAGTTCAGTTTGTACCGTGATTTTGTGATTCATAGTCCTTTGCCAATAGAAGTCATATGTAACCTCTGAAGAAGGAACAACAGTTTTTACTTTTTTTTCCAGAGAGAACTGCTCCAAGTTCAGTGTTTGCCTCTGCCCTCTGCATTTTTGTAATTTCAAAGCAGAGCTTTTGTCTAAGAGCAGGATGGAAGATGTTTCATGAAAGATTACATTCAGTGACCTAATATTCAACCGAAATTTAAGGTGCAAGGTTTTGTTTGTTTGTTTGTTTGTTTATTTAAATCAGATCCTTTTCAGCATTGCTACCTGGTGTAGATCTATAAGCCAGGGTCCATGAAGTATGTTATAACAAATACTGCTCTGTACTATCGCTGTGTCCTCCTTTACATCGTTCTTTTTAATACATCTGTTGCAACAGTTAATGGGTAAAGAATCATTAACTCAGAATGAAGCACCCTGTAGTTCTGATAGGTGCAAAAATGAAACGTGAAAGCAAACTAAATAGCCTCCTATCTCTTGTAATTCCAAAATCTTCTAAGACTTAAAATTAGTTTGGAATAACCAACAGCTGGTCTGGTCTTGCATTAGTTATTTGGGTTTGTTTGATTTGGCTTCTTTTTTTTTGACTAGTGCTAGTCAGTATTTATCTGAAGATTGTGAATTCTACCTATAACATCTCTGTGGAATTGGGAATTATCTCTTATAGGTACTTGGGAAATTTTCAGTTCTTTATCCACGCAAAGGCTAGATCTCTCTAGAATTTGCTTTCCACACAAGATGAATTAGAAAAATACCTTAATTCTTTAGTTTCAGAATATCTAAAAATATGTAAGGCTGCATAAACTCCTTCAATAACAATAATCTCTTTTTTCTCATCTATAAAATTAATTTTTTTAATAAAAGGCAAATTTAAATACAGTAAAAAAGTTCAGAAATGTGGAAGACAAAGAGGGGTGCTGAGGCCTGGTTATTGCTGGTGGCTTCTATACTATCCTGGCCCATCATCTTTTGCTTTGGTTTCTCTCTGTGTAACAGGTTATGATCAATGCCTGCACACTTTACAGTGAATGGTACAAGGTTATGGTTCAGTGTTACTCTAATAAAAATAATAAGAAGATCATGTTAAATCTGCTTTCCCCTTTAGGATGATATTTCCTGAAAGGTTTTTCAGATTTTTCAGACTTTTCAGGTCTCAGCAGAAAATTATTGTGGCATGCAGGAAAGAAAAATCTTGCAACTGAGACTAAGTCCTAAAAGAATTTTTTTGACTAAATATTGCTGGAGGTAAAGTTTTCTTCTCTTAGTTGGAATCTGTGTCACCCATGAAATCTGGAATAATGTGAGTCTCCTCAGGCTCTATTGTACTTACAGAATGCATTGGAAACAATACAGAAATAAGGGTTTAGTCTGTCAACTTAAATACTAGAATTCTCATATTTATTGCAACTAATATGCATAGACAAATTGAGTGTGTAGCAGAGAATATTATATGTCTATTTTTTATGCAAATAAAATTCTATTAAAATGCAAAAAAATATTAATTGTGGCATGGGTAAGTTTGTGACCTCTGAATGCTGTCTTAAAGGGTAACTTATTTGAAGTGCCTGCTACTATATATTTCATTTGTACTCAGCCAGTTTTTCATTGCAGGAAGATGTTGCTGCAGAGAGGAGAAAACAGGCTGTTGTAGAACAGGTTATGGTGGATCAGTTATGTAGGTAAATGAATTTATAATGTAAAATTTTAATTTTCTCTACAGAAGAATTTAGATCCGTTAGTGTTTGGCTTTTCATGCTTAAGAGGTGTTTTGGTCATCTTGTTCCAAATCTTATGAAGTCTTATGTAGTAGCATTATTTGCAAAAATTATTTAAGTGAAAAGTCTTTTTAATGCAACTTAAAATATCAGTTTAAAGTGCCATGTGTATGTAATTTTTTTCTGGAAATAATTTTTAATTTTATACTTGAACTTATTTTAAGGTCCTTATAATAGCACTAGCTCTCAAAAATAACCCTCGTGCACCTCAAGAAAATATATGGATGTCTGATGTTATAAATTACATGTCCCCAGTATTTATCATTCTTTCTAAAAATCTCAGCTTTATGAATATTTATTTATCCTTTATTAATACTGACACGGTGCATTTCAGGCATAAAGGAGTCTTATACCAGTGCTGGGCATGTAGGAAAAAGAGGCACTATTATAAATTGAGTTGATCCAGGTTGTACAGTAAGATCTCCTACCTTCGTTGCTATCCCTTGAGCTTCAAGAATGCATTGCTTCTGTGCAGAAAGATCCCTCTATTTTAAGCATGCTTTAATAATTCAGGGCTTTATGCAAGCTGTCTGGTTATGACAATATAAGAAGATGCAAGCTAGTTTAATATAGTTTCATGTTATTTAACACTTAACTAAAAATTATCTGTGGGTATGTCTAGATTATTTTACATTCTCTGCATAATTTACAGTCTCTGGAGTCATCTGCACTGGTGTTCCAGCACATCAAATCTAAGATTTTGAGGTTGAAGTGTTGTTGCACTTCACCATTTTAGTTTTTCTTTTTTCCTGTTACAGTGGCAGTTTAAATGGCCTATATTTTTTAAAAGTATATCAACACTTTTACATTATTTAAAAGCTGACAAGAAGGTCGCCTGAAGGAAACAAGACTGTCATGAAACACAATGTTAAATTCCAATTTTAATCCTCATTTAGCAGGATTAAAATTATGGAACTATACAGGATAGAAACTCCCAGTTATCAGATAAGTGCTTGGCTGTATCATATCCCTTTGAAGATTATTACAGAGGTGATCTTAAAAACATGCTGGTTATGTTGAAGTGTTTCAGTACTGCTGATGTGGCATCAAATGTGCAGCTTTGTGCATCTTGGATCATGGATGCCCATTCTGTGTTTAGTCTCCTCCTGCTGCCTTGCCTTATTTTTTCCATGTATTCCTTCTGCTACTCTGAACCCTTCTGTTGATAATGTCAAAATAATATTCAGTAGTGCTGCTGCTGCATCAGGATGAAGTTTTAATTTAAAAAATCTCTGTTTATGTTCCAAATATAACTCTGCCAGTACTTCTAAACAAATTGGTATCAGATATCAGGATGTTAATCGGAAAAGATTAGTTCAAAATTGTTGCATGAAAAAAAGCTATTAAAGGAAATACAAAGGTGTTTTGAATATTTTTTAGTAGAGAATCTCGCAGTTAAATCAGTGTAACTGGTGTGTACAAAGATGTATCTGTATAGATCAGAGAGCAAGTCTAGAAAACTATAATAGCCATGCAAAATTTTTTCCCCTTCTGATAACCATTTCAATAGCATAACAAGCATCTCATTTATTTTTAAAGGGTCTCTACTTTTGTTTACTTGTTGAACTGATACAGAGAATATCACAATGTTCAAAACCCATTTATTTCTTCTGTTTCTCTTCTGCTCCTTTGGATCTTGAGATCCTCCCAGCTGTGTAGTTAGCACTTTGAGGGAGGAAGAGTCAATGTTTTTGTTGGATGACAGACTGGATGGGGCTCTGAGCAGCCTGGTCTAGTGAAAGGTGTCCTGCCCACAGTATGGGGGTTGAAACTAGATGGTCTTTGAGGTCCCTTCCAGCCTAGGCTATTCTGTGATTCTGAGATGATTTCACTGGCCAGTGCTAGTGACTGATATCACTGATATTGGAGGGAGCCATGGTTAAAGAATATCACTGATGGAATATTTACAGAAATAGTAGAAAACCCACAGGCCTTCATAATACTACCATTTATTTTATATAAATATATATAAGATAAACTTTAAATAATACATATCTGCACATAACATTACTACATAGCAGTGCACTGCCAGAATATTACTGCATATGTTTGATTTTGAGAAATAGACTCAAGAATTTGTAAAAACAAACAAAAGATTAGGCCCACAAATTTATGCAAGCTTAATGGATAACTCCAAGATTGTATTACTGTATTGTTCTTGGGTGTTTTCTTTCCTGCATAAAAATATGCATGACCTGAAATTCAGCCATACTAATACTCAGAGGGCTTCTCCCTGCTCTTTGTGGTCAGAGCTGTTATAAGTGATCCAGAGCAGTCCACACATTCTGATGCTTGCAAGGAAAGTCAAGGACTTCAGGGAGTTGGGATAGCCCCTTTTTAGAAAAAGGACACTCCACCAAACAAAGTAAGTTTATAAAAATAAAGTTTCTGCTGTGTTTTTTTTTTTTAACTCTGTGAATTCTGCTTACCTTTCCAGATGTTCTTAGCTTTGATCCACCAGCTTCATGTGAGGCCTTTTTTTAGCTTTCCTGTGCTTGTTATTGCCTAGTGAAATCATAGGGACCGTTTTGTGAATATGAATTCTCTGTGTATTATGATTGATTCACAGAACTTATAAAACCTGGGAGAACATTGTTAAGCTTATATTGATATAATTCATCACAAAGATTTGCCAGCCTTTTCCAAGTGGTTAGATTCTTGCAATCCTGTCAATATCCTTTTAAAGATTCCTATCCTTACGTGCATAAATTGTATAAATATGCATCTGTAAATTTTAATGTAGATCTTCACAATATAATCATACTTTTCTTTCATGTTTTGATTTCTGTTGCAATAATTAACCATATTGGCATTTAAATGACATTCTTGGACTGTCAGCTTTGAACTAGTTGCTTCAAGGACTTAAAAAACCTGAGAAAACACTGTGATCCATGAAATTAAATGAATCTGCAGGTCTGAGCCTTGTTCTGTTAATTTTTGTCAACATTCAGGCAAGCATTTCTGCTTTGTGCATTTCAACATCCCACTCCAAAGTCTTTCTCATCAAATGTCATCTTTGTATTCTTTAAAAAAGGAAAAAAGACAACAAAACCAGTCTCAGTTTCTTACATCCATCACATAGACAAATCTCCATTTCTGGAATTAGTAATAGGGCCAGTATAAAATATTTAGGTGGGTAAAAAAGGCCCAACCTGGATATTTTTTGCAAGAGAACACATTGGTTCATGGAAGTATTGTGAGTGGTAGAGGTAAAGGTTAATTTTTTATGTAAGTGTATGTAACCATTCATATATCTATGTTCTCTGTGAATGTACTCTCATATTATATAATAACAGAACACTTCACTGCTCTGAGTTGCTTTCTAATTCAACTACAAAGGTTCATCTCCTCAGCCAGTTGCCAAGGATACCATATTTCATGTTTTTTGCTGTTTGGAAATGGTTGAATTTTGTGTAACATTTAACTTTGAGCATATAGGTATCATAAACATGTGGCATTGTTTCACAGAATAAGGACCAAATCAGGACTAACTGAGAACATGCTCTCCAACAAGCTACGCTTTGATAGTACGATTATATCAAGGTAATCACAAATTTCGTGAAGCTTTTCCATGCTCTGAATTTGTGATCAAGGGTTACTCTCTTGAACTGATTAATTGCACTGAATGTTTCTGCTCCCTGTGTTGAAGAGAAGAAGTATGGGTAGGTATCCATGTGTAGTACCAATTTTGACATGGCTAATGGATAGTCCCGTTGTACAATGTCAAGTACTTTAAGCAATGTTATGTTAACATCATATTTGTAGCTCTATTCAGGACAGTTACTGTAGTGGCTGTGTAAAATAGTGCTTTTAGCTGTTGCATCTCAGTTTATTAAAATTATTTTAGCCTTATCTTAGATGTGGCAACTACTATAAGTAATAATGGCTTTGCAACTTTTTCATAGCTCTTTATGTATTAAATTCTAGAACATCTTTGAAACTGTTCTGATTTGAGTAGTGGTAGCATAAACATATTTTTCAGTTTTGAAGTGATTTTTTTCTGCAGCTGTGAGCTGTATACTTCTTAGACACAGCTGAGTATTCAGCAACATACTTTCATAGACCACAATGAATGCAGGAGTCCTGGTGTATGTAATCCTTTAGTTAATCAGTGAAAATTATATTAGCATACTAAAACATGAAGACTCAGGAGGTGTTTTTAGCATTATGGAGAATGGAATATTGAATTAAAATACATGACCAAATCCACACGTTGAATTTCATGGTGGGTTACAGAAAATAGTCAGAGCTCTTTAAAAAAATAAATTGTACAGCATGCAACATTGGAAATAAAATGGATACCAAGAGCAGCCTTGAGGACAAGAGTTTGGGGGTGCTGGTGGATGAGAAGGTCAGCATGATCTGGCAGTGTGCACTTCCATACAGAAAACCAACCATGTGCTGGGCTGTGCCAAAAGAAACATGGCCAGCAGGGTGAGGGAGGGGATTGTGCCGCTCTGCTTCTCTCCCACTTGCCGTGCTGTGTCCACCTCTGGGGTCCCCAGCATGAGAAGGACCTGTTGGAGTGATCCACAGGAAGGTGACAAGATAATCAGAGAGATGGAGCACCTCTCTTTTGAAGACAGGTTGAGAGAGTTGAATTGCCCAGTCAGGACAAGGGAAGGCTCCAGGGAGACCCTCTTGCAGCCTTCCAGTGCCGACAGGAAGGCTCCAGAAAGGTTGGAGAGGGACTTTTTTAAAGGGTGTGTAGTAATAGAACAAGGGGGAATGGCTTCAAACTAAAAGCAGGCAGGTTTAGGTTCGATATTAACCTTAGGTTAGATATTATTAGGTTGGATTGCTCTGTGAGGGTGGTGAGGCACTGCAACAGGTTGCACAGAGAAGCTGTGGATGTGCTGTGCCTGCAAGGCCAGACTGAATGGAGCTCTGAGCAGAGTCATCTAGTGAAAGGTGTCCCAGCCCATGCCAGGGGTTTTGGAACTAGATGATAACTTTAAGGTCCATTCGGACTCAAACCATCTGATTCCAAAATAAATGTTAGTTATGTTTGGGTTGAATTGGATTTATATAGATGAAAAACATAAAGATGCTTTTCAGTTTTCCTTCTAGAAATGGTCACGTTGCTTGTAGGGAGTTGATTGGATTTTTTTTTTTTTTTTGCATGTGACTGTGTCTGAATTTTGACAGTTTGGAAAAAACAGGTAGGATGAATTACTTTTTTAAAGGGTTTTAAAAAACATATTTCACTGTATCTAAGAAGCTTAAATAAATTTAATTGGTTTAGTACCAGTTTTGAATTATTTCACAGGACAAATGCCTTGCTTTTCATTCAGAAGGGAGTTTATCAACATCAGCGTTGACAAAGAAAGGGAAAATCTTACAATCTTAGTGACTTGTACATCGTAAGTATTCTTCTGCTGAATGTAAAACTATTTTTTTGGAGGTAATACTTGGATATTTGAATTGTAAATTGTGATCTAGCCTTATGGGAAGACCAAAAATCTTCCCCGTAAGTGATGTTTTTGAATTAGAGATTTTCAGAAGTCTGGATTGTTTTGTTGTCCCAGGTTTTAGAGGTTCCCAATTTAGGTTTCAGAGTAAGCTGCAGTTTGCGGTTTGTCCCCAAGAGGGCACAAGACTGCTGTATGGACCTTTCTAGGCCGAAATGATCCAGTCGGGAAGGAGAGTCCTGAAGAGGAAGTTGAACAAAGTGTTGTCAAAAGTAAATAATCTTTGCAAGGTCTACTGGCATTTTAACTCGAAGCAATGATTAAATATTTTTAAACATGAAGAAATTGCATGTCAGTTGTCTTTAACCTACAGTTTGAAATGTGAACGACCAGCTGTTTAGAGCAAGTGTATGAAACAATGTTAAGCTTTGTCTACCAGCTAATCTGATGACTGATTAAAAATCATATTGCATCTTCTGTACTGCTGTACTTCTGTACTGAGTAAAGTGTTCATGGTTTACAAATACTTGAGCAAGTTTTCAAGTACAGACTGTTTTCACCAAATTCTTCACATGCTCCTGCAGATCTGAAGTTCAGAGGAAAAACTGTTTGTGAGAAACATAGAAAGTGAAAGAAGTTGACATTAGTTTTTAGTGTGTTTTGTCTAATCACATGCTTATCCTAACTGCTTACACAACCACCTAAGAATGCTTAAGATGAAATAGATGAGTTTATGACATGGAAGTTAAAGCTATTCGTTGGGATTTTCATATTTTATTGTCATGTGTATTTTTGCAGCCTGCGGATGGAAATGTGTTCTGAATAAAGATGCATCATAAAGTCATCCAGAAAATGCATCGAGTTCAGTAGCTATTTGGAATGATGCTGTGTCTGGGAATCTCCATATCTGCAATCATGCTTTCTGGGCTGACATTAAGATATGCAGATATCTCACAAAGTCCAAGTTGTTGAGACCCTTGCACAGTAACAGTGTCTCTGTCTCCTCCTTCAAAATTCATGAGTTTTGGAGACTTTATAAACCAAGCCTGCTCAGATATTACAGTTAGAGCTACTGCATTTTTTAATTCTTCTCAGCATTCTTTGCTTTTAGTTTGCTGTTTTTCTTTCCTACCCCTTCCCCTCTATTTATGAAATACAAGACCTGTTTTTAAATCATTGTGTGTTTTACCAACAGAAAGCCAGTCTGGCTTTCTGAAGTGTTGATCATAACTTTCCAGAAAGTGTTAAGCAGAACCCTATCTTCACCCTTCGTATGATAAGTATTGATGAAGCAGCTATGGATTATCTAAAGTAAGTGCTGCTAGCTGCTTTACAAATTACCTTTCCTTCCTTAAGCAAAAAATAAAATAAAATTTTGAGCTTATAATCACTTATTACTTATACTGCTAAAACTAGAATCCATATTTAAGCTGTTCTTAGGAGAAATTAGTAAGAGATGTTAGAGGATTTTATGTAGTTCAGTAACTTCCTAGAATGATAAGAAGTAATTTTAAAGTAAGAATTGAAACGTGAAGATGTTCTATTTGTTTTGTTTGAAGTCACCTGTTTTTATAACAGATCATGTACCTCCTGTGTTTCAGTTGGTGCCCATTGCCTCTTGTCTTGTCAACAGGCACCACTGAGCAGAGCCTGTCTCAGTTTTCTTTACTCCTTTCTGTCAGGTATTCATACGTACTTGAGCATTAGATCCCTCAAGGCTTCTATTCTCCAGATTAAACAGTTCCAGCTCTCCCAGCCTCTCTTCACATGTCTTATACTTTGATCCCTTCCTTAATAGGAAGAGAATAATTTCAATCTCAATTAAATATGCTCAGTATCTAAAGACTACTTTGTTAGCAGAACTTGACTATTATTTTCTTTCTGCAAGTGTTTAGAACATGAAGCTTGTTCTCAGATACAGTAATATTCACTTAAAGTCCCTTTAGACTGAAAGTTTTGCAAAGGAGCCATAGTAAGCTAACAGTGCATAGAACATTAAATTTAATTGGTTCTAGAGCTGTATAGTTGTATGATGTTTAGTGCTAATTGTTCCTCAGCAAGGTTTCAGTGAAATAAAACACAATATAGTTTAATTTCAGATAGTTTATGTATGACATTTTACATCTCAGAAGCCTATCATTCAAGTAAACAGCTTTCTCTTTCATTTTTTGCTAACCTTATACCTGTGAAATTTGTAGTTGAACCAATGTTATTTCTGAATAGAGGAACCAGAAAGAGGACCTGCTTAATTGCTGTAATTTTGGATTTTGTGCTACCTGTGGTGGAATAGATTATATCCTTTTTTATATTCTCTCTGCATTCTTTCCACTAGTGACTAAATTTCAGTCTGTCTTTTTCTTCTGTATGAGGATGTTATTGAGCTCTGTATTCTCTGGTGCAAAACTCTTTAATTGAGTCCTCTTACCTTCATTACTCCACTGACAGACAATCCTGCTCAGCTACAGTCCAGAAGATCTACTGCAGGTTCCCAGGAGCAACTATGCCCTTCTGTCGCAAACCACGAATCTTTTGGTTTACATGTGTTCTAGAGGGAGTACATTGTCCTCTGCAGGTGGTTGTTGACTTTCCAGTTCAGATGATCTGATGTAGGTAAGCTTTTGGGGACTTCATAATGGGAGGTACCCTAAGTGGAGATGAAAATTCCTACTAGATAGCAGAGGGAATTATTTGGCCTCAAAAAGCAGGAGGAGGAGTATGTCAAGGCAAAACACTGGTGAGCAAGCAGCTCAGACTTACCAGTAATGCTTTTCCATTTTTTAAAAATATTTTGATTAAAATAATTGTAAGACTTTGTTGGTTTGTTTTGTTTTTTTTCTTCCAGTAGGTTTTTCCACAATATTTTTTTAATCCTTTTACCTTTTAATAATTTCTGATGAATGCTTGTGGGAAGCCTTTCTCAGAATGGAATTTAGCAGGAAAATCCCCACAAAATATTACCATAATTTCTAGACATACTTTTGGTCTACACATTTGCTATTTGTGTTCCAAAGAGAGATTTGAAAAGTATTTCATGTTATTTTCCTGTTGGTGATTTAATGTGGTTGCTTTAACAAACTCTTCCAGTGGTATGAGATTAGGATTGAACTAAACTTGTGGAGATTTTATGCATGGGAGGGATTATCCATGGCTAATGAATTAGAGGAGATGCCAGTTAATATTGTTAGAAATTAATTTCTGTGTATCTGCAGCTGCTCAGCAAGGACTTTTGTCAATGCCCTCTCAAACTCAATCAATTGTATATTGTGCTTATAAGGGTAGTATATGAATTAAATATAAAGTAGAGTATGTTGGGATTTTTTACTACATCTGTTTTAAATGTAGTCATATTACATGTAATTTCACCAGTCAACATGAATTTTGGCTTCTTTAGAGCTTCGTCTGTGGAACTCAAGGAAGAGTGTTCCAGGCAAGTGATTGATGACAGCAAAGTTCTCAAGAAGATTCAAGGTTTGAATCTACATGAATCCATATAATTTTAATTTCCATATCTCTATCTTTACAGCTCAGTGCAATGAACAGTACTGATGTTATGAATATTTTATTTGTGCAAATTAAATTAAGCAAAAGTTAGATATTTATCAGACTATTATTAGAATCTGATAATAATAATAACTAAAAATATTAAAAATAACTAGCACAAATGCATCATAAGTAAACTTTCTCCTATCTCTTCAAATAAACAGTCTGGGTAAAAATTGTGCAGAATGTACAGAATAATTATGAATGTAATCAATAAAATGTTATTCTCTTTGTCAACATAATCTCTGAAAAAATTCTGAAACATAACACTGATGCTATGTTGCACTGCCATTAAATATGTTATTGGCCAATGTACAAACACCATCTCATTTCTTCCATTAATTCTGTGGTAGATACTTCTTTTGGCCATTGTTTCTATACATTGATAAGTTACATTTTGATATTCTTTATCATTATGCTATTTAAAAAACATGAGTATAATTGTGTAATATGGAATATGTAAATAAATTTTACCATGTTCCTATCTACAGTCTTTAGGACAAAGGCATAGCTTTTTGTTGAAGATTACCGAAAAGTGTTTGTACAGTGTTGTGTATTATTTTTGTAACCTTGTCAACAAAAATGGTTGATCTGAGCAGCTCACAGCTTGTATAATCTCCCCTGTTTAGTGTCATTAACTAAACCTTCTTTAAGTAGGCACTCTTTGGTCACTAGAACCTGCTTGGACATTTACAAAAAAATAGTCGGAATAATTATTAGGGTTATTTTTTAATCTCCTAGTTATTCAATGTTTCCCCTTGCATAATAGACACAAGCTGACTTTTCAGTTATCTGACTACATCTAAAGTTTGCTGCTGTGGCTTGGAAGAATGTTATGTAATGTTACTTCAAGGCACCTTTTAACATACATCTGAGTTTCAGCATCACTGGAAAAGACTTCCTTCTTTCACCTTGCCCCTATTTGTCTTCAAAATTGTAGACACAAGTAATTTAGAGTTAATAGCAGGTGTCATCTGTTAACAGTGTGCTGAGAAATTCAGACATCCTTAAGTGAATATGCTAGCTGAAGTCTTTCATAAGTCTTACTGTAGAAATTGCATATAGTTTGGGAATGATTTTGCCAAATTAGTCATGTACATTTCCACATGTACTTAAAAATTTTGTAGAATAAAGAAGCAACTCTGTGTCTCATAGTGGAATTTTTGTACTGTTCTGAAGTAGTTGTTCCAGAGTTACTTTGTATGTTAAATCATGGCATGAAATTAGTTCTCACAGAGGTAGGCAGTTTTACACTCTGAACATATTGACGGCAATAGCCATTTTTTTTTCAAAAAAGTTTGTTTGATATTGCTTGTTAGACATAGTTTATATGATTTTCACTCAAATGTTAAATAACTGATGGTTTCCTTTTGGACTGGCATTCTTTCATCAAAGACAAGGGAGCCAGAATGCATGGGTAGATCTTTCTAACCGGCACTATCATATGTAGACATGGTGTTCTTTACTTCTGTATTTTCTCCATAGAAAGTGGACAACTTGAGGCGAATGTTGTGTCCTTTATTTCTCTAAATCCTCAGGTATATTCAGAGAAATACTAAGTAAAAGAGGAGTTCGGGTTATAACAGGCTTAGGAAAGTATTTCTGACAAAGAGACAAGAACAGAAATGGTTTTCTTTCTCAGGCAGCCTTGAAAGAATCTCTAAAAGTCTTCCATTTGGAAATGCCTGAAGGGGCGAGTCTAGCTGAAACTGTAAATGTGGATATTATCTTTCTTAATTTACGGAATTGCTTCTTTTCTTTGTTTAAATCTATGGTTTAATATGGGTTGTGCGTGTTTTCTTTTGGTGGTATTTTTTTTCTCTTATGGTATGTTGGCATTTCTGCATTCAGTTCTATGTGAAGTTCTTAAAAATAATATATTTAAGAACATGCAATCTTTTTACATCATGACATGAAGAAACAAATGTGATTGTAACCCAGTTTTTCTCTTTAGGCTTTAAAGAAATAGTTTATGCTCTTTACTTATATTTTTTCTTTGTTTTATATATTATGTTGTAAAAGTAGCTCACACCTATCAGAGTCGTGAATAATGTGAACTATGGTCATCAGTGACCACTGATGACATGCATTATTTTTGCAAATCATTGGGTGAGTTTGGATCTAGAAGTTTTAGGGGTTTTTTGAGTATACTGTAATTTCCCTTTATAGCAATTGTTCTATTCCAGGATATAGTGAAGAACTTTGGCAAAATATTTAAAAAATTTTTATAATTGAAGGACTTTGAATCCTTATGGCTTATTCTTGTTGATAGCAAGAGTGATAAAGTTGACTGGAGAATTTACTTATGCCATATTTGGAGAAATGAATGAATATAGGAAAGCATTTGTAAGAAAAGTAAGGTTTTTTGCAGATATTTTAAGTGTAAATATTTCATTGTCTAACTTTGGAGTTAGTTAATCATCATGTTCTAGTTGTTGAGTTTTGTTGTTATTTTTCTTAAGTTCTGTACCTGGATATTGACTTTTTAAAGTTTCAGATCAGTTTATCAACATAAAGATAAACTAGTGGACTGCATGCTGTTCTATTGTTGAATTGGTTCATTTTAAAATCTGGGATTAATTCCTTTATTATTTTGAGTTGTCATGCATATGTGCTATTCTTATAGTTCAGTCCCATGTATAAAGTGTCTGTCACCCTGAGACAATCTCTTCTAGAAGTCTGTTTCCTTATTTTGGCAAATGAAAAATTTTGGGAAATCTACATGTACATAGACTTTCTTCTGCCGGGCCTGAAATAAGAGGCAGTAATTCTTGTCTCCTTTGAGACCTTCCGTAAGGGTCATTATATTTGTGAGACAATTTATATGTGAAATGGCACTTGTTATTTGTCTATAATGTAATGTGGAGCTGTTTGCAGTATCAGACTCTGATCACAAACCAGACAGAGGAGTAGCAACTGGACATCAAGGTCAAGAAAAATGACATATACTTTCATGCTTTCAATCTTGGAGGATCCAGCTCTCCTAGCCTTACACGTCAAGCACGTGTATTTGAGTAAACGGAAATGAAAAGGAAGCTGCTGTTAGCAGTACTGGAGAGCTGTGTGGAGGCTTCTGTCAGAAGGATGTGGAATCTTAATAATTGGAGGAGGCAGAAGGGAAGCAGCTAAACTTCTGATGCTAAGGATGAGTTAGAAATTAGGGAGTGAAGACGATTTTTTTTGTCGTTGACCAGGGGACACACATTTGATGTGAAAACTGTTGAGGTAAAATAATCATGAAACTGCATAATCTAGAATGATTTTCTGGTATTTGGTGCCTTACATAAAATAGGTAAATTGACATAATCCATTGCAAAAGATCTATAAGTATGTGCTAGGTAGTTAAGTGTATTTGATCTTTTCATCTTTCTACTTCTTTTTTTCCCCTGATATGCTTATATGAAACTCTTTTTTTTTTTTTTTTCTTCTCTATAGGCTTATATGAAACTAGATTTTGACAAAACTGGGAGTGTGCCTATGGTAGATGTCAAAAAATGTTCCTGTGCAAAGAAACATTTTCTAATATTGCCAGGTATTTCACATGAACAAACAAACAAATAAAAATCTGTAACTACAGAAGTCATCTTGTTAAGCAGAGACAGCAGATCCAGAAACTGGTTGGAAATACAAACTGTTTTCATATTTGCTTAGACCTGAGCTGTTAAAGGGGAACTTTCTTGGAGTAATGGAGTTCATATACACAATTTTAATACTTGTTTTTTATCAAGCTGCTAATACTGCCTGTATGCAGAGTAATTCTTTTCCCTACCTCAGTAAGCAGTTATTTCTCAGCTTTCATCTGTAAGTTATCAGTGGCAAACATGATAATAATAATTTTCACTTAGTAGGATACTCTCATTTTCACATTACTGTTTTCCATCAAAATATGCAAGGATTCCAGCTGACACAAAATGTACTCAGCACTTGAATAATTTATTCAGAAGGAACTTAATTTATTTCTGGGACAGGTTTGTCATCCTTTACAGAGGAAAAGCTGGTTTATTCATTATTTTGTCAGGATTCTCAAAAATGTTTAAAGTTTACCATTGAAAAATAGAAGTTTAAATATTCATATGTTGATACTACATATTTAAGTATGTATTGTTTTAAAAACCAATACTTCCATGTACTGAACTAGTCACTGTGAAAAGACTCCATGGTGTCATGATGCATGAAGAGAAGAGGATTTTCTTTTATATTGCCAGTGATTTTAATGGTAACACATCAAGTCATGTGGGGGCATAGGGATGCAGTATGTGATTTTTTTTTCCAATGTCGTAATGCCATATTTTGTACTTTTTTCCTCAATGCTATGAAAACGTATAGAGTATTATCTTTATAAAATTGTTAGGACACAGATGTAAATTGCAGAACACTTCTCAAATGCCAATTTCCATCTTAAAGTTTTCCCATAACTTTGAAGTTTTATTACAGTAAATATATGCTTTCTTACAAGATAACTTCAGAATTTTAGTTTACAAGTGCTTTATGCAGCTTTTGCAGTCATTTGAACAAAAAAAATTTCCCCGATCCCATAATTCATTGCAATTGGCTGACCCCGTGTTTTCTGCTGATATTTTATCAGGCTATTAAAATCAGGTATTTTCTACAGGTGGCAATAAGTGAGCCAATGACTTAATTCTGAAATCAGAATATTGAATTTGTGCATGAAAAAAATATTTGCAAAGTAAAATTTGCAAGTTTCTTGCCTGAAGTATATTAAATGCTACATATTCACTCTTCTTTAAGATGTATGTAATAGAAAAATATACTTTCATAGGCAAAACTGCAGGAAAAAAAATTTAAATCATCATTTCTAGAAGCATTAGGAGAGTCCTGCAGCAACCCCAGTGAAGTGTCCTATCCTGAGTTTGAAGATTACTATGAAGAATTAAGTTTTGGAATTGTGGGTGATGATGATTTTGTTAATATCTTAAGGAATTCATGGGGAATTTAGAGTGGAAGATGACAAAAAAAAGGGACGTTTTCTAAACAAGGAGTAACTAAATGAGAGAGGATTTAGTCTTGATGTGCATTACTTTATAATTAGTGTCTTAAACTGCTTTCAGGGACTGAAAAGTTTAGATGCTTTCAGAATAATACATGTCAAATTTCATGGAGCGTCTGTTGAGTTATGCTAGCCACTCTAATAAAAATGCTGTTCATGTCTTTTCACTGGAAATTATTAAGGCTGTTTACCATACCAAAAGCTATAATTTTTTATATTAAAATAAAGTGTCCTATTTTAAAATAAGATGGAATTATAATACTAAAATGCCTGAAGGGGTATGTACAATAGAAGATTTTGTTTTATGATGCATTGTGAAAAGCTTCAGATTTGACTGCATAAATGTGAATGGTATCTTTTCTTCAGAAATTTTCTTATAAAATTTTTTGTCTCACTTATTTTTTCTTGTGCTGGTACTTAGCTTGAAAGAGAGCAGGTCATCCTTTTTCAATTTTGAGCATGTCTGCTGTACTGAAAATGCAGAGATATTTGCAGCATTTAGCCCCTTGGCCTGTGCACCATCTTGACTGGTTTTGCTTTGTCATTTTGGTCAGGCATCCAAAGCTAAGCATTGAATCTCAAAGGCTTTAGTAATCACACATGTATTTTGTAATGCGTATCTTCTTTCCCTGAGTTTTGCTAAGCAGCTTTTAAACAAATAATTTATATTTAAATGTCTGTTTTCTTTATATTGCTGGGATTTTTTAACTAAAACATAACAATTATATATTTGGTCAAACTGATGTATAGCATTTCCTATCTACTCTGAAAGTATAAAACAGAAAAAATATTTTTAAAACGGCCCAAAACAACCACCTCTGCCACCGCAAAAATGAAATCATAAAATAAAATATTCTTTGCTATTTCAAATGTTCTGACAGGTATGCTTTTCAATGTAATACATCTTGCTAATTCTGTAAAACTCTTTGTGCTAAGAAATAAAAATATATAGTTAATGAGAGAGACACTTTTGGTTTTCATAGATCTGTCACTGAAATTAACTGTATGTTGAACTGCATTCCTTAAGCCTATGCAATTAAAATATAAAACTTTCCTCTAAGCTTGTCTGCCTGGTTTTGAATTTATAGTTTGTTGTTAAAAGAATCTTTCTCTGAGACAGAACTTGTGTTTTATAGGAATTAAAGGGCAGTGCTGAAATGAGGGACCCTGTGGCTGGCTGGCATAGTCTAGATATACTTCCTTGTTCTAAAATCTTGGGTGTTTTTATGTACGGATTATTTGACCATGGCCTCAAATGTAACAAGTATTGGAGGTTCTACTCTAAATCCTCAAATGTGGGATTTTTGGGCATTCTTTTGGGGCTGCGAAAGTCTGCATTTTTTTTTACCAGGGAAAGGCAGATTTTGTCAATGCGTATTCTAAGCAAGAATTATGTCTCATTACGATTTTCTTGTTCTCTGTTCCTGATGGAATTTCTCTCACTGGAAAGTTTTTGTTAATTAGTGTTCTTGGAACTGGTGATTCTGAGAAGGGCAGGTAATTCTGAGAAGGAAAACTTTAGCTGGTTGTAGAGGGATCTGCATGTTAATGTGTCCATTCAAATAGCTGAAAAAGTACCAAGTCACATTTTCATTAGTTTTTTAAAGAATCATGTGCTCTATTTAGACTTTTTCACTTAGGAGAATTGCACCAACAAATAAAACTGTAGCCTAATTTAATTAATGAAAGTGATTATGAAATGAGGTATTGACATATTTCTTTATTATTTGTTTAATTTTATTGCGAAACTTTTAGGAAAATTGTGCCACACTTTCCTATGGAATGGAAAAATTCAAGACAAATAGATGTATACTAAGTGGATCTGCTTGTCAGAAGAAGCTGTAGAGGTCATATCTGCTGCAAATTTATTTTGTTGTTTTTACGGAAATGAGGTGCTGTTATAAGAACATAGCTTTGGTAGTCCTGCATTATGTTTTATTTTATCTGAAGACAGATCCCTAACTGGATAATTTAAGATAAATTCTAAAAGTCAAAATTTTCATGAAAACGAAAGCAGTACTGTGGTAATTATGTGAAACCTGCTGGCTATGTAATTTCTATTAACTACAAAGTCATTTACACAGGTCCTGTTTGACCAACTTGATCTCTTTTTTTGATCAAGTGATCTGCCTAGTGGATGAGGGAAAGGCCTTGGGAGTTGTCTACCTGGACCTCAGTAAAGTCTTTGACATCATTTCCCACAGCATTCTCCTGGAGAAACTGGCTGCTCATGGCTTGGACAGGTGAGATGTTTGCTGGGTAAAACCTGTCTGGATGGCCTGTCCAAGAGGGTGGTGGTGAATGCAGTGCATCCAGCTGGTCACTGGTGGTTTCCCCCGGGGCTCACTAGTGGGGATGGTCCTTTTTAACACCTTTACTGATGACCTGTATGAGACAATCAAGTGCCCCCTTAGTAACTTTGCAGACCGTGTGGGACTATTGATCTGCTGGAAGGTAGGAAGGCTCTGCAGAGGGATTGGGCTGGATCAATAGGCTGAAGCCAATGGTATGAGGTATCTCACTTGGGCAACAAGGCGAAATGCCAGGTCCTGCACTTGGGTCACAACAGCTCCATGTAGCATTACAGGCTGGGGACAGAGTGGCTGGAAAGTGGCCTGGTGGAAAAGGACCTGGGGATGCTGGTTGGCAGCATCCAAAACTGAGCCAGTGCATGCCCAGGTGGCCGAGAAAGCCAATGGCACCCTGGCCTGGATCAGCAAGAGTGTGGCCAGCAGGACAGGACAGGGATCGTTCCCCTGTACTGGGCACTGGTGAGGCCACAGCTCACCAGTTCTGGGCCCCTCACTACAAGAAGGACTTTGAGGTGCTAGAGCATGTCCAGAGAATGGCAACACTGCTGATGAAGGATCTAAAGAGTAAGTCATATGAGGGGCAGCTGAGGGAGCTGGGGTTGTTTAGTGCAGAGAAAAGAAGGCTTAGAAGAGAACTCTTCGCTCTCTACAACCACCTGAAAGGAGGCTGTAGCCAGGTGGGTGTTGGCCTCTTCTCCCAAGTAACCAGCAACAGGACAAGAAGAAATGGTCTCAAGCTGCAATGAGTAAAAAAAATCACCAAAAGGGTGATCAAGCATTGGAATAGGCTACCCGGAGAGATGGTGGAATAACCAACCCTGTAAGTGTTTGAGAAATGACTTAGCACATGGTGGTGTTTGGTCAAAGGTTGGACTCTGATCTCTTCCAACCTTACTGATTCTGTGATCAGTTGTTGCTTCATCAGATGTGATATCTATGGTGAATTTCTTATGGCATTCACAAAAGTCACTTTTATCTGTCCAAAGTTTCTCATTGTCTAAACTTCAGATGGTGTCAAAGAATTCAAACCAAATTCTTTCCAAGGTTTGCCCACCATGCTTACTATGAGTAGAAAGACACCGTAACTATTCCAACCAAGGTCTGTGGTATCTGATTTTTCATTAAGAGTTGTCTCAATAGCCCGATTAATTGTGCTTGGACTTGGTCTTATTTACTTCTGAACACTTAATGAACCTATATCCTTTTCTTTAATCAATGCTTTGTAGCTTTAAAACCATCTGAAAAGGTCTGCTGGGTTTACTGCCTTTAAATGTATTTCAAACAAAACTTTCTACATTCACTATCATCTTTTTTAGAATTGCCCATGTTTTCCAAATTAGAGTGTTCTTTGTTAAAGTGGGGTTCTCAAAGAAGATTCTTCACTGAAACTCACTGCTTAATAAACTAGTTGTCTTCATGCCACCATGATTTACACTTCTGCTAAAAACTTTTAGCAATTTGCTGTAATTGAGAACATCAGAAGTGCATTATCCTGTGAAGGTATTTATTTTGTCCTATTAGATGTGCAGGCTCCCAGAAGACAAGTAGAAATTAGTTAAGTGATTTAACTCTTTCTTCTTGAGGTCTGTAACTACTTCATGAAATGAAGTAGTGCACTGACACTGTAAGCTGGAATGTTTAAGAGCACTTTGAAAAATTGAAGCACAGGCACACAAAGCAAACCTTCAGTAGCTTCACTTTGTTAATGGAAATACAGCAACCTCACCAGGGATGGTTTTGTTGCTGAGAGGAGCCATTTTTACTGATTCACACTCAAAAACTCATTTCTCTTCCATAAGTTACTGCCAGGTGATGAAATTGTGTATGTCTTTGTGGCCAGAACAACAAAAAGATTAAAATGTATCTACCACCATGTGTTTGTAGGGATGTACTGTTTACTTTTGGAGTCAGGGGTTTTATTTTTATGGGTATTGGTTATTTGATTTGTTGGTTGGGGTTTTTTGTTTGTGCATTTTGATTTATTATTGTGCGAGGGGGGTTTTTGTATGGGTTTTGGTTAGGGGTTTTTTTGGGGGGTGGGTTTGGTTTGGTCAATTGGTTTTGAGCGGGCTATCTCTACATAGGAAAAAACCAGAAATTCTTTTTGATGTGTTAAAGAACACAGGTAAGTTTCTGTGGCAGAAAAAACGAAGATAGAAAATCACATGCATTTTTTTCTTTGATATCACTCTAATAGTTTATCCTTCTTCTTCATACTTAGCAATTCAGAGACTGAGATAGCTCAGTACTTGCTTTTCATGTTGTTAACCCTCTTGTCTTTGAGAAGTTGAGTCAGAACTAATCTTTTGTAACCATCAGACATCTCCAGTGATGCAAGAGGTCTATTTAGGCTTTGTTCCACAGGGGACATTTCAAAATATTAACCAGATTGGAAAGAAAGGTGGTACGAAGTTACTTGCATGATGACCGTATGAAATATTTTTATTTTGTGACTCCTGTACTTTTGTGGTGTCCCTTTTTGACTGTGAGGAACTTGAGGCCTAAAATTGATAAAAAATACCATTGAGAAAAAAAAAAAATCTGTTTATCACAGATTTCTTGATGTTTATTAGATCATCTGTTGTGTTTACCTGGAATTTATAGTATCTGGCTACCTCTTTTCTGGATAATTTTTTGCTCCTCTATGATGCATTGCATTTTGGATGGAATTAATTGGATATGTACAAAGAAACTTCAGTATCAACATTTGCTGCCACTGTCAGAATTGGTGTGTCCAGTCTCCCCAGAGAAGCAGCTGCAAGATAGGAAAAGTAATAGCCATTTATTTGTGGTTTGATTTTTTGAAAGCTTCATTCTCATGAAAGATGTTTAATATTTTAACAGCTTTTGCTGGCTTGTGTATGCTTTTTTTAGCTTCTGTCTTCTGACCTTTTGCTGTCATTTTCACTCCCAGTTTTAGGAGAAAAGAGGAACCCGAGAAGTTCTGAAAAAGTTAGGAAAAATGTTTTTTAAGAAGGTGTGCTGTCTAGGCATCTAACTAATGAGGATTCTTCCTCTAGACACTCAACAGTGCTTTCAAACTGCCCTTCCGAGTCATCTCAAAGAATGTCTTTGGTGGATTCCTTCCTGGTAGACAAAGACCTGAGAGGTTCTCCTCTGGGACAGTGAGGTCAGCAGGCACAAGCACTGGTGAGAAGGGCTGTCCTGGTGGGTGGAAGAGGCAAAGATGCCTGCCTTTCTTTGTGGATACATTCTTCTCCCTCAGCCTTGTTTACTTCTGCCTAGACCTGAGATAATTGGACAATAGTGTCGCCTTTATCTTATCACAAATTCCCTAAGGTTGCTTAACTCAGTTAACTTAACTAACTTAGTCCCAGGTTCCAGTCAGGTGCATGTTTGGGGAGGGGTGGGCTTCAGTGGTCAGGGCTTCTTAATACAGTTTTGGCAGAATGGGAAAAAGGTCCTTCATAAAAATGTTGAAGCCATTAGCCATAAAATTTCAGTCTCTCACACTCTCTGCCTTGGGCAGGGACACTTTCCACTAGACCAGGCTGCTCAAAGCCCGATCCAGCCTGGTCTTGAACACTTCAGCCTCTCTTATTGCCCATATTTCTGTTTTATGCCAAATCTCACATTTGATTATATGGATATCCCCATTGAGGGAGGCTCCATTTCCTCTCTGGCAGTCTGTTCCAGTGCAATCAACCATAGTCAACTGTAATGATAGTGGCAGCTTGAGGTTGAGCCTGAGGACCCCAGGAACACAGGAGGCCCAAATTAGAAAGGTGTGAAAGGAGCAATGCTCGTGCTAAGCCGTGATCCCCTTGGCATGTCTTTTCCAGCCTTGGTATCCCTGGAGCTGTAGGCTTTGTAACTCTCTAAACCCTAGCACTAACCCTAATGGTGCCTGGGGGCTGAGGTTGAGGTCCCAGATGAGGGGTCACAAAACTTGCTTTGGGACAAGCATGCCTTGGATGATAACTGTTTTACATGCTCTGTACTTCACACGGGGGAAACCCCATTCTGCTACAGCAAAGCACAGGTTAATGCCAGTGGACACTAAAATAACAGCTTCTGAGATGTCTCTTAAAGCAATATTCCTTTCTTCTTACAACTTGTGTTGAGTAAGTGAACACTTAATCACTCCTGTGTCTAATTCTGGGATCCTATGATTTGTCTTGGCATGAATTAAATCCTGCACTCACAGTGGTAAAATTATTCCCCTGAAGTAATTTCTTTTGACAATAGCATTTGCCTTGCAGATGCAGTAGTGATTAACTGCAGGCTTCAGTTGTGAATACTGTAGTTGTTTTCACCCTCAAGACATTCTTGAATTCCTCTCCGTTCCCAATGTTTCATGACCAAAGGAAACAGCAACAGAAGTCAAACCATTTTTCCCTTATTTTATTTTTTATTTTTTATTTTTATTTTTCCCTTAGAACAATCATTTTGAAAGTGCCTAATGTAGCAACACAGTTTAAACCAAGATATAATATTCTGCTTTTTACGGGTTTAATATGCTTTTGAGAGATATCTGTACTAGATATTATTGTTGCATAGATCTAAGTAACCACAGGAAATAGGCACTCCAAAAATTTATTTATTTATTAAAACCAGTGCAGTGAGAAAGGTATCAGTTATCAGTGCCACTTTCCATGTTCTTTGTGTTTATTTTTTGATACATTGACCCTTGTTTGCAACTGTGTGATTTCTAAGTTCTCTCTCCAGTTTTATCTTGGTATGCCTCCAAACTTTTCTTTTGGGAACATCCTTCTTGTAAATCAGCTTCTTCAGTAACAGTCATAATGCTATAAAATATGTTCAGAAATAAATCAAAATATGAACTAACATCCAGCAAGAAAAGTCTCTGGGGAAAAGGATAGGAGACAGGCCAGATAAAAGCATATAGTAGCTGCAGTGGCATTCCTAGTCGTTAATATTTTTTGTTCATTCATAGCTTTTGACTTCTCTCTTCCTTCTGTAATACCAGTCATAAAGCCAAGCCTACCCTGTAGTATTGGTCCGTGTAAATACTCTTCCTTCACATAAAGTCAGAAGAAATCTGTATGGAAGAGATTTTACAAGGTTGTCTACTCCATTAGTCTGTATTATCTGAAAAAAACCCCAGTTGTGCTGCTTTCTCTTTTGTGATGGAGACTCCACCACATTCCCAGGTAATCCGTTCTATTGCTGTTACAAGTTGCCTGCTGACTGACCTGAATATTTCTCGCTATGGTTTAAGTTGATTACTGTTTCCACTATCTCACCCTTCCCTTATGTAACAGCTTTGAAAACTATTATTGCATCCCCTTTGATCTGAAGTCTGTTAAATATGGCTGTTTAGGAAAATTGCATTAACTGGGCAGATTGAAGACCATTGTCATTTTTCTCCCATAAGTTCCAATTGGTCCTTTCCTTGTGATGAATTCAATGTTCTACACGAGGCGCAGTGCTCTGGTTAAGGTCTCGCCAGTGAGGTATTTGCATTACAGAGCTTACTCTTCTATCAGGTGTCTTTCCTCCCTCCCTCTCTCCTTTCACAACCTGATTTTATTAAGTCTTGCTGACATTATGATTTTAACACATAAATTTTCTTCTCAAGAACTAATTTTCCCTGCATCATTTCAGATGAAGTGAAATGGTGAAGTTCTACCATGCTTTGAGATGCAGGGAGATGTTCCTGCTGTAAAATCTGGCGTGTCTCAGTTTTGTGGGAGCTTTGTGCTTATGCTTCATAGGATACATGTTAGTGAAATCCACATCATAAACAATGAATTTTAATGGAAAATAAAGAAGAACTGAACAATTTTATTTTTTTTAGTAATTATTTTTTTTAAGAGCAGGGGTAAGGGTAAAGGGAAGCCAAACTAAAATGTAAGGTGTTTAACAGCAGCATTTGTCAGACTCTGTATATAAATAGTCTCTTACGCATTTTGTAATGTAATGTGATTATGTATGCAGGCACTTATTAGAATAGGTTTCACCATTGCTTATTTTTGATAACATATGGAAATAGAATATATGGAAAATATTTTGTGTCAGCTGAAAATATCTTTATTAGACTTTGAAATGTGTAGTAATCCCTGTTGTAGTCTGATGCATAGAAATGCAGTAAGACAAGTCAAAGCTTGCTTCTCTACAACAATGTTCAAGATGTAGGATGTCTATTATTTTCTGCCCCTCTCTTTTCTTCTTTTACTTAAGTTAGGCTGCCTCTAACCTGGTGAAGTGAAAGGTTTTATTCAGTAAGCACAGTGGAGGACTGCTGTTTCCAGGTGAGATTTTTCTTCAGCCCCCTTGTCAACTTGCTACTGTATTAATGTCTGCCCTGCCTTCCTCCTCATCCCCTGTGAAGTTACTACCATAAATAATATATAAAACTGTGAACTGCCTTTCACCCTGAAGGAGTAGTCCCCAAGGTTGCTTTAGACACTAGTCAGGATTATGTCAAGATTACTAACTTTTTAGTATTCTTTTTTTTCTTAATTGCCTTTTTCTCTCACTAAAATGAAAGGACTACAAAAAACTGCAGCTGTATTACTTCCAAATAAACATGGACTACAAACTGTTCCTTTGCATTTTGACTTCAAAGACAATTTTTTTGATAATTTGTTAGATAGAATTGTACTCTTGGGCTTTTTTTTTTGATAGCAGCATGAATGTAGGCTGTGAATTCTTAACTCATATCTATGAGCAATTTAAAGGTGGAAAAAGATGGCTTTGATGCCTAAAAAATCAACCCAGAATGAGGACAACATCATGGTACTCAGTTTAGACTGTGTTTTATTTGCTGGTTTCTAATATCTGTCTTGACAAAAAGTGTTCAGAAGCATCAAACAAGAATTGGCATGGTAGGTGTCAGTTTAATGCTCTAATAAAATGTAAATGGAGGTTGGTGTCATATCTGTGCTTCTGGAAATGCCTTACGTCCACTCTATTGTCCTGTTGCCAAAATAGGATGTGGAGATGCTTTTCCCTTTAGGAGAGATGATGAACCATAGGACTTCTTGCCCGTCTGTATTCTTGAATGCATTTTGCCTAAGGGAAGGGTCGGGTGGCTGTAGGGTGGAAGCTGGCACATGGAACCTCCTAAGAAATTTTCAAAATTAATATTAAAAGCCTAAGCAAGGGAGTTATTAAAAAATGTAAATTAACCTGAGAAGCAGTGGTCTTTCCCCCCCCCCCCCCAAGATTAGCATAATATTCACATTAATTATGATGCTGCTAGATTTTAAATTAGAGCTTCCTTTTATGGAGGAGGAGTAGCAATCTTTTAGTCACAGTAGTGGGAGAAACGTAAAGGTATATTTAAGTTGGCAGCTCTGCTCTCAGAGCATATCTTTTTGCATTTTTTCTTCTACTCTGCCTCCCCTTTTGCTGCTGAATCTTTTTGATCTGGGACATGCCAGTGAATGTTTCATTACTGTGCTTTCTAGCTTTGAAGAGCCTAAAAGATGTGTCATGGCCTGAGCTAGGCACAATGCACACTACTACATTGGGATATAATCCTTGCCTCAGAAAATGTAAAATATGAGTTTTACAGAAAAAAATACGACACCAGGAAGAGATGAGGATGTGAGACAGGGAATACTGTGCTAATGATACAAACAGCTCACTTTTAATGTAATAGCAAGCATCTCAAATTGCATCTTGCTTAACAAGTACCTATGGCAGCAATTTGTAGTATGAAAAGATTATTGAAAAGTCAGAGCAAATCTTCAACTCTGCATTGGCTAGCAGGAACACTAAAGTAGGTCCCTAGATAGATAAGGGTTTAAAATATTACGAGGATTTTATTTTAGGTGATTTGCAAGCAGATCTTTAGAAGCCATTCTTTTTTAGGGATGTCCTTTTACTTTCCCATGTGGTATTTCCTGGCTGCATGAAGTTTTATAAAGAAACAGTTGTTACATGATATGAGAATGCTTCCATTTTGTCAGTCAACATTTGCAAAAAAATCGAATAGGAAGGACCTTGTTGGGTTGTATGTGCTGTTATTGTCTTGATCTTGAGAAAAAGCAGATGAGAACCTGAGAGGAACACAGTGACAGAAAGGTGCTTCCCTGTGCATACCTTGCCAGCAACTGTCTTGCATATTTAAATGGTGTTCCCCGCTACAACAATGGCAGATTGACTTCTATCTCTATTCCAGTCCTCTTAAAGGCCAAATTGCAAGCTAAGTAGAAGGGCGAAAGTTACAAAACTGGCACCGTGAGTTCTCACCAGAGACTGATAGGAAGTTTGTACCCATGCTGCTGCATATGTGCTGTGATCTTGAAGTGAAAATGTCTTCTTAAAAAGGGGTATTAAACTCTCAGGGCATTTTAGCCTGCGTGCTTTCAAGTTGTAGGGAGATAGAGGTGTTACAGCAGCCCATTCTCAAGAAAAGGTGTCATGAGAGTTGTGGCAGAGTCTCAGTAGGTCCCTGGCAGGAGCATGCTGCTTTAGGCAGCAGCTTTAGGGTACCTCTGTTGTGCTGTCACGCTCTTTAGGCTGCCTGCTTATTACAAAGAAAAAGAAGAGCCTTCCAGAACTTTAAGGCATGTATCATTCTCTTTCTGAATATGTAAAAGTTTATGCAAATCACCATAGCTCTAGTGACTAGCAAAAGTGAAGCGGACATTGACTCTTCCTTTGGGACACAGGTGTTAGAGTCACAGATGTCTCTGTTCTGGGTTCCTGCTGCAGGAGTTGTGCAAGGCCTCAGACAAGACTGCTGATGCCCTGATGGCCCCGTTCCTTCAGTCCAGGCACATCTCTCCACATCTCCACTTACACCCGTGTGCACAGGACAGGGAGGTGGCTGGGGTGAGTGTTTTCTTGGTTGTGTGGTACCTCCTGTCCCCAACCCAGTTGGTGTGCTCAAACGGTATTTCCTGCAACAGCAGCTTCTGAGCCTGCACCTACCCCATCTTGGTCCAAAACAGCTGTTTTTCTTTTAAGGAAGGCATACTTCTTCTAGTGCATGGCAGTTCAAAACAAATTGGGATAAGATCTCAAGGGTATCGAATGTTGCTGAAATACTTACAAGATCAGCATGAACATGGCATGTTCTCTGACAGCTAAGTGTAACAGTTGATGTGACCAATGTAGTTTTACTCCGTGACTAAATAGGTAATCTAACTGGTTCAAAGACACGGAGAAACCTGCAGTTTCACAACCTTGCATTACTTTCCTTATACTAAGAAGGGTTCCTAACTCACAGTCAGGCTGTCTCTGCCAAGACTTCCCACCTCAGCATGACCTTGCACAGCTGTTTAAGGCCCACTGGCACTTTCTCTCTCAGGAAGAAATGCTGATGATGCTAGCTGCAGTGGATCTGGTGACTCCTATCTGGCTCTCCCCTGTCTGGTAGGGTAATGGTTCCAGTTTTATGGGTCATAGCAGAAATCTGTAGCAGCACCTATAACTTTGGCAAGGAAGACTGAAGTACAAGCAGAGGAGATGCAGTGTTTATCTCTTGAGAATGCTGTTCTGTTTCCATGGCAGTAGACAGCTCAGTCCAGATTTGGGCAATCTTGTCTGCAAAGTAGCACAAAAAAATTAGGAGAGAAAAAATTTGACTGCAGCCGAATGGAAGCAGTCAAAATTAATCAAGCTTGCATACAATGAGATTGGGTCTGCCATTTGAGAGTGCAGAAACTAAGAAGAAACCTCTTTGCTTCCCGCACTGCTCAGGCATCTGATTTCAAATCTGCCTGCCTCAGTCAGCGATGCTCTGTGGGAGACTTCTGTGCCTTGAACTCAGAGTTGCCTTTCTAATAGGTAAACTATAGCTATTCACTGTGGGAAGACAAAAGTGTTGCAAAAAAATTATTAAACTTTGAATCAAGAGCAGAAAATTATTATTACAAAGTATCCTCTATACACTATTAAATCGCTGCTGCTTCAGGGTTGCCTCAATCAGTGCAAACATCTTCAGGAGATGATCTATTAAAGCATATCCCTGCATTCTTGAGGCATTTCTACTATGGTCTTTTCCTAAAAATTAATGAAAAGAATGGAGATTGCTAGTCATGGGAAGGAGGAAAATGATAGATGAGGTTTCCTGTTGAACTTTGGTGAAACACAGAAACTAGGTGTAACAATGCCAGTCACCTGAAAACCTCTGTAGTCCTTTTAATGTGTTTCCATTGATTTTGGAAAGATGTGAGAGAGGGTGTGCGGACTTCCTCAAATAAATCACTGTCACATGTAGATTATGTATCAGATTTGAACTGATTTTAGAAGATTAGGAGAACTTAGCATCAACTGAAACATAAGACTGCTTCCAGCATATTTTATTGAATGGACCTAATCTTTTAAAAACGCAGACTAGCTGTTCAATAACAGTTTGAATATCAATTATGCTGGATGATAGATAATTTAATTTACCAAATGGAAAGTGGAAAGTTTTCTTTTCCCTTTTTTTCCCTACAAGTCAAAATATGTCCAATCAGTTTTATGACTTCAAAGAGTTAGAAATTAAATATCACTTAAAATTTCTTTGGAAGGTTGTTTAGTGGTACATATACAGTCCCTTAAAAATTGGCTGTTTCTTAATACAGTCTTTGCCAATGAAGTAAAAATGACAGCTGTTTCAGAGCAAAGTGTGTTAAGATGTTTTTGTTTTGTTTAGGGTTGTTATTGTGGTTGGTTTGGGTTTTTTTGGTCTCTGTTCTGAAGAGACTTCTAAAATAAGGCACTTCTGTTTAGACAAGTTTAGTTCTTTCAGAGCACGCTCTTCTGTAGCTGAAGGAACCTAATTGTCCTGCAGTCTAGGCAATTGTTTATTATTTATATTATATGAATGCTTAAGACTTGCAACCAGATGAGGCCCTCATTATACTGTCACAAAGTTTTATTATTTATGTGTTGCCCAAAAACTTCAGTTAAAATTAATGAGAAGGATAAAAAATAGAAAATCACTGAAATTTTAGAAGTAGACTTTCCCAAAATTTTCATGAGACTGCCAGGAAACAGAAACTCCTCCAAGTTGGTGGAGGCTACCTTGGCTCTTGGCTGCCCATGCTGCAAGACAAGATACAGGCTTTGGCATTTCCCAATTTTCCATCTCTCTGCACTTTCCAAATAGAAATGGAAAGCTTTATTCCTTTTGAATGAGGAAAGCTTGCAGCCAAGAACTGTTTGGAGGTACTGCACACATTTCCTGTCTCTTGGGACTCTGTATGCTTGCCGAGGACATTCCAAGTCCTGTTTCTTTCAGTCTCTGTAACTACAAAGAGCATCTGGAAGAAGCTCAGTCCATGTATTTACACTTGAACTAAGGAGTAAATGCCTGTTGAGGAGCGCAGTACTCCTCTCACTGCCTAATGAGTCTTTACAAAGACACTGTCTTGCTGAGAGGTGCCAGACCCTCAGAAGTGGCACCATGTGCTGGCTAACTGTGAATGAGAAAAACACATCACTGACCTTTACCTGAAATCAAAGGAAATTTTCAGGATAGATCAAAAATTCATTTCAACTATTTTAGCATTGGACACTAAAAAATGTAAGTGTGGACAGAGCCTGAGGCAATATCTCCTTTTATAAGCAGAATGTAATATTCTAAAGCTCTTGAGAAAATCTGCATCCCACAAACATGAATCAGCACTGATGAAGATACTTGAATCACATCAGAAACAGGTGAGTAATCTTGCATTGCTAATACCTCTGGCATTAGTACTGGGGCAGACAAAGGACACCCCAAGGTCATGAAGGAAAAAGGCAGTGACTTGAAGAATCTGGTGAGGCTGACATTTGGGCAAAGGCCACATGAAATTTAGTGGAATGGTGACAGTTTCTAAGGGAGAAGCAGGTGAGAGCAGGTACCTGTGAGAACAGGTACTTTGGATATGAACTTTTATGAGCCTGGAGGAAGTGATCTACTGGAAAGGCTGCACTTGCCTATGGGTGTTCTTGTAGCATCCCAGACAAAACAATCCTGAGTTTGGGGTATTTTCACCCTTGAAGACACCAACTTCTCCCTTTCTTTTGAAGAGAGGAATCCAAAGCCAGTTTTAATGTACACACACTTTAGAATTCCATCCCCACCACTAGTGAAGGTGAAGATTTAACCATATAACCTGGATCATACTGGGGATTCCTAACCAGGCAATGCAATTAGTGCTCACCTAATGTGTCATTGCTTCTCAGCAGACGCCAGTCTTGTGTTGACTATTTTTATTTCCTTGGTAAATGTAATATACAAAGACCTTTTCCAGGTTTTCATTTTTTAATGAAAACCTTGAAAAAAAGAGACACCACAGTCCCCAAAATTTCACAAGAAGCTGAAATCTGGGGGAAAACATATGAAGCACACTTGTCTGTATAAAACCTCTCATATGGAGAACTCCTGTGTGCTAGTGTGGGACTAAGAGTAGGCTGACTTCATCCTGGCTTTCACATTTTGTACGTCTGTCTTGTCCAATCTTACTTTTATTTATATTTATCTACAATAAGATTTCTTTTTTCAACTATTCTGTGTTATTGGTCAAACCAAGCTTATATCTTGACTGCATTAACTAAAAATGCCATCCTGCACTGGAATTTAAAAATAATGACAACTTTCTGCTAGCTTTGTTTTGAGCTTCATCCAAATTAACTATACCATGGCTCCTTACAATTCTATTGCAGAGATGTTCACTTAATCTATTAATTCAGGGCTTTTTGCGATTTCAGAGTAAGATTCTGACTGATCATCAGTGTACTTCAGTATAATATGGCTGCCATGTTCTACAAGATGTGTAATGAATTAGTACATGTAATTGTAAATAGTAGAGATGATTATAAATAAGGGAAAATAGCAAAATACATGAAAGAAACAAGTAGAAGCTTAATAAAATTTTAATGACAGTGGATATGTAAAATAATTAATTTACTTAATAATCAACTAAATTGGTATAAATAGATCATTTTTATCTGTTGCACTGTCTTCAGTTATAATTTTTGATTATAAAATTGATTATTTTTTTGTTTCCCAATTACAACATCATATGAATAATATGAAATTGTGATCTACTTGGTGGCTTCTACCTCTCATGTCGTCCTCAGGATGGCAGATGTTTCCTGGCCAGGTTAACCTTCCCAGGGACCCACTAGTTAACAGGCACAAAAGGTGATTCAGAGCATGACTTTAGCTGAGGTACATTGCATTTGTCCTCAAATTTACTTTTCTTCTGTGGAAATTCCTTCTTCCATTTACTCTTGTTGTTAGACAGATGGTAACCCAATGACTTTGCATTACAAAGTACTCAAGCTTATACAAAGAATGATTGCTCCTAGTAAGTAAAAGGGTCATTTGCCTTTCTCATAGTGATCCTTATATCTAATTTTATTGCTTCACTGGTTAAAACCATAACATAGGACCTTTCCCTTTGTAAAGGAATTATTAGCCAGCAGGGAAAATTAGTTGCACATTTCTCAGTTATCACTCAGTTCCTCAAATAAAGCCCCAAATTCTGAGCTACAGAAATGTTTCCACTTATCTTTTAAATGAATACATTTGATCATGTATGTAAATATTTTTTGGGTTTGTTGGGGTCTTTTCCCCTTTGCAGACATATCTCATGGTAAGGCTCACTCAGAAGACACATTTCTCTGTCTTACATATGTCTCATGCTTTCAGTCTTACTTGAAGCACTGAGGAGTGCAAAAATTCAGGTCAAACTCTTGTAGGGAGGAAATTAGTTCAAAAATGTCACTATCTCTATGTTGCGATTCAAGAAAATTTCAGCTCTAGAAAGTCAACATCTAACATAATTTCATCCTTCATTGAGAAGTCTGCCACATGAGGAAAGTACAAGGAAGAATGACACACAGAGAAATTAACAGCATTATATTTAGTAACAGACAAGTTACAGAATGTGAACATTTTTATATGACTGAAGGACTATTATACTCTGGAAGAGACTACTTCTTTTCTTACCAATTAGAAAAATTCTTTCTCTTGGTTATTCTTAACATGCAATAAACATCCCCCACGTGCTTAACAAGTCCGAAGTGTCAACCAGTTGCTCGTAATGCGTGCCTTTTTCATGGCAATGGCATCACAGGTATGACTGTAAAGATTTTGTTTATGAGATGCCATCCTTGTTAGTCTCAGGTTTCTTAGGATATTGGGTGGGTTGTGAGGGTTCTTTTTGGGGGGGTTGGTTAGTGAGGCTGGGTTTAGGGGGTTTTGTTATTGTTGGGCTTCTGTTTTTTGCTTTGTGTGTTGTTTTTCTTTTTTGGAGGGGTCAGCTTGTTAACGGATGTGGGACTTGGACAGACAGGAACAGTTCAGAAGGAAGTCCTGGTACTCTGTGATGATGCAGTTTGTGTAGTGTTTTGGCAGCTACTGCCACCCTATGGTCTTCCATAATGGATGAATGCTGCAGAGCTTTAATGTGTTGCATTTCTCCAGAAACCTCTTGTAGGTCAGAGAGAAGACAATGAGTATTCCTTTTGTCTTACTCACTCCTCTATGTCCCCTTTTCAGAAAAATCCCACCTGCAAAGAAAATCAAGTATGGCATGAGAGGCCATATGTGGCATTATAATGGTAGAATCTTTTCCACTGCATTTACAACTATGTCATTGAATATTAATTTTGGTTCCAAGGGTTTTCTCTAACTGATTATATCTGCTTTGGCAGGTTAGATTTTGCTCTTTCTTTTTTTTTTTTTTTTTTTTTTTTTTTTTTTTTTTTTTTTTAGGAACTTCAAAATGTACATCTGGAAAAAGCTTCCAAAACCCATTTCTTAAAGTTGCTGCTGCTTTGGGAGCCTGTGTTTACATCATGGATGCCACATATAGACAGATCTGGGTTAAAGCAATCTGGTCTAAGCAGAGTGTCCTCAGAGCATTGCTTCCAGCAGAGCTTTGCCCTCCAGACGCCAGCAAGTGCCCAGCCGAAGGCTCTGATGCAGAAAGAGGACGTTTCAGATACCATTATTCCACTCATTGCCCTCCTTAAGGCCAGGGAATACCCTTGGTGTGGAGGAAGACCTTTTTTCCTTTTGAGGAAGCAGCAAGAGGGATCACCTCTCGTGCTGTAGATCTTCTCATTGGGGCTGGAAGCTGCTTTCCCTTTGACAAACCCAACTGAAACCAGGCAGCAGTATAGGCTGTAGAAAATAACTAAGATGGCTTGGAGGCAGAGATATGCGACGGTCTCATATATTATAGTGCACAGGCACTGCTTTCCCTCATATATTATTGGGGACTCTCAAATTCCATCCCCTCTGCCACACCCAACATCACACCTATGCAGTGCACGAAGTCTGAAGCGCACCCACTGCTCTTTATTTTTCTGAGCCGACATGGAAACGGGATGCCCTCCCTTTAAGCCGGATCCCCAAACCCCCGCTGCCGGCCGGGCCAAGAGCTGGCTCTGGGGCTGCCCCAAGTCGGGGCACTCGCCGCCGCCGCGGTGCCCCGGCACCCCGCGCATTCCCCGTCCCGGCCGCCGGGGCTGTGCGGGCGGCCTGCGACCCTCTCCTGGGGCCCGAGCAGTTCCTCTCCGCAGCCACCTGTAGCTACGGCTGATTTTTCTGCATTTCGCCGAAAAAATAGCTATTCTCAGCCCCGCTCCCTTCCCGCGTGTTTTACTTAAGTGAACCGAACGTCCATGCTTCGGGACCGGAGGTGGTGTCTTTTTCGGAGAGACGCGGTGTTTGTTTTCGCTGTCGCCTCCCTGCGCCCCCCAGGCTGGTAGCGCGGGACCGGAGGGGTGTGGAGTGCCGGCTCGGCTGCCCCTGCCCCTGCCCCCGCCCCGGGGCGGAGCTGCGGCCCCAAATGAGGTACTGTTTCACCTTTGGGTTCGTCTTCCCGGAGCACCACTGGAATTAGGGCCGTCCCGGTCTCCGGTGCGGCGCGGCTCCCCGCTCATGGCTCTGCGCTCCGCCGGTGGTCCCCGCTCCCAGCCCCGACGTGGAACGGTCGCATCCCCCCTGTAAAATGAGGGGAGCGGGATCTCCGCGCGGGCGGCGGGAGCCGCTGTTACGCCTGTCGGAGTTGAGCATGGAGGGAGGTGAAACAGCCACCTGAACGCGGAGAAAAACCCGAACCGACAACAAGTAGTCTCTCGCCTGGCAGGGCGGCACGGAGAGCGGCTGGGTCCGGAGCCCGCCCGGGAACAGAAGACGCCGTCGCTCCTCCGGCAAAGGTAGCGGCGGGGAGGCGGGGGGGACCGCGGGGGTGGCGGGGGAGCGGGAGGGACCCGCGGCGGCGCCGATCCCACCTGCCCTTCCCCGAGATGCGCGCTCGCCTTCGTGATTTGTCTGAGAAAGTAGTGAGCCGAGCTCCGTACAGACAGCTTTTTCCCAGAGTGTGCCTGCTGCCTGCGCTTACGGGGTGCACGGTATTTCTTCACAAAAAGCAACCCTTTCCTCCCTCCCACAGTGTGGGTGGGAGGGAAGAGAAAAATATCTAAGCCTTCTTTTTTCCCCCTCGTTAAGCTGTTAGGATAATAAAAGATAGATGCCCATTAAATAATTAACCGTACACTTTCTGTTCCATCAGCTCGGTTCACACAGCCCCGCGAGGGAGAAGGGGGTGGGGACGGTGGCGGATCCATACGCGGTCGAAGCAGCAGCAGAGCCATTTCGGTAGCCTGCTTCCAGGGGAAGCGGGAGACAGCCCGGAGCTGTGCCCGGAGCGGGCAGGCGGCACAGCCCTCCGCGGACGAGCGTGCGGAGCTGGCTGCCGGTGGGTGGCGGGGCGGCCCGGGAGGGTTCTCCCCGGAGTGCGGGTCCGCGGGAGATGTTGGGAGGGGTCTGGGATAGGCCGTGACCGCAGGGAACGGTCCTCCTATGGTGGTGCCTGTGGGGCTTCTCCTCGATTTCTTCTGTTTGCGTTTAAGGCAGAAGCTCGTTCCCCGCGGACCTGCCGGCGACCGGCCGCCCCCCGCCCAGCGACCGGCGCCCCCCTCCCAATCCCCGCCGCCGCCTCCCGCGCTCTCCCCAGTCATGTCCCACCCGGAGCGATGGGGAAGCTCGAGGACAACGAGAGGGTGATCCTCAACGTGGGGGGCACGCGGCACGAGACCTACCGCAGCACCCTGAAGACCCTGCCGGGGACCCGCCTGGCTCTGCTCGCCTGCGAGTCCCAGAGCGAGTCCCCGGGCGGCGAAGAGCCGCCGCCGCCCCCAACCCGCCGCCGCCTCCGGCGGGCGGCTGCCCGGAGCCCGGCAGCGGCTGCAGCCCCCGGGGCAGCGGAGGCACCAGCGAGTTTTTCTTCGACCGGCACCCAGGGGTCTTCGCCTATGTACTCAACTACTACCGCACCGGCAAGCTGCACTGCCCCGCCGACGTCTGCGGGCCGCTCTTCGAGGAGGAGCTGGCCTTTTGGGGCATCGACGAGACCGACGTGGAGCCCTGCTGCTGGATGACCTACCGCCAGCACCGGGACGCCGAGGAGGCCCTCGACATCTTCGAGGCACCCGACCTGCTGACGGGCGAGCCGCCTCCCGACGGCGACGACGACGACTTGGCCGCCAAGAGACTGGGCATCGAGGACGTGGGCGCGGCCGCCGAGGGCAAGGGCGGGCGCTGGCGGCGGCTGCAGCCCCGCGTCTGGGCGCTCTTCGAGGACCCTTACTCCTCCCGTGCCGCCAGGGTAAGCGCCGCCGGCCGGCGCTCCCAGCGGGGGCTGGGGAGGCCGAGGGGCTGCTGGGGTCCCCTGAGCGGGAGCCGGCATCACGGGGAAGCTGGCCCCGCTTGGGCTGTGCGTGCAGAAGTGGTGCTTTGGTGGGCCACTGCAAGGGGGGACATCAGTCCACGTGGGGTGGTGATGCTTTTCCCCTCCACTTCTGCAGGCTATGTCAGGCAGCACGGGGGTCCTTCTGTGCCAGCGTCCTTCCCGTGGGAGTGTACAGGGTGGGAGATGTGCCCCGAGAAGCCTGCAAGGGAGCCATAGTCACCCCCTGGCCTGTGTGGGGGTGTGTAGGGGGTGACTCACTGGTGGACCTGTTTGTGTGTGGGTGTGAGTAGGAGCAGCCTCAAGGCACCCTCTTCCTCCCTGAGCACCTGCATGAAGGTGTGTTTGGGGCCCAGACAGCTGGCCTGAGGTCTCGGGTTTGGGGGCAGGTGTTGACAGTGTCACAGGAGAACAGCCTCAGTCCTTTCTGAGCTTTGTTCTGTCTGCAATTAGGTGATCCTGGTTCAACAAAGTAAATGTGACAAGGGTCACCCTGTCTCTTCCTCCATTGATTTCTCAGGGTGACCCTGACTGGCTCAGTGACTGAGGGTCTGGGGACAAGACAGTAAGTGATTTTACGGACTTTCTCTTACTTAGATAGGGATTTTAGATTTTTATGTTCACTACTTTATACTTTGATGACTTGGATTTTAGTTCTGTCTTTTCATTGCAGTTGTCAGTGGTGATGTGGGTTCGCTCTCTAACTCAGGGCTTTGGAGCAAACAAATGGTTGTAATTCCTTTGAGAGAAGTATACAGTGGTGTCTCTAATTTAACCAGAAAAGCAACCACCAGCAAATCCTCCCTGCAGTACAAGACTCGTAACAGGAAATGTTTGATTATAAAATGGCAATAAGTATTTTGTAGCGTGTTTATCAGGATTTCCATGAAGTATTCAGAGCTAAACCTCGTTCTGCATAAAGTGCAGTTATGGTGGGTGTCATTTCCTAGTGAGTTCCACTTATTCCGCTGGTGGTCTCATAGATGTGTGCATAAGTGTGTGGTTTAGTGACTTCTGGAATTGTACCCCATGGCATGATGCAGTTCTGCCTGCTCACCTTATGGGTTTATTGAGGTAAGTTAAACAGAAAGTAAAAGTCCTCACAGTTTTTACTGTCACTTGCTGAGTGACAAGTTGTTTATGTTTTGATGGCTGCTACCAGTATGTTTTCCCTTGACAGTGGTTCCAGTTAATTCTAAAATATGTTTTTAATAAAGAATGGGTTCTGAAGAAAAGCTATCAGAAGTGTCTATCTTTGGTCATCAGTGACGTACTCACATCTCGCATCTCAGCTATCTGAATCCTAAAGAAAATTTGGCTGTCAGTTACCTGACAAACCATGGTGTATGCGGTGATTGCCCTGCAGGTTTTCTTACCCTGACTGTTTTGTGGAAAATTGCTGACAGTGTCAAAGCTGCAGCTTTTATGACAGAGAATCTTCCTGCTCAACTTTGCTGGAGAACTGAGAAGTACGGAGTAAATGTTAAGTGGAAGATACCAGGAGAAATAGGAAGGTAGGCATACTGTTGTGTCCTGGAGTTGCAGTTGGGTTTTCAGCCCAGTCTTTGGCAGATCTTGCTTTCAAAATTTTCCATCTGTACTAGGTCATCCTAAACCATTAGTGGCTTGGGTGAAGATATTTCAAGCTTGCGAAATGAATACTGTAATTAACACTACAGTAGGAAATTGCAACATGGCAATATTAATCGCTCTATCTTCTCATAGAGTGTTTGTCTTTTTACAACTTAACTGGTTTTAAAGATTTTATTCTGATTTCAAACCCAGGCAACCAGGACAAGGCAGTTTCAGAACCATAACAACAGTGTCTAAATCTGTATTTTCTTTTTATGAATATCTGTACTTGATCTTTCAGGTAGGCAGACAATTTTGAGAATTTCTGGTGGATTTTAAAGCAGTAAAGTGAATTTGTATTTAAGGACTTGCATGCACTTAGTAAGCACTCTTGAACACAGTAATTTAAGGTGATGGTAACCTTAATCTGGAACTGAGACATTATGTTTTTACACACCTGAAACAAGAGCCCTTATTTTCTGAGTATTCTGGCAAATACCTCTTGTTTTATGTCAGCTGAGATGATGACTAACTCTAAAAACATTTGAGTGAAATCCTGGGCTTACTGAAATCAAGGCAAAACTCTTGAACATCAACCTTTGCCTCACAGTGTTAGTTACTGACTCATACACCACTTAGATTATGGTGGGGTTGCTTAGTGGTAAACTTTCCTATGAACTGTGATAATTATTTTCTTTTAGCATTACTGATTTAGGTTCACTAGTGTCTTTTTTGGGAATTATGATGCTGATAAAAATGGGATATTTTCCGTTAATGAAATGGTACTTAATATTTGTGATGTTCTTTATTCGAAACTCTGATCTCTAAAAATAGAAATTTATAGAAATTCAAATATAAGTTGCCATGGTAACCTCTTCGGGGCTAGTGCACGCACAAGATTATTCTAGCAAGACCATCCAGTGATGTTATATAAATAGTGGAACTAGTTTGTTGACAAGAAGGTTTACTTTAGTTGAGATTCTAAAAAAAATCAGCTTTTAGTGCGTGCAATTTGATAGATAGCAACATCTACTAAACATGGGGATTTTAAATATGAAATGTAATCCGTGTACATATGATTGCTTTAAAACCTGCAACAGTTTCCTTTGTTTCCAAGTTCAGGAGTTAGGTCTGAATGTTATTTCTGTCTTCATATTATCATTTTGGATTTCATAGACCGTGAAATGACATTAAAGAGTGCAGCCGTACTCCTTTCACTCCTCGCGTACCAGAACGATCATTCACAAAAGGCTGTTTGACACAATGCTGTTACATAGATATGGAAATCTACTGGCATAAAGGTGCTGTCACAGGAGGGGGAGTGCTGGGCGACTGAATCTTCTTCCTGAGTTGGCTTGAACGTCTCTGGAACAGACACCTAACACTTATCTGACTAAAACGTGCACTGTTGGTTAATATCTCTAAGTGATTTTGGTGTCCAGTGGCTCCCAAGTGCCAGGTACTTGTTTGCTTTAGTAAAGTGCAAAGATACATCTAAGTAGTTTGTAAGAAAGCACAAGAGGCAATATTAAGTGCTGAATTAAAAAAGTGTCTGCAGGTGTCCAGCAGGAGCTGGAATGCCAGTGCTCATCTCAGATACCATATTTCAAAGTAATTACCTCTAAAGCCTTTTTACTTTTGAATAATAGTTGAGAAATGATGCTGTTTAAAGAAGTAATTAGTATCTGTCATTGATTTTTTCCTAAGGATTATGGATTACTCCTGTACTGTGTGCTGGAATGCAAAAATGGCCCTGAAATTCACCAAGCCCATAGTTAGCTGTCCTTAATATTTTGAGAAGACTGTAAATCTGTTGATAGATAAGGGGAAGTGGGGTAGTTAAGCAGTGTGGGAGCCAGCGTGGCCCAAGGCACTTGAGCACTGCCATTTGCAGCAGCTGAAGGCAACGTACAAAGCCCCTTTGCTGTGGTTTTTATCTCTAGGAAAGATTATAATTACTTGGTTTACAAGGAGATATAAATCCTAATTAGCAAGTATTTGTCGAGTTTGCTGTAAGTAAATATTCACGGCAATGCAAATAAACCCACAAAAGCCTTGCAGTCTAGGCATCAAGATGCATCTTGTCTGTTCTTAAAAATACTGATGCTGCTTCATAGTGACATGGGGAACTATGTTTGAGCAGTGGGTCGTATTTTGGAGGGAAATAAAGTTCCCCTCTGTTGCTTTACATGATGCTAAATTGTCAGAGATTCCTTTCAGTGACCCATTGCATCTATGCCAGCTTCGAACATTCGGTGAGGTGAGGAATCAGCTGAAATGAATGGCATGGGAGAGGGGAAAAATATGTTTTTACAGATTCCCTCGGGAGGATAAAGATACAGAAATTATGTTGAAGCACATTCTTATCAAAGATAGTTTACGTGTTTATTTGGTGGCTTGCTTGTGTTTTCTCCATGTACCTAGATACCTGTTTTGATACCTGTCAAGAAAGCCTTGATTTAGGAAGCCTGTCATGTACTATGGTGAATGACTGAAGTGAATTATATTTTTAGGGCTTTGCCTATTCTGATGCAAGACAGGTTTTATTTTTGGTGGAAACAACACTGCTGCAGTAGTCTGAAATACTGTGAATGGAGTGGTGAAGGTACATTAATCTCAGAATATATGTTTGTAGATTAATAGTGAATAGCAAAGGTTTGCTTTCTTAACTGATAGGAAGCCCTTTAATACATAAATAGAAATCTTTATTCTGTCTTTTATTCAGTGAGGAAAGCTGGTATACTTTAGATTTTACCATTCAATTATTAATTAGGCAGACATCTGTCTGAAAATGGAACGAAGAATAGTTAAGGTTGATGCCTCAGAGAGGGTATTCCTTTTGTTGGTAATCAAAGCACTGAATTTATTTGCAAGTGGGAAAATAGTCAGTTACATTAAATTGGTGAAAAACAGTCATTCTGCTTGAAGCATTTATACTATGGGAGCTGTCTGTTTTAGAGACACATCAAGGTGTGTTCCTAATGACAAAAGACTTAGTGCATTACTGCTACAGATAATCATACACTCTGTAGCTTCATGTGTGCATGGGCTGACTAAATCACACTGTATGTAATTGTTATTAATTTACTTCTGGCATGCTGGCTTTTAAAAGTCCTAATTGGAAATTCTAGCTTTATACATGATGTATAATCAACTAGCTTGATCTAGCCTAAGTGTAGATGGTCTCTGATGGTACTGACATATCAGTGAGGTAAAATCGGCAAGATTTCTGCCTTCCTAACTTCTGCCTCTTCCTCTACAGCTGTTCTGCCTGATGCTGCTAGTGTTTCCATGGAAACAAGCCAGCTCTTCGCTTCCTCTTCCCATTGAAAACAGCCTTCTCACTGTCACTTATTCATCTGGGAAAAGGATTTTGTTATGGCTCTGACATAAATGACACAGAGATGATCTGTCCTATCATTTCAGAAATAGATGCTATTAGGTATGTGCATGCAGCCAGATTGTCTTTCAGTGACTCTAAAATAATTTGGTTAATGGACTTAGGTTGAATTTGCTTTGGTGTAACTGGAAGTGGAAATCAGCTAATTAGACACAGCCCAAAATAGTAACAGTGTGAGAACAATTTTAAGCTGAGAAATCTGGGAGACAATGTTCTCTTTTTTATGTAGTTAATATAGAATGTAGTATTTGTCATGTTTGTTTACAGTGATAAAATTCTTAAATGGTTTACTTTGAGGATGAGAATTTATCCTCAAACTGATTAAGATAGTGGTGGGAGAAATTGCTCATAACCTGGGATGAATATTGTATAGGTTTCAGTGGTACTGTCAGATGAGGAATCACGTTATCATGCACTTCATGTGATGCAGTCAGAATACAAAATAAGTGATGGAAGAAAACTGGTATCTTCAAGGTCTTTTTATTCTTAAGGTATTTGGTACTTAGTCCAAAGTAAATATATCAATCAATACCCTTTGAAGAAATCAGCATTTTTGCTTGATTTGGTGAATTTGTGTTAAGTCATAATCAAAAAAGTTCAGAACTCAGACAAATTCCATATCCTTGATTAATATCCTTCACTTCAGGGACTTTAATATACTATGAGAGAAGTTTGTGTAAAATTTGCTTGTCCTTCTCTCCCTTAGTGATCATTAGCAGAACGTGATTGTTTTCTTCCTATGAAGGTGCCTTGCAGTTGGATTAGAAGAATAAGAGAAGAGGAAACGACTCCCTCTATAATTTTTTAATATTTTAATAATCCCTTATAACAATATGTCCAATGGTTTTAAGATGGAAGAAACAAGTTCTTCTCATTATCAAGTGCTGTTTCAGCTCTGTTCATTTCTCCAGAGAGAGTTCCTGCTCGTTCTGTGATTCAGATTTGTGTCTCATCTTAGGGAAGGACAGTTTCCTTCAGCCGTAACTGGAAAGAGAGGGTTTATGCTCTCTATATTTGACACCCGATGGGGCTAGTGTGTTCCCTTTTAATTCTCTTTACTAAACTTTTATTTGTACCTCGCTTCTGTCAGCATGGTTTACATAAACTTACTGATTCAGTGTAAAAACTTAGGGGATTTCTGCAGGTTTTTTGTGTGTTTTTTTTTTTTTTTTTATTGTAAGTAAATTAGTTAACAAAATAAAAAACAGGTTCAGTAACAGTCAGAATATCAAATATCAGAATATCAGCTCTCAATCTACTTAGTGTATTTCTTGTGGTTATACAGTTCCTTTACACACTCTTGTTCTATCACAAGCACTTTTCTGGTATAAATCAGTAATTGCGTAGGAATAAAAAAAGTTATTTTAAAGAATGCTAAGCAATAAATATAAAATAAGCAATTATTCAATAATTTTATTTCCAGAGGAAATAGGGGAACTACATCTAGTCTTATTTACATGTGCACTTACTTCCAGAGAGCCTTTTCCCTGATGCAAGAGCTGCAACATGAGAATATTTCACATGTCAGAAATAATTTACTCTGGTGAAAAAAATATTAATTTGGGATAATGTGCAAGGAAGTAGTAGTATAAATGTATCTTGGTGATATTTATCAGCATGATCAAAGGGATTCAAGTTGTCGGGAGACCTGTTATATTATTTTCCCTATAGTGGTATACACATCTATATGTTGGTATAACTAAATGGTAGTTTTGTCAGATGCTATAGAAATAGCTGTAGAGAAGCAACATGAAATTACACATTTTTGGATTTTTGTTTGTTCTACTAATTTGTTTAATTTACATCTTTGTTGGTACTTTATAATGACTAAAGCAGTTTTGAAGGAAAAGCTCCACTTCCATCTGTTAATCAAGTGTTAAAAATAGAATGCCATCTAATCACATGAAATACAATTTCTTGTGATTTGCTATAAAGATTTCCTGGCTGAAGTGGTGGATTGAAGCTTAATAATCAAATTATCTAATTATGTATTGTAGTAGTGTGTTGTTATTTCCCCTGCTGCTTTTAAGTTGAAAATTCTGAGATCTTGCTCTGGTTTTGGTCTTTTTTCCAGTAGGTTAATTATTACAGTAGTGTGATAATTAATTTTTCTCTTGTTACAGACAGCCTTTTGTAGTTTCTTAGTGTTCCTAGGCGAAACTTAGATATTGGGTCTTTGATATATTCCAGCAGAACGCTGTAATCAGAGAACATTCTCTTAGCCCAATGAAGAATAGTGTGGTAGAGTTCATTAATATGCATGAAATACGACATGCAATATGATCTAAGCTTGTTTCTGAAATAAGTGTAGTTTTAAATAAGCATAGTTTAAAGTGTTTACATTTTCATTAGTGTTGCTAGCAAATTACATTTTCCCACTTTGCCTAGTCTTTATAAAAAGGAAGATTTTATAAAAAGTCTTTATAAAATTTCTATCCCTTGAAGATTGTGCATTGGGCTTGGATAATTTTTAGGGTACTAAAGATATAGTAGATATATAGCAGTAAGCTTCCTTTTAACTGTTTAATCCTTATCCTAAGAGAAATAATTCTTCTTTGGCAATGACTTTTACCTCACCAAAATGGCTATTCCAATACTAGCAATCTGATAGTACCTGGGATTTTAGAGCAACAGAAAGCAAATGCTGAAACTCAGGTAATGGCAAAGAAAATTGCTTTGGAGAAGATGAAAATGTAGAGAGTTAAAAGAGCGGCTGTGGAACAGTGCTGTGAAGTTCTGGGTACGTGTTGTTGTCTTAATGCAGAGCACAGGCTGAGTTCCCAACAGTTTTGCAAGGGGACTGTGTTGGTGCCTGGTGCAGCCCTGGGCGAGATGAACCATCCCCAGCAGCACCCTGCTGATGGTGGGCACTCAAGGGGTGAGGGGAATAATGATGTCTTCTAGTCACATTCCTGTTGGCCTAAGTAATTTCTCAGATTGCGAACATTCACAAAATATATTAAGCTTTTATATGTTGTGTAGTATGGTATTAAGGATAATCAGATATGTAGTAATTAATATTTTTCATAAAGCCTGTGCAATAACAGAACTTTAATATTTTTTCTTAATGTAGATAAAAAAATTATTACAGGAAAATGTAAAAATGTTTTTGAAGTATACAAATGTCTGGTTATAAATTTTCTGCAGTTCTTAGACAATATCAAAGGAGATGTCCTCAATGGTCCTTATTTTTACATAGGTATTTAAAAATTCTCTGAACTTTACAAGTGAGCAATAGTCTTTATCGGCAGTTTGTAATCCTACTAATATGAATGGCAGTTATGTTTAATAATTGGTTTTTGGAGTGTCTTCATTTTCACAGGATAATTGTTAAAAGCTGAAAGAGATAACTTTGATATTTTTTATTAGTATCATCAAAAGTGTTACATGGGTCTTTTTTGTGACAGGAATTTTTCAGTATTCTAAATTTAATCCAGATGTGGTTTGGAGAAGAACCTTATTTGTCTTCCTGGTTTCTGATCTCATTTGGGAAATAAATTTTCTTGCATTTGAAGTTCTAGATCTGATAACTACTGTGAGATTTTCATTTGAATTTTAGGATGTAATTGATGCACAAGCACATCTGAATTTCACCTTGAACATTCTTCCCTTGGTCTGCAAAATTATTTTTAAAAATTGTAAATAACTCAGTTGGGATGGAATTATATCTTTATACAGCTCCCTGAGAAGGGAAAGTGGAGAGGGAGGTGTTGATCTCCTGGTATCCTGTAACAGGATGTGGGAATTGTTCAAAGCTGTGTCAGAAGTTTACACTGGACACTAGGAACCGTTTCTTTACTGAGAGGGTGGTCACACACTGGAACAGGCTTCTTAGAGAAATAATCAGTGTCTCAAGCCTGTCAGTGTTTAAGAGCAATTTGGACAATGCCCTTAAAACCATGCTTTAACTGATTCAGCTATGAAGCTGTCAAGCAGTTGGACTAGATGATTGTTGTAGCGTCTTCCAACTGAAAGAATCTATCCTATTCTAAGGAAGTTAGTTCTGATTTTCCAATCTTTCCTTATTTCCCTTTCAATGAAAAATCAAGTCTGTTTATTTAACAGTGCTGGTGTTTCATATATTCATGGTTTTAAACCAGAAGTGTATATAGTAAAAGACATATAGTAAATGACATCAACTTTTTTTGGGTAGAAGTCAAACAGGGTAGGATTTCAGTGTAGGTATTGAACATCAGCTTTGCTGTATAACTCATTATCTCTTCATTATCTGATTATACTGTATATTCAATTGATTTAAACACCTCAGGCATCTTAATCCTTTGGCCAGTGAATTTTATTGCTGACTGTATTAGAGACTGTTTGAATATATTTTCAGATTTGAGAACTGAGACTTTTGACAGCAAGACAGTTATTTTCCTGATTGCCTAGGTGTTATACCTGTGCAGCTTGGAAAAGAAATGACTGTGGTTGTCATTTGTCTCCAAAACAGGCATGTGAAACTAATAGTGCAGTGACCTGTGAATGGTCAACAAAACTGGTTTGATGCATTGCAGCTACAAGGTCTCCTTGGTTAGTCATTGCATTTTTTAAGTTGGTGCTTTGATAGCAGAAAAAATGAACTGAGGGAATTAAAAATTAAAATATTTAATAACAGGGAAAATTATGTCTTGGGAAAAAACGAGGCATTATGGACTGAAGCAAAGAACATGTTTTCATTGTCTTGGTTTGTCACAATATAGCCAGCCAAACCTTAAAACTGGTAAAGATATTTCAGGTTGCTGTGTGTTTCTTTTGACTGATGTTCACTGTCATAAGGATGGAAGATGCTGGGGTTTTATGAATTGCAGGTTTATCTACTTAAACTTCTTGCTCCAGTTGCCATTTCCTTAATCTTTTAGTGAGATGGGAGCTTTGATCTTTCGATCTCTTCAAAATTACTTTCCTAATGACTAGGTTATGACATTTTTGAAACAGCTACGGTAAGTAGATACAGTTTGCACCTCCATCCAGGAGCTGTGACAGTAAGTGTCCCTTAGAACTATCATTGAAGGCTCTCAGAATTGGTTCTTATTTGCTTCTTCACTCTTCAGCTGCACTGCGTTGCTTTCAGCTTCTTGCACTGTCACTGAGACAATGACTAGCTATTCTAGTACTTCTGAATCAATGCCCTTTCCAATGTTTTTATATTAAAATTTACCATTTTGCTATGGCTTGAAGTGCAGTGATGGCTACAGTACCTATCTACTGCAAATGCTGCTTTAGTAGCTGTGCTAGCAGTTTTTCTTTGAAAGCGTGATAGCTTGCCTCACTTACTGAAATGAAAACTCTGCAAAATTTCAATGACTTTGTATTCTCAACAATTGAAAGACATTAAAATTAAATATTTGGTAGCAGAAATGTACCCATTAGTCTCTAGAGAAGTGCAGCTGTAGTTTATGTTTGGTTTCTATTTCATTAGAGCAACCTCTCTTGCAATGCAGTCCTGACAGATTAGTGAGATGAAGACATTCCTCTTTGAAATGATACCTGCATTCTTCAAATATGAAGAGCTAATTTTCTAAAATGTGAAGAAATATTAAAATCCTATTTTGTACTGCTGCTGTTTGTGTGCTCCTTGCAAGTAGGGATCGGGAGGTGTGTATTTGTAATTATAATGAACAAACTTTGCAAATCTTGTTTGTTTACTGACAAAGCACTTTCAAAATAACAAGGTAATTGTTACAATTTCCTAATCACAATATGAGTAGTACCTTGCCTCCAGAAACCCAAGCTTTGTCTGTGGTTAGGAAAGTCTTCAAAAAAAATGGAGGCTAAAGGAAAATGCGTAACCTAAATTTTTCATTGCAATTCTAGTGTTCAGATAAGTACAGTGTGACAACTGCATGCACGGAAAAAATGTGAAAATGGGATGAAATGTGAGTGTGAGACAGGAGGCAGAATGTTTGGGATCCTAGTGCTTTCAGACTTCATGTGTTCTTATCCATATGTACACAAATGTGGATGCAAATATTTTGTGTGTGTGCATAGATGTATGTACATGGATTTTTTTTATTTTTTTTTTTTATTTCCCTGTTTTTCCTTGAAGATTTTAATGAAGAAGGCTTCATCGTAGATTTCATTACTTAATTCAGTGTTCTTGCTTTTACATGTTTAATTCAGCTCCTGACTATAAGTTTGAGTTTTGTGGACTGTGTGAATATCTTGCTTTATTTAGACTATGATGGATCAATCTTGCTAGATATGTGTCTATATTAAAATATTGGTGTACAGTAATTAATCTTGTTTGATAACAGGACTAGTGTTCCATTCTTTATAATTTTTATCTCAGTAAATGTGGGAGAAACCTGGAGTTACATAACTTAAGACATCTTATTTTCTGTGAACTGCTATCTCATTGGTGACTCTCAGGGCCAAATAAAGTTATTCCTGTTTGTCAAAACATACATTCTTTTATAAATGTTATGTCTCCCAAGGATGCAGTTTTCCCTTCTTCAGCTTTAGTTAGGGGATATATTAAATAAAATCAGATTTGGCAATCATTTACATCAGGTCATGTTGATAACACACACAGTGATTTTTCATCTTTGATATAATACAGCCTGTTTTATTATTAACTTGACATTTTTCATTTAGTTCTTTTTTTTTGAAAAGAATAGAGGATCAGTTCAAATTCAGTTCATACATCTCTGCTTCTTGTGAGGATTGTTGATTAATGAAATGCATAAAATCATGAAACCAACATTAAAGCAGAAGATACAGAATGTCATACAGTGAAAGCTGGGAATGGTGTAGGGATTCTGTCACAATGGTCATTGGTCATTTGGTCAGTCTTGGAGGGACACTGAGAGTGAAGAGGGACCAGCAACTAAAGTGCTAGCAGGGAGTTCTGGAAATCCAGGTTTATATCTTCTGCAGTTCACCCTTGAGTGCCAGCTGGGAAGATACAAATTTTGTCTTACCTTGGAAGATAAAAATATATAAATTAAAAATCAATTAGTGCTCAAATAGCAGAATTTCTAGAAAAAGAACAAATTATGTTTTTGTTTGTGACTGTAAAATATAGAATGAAGGAGAGCTGAGGTAGTTTTTAAATAAGGTTGGGGATTGTTTGCTGGTTTATGTGCCTGCAAATTTAATCATACATATTCATTTCATATCCTTTTTTTTTTTTTTTTTTTTTTTTTTTCCAGTGGATCTATGGTAGAAGTAAATTGAGACTGTGTAGTAATTTGACTGTATGCAGTAATGGGTATGAGAGGAAATCCTCAATATAGTGATAATGGTGTTTGCAGAGCAGAGTTGGAAGAGTGTATTCAGAAAGAAGGCTTATGTCCTACACCTGAAGAATACAGAAAAAAAAGAAAATTTTGACTTCAGTAAGAAAACAGTCACAATTTTGCAAACTGAGGCAAAGTCTACATGGAAGAAAATGTGGAACTATGGAAGTAAGAGTTGTTTTGTTGGATATAAACACAAACAGATACTGAATTAAAATCATAGAACAGTAGAGAAGACCTTTAAAATCATGGTTTAAGGTGAGGGTTGGCACATATTGGTCTACTGTAGCTTTTCTTCCAAAATTTTATTAAGTAAAAAGTTTGCAAAATTTGATACTGTTCACTAAATGTCTGCAAAGACCTTTGGTATTCGGCCTGTGCAGTTAAATTATAGCACAACAGAATGTAAAGTCTCAAAGTGACAAATGTTGTTCAGTCTTTACAGTTGGATCTTCTGTCAATTTGATCTGCAGGATATTGGAATGATGAATATGTTGAATGAGCTCATGTTGATTCTTGGTTGTGTTCTGTTGTTGCTTTCTAGGGGACGCATTTTATCAGGCTTTAAAAAAAAAAGAGGGTAAGATTCCAAGGGCATGGCCAGTGTCATCAATACTTATGGTAGCACCTTATTTTGTATTTCAGAAGCGTTTGCATTAGTTACTGAAAGCTGGTTGCTATTCTTTACTGCTTTTTAATAGGTTAACAATTTGTACTTAATTATATAAATCAGTATTGGCTAAGCATACAGCAGTGTTGTAATTGTGTAAGCATACAGCAGTGTTGTAAATTTTGGTATGAGATTTTTTTCAACAGAAATTAATCCTTAATTCTGAAACATCCATCTTTGTGTCCTGCTTTTCATGTACAAGAGCTATAGCTGTAAGTTCTCCCTGTAGGGATGGGTGAGTTTATCATATATACGGTGAATGCATTTTCATGGGCAAGATGTGTAACATGTTGTTTAACAGTTTATTGTGAAACTAAGCCAAATATTTTGCTTATTGATCAGAAATGTAAATCGTTATCTAATGTGAAAGCCATGGAGAGGAAGAGCATTGCCATCAAAATTGAAGTACTGAAGTGTTTTGAAGATTTCGGGGGGTGCTAATGATGTTATTTTGATTTTTTTTTTCCCTTTTCTCTCACAAGGGAAAACTATACTGAGTTACTATATCAGGAAATACATATTAGGGAAGCTATACTGAATTATAATTGGAAATTCATTAATAGTTTAACTGCGGTGTTTTCTGTTGGGGAAAACCAAAGCAAAATAAAACAAAGCTAACCTTTAGTTATATCTGGCCAGGATTTGAGGTTGTCCTTAAAGCATGTGACAGTATTGGCTGAATTAATTCCAGAAGATGGCAGTTGGCAAGCCTAAGTCTGCTGTGATTGTGAACAGACAAGTGATTTCTTCATTCAATTAATTGCTTTGGAACAAACAAGATGCAGGATAAACAAGTGAGCTCAGTTTCTTTTTCTACCTGAAATGGTGGCTGCCTATACTTTTGACAGAGAACAACTGTGTCGTGGGGATTTCTTCTGAGGCTTTTGAGATTTGAAAAACTCTTTTTGAGTGTGTTGTTAATAGCTGTGTAATACAGGGTTGGATTTCAGTATTGATGCCTAATACAGAATAATGTCAAAACTTAAACTAACATACATAATTTTACTCAGAATTCAGTGCACATTCCCAGTCAATAAACCAGCTGTGAAGTACTTGTCAAGAGAAAATTTATAGCACTATAACTTCATGTCTGTCACACAAGCTTTCCCTTTTGTTCATGTACTGATGATCTTGTGTGTTGTTCTGAATTTGGCAAAGCTGGTTCTGAACCAGGAGTGTAAGGACGGATCTGGTTTTATGTTCACTGCATGTCTTAAAAAACCCAAACCTCTCATTATAGGAGTTTAACATGAAAAAATAGTTTTGTGTATTTCTAGTTATTACAAATTGCTGGCATGAGTGACAAATTTGGCCCTGAAAAAACTACAAGCTGGTAGCCATGATAATGATTTGCAGTGCGTTTTAAACTGAGTTTGGCACTAGTTCTTAAGAAGGCTCTCCACTCCTGTGGTATTTATTAGAGTGAAAAAACTAATAAATGGAAATGTTTTCAAGACTTACCTAGATAAAAACCTTGCTTTTGGTAAAGATTGGAGTTCATAGTGCTGTTCTGTTGAATCAAGGCTATTTGTGCTTAAAAGAAGTACACCGCTTCCCACACTAGTCTGGCAATCTTTGAGTCAGAAGAGGATTTTCTAGAATATGCAGGGAGTACTGGACGACGTGAGCATTGTCAGACTGATAGGTTAAGTGTGCTAGAGGATGGAAGTGCACCTATAAATAAGAAACCAATCTGCAAAAAAATACATTAAGATCTTGAGGAGGGAGGATCTTAGAGGAGAAATCTAGTTGGGGGATACTGAAAAAAAGTGATGCATTTGAAATGGCAGTTGAAGTGATGATGCTCTGAAATGTAGGCTATGTTGGTTATAGTTGCTTCTGGATTTATTTTATTCTCCTCCCTAGGGAAGAAAGAATACATGTTAGCAGTTTTGTAGGGTGAAATATTTGCATTTATCACAGTCCTTGGGAATTCTTCAGCTGATTAGAATAAAGTATTGACAGGAGAAGAGAAAGGAGAAGGGCAGGGAGAAGCCTCGATGTCCATTTGTGCAAAGCTACAGTCTTAGGTTTAATTACACAGTTGGTTTTTTACTTTTGAAAAGCAATATATTAAATCTTTGAGTTTACCACGAATCTGTCTGAAGATTTATCTCAATAGCAAAACTTCTGTGTACCTCTGTAAGCTTTAGAATGGGATCCTGATTTGCTTTTTATTTTCTAGAGAGTCCATAGCTCACAATCCTGATGCTGTGGTAATAACTCTCTATTAAACATGGTGTGTGTTGTGCAGTATCTGTAGCTTTTTAGATAAGAGATTTTGAAGTTAAATATGTAACTTATGTGGCATTGAGGCATAACTTGTTGAGGAAAACTAAGTACCTGTATGTAGCAATATTAAGAATATTATTTAAATGGTGAATTTAAAAAAACCTGAACACTGAGTTGTTTTTTATTTCAGTTCACAGGAAAGTAAAAAATAGGTCATGTAGGAAGAAGAGAGGCTAATAAGATAAGTGTTTAATATTTCAAGTTCAGAAAAAGCACTAAGTGGCATAGAGTTTTATTTTTAATTTCAGACTCATTAATTTTTACAAAATGGCCTTGAATAAAGTTATCCGAAGGAGACTGGTTTTTACATTCTGAGCTGATATACTCACATGAAGGCTTTTTCTCCATCTCACAACCTATTTTAGGGCTGTTGTTGAAAGAAACATTGACACTAAGGATGATGATCCCACTCTTTGTGGCACTAATCCATAGCAGAAACAGTTCACTCTGAAATTCCCCTTGAAAATAAAGACTCCTACAGCCATGCAAAGGATGCCCAGCTCTAGATTACTTACAAGCATGACTTCTTTACACAGTATCAAAATTAGAGAGGCATGCCAAATGAACAGTGAAGCAAACCACCTCTTCTGTGTTGCTATGAATACAAAAAGACATTATAATTCATAAACACTGAATGTATAAGAAAACATTTCTTATTGCCACATTGTAGGTTTACAACAACAGCAACAATGACAACAAAAGGACTCTGCTTCTAGGATACATTTTTTATAATTTTATTACTAGGTTTAGAAGACCCAGGGAGAGAAAGAACAGTAAAAATTAAAAATGAAGTTTGGAGATTTGTAATACCCCTTTTCCTGAATTATAAGTGATGGCAATTAAAGTGTCAGACAGTCTTGATAATCTGCTATGTCTGTGTTCGTTATCAGACTACTTAATGAAAATTTGAATTATTTTGGAACAAACAGGAAGAAATGGAACAGCCAACCATATGAAAACTGGTATGTGAGAATGATGAATTTATGGCACCTTTCATGAGAGGTTCACTTTAGATTGCCTTGTTGGTAATTGTGTGGAAAGAAAAATTCTGCCTAGGTATGTGCAGTCAGAGACAGATTAAGTATAGATTTTTCTTAACCTTTTTTTTTTTTTTTTTTTATTTTGGATCAACTAATTTCCTTCAGGCTATTTTCTACTTTTTCTAATTCACTTACTTTTATGCTTGTTTATTTTTCCTCTTTATTTTCTCCTTATTATTTGAGGACTCTCTAAATTTTGGTAACCCATTGCTCCTCTGTACAAAGATTCATCAGCAAGGTTTCTTCCTGTAAGTGTGTGTCATTATATCTGTAGAAGTAGTGGCGCATCTCATGCGTTCAGGTATCCTGTAATACAGAATAATTGGGCAAAGTCCATACCCCCTTCTTTTTCCATTTTATTGAGTTATGTTAAAAAATCCATAAATCTCTATAGGCTCACAGCTCAGAACTGTTAAGTATAATGAACAATATTATTCTCTTTTCAAACACAGTTAGACTTAACCATCTTAAAACTGCAGAGAGAGCAGCATTTCATTTTTAATCCTATCTGCAGATATGTTATATCCCTGTTTTGGAATACTCTACACAAAATCTACCTGAAAAGGTCTCAAATGTTGTGGAATAAAATTTCTCAGTTGTGTGGCCTGGAGGTGCAATTCAGTGCACCTAATAGTAGGAATCTAAGTTCCCCATCTGAGGCTCCTAGGCCTGAAGTTTCTGAGTTTCTAGACTCAGTTTCTTCATGATGTTTTGGTTCAGGAAGACCTGGTTCTCACAGGCTTGACATAAACATCACTCTTGTTACAGTAACACTTGCAATGTTTTTGGCTTCCAAAAACAAACAAACAAAAAAAAACCCCAACAACCAACCAAAAAAAAAAAAAAAAAAAAAAAAAAAAAAAAAAAAAAGGCTTCCGAACCCATTTTCCCACACTTAACAATGTATTTGAGGCTGTCTCTGATGTAAATAAGTTAATTTGCACATCAGTTTAGCTAAATTGGAGAAATTTCTCTGTAGTTTCTGTAAAGGTTACTTGTGATACTAAGTTGTTCTGACTCTCATAAGATATTCTAGGAAACCACTGTTGCATGCCTTGAACTGTCAATTCTGATTCTGACTGCCTGAGATGTCTGAAATACACTTGCTTTCAGTATGCAATGGTTTTCTTGAAATTAAAGTTTTTGTGTGAAATCAGGCTGAACTGACTCTTACCTACCCAGCTACTTCTGAGACGCTCATTGCTTGTGTTTAGTACTCTTCTTTTTCCAGTCCTTGCCATAGCCTCTTTCAGCTGCAGATTCCATATATGTGCAGACTGTTGTTGCCGTATGTCTGCACATATTTGGCTTGTGTGTCTTTCGGATTGCACAGCATGAGCCCTGGTAGGGAGAGTAATGAGTTCCTAATGCAATTCACTGTCAAGTTTGTGACCTCATCAAAGTCTAGCATATTTTAGAGAGCTTCAATGTTCTTTTTTCATCAAGTCAGTAAAATCATCTTTATTCCATTCTAGCCTATCTTAATGTTAATGTGGAAGAACTTTGACAGCTTCCAGGATACTTTATTGCAATTTATAACATCACATAACCACCAATTGGTTTTTTTTAACTCTTCACGTTCATGCTGAATTCCCTGCTTGTTTGCCATGCACCCCAAATGCACAACAGAGCCATTGAATTCTCTTAGGGTATGCTGTGGCTGCCTCCTGTCGAGGCAGACCTCTAAATCTGTTACTTCAGTATTAGTGATTTCCATTCCCCTCAGCACACCCCACCTTCTGCATTTCCAAGCCAGGGAGCAGAGGCTGGGATGGCTGCATCACATGGGAGGATTTGCATAGGGCTGGGATTTGTTCAGAATCAGCAGAGAAATTCTTGTAGTAAATAGCAGGCTTGTGTTTTTGTGGTGGATTGCACCCAGGAGGATCACAGGTCTGTTTGTCCTCTGCCATGCAGGGCAGTGAGGGCAGTACTGAGAGGGCTTCCAGGGACAGCTGCCAGGGAAGACCTGTGGTAGTCCATGCAGGTGCAGCCTTGGTTTTGTCTTTCAGGTCTTTTTTGTGACAGAGTAAGAGACAAGCCAGAATGCCAGCAACCATAAAAGCTGTTTTTCTACATGAAAGAATGGCAAGCACAGTCAAAATGGATGACAGCACGTTTTAATTCTAAAAGGTACATAAATAGTCTCTGTTCAAAGGGAAAGTAAAGCAGGGGCTCAGCAGGAAGCCTGAGAGGAGGCTGCAGTAGGCACAAACCGACTCAGCAATGCTGAAGAGATGATCAGGTGGAAGGGACAATGTCCTTATGCAGCATCATGGTAGCACAATTTAAGTTTGTTTTGTTTCGTGAAACTAGAATAATTCCCTAACTGTAAATTCTAGTTCTGCCATTTTAATTTTTGATTCAAGAAACTATTGGGACTGAGTTTTGCCTATTGCCCTCTTCATTAACTCTCTCCTTTGCACTGCTGTGTATCCTTTTTCATTTTGAGGAAATGAATGTGGCCCTCTGTGTTGACTGGGCTAGTAAGTTATAAAATTTCAGCTTTTCTATAATTTCCTCTGTCTGTCTCCCTGGGAAACAGAAACACCAAGATCTTCAGAAGATCTCTTTGTTGTTGTAGATAATGGACACATACTTTCTTGTGTGTCTTTTGTATACTCACAATATCTAGCCTTTAAGTGTAGAAATTGCAGTAAAAGGCACCTATTAAAATTGTACAGTTAGCACCCTGAATTAGGGGATGCTAAAGTTCTGCATTTAGCAGTAATGCCATCCTTTATGTGTATTTAAGACACAAGGTTGTAATGCTGGGTGATCCTATTCACTTAGACTATGAGGGCTGTTGCTGCCCCACAGTTTGTTCACCAAACTCCATTGCATGATACAGACATATTGGAAGGCAGTTACTAGTTTTTCATGTCCTTATATTTCCTTGAAAACTTTGCAATGGATTCAGTATCTGGTGTAACCAAAAGCAAGGATCCCAGTGTGGACTGGGAATTTGGACTGGGAATTACTTACATTCAGGAACACTGTGTATTATTTCGTGCTAAAATGGGTTCCCTTTCATTAGACTGTATCTGTTCTACCTCTGTGGGAAGTGAAAATATTCTTATAATTTTCAAAATCATCGAGTAGATGAAAGGAACAGATTCAGTGATTAAATGAAAAATAACAAGGTGGTGCTGTAAAGATGACCTTGGTTTTCTTGTTACATATTAAGCTGCCTTCTCAACACTGCTGTGGGCATCAGAATGATTTGTATTCATCCAAGCTATTTATTGAGGTTTACTAATGTGCACTCTGGTCTGTATGGACAGTTTACTGTGTAGTGTTTAGTAGTGTCAGAGGAGAGTATAAATGCAGACTTTCTGTCAAAGACCAAGAACTGCCCTCCGAATACTGCCAGAATAAATAAGCTATCATGGAAAAACCAGTTTTGAAGAACAGCTCCCTGTTGCAGCTTTGTTTTTTCCAGAAGCTGGAAGCCAACAGTTATTTTCTTAAGTGCAGTTAATGACTTCACCCATTTCAGAGAAAACTGTCTCATAGTTCACTAGAGAGAGAGATTGCTTGTTTTCATGTAATTGTAAATGTCATAAATATGAAAAAAAATTCCTTGTTTTAAATTTCAAAGCAACAGTGGGACCCTAACCTTTTTTGTGCAATGTGTAGCTGCACAGCATCACTTCAACATCTTTCTTTTCCTATTTGTATTATAGTTTCTAGCAAATGAGACAAGTTGTGAGAACCAGGTTTGCTGTGTTACTGGCTGGTGGATGCTCATGTGGTACATTAACCTCATACTGATGTATTTCTTTCATTAAGTTTGTTCCCAAGTAAAGTAAGAATAATTATTACATTTTAAAATGTTTATGCTCACTGTAGTATCTGACTTAGAGAAATTTCTGTTTCATGATTTTGACCTGAGGACACACAATCTTCCAAGGTTTGGCTGTTGCAGAGTTTATGTTTAATTCTGAGTCCAAAGTAATATTTTGTTTAGTCAGGAGTCAGGCAAGGTAAACATTGATGTCAAGACGCATTGTTTCATTTGCTTCAGTGGTTGCTGAAACCCTGATTTGACCAAATAAGCATCAATATGATTAACCCTTTAACTGATTAACACATTAAAAGAAAAAAAAAAATCTTATTTTTTTTGTTATATAATCTTATAAAAAATATAAGTCCATTAATTTAACAGATTGTAGTTTAAGGATTATGATTAAAATTAAATATTCAGACTGATATCATAAAAGATAAGGCTTTCAGTAATTAAATTGGAAAACTGTAGTATTATGAAGACAACACTATAGTACCCATGTGACTTTTGTGTTGTGATTTATAAGGTTTTGTTGTTTTTCTGTAAAATAGAATTGGCTTAGTAGGCGCGAAAAATGAATTGAAGTTGAACAGCTGTATAAATGTTTCCTGATGACTGCCTTTCAACAATAGCTGACAGACAAAAAAAAAAACCAACCCAACTAACTGGAGAAGAATGAAAAATACCTGTTTATATTACCCTGGGCTGTAAACACACCACAGTATTCCTCCTTCCTGAGATTACACAAGGCCCTGTCCCTTGAGCTTTGTCAGTGCATTAGTGCCCTCCTCCTCCTGGTGAACCCCTTCTGAGGGGCTCTTTGGGGACAACAGCAGAGTTCCTCCTTGCAAGGACTTGGTGGCTGTCATCCAGGAACAGGAATAGTTTAGAGAGGCTGCTTTTCTTCCCCAGGGAGTTTGTGTCAGTGGGTGGGCGAGGCTCATTGCATCTTCTGCATAAATAATTTCATCATTGCCTAAATTCCTGTTGAGTATTATCTTTTCATCAATTATATTGGTCAAATTCTTAAGTGTGCCTGAACTGATTAAGTCTTCTAGGAATGAAAGTATACCTTTTCTTCATAACCTCTGTTTTCTTTTTTTCGTTTTTTTTTTTTTTTTTTTTTTTTTTAATTATGGAGCCAAGATGGACTAGTGGAAGCTGTCCAGATCACCAAAGTAGAGAGAAATTTAGAAATTATTGCTTATTGGAAAGAGTACAACCTAAGGTTGTTTGTCTTAGGGAACAGGATATTAATATAGGTTTTGGTTTAATTTTAGTTCAGTGCTTTAGTTTAGCCAGGACGGATTCTGATGATACTGAGCTGAAGCCATAAGCATGAAACACCAAGACTTTGCTCCTGTCTCCTTGCATCTTTCCAAATTCTGTGGAGTTGCCAACACGCTTTAGGATTTAAAGTTCAAATTGCAATTCTGTAGCTGGACAGTTATAGAAAAACTAATCATTGTCTTGGATGAGAAAATCCATGCTTTATTCCCATCCAGGCTTGTTTTATGTTTTATTCTAAATTGCAATAGTACTTTGTTGGAGTTTTAAATATGGTAGAAATTGTTAATAATTAGATTATATATTTCTAGTCTAGGTTTTGTGTCGTCCTGATTAATTTTATTTTAACGCATTCTTACTCCATGTTGATGGAGATGTGTATAGCTGCTAAAAGCACAAAGTGACAAAAGTAGTTCCCTATGGCTCCTATGAGAGAAGCGTCGTGAGCTAAGAGAATTATAGAGTCAGGCAATGGAGACTGAAGTTATTGTTGTTCATATTTAAATAACTCTGTAAAAATAGTGATGTTGAAGAGAGCACTAGTTCACCAGGAGGAGTTGGCTGGGAGGTTGGAACATTTTTGTTCTGCAATCTCTATGTGCAGTCTTGAATTCTTTCTCTGGGGTTTCTAGTCACGTAGTGAGCTTTATGCTTTTTTTCCAAGTCTGAAGTGTGACTAAGGAGCGTCCTTTTGTTTTGGCCACATCAAATTCAGAGTCATCATTTATGATTTCTGTCACACAAATAAAGATTTACAAGCCTGTTTGGCGTAAGAGAAGATGCCAGCCAATTTGTACCTCTGTATCTCGACTCCATATGAAAGACTTGCACTAGTTTATAAATAATCCAGTGAGGGATCTAAATATGTGCAGGGAAAATAGAAACGTTTATAGTTTGTGCCTGTGCCAAAAATACTTCATCTTTATTGAGAGATCTGTCTTCTCATGGAAAATGGTAGCAAAATTTTTACCTGAAATAAGATCTGAAAATAGGTTCTGAAAAACTTGAAAATAATAACGGAAGTCTTCTGAAATACCCTCCAAAATCTTGACATCAACCAGACTTTATCTTCCATATATTTTTTATTTATTCAACTGTGTCTTCTTCCAAATTTGTCATGGCTTCTGATGTTGTGCCTTTTATTGTTAGTGCTTATGCAGGAAAAAGCCTTTGTAATGCTCTTAAATGCTTTTCTGAATCAGGGCTGTAATGTTTTTCAGTAGTGAGTGTCTTTTATATGTGGAAGTACATTCAAATCCATGAAAGGCAGCTGAAATGTGGGGTAATATTTATTATTTGGCTAGTAATACATTTGTCCAAATTGCAGGTTAAAGGGGATAGACTGTATTCATAAATTTTGTGTTGTTATTGTTGGATAATTTAGATCTGGGGAAGGAGTAATAATGGGAAGAGGCAGCATTTTTAATTTTTCTGAATAAGGTACTAATTCTGAAATGTCATTTTCAATAAAAATTCCACTAAAAATCAGAAAAATAATATAGATCTTAATATTTTGATGTTGAGAGAAGAAAAATAAAACAACCAAAAAACTAAACCCCAAATAAAACCAGTAAAATGTCCATTATGGACCCATCTCTTTTAACATTTAGTTATTCTGTGCATTCCTCAAACTGAGAAGTCTGTTGTGTTTGTTGTTGAAGTGACTCTCTCTGGTTAGGAATTTAAGGCTTTCTGGGGAACCAAGAAGAAAACAGACAGAATTTGGAGCTCTCTGGAGGACTCTTACAGTAGCAGCACTAAAAGGCAGACCATGCTTGGATGTCAAATACCCAAAGCAAATGGACAGATTGCTTGGGTCAGAGAAGAAGGTGTTGTGGGTTCAGGCTGCCTGGAATGTGTACCAGGACGCCTGAGCCATGTGCACTTCAGACCACTTTTGCGTGGCTGTCAGGAGTAGGTTTATTAATTTCAGAATAATAGTTGCCCTGGGAAAGGAAAAGTAGAAATCTGAGAATTTCAACAGAAATAAGAGATGTGCAAAGTATATAAAAAAGAACCCAAAGCCTGGTAAAGTGGTCTGGATGAGTTCATTAAATCTCAGGCTCAAGTAGAGGCAAATTTTAGAAAAATATAGATGAGATTTCCTATATAAACATGAATATATTCTATTAAAAGCCTGTGAAGATAGATGTAGTAAGACTTTACTAACATCTGTTGCCTTTTTCTCAGAGTTCATTATGCAGGAATATTTCTCTTCTGCTCATTTTGAAGTTTGGACATTAAACTTAATTGATTCATAAGAAGGTGACATGGATAATAGACTGCTATTAATGTGCATAACTTACTAAGGTGAGCTTTGTTCTGCTGAATTAATAAGTGAATTTTAACAAAAATAGCCCAATTGCCAACAGAAAGGGAACAGAATATCTTTGTATAAGTAAGATCTATATTACCAATTTAGAGTCTTCTCAGTGGAGGAGAATGACAGAAGTTTCAATATGAGAAATCACAACAGGTAATATCACTGTTTAGAGCAGCTACTCTGTATTAAAGGGGTATGACTGCATGCAGGCAAGGGAACGTCTTTTCCTCCTAAAGAAATAAGTATTATCCTTACAGACACCACTGGGAAAATACAACACCACAGACCAAAAAATAACACTTTAGAAGGCATCTCTGCTATTTGAAATGCCTACTCAAATTTATTTTTATATGCTCCTGTAAGTTTTGCCATGATGCAGGTTCTTTACACTGAGAAGTTGGCATTAGTGTTGTCCAGGTGTCGCTGAGTTGCAGTACAAGTGTGTAGGCTTGTCCCTGTCCTGTGACTGGCAGCCATCCAGTGGGGGCTGTGTTTCCAAGTGTCAGTGGTGTCAGATTCTGCAGTCCAGTCCCACCCGCTGGTGTGTTGGCAGCTTGCAGACCTATGTGAGTCTTTCTCCTCTTCTAGAGAACTGTGTAGACCTGCAGTGAGAATTTTTCCTTTCCCGTACATGGGAAAACTGGGAACTTCAGCCTGTGTGCTCTCTCTTTATTATGTATTAAGTCTTTTACACAGCACTCGCTTTTGACTTGGCTTCATTGGTGAAGCTCATCTGAGTCAATCCTATTTCCAAGGGTTGAATGGCTGTTTCACTTTAAAACTCAAAGCAGGAGAAATACTATTTAAAGTAAATTGTAATTTTTCACCAAGGTGAAAAAGTTCTGATTGGGTCAGAAATTTAGAACTGTTCTTTACAAGAGTGGTTACTGATTGCAGGTAAATAAGCTTTTTGAGGAGAAAGGATTTGTACAACTTGCTGGAAGTTTCAATACGAGAGGAATGTACTGCTATGTGTTCCTGTGCAAGGAGCCTTTTACAAAAGTATGACATAAAAGCTGTGTTGTGTGAAGGAATAATTACTAAAAAAATACTAATCCTTAAGTATTTTAAAAATTTTTATTACTAACAGAAATTTTCCCAGTCCTTATGTTTGCTAAACTGTATATTGCTGTTTCTCAGTCGCTGTAGTATGAGTTGAAATATGAGTTAACTCATACTGTAAGTTAATATGAGTAACAATCGGTTCCAGGCTTATTTTCTGGAAGTGCTAGACAGAATCTGCTTCTTAGCATTTCTAATATGACTATAAATTGGCACTGTTTTTGGAAGAATCTGATCTTTTCCAGTGAATACAAGATTGCATTACCTTCAATCAATAGCTTTTTTTTTTTTTTTACAATAGATTTGTATTAATTTTCTTAGTAGTAGTGGGTGATTTGCTCTCTGTATAGTTTCAGGATATATCCAAGGCAGTGTTTCTTTTGATCATGAGTTTTTGGCATTTAAAGAGTACCAAGCAGTCCAATGGGCAAGTGGGAAGAGTACCAGAGAGGTCTTTCAGTCCCAAGGAAATCATTACCATTACCATTAACCCGAGGTTAATCATGGTAAATGATTATTTGAAAAAGTCTGCCTAGGTAAAGGCACTTCTAGCCTTATCTATTACTGATAGTAAATAGAATTTGAAACAGCAATGGTTTTTTCTGTCCGTCTCTTTTACATGGGAACTCTACTTGTCATAAAACAATGGCAACTAGAATAAAAATATATTTTTTCTTAATGTCTGTGATATTTGGAACAGATAGAATAAGGTGAGAAGGACAAAAAGAGATGAAAAAATGCATTTTTCTTAAATCCTCTCTGTTTATATCTATCTGGGGTTTTATCAATAGTATGAATAACATTTTACTTAGCCATATTTTTAGTGACTTCAAGACAAGTTGACTACTAACAATGGGAATAGAGGCTGGCAGATGACTACCCCGTCTTTCTTTTTGCTGTGTTAAATAGAGCTAGTAATCTGAATATATTTTATCTTCAATGAAGAGTGATAACTACTATCATTATTAATGCAATGCCAGTCACTTAAACATGTGTTATTTAGTATGAGTAATAGTCTTTTAAAACAATTTTTACTCCCACGGTCATAATTTCATTACTTACTTCATGTCATGTTATTATTAAATGGAGTATACCTAAATGCTCTTCAGAAAAGATATTGCTGACACTTTCAAATTAGTTTTAGGTCTAATTAAACTTCCACCATAACAGATCAGGTATTTGGGGTTTTCTAAATTATCTTTTTTTAATAGCAGATGAAGTGCCAATGGAACAGAGAGAGAGAGAGAGAGAAAGGCAAGTTGCTGTGACAATGATATGTATATATTTGATCAACCATGCCAGGGTCCTTTTCCCATGTGGTGGAAATGTTAAATGCAAAGTACCAAGTGTGTCAAGACAACAGAAAATTAAAACTGTCGCATTTGAATGTCGGTTGGGATGCCATGGAGCTTTATGAGGCAAAGTAAGAATATTTGATATGTTGAAGGTGATATGATTACTGGAATGGGTAAAAGTCTTGGAGAAGCCCTTTTAGTAAGTTGATGTTATTAATCACTATCTTCAATCCTAGAGCCTGTTAGGTTTCCATTAGCAGGCAGATAGTGAGGTTAGGTCCAAACACAAGGAGTACTGAATGCCCTCTGCTGATATAGAGGCAAATGGTCTGGTCTTCCCAATATCACAGAAGGATAGAATGGTTTGTGTTGGGAGGGATCTTAAAGATACTCTAGTACAATGCTCCTGCCATGGACAGGGACAACTTTTACTAGACCAGGTCGCTCAGAGCTCCATCCAGCTGAAACACTTGCAGTGAAGGAGCCTTCACAACTTCTCTGGGCAACTTGTTCTGGGGCATCACCACTCTCACAGTCAAGAATTTTTACCTGATTTCCTATCTAAACCTCTCCTTCTGTTTTAAAACCATTGCACCTTGTCCTGTCACCCCTTGCTCTTGTAAATAATCTCACTTCATCTTTCATGTGGGCTCTCTTTAGGTATTGAAAGGCTGCATTTAGGTCATCTGTAAGTCTTTTCTTTCCAGGCTGAAAAAAACAATTCTCTTATCCTTTCCTGATAGGAGAGGTGCTCCATACCAAGTGCATCATCTAGAATTTGGTCTTGTTGAACTGCATAAGATTCTCCTTGGCCCATTTTTTAAAATTATTTTTAGGCCTGTGAAGCATGTCAAAAGAGTACTACCTCCAGTGAAATTGCAGGAGGGGCCACATTATAATTCACATGCTTTATTTGCTTGTATTCTGAATCTAAATGCAGCAATAACTTCTGATTTGTGTTGTGGGGTTTTTTTTTTGTTGTTTTTTTTTTTTTTTTTTTTTTTTTTTTTTTGTCTGGATCAAATGTAAATATTTGGAATAAATTTGTATTTTTCAGCACTGAAATGTTTGAGAATGAAATATTTGAGAAGGGAAATTGGGGATCTGTTGCATCCACACTTCTAGTCTTAAGAGAAATATCACCTGATTTTCTTTATCCTACATGCAACGAATAAAACTGCTGTCACATGTGACTTCTTTTATTCCAAAGGAAGAATTAAATGATATTCTGGCTTCTTTTTGCTGATGTTCTCCATGGCTCAGAGGTGTGGTTTTCAAAGAACGAAGCCCAGAATTTGTGCCAAATTGTATTGAGTGCCAATAATGTTTCAGCTTATTAAACTGCTCTGTGATTTCTGCATGACAGAGGTCAATAGTCATTTATCACTCATCTGGTAAATTGCTGTAAACTGGGCTTAATGGACAGTTCTTAGTTTGGTGGAGAAACTGTTTACACCACAATAGGAACTGTCTTCTTTATTTACTGAATGTATCAGAAAGCTTCAGGAAAATTCATGATTTTTTCTCCTCAGTATCATTATGCTTTATTAAGTAGGAAAAAAGTCTCAGTTTTGTATGCAAGAATTCCAAGGCTAAACTTTTGATAGACATGCATGTTCTTAGGTTTCTGGTTGTGGATCAGATGTTGAAAAATATGGATTCTTTTGACTGTTCAGTGGAAAATTGGCTTGGGAGAAAATTTTTTGAGGGGGAATGAAATGATTATTTTATATTAGTACAAAATAAAATTCATGAGAGGCAATTGCTTAAGAGTTTGGCATGGGGATCTTCTGGGCATATCTGCAAAGCTTTAGAAATTAATTTAGAGTGGGAAGGAAGCAAAAACACAGTGCTGTTTATGAGACTGAACAATTCTAGGTGTAGTATCAACTTCTTGTTAAACGTTACTGTTAAAACTGATGGAAGTATTTTCTAGACCCGATTAGGATTTTGATTTCAGGCACTTCCTTCTTATCTTGATGGTTACTTGTATAATTTGATGATACAATTAGTCTTTTTTGTCTTATTGATTATGTATTTATTTTCTTCTGACATTGGTAGGAGTTTGAGACACATTTTTTTTCATTTTCCTCATGTAACAGCCCTATTTACAGTTCTGGCCCAGTTAAGATCATGAAGATGCTTTTAAGTCAGAGTTAAGCCAATAGGCTTGCTTATTGGCTTCATTGTTTAGGCTAGCAGGAGGGCTGAGGTCATGGCACACATACTAAAGTAATCAGTGATCCCAGTAAATTCCAGTCAAATCACAGAATAGTTGAGGTTGGAAGGAGAGATCTGGAGGTCTGGTCTAGTCCAAAATCATGCTTAAGCAGGGCAGCCTGGAACCGGTTGCTCAGTAATGTATCCTGTTTGAGTATATTGAAGGATGGGGACTCCACAAGCTCTCTGTGCTGGTGCTTGACCATCCTTGCAGTAAAATGCATTTTTCTTGCATTAAACATAATTTCCTGTATTCCAATTTGTGCCAGTTTCGTTTGTCCTGTCTCTGGGCACATATAAGAAGAATCAGGCTTTTATCATCGTTCATTTTCACTGATGCATAGCTGAGCTGGGACAGCCCTAAACTTGGCTTGAATCATTGTGATTACCTGCATCAAATATTTTGTATGGAGAGGCTTAAAGCACTAAGATAAAGATCTAGTTTTTTTCAAAGACCATATGGGAAATGAGTATTCTTAATGTTCCATTTGGTGTGATTTACTAGTGTTGCATTTTGATGACTTTTTCAGTGCTTAAAATAAATTATCACTCATTTGGCTAAAAATAAACACTGGCTATATTGGAAGAAAGGTAAATTTCTGTTTCAGAGGAAGCAACACTTTCTTATTGCACAAGCAGCTGGTTATAGTTTTCAGCTGGTGGGATAGTGGGGTATTTTACTTTCAGCAAGGAAGAAATACAGCATGGAAAAGTCCAGATGTTTACTTCACAACATGGGGAAGAATCTGATTAATCTTGCCTGCCACACCAAAGGGTGAGAGCATTTTTCTCTGTTAAAGCCTTCATGAGTTTATAATTGCCTACTCTGAGCAATGCATGTGAAATCTCCTGTTTTACAGCGGCAAACATTTCAATAAATCTGCTTGAACTATGACCACAGCACACTAGCAATAGAAATCCATCTTGGATTAATAAGAAATGTTTTTGTTTACAGTTTCTTCCGTGCCGAACCATTTCCCTGTTACGTTGAAAATCTCAACACTTTGAAGCAGACTGGACTCAGAGACTGCAAACATCTGTTTCCAAAGCTCAGGCCTTTTGATCTCTTGTATTTGGGGTCATCTGTGATCTTCAGAAAAACTGTATTGTTGGACAATGTTTTATGGGTGACATTATTAACTCTATCACTACTCTCTACCTTTGTTCCTAAGCTACTATAACAGTTCTTCAAAGATCATTTAGCTATCACATTGCTACTTGTGTTCTCAAACAATTTAGGATATGTGCTTCTAAGTCATGATTTCCTGGATGTCACTGCATTATTTCTGCTCAGAAATATTGTGGACAAGGTATATGAATGGCAAGATTTGGTTTTAGTTGATTTGTTCTAATGGAAAGCTCTTGATGACAAGTTCAAAGGTTGTGTGAATCCTGTGGACTGCTGTGTTGCCTCACCCCAGCATGCAGCCCCAGCCTTCCATACACTGTATTTCCTCTAGAAGGCTTTGCATTATGGTGAAAGGATAAAAGGCTGCTGTGAGGGCTTTTCTCCTCTAAGTGCTTAGGTTAAAAGAAACAGCCTCAGTTTCATTTCAGCTAAGTGTCAAATTTGAGGCCAGTTTAGTGGAAAACAGTTTTGTTAAGATGTTATTCAGAGGAAATAGCAGAATTAGGTAGAAGTATCTTGGTCTGCTTGTTTTAAGCCTGCAGATTTGTGTAGGGATATGAGCCTTCATATAAATGATTTTTGGGTGCTCTAGTGGAACATACTTGTTTTGAGATGATTCTTCCTTGAAAAGAATATATACACTCAGACTGTCCAAGAGTTAAGGCAACTGGACATTGCAGCTGTTTTACTGTAAGAAGTCTGCAGGCTATGTGAAGGATAATTACAGTTCTTTTGGGAAATAAAAATCCCCTCTCTTCAGCAGCTGCAGAGTATATGATTAGGTATCATGAAGCATTGCCTTGGATTATAACCAGGCTGATTGCTGAGCCTGAAAATCTGGTTCTTTAAACTTCCTGCTGTTTGATTATAACTCTGTGTCAGGATTTAGGATTACAGCAAATGAATCCAAAGAGCAGAGGTACCAAAAGTAGATTGCAAACAGCCCTTACACTTCAACATATTCCCTTGTGGCAGGTCAGGACTGCACATGCTTGTGTGCAAATGCTGAGAGGAGAGTGAAAACTTTCTGTTTATGGAAGTCAGCAAAACTAGGCATTCCTTGAATATCTGCTCATCTGGGGGTAGTTGAGGATCTTTCATGAAGAGGGCAGCCATGGGTGGCAGTGCTTAAAAGGGGCAAATGTTCAGATGCCTGGAGAAAATCCTTGTCTTCTTTTTTTTGATCACTGTTTTTATGTATTACAGCTTTTTTGTGGACTCTAGTGGCAAAATCAGTGTTGACTTAGGCTAGCTTAGGTTTTGCTGAAACTGAGAACTCATTCCATCCAACAGCAGAGATAAAAAAATTATTTAAGTTAATAGGTAGAACTTGGTAATTTTATAGATGGATTTTGGTGATAAAGTTGCTAGAAATTGAACCAACTAGTCTGAGTCCATGTGTGTCCAGCTTAATGATAGCTTAATGATATCCCCAAAGGAGATATGGTATTGGCAGTGTTTATTTCTGTCCTTTGTGTATGAGTCACTGCCCACAGCTTACTAGAATTGTCCCTGGGCCTTCTGTTGTATATCCTATCTTCTCAGGGATTTTTTCTTTTTCCCTTTTTCCTTTTCTTTTCTTTTTTTTTTTTCTTTTTTTTTTTTTTTTTCTTTTTTCTTTTTTTCAGGTTGTTTTGTTTTGTTTCCTTTTTCTCTTTTTCCTTTTTTATTTTTCCAGGTTTATTTTTTTTGTGTGTGTTTTTTGTTTGTTTATTCTTTTATCTTTTTACGTTTTCCTTTTTTTTTTTTTTTTTTTCCTTTTCCTTTTTTAAGCGTAAAGGAGTGTCTGCAACTAGGTAGATAGGAAAAACTGGTGGTATCTGTTGAAGATGTGAGAAATACCAGAATGTCATCGATTCCTGTTTGCCACGTTCACATGCTCAGATATGCAGCATTGTTAAAGGTAGGGGAGCATTCTCACCCAGGTGTGAAAGTCAAGAGTGGGTTGGTTGGTTGGTTTGTTATCATCTTAGTTCCATTGTAGAATACAGTGTGGGTCACTTCCTTTGATTTTTAGGTCACTTCTAGGCTAGAAGTGTGAGGGGTTTTTGTTTGGAAGGGGTTGCTTTGATTTAAATAATATTGTCAAATATTTGTTAGCAGCAACATGGGGTCACATCTTAATAAAAGTAAAATAAAATAAAAATCTGTTGTTTACTACTGCAGTAGTAATGCTTGCCTACTTAACCTGTGGGCTTAGGATTGATGATGGTGGTAGCACGTTCTGTTCCTATGAATGGAAGCAGAGCAAGTGACTGTGGCATTTCTGTCTTCTGAGTATTTGATTTTTATTATCTCATTAATATTGTTAATGTCTTTTTTTTTTAGGTGGTGAATATAATACAGAACATTGCTTTGTGCAAAACTTTATTTTTGGAAAAATACAAATAGAAAAATATCTTGTTCTTTTCAGTTCTAAAACCCCTCAACTTTCATGTGTAGGAAATGCCTACAAAGGTGATACTTTTTCCATCAGCATAGAGTATTTTGTTTTTCCTGTTATATTTTCACTTTTTATATCAATGGATTTATTAGGCAGCAGTTTGAAAGATGAAGTATTTTTCCTAGGTCTTGCACTTAAAGAAAACAAAATATAAACGCAACAGGCATATGCTTCAGCTTTTGTTCCTATAGCTATATTCCAGTCACTCATTAAATGTATCCTTGAAAATGTGTTTTTAGTCCTGATTGGATCTCTCTCAAAAAAGATAAGTCTCTAGAAATTAAAATGATTTAATATTCAGTCGCTTTTAAGCATTTGCTAATTTACTATGTGTTGACGAAGTCCACAAATATTGTACCTTTTCATTCAGTAGGTCTTTTATTCAAACGTATTAGCAGATACCCGTGTTTATTGAGTTATTTTAAACTTCACTTGCCATTATGTAGGATGCAGCTTTTAAGAGTTGACTAATGTTTGCTCTTTTGTGTACATAAGTGAAGGAATTGTTTACCTAAATGGTATTGATCACTTGTCAGTGAGCTATGGGAGTGTTTATTATACAAACATAATTTCTTTTGTCAAAATAAATAAAAAAACTACTTCAAAACCTTCTGAATGGAGCACTGGTCCAGACTGTGTTTGGAAATCAAGCTGCTGCCTTCAGAAGGTTTGCAATATGCCACCATACCATCCAACTCCCAACTATAAAACTCGTGGAAGCTGTCATCTCTCGCACTGTTTGGGGTATAGGAGGCATCATCCCAGCAGCTCTTCGGCTGAAATAAAGGTGTGCTGGGAGCTGATGTGAATTTGCAGGGGTTGTACATGCAGATGTCTTGGGAAGGGTCTCCAGGGTCCTTCACTGGGGTCGTGGGGGGGACAGGCCTTCCTTGGGGCCAGAGACCAATCTGGACATTGATAGGATGACCAGTTTATTTAAAATACTTATCAAGGACTTTCATGTACAGATAGATAATAAATAGCAATGGGAGAAGTGCAGATTTCTCCTGTATTCTTCATACCATTGAAATTTGCATCAGAATTAGGATAAAGATATTTAATTCTGTAAGTTTTTCAAACTAAAGGGTTGCTAAAATTTTCTTCTCAGCTTACATTTCCTCATGTGTTTTTTTTTTTCTTTGCAATATTATTTCTCTTCTAAAGAAAGGCTTTCCTTAGTTGCATTTTGCCCTGCTGTCTGACATAAATTCTAATGCTTTTAGCAGGGTTTCTGCTTGAGTTGGGAAGACAGAGGAAATTCACCAGCCTTCTTTGTCCGTTTTCCATGTGATATAATGCCTTTTGTGACAGGCATTGGCAAAGAACCAAGGTGCAGAAAACTGTGAAATACATGAAAATCCTAAAGCCGTGATATAAAAAATTGAATATCTAAGTGTATGAAGCTCATACAGCATATCATCCTACTACATATTTAAAGTTTTTCCTGAGTAGTAGGCAGCTAGCTTTGGAAAGTCCATGAATATTTAATTCTATGAGATGAAAAGTAACTATGTAACAAATAAATAAGTCTTTTTGTTGTTGTTTATTGCTTTTATTTGTGTGTGTTTTGTTTTCATATGAATGAATCAGCATTTAATCTCTCAAAAACCTTCTAAAATTATTCCTATCAATTTAGTAGTACTCGTTGCTGAGACAGACCTCATCAGCTGGAGTTTTCTTTTTGTGAATATGTGAGTTAATATGCAGAGCATGACTTTTTCTTTAGTCTTGGGGCAGTTTGTGACAAATGAAAACAAAGTGAGTTCTGAAACTATAATACTGAATTTCAGTATTGAAATACAGCTTGAACCCTTTTTGCTGCTGGGAATTGTAATGTTCTGTAACCTTCTGAACTGAGGGGAGAAGCAGAAACCTGGGATGTTGGCAAATAGTGTTTTTGACAGCAACTAGCTGGAGAGAAGTGAGTGTCCTATATAAGCTGTTTGTCCTAGCTGGGGTGTTCAGGCTGCTGTAGTTCTGCTAGAATACAGATCGAAGAGAAACATGATTTACAGGTAGAAATAATACCTTTTGTGAGATCACAAGGCATAGAGGGGAGAGATGGGAAAGGCTTTGGCTGTGTAAGCCCTTGTCAGATGAGGAACTGTAAAAACAGAGATAGTAGGTTGATAACAATTGCTATGAATTTAATTATGTAGATTATCTAGACAAGTCAGAGAAAAGAATTCTTTCTACCTGTGTTGGATCATATTGTTTCATCTGGAGGAAGAAAGCCTTAGGCTGGTAAAATTTGCTGATGTACCGATTTTCCTTCAAGTCTATAGGTATGTTAGGGCAATGCATGATCATTTTTGTCTGGGAAATTATTTTGTCACTATGCTAGAATTTATTTTACTGCTTGTTGACATACATCCGTTTCAATTATTGTAATGCAGTTTTAAAATACTGTTTTGTCTTCTTTTTTCTTCCAAAGGACTATTGATTCTGTTGCACTCTGCCCTCATTTTTTTTTAAAAAAAGTTTTCTTTCTTCCCTTTGTCTCTCCCTCCATCAGTCTGCTTAGCTTACATCTCACTTTCATTTCTTTTTGTTAATCAGAGTTCTCTTTTCTGTGACAAGATATCAGGGAAGGTAACTGAACATGCCTCTACAAGTTCCCCAGATGTCAAGTCACATGCATGGTATCTAGAACAGAATGATTGCTCAGAAATAATTAAGAAATTATCTCTATTTACTCTTGTTGGATGCAGAGAAAAGGAAACCCTTCAGCAGCTGCCGACATTTATTTAGTACAGATGCTGAATCTAGGCAGTCAATCTGCAGCTGTAGTTCTGAGGTGGCCAGGAGGTTCTCTGTAAGGAGCCATCAACTTACTGACTGTCTTTTAAAAAGAATGGAAGAACTAAGAACTGGTATCAAATTCCAAAGTGGTCCCTTGGAGCAGAACACATGCAGCAGGACGGCTAAGAACACCTGTGCAATTCATGGCTGTTGAAGGGGGAAAAAGTCAATGGATGAAACAGTTTAAACCAGTTGAAGATTTGTCATCAGTTGATGTTTTCCTTCTGTAAATCTTAAAATGTACAATAATATTCTAAGTGTGTTATCTCTTAAAAGGAGTAAGCAGAACCACACAGAAAATATGTACAATATCCATAGCTCCTCATTTGAATTTGAGGATTTGAAACATTGTTTAGTGTATGCTTAAGAACAGTTCTGGATAGTTTGTGCCTGTGCCTTGTGTATAATAAAATGTGTTTTACACAGAGGGCTGTTGGAGGAGAGAAAAGAAGGTTTTGTGACAGCCTGTTGGGGAGGTAGTATATTGTTGAACTGTATTTGGAACAGGAAACACACTGAACCTGCTGCCTTTCTTCCAATTTGCATAGTCTAAAAAGAAGGCTGTACAAATGGGCCTACTCCTGCCTCCCTTGAAGGGCCCTTTGCAGATCTGTCAGGAGAGATGAGCATTGCAATCAGAAAGACACAAAGTGACTACATTTTCCCATTTGCACTTCTGCTTTTTCTTGCTTTTTTCCCCCTCTGTGTGTCCTTACCTTTTATGCAAGGGTGGTCATGAGGATTAAATGTTCTGTCATAGTATTTCAAGCTAGGCAGGAACTCCTTGAGTCCTTCTGCAGTTTTTCAAGTCCTGATTGCTTTTCTTTTTGCACATAAGCTTGAAACTTTGCAAATCTTCAAAGCCTTCAGGCTTTTTCCTCAGCATGTGTTTATACCAGCAGAGTACCACTGAATATTACTTCATTACATTCATGACCCCTAATCAACACTGTCTCCAAAGGTAAGATAGATGGAATTTGTTTGCTTATGAATTATGCAAAATTATAGTTTATTAAGTTCCTGCATTTTAATGGACAAATGAGCCGATGTCTTATGTAGGGTGAGCTGGGTACTACACAGTGTGTAGATGGACTACAATTGCTTCAATTTGCTAACTGTGCTTTCAAGTATACCTGTTCTTCATTGTGGCTTTCTGCTGGAAAACCTGCCATTTAGAATCAGGCTAGGTTTGGAACAAAAAATAAACCAAACCCCAAACAGAATGGCCATCAACCCCAAACAGAATGGCCATCAATTTAGGTCAAAACATTTTTTTTCTCAGGTGAAAGAAAGCACTTTTTCATGGAACTTGATAACAGAAACAACTGTTTGTCAAGAAATATAAGTATAATTAGAAAGCAGAGTTTCATATTGCATGCTAGTGGATGATGAAAGAAGAAAATTAGAGGAAATATGTGAAGTGTAGGGAACCATTTTTTTTTGATTTTGCAGATTGTATTCAGTCGAAGCTCATTTTGGCTTGGAATGGCGGTTTGTGGAAATTCCATTTTTTAATGTTCTGAGAAACAGAATATGAAGCTTCAATGCCTTTTTTTTTTTTTATTTAAATGGAATGAATTGGAAAAGATAGGAGGCAGCAGATGACAGGTGTGCTATTTGTCTGTTGCCTCACTTTATTTACTTTACATACAGGCAGGAGATGTGCATCTTTTATTGTATCTGGAGAAGTTTGATGCAAGATTTTTTTTTAAAATTGTCTTCAGTTTTGGTTTTGAAAGATACTGCACCAACCCAATTTCAAAGTAGCAACCCCGAAGTACAAGGAACTGTATTACAGAATCTCTGGTAGTGTAGTAAAAGACAGTAATTAAGATATCAGAATGAATCTGTTAAATTACTATGAGTTTTCTTGTGAGCATGAAGAGTTAACAGTCATATAAACTTAATAAAAAGAACCTGTACTTAGAGATAAACAGGAATAGTAGGTATTAGCAAATTAATGTTCAGTGGTTAGTTTTATAGACCCACCTCTTCATGGTGCAGGAGAGTCAGAAACTAAAAAGATGAGCTAAGGTAAGCTTTTATATACACTAGTGCCAGTTCATTGACCTCGGTGTGATTGCAGAGCTATAGCAAATGCTGAAATGTGGCTGTTAGGAGGGAGTCTGAATGATAAACCATTTCCTCCACTGCTAAGGGCAAAGGCAGATGCCCTTTCCTGCAGGCATCAAAGACAATGTTAACAGTTACATCTGTATTACCACCTGAACAGAGCTTATTATGACTGAAGAACAATAGTTGCAGGGAGAATAATTTATCTATTTGTCGTCCACGTCTTACAAAATGTTTTAGGAACGTATTTAGAGTTAAGATGAAAAGCTTTGCTTTAAAATGAAATGAAATGAAGATACTTACAGAGTTTTTTGGGTTTTTTTCTATGGGACTGATAAGCCATAGGAGAGGACAAGTAACAGGCAGCTTGTAGAAGGTTTATAAAACTGATCCGCTCTAGTAGCTCTGAAAATAGTTAAGGATACCTTTTTCCTACTTCTCCAGTCACTACTTTTTGGTGATTACTGTTTCTGTTTTTATTTTTTTTTGCCAGAAAGAGTGATTTTAGGTGTTAATTTTTGGGATTTGAAAGATTCCTCACCCCCTTCAAAAGGGGAGTATTTTACTGCTGATACTGCAGGATGCATAAATGATGAGCACTGATGACAGCTGCTCACTCACATTTGTCATCATTATGTAAACTACCATCTGCCAGAAATGGGCACTGTCCGAATAAAAAGCAGAAGAGCTCAGCTGAATATCAACCACTAGGCTGGGCTGAACTTCAACAGAACTTGAAGGATCATCTGGTCAAAGACACAGCTTCTTTCTGTGACTGGCTTTCAGACAGAAATGGTGCACCTTGTTTGGACAATTTGCATGCAAGGCTGGTGCTGGGCTCCCAAATGAACATTCAGCAGTGAAGAACAAAGCTGATGATCTAAATTGTTTCCAACATTGCCACTGACCATGGTGGCCTTTATGACATGTTCACTGTGTACGTCAGTGCTATATTTGGGAGAAACATTGGATGACCTGGTTATTGCTTTTCCAACAGTACAGCTCTGAAACTCTGCAAATAAGTAATGAAAGCATCCTGTGGCGAGAATAGAAGGAAAAGTAATGACTAATCTGAAACAGGAAAATAGAACTGTATTTTGCTTTGCAATATAGTGTAGCATTGATACAAGATAGACCAATTTTTTGTCTAATTAGTAAGAGATTATGCATGAGAAAATTCCAGTTAAGTATAATTTTAAAAATCCCAATGACAGTTAAAAATTGTTGTAGAATCAACACAAGTTGGCAACTGTGTGCCTGTCTACAAGCAGGGCTGGAAGGATGGTCTGAAGAATGACAGGCCTCTGAGCTTGACCTCAGTGCCAGGGAAGGTCATGGAGCAGATCATCTTGATGCCATCACACAGCATGTACAGGACAAATGGGGTCAGCCAGCAGGGGTGAATGAAAGGCAGGTCCTGCTTGGCCAACCTGATCTCCTTCTGTGACAAAGTGACCCAGTGAATGGATGAGTGGAAGGTTGTGGATGTTGTCAACTTGGACTTTACTAAGCCTTTGCCAGCATTTCCCACAGCATCCTTCTGGAGAAATGGATTGCTCGTGGCTTGGACAGGTGCACTGTTTGCTGGGTAAAAAGCTGACTGGATGGACAAGCTCAAGGGAGTGGCAGTGAATGGAGATACACCCAACTGGTAACCATTCACTAGTGGAGTTGTTCAGGGCTCAGTGTTGGGATCAGACCTGTTTAATATCTTGACTGATGATCTGGATGAGGGGATGGATCAAGTGCACCCTCAATCACTTTGCAAGCTGGGTGGGAATGTTTATCTGCTGCAGGGTAGGGTCTGCAGATGGGGCAAGGCCAGTTGCATGAGGCTTGAGCAGGGGAAGTGGCAAGTCTTGCTCTTGGGTCACAATAACCCCATGCAGCAAACAGGCCTGGGGTAAAGAGGCTGGAAACAGGCCTGGTGGAAAAGGACTTGGGGTATTGCAGCTGAACATGAGCCAGTGTGTGCCCAGGTAACAAAGAAGGCTAATGGTACTGGGGCTTGTGTTGGAAATTGTGTGGCCAGCAGGATCATGGCAGTCATTGTCCTCTTGTACTTGGCACTGTTGAAGCCACACTTTGAGTCTGTGTCCAGTTTTGGGCCACTCACTATCAGAAAGACATTGAGTTGCTGGAGCGTGTCCATAGAAGGGCAGTGGAGCTGGGGAAGGGTCTGGAGCACAAGTCTGATGAGGAGTAACTGAGAATGCTGGGGTTTAGCTTGGAGAAAATGATGTTCAGGAGAGATCTTATTGCTCTCTGCAACTACCTGAAAGGAGCGTTGTAGCTGACAAGAGTCAGTCTTTCCTCTAGGCAGCCAGTGATAGAATGAGAGGAAATGGCCTCAAGTTCTGCCAGGGAGATTTAGATTGGATGTTAGGAAAAATTTCTTCACCAGAAGGGTTGTTAAGCATTGGAAGCATCTGCCTGAAGAAGTGGTTGAGTCACCATCCCCAGAGGCATTTAAAACAGGTATAGATGTGGCATTTAGGGATATGGTTTAGTGGTGAACTCCAGTGTTAGGCTAACGGTTGGACTTGATGATCTTAGAGGTCTTTTCCAACCTAAATAGTTCTATGTTTCTAACCTCTGTGCTATTTAAGTGCTTTTTTTTTTTTTTTTTTTTTTGCAAATTTATCTCCGCTTTTTTAAATTGCAGCTACGTTAGCAGTAATCTAAACCCAGCAGGGCAATATTCCACATTGGCCATTTATACAGTAATACTGTAGTGATCAACAGCTGAGACATTTCCTACGGCAAGAGGATTGTGTTTTGTTCACAAGCATTAGGTTGCTGTAATGTTCAAAATTTTCAGTCAAAATTACGGATTGACTGTGAGTCTTGATTAAAAAATAATCAATTTTTTTAAAAAAACCCTTCAATTTTCATCACATCCTGTGAGTAAGAGTCATCAGAGAGCAATGCTGCCTGCCTCAGCAGTACTGCAGCACAGTGCTTAAACAGGGCAGGAGACAAGCAAGGGCTGAATTTTGTGTACTTGAGAGGTTTACTGCTCTGTGTTGACAGTGACACAATATAATAAATCCTTCTTTTCATAACAGGCCATTTAAAATGTGATTAGTGCATTTAGTCAAAACCTAAATATAAATAGAAAACAGCCAGGCATATAAAAATGTTTGTTGTGTGTAGGTTTTCCCCAGGAGCAATAAATTAGCCAGTAAGAAGTTTTGTTCAGTTTTGTGATGTTTATTAGTTACTGTGCCACATTGTACTTTAGGAATAAAGCACCTCTATTCAATTTGATGAAGCAGTAGAAGAACATTTATTTGAACAGTTTGTGAATACATGTCCCAGATGATGGGTGCAGGGAACAGTAAATTTAATTTTTAGTTTAATTTTGCTTCATCAAATTCTCAATGCATCAGAAATAAAAATGTTTTTTGTTGCAGTTTGCACTCGCAGTCTCTCTTATCTGAGAGAGCAATTTTGTGTTAAGGAGTTTGGAAGTACAAGGACACCAGTTCAGGGTCTGCAGAGTCGGCCCTCTGGAGCAGAGCTATGGGCCACACAGTCAGGTAGCACCCAGGATCAACATACAGTGTGTCCAGTCTGTACACTATAAACAGTTCTGTGCACACACCAGCAAACAGCTACAGATTTTTACCCAAGCCTGGACTCCTCTTTAACTTCCTCTCTGTTTCTAACAGTGACACAAAGTCTTCCTTGTTAATGCTTGCATTATTTATGTTTTGCTGCCAAGCCTTTCTCCTGGTTCTTCTAAGCCACCTTGAAAAATTTAGCTTTTTCCCTCCTCTTTTAGCTTTGCTAGGAGGCTTAAAGCCACAAGTCAGCTATGTTTTCTTCTTTCTGTATTTAATGCTAACTTCTTTTACTGCTTTTCAAACTCAAGGAGTCAGCTTCAGGCATCAAGACCACCTATATTCTTCTGTTGGTGACTTGACTTTAATACTAAATATATTCACACATCTTATTGGGTATGATAATTTTTCAGTAGTCTGTGGCAGTCTATACCCTATTGCCTAAGCTTTGAAGTCTCTGTAGTCATGTTAGTTTGGGGCTTAAGTTCATGCTCAGTCTCAAGTCTTTGTGCATTCAGTTTGTTTCAGAGCATGTAGTGCTTTACTCTTGACATGAGAAGAGAGCCAAACCACCAAAGTGGTTTTCCCTGGTTGGTAGTGGTTGAAGGAGGACCTTCAACCAAAACATAGGCTTGATGATTCAGACTTAGATACTCCTAAAGAGAGCAGAATATTTCAGAGCCTTTTTCACTTGCTATTTGCAAGGGATTTAGGAAAAAAAGGTTCATGAAACATCCAATACAGATGTGTGAACCATTCTGCTAATGTGGTTAGCTGTCCTTGTGTGCCAGACATAGAAATACCTTCATTCCAAGTGATTTTGTGACATTTATAGTTAGGAAAAAATTATATTTCCAATACTTTTATAGTATTTAAAAAAAACCGTTCTGTTCCAACAGTTACAGTGAAGTAGCTTCTTCTTTTGTGTTGAGTTTGTTTTCTTCTTACTCTTTTCCCTCTTAATTTTCACCTGAGAAATGATTCATAGGGTTTGTTAAATCTTTCTGTAACATGATACATTTGGTCTGATTCTGAGAAATTTTTAATTGTGCATTTGCTGTTGAGATAAAATATGCAAGGGGAAAAATGGAAAACAGCTTTGTGGAAATGGACCTTATTACAGCTTTGAGGAAATGACACCGTAATAAAAGCTGAGACAGATATTTTCAAATCCCTTCTCTTCAGCTGTGCAGAGCATGTTGAAAATAATGTTATGATAATTTATCATGTCGATGCTCTTTAATGGACAATTTGTGGAGAGAATTTGTACTTAATTCTGAGAGAGAAAACAGTATTTCTGTGTATATTTAGACTTGGGTGAACTTTTGTAGAAAGTGACTTGGAAGCTGCTTTAATTTCCTGTTTTGTCCCAAACTCCATGTATACTGTTTTCATGGACGTCCTTATAGAGTGGAATTCTGTCTTGTCTCTCTCAAAAGCCATAAAATGGAGTTTGGGTTTGACATCAGTACATATGATATTTTCTAATGATGAATGATTTACTTCCAGAGTAAAAATGGAAGGAGAGCAAACAAAGAGAAAACCCCCAAAACAGATACAGTTGACTAGTTCTTGCATTGCACCTGTTACTGTACCACGTGGAAACTTTCCATTTGTGATGGTTTTTTTGAAAAATAATGATTAAAAAAAGATATAAATACTAGCATACTTGCTCTCATTTGCTCCCTCAGCCGTATTTACTATTAAGCTGAAAAAGCCATGAGAGCAGATAATTTTTTTTTTTTTTTTCATTTGGAAAGAAGAGTTGCTCTCTTCTGTCTTTTACAATTCAGTTCCAGTAAGTCAATTAGATGTTCTCATTTTCACAGCTTTTCTATCCCTCTTTTAAACCCAACAATATATATTTTTCCATTTAAGAAAGAAATATGGAATAGACAGATAAAATATTGAAGAATTTATGACTCACTCAGACATGTTCAAGTATTAGCTCTTCCCCTGGTTTTGGTCTACAATGCCTCATTTTCTTTTTCAGTATATTCTTATTGCAGCCTTTTTTAATTCTTTCTTTTTGTTTACCAGCAAACACCATAGTTTTTCAGAGCACAAAGAATCATTTCATTTTCTTTGAACACAGAACCAAAACAACTCATAGCTGTAGCCTGCAGTTAGATTGTTATTTTTTCATTGGAATTCCTTTTTTTCAGTTGCTTTTATTTTTTTTTTCAAAATTACTCCATACCAGTAAGTACTAAACTAATTTGCACTGCACAGAAGGCAAATTTTATCAAGCATATTAATTTCCCTGGCAAAAGAGAACTGTGTTTTAAAAGGTTTATGCTTATATGAGGAACCCAAGTTATACGCAGGAAATATAAAAAATTTCATATATACATAAAAAAATACACAATAGTTGCAAAGATGGAAATATAAATATTTGAGGAATCTAGATTTTTTTTAAAAGAAGTGTGAGTTTTGTGATAGTAAGTAAAATGGGAAGAGTAACAAATTCTATTTTCAGGTTTTTTTGCTGGTGTAGTGTCAGGGTTTCCAACTATGGAAAGCATATAAGGTCTTCAAAGTGGCTTGTAAAAAGCTATTTAAGTAGATAAGTGGTATCTCATATTAAGTTTGAAAACCTTTTATATAAGGTGTGCAGGCTAAACTAATATCCTTTCAGGTGAGGGAAATTTTCTTCCCTGTCTCCTGAATCCATATAGAAAGTTTAATTATGAGCTTTTGACTGTGAACATTCATGGTATATTCTCAGATACAGAGGTAAAGTAGGGAAACAACCTTTTTCTTATTGCAAGCTTGTATTTTAAAATTTTTCTTGAAATTCTAGTTTTCTAATTTCTCTTAGCAACAGGAAAAATGATACAAAAACTACCATGAAATACTACACAGCTTAAGATCTCAACTGTGAGGAGCACTTACCTAAAAAAAGGTAAAAAGAAATTTACTCCTGCTTCAGCTTTAGTTTCTTTGTGAGAATATTTTCGCAGGTGCTTTTTGAGGAGAGCCTCCCCAGTACAGGTGCTGAGCTGGAGGACTCAGTTGCTGCTGACCAGCAACTCTTAACAAGATCAGATTAGTAAAAGATAAGCTCCTGTTATCTTGAGCTGTAAGATAAAATTTGTTAAGTTGTTCTAATAAAGTCTGTGCATGGCAGCAGATAACTTATTTTCAGTTGTCAGTTTTGGTGATACACTGCGATTTGTAAGATTGTTCAGAAATAATTATTAATAGGGCCATGCACCAAAAAGGTCTGTGGTGCTTCAAAGGATGCACAAGCCCTAGAGGGATGCTCAGAGTTACTGCTGTGTGTGACTGCAGAAGAAAGTCATGAGGCTTGTGCACTTAAAAAGTTAAGGCATGTAAAAGTTCAAGCAGCCCAAGCAAACTCTCCTCCTCCCTTCTCTTTATAGTGCATATAATTGCTCAATCAGTTTCATTTCTTTGGAGCATCTCCTTTAGCAATTAAGAGATTTGATGATCTAAGTATGAATGGAGTTCTTAAATGATATTTTTTGGTATTGAGGTTTTTGGCCAAGTAGAAATGCAGACTTTTTGTTTCATTACTGCTGCCTTGTCTTTACAATCAATTTTTTCTTGACTGTGATCTGGTCTATTAGAGATCTCTCCTCTCTATCTAAGCAAGATGCTGTTCTCCAATGTCTATATGATGCATAATTTACTGGTTTTTGGTCTGGGGGTAGCATTTTTATGTGCTCCTATAGCTGAAAGGAAAATTACACATGAACAGTACCCTGTCTGCCAATATTTAATCTCATGTATGAAAATATAAATTTTCATACAGAAAAGAAACATATTTCTTTTAAAAACATAAGACTAATTTGTAGGGCTAGAGTCTTATATTCATGTGTCCAGAACAATGACTCTAACATGATGCAGACGCATAAAGGTTTAAGCCTGGCATAGTTTAAGCCCTCTCTGGAGCTTATAAAGGAAGGTGAAAATATACTGATCAGTATTAAAGCTTTATACTGTAAATAACAGTTAAAAACAACAGAAAAATTATAATAATGGTTATAAATTATGGTGATACTACTTAATACTGCTACTACTATCACTTTTATGTTTTCAGTGAGAACACCCAGCCTCCTTTAATAGACAAACCAGTCTTTGCCTTTATTTTCAGTATTTTTCTACTTCATGTAGAAGTGTTCTGGATCTGAAGACTGAGGTCTTGTCTCTAGCAAAATAAAATTAATCCATTCTTAAATTTGATGTCAAAAAGACTTATCACTGCATTACACTGTCTTTATCCCTATGGAGTCAGGTAGTTTCAATGTAATAACTTCAAAGAAGTGCTTTTTGACATTTGCCTTTCTTGCAGAGCACTTTCCATAAAGGCAATAAACAGGTTACAAATAGTACTGTAAAGGATTTTTATGATAAGGCAAAGTAGTCTAAATAAATTTACATTGACTGATTATACTTTAGGCAGAAGTGGTAGGTGAAATTTGATTGATTTGATATGTATTAATTATCTCTAGATCTAGCTGTTGCTGACTTACTAGTTAATAAACGTGTACTGTAATGTCAAATCTGCAAATACAGATTGTATTTGCAATAAAATGTATTAAAATATTCGGATTTATGTTCGTAAGATATTCTATTCCCCTGCACACTGAGACAATTTACTTCCAATCACCGAATTGTGAGGTTTTGATGAGGCTACTGCACTTCAGTCTCATTTTTTAAAATCAAATAGTTGTGTTGGTTTTTATTGCTGTCTCCCTAAACAGAGAAATGTGAAAGCTAGTGATAAACTGAGATGTTAATAGTGAAAGAGAAATAAAACAGAACATTTTGAAAATGCTGGTGTTTATATTCATGAAAAATTATTTCAGAAGGAAAAGGTTTATAAGTAAAGCAAATAAGAATCAGGAATGATCTTTATTTGCAGCTCTAGCAGAAGATTTAAGAAGTCATTTTGTATTTTTGTATGTTTTTGTTTCCATGTCTGTAAAAATGGCATGATAAAGGTGTACGGGAAAGCTTAACTAATTCAAGGCTGCAGAGTTTTTAGAGACCAGTGGATGTCAGATGAAAACAACTGCAATTTCTTTCAGCATGAGAATTTACCTTATTTAAATTGACTTGATTACCATTCTACTTAGTTTTTTATCTAGAGCACAAAATTATTGAGTGGCTCATTTTTGTTAGTCATAACTTTTATAAGTCATAAAAAATAGTGTAAAAATTCTAAATTAATGTCATTTTCATATCACACAAGAGAGACCACTTTGAAAGTCTATATTCATTCCAACTCTAAAAGGATGTGGAATTCCTATCAGAAATGTGCAACAGTAATAATTTTCAGGCATTATCTAAAAATATAAACTATTTTAGATTTTTGGATAAAGTAAAACTCAGAAATGCTGATAGCTTGAACTCAGAAAGCTCATTTGGAAACCCCTGAATTAACTAACGTTCACAGATTTTTAATGGCTGGTCTGTCTTTCCTGGCTATCCTACCCATTTGATTTTGGAAATGCCTTTAGAGTTCTCCAGAGATCATTTGTTTGGGTTAACATCATTTTTCAGATGACTGAAAAAAAGTGTTTGGCTCTGAAATTTTGGATCTGGTTTAATTTCTCATTAGAGAGGATGGTGAAAAGTAAATATCCTTCCATACAATTGTCTTCAATTAGTCATATTTTTCTACTGGAAAGCAAATTTATATTTTGTAAAATAACTATCCCATTAGGATTGAGCATACCATTGGTTTTTATTTATTCTGGGTTAGAACATTTATTGTCCCATGGTAAAATATTTAAGAGTCAGTCTGTGCAAATGAAACAAACAGCTAAAAATAAGTGAATAATGAATTAATCAGATGCATGTTACTTACTAAAGTGTCTCTAGGGATTTATTGCTTTAGTGAAAAGAAAATTAAATACCATGTGTATTTTTCTTGTGGAAAATCAGTCATCAGGAAGATGCAGTCTTTGCCATGAGTAACCTCTCTGAGAACAAATACAGAGAAGAAAAATCTGTTATTTATTAGTTCTTCATCTAGGAAAAGATACTGCAAGTACCAGGATTGATCTTCTGTTAATTAAATGATAAGTTTTTATCAAGGTAGACAAGCACCATATATTTGAAAATTTTATCCCTAGCATATTATTGTAGTTACTAATTTTGCTGGGATAAGAAATATGGATACATGAAAGAGGTGAAAGGAGAAAATTATTTGAGATCCAGAAAGGAAACTCTTCTAATATTTCTTTTCAAGTTTGCGAGAATTCAAGGGTCTTGTTTGCAAGGTATTATATAAGAGAGAGGAGTGAGCAACCTTTTAAAGTGCAGGCCTTCTGAATACAAAATCAGTGTAGATTTCAAAACCAAGTAGTAACCAAATTCATTCCACCTTTTCCTCCCGTACTCAGCACTGGTGAGGCTGCATTGCGAATCCTGTGTCCAGTTCTGGGCTCCTCAGTACAAGAAAGACACTGAGGTGCTGGAGCACATCCAGGGAAGGGCAGCAGAGCTGGTGAAGGGCCTGGAGCACAGGTCTGATGAGGAGTGGCTGAGAATGCTGGGGTTTAGCCTGGAGAAAAGGAGAATCAGGGGAGACCTTATTGCTCTCTGCAACTGCCTGAAAGGAGAATTGTAACCAAGTAGGAGTCGGTCTCTTCTCCAGGCAGCCAGTGATAAAACAAGAGGAAATGGCCTCAAGTTATGCCAAAGGAGGTTTAGATTGGCTGTTAGGAAAAATTCTTTTCAATGAATGGGTTGTCCAGCACCTGAACAGGTGGCCCAGTGAGGTGATTGAGTTGCCATCCCTGGAGGCATTTGAAAGAAGTGTAGATGTGGCACTTAAGGACATGGTTTGTTGGTGGACTTGGCTCTACTGGGTTAATGGCTGGACTCAATGATCTTAGAGGTCTTTTCCAACCTAAATTGTTCTATCATTCTATATTTTGTACCTTTATACAAAAAAGAATGCCTCCCTCATGCCTGTCTGTAACTTTGAATGAGTTTTAGTTTATACAGTCCACATCTCTTACAATGTGTAGAATAGGAATGATAGGAGTGAATCAGTCCAGTGAATTGGCCCAGTCTCATGGTGGTAATCTGAGTGAATATGCCAATCCTTTTTTTTTTTTTTTTTTAGGGAAAGAAAATGAGCTTTTGATTATTAGATCTGAGACAATAATCTCATTTCTTCACAAAGCATCCCTACTCATCTGTATTTTGTGTGTTTCCACATTGTCAACTCTTAAAGAAAAAAATGAACAAGTGTATCTGAGGCCTTTCTCTAGCTACTTGTTTTATTAATGTCTTATTCACTTTACTTGTTAGTTCTTACACTTTTTGCATGGCAACTTCAAAAGCTATTTCACAGTTATGCCTAGATAAAAGTGATTGCTTTATAGATGCAAAAAGCTGTCTTACCAGAGTTAAGGGTGCTCACTGCAACTAAATCAGAATCAAGTAAAGAATCAAGTAATAGGCTAAAGATGGTGTTATAAAGCTCTATGACTTAATAAATTACAATATTTGATTGTCTCTGTTCCTTCCACTCTTAAATTGTGGACATTTATTTAGTTTATGTAAAAATTATTTGAAATAAATGCTTTACCTTCTTCTTACTGAAATTTAAGTGTGCAGAAGACATAAATGTCTTAAAAATTGAGACAAGAAAATATCAAATTCCTCAAGCTTTGGCTTTAACAATTTTTATTTCTGTACGGTTTATTAGTGACTTTGGAAAAGAACCATAACAAGTGAACTTCAAGTTGGCTTTTCAAAATGGGAATTTGAAAAGCTATAGTTCCTGAAAAATAAAAAGGATTATTTGCACATAAAAATCTTTGTTTTCACATAAAAGTCTTTGTCTGACTAGAACCATTTTTATTAGCTAGTCATATGTGGTTTCTTGTATGGATTTTCTTTTGAAAGCAATGACTTAAATGGAAAATCACGCAAGTTAAAATGCTTTGTAGAGACCCTGTCCTTAAAAATGGTAGTTATGAAGTGTAGGTTAAACCACACTTATTTTATATTGTGTTACATAAAACCTTAGAAGGCTATCCAGACAGAAAGATTTGAAACACTATATGCATCATCTAGTATGAACATGCATGGAAAATTAACTCAGTGGTAATCTAAACTCATAGACAGTTGCCTGTAGTTAGGTTTTTTGATGTATCTCTAGAGAAATTTAGAAGAAATCCAGGAGAGGAAGATTTTCAGCTTTCCCATAAAGATTTTTTTTTCCCCCCACTATTTGAACACAAAAAAAATAAGAGCCAGATATCTGGGTGACAACTATTGGAAATAGAAAGCATGAATTTTTTTATGAATGGGAGTATGATTATTCTTAGAAATTTCTGTCAGGCTTGTAAAACATCTTTCGCCTACTCTTTCAGAACTACAGTAACAGATTCACACTGAGCTTGAAAGACATCTGGGCTTTCAATTATCTTTCTTGCTTTTTGTTCCTAATGTATTGAACAACATTTGATGTTATCTCAGTAAATAATGTTGTTACCTATGCTGGAGAACCAGTGATTTCACCATGTTTCTATTAGTCGCATGGGGAAAAAGGATGTGTCTGACTTTTTTGAAATCCCAGCTGCTTGGCTTCTGAAGGGAGTTACCAGCTCTCCTGGATTCTCCAGGGTGTGAAGATTTATCTTAGGAAACAAACTGAATTGTTTATGGTACCTCTGGAACCCATGAAACCTTTCAGAAAGAACTTCCCTGAGGAAGTCCTCTGCTCACTTTGAGTAGGTTCCAGTGGAGTCCTGTACATGATGTAGTGTAGTTGTACCTAACCAGTATGCCAAGCATAAACAGGCTTTGTATTAGAGTCTGTACTTGAGTGGGGAACAGTGCTTGGTCAGGTAGATGGAACTCTAAAGAACTCACTAATTTTATTTGTACTTCCCAGGAAAAAATATTAAAAAGCTGAATTTTTGTCCTTTAGACCTTCTGATAGTTCACTACAACTTCTGGGAGCTGTTCCTGAAGCTCTACACTTGTTTATTTGGCAGAGGCAGGTATGTTCATTGGAATGTCATGTGTATAAATCTCTTCTAAATCTCTTTGGGATAATGGTGGTGATGATGATGTAGTGATGATGCACATACACACAGCTTGTGGTTGGGGACCATGCACAATTTCTTCCTGCAGTGATATAAGTTGTCCAGTGTTGTGCATTGGGTTGCTGACATGTGTTACTCTTCCTACTGGTGGTGACAATGGTCTGTGAATAAACCATTCTCTTTATCTGGCTTAATCCATCTAAACATTATTTGTCTGTATTTAGATAGTGTATGTACTCTCACTACAGTCCATGGAAAGAGTTTCCAAAGAATAAGATGAATCTCCTTCCTGAAATGCCTCTCTCCAAAGACTGTACAAAGTAATTCTGCTTTTGTAGCAATTGTAATCTTGAGTAATTCTCACCTAGTGTTCCTCATCCAGCATATTGATTTCCTAAAGGCATCCCTCATTCAGAATGATGCTTAATAAAAGTATTAGTGTATCTCCTAATGTATTGATTTTTTTTTTTTTCCTGGTACTATGTTCAACCAGATTTATATTCAAACAGACAAGGGTATTCACACAGCCCTACCTGGATTTATACCGTGAAAAATGCAACCTTTTGTATCTACTTTCCTACTCCTGATTTGATCTTGGCTGTTGTGGAACTTCAGGTTCTTTGACCAAATCCATCCTGTTCCCTAGTACAACCCTACCTGCAGACTATCCAGGCTAGAAGGTCAGTCACTTGGGTATATGCATGACTCCTTAGCTGGAAGAACTTGACCTGTTTTACACTTGAGGTTTAGACCCTGTTCATTCAAAATGAAGCCTATCTGTAGCAATTAGGCTTTTTTTCCCATGGCTTCTCAGCAGCCTGTTACATGCTAGTCATTCCAGCTGCTGCTAACACTCTCTGCTAACACTTCCCTTCTTTGCTTAACACTGCCTTTCCTTCCTTGGGAAACCTTCCAGAGGAGAATTTGTGTCTGGATCTTGACCACAGTTTCAGGAAAAGTTAAAGCAAATTCTTGGACCCATTTTCAGAAAAATTCCCAGCTCTACCTTCAGCCACATGGTGTGAAGGAGCCTTTTATTTAGATGAGAATGACTCCTTTAAAACACTGTTAAGTCTATAAACCAAACTAGATGATGTTTATTCTTTGAAAAAAGTTTTAGTTAGGATTTACTTTAATGAAGCATTCCTGAGGGCTGATATTTAGTTGTGCTGTAGTCTGCTGCAAAAGGGGACAACTGAGTGCTCTCTTGAAGTCCCTTAAGCAAATGTTAATTGTCTACACTACATAAGGACAGTAAGTGCTGGGGGAAAGATGCTGCCTGCAACCTTGTGGTAAATAATCAAAGATTGACTAAAACACAAGGAAGGTAACCCTTGGCTAAATTTAGACTCAAAGTGAGATGCTGCCCGTGAAAATCTGAGCTTAAAGCAAAAACACATAATGGTTGGGGATTTCTGCTAGCTAGAAAATCTCTCTAATAAGAAAACAAGGACAGGCAGGGTAGTGCTACTTTTAGCAGGAATTCTGCTCCAAGGCTCAGGCTTGGAGCAGACATGGAAGCTGTGACTTTCTGTCTCTTCTGTAAATTTTATTTTATGAGCTGTAAATGTTATGTGCAAATAACCATCTTAATATTTCTGAGGCTGTCTGCCATGCCAAATACTTAGCTCGCCCTCAGATAAGCCTATAGACTATGCAGAGTCCATGCCAGATTTTCAGATATTTAAATATTTAAACATTGAAACTGAATTGAAAAGACCTGTTAAAGATGTATGAATGCAGACTTTATAATTTTCATTTCAGATGCTTTTTTTTCTAAGAAAACACTTTAAAGACAAATTTCTAGGAATTATTTCATATGTGTCCATCTCTTTGCAGGCTCATATAGTTTCAAGCCTTTTGAAAAATTAGTGGTGTTTTGGAGTGGAGTGCTAGTGCAAACCCAACTATCTGTAAAGAGATCTAGGAGTTGATGCAGCAAAAATGCATACAATCAATTTGGAAAAATGGTTCAATGATGATTTTATAGCCCATGAAAATGTCTGTTTTGACTTTGCTGATATTTTTGGTGAAAATCATTAGGAACATGAGTATCTATGGGTCCAACTATTTTGTTGTCTGGGAGAAAAAACACTAAGAAAATACATAGTTGGAATAATCTTAGTTGAGTTAGTGACAATGATTTTACTCTGTAGGCAAAATACTGCAGAATTAAGAAAATATTTTCTCTCCTTGCCCAAGTGCTGTGGAAAAAATGTGACTATGAGCACTTCCTTGTTTTAACAACAAGTGTTTTCTGTTTCTTTTTGAAATAGCCATGTGGTGTATCCAACCAGAAACTAAACTGGGTTGCTGAGCTTCCATGTGTACTTCCCCTCTTCTTAATGGCATAAGGAAACTAGAACTTCTCCTCTTCTTAATGGCATAAGGAAACTAGAACTTCTCCTCTTCTTAATGGCATAAGGAAACTATAACTAACCTCCAGTCATTTGTTTGCAGACTAAAATAAATCGGTGTGGAGACCTGGTTACCTACTGATTTTGAGTATTTCATGCTGAATTGTAATGCACAATGTCTGCCTACATTCTTGCCTGCATTGGTCACACTAAATGTATAAAGTTAAAATTTTCAGTAAATTAATTCTTAAGACTAGTGATTTATTAAAATGTCTATGGATTTTTTTTCTTTTAACTCTCATCAAGCAGATGAGTTTTCAGATGTAAGCTTGTTAGCTCAGTGGCTTGGGTGAAGTTCAAGGCCAGCACTGAAGTTTATGGCATGGGTCCAATGTCAAGTGTGAACTCAGAATTCACAAAAATAATTAAAGAACAAAAGTTGTAACCTTAGTGTACAAATTGCACAAGAGTATCTCTTAACAACACAGTTCATAAAAATAGTGAGGCTAATGTTTATATCAGCACCCAGAGTTCCTGTCACTCAGATGTTGTGGCTACATAAGGTAGTTCTGAGGCAGGATGCAAAGGCAAAATAGTTCCTGGCTTTATTACTTGGTGGGAGGAATGTTCTGGAATCACCTTTCCTTATTTGGCTCGTCTGGTTCTGTTTGGAACACAATAAGGCCCAAAAGGTCTGTCTGCTAAGAAATGGAAGGAAATGCTAGTGGATCCAATTTCTTCAGCATCCATAATCCTCAGTTCCTTCTAGCAGGTACATTGCCTGGTGGTTGCTGGTATTTGTCTTGCATTTTCCTTTGAGGAGACAGAGAAGAGCCTCTGCAGCTGCTGAAGTTAAGCCACCCTGGACTTAGATTGTGCTTTGCCCTTTGTGGTGTTTCTACAGGTGTAAAATTTTTCCTGGAACTGCTTTAGTTTGTTCCTTCATGTCAGCTTGTTCTTGCACTTGTCTTTATGAAACCTTCACCTACAGAGAAATTATGTCTCCAACAAAGCTTTCCACTTCTCCCAGCTTTTCTCTGTAGAACTGAGTAATTAAACAGTTTATGTTCTGGGACCATTTTGCAATGGCAGAAAAAGTCTTTGGGCTGAGATACTGTGTCTTCCAAGAATACTTATTTCTTCCACTGTCTATTAAATCAACCTAGGCTTAGATATCTATGGTTCAGGCATCTACATTTAATCCTCAATGACTTCTGTATGCTGTGTATGCTAATTGTCCTCTCTTTGGATTCCACAAAAAATTAGTTATAAGGATAAAGGAGAGAGTAATCCTTCCAGATTTACTCATCTATTATCATTTCACTGATGAGGTCTAAGGGTGAAAAGGAAGGAACTGGTTGGCAGGACCTGTTGGTTAAATGCTTGCTTTACCTGACTGCAGAGAAAGTCTACTTTTAAGTAGCTGGGAGGAAGGTAAGTTTCCATAGTGCCAACCTTCATGTGAACAGGTTCTAGGAATATGTTTTCAGAATGAGCATGGAGAGTCCACATTCTTCTTTTTGAATGTTAGCTCATTGAAAGTGCAAGGAATGTTGTCTTTACCAATGAGTGAGTAGTTGTGTGTGTATAAATTCTATGAAATGCATATATATATTTATAACACATATTTATAACATATAAATTATAATGTGTATATACTTATATGTAATTTTGGCATATTTTAAAGAGAGAGAAAGAATCAACTACTGTGTAACTGCTTTAATTTCACATGATCCATGCAATCTCCTTCCCTTCTGCTTGAGTAGTAACTATTGTGTACCATTTAAGCATAAAGCTACAGGGCTTAACAGATTAATTGCTGTAATGTAAAATGACTCCAATGTCCCTGCAGATCACACTCTGTGAAAATTGCAACTAATTAAGGCTTGTTGGCTATCCAAGTTGATGCAAGTAGGAAATAACTGTACACAAAGCTACAATTTTACAATGAATTAACTAAATATAATTTTCTCTGAACTTTTTCAGAAATTTGTCACATGCTTACTTCAAATAGATACATTCATCTAAAATTTTGAAGCAATTAAGTTGTTACTATTTCTTGAATAATGCTAAAAACTCTTGTGGCAGGGACTTGTCACTTTGGAGTTTGTGAAATTCTGCTGTCATTGCAATTGAAGGCTCAGTACTATGACGAATGGCTTAATAACAGAAGGTAGGAATCCTTGGATTTCATGTGTTTAGGATGTGCATTAAGTAATGTATTGAGGTTTTTACTTTGCTTTTTCTGAATAAGGCAGATTTTACAAGAACTTTCGTAAAAATTGGTCATTTCCTCTTTTTATTTTCACAAGTATTTTACGAATGTGACGTTAATTTGCATCTTCCTATGTAATAGAAGTTGTAAAACTGTAAGATTTATACATTTGCTTGTCTCTGAAGAAATATCTCTTTTATACAGGCCTATTTTTTTCCTTATGTGAAATATTTCATATTTATCAGGGAAATAAAATGCCTTTAAAGTGCAAGGACAGTATAAATTAAAAAACAAACAAACAAACAAACAATAGAAACTGAATGTAAAGCCTAGAAATCATTTAGGTAATAATCTATGTGTGCATATCTTTACTTTTGAATTTGTACTGGTAGTTACAGAGATAAAGAACTTCGTAGTAGTTGAATTGTAGATTCTGAACCCTTCTGTACTGAATTGGTGTCAGTTCATGAAAGTATTTAGAGAAACTGTTAGCTGCAGTATTGATGAGTAGTTACAAATCCTTAATGTCTGCTTAGTAGCAGTCAAATAACAAGACGAACAGATGTCTCTCTCAAGCTTCTTAAAAAGAGCTTAAGAAGAGTGGGATATGACTTATTAAGCATAACTAATGCTGCACAGACTACCTCTCTCTTCATCATAAATTCACATTTGCATGGTGTGGTGACATTTCAGTTATGAATAAAGCAAACCTGTTCCTGATTGCATCCTGACTGTGGTACATTTATAGTGCTAGCCCTTGGCATAATCTCTGTGATGTTTGCATGCTTAGGAGAGCTGCATGCATCCATTTTATTTTCAAGCTTTCAGCTAACCTTTTCAGGTTATTTGGGCATATGGAAAGGAGGCAAAATGTATCCTGTCCTGATTGTCGTGAGGCTGCAGAGCATCAGGAACCTGGCAGAAATAAATTGCTGCTGGTCTCAGCATCTACAAATTTTTAAGGGGCTTGGGGAAGGTTTTTTCACTGTCTTCAGTGTAGCCTCTGTGATCCAAGAAGCAAGGTGACTTTTGGGGACTGTCTCCTGACACCTATCCCGGTCATTATCTCTGGCTGGATGACTTTTTCTAGTTGCTGATGCAGGCCTGTGATTAAAAAGCATTAGCTCAGAGCATATAGCTTGTTCTAGGGGTTTATCTAGAATAATTTGTACAATGCATAGTCATCCCTGTCTCATTTATCTAATGTGGGTGGAAAATAACTCAGGTTATGAAATTTGCAAGAAAAGCTTGTGGCCACAACATTTTGAAAATAAAATGCATGATTATTGTTTATGCTTTTGTTGTTCTTTATGCAAATTAGCTGATGAAAAATGAATGCAGTATTTTTTTTTTCTGCTGGGAAGCTGAAATCCGTTATCCTGCACAACTGTAGCTCATCAGTAAACCTGAATGACTGTTTATATCTTTGATTTCTTTTCTGTGGTGTAGCATGAAGAATGGCAATAATAGTTACTGCTTTAATAAATATGTCACTACCTAATCACATTGCATCATACATGTGGAAGTAATGTTAGAAGTACTTTGGATGTGGGTGCTTATGCAGAGATTGCCTCTTCTGTCTTTCAATACATCTCACACCCAGGGGCAAAGTCCTGGCACTGAATAATGCCATGATGGTGTCCTCTTCTGTTTGCTGTGCTTCTTTTGCCTTTAGATTTTCTGGGAAATCACACCTCCTCCCTTGCTGAACAAGCCTTTAAATTCTGTTCTGGGGATCAGTAAACTCTGAAGCTCCCACGTGGATAAGCTATGCTCTGTGCTGCAGCATGTACCTTGTGCACTCACTGTGTGCACGTGGACTGTAACTCCTTGTGTGTTTACCTGTCTCACTTCACAGAGGAGCACTATTGCTCCTTCCTTTTCACTCAGACACGTGCATCTCACCTCATCAAATTTTCTCTTTCTACTGACCACAAACTCCTTTGATGACAATTTCGATGCTGTCAAGGATACAATAGCAGTAGTTTACTTGTATCTCTGGCACAATGTAGGCAGAGCATCAACAAAAATACCAAATGCAGTCTGTTTAAAAACATTGTGTGGTATTAAGAATTGAACATTTCTATTCATCTATATTGACTAGATAAACATGTGATCAATGTTATGTCATTTTATGAGTCTGTGTATAATTTCTGTCCTTATTTCTCCAAAAGTAACAAGAAAATCAATGAAAACAAAGCTGTTCAATGCATTTGTCATCTATTCTTTTCAATGCTACCAATAGATGTGTTTCATACAGGCCATCTTTTGAATGTTTTAAGATAGACTTCGTCTTCTTGCAGGCTGTTCTGCTTCACCGTAATGATGTACCATCTCATCACTTTTATGTAGTAGGTGGTCTTGCTTCATAATGCTTATGTTAATTTTTCTCAAAATTTGCCAGGCCAAATTTAAAGGTCACTGATCTTCAGAAGTCACCTAGAAATCTGATGAGGACTTGTATGCTTTTCAAAATTTCAGTAAGCCTAGAAATTGGAAGCAGGATTGTGTTAAGGTCTTTGGTGGCTGGTAGAACATAGGAAGATGTAATGGGAGCACTTAGGACCCTTTTCAGGAACAATGCCTTTGCCTTTGGAAGAATTCTGACAATTTCAAGTGTTAATGCTGCTGGACATTTGAAAACACAGTATTCACTCATCTGTCACATGACTGAATTAGATACCATTTTTTCATATGCACCTTGCTCCTGTGCATTGGATAAAATTCATACTGCAGATAGTGTTGCTAAATATTTTTCAAAGTTCTGACTAACCACCCTCTTCCAGAAGGAATTATTATAGGGAAAGCCAGATGTTATCACTCCTCATGTTGTCTGTTTTTCAATTCCTTGTCCAGTGGATTCTGGTTCCTTTAAACTTTTCAGGGAAGTTGCAATGAAGGATGATGGAAACAAGTAAAAGAAAATAGTAAGAAGAGATCAGTCTTGTGAGGAGATAATAACTTTTTTACTGTTATGCATGGATACATTACCCATATGTCTGACTGGTTTGAAATAATATAATGGATATACAGAAGCAAAACAATCACATTCCAGTGAAAGCTGGAATATAGTGAGACAGAAAGTCACATGAGATAACATCTACAGGAAGAGGAAGGAAAAGCCCTCCATCAATTTCTGAATTAGCATTCGCTTTTTCAAATAAAAATATTGGCATTTTTAGTAGAATCTAAACATTTTATCATATTACATGTATGAATATAAGTTAAAAACAAAGTAGTTTAAATAGGTCCCTCCAATTTTCAGCTACTGAGGAAGATCCTATATTTATCTTAAAGAGCTATTTAAGTTATTTCAAATGATGAGATAAGGAAAGAAACTATAGCTATTTTCCACCAAGGTTTGGTGATTCTGTTGAAAAAATCAGGCAGTGACACATGGAAAGAGAGCCCTGTATACAAATAAATCATTCTTGACATATCCCTTAGGCAGTTGGCTTTCTTATGCTATGCAGTGCACTGGGACGTACTATTATTATTTCCCATGTGATTATATGTGTGCATATGCTGTCACTTTCCATTGGTGGAATAAGCTGTTTGAGCTGGATTTTTTAAATATTCCCTCTTTATTCATCAATGAAAAGACAGTTTGATGCAAATGAAGGCTTTACTGAATTTCATTAGCAAAAAAAAATAGTCTTTCTCTCCTCTGTCCCATCTCCAGTTGTACAGCTAAGGCAGATCAACAACCTCTGAGGTGTTGCCTTAGATGCTGGAAGCAGTGTGAAGTAAAATGAAAAAGGTGCAGCTTTACCTGTCCATCTGCCATTTGAAGACCTCCAGTTTGAGTGTGTTGAGTGTTAAAAGCTAGCACTGAAATCCAAAGGAGCTGTGTGAGTATGGATTATCTCCCCACATGTAGACCTAAGGAAAGATACCTTTGCATCAAGCAGTGGGAAAGATAATTGTCTTCTGTAAATTGCTGCAAGATGCCTTGTGCAGTTTTCAGGGTGATTTCGTTTGTGGCTTTCTGTCCTTCCATCTTTTCTGCTTAGAGCCTGGTAAGATAATGTTTTCACTGCATTAAATCAAGACTAAGCCTCTGCGACTCCCGGTCACAATCATATCTGGTTTATCCTGGAGGGAAGAAGAATTTGTTTGTTCATGAATGCTGTTATGTCATATTCCTTTTAATGATTATAATTTCTCACTGGCTTTAGGTGCTTGTTGTAGGGAGAAACACAGTGTTAAGCATCCTTGTCAATATAGGGAATATAACATGCTCAGTATTTTGCAAAATTATCATTCTGGATCATTCCATGGCAGATTGATGCTCTAGTAAATATTGCTGGAAGTTTTATCACTGAACATAGATCACTTTTTCATCGACCACGGAGTGTTTCAGGGTGAGCGTTGCTGTGGAAAGGCATAGAGATTGCACAGGTTGGCTACAGTGAGAGAGGAGTGGATTCTTAATGCAGCAACTCTTTTTTTGCCTTTAGGTTGCTGTTATTTTCCACCTCTAATCACAAAGTTGTGGGAGAAGAGAGGAGATTTCATCACCCAAATCCAGACACTTCAATAACCAGCAACAACCAAGGGTTTATCAGACAAAGCCATATGTGATATTGGCCTATGGCACTCCTTTGTCATGGCCCCATCATTTTCCCTCCCACTTTGCTCCCTTTGCAGTTTTGCCACAAAGCTTTGTGCAGCTGTGCTGTGAATTGCTTTTGGAAATGAATGACTTAAGAAGTGCATGAGCTAGGAGAATTTAAGTCAGAAAAACAGTGTTTCTGATGAAAACACAAGCAAATTCAAAGGATCTTCTTCTGAGGAACCTTATGTTGTATGTGAAAAGAATGAGTGATTCCTTGATAATTCCCTTTTCTGTACAGAGGGAAGTAGCTAGAAGTTAACTGATGTCCACGTGTTTTATTAAACAACAGAGAATCTCTAAGTATGAATTGCTCTGCTTTGTGGCTGTAAGTACAGATTTTTTTTTTTTTTTTTTTTATCAAGCCTTCCTCTTTTCACAAAATATGTATCATCATCTGTCTTGTGCAGACCAAGTTGCTACCAATGACTGGAGCACAAACAGGATCTTTTTCTTCCATTTATTCATTTTACCTTCAGTGGTTCAGTGGTACTTGCTCTCTCTGTGCTTTTTGAGAGGAAATAATGTAACCTAAAGCTATTTTGTGTTTCTCCTTTAGCAGCTCCTCATGCCTGAGACTTGTGAGATTTTCCTCATCCCCTGGCTCTTGTGATGGCTTTTGCTGTTTGCAGTGAATAGTCACTGTGCTTTGGCTGCAGCTGCTTCAGAGCCTGCTCACTGAGCTGGTGCTTTGGGCAGAGGAGAAGTGAGATACATGGCCTGAGGGGTTTGCCTTCAAAACTCACCTAGCACTTGGCTGGTGGATTCAATCAAGTTTATTTCAAAGTATTTCTGACTAGCTGTGCAGGCAGTGTGAGTTATCTTGCCGTCAAATGTGCATGCTGGACTCGGCTCAGACCTCAGAAGGTTATTTCAGCCTTCTATTATTAAAGTGCTTAAAAATAAACTGTGGCTTTCAACCACTGTCCAAGGTGAGGGGATGGTCAATGTGCCCTTCCCTGCTGGAAGCACAGCGGAGATCCAGCAGATTCAGCTCTTCCCACATAGTCAGGAGGAGGTGAAGAAAACTATGCAGCTTCCTGTCTCTTTTCTTCCCCATATTCAATATAGGACTTTTTTGCATGTTATGGTATCTGTTGCTAGGAAGGAAGGAAGACTGCTTTTGACTCTATGGATTGCAGAGGGTACACAGGAAGCACCCTAACACAAAATTATGGGTCCATCCTGGTCAATATTCTTTGATAACTTCAGATCAGCTAGCAGCATTTCTTCTTTCTTTGCTTTCTCCTTTTTTAACTGTGGGATCTGTCTCAATACAGTAGAGGCATAGAGAGAAATTTGTTTCCTATAAAAAGGGATACTTTTTTAGGATTGCAAATATTATAATGGAGCATACAGAAGAAATTTATTTGGAAGTGAGAAATATGCCTGTGTGCATGTCTGTACAGAGATGGTAATTTGAAATGATTTAGTTTGAGATGGTATACATACTGTCACTTCAAATACATGTTATAAATTTTTACACAGATAGAGTATGGGGAAAGAATGGAGACATAACTTTATAATCCTTGTGGTTGTGTGTATGTCAATGCCTTAACGAATAATTTAGAAGAAAGTATTCAAGGCCAAAGCCTTCTAAGCAGAAAGGTGATTTTATGGGTAGCCTCAAGCATACATCTTAAGTGACCATTGCAGAAATGTATGTTTTCTATAACTCAGTATTTCATGGTTTATTTCATAATGAGTATCATAGCAAGTCAACTGGACTATGAAATTATGTAAAGCAACATTTCAATACCAAAAAAGAAATGCAATCAAAGCAAGTATTCAAATGTCTTCCTTTACTCCTTGTTTACATGACAAATGGAACAATAGTTAAGTGATATATCCGCAGTACTGTTCAATAGAATTGAAATTGTGCAAAAACCACCTGTTGTCTTTTGAAACTTTTCTTAATGTTATCTTATATGTAACCTTCATAGTCAATGGAAAAACATTTCCCTGCCTCCTTCTAATTTTTTCTTTCACTTCTTTTGCCCATCTAACGTCTTCAGTTTCAGCCCCTTAGTCAAATGGATGTTCTCAGAGTGGCAAGGTCTTGACTTCTGTGGTCTCTTGTGTAAGGGATTCCAGTTGGTGTCATGCCCATGTCGTTCATATGCTGTGAAACACCTACTGTAAAGTGTAAACCGTACTGCTAAATTATCTCACTCAACCATAGAAATGCACTCTGAGGGCCAGATGCTGACACATCATGGGCAATCATGTAGGTATTCTGTGGGCTGAAGAGTGTCTCACCTCCTGTGTACTTGTCTCACGGGATATACTTTTCACTACCCAAGCTTCTGACTGCTCATTGCACGAACTTTGAAAATGACAGTCCTGGACTTGTACTGATCATAACGCCCTCCGGCTCTGTGACAGTACCCCTTTTGCTGAAATTTTCCTTGTTGCTGGCTTCTCTGACCTTCTTTTAATTCTTCACAGCTCCTTGACTTAGCAATCCCAAAGTTTTCTTGAGAGGACCTGCAAGGAGAATACAGTTCTGGAAGAAGACTGTAAAAAAGACAGCGTTTTGTTGAATGTTAGGAAAAAATTGTTTCAACTCTCCTCTGCCCCCCCTTCCCCCCCACATTCTAAGAGGGAGGTACCCGAAGGTGAGGAGAAATTGCCTGTGTAGCAACAAATAAATTTTTCCTTTTGACTTGCAGAGGTGAAAAATACTGAGAAGGTTCAGGGAGGGCTATGTCATGATCATTCTTCTGAGCTTTGAATAGTGAAATATAGAGACTTCTATATTCTGAGTGATGGCAAGTGAAACAAGGGGAGGAATGCTGTTTTACATTATATGATAACCTATTTGATGTAATTCTCCCTTTCCATTGGCTTCCTGCTAGTTTTGGTGGTCAGTCAGAAATGCCACCTTCAACCCCCTGAACCCCGAGAAAGGTAATAATAAGTAGGCCATGAAACATGCTGCAAATATCATAGCTCTTCATGTGATGTTTGAGCTGAGCATTCTGATCTTTGTCCATTTAGCATGCTCAAAGAGCATTTTTAGTGTATAATGTCTCAAGGGCAAGTGAAATTTGATTATTTTTTGGTCTGCAAAAGGAAGGCACCTGGTTTTCTTATGTCTAATTAATTACTGTTAAATATTTGTGAGCAGGTGGACACAGTCCATACAAGGGAGATAAAGATAAGCCTTCTTGGAGAGAGAAAAAAAAAAAAAAAAGGTTTATAAATGTATGGGAACTTAACTTTACAGTTGAAATGAAAATTAATGCCACTGAGGAAATTTTCATTATCTGAAAGCAAACTTAAAAGTCAAACCAAACAATGTTGCACCACTGCTGTAGGAAAATACTTCCCTAAATTTAAGTTGCTTCTAGGTCTCTACAGCGTATTGATAATTAATCCCTGTTTGGTGTGTGAAAGGAAAAAAATGAAAGCTGTAGCAGTTCAACTTACAAGTAAACCTGCCTCTTAGGACTCAAGCAGTTTTTTAACATTATGTGATGTCTAGGGATGAAGGACAAGAAGAGTAAGGCAACTAAATACTTTAGAATTCTGAGAACTCCCGAGGCGTTAGTTCATGAGTCAGACATCCTTTCCCCTCGGGAGGCTTACTGGTGGAATCAAATGAGGAAATGGAGTGCTTGCTTTCTTTTATTTCTTTTTCTTTTTGTTTCCTTTTCTTTCTTGCATTGATAATTCCATAGGAAGATGCAGTCTTCATATCTGTAGGCCAAGGATGTAAAATTTAAAAGGATAGTATCACAGATACTTTTTAATTATATGAAAACTGTATTTATTTGTTAGAGAATGAAGTTAAATAATACTTTCAAAGGCTGCAATTTTTTTTTTTTTTACTTAAATTTTATTAATTTTAATGCTTCTAATTCCTAATTGCTACTAATTTCTAAGCTTTGAAGATTTAAAGAGCTATCTACAGTGCAATTTTTGCTTCTTTTGAACTTTCTTTATTTTTTTCGTATGTTTCAGAACAAAAAAGAGAACATAGAGACTAATGGTATGTTTTCCAGGCAACAAGTCAGTTGTCTCTTCATATGCTGAAAACCTAGAGGTATTAATAGATGCATTTATCAGTGATTCTAAAGATCAGCAATTTGAAAAATTAAATTTTCAATCCATAGAGACATTATTTCAGTTAATGCTTGCAGTCAGTGGTTATAAATCTGCTTATCTTAGTTTATACCTGTTGCTATTTCTCACACAGGAAAAGTTTACCAAGCAACAAAATAATCATCCACCTGTTGTGGGTATATTAAAGTGGTTACTCTTTTTCTATTCATCTGTTTATTTTTGCTGTTGTGACATGCATATAAAGTCCTGAAACAAGAACTGCAAAATATGTTACAGTAAAATATATCTAACTTAAGGAAAACGTAGTAATGATAGTACATCTAGGAAACAGGAAATTGGTTTGAATATTATTGACTCATTTATCAAATATTTTCAAGGGGAATATTAACATTGGCCTCTCACTATCCTGGCTGTGTATATGTATTTTGTGAAACAAGTTCATAAAAACATTTGAGAGTGTGTTTTTTATAGAGCTAGAGTATTGTGGTATATATTTTTTTCTAAATTAGTTTTTCTCTGATACTTTAATAGCTTATTTTTAGATACATAATTGTAATAGCAGCTATATAGCATTGTGTATTTTCAAAACTTTAATACAGTGGAGAAAACATGAAGAGTCTTTTTGAAAAAGAAAGTGGTTTTTTTTTTTTTTTTCCCATAAGAGAAATTGTGTGGTCTATAATTACTTATCTTTGAATTCAGTGGCATTTACCTTGGGAACATGAGGGAGAATACTTTGTGAGTAGTTCTGTAGTCAGAGTGGGAAGTAGCCAGATTAGACTGGATTTGGGTAACCCAGAAAATGTGATGGCAGTTTTAGTGAATTAGAATCATTCTTCTGAAGATTGATATAAGTGACGAGGAGGATACTGCGCCTGGCTGCCTAGCATGGCATGGGAGGGAAACTGACCTCCTGTTAGTAAACTCATTTCACCTTATTAAGTGTCAGGTTCTTAATTTTTAAAACAAAGATGCAAAAGAGGTGTGTTGTGATGGTTTGCTAATGTTTGCAGAAAAGGCTTGTTGTGTTGCAGTGACTCTTGCTCTCAGTGCCTCTGAAGAGCCCCCTCTCAGCCCTGAAGGTTTCACGTGAGTGTGTGTGTTAAGACACCTTTGAATTTCGATGGAGTGATCTCTGAAAAGCCAGTCTTGTTGGTAGGTCTCCCAGAGAACTCATGTTCTCTGAGTCATGATGTCTAGCTTGAACAATATCCAGGAAATCCATGTTTGCCTGTGTTAAATAGAATTTTGCTAGTGTGACAGGAAATGTCACTGGTCCCTGGGGTTATAAGCACTCTTTAAATCATACTGTGTCAAAGATACTTTTCTCTTAAACTTTCCTGTGCACTGTTTCTCTAGATCAAAATATTTCTCAATTTATATTTAAAATAAGAAGGTTTGTTCATTACAGTGCATTGTAGCTCTAAGACAGAGGTTCATTTGTAGACTTATTAATAACTGATTGTTTCTCTATCCTAGGTTGTATACCTTCTTTTAAACAGAAAGAGTTGGCCAGTCATTCAACCAAATAGAGTGCATCTCAAGATCAAATTAAGATGTCACACTTTGTTTCCTGATGAAATTGCAATGTCATTCTCTTGCTAAAAAATTTATTCTGATCTGGCTTTAACAATATATCGGGGAAAAGTATTTTAAAACCTGCACTTATATTACAGTTTCCTTTAATGCCTAACTTAGCAGAAATTTCTTGCAACATTGTTTTATAGCTATTGTATAGATATAGTTTGAGATGCAACAAGTAGAAATTATTCTGTTGTGTTTCAGGATCTGAGGCAAATATTTTGATTTGAAATAAAAAAAAAATTAATGGACTTTCAAAGATATTTGAAGAATATGATGCAGTCTGGTCATAAAATTATTTCAGAGGTAAAATAATCTCACTGGGATTTTAAAGAAATTTTACAAGTCAGTAAACATTTTGAATTTTCCAATATAAAATCTCATATTCATTGTTTCAGATTCTCCTCACGTTATGTAAATTTAACATTTGTACTCTCCTCAAAACTAGGGTATCTGAAGCCTAACAGTTCTAAGTCAATTGCTGTCACTATCAGTCTATTGTCTTAAAGAAATCTTCTCTCTGAATATAAAATATCCTCAGATTGTTTCAATGGCATTTGTATCCCAAGTGCATTAGAAGGGAAGATGGGAGGTATTTTCTCAAATGTTGGTGTGCACAGAGTTGTTCAGACTGATCTTCCTTAATCCATCATCAAATGTCCACTCAAATGTCCACTCTCATGCCCTGTGGTTCTGTTTTAAATGAGATCTCTTCATGGGCCAGATGAATGGTAACTTAGAATTGCTCCACTTTCTCTGCTGACTGTACAGAGAGGCTGGAAGGTAGGAATTCTGTGCAGACTCATTGTAAATGTCAAAGAATATCTAATTTTTTGGAGCCCCAATGAGTTTAAGTAGAATGTAGACATAAAAATTCCCCAAGTGGGGCAGTTCTGAATAAGTAGAACATGCACATTTTCTAGGAAATTATGAAGACACAACAGGAGTCAACTGGTAATTTTGTGTACCTCCAAGCTCAGAGGACAGATAAGGAGATTCTTTTATATGTTAGCTTTGATAATTTTGAGGGCTGTAAGTCACATGGTTACATGTGACTATTACCTCTGAATTTGTCCTTATTAAACTGAGGAACCTGAGAAAGGTAGAGGTTTTTAGCTAGGAAGGAATTGACACATAGATGCCAATTTAGAAAAATAGGTGAGTGTTAGATTTTCAATGCAAGCTTATTTTCCACTAAATTTGATGATATTTATTGTTTCTACAATAGCAGGAACTTAAAAGATGTTAGAAAGCATCCTTTAAAAACACCTCTTTGAGATAACTTCCAGCCTGGTTAAGGATTTTGTAACATTTTCCATTCAAAGATGGTTTGTGCATGGACATTTTAGATACAGTAATTGTAATAGCAGCTGTGTAGCACTTTATATTCAAAGAATTTCAAAGTATATTTTCATAGTGTTATATGTGGTTTCAACTGCCCTATCTCAGCACTTATGAAACACACATCAAAGAGTTTTAAATCCCACCAATCCTACAAGCTCTGTTTCCCCCTTTCTACATAATTAAGTTAATCTTTCAAGGCAAGTTGACACATGTAGTCAATTGGTTACAGGGAATTTTAAGATCATATTTTGTATTCTTCTAACAGGCTAGTAACTATGGTGAAATCTAACTTGGGAAATTTTCAGCTTGCACTGACAGTTCTTCATTATTAAATTCAAAGGGCATATATGCTGATTGAGTTCTGATTAAACCCGTGTCTTCTGGAATGCTGTGTGTAGTTTATCTAGACAGTTTCTTTTACAGTCAGATATTAAGAGGGAATAATTCACTGCATTATGTGCAATTATATGAAATAATAGTGTTTTGATCAGTAATATTTCCAGAATTGCAGACATTGGCAATGTAAGCTGCAATAAAACGTTCATTATAGTTCATATTGTTTTAATTTTCTTCCTATTTGACTGCTTTCATGCATTATTAGTTGCTGTGAGATTTATAGGCAGCTAGAGAAACAAACAGCTACCTAGTGTGGAGCATGAAACCTGCATTTAGTGACTGCTGGCATCTTGATTGATGTGCTATTATGCTGAAAACATGGTATATAAGCAATTTACTGATGAAGGAAGAATTTTTAATTGGGAGTTTGACCACGGTCAACAAGATTTTAAGGAGAAGGTCATGGGCAGAAAATTGTTTCACCAATAAATGGCCTGATAATCTGCAGAATGAAATCAGGTACTTTGCATGTCTGATGGCCAAAAGGAAGAATGTCGTAGGGGCTACAAGATAAAAGATTTAATATCATCACAATGAGCTGATGATGGGTCAGATGCTGCTCCTGACACACCACTTTGAATCTGGACTTCTGAAAGTGCTGAGCCAACCTGGGTTTCTGTGGTCCTTGTTTTCCACTATTGCATAGCTATTTCTTCTCAGTGGTTTCTGGAGCACATGCATATCTGTGTTTATCTCCATTTGTTCCTGCATCCCTGTAGGAGAAGCATCCAAGGGAGGTGAGCCAGGGAAGGTGAGAGGGACTGGGACCTCCCACTACAGACTAGTACCTTATGCCCAGGGCTGTTTGCTGCCCTTTAGCTTGCTGAACCACTATGAGCAAGCCTTTCCAGCTGGCACCAGGAGAACAGCTATGATGAAGGACTGTATATATAGGACTGTTACATTCCGTGGAATTAGTCCAGTTTTGCAGGAATTCAGGTGGCCTGTTGTTGACAATGGCACGGCTGTTGTTGCTATGAGAAACCAGCTACATACTGGCAAGAGAGAATGATTGCAGATTGTATGTTTATGGCATGTTTATTTACCTTTTCACTAGGAAAGCAAACAAATTCATTGCCTATTGTGTGGTCAGGTTAAAGACAAGATGATTTTTTAATGTTCCTGGTGAAAATATGATCTCTCTTTAGATGTACTCTAACACCATCCTGAATAGAGGATCTAGCATGCTGTGGAAGTTACAGAGCAGCCCATAGCAATGACCTATTTTCAGTTATGTACATTTTCCAGGGAGAGATCCTGTCTTCTAAAGAGCAGCTCTTTCTCTCTGTCCCGTGTTACAAAGTGTACAAGAGCAATTCCCAAAACTGTTACACAACAGAAGGAAACACTTCTTTCATTCAGTGTTTTCCAGTTATGGTAATTGTGATCAGCTCCTTTCTCACGGATTTTCAGTGTTAATTCACCACCTGCAGACATGCCTGTGCAATACTAAAAGTGTTTGATCTCATCTACACAGAATTAGTGGTGTGAGTCTAAACTACACATCTAAACCCAGGCTTTCTGTAGGAGGTGGTTGATGTTTATGCAAAGCTTGGTTTTGATTGTGGCACAAGTGAGTGCCAGAACATATGTGAAGGGCTAATTATGTTAAATAAGTGCTAGTGGTCAGAACATATGTTCTGCCCATGCCCCATTTTTCCTTAACCAGACTGTCTACTTGAGGAATCAGGATACATCTCCCAGGGGTAAAACTGTAAATAATCATCTGACCGAAGGTCAGCTCTAAGAAAATGAATTGCAGTTATTTGTGGTGCAGTTCTACAGTGCTTGGCTAAGAACAGCTCATTTAAAGGTACCTTTCCAGCCCCCACTTGTTGACGTGTTCCCTCAGATAGACTGGCTCCCATTTTAGCGTTTCATTCCAATATCTAGTATTGCTTTTGGAGATTCTGGTGGGTTCTTCCTTCTTCTTTACTTCTTCCTGAGTCTACCAGGTTGAGACAGTAAACTTTTGAAGCCTGCGATTTATTTTGTCTTTCTGTGATTTTAAGAAAAATCTCTGTTGCAGTAGTCAAAACATGAAATGGGTTATTACTTTTTCTTGGTTCTTATATTTTCTTAGTTTCTTAGAATTTTCTCTTTAGTCAGAATGTAGGCTAAAAATCTAAAATATGTTAGAACTGCACAGAATATTCCAACACACAAAAGAACATTTACACACCCAGAACCGGAAGGCCTTCAGAAAATTTAAACCTTTGCCTTGCTGTGCTTTTATCAGTGATTTAGACCACCTGTCCAAATTACATGTATCCGAGGAAATTCTGAGGAAGTGCTCCTTCAGTACTGCATGGTGGCAGCAAACCTCTGAAATAAACTATCCTATTTTCAGGTAACTTAAAAAAAAGTAGATAAGGTGACACTGAATTGAAAAAATGTTTTACTTTTCTGTATCAAGTATGTGAGCCTTTCTTCCACTCATAACTTGGGAATTCCTCCTGTCTCCTCCCTGAGCTAGTTAGCCCACATATGTTAGCAGCTCTCAAGTCTAGCCTGAGGTTTAGAGTAAATTCATGCTGAAGATCAAAATGAGTCTTCTAATCAGCCTTTAATTCAAAACATTTCTGCTGGCATTTCATCAACTTCTGTTACATCTAAGATAAGAATATCACCAAAGGTTGGATAAGGCTGTGTTTATTTTTTCATTTGTACTGAGCTACATTATGTGGCATAATTATTAGCACTATTCTTAGAAATTAGGACTCACTTTATGAAAATAATGTTTGGAAATAACATCAACTGTTTGTCTCCTATAAGTCATTCCAGCTAGTAATCTTTAAAAAGGCAGTGTCATAATCTTAAAAGTGCCTTGGGGACAGATGGGTAAGTTTTATTTTACTGATGTTTTCTGTTACACCAGCCTATCCAACTCAAGCCTGGTTTACAATGACAACTGAGTACTTTAAATTTGGCTGGTTTGGTATGTAAAGATTCCAATGGCTTGATGTATACATATCATCCAGATTTACTTCAATAAACACCACACCATTAGCTTAGTGGAGCTATTTAACTGGACCTGGGAGAATTGGAGCTTCCTCACATACCTTGTCACCATTTTGAACCTCATTCCATGTTTACCTCCAAGGTAAATGTTTATGAGAATAATAATTCATGATTCATAGATCAGCATCTTGCTGTGTGTCTGCATATCTTATAAGCCTGTACTGAATATATTTGTTTGGTACGTTGAAATGACATGAGTTTTTCCAGATTTGTTTGGAGTAAAAGGAAGATCTTAAAGTCCTTGTTCTGAGCAATGGATGTCAGGTTTTGTTTCATGGCTTCTCTGTAACTTTCTTGCACCTCGTGGCTGCAGACCAGTACAGCAGCAGTCTGTGCACGTTGAGTGAGCTTATGCATAGGCGGGCACATGGAGTCAGTGTCACATTACCAAAATCAATGTGCTTATTGCTATCTTAGCAAGATTCTTAAGCACGTGCCTCATTGAAAACTGAATTGCACAGTCACTGTCTCAGGTGGTCTGACATTGCCAGGCTAGGTTACTTTTTCTGGCTTACTCTCTCATTTCCCCAATTCTATGAGATTTGGTTTGTTTCTGTTCTCCATTCCAGCAGCATGAAACTTCATTGTGTTGTGCTAAGTTATTTTGTTGTTACACCAGTGCAACTGCATTTGTAATCAGGTCTTTTATGGTAATGATCATGCACTAAAGGAATACAAGCCTGAATCAACTTATATTTTTGGAAGAGTGTCATTGATACTGGGAGCATTACAGGTAGCCTGAATTTGAAAGAAGTGAGGGGAAGATGTCCCTGCCTGTGCATGCTACTGCTGTGCTGTAACATGGATGTATGTATACCACACTAAGTCTCACCTAGTGGCCAACTGCCTCCCTGGTGTGCCTTGTAAATGCACATTCAAGTGGTAAAACTTCTTTTGCTCTGGCATGAACTTGCCTTATTGCCTTCCATGTTCTTTCACAGGCCCACGTTTTCAAATGGGCTGTTTCTGATGTTCACACACATCTGTTCATAAATGGAAGTCAACCCTATATTGCATGAGACAATTTTATGCTTTGTCATTTCTGTAGCCAAGAAACCACTAAAAAGTTTTAATATCTGGCTCTATCTACACAGAATTTGGCTCATTTTGCTTGGAAGTTTTCCACCTACCTTATATTTTTTCCTTGCAAATTGCAAGAACCTCATGGTCAAACCAGTTACAGCAATGTCACACCGTGGCCTCTTTAGCCTCTTGCAATGTGCATGTTTTGAAAACAGAGAACAGCAGAAACCAAATATAATTGTGTCTTCAGACAGTAGTACTATCAGATTAAGTAAAAATAAAATAAAAAATAACTTAACCAGCAGGGGTGATGACTTTATGTTTTCCTGTTCTGGTTGTCCAGTGGGGTCGTGGATTTGTGACAGTAGATAAGGTAATACACCAGTGGTCAGTTCGTCTAGAGTGGGCTCAGGTCTATCTACAAGTGCACAAAACCATTTCCAGTCTTCTTCATCCTCAATTTCTAACATCTGAGTATTTGGATTGTTAGCCAGTGGTATATAGAAACGGATTAAAAAATAGACATTTGAGTACTTTTTTGGTCATCTCTTGCATAATTTTTCATGCATTTGAAATAAACTGTTAATATGAAGTTTTGAAACATACATTTTCACACTTCATATCTGAAGCATTATATGACTTGATTGCATTTGATAGCCAAAATATTTGATGAAATTTCTACATGTGACATGGGAAGTAAAACGATTTTTTTTTTTTTTAATGTCAATCTATATTCAGGATCAAAACTCCATCATAGCTGTCCTGACATATATACATCTATTTCAGTTGGGGTCATAACCCTGTTTTTCCAAAACTTTTTTCATATCCTGTTCCATATCGGTAGTCTGCTAAAGTCAAGCAATATTTCTTGCTTCCCAAGCTCTTGCTATCCATTATTTTCTAGCTTTTAAAATATTTTCCCAGGCTATACTGTGTATCTCTTCCCCAGGATGCCTACTGATATTGATATTCAGCTGAAATTTTATGGCTGAAATCTAAAAAAAACCCCAACAAAACCAAACCACCCCCACCCCCAATGAATAAGTATCTGCTCTTTCCACCACAATTCTCTGTACCTGAAGGATTAGCTGTTTCCTGCTCATTTATCTTATCAATAAACTACAGTGAGATTGCAAACAAGAAAGGCCCCACAATAAGGAGGCTTGTGTAATGGCCACATTCAACAAACCCTCTTGCTCTTCGTAGTGATTTAAAGTCATGTAACATAGAGGATTTTCTGAATCCCAGAAAGTTATTACAGATTGTGCCAAATGAGAAGACTCAAATCTGTTGATGTGGGTAACAATGAGACCTGCATTAGGACATTGTTATCGAGGTTTCAATTCGAAACTGGGTGGAAACACCAATTTTTATTTTGGTTTGATTATTACAAAAGTTGTGACAGCAAGGCATGAGCTCTAGAAGGAGGGACATAAAGTTTGCTATAAATCCCATGCAGAAATGAAGGTGAAAGCCCAAGAGTGTCAGGTGAAACAAAGTGAAAAAATCTGATATTTCTATTGGGTTCATTTTCCATAAAGCTGAAGACCTTTGCCAGATTCCCACGTTTGTATGCTTGCTATAGGCAGCCTGGGGAAACAGCCCTCACCAGACCAATCCTGTGTTCTGCTTATCTCACCCTATAGTGAGAATCCCCAGTTTCCACTGCAGGAGGTGCTCAGTATTTCATAGCGTTGAGCCTAAATAACTACATATATTTGGTTCCATTTGAGCTCCAGGTAGTTTTTTTTCCCCAATAGAAATTGTACTGGTGCCAGCTGTGCAAAATGGAAACTAAAAGCCCCAAACCCATAAAAAGCTCACCTTTGCTTTGTCTGATTTCTTCTAGAGCAAAGCTTTTGTGTTGAGTGAGTGCCTGGCCAGGCCATTTGTCTGAAGGCCAGGTTTTGTTCTGGACTGGCAGTATAGTAATTTTGTGAGCTTCCCCCTGCTATCACTGCAGTTGCACCTGGCAAGAGGAAACAACCCACAATCTAAAAAGCTCATCAGAACAATAATGTCTGCTTCTCTCTTGACAGGTTAATTAATTGTGTGCTATTATATTTTGTGTGTTAGTTTTGGATGGTTTTGATACTTCTCTTTCATATGTGTTTCCCAGTAGGATTTGAAAAGGCTGGTGCATTGTCTGCCTGTCTGTCGCTTCAAATGGTGTTTGATGCAGAAAGAAGAGATGGAGAGGAAAAGAATGAGAGAGTATGTTGGGGTGTTACAGTTAGAAAATCTTACTCAGTGAGAGCTAGGATAAAATAATGGTTATGACTGACTGGAAAACAAAAACTTTTTTTAATAAATTTTAGGGTTTGAAGTTTGTTTAGCCCTTTGGAAGGTAGGGAAGAGTGGACTTCTCATCAGTCCAAGGCTGTAGTTTGGGCACACCTTGACTCCTTAGAGACTTTAATATGGTCTTTCAGCTCCCCATGAGCATCTGGACCCCTGGATACTGTTTGTTTTTTTGTTTTTTTTTTTTTTTTTTTTTTTTTTTTTTTTTTTTTTTTTTTTTTTTTTTTTTTTTGGTGGGACACTTCTTTATGGAGGGTAAGACAAGGGAGAGAAAAAAATTAAATTCTGTCTTGAGGAGACTGGACAATGAAAATTTCATGAGCAGTTCTTGTCTTAATGACAGCAGCTTTTCACCTCTTGGATTACATTATTCTAGAAATTGAAGTAGCAGTGTGCAAATGATGTACTAGAACTAAGGGAGTTGACCAGACATTATGATTTTTCAAACTGGAACATTTCCAGATTTTGTATAACACTTCTTTATGTCCTCCCTCCCAGAAATATATTGAGACTTATGGAAGAAGTTTGACAGTTTTCAGTGTTCTTGGAAGATCCACTGCCACAGAAATTTTTAAAATATTTAAGTGCCTTATTCATGCATTAGGCCTGTATCAATGTCCACATTCAGCATAAAGAAAGATATTACTAGAGGAGAGACATTCATGTCTGTATGTTTGGAGATCATCTATTGTATTGCCTGGGACAGAGGTTTGTCCCTGCACAAGAACTTGGCAGTGAAAGACCCTGCTTGCCATGCTGTGTGTTGTCCTTCCAAACATTCACAGGAAGCTGGGAATGTCCTGGAATCGCTAATGGCTCTTCCTGGGCACTGCTGCTGTGTCCACTCTGTGTGGTACTGACACAGAAATCAGGGGTTCAGCTTCACATGAATGAAGGTGAAGGACCAAGAGAAAAAAATCAAACCAAAGCACAGTGACTTATCCAAACACCCTCACTTATAACTGGATGTCATTCACAGTTAGATTTTCTAGATGAAATGAATGTAATGACAGAGAAGTTAGAGGCCTGAAGGTCTGGGAAGCCCACCAGACTGCATAGATGTGAGAGATCTGTTATTTTTATCTGAACTTTGATGGTTTTCATCTCTGTTCTATATAAGAAAGCTAGAAATAGTCCTTTTTTGGTACTGGGACAATCTATAGTAGTGCTATGGCCTGAGAGCTGCCTGCTCTTGCTATGGCAGGATGGAATTGAGATTAGGATCAGGAAGTACTATAGACACATGGGATTCAAAATACAAGCCCACACAGTACAAGTGGTGTCATGGATCTGTCTGGAGTACTTGAGCTGGAGAGGATGAAAAATATTCAGTATTGGTCACTCTTTATTTACTAATTTAGAAAGTATCTTTTCATTGTTTTCCTCTAGAGAAGAGGATTGTATTCACAGATGGGAGTCACTACTGCTACTGTTAAATCAGATTAATGTATTTATTGCAGTGCTAAAAATTCCCTTTGTCATAAGATTCTGCCTTTTTTTGGGTGGAGATGCTACTCTCAACCTTGGTACCTTGCTCACCTGGCACCAGTCACCCTCTCTCTCTCCCCAGGGGCCAAATTCATAATTGCACGGAGAGACATGCATCAGAGCAACCTGATCTAAAACTGTGGGTCACACACAGTTATGTGTAAGTAACCGGTACTGAAAATATAATTATTAACATAGAATACTTGGTAAATATTGCACAAAATCTTGAGTTGATTTTGTTCTGAGATCATATCTGTCGAGGGCAGGGGAAATACCTGACTGACTGGGATAACATTTTTATTATAGCATCTCCTTTAGAAAAGGAAGAATCCACCTTTTCTTCCTAAAATGGAATACTCTCTCTTTGCTGCATGCTGCAAACTAGAAAGAATCCTTTGATGCATTTAAGTTTTATTCTGTTTACCACAGTCTTCCTGGTATGTTACATACAGTTTATTAATGTGTCCGTGCTCTTGCTTGGCAAAGTAATCTTGAACACTGCGAGTGATAGGCTTTTATTAAACTATTTTAATGATCATCATCTGTCCAAGTAGTTTCAGTCCAAAAACAAACACCACCTCCCCCACTCCCCCACCCCCCTGTGCAGAACCCCACAGCTAATGTTTTAATGCAGTTTTGTTATAGTTCTGAAGGGCATCTTAAGGAACAAAGAGTCTTAATGGTCAAGAAGTGGATTTAGGAGGCTGGTAAGAACACTGGAATTCTGCTAATATTTTTGGTTTGCCTTATAAACACCACCGGTGGCCAGCTTCTGCTGGTATGTCACATGCATATTTCATCAGCGACAGCACTTTTAAATCCATGTACAAGTAACCTGCCCTTTTTTAAAAGAGAAGTATGCAGGCAGATATAACCAGTCTTGAAAGGAAAGTACTAGCAGTAAGTATCCCATGTAGACCTTAAACTGGAAATAGAAGCTGCAAAATGTGCCTCAGTGCAGCATTGCGTGCCACTCCTTTTGCAGATTACATTCACAAAAGGTCTCTAGTGAGCATAATCTGCCTGGTAGTGGCAGCAGTGCAGTTCATTCTCCCATTGTCCCCTTTGTGCATAATCATCAGCAAGATCTCCAGACATGTCAAAGATCTCCTTTAGTGCCTGATTTCTTAACTCTGGTTTCAACACAGAAATGCTCTCTAGAAAATTCTCTTAATGCAGAGTTGCCACTGAATGCTGCAAATGTTGCTTTTCTTTCTCAATTCTCAAAAAATGTTTCTCAATTGCTGTGAGAATCATTAGAAGGACACCAGCTGGAATAATAAATAAAATATATAAATAAATAAATAAAAATGCCAGCCCATTGTAAAGATAACCAGAGTTCTTTGCCTTTAGCTAGCCCAAAACCCTAGTTGCACAGAAAAACCTCTATCCCTGCCAACTCACCGGCATGTTCACTCTGACACATACATGATAATTGGAGTACTTCTTGTTGCTGGATGGTTTACTGTATGTGAATTTTGGACATTCAGAACATCCAAGTTTTTATTATATTGTTTATATTTCTTCCCATACTCCTTTGTGTGGAGAATGTAATAAAAAGGTCCTGGAATGGGTCCGCTGAGTATTCCAGTATTGATTTTTTCATAAGTAAGTTAGTAATGTAAGTTAAAAAATAAGTGGCATTTGGAATCACAAGGAAATGGATAAAGATATTAATTTTCTGGATAACTGTTACACCCCTGAAAGAGATGAGTTGTCTTAAGCAGTAGACAGTAGTAGCTTTCCCTGGCAATTTGGGAAGGCTTCTTCTGAAGCCTACTGGATTGGGACGAATACTCTTGTCCATATCAGCACGTGGCTGTGAAGCAATATATATACCAGGATGATTGGACGTGTCTGACACATGTCTTCATTCCTCCATTTTCCTGAGGTCACAAAGCAAGTCCTATATGGTTCCCCTCTGATGCTAGCCAGCTTCTGCTCATCAGTAGCAAGCTCTTGTATAATGGAATCTTCAGCAGGATGATTCACAGTGTTGCTGATATTTGTGCTTGTGCTGATTAGTCCAGCCCTGAGTGTAAGTATTAGTGTCAGTCTCTAGGGAAAACTGGTGACAAAGCTCTAAGAGAATGTTTAAGCTAAATAATAGGAATAAATTTGAAATGGTGCTATTCACAGAGTCTGTGCTAATGCTACTGCAATGGCAGTAGCTTATGTATTAAATAAATGTGTAAATTGGATTTGGAAATATTCATGGGGACAAGGGGCTGGGGAGCTTCTCAGGTCTCTGTGTCCAATCCTCTCTTATCACAGGCTGATTGTCATATAATCCCACTCATAAACTTGTGTAATTTTTTCATATGCTTCTCCTAGCTTCTAGAGGAGGGCCATGTACTGTCTTTTGTCTCAGTTCAAGTGTCTGCTTTAAACGGAGAATGAAATGTGAATATCACAGTTGTCTGAGTATCCTAATAACTGTTGCACTGGTGGCTTTTCTCTTTCTTAAATTTGCTTTTCCAGTTCAATTGAACTGTCACTTCTGCATTCCTGGGGACAAGGATAAATGGAATTTTAATGGATTAAAAAATAGAAGTAAGCTACATATAGTTATTTACCTATCTTTCAAAAAACCTTCAACAAGATTCTGTGTAACTGGTTGACCAATGCAATTTGTTTGCACTATGGAGCCAAAAGATAGGTCTGAAAAAAATATGTCTTTGTGAACTACTGTTGTCTGGAGTGATACACTTTGTTCTTCAGGGTCCAGATAAGCCTAGCTGACTGCAGTTGCGATGAATAATTCACTGTCTCTAAATTTAGCTTTGATCTGTGTGATTGTGTTGTGAACTTGAAATATACTCACATACATCAAGCACATGAGTTTCAACAGTCTTACCCTTCCCTCTCTCATAAAAACACCCTTCTGACCTGAAGTTCTTCTTCAAGTGCATAATTCTTTCAGCTGTACCCAGAGTGTTAGGGCACATTGATTTAGGTATATCAAAGATTTATTTTTTTTAATATTAGGATTTTCAGAGGGTCATGTGAGATCATGGAGGAGTTGCAAGGACATTGTCCTGTCTGACCTAGGAAAAGGGCCATGAGATACTGTTTCTGTTTTATAGATAGTCCAATGATTTAACTGTACAAAGATGTAAATATTTCTCTGAAGAGGAGCTGTTCTAATTTTATTAGAAGGTAGATTTTTAAAATTTGGGTCAGCATATATGCTCCCTTCTATTTTCCTGGAATCTAGTTGATGCAGGGGAGGAAGCCTTCATCTCAAAGTCAAACCAGGTTCAAAATAAAAAGTATCTTTCATTAGACCAGTAATTTGGTTGGAAAGATCAGGTGAGTTTCCAGGCACATGTGCCCTTCACATACAAATATAAAAGTCACAGAAACTGCACAGGGAGTGTAGGCTGGAATAAAAATCCTGATGAGGTAGCAAGATGAGGAGAAAAGATACATGACAGCGAGTGGCTGGACCATGGGACCATGGAAGTGGTATCAGCACTGGAGCAGAAGGAAGATCTCTTACTTTTGGAGACCGAAAACAGGAAGGTGGTTGTGATTGTGCAAAGGACAAGGGCTTGAAGGTCCAGAAATGTTGAGTAAGGTAGAAAGATACAAGACTGAGACTAAAAAAACTGAGAAAACTAACCAACAGAGCAAATGCCCTGGGACAAATAGCCAGGTAGCATATGAAGGGAAGGCCGAGTCTGGGGCATGGAAGAGCCTGGAAGAGTGGAGGCACATCAGCTCTGAGAGCTGCATATGAAAATAAAGAATGGTTACAGATATAGGACATGGATATACAAATAAGGTAAGAGCAGGTTGCTCAGAAGAAGAGAGAAAGAAAGTCTGGGATCCAGCAGTGAGCCCGAGGGACAGAGCTGGGGCTGTGAAATGGAAGGAAGGACGGGAAGAGAAAGTACCAAGGCAGGGACAAACTGGAGTTGAAAATGCAGAAAGGATCAAACTCTGAACGTCTGAGGGGAAAACAAAATAAATCTGTACTTCCTAGAGGATTTTCAAGGCAGAACCAAGGAGTTGGAGACTGCTGAGCCTTGGAACTGTGTGCTCTGCCATGAGTCAGTTAAACTACTCCTGCTGTTGACTACTCTGCTAGTGCAAATGGCAGAGAGGTTTTCTCTATGGGATTGCAACTACGACAGTTCCTGTGAGAAGCCACAGGCTGAATTTTCTGTGTTCATGATTTGCTTTTATTAAGTCTAGATTACTCCACAAAGCCTGCTCTATTGGAAGCTCATATTTAGGACTATCCTATCAAGCAACTAAGGGTTAGGCAATGCCACAGTCTGGGAATCCTATTCCTTATCGTTTTGCTTTCCCATAACTAAGTTTCAATCATGAAGCAAAGGTAGCAGTTACTATCAAATCTATTTTATGACTGTGGTGCAGGTATGAAAAATTAACCTAGTGCTCCTTAAATAGTGTATAGGAGGAAAAGCTTCCAGGCAAAGGAGACCTGTTAATCAGTGGTTTGAGGACTTTGCACACACTTTTGAGTAGCTTGGAAATGGCTCCATCCCTTCAATTTTTAAGAAATAGTTTGGGTAGTTTTCATTCCAGCACTTGAAATAGAAGTCTTATTATGTTTTACAGGAAAGACACAACCCTGGAAAACTAGTAAGTAATTCCAGAATGTTTTGATTAGCTTTGGGATAACAAAAAGAGGTTGCATGAGTTGGTTAAAAGGCTTCTCTGATGAAAGCTGATGGGCTCTATGACAAATCTTAATGGATGTCAAGCCTCAGAATCTCTTCTAAATTCTCCCAAGTGTAATTTAAATTAGGCCATCCGACTTGTTTTCAGTGAGAGGAAACTTAGACATAAATGAGCCCGAGTGCTTAAGCAAGATGGAGATGATACAAATGAAAATGTTTCTGTAATTTTAATGGATGTGAGATTTATGTACTAGGCAAACTGCATTATAATAGAATTTTCATTAATTTTATATTAAGAATGTCTCTCTTTTCTCCATTTGTCTGCATGGGTGTAAAAGTCTATTAATAATAAATGATATTATACTAAGATTTTTTTTCCCTGTTTTGACCCATTGAGCCAAATGAGAACTTCTCATGATAAATCAAGTGCAGAAAGAAAGATACTGCCTGTGTAGTATTTCAAGTTGCCAGGTCCCAGAGCCTAATCTTTCCTGTAATGATGTGAACAGCGAGTAGTCTAGAGAAGGGCAACAAAGCAAAACAGAGAGGCTAATTTGACACATTATGTAAATCTGGGATTGGCTGAAATACATGCTTCAAAATCTGCATTTTTCTTCCCTTCCGATAATTTTAGCTTCATTTTGGAATATGCCCTTTTAGTAATAAGAAACCTCTGAATGTCTTATACCAGACCAGAATACAAGCTGAGATTCCTCTTTTTCTCACCTTTGCTTTGACTCTGGGAAGAACATCCATTGCATTTTTGCAGTTGCTATAAATATTTTGCCTTTTTGATTTATAGCAATGTTTAATGAATCAGTGGCAGTGGTTTGCTTATCAAGCCAAATAGCCATGCAGACCTTTTCAGTAACACAAGGGCAAAGTGAGCCTTGCTGATGCCTTTTGAAAAAATTATTGCTAAAATATAAATGCCAGGTCTAGTTAAAATAATGCGCACAGCTAGCTGTTAAACAAAAAACATTGCTGCAATAGTCACAGCTCAGAAAAATCACAAGTGAAACAAGCTTCATAAATTCAAGTGAATGGAAACAGAAGCTTCTGAACGCAGTGCAATTGCTGTTCAAGGACTTCTGCTGAGTCTTCAAGAGGCAATAGCATGCAGTGGAATGTACTTTGTGTGTTGTGATGGCATGATTTACTTAGCTGCTCCATGGGACAAAACAGTCAGATGATTTCGATTTGCCTAATGGGAAACAACAATGGTCATTTAGGAAATTAGTAATCTTCTATGAGGGATAGAGTACCAGGGAATGTCCTGGAGTATGAGATCAGTTCTGCCCCTGGGAATCACACTGCACATTGTGTGGTCCTGCTACTGAAATTCATTCTCGAGTCTTCCTGGTAGAGGAAAAAGTTTCCTATGCTGAGCAGGAGAACATATGTCCAAATCAGGGTAGCTTTGTAAATCAGTTTTGAATTCTTTAGAAAGATAGATATAGATCAATTAAATGCAAGTAAAATGCAGAATGATTTGTTACTCTGTTTTTTTTATGATCTGCTTTAAAATGTTGTTATTACTAAGATTTGTTGATTCAGACCTGTATCTGGGTCAAACTGGTGTAAGACTGGTGATTTACCTAAGAGCTTAGTTAGAGTGACTTAATTTTGTGCTTGGATTTCTTAATATGAAAAGATGCATTAATAATGGTTTTATTTGTGCTGCAGCAGCTAATGAAAGACATTTTTTTAAACTATAACAAATGAGAAAAGAGTAAGCAAGCAAGAGAACATTTGTATTCTCACTGCTACACACAGATACCCACTCAGCTGTAAATATTACTGCACTGTAAAGCTACACATTTTTACATTAGCTATAGGCTGTTCTTAGACAGTATATCAATAAAAGTGTATTGACGTACAGATTTTTTTCATTCATTTATGACTATGTAGAATTGTAACAGCAGCAGTTTAACTGCTAAATTGAATGCCAAATGTTGTTAGCAGGAAAGGATACAAATGAGGTAGAACTTTACTGGGGATTTGAAAAGAGTAAACTTATCTTTTGTAGGATTAAACAAATGTATTGGCAGGAACTGTTCTAACTGTGGCTTAATGTTTGTCGAGTTATTGTAATGGCCAGAGTTTCCCAATTAGGATGCTAAGGCTGGACTGTTAAATCTTTACGTAGACATTAAAAAACCACTTTAATGTTGATTATTATTATTCCATATTATTCCCCAGAAGGATGATGACTTACAGATTTTGAGACACGTAAAATTGGTCTTAGTGTCTGATACTTCATGTATCATGCTTTTGTTTGTCCTTTGATCATGTATTTAAAATGCTATGTCTGTATGAATTCCTTGATCTTTGGAGAGAAATAATGTGAGAGATTGTGATTTGTGAGTGGTGAAGTAAAATTGATAGTATGTTTGCCTTGAGTTTACAGTTGAAATGCCAGTAGTTTGGTTAGTAGCTTCTGATGGTATTTGTTTTCTTATTGAGTATATCCAGACACAGGGCACTGAAAATGTATCACACCATAAAAACCTGTGACTTTGCCTTCTTTTTTCTTTTTCATGAAATGATACTTTTCCAAATGCAACTTACAGCTAAGGAAGAATAACAGCTTTGAGAAACAGAGTTGTGAAGAGACTGATGGTATATTTGGTGAGGTATTTGGGTTTATGTAAAAAGCACATTAATGTTCAAGTTCTGCCACACAGAACATTAAACTATATAGAGAAGAAAGTTCATCACAAGAGCTCATTCTGAAATCATATTATGATTTTAAAAGTCTCCTGATAGCCAGATGGAATTAAATAGAGGGAAAAAAATCTGTCATGTTGAAATCAGAAATGAGGACAATCTGTCAAATCTAAACAAAAAGAACTCTCTTTAAAGCTGCAAGTGGTATCTAATTCTGTAATTTCATTGCCAAGGTTAGTTGCTACTTTGAGTAAAGCATGCCATGTACTTTACAAATGCAGTTTCTTTTTCTGCATAAGTAACATTCACAGTTGAGTCATATTCTCATTGAATGCCCAAATCCCTCAAATTTATTGGATTTTTTGTAGGATTTTTTTTTTGAGACTTTGGTTTTATATGACTAAGCAGCTATAAAACTTGATTAAAAAATCAGCATTACAAGTTAGTTGGGACTGATTAGAACGTGATTTTGGCTTCGTTCCCTGTTTGACTGGGTCTCATTCAATCCCCCTACAGAAAGAACTAGGGGGATTTCAGAAACTGACAGTTCGAATTCCTGGAAGAATAAAAAAGCTTCTGGAGAATATTACAGGAAAAATTTATGGAAGATTTACAGGAAAAAGTACTTTTCTTTCCTGAACCTTGAGAGAGACAAAAAAAAAAATCAATATCAGCTTATAATGTTTATGATGGGTGTATATAATTTTGGTGCAACCACTATTAACTGTTCTAGCCTAAAAAATGGATTGATGAGTCTTAAAATGCATATGAAGAAAATTTTGTACATTACAATTTTGTAAAGCATACATATGGCTAAATTCTTGTAGTCAGTGAGAGTGGGTGCATGTAATCCATTGATCAGCTAACTTTTTGTGGTCAGAGGGTTAGTAAGAGGAAGAAACTAAATCAGTTATTTTTTTTAATAATTTGTATTATATTCTGAAATATGAAAAGACAAGGTTTAAACAAACAGATGTGAGCAGACATCACTGGGAATAATTTTTAAATCTCCAAAGTTTGGAATTTTTCTAATTTATCAAAACGAGTATGGTATTAAAAAAATATACCGCTTTCCTTTTAAGTATTCTGTTATTTTACAGAAGTTACCCAGTTTTGAGGGTTCTGGTCAACATGAATGATCTGGGAAAGTAAAGAACCCATGAGTGGAAACTCCTCTACTCTTGTTTTGGTCAGAAAAACTTAAGTCGTTCAGTAAACTCTTACCTTTTGTGATGAAAGCAGGATTTTGGTTACGACAGTGAGCAAGCCATCAAAGTCTGTTTCTTGAGAAAAGAACTATCACAGTCCCTTTTCTTGAATGCTCTATAGTTCTGTTTTTAATCTATGAGTGTGGTGGGCAGGAATATTGATTTTTTTAAAAAACGCTTTAAATTCTAGCAACACACATGTATTAAATCTCATAATGTGCCTGTGAAGAAATTTATTTAAAGTGATGTTTTAATCTTATTTCTTTAAATGCAATTCTATACCTTCATTAGACAATATTAAGTGTTGTATTTTCAAGGCTTATTAAATATTCAGTCATTTTCTTTTTCCGTTGTCAAGTGTGTCAAGGGCAAAACTTCTGTGTCCTGGAATGTAACTCAAACTAAATGAATCTTAAAAGCTGTTATTAAATGCTCACATTTGAAAATATACATTACACAGTGAGAGGAGTTGAAAGAGGAGGTGTTGAGATCTAACCCCAGAACAAGTTGTATCCAGACAGGATACAAACTTCTTTTGGAAAAATCTGAAATATGGTGAGAGATTTTATTCAAAACTTAAATGTGAAGCAAGAAGTAAGGATGACTGTGATTATTAACACTTCACTGTGCATTAACCTCCTCACTGACTGTGACCTGTCCATCTTGGAACACTAAATAATTGTGTAGACATAGCCTATTTAACGGCATGGGATGGACGGAAGAAACTTATTTTAAATATGGAGTAGGATCAGTCTGATTTTATGAGCATGTATAATACACCTGAGTTTCAGGGTCAATTTCTAGCTCTGCTGTTGCTTAGTTTGGGCTCTGTCTAAGCTGTTGAGCCTTAGAATGGCTCAGTAAGGCCCTGGCTCCATCCCAGGACAACGACCAGCCCCATGTCTGGGTTTGCTTGCAAAGGAAATGTGTGTGTGGGTCAGATGTGAGCCACAGCATCCTCTGACCTTGTGCCTTTTCCTGCTGTGGAGACCAGACATGGCCTGTGAGATAAGGCTGTTGTCAGGTCATTTGTAACCACAATTTTTAGTCTTTAGTCACCTTAATTTTTCAAGGCACTTAAGGAGCTATGTGCAAGGTAAAACATGACTTCAGACTCATAAAAGTTCTACTAATCCAGACTCTCAATTTGGTGTTCTAGAATTGGTTGTCGGTCTTGAAATTGCTTTAAACTCTGAGCTACTCAGTCCCCCATGAAACACTGAATTAGAAATACAAATCATAAAGTTTTCTACTTCCAACAAGTTATCTGCAGGCACCTCACACTCTAGATTTATGTGCTTCATTGAAAATCAAGTTATAGATGATTAATCCATTTACTGTGAACATTACAAGAACTCAGCAACAGAGCTTGGCTGGTGATCCTGTCAACTAGACAAGCTGGGAGATGGAATCTCTGCTGTCTGAATGTGTGATGCTGACACAAGAACAAAATTGGGTGCATGCTGCCTTCAAACTTTGAGCAGAGGGAATCAGCAACCTACTGAGAGCTGTAACTGCTTATTGGGAATGCTCTACATGCTGTGTATTACATACTGAATATTTTTGTAACTTTTAAATGCTCTCTTCTGGCAAAAATGGACTGAAATTTTTATTAATTCAATTTGTTTTAATTTCAATTTCAAAAATGGTGGCCCCAGAGTGTGTCTGCAAGCATTCTGGTTCCTTCAGGAGGAAAAAAGAAAACCTAAATGAAGAAAGCTAATTTTATCACATCCATTGAAGCAAACGAGAGCAATTACTTATAAAAAACCCCAACCCTTTTTAGGAAATGAGAAAAAAGATCATGATTACTTGGATATTATTCGAAGATTTTCTTCAGCTTTTTTTTAAACTCTCAAAAAATGTTTAGGTCTGCAATTTTTGGTTTCAAATAGGGGGTGAATAAGCTGTTTTGCTCTATGCCAAGGCTGAACTTGTCTTGCAACTAGTCAAAACCAAAGTTTCCAGAAATTCTCACAGTGAAAGGTTGCTAATGATTCAAACAGAAAATTGTCTCGTGCTGTAACTTTTTTGAAATAATGATCAGGCTAATTCCTCTTAGAATTTTGTGCTTCATAAAAGAAAAAAGGAAACAAACAAAAAGTTGTGTGTGATGTGGACTGAGGAACTATTGCAGGACTGAGGAATAAAACTTGGTTGGTCACATCCACCAGAGAACATGTGAGTTTGAATCTGTGCTGTCTTTTTCTGAAATGTGGTGCTTGCCCACATGACAAAAATGGATGTATTTTTAGAATCTAATTGCTTTAGAGAAGCTGAAATTAGGGTGAAGGAGAAGGAAAGCATAAAATGGGGATAGCACATGACTCTGCTTAGTTTCTATCATTACAGATGTGTATGAAAAATATGCTAGAGCCTTTTCAACACATTTCCTGGTATTATGTAACATAATACTAAGGAAGCATCTTTCTTGATGTAAGGTTAATCTCTCAGCATTTTTTGTTTGATTGATAAAATGTTCCTGCTTGCATTGGTCTTTGCATTTGCTTCTTGCATGTTCTCTGAATCCTCTGATTACTGCAATAACATTGTAGGTCTCTTGTGTATGAGTCTTTGTCTTGCTAGGTGCTATGCAAGCTTTGTCCTGATTCAAGGAGCTGGCAGTTTAAAAACAAATGCAATGAGAGATAAAAGGAGTGTGCGTCTTTGCTCAGAATCAGTGATGCCATGCATATACAAAATGTGTACATCTCATTGTATTACATTTCTATGAATGCTTATTGCAGGCTTACTAAGAAAACTGTCACCAGATTGATAGTGTTTTCTTGTCTTTGTTCTAACCTCTGGAAGATGACTGTCTTTAGGATAGATTTTGGGCATGACTGAATGTGTTTTGCCTTTGGGATAATATAACACTGAATGTAGGTGCACAGCTAAAAATTTCAATCTGCCTCACCAAGTGCAGTGTCAATGTTAAGCAAAACAGTAATAAATAGCTTGTCAGGCAGTTCTGCCTGTAGTTACTGTCTTGGTATTTGGCATTTTTTAGAAAGGTTCTAAACCTGAATGGACTCTGAAATACAGTCCAGAAAACAGTGGTAATTATTTACATACTCTAGGTTCATGTTACTTTTGAATACACAGTTAATCCTCATTACATCTGAGTTGTTGTAAATTATTTAGTTTTTGGTAAATTTTACCTTGGTTAGGCTGAGTGTGGTTTTATTTTCAGACAAAAAAATTTCACAGTTGTCTGAAGTTACCAGTGTTGCTGTTAAAGAGGTTGCCCAATATTTTAGTTGTCAAAAGTTTCCTCCCAAATTGAAAACTACAATGCTGACTTAGCTTCAGTGACTCAGCCTCCAAAGATTTGTTTTCTTTTTTCATCCTTGACTGTGTAGAAGGATTCTGGAGGATGCTCTAGGAGACACCCAAAGGTAATTCTTAGCCCACCAGTGGCTTAGAGTCTGATAAATTCTCTGTCCCTCTTGTGGAAAAGTTTTGCAAAGATCTGCTGAGATTAATTTACTTAGGTTTTAAAAATCTGGTAGTATTTGCTGACTCCAGTTGTCTCACACAAGATTGAGGCTCTTTTGTGTGTGTTGGTGTCAGGTGCTGTGAGCTATGAACATGCAACAGTTTTGTAGTTAAGGGAAAGGCAGAAAAGCCTGTTCAGTAAAAATCAGACAGGGTAAGATTGTTTTTAGCTTGTGGCTAGAAGCCCAGACTGGATGATAAGTGTTCAGCTCAGTCTCTGAGTCAGTATTTTTGAAAGGTAACAGATTTAGAGTGTTTGCAATTGTAGGGCATAGTGTAATAACTTTTATTTTCCTTGACTGAGGAAAGGAAGCCATAAGTAACCTGCAAATATCTGATATAAGTAGTTATATGAGGTTTTTCATAGATTCATCTCATGAATCTGAATGTAATAAATTCGCCAGATTTACTGGCAAAATTGTTGTAGAGACAATATTTTGTTGTCTAACCAGTGTTTCGTGTCAGAAAAATGCAAGCATTCAGTATCGTATGGGCCCAAATGAGTTCCAGTGGCCCATAACTCTAAATCTGAATGCTAATACTAAATTCAGTCATTGATATTCAAGGCACACAAAATCAGTTTTGCCACAATGCTGTATCCTGGATTAAGTGGCAGAACAGAGGCATTCCTGCTTATGGCTTGCAACTAGAATTTTTCCAATGACATTCAATATTTCAGTGTGACAACTAGATATTAGATATTTGTAACCTGTTTAAACATCTTTTTACCTCTTTGGGCCCCTAACACTTTCAAAAATCTTCATGTCTCCAAAAGGCTTTTCTTTTTCCATAATAATATTTGCTATAAAATGTTTATTAAGATGCAAATTCAAAATAAAAATTATTGGTATTTATGTACCACACCACTCCTGTTTGAGTGCTAGCTAATAGGGTTATAATGTTAATGAAAAGAAGTTAACCACTGTAGCAAAGGAACAACTGACCTTTAAACACCTTTTAATTCGGTGTATATTCCTTAGTGTAAGAAAATCTATCTCCCACTCTAGCTGTTTATCTCAGTGCTAATTTTTGAGATCCTGTCCTGGATGTTCTCTGTTACTCATTGCTTTACTGTGATGGCTGAGTTGAAGATCAAACAGTATATGCTTTTTAAGCCCTAAACAATTTTCTGTGATGGCTGTTTCCAGGTTATTTACCTGTATTTTATCAATTCACATGCCACTACTAGAACTGAATTTGTATTTCCTTTTTAGTTTGGATTTCTCTGAGTTTTTGACCTGGTTAGCAGGATTGTGGATCCTAAGACTGTGGCAAGGCTCTGCCACTGCAGTGTGTGAGATTCTGCAAGGTTTACTTTTAGTGTTGCCCAAGAGAATCAGTGGTGGATGACTATAAACATAACAGGCTATGCAACCAATTATACCTCTAACACAGAAGGCATTTTCTATCAGTAAATATCCTGTATTTGTAAATGTTTGAAAATCTGAAGGAAGCCCAGAGTTTGGATTTTCTCCTAGATCCCTCTGAGGTGCTCTTCAAGACAGGGGTGAATTCTGAACCATAATCTCAAGACTGTTAGGGTCAGCCCACATTTTCCAGTATGTGAGAGCTGGACATCTTTAAGTATTGCTGTGGTTGGTGTGTACGGGGACTTCTTGCAAAAAACCTTGACAGCTGAATCAAACTCAGACAATTTAGAATAGATGAAAGAATTTGTTGCTACTTTCCTAAGGAGTTGCATTTTGTCATGACATCCATTATGAGGACTTTTCCTCCTTCTGGATTCCTGACCTTTGTGTGAGAGCTGTCTGCTGCTCTCCACTGGCCTAAATAGAAATTTTTATGCCTATGAATTTGTCAGTCATCTGGGGAACAATGAGTCAAAGTTTTACTATAAACACAGACGTCATTTGTATCAATGTGAAGAGCTGTGTGGTTCTGACGTCTCTTTCATCTCTTTGTGTTTCAGTTCATCGCTTTTGCCTCTTTATTCTTCATCTTAGTTTCAATCACAACCTTCTGCCTGGAAACACATGAGGCTTTCAATACTATTATAAACAAAACTGAGCAGGTCATCAACGGGACAGAAGCTGTGTTACAGTATGAGATTGAGACAGATCCTGCACTGACATACGTGGAAGGAGTCTGCGTGGTATGGTTTACATTTGAATTTTTAGTACGTGTTATTTTTTCTCCCAACAAACTTGAATTCATCAAAAACCTCTTGAATATCATTGACTTTGTGGCCATCCTGCCATTTTACCTAGAAGTGGGCCTGAGTGGCCTCTCCTCCAAAGCTGCTAAGGACGTGCTTGGTTTCCTCAGGGTGGTAAGGTTCGTCAGGATCCTCCGGATTTTCAAGCTCACCCGGCACTTTGTGGGCCTCAGGGTGCTGGGCCACACTCTGCGAGCCAGCACCAATGAATTTCTGCTGCTGATAATATTCCTGGCACTCGGTGTTTTGATATTTGCCACTATGATCTACTACGCAGAGCGGGTGGGAGCCCAGCCTAATGACCCGTCAGCAAGTGAACACACACAGTTCAAAAACATCCCTATCGGCTTCTGGTGGGCTGTAGTCACCATGACCACCCTGGGATATGGGGATATGTATCCACGGACTTGGTCAGGCATGCTGGTGGGAGCCCTGTGTGCACTGGCGGGAGTGCTCACCATAGCCATGCCCGTGCCTGTGATAGTTAACAATTTTGGGATGTACTACTCCCTGGCCATGGCAAAGCAGAAACTTCCAAGGAAGAGAAAGAAGCACATCCCTCCTGCTCCTCAAGCCAGCTCACCCACCTTCTGCAAGACAGACTTGAACATGGCCTGCAATAGCACACAGGGTGACATCTGCCTGGGCAAGGACAACCAGCTGATGGAACACAACAGATCATCAGGTAGGACCCCACTGGAAATGCATGTCCTCTGAAAACACTTTATAGACCAGTATGTTTGGTAGGGGTCAGAAAGCAGCCAGTCTTTCTGCCAGGAGAAGATGTAGCTCCCACCCTTCTCCCCTCCAACATTTGCGTGTGTCAGTCTCATAGAGGACAAAATAGGTATAGTGACGTTCCCAAACCTCTATGTAGCTGGTCTATACAGTTTTGCTTGCTCTGTTGAGAATGCTTTCCTGCTGATGATATCAACCTTTTCTTTTGCCTGTTGTTTGTTGCGTTGTATGGATGTTTCTTGTTTTTCTGCATGACTGTGACTATTTGAGCAGCCACCGTGTCCCACCCTGTTGGACTCCATGGTGTTTTGCCTCAGTGTCTGTCTCTTGTGTCAGCTTTGCCTGTGCCACATCGTGGCCTGTTAAGCAAGATCCTACAAAGAAGCAGTCATTTAAAAGGAGCGGGTGCTTTACATCCAAAGCCCAGCACTCAAAGGAAATAGGAAGAAATTTTCTTTCTAGTTTTCTTTCCATTTGGCATTCTGCTTCCCTGGCTAAAAGAATTTCCTTCATCTGTGTTAGATGAGACATTGCATGATATACACTATTCATTAAATTATACTAGCTTAGCTGATGTAAATCTTGTCAAGAAAAAAGAAAATGACAGCCCTTAGCAGCATCATCGCTATTACAGTTGATTTTTGTGATTTCTATTACCTTATTTGTTAGAGTTCCACATGATGAATAAGGAGTATTTTGTGCTTTACTCAGTGAAATTGCATATCAAATGACAGCCTCAGTCCCTCCAAGCCACTGCTTCATATTCCAAATCTGTTGCAATTAAAGACAAAATTTTACCTCTCAGTATAATTAAATAGTTTAGCAGCAAGAATTTTTTTTTTGTTTTTTTGTTTCTTAAGCATATTTATTCTTAAGCCAAACACAATCTGTTAAAAAAGCTCACATACTGGTCATGAGACATCAGCTGTAAAGCTGCTAAAGAATAATGAGAGCAAAACCACTCATGACTGGTGTAATTCAGTAATTGAAATATAGTTTTTTAAAAAGAAGAGTCTAGAAAATTGGTCTCTGAATAATATCCTTCTTCAGTCTCTTGCTCTGTTACTGAATAGCATTTATGTTCGAAGAAGCTCGGTTTCTCTCTCCGAGTTACTGTTCACAAAGTTAACACAGTTTTTTGAACCTCCTAAATATATTTAAAAGGATGGAAACACTAGAAATGCTTAGACAGACACTAAAATATAGTTAGTTTTTCAGTGCTTTGACTGATACCCACTTTGAGATAGCATCTTTAAAGTGTTGATGATAACAGCTTTTTCATGCCATCAGGTCCTAACAAAGGTAATCTGAATGGAGAAGGCTCAGTGTGATCACTATGTCTCTCACTAAGAGACAGGGTTTTTTCCCATCTACAGCTTTATTTACAAGGGGTTATAATCCTTGAAGTTAGAGAGAAAGCAGACATGCAAGAAGGAGCCATTTTAAAGTGTTATCTTTCTTTTCAGTAGTGCCACCACTCACATCATACCCTGTAGCTTTATTTCTGGTAAAGAATGTTATTAGAGTCACTATGAATTATGTGCAAAACTTCAAGACTTAATTCTGCCCTTTGCATTCCCAGTTAAGAAAAAAATACATGCTCAGGTTTAAATGCAAAGGTAAAGCTGAAGTTACGTGCTGTGCTGAGAAGAGATTTTTTTTCTTGAAGTGTGGCCTGAATTTGAAACGGTAGATAATTTGAAAAGAGAGTCCTTTGGGAGTGACAAATCAGGAGAGGTACAATCTTTGCCATTTGACAAAATAAAGTACAGAGACCCAGACAGCATTTAACGTTGGGTACTTAGGGAGTACAAGCAGTGCAAGTGTGATAAATATGGAAATGAAAGCTAAGTCTGTTATTAAACAGTGTGTAGTGCCAGATGTTGAAAATATAGCCCTTCTGGGTGAAGGCTTGTCTTTAGACAATATATTCTAAACAAAAATGTCCAACATGACCTCTTGTTTAGCAAAAACGGTAGCCAAAAGGGTAAAAAAAGTGTTTGAAATAGCCAAGGCTGACAAGCTACAGTCCAGAGTAGGTGAATAACTGAGCCTTGGTTTGATTATTTCTTAGTTCATGTTAGTTTAGTCTAATATTATGCAAATTTTAGAAGAACAGGAAAGTCAAAAGGTCATTTGTTCTTGAACAAAACGTATATCTTTTGCCATTTTGTACTGATTAATGATGAATTGCAATCTTGTTTTCTTCTAATGATTTACTTTATATCTACTTTTTGAGTGATGGGAATATCTGGCATTCAGCGTAAGCTCTTTGTGATGTCTCATTTCCTCATTCATTATTGTCTGTAAATGGGCATGGTGCTTTAACCAGTGTTATCAGGTGAAGACAGTGCAGGAAGTGAGCAGCCACTCTCACCTGGTGAAAAGCTCCCTCCCATCAGACGTTCTAGTACAAGAGACAAAAACAGAAGAGGGGGAACATGTTTCCTACTGACAACAGGTGATTACACGTGTGCTACTGATGGAGGGATCAGGAAAGGTATGGACTTCTTTCATTAGATCATAAAAGGTTACTCAGAAATGTGCTTGTGAAAAACAATCTTAGAGTAAAATGATGTGAAAAATGCTCTAAGAGGAAAGACTGTACTCACAATGTATCTTATTTTCTTTACTCCTAGTCATTCTTTTCCTTTTAGAAACACTCATCCCCTTTAGTCTTCAAAAAGTGTGCTTGATGTTGGACCCTCATTTCACTTGTGTCTTCATTTATCTGTAATCTCTAATGGAAAAGCCTGGAATTCAGACCTTGCTCATTTAACCACTCATCACTCAATACAACTTGTCATGCTAAAAGATTAATTATTCTTATTATAGGTATGGTCTGCTCTTAATAACTTAACGAATTTACAGCTGAATACACTTTAAAGGTTGATATGTCAGAAGTAAGCGATATTTTTCTTCTGAATACAAAGAAACATATCCTGAGATGTTATTTACATTTCTTTCAAATAAAATTTTGAGCTTATAATGCCAAAAAATATATTTTTTCTTGGCAGTACACCACTGATACTAAAGTTGACTGTCTAAACCAGCCATAATTCAGCTATGTAGTAAAACAATGTTTCACCTTGCAAGGTGTTAAAAATGCCTTCCTAGTTGTTTAGCCTCTTCAGATCTTTTTACTTGCGGCTCAGTAGGATGGGAGTGCCCAGGTGGAGTATGCAAAACTGTTTCATACTTGTATCTCCCACAACACAGATTGTTTTCTACGCTGGCAGGCCACATCTGGCTGTGGCTGCAAACCTAACATCAGGACATAGCTCTAAGATCAGCATGCTATTGGTAGTGTCCCCATTTCATTAGATAGGAACTGCTTTTTTTCTTGGCCAATTATATTCTTCTGACCCTGTATCATTCCGTCAGATTTTGCAGAGCTGAAGTGTAGTTGTTCACCTCAGAGTTTGTCTGAAGTATCCATGTGGCACTGGACAAACATTTTTGCCCGAGGTTTTTCTGGCGTGGGTTTTTTTTTTTTTTGTTTGTTTGTTTGTTTTTTTTTTTTTGGTTTTTTTTTTTTTTTTTTTTTTTTTTAACTTGCTTGGTGTATAGCAAACTAGCTGTCTCAGCCAGCCTTAGATCTAGAGGAATTCTCTTGGGTTGTTCTGCAAATGCTCTTTTTACACTTCAAAGCATGAGCTCAGTACGTTAAACCTGTGAAGGCAGAAAGACAACCAGTTCCATGTATCTACACTTGGGCATTCTACGTACTCCTATATATAATGTTTAGCTTAAATGGAAAGTTGTTGCAAGCATGGTTTTGCACAGGTTTACTACATTTTCCACTGAGTGTATATTTCACTGTCTTCTCAACAACTAAGTTTATTTAAAATATTTCTAATGGTAAGACTCTTTGAGGAGGTCAAGAAAATGTGGATAAGGTAGATTGCCATGGCATCTTGCATGATCAGAGTTTTGATTTCACTCAACAAGCTTTGACAGTAACCATGACTAGAGCAGATCAGAAATAATAAAAGATGTTACCTGTCAGCTACTAAAGACATATTTATAAAACAGTAAAACCTATTTTATCCTGGAATATTTTAATTTGTAAATCTAGATTTGAAAAAAAAAAAGTGGTTTTGTAGTTTTTACTAGAAAACTGTGGCTTGAGTTCAGAATTTACTTTTTTTTCATGAGAAATGTGCTCTTTGTCTGGCTCTGATGAGAATCTTAGTTGAGGCTGAATTGTTTTAGCCACTGGCTTTGGAGTGTATTTTATACAGGGTAGGGAAGTTAGCCCATAAGCAGAAAATATCTTCAGGTATCAAATGGGTTTTAATGCTTGAATGTCATTCACACATCAAGTCTAATACTTTTACATTTTTTTTCCCCTTTCTTTCTTTCTTTCTTTTGGTACATTCTTCTTGTTTGGTTTCTTCCTCTGTTGATTCTTGGTTGTGTTCAATTATAATTTATTCTGAGCTTTTTGCACCTCCATCTCCAAGATGATACTGATTCAGAGCTGATCCACTAATATACCTGAAAAGTACTGATTTTGGATCATGCATCTCTCACTATTCATCTTGTGTATCTGGTTTTCATTTTTTAGCAGTTTCTACTTTATTTATAATGTTTACCATCTTCCTCTATCAGTTCTTTCCTTTTATCATTAGAAGAGTAGCAAGAAAATAATCTTAAAATCTACTTTCCTAGTTTCTATGTACAAAAGCCACTTGATTATTTTGATTTTTTTTATAAGCTTTATGTTTACAGGGAGTTTAAATATATATATACTAGCATTGTGCTTCTCTTTAATTCCCTTTTCCTACATAATTCTTTCTAGTCTGTGTAAATACTGATAGAAAATCAGAAACTGGAGGCTGTTTCAACAATGTATCCAAATTCTATGTAGTATCACAGTCTAGCCTGCCCTTGCCATCTGGAGAGAACATTGCACAATGTTTCAGCAGACATGAGGTTATACATTTGCTTTAGGTATAGTTTTCCAGTATGCAGGTCTCAGTAGGTAAGAAATACATTAATTGTCATAAGGGGAGAGCCTAAGATATTTTTTTTCCTAAAGATGCTATTAACTGTCTTTTACCTAGAGATCTAGAATTTGAGTGAGTAACCATTTAAATCAGGATTAAAAAAAAAAAAAAAAATTGCTGACATTCCATGTGGTGTTTAGCTTTATTGTCGTAGGTATTTTAAAGTTTCTGTGGGAAAAAAATCTCATTATTTCCCTGTAAGCAATTTAGAGCTGAATATGTTTACCTGACAAATGCTTAAATGCATACTTGTCTTCAAGGAAATATGTAGTGGCACTGAAATCAGAGAGACTTCTCAAGCTCGCACGGAAGCATGTACCCACGTGCTTCAGGAGCAAGATCCTGCCTGGTTGAATTGTTGTTGTATTTCCTTGCTAATGTCTTCAGGCCGATGAGCAGATCCTTTTCTTAACAAATGGGGTTTTTCGGCAGCTGCTGAAAATACTTGAATATGAAGATAGTGATGCAGTGAATAGAAATGTTTTTTCATTGGTTTACAGCATAGCCTCTACAAAATAAAAACAATCCACAGGAGCAAAAAATAGGTAGCTAGACCTCACAGTGTATGTGAACAGAAATGTCTGCAAGTGCAATGTTCCCTTCAAATTGTGAAGCATTATGTGGTTGCCTCGTTAAATGATTAATTATTTATTACTTGCTTATATGGATTAATACCTTTGATTTTGTTCAAATCATCTGGAAAAGAAGCACAAATTCAATGTTTCAAGCTTGCTGTTCAGGAGGCATTTACAAATACATCAAACTCTGCTGTCTTACTAGACTTTAAAATTAGAAGCAAAGCCTAAGGGTTAATATTTTTGAAGATAAAGCTTCTTATATTATCATTCAGTCCTCTGAAAAACTGATTTACACATACTGTATAAAATTCATCTGGTTTCTGGTTTATTTATTTTAAAGAAAAAAATTGTACTTTATTCGGAATAGCATTTAGCTGGGATTATGTAATTCTAACAGTTTCTGTAGTCTGTCTTAATGGGTTTTTGATTATGCTTAGCCAGATAGCTCGGTCGCCCTGCTGGGATCCTTTATCTTGCTCTCTGTGCAACCCTGCTGAAGCCCACAGTGCGATATTAAGTGCAAGATGGGATGTAGAAGAGCAGGTCAGACCTCTTGTGTGGTGGTCTGTTTAATTTTTTTGGGAAAAAAGTAGATGCATTAATATGTAAATAATTTTATTTATTACTATATTTTGGTAGTAATGTGTCTCAGCACCGAGTTCTTTTGCAGGCAGATTCCTTCTGAGTCCCTGATAGCCCCTTGGATTACATTACATTGTATTGTTTGTCTTTGTCTATTTTTTGGCTGAATTCAACTGATGTTTGTGCATTTTCTCATACAAGGCTATGAAAAATCCCGAAGCTTAAACAACATAGCTGGCTTGACAGGCAATGCTCTGCGACTGTCTCCAGTAACATCACCCTACAGCTCACCTTGTCCTCTAAGGCGCTCTCGGTCTCCCATCCCTTCCATCTTGTAAACCAGATGGCATCAATCGGCTACATAGTATTAAATCAAATACTGTTCACCACATATTGGGAAAAATGTAGCATTAAGCAGAGGCTCCAAAATATGGTCTAACTCCTGCATGATACAACTGTCAGTAGTAAGAAAAGCCATGTGGGTAGCTGAAGATTTTTGTCTTGGCTTTTAAAGATTACTTAAGGTAGCATTTCTCCTTTTATCTACTATATTGTCCTACTTTCCTGTGGCAATAAAAGGACAGTTAGTGGATGCTGTTGTCCATATATTCAATAAATAAGCATATTTTCAGGGAGATTTACTTAAAATAATGTGCTTCCAAGTAATTATCAGTCACTCCATTGAAACTCCATTTCTTGTGACTCTAATCCATTCTGAAGATGTCTGCTCTGAAGGGTCTGCTCATTTGCATGGACCATCCTGTCTCCATCACCTGACAAGCAGTGTTGCCGATCGTGGAGACCACAGAGGGCTCTGGATGTATGTTCTCACATTGTTACCATCCTGCTGAAATGAAGGCACTGATAAACTGGTCTGCATGTGGGATTGTTTTTCTTTGTTTAACCTTTTCCTTTATTTTTTAATTATCTACTTGTTTATAAACAACTTTATTTTGTGATTAACTTATTTCGGTACTGGATTGCTGTATCAGAGTTCTGAATGTCTCCGGTTGTTTGCACACAGATAACTGCAAAGAGGTTGTCATTACTGGTTACACGCAAGCAGAAGCCAGATCTCTTTCTTAATGGCTTGGGGAAGGCACAAAACATGCAAGAAAGGTAAACGCCATCCAGACTTGCAATTTTAAGCTAGCAAGTGCTGCTTGGTACTGTAGTATTTTCTCTACTCCAGGGTTCTTCAACATTTTCAGAAGCTGAGTACCAAGTAAAATTGAAACAATTATTGGGGGCTTTTTTTTACCATTGTAAGAGGGTAGTAGTTCTCAAGTTGGATTTTTGACCAGCCTTATACCTCTGGCTCATGGGCTTCAAAAATTTCTTCAGTCAATGTTTTTTGAGGTGCTTTGTCCTATATGTTGTTTGTCTGTCTGTTTTGCAACCTGTCTCCTTGTATTCTCCATCTGTCTCCATAAAGCACAGAGATACTGTTAAAATGCCCCCTTCTTTTAAGTTGAACTAAGAACACTTTTTCTCCTTTTCCCTTTTTTTCATATGGACTATACATCTGTGTATAGATAGAAATATACATATTTTTCAAGCTCAGTTAGTATCATCTAGACTAACTAGTATGCACTCCTAAGATTTTTTCAAACAGCTTTTCAGCACTGACTGGTTGCCTATTGCATCAATCTTCCTTCTAGCAACCAGCATTCATTACAATTTTGAAACTGTATCTCCTCTAGTGGCTTTTTCATTCAATATTAACCTCTGTTTATGCAACAGGACAAATGCAATGGCAAATTTGAGATTCTGGGCTGGTGAGGAAAAATTACCCTTAAACTGTAGAGTTTTAGAACTACACGGGGAAGACCATCATGACTGAAATCTTAAGTGATCCTTGAAATTGTTGAATAATACCTGACTGTCACGTTTTACTTTTTTGTTAGGAAAGTAAATTAAATTTATTGTTGACCGTGTAACATGTTCTTCTGTATATAGCCAAGCCCAATAGCATGACCTGCATGTCAGAATTCTTGTACAATAATGTATTTATCAAAGTATACATTTCTGATATTTAGAGATGTACATTGATTTACTTTTGGTAAAATATTGTCAATAGAGAGATAATTGCAAACAGCTTTTAGCAAATTAATTAATATAATATCTGGTGCTGCTGTTATATTAACTACAGTGTTGTACAGAATTTATCATGGATTTTTGACTGCTGAAAAAGGGACAATGGAATTTAGCCATACCAAGGACTGTACTGGAAAGAGACTGCTGCTGCTGAATGGGCCCTGATAAACGACTCACACCTTGAGGAGGTCACTGAGGCTTTGCGTGCGAAGTAGAGCTTGTTAAAGAAGACGAAAGACCGCTCGTAATTACTGCTGCCACAGGAGGGGGTGACTAGTCACTGTTGATGAGTCAGTGTAAATAAAACGTGTGTGCATGGAATATCAGTTTTTATCTATATCAAGGAAAGCTGAATTCATGTCATCATTGCTAAGGCTCCATGCAAAGACCCACACCCCTGTGTTTATTATTCCTGGTTCCTGCAGTAAGCTGTGCTGTGGATCATACAAAGACACATGCTTAATAATGATAGTGAGGTAAACTACATCTGTCTTGACTTCTGTCATACTAATGGCATATATTGCAATAGTCACAAATTTGAACAGAATAGGTTTGCATAAGTCCTTGCTTTCTCAGTTTGCCATGACCTAAGTTGTTATGAATTCTAGTGTACATGCCAAGTCCTAAGTTTACTTTTCACTTTGATAACAAAATTGTGACTGCAGATAAAGATCACTGACTTTGTTCACAGCACAGAATCTTCTTTCATTGTTACCTCAAAATATAAGTATTATCAGAAATAAAATTCTGGCAGCAAGAATATTTTGTGATTTTTTTTTTTTTAAATTCAAGGTGTTGCAAACCCAACATTAATAAGTATAAAAAATGTATTAAAATTATATTCTACAAATGTATATTTTACATAAAATATATATTCTTTGATAAGTTATTTTCTGTGATTTTTGTGGCAAATGGATCTAGTCTATTCTATGTTTATGAGACATTGTAGTGCTACGATGTGGTAATTATGTTCTCTCCATCCTATTCAGTGGGAAATTCTCCTGAATCTGTTTTGTCACCCTGGTGTCCTTACTGTAGGGACCTGTCCCAGTTGTGAAACTCTGTATTGTGGAACTTCTGTGAACATGTCAAGGTGCATGCACAATCCTGGTGGAAACCAGTAGAAATGTAATACCTGAATCGAAGAATAAAAGGCAAAAGACCTGGGGAGGAACTTGGAACATATCTTCTGAACTGGCTCATGAGCTTTCTTTAGCTGTATCAGTCCCCTGCCTGCTACTGGCCATCCCAGTTCTCAAACCAGCCTCCTGGAATGCATGAGGAGCTAGGTCAAAAGCTAGCATGAGCTGGCTTCTGCAACAATTGAAAATTTATCAGCTTGTTAATGACCCTATGCCTCATATGGAAGTTTTAGTCAGGCTGGGTATTTTAAGTCTCATGGGAGTCTTGTTGCATCCTGGTGTGAAGTCAGCCTAAAAAGGAGGTGATAAATGGCTGCTTAAAACTTCTAATATGCTGTATTTTTGGCAACCAGAAATCCCCAAATACACAAGCAGATTGTGTGAAAGCAGCAAGGTAGGTAGTACAGTTTTACAAATGATCTGAGAGCCTGTAATGCGGTATTTTGGCATATGTGCTGTAATGTAAGAAAGATTCCAGAAAGCAGGATCAGAGAACAGGTGTTCAATTTTAGAAAACGTTTTACAGTGATATGTCAGGAAAGCTCACTGTGCTGTTTGCCCAAGGGTTAAAAGTTGTCTGTACTGTGGTTGTGAGCAGTACCCTTGGGAAGGAGAGGTGTAGTGGCCGGCCAGCACTAGGCTCACAGCCAGCTCCAGTCACCCAGGGTGATGTCTGCCCCAGGCACCTAGAGAGAGGTGTCTTGTTTTCCTCAGTGCTACACAGGGACAGGGATGATCCCCAGATGGGGTGCAGACAAGGGGGTGCATTTTGTTGGTCAAGACTGTTGAAAGCACTGATGGCCAAATGGTGTCTGACATCTTCTACTGTCTCTGGATGATGAGGAGCCTGGATGGATCTCCACCAATGCAGGACTTTGAGTCCACCATATCTTGGACTCGGTACTGTTTTTCTGCTAGAGAACCAAACCCACGTTTAAATGCTTTCTTTTAAAACACAACTGGAGGACAAGCTGATGGTGAGTAACCATTCATGTGTTTTGAAACTACAACTCAACTCTGACTATTCTAAGGGGAAAAGGTGGCTTAACCATCATTCCCCTCCTGTTCCTTACCTATTTGTGGGCCCAGGGAAGGGGTGAAAGAGCATTTTTATGAGAGGTGGGAAACCAAGGTTTAACTTTCTCAGGCTGAGGAAGGCTTTGAACCTAAACCTCACTCTTCAGGGTACTATGTCTCGGACATAATGTAAAGATTGGGCTGCACATTCTCATTCACTTCCTTTTTTGGCCATCATTTAAAGGAAAGTAGATGCAGTGATCAGAAGCAAAATTGCACCAGGAGAAAGGAGGTTTGGTGCAAGCAGGAAGATGCTGTGTGGGTATTCTGGGGATCAAATACCCACCAAAGGATGCTTCTGGCCATCTCTGGGCTTGACTTAGGAGTCTAAAGTCCTACTAAGGTGTAAGTACTACTGAAGGGTTGGGAGTCAAAACTAGAAAACAAGCTGTGAATTTACAAGCAGTGCATCTGCTAAGACAATTTAGGGGAAGCTGTTACTCATTTGCCTTTTAAAATCATGAAGTCAAGATGTCAAAAATTAACATCCTTTTGAAAGATGAACAACCTCAAGGTTTGTGTGGAGATCAGAAGCTGTGAAGTATTGTGGAGATGAGCAGATTGTGGGATGTTTGGACTTGAAGACAGTTATTCTTTTATGAGGTCTCATTCAGCACTGAGAAAATGTTGTTCTTGCAAATTTTGAGACATTGCATTATGAGTTTTTATAGGTACACACCTATAAAACTGGTGCCAGAATTGCTAAGAAGCATGCAGCTAATGATAAATAATATAATCCTGTATAATCAGGGGCTTTCTCATGTGTGAAATAATTACTATTCATAAAAGTTATCTTAAAAAAGGTCTGGATTAAATTAAAGCTGCTAAAAGATAAGAAAATTTAAGGAATCTGTTCAGATGGGTAGCTGAAAACTATAGGGGAAGGGATCAATCTAACAAGAGCAAACTTGCCAGCATAGTTATGTGAAACATGAATTTTAAAAGTCATGAATGAATTATCTATATGAAAGAGAGTATTTTATCGTTTGAAAAAAATCATGCAGAAGTCAGATAAAGGAAATTAGAATGGAAAACTGCTATTAGAAAGAGAGAATTAATTTATTAATATGCTGTATTACAGGCAATGGTTTGAAAAATTCCATAATAGAGCTTTGAACACTAACTGACTGAGAAGAAATTACAAAAAACCAGAAAGGTTTCTATCAGGTCAAATTTATCAGAATTATTAATATTTTTATAATACATTATTTTTCTCTTGGAAATAACCTTTATTTACATAATTTCCCAAGAGAAAAGTTATTTTTAAAATGGGGGGTTTTGCAAGTCAAGATTTGGCTTGAGAGCAAATACTGAGCTGTTAGTTCTAGATGTTGGGTACCTAGCTGGCGTGCCATTACGAACATTTCTCTCCTACCTTAGTGAATATCCCTGGGACATGTTGAAATTGCAGAGGTGTCTGATTTCTAGCCCCGGAGACAGGGATCTGTCACATGCTGTCTCCATGGGAATGCTGTGATGCTCTCCAGCCAGGCGTGCGTGGTGCAGAGCTCCTGGCCCTGCAGCACAGCCTGCAGAAGCATCCCGAGTTTGGTCTAGGTGAGGCTTCTCATTGCCTTCTGGAAAAATGTGCACGATTCCCTCGCCCTCCACAACCTCCTCCCCAAAACCCAACCTTCTGTCTCTTGCATTTTTTTTTATTACCAGCATGTTGATGAACAGCTGACAGATTTCAGATTCATGGCTTCACAGCTTCACATTCACAGATGGCAGTATTCTAGCATATTTAAAAAAAAATAAAGAAGTTGGAGGTGGACACTTTTTGAAAATTTGGCACAAAATGTTATGCATTTCATTTAACATCTCCTGTATTATTTTCAGGTGAAAGACTGGAGATCAGTTTAAACTCAGGTCACAGCTAGGCTACTCTGAAACTTTGAGGATGTGTTCTGCATCTGGTTAGAGCATTGCTACATTTTGTTATCACGTGAAGCTCTCAGTTTTCTCCTCAAATGGAATTTTGAAATAAGGCACTAGAGCAAGTCAGAGAGTACTATTTTAAATTGGAATTGGAACTGGCTTCCCAGGGAAGTGGTGGGATCGCCATCCCTGGAGGTATTTAAGACATGTAGATGTGGGACTGGAGGATATGGTGAACAAGGCAGTGCTGGATTAACAGATGGACTTGATGATCTTAGAGGCCTTTTTCAAATGTAGTAATTCTATGATTTTGTAGGATTGTAAACATGAATTGTACCATGCAGAAAAAGATAGTCTGTAGCTTGACAACTCTTCGTTTTGCAGAATGGTATGATCACCTTTTTAAAACATGGAAAACAGACAATTTTGTGTTGGCCTCCTCAGAGCAGTATTAGACTTGCATAAGACAATGAACTACCAAAAGAAGAAAGTGGAAGTTGTTCGCCTTGGCCTTAAGACAACTTATTTGCAAAAGTAGCAAGATCAGACCTCTTGAAGAAGCCTGGCCTTTTCAGTGAAACAATGCAAAACTCCACCAATCTGAAAAATAGTAAACCATAGACACATTATCCTATTAAGCTGATGCTAAATATAAAATGGATTTTCAGTTCCTTACAGGGATTTCCTTGCTAGTGACTAAATGCAGCACCAAGGTTTTATGAAAATCTTATTTTCTTCATGCCTTTAAATATTTTTGGTACAATGAAGTTTGGCAGTCAGAATATCTTCAGATGATGCCATTGTTTAGAGGCAATTTTTCTAGCATAGAAAATCAGGTCTTTTCTGAACTGGAACACTGGAAAGGGGGGTGGAGGGAGTACTGAACAACACAGTTTTCTTGAACTCTAATGAAATCTATCATGTGAAGCTGTGACCACATAGAAAATACACAGCTTTCCCTATATCAGTGTCATAACATTGACTGTAATTCTTACATTTCTGAAATTCTTCTTATTTTTGATAGGAAATCACAGCAACAGCAACAAATTTTATTTAGTTACTGCTGTTTATAACCTCTACTTAAACTTTGAGAACTATGCTTTAAATCTCTGAATAATGGAGCAATTAGAGACCTTAAGAGCTTGAGGACTGTGCTTAGAGAACACATGCGCAAATTTAATAGGCTCATCTGTAATTACTGAAGTGTTTCCTCAATACAGGACGTTAGCTGAACAAGGTCCTGATGTCAAATTACCTCACTAACATGAATTGCAAAACTGTCCTTGGCTTACTTAAGCAAGACTAGATCTTGGGAAGCAATTGGTTTATGGTGTGGCCATTCCAGGGCATTTATCACCAACTTTATAGAATCATAGAATAGTTTAGATTGGAAAAGACCTTAAGATCATTGAATCCAACTGATGACACAGCAAGTCCAAGTCCAGCACTTTTAGCTTTAAGTGCCACATCTACACATCTTTTAAAACTGGAGAATGTTTGGCAGCACCTCTGCCCTGTGCACATCTGGTGCAAACTCTAAGTAAGCGGCTTTTTTTCTCTCCAGAGCTAAAGAAGATGGATCATTCAGGTCTAGAAACAAACGTATCTTTGTCTTATATACCTTTTTCATTATGGGTCAAATTGATAAACTGATCTTTGTGAGTGCCTGTTGACAGAAAAATATTCAGATCTGTCTCTCTCTTCCCATGGGGACACAGGGCCAGTACAGAAGTAACATGGCCCTGCTCCAGTGCCTCTCACAGTGTTTTGCTTGCTCTTGCAGATGTGCAGTGCCAAGACATGGATATTTCCCCTCCACTGCCACAGAAACAGTTTCTTTTCAGCACTTGTGTTTTTCTGAGAAAGGAGTGTGCAACCAGAGCCTGCCTGGGAGGTGGCTCATGCTCAGGTGCCCATGGGATGAGCATGTTCCCACACTGACTCCTGAACTTGCTTCTCATCTTTGGTGCTGCAAACAATCGCTGGTGAAACCATCCTGTCATGTGAGCTCCAGGTGTACCTTAAGAGCCCTTTGTGGAAAAGCATTTGGCTATGTAAAAAAACTTTAAGCAGAGTTCATATTACCAGTTTGCTTTTCTTTGCCTTCTGCAATCTACTGAACCCACTATGTAGATTATTTCCTTGTTTTCTTTGCATGTGCCTTCACTTCTCTCTGTCTTCTGCCATTTTCCTAGCTTCAGAGCTGCCCATCCTGCTTTCAGGACTTACTCACATGTCTCCTTTGCCTGTCTCCTCATTACAGTGCAGCTGCATGAGAGCTGCTGGGAAAGGAAAAGGTAAGTGAATTTGGACATGAATTGCAAGGACAAAGGAGTCTAAGACTTCTTTATAAGCCAGCTAAAACTTGTTGGAGATGTTGTCTTTTGCAGTTGGGTCCAGCCCAGCTTAGAATGAATTTGCAGTTCTCTGCAGCGTCTTTTGTGTAGCTGCCACAGTTTGGAACATTAAATTCTGGAAGGACAAAATGCTGTCTAAAAAGCAGCACAGCTGTCAATGAAAAGCAGTTTGCAACTGGAATATGTCCAGTGCCTGGGACACTGCTGAGGGACATGCCAAAAAAATCCGGATAGAGATGATTGCTTAGAAACCAAATTCAGAAATTAGATTTTCCAACCACATATTCACTGAACTATTCATTTACCAATCAATATGATAGTACTGAGCAGAATGACTAGAGTGCTGAATATATCATAAGCTATCAAAAATAATGATAAATACTGACATGATTCTTTCTGCTCTTTAAGGCTTACTCTAATAGTGAATTTCCTTCAGAACTGAAGATAAATATAATGACAATCAGTGTATTAGCTAAATTAATGCCAGGAATTAAGCATTCCTCAAAGGTAGCTACAAGAATTTACTTAAAGAAAAGATTTTGTGTTCTATTCCTAGACAGAAACTCTGAAATAAGTTTTATTCCTAATCCTTTGTACCCTTCAATAGGGCATTATTTCTAGACTTCTATTGTCTTTATTACTAGGAAGCCTGTTTCACTCACCTGTGTTTAAATCTTTAGGCGGTAACAGGTTATATTTTTTTATTCAGTCATTCCTGTGTTGCCTTTGTCTTTTTAAAAATACTAACCAAACTATGTTATATGCTTATCCAAATTTTCAGACAAGATGTTTTGTAACAGCTGGCAGGGCAGGCAGGCATGTTCTTAGCAACAGATATGCTCCAGGTTATGGTCTGAAATTCACAGCAGGTCCCTGGGGAAATTTGTGGGCTTGGCATTGTCTCATTGGGGCTGTTACCACCATGTCTAAACTGAAGAAAGGGGTTGGAACTGCAGCTGTCTGATTCCCCATAAAAGTTTCAGCACACAGAAGCTGAGAGGTGCAAGCATCTGTCTTTGGCCAGGACTGGGATTAATTCACTGCCTTGCTAAAAAGCCCAGCCCAGCCCACTGAGCAGTGTCCTCTGCAGGGCACAGCCCTGGTGCTACAGCTGCAGTCAGAAGCACTGCCAACACCCTTTTGGGTTCTGGATCTGATTTCAGCCCTGCAGCTGGCTGCTGTGGTTGGGACCCAGCAGTGGTGTGTGGGGTAAGTGTAGCAGTATCCAAACCTTGCTACTAGGCTGTGCAATTCCTGACAAAAGTTTTAGGAAGTCAGATGGAAACACACTGCCTGTCCAAGAAGCGGTATTATGTGGCAGCCACCATGCTGCTGTGCTGTAGCATGCATCTATGTCCCCTTCTCCCAAGGATTCACAAGGGTGTTTTCTCCTTTTGTCGTGGGCTTCACTCACTGGGCTGCTGGCAGGGAAGCAGAGCTGTGCGGCGAGTGCCAAACATGTCACAGCCCCCTCTGCATTCCCTTTTGCCTCCATGGCTTTGCAGAGTAGTCACATCATCACAGAAATATTTGTATAATGCCACATCTCAGTGTTTAACGATATCATGTGCTTGGTATAAGCTGCAAGTTGTACCACGTGGCACAAGGCAGTGGGAGGCAGGGGATCTGCTCCAAATATGTAGGAGCGTGCCTTAAGGAGCTCAGCTGTAGGTGATTTTATTTTCAGAGACAGAGTTCATGGTTTTGCCCATTGAGTAGGAGGGTGGATCTGGAGTGTTATGCCGGTCCCAGTGGGAGGAGGACAGAAGTGGACTGGATGGTCTCTGTGTCTACACACTGGCCTGTCTGCACCAAGATCCAAGGGATCTGTTGGACAGACACCATGCTGTGAGAGCTTGAAACAGTCTACCCCAAATCAGACTCAGTGCCAAATACTTCTGGTCTTCATGTGCTGGGGCTCAGGGAGAGAGTGGGCTGGAGGGGATGAGCTGTGCTGCACAGGGAGTCAGACACTGCAGAGGGGTAGGTCAGTGGGGAGAGTTGTGCCAGGGCTTGTGCACAAGTATGGGACACCTTTGTGGAGTGCAGCATCACCCACTGCACATCCTTTCCTGCTCACACCCAGAGACATTGACCCCTTTGCTACAACATTCTACCTCGCTCCTCCCTGGTCCCCTTGTTTTCTCTTTCAGGGCTTGACTTGGCTCCTACACACTGAGGGGATGCACAGAGCATCCCCTTAGATGCATGCACAGAAGAGCACTTGCTCCTTGGGTGTCCTAATTATGAATCCTCCTTTCCTAAGCATCACTGCGGCCCCCAGCTTCTCTCCTTCCTGACTCATCTTGCACCCCATGCATCCCCAGCAGCTGGAAAGCGAGAAACCACTCTGCATTTGTGGTCCTAATGCAGTTTCCTTCCTGATGCTTCCTGACGCATTGTCACAATGCAGGTGGTGCCAATGTGTTTGTCACCTCAACCAGCCCAACGTGGTGTTGTCAAGGTGTGTTCGATGGCCCTGTGGGCTTGGTGTGGACTCCAGAGGCCCAGTTGTTAGAGAGGCAGTTGTCATTATGCATTTTGCTAAACGAATTATACTGCTTTTGACTGGGATTGTGTTAATTTCCTTCATAGCAGGTCATGTGGGATATTTATTTGATCTTCAAACAAAACAGTGTTGATAAAACACCCATGTTTTAGCTATTGCTGAACAGTGCTTACATAGGATTCAAGGCCATTTATGCTTCCCAGACTACTTTGCCAGTGACCAGGATGAGTGTGCACAAAAAGTTTTGAGGGGACACAGCTAGGACAGCTGACCCCAACTGACCAATGATGCTCAGCAGTAAAAGCTTGTGAGGGAGGGCACTCTTCAGGGCTGCTGTTTCTTGGAGTCTGTGAGCATTGGTCAGCTGCTGGTAAACAATATTTTTTCCATGATTTTTTTTCCTTGGCTTTGTTTTTTGTGTTTTGTTGGGTTTTATTTTGCTTATTAAACTGTCTTTATCTCAAACCATGAGTTTTTCCATTTTACATATACTCCCAGAACCTGCTTATGGTTGTGTTTAAGGTGATAAGAGGGCTTGTATTTTTTTGCCTGGATGTTTTTATGTCCAATTAGGCTTAATTACTGAATTTAGCGTACATGTAGGAATTTTTTTTTTTCTTTTTTTGAAACACTGTTTTCTCTTTCAAACCAACTTAAGGCAGTTTTAAGGAAACATCAAAGCACAGCAGCTGACATTGAAATGCAAGTGCTGGCTTCATAACATTCACAACTGCATGTGGTCTTTAGCCTCATTGGATTACAAGGTCACCAGTGTTTCTGAATAAATTTTTTGTAATATCAAATAAATTACAATACAAAATAATACAAATTACCATCTTCCCCCTACAAAGGATTCTAAGCAAAACTAAAGGAGAATTCTATCCTTTCAATGGCAGAGTGGAGCTCCATGGTCAGCAGACTTATTGTTAAATATCCAAGGAAGGATCCCAGGAGCTTTTCAAAGGTGTTGTGTGTAAAAGGTTCTCTGCAGGGGGAAGCTGGGACTTGGGTAAATAGTACTCTCAGCCTTGGAAAAGATCCTTCCTTGTAGGCACATGTGCTGTGAAGAAGCAGCTCATCTCTTTGGACACAGGTGGCTCGGGGGGTGGCTGATAACCGGGAAGGGCGAGTGAAAACCTCTCTGAGGCTGCCACACACTGAGCTGCAGGTGAGAAATCTGCAGAGGGCCTGTGAGCACTGAGACACTGCCAGAGACCACTAATTTCCAGTCATGCTGTATTAACAGGCAAAAAAACCCAAACCTGTGTCATCATCCTCTCCTCCCCCTGAAAGGGAGGGGATGTTATCTGTCTCATCAGATACAGCTGCAGGCAATGCTTGTCAGCATGATTGCAGTGAGCAATACGTGTGCAGTTGGACTGCATGTTTCAGGGCTTAGCACTGAATTTTAGAGCTATTTGGGCTAGTGTGTTGTGCCGCTGGTTACCACCACATCATACAGAGCTGCCTGGAAAGCACAGAGAAGCCACAACTCTGGAACTTGAATTTGGGTTTGTGCTTCAAGCCAGTAAAGCTGTGGCTGGCTGGCTTTCACCTCTGGGTGAAAGGTGATCAGGACAAGCTCTCTCCTCCTGCTGTCCCTTGGGCAGCATCCCCGCAGGCTCCTTTCCCTCTGTGTTTGGGCACTTTACAGCCTTCCACCAGCTTTAATTCAGATACACTCATTCTGCATTTGGAAGCCCTTGTTTGTGGATCTGAATCACAAATTTATTTACCAGCACTCTCTATTTTTCTTTTTTTTCTGCAGAAAAAGGAACAACTTCTTTTCTGGGGAAAAAAAGTAACAAAGATGAAAAGTTATAAAGCAGTACTGTATATCTTTAGAACAATTGTTCAATATATTAGTTGTCCTAAAATGCTGTCGACAAGGAAATCCCAGAAAAAAATTACTTCAGAAAAATTCATATAGTTTAATGGATGTCCATTAGTGCATTTCCTTACTTTTTGTTTACTCATTCATCAAAAAGATTCATATTTGCCATTTACAAACAATAAAGCTAATTACAAAAGTAATTATCTTCAATAATAATCTCAAATGACTGATACTGTATTTTTGTCATCTTGATGGCACTGAGATTTTTCCCATCTCAATAAAAACCAGAACATTTTTTTCAACTTTTTTTTTTACATTTAATGATATCAAAATATGTTTTTTTCTTGTGGAGTGCAGAGACAGCTATATGTTAGAGAGATAAAGTTTTCTCTATAACTAACTTTGTACTTCTAGCATGTGGAGAAGTGATAATATTTTTACTGGGCAATACTAATAAAGAGATTATGGCAGCAGTTGTGTTGTGTGGGTCCTGTCCTTAACCTTTTGGCTTTCCCCTTTTGTATCAAACACTTAATGAAAGCCATTGTAAGATGGTATTACTATGAACAAATTTTAACAAGTTATGATGGAAAGCTGAAAGAAGTACCATGTGTAAAAAGTCTTTGTCAAGTTTCTGTTTCAACGAAGTTGAATACTTTCAGATTCCATATCTATTACTCCTTTTCATTGAGACCATGTTCAGTTGTATTTAAGATGCATTTGCTGAATCTGTTTTAGTTTCTGGGTAAGCTGCTTCTGACACAGTAGCCTTTGCAAGCACGTGCACCATTCTGAAGAGGAACAACATATCAGTCCTCTTTCAGCATGCAGAGGTTAAATGTCAGTTGTCACACTGATCCTCCACGCAGGATGGATCTGAGAAGACAATGAGTGATGCAGAGAGAGAAGTTATTCTGCTGCAAATGTGTGACACACACAAACATGTTCACAAGAATACCTCAGTGATTAAAATATTTAACCTAACCTAAATGGTACAAAGACTTTTCAAACTCTTCTAATTCACATTAATTCAGAATTTCTCTTGTGTTCTTCTCTTTTCATCATAGGAAGATACTGCTTCCTGCCAAGTTGGATTGGGAGCACAGTTTCAAACTAAGGAATTGAAATTTGCTGATGAAAGTGGTATGAGAACCATGATAGCCCTCACTGTTTTCCCACTGCTCAGTGACAGGAGGGATAAAAAGATGAGGGGAGCACTTGACAGAGCAGAACAAAAAACCCCAAATCAACCACAGGGGGGTTGTTCCTATGGAACAATATCAACAAAACTGTCCATGTAGTCTGGGGTCAAGAGAGAAAAAGGTAAACCCCAGCCTAGCACCTGGGGACCTGTGAAAAAGTTTAGAAAGATTTGCTTTTCTCTTGACCTTACCCAAATCTCAGTGCAGCTTGTTCTCAGAACTTTGTGAAGATTATGTCATGTAAATTGGCTACAGCAAGAGTTCATTTGCAGTGTGATGAATGAGAATCCTGGTGACTCCTGGCCAGTGGAGGGTGTTGGCACTGGCCACCGACTACAAAACTTGGAGACCAGTTGTAGCACACATCAGATTAAGGTCCACCCCTTCCTTTGCTATGGGATGCCCATGATTCCCTCCCTTCTTTGGCCTCTAGCTGCATGTGTGAGAAGATCCAGACTGTTGCATCATGCTCATGGTCAGAGCAAAGTTGAATTGCAGGAAGAACAACTAAGAAATATAAAAGGGCAATTACAAGGACAATAATCTTTCTTCGGTTTATGTGGTTTTATGTCTCACTGCCTCTCAGCATGGAAGACACTTACAAATGTAGCTCTCCTGGCCACCAAAGGAATGATATAAATGCTTTTCATAGAATCATCAGCATCATCATCATCAGACTGATGGGCTGCAAATGCTCCATATTGCTTTACATGCAGCCTTTGAGCTTCTACCCACATTTCATCAGCAGCAAGGTAAGTTTAGAAATATGACTTGTCCAGAAAACTCAAATGAAAGTGCACAATGGCTTTCAGGTTTGCCTCAAGCACATTTTTGCTCATTTTCTCAAAAAATCATCAAAATGGCATCTGCCTTCAGATTTTCAAACCAGTGTGACCATGTGAAATTGTCTTGTGAAATTGTCTTTTGAAATTGCAAAAGTATGAAGAGTACTAATGCAAGATGAAATAACTATCTGTTAGTTATAATAGAAGGTTGAACCTTAAGATTAAGAATAATAGAATTGATGGAAAGAGCCTTAGTGAATGCCATCATGTAGACATCATAAGCCACTGCTTAATATATAGTGTGGCAAGAGCAGGTATTTTTGAAGTATGAAGGTGTCTTTATGCAGACCAGGAAAAAACAGAAAAGATGCAAGAGAGAAATAACATGCTGAGTCTCAAAGTTTTACTGCAATCCACTCATCCACAGTCTGCCCCTGAAAAGATTAATGTCCTAGAAATCTAACTATGAAAGGAAATCTAGATTATCTTCCCAACTTTGAAAGTGAAGAATGGTAAAAGAATAAATGGCAATGTAATAATTCAGGACTAAACTCAAAAGTTTATTTTTAGGGATATAAATAGATACAGAAAATGATTTCTGGGAATGGATCTGGGGGAAAAAATAGGTTTTATTTTAGTGTATTTAAAATCTATGAATTAAAACTTAGGCATATATTCAGGACCTAATTATTTTTCTTCTCTTCTTTTAAGATTGCTCCTCCTCTGAAAATGTTCATATTGATAGCATTTGGGAATACTATTTAACATATGAAAGCACATCTGAATATGGCTTATTCTGAGTGTAGAGTCCATTGGGTCTGTGAGTGATCCATGTTTCCTTTGTCTGTGGTTATCTGTGATTGATTATAACATTCACATCCCTTATTGGACTTGCATTTCTGTAATAAAAATTACTATGTGAGAATTAAAGGTTTGTTTTTCTACAGTCGTGTACATCCACAACTTTTTCCATCAAAGACCAGCGCAGTAAATATTCACAATCCTAAACCTTGTTTGTTCTTTTGTGATAATTAAATAGTGCATTGAATTCAAATCATGGTCTGTGCAGAGATAGGTTTCACTCAAATTAAATGGAGGTTCCAATAATATTCAATGACAAAAGTGTTTGTCAATTCAAAAATGCATAAGGGTATGACTCTAATAAATGCATTAAAAAATATGTGATGACTCATGCAAAATGTTTGAAAGCATGTGTTCAGGCTAGCATGGAGTGTCTGCTAGTTTAGAAAAATATTTGTAAACAAGAAGCATTTTTTTTTCCCACCATATTAAGCAAATTGATGCTTACTTTGCTCCAGGCAGCAATATTTTTGCCTTCTCTGTACCACCAATATGGGTTATTTCACTTGTCTTGTCTTGTATTTTACTCATATGACATACCTTTAGACATTCCATAATGCCACAGTTCATCTGAGGTCAATCTAAAATATGTCTGGTTCCCCTCTGAAATTTTTCAATCCCTGAATGACCCTCACAGAGCCTTTTAAATGCTCTTTTTTTTTTTTTCCCTGCAAGCATTTAGAAATGATGCAATATTCTGTTTCTAGAAAAAAATCAGAGATTCCCCTACTGAGAATTCTGCATCTTACTGGTACAAACAAGGGGCTGAGAACACAGCCAAAAGAGCATTTAATGGGGATGCTAATTGCTTCAGTTTCCTTCTGCCCAGCCTCACCCTTTTTTATCTGAGCTCTGGCCCAGTTTTCATCAGACAGTACAGATTCTTGTACTGATTCTTGTTTGCTGTGCTTAAAGTACAGGTATCTGTGACCACTGGGCCCCTCTTGCACTTTTAACTCTCACCTGTCTGGAATTGCAGGAATCAGTACTGCCCTTTGGAAATGGGAATGCTTTGGATGTTTCCTGCTAATACTTCTCTCCTAGGAAGTGCCCCAGTATTTTTAATATGATTTGCAAAGGTCTTAATTATCTGTACGTTTAAGTATCCAGAAACACCTGGTCTCCAACTTTCCTTATGGTGTTGTAAAACTTGTCCAGTTCTCCATGGAAAGCTGAGAGTTTTTCTGCAAAGCACATCTAGGTGTTAAAAGCTCTATCTGGCATTTGCAAGAGCAAATAAAATCAGTCAGCATGGGTTGTTTAGCCTGTTCAGGGGACTGACATAATGGATTATGTTTTCTCCAGCACCTGATAGAGCTTCTACAGCATCTATCACTTATTTTGCCATTGTCATTGTCTTCTGCTGTCATAAAACTTCAGGGCTCCTTCAGCTTCTTGAATTCTTGCTTCTATTTTCATCCCAAGTCCACTTAAAGCCTCTGCCCTGTAATTGCTCTTAATGCTGGCAATCTGAGCAGGAAAATCAGCCCCAATCTCCCTCAGTTCTCTAATATTTAGAGTTTTTTGCATCCTTCATCTCCTGGGTAACACACACTCTAGTGAGGCCACCAGAATTTTAATCTTTTAACCTCTGCATTTTTCCACTATGGATTTTTTCTTCACAGCAGTCCTGAACTCATGTGTTTTGTCAGTTTTTCACAGACAATATGGAAATTGTCTGCTTCATCCTTTTTTGTGAAGTTTTGGCATGTCCATCATTTAACTCTCTCCAATGTAATGCAACCCACTTCTGAGATTGCATGTGTGAGTGCTTTTCACTGTGCATGTTTCTGCTGGAAACTCTTGGTCATGATTGCAGACCAGCGAGGTGAATGTCAGGGCTAATATCTAAACCTTCGAGAAATGATCCCTTTCTAGCAGAGTAAGGGGGTACACTTGAATCCATGCACTGATGTAAGATCCATTGACTTCAGTTGTGCTTAAACCATGTCTTTGAGTGTCTTAGTGAATCACTGTTATGATCGAAATCCAGATTTCAAAGTAATGCCCTTTGAGTAGATTAAGATCTTGTAAGGTATTTCTGTGAGATACTGCTTAAAGATTATTTCCTTTTCTAATTCTTCAGTAAGGTGACCCAGGTCCTTCTGATCACGCACAAATATCTGCTGGAAATCTTTAACCAGTCCAGAAAATTCTGTCTCCTTCAAACTGAATATCTCTTTCAAGGGTGACTGTCACCTCTTCTTAGTGATAGTCAGAGAGCAGGAAAACGTCCCAAACAACCATCATAAATTAACTTGAAAATAGCAGCATTAAATATTGAATGGCTCTGGAGACTGCACATCTTTGGGTTATTCATTAACATAATTATATGCAAGATTTTGTCCAACAAGACTTTTCCTTGGGAAATCTCATACCTTTATCCACAGTTTATGAAACCCACTGTCTCAGGGGTATGAAAGGATTTGGGTACTCACCTGAATTTCCCACTCCACCATCAGCATATACATCCAACACCCAGAGCCACCAAGACATAATATCATCCAATTCCAAAGGGGTCTGGTTTTCCAACACTACCAGAAGGAAATCTGTGCAGCTTCCTACACAGCTGCCTTGGGTGTGCCAGCTGCTTTCCTTGTCTTTGGTAGAACAGCAACTGGAAGGCTGCAACCCTTCACCAGTTTTGCAATGAGGGCTTCATGTTCTCAGATTTGTGGATGGAGGTACAGTGTCAAATCTTGAGGACCGTAAGCTGCCTCTGTGTACATGGAAGTGGGTCAGCCATGTCCTTGAGTATCCATCCCCTCAGCCTCCCCTGAGCTTCTTTACCCCTAGATTATGCTCTCTAAAGCAGTACCTTGCACCCTCAACATATTTCAATCTTAAAATCTTGATAAGGATATATCATAGAGAAAAAACTGATATGGTAATATTTCAGAAGCCACATTAATCAAATATTTATAAATTAAATATAATTCCTTAGAATATCAGAGAACCATTCCACACAAATAGAACACTGGTAAATTTTTTAAACACTCACACCATTTTGAACTGCAAATTTAATAAGAACACCTGAGTGACAGCTGGCTTTCATGAACAAAAATTTAGCTTGGAGGAAGAGGTGATCAGCAGGCTGGCCTATTTTGGGGAACGGCTGGCTGGCTGGGCACAAGGGATTCAGAGGCATGGAAAGCATGTAACTCTCAGACAGTTATAAGGGAAACTCATAGGGTATCAGGTTTGCTACTGTGGTCACTGATCCATCTCTTTCCTTATATATATTTTTACAGCAGCTAAGACCTGCTGCTGTACTTTCTCTCTACCTTCTTTAGAATGCAATTCTGAATTTAACCCTGTTAGTGGAATGCAGCCTTTTAAAATTTACTCTTTATCCAGTACTTATCAAATATCTGTTGCCCAAGACTTGCTTTTCTGTATACCCCTTCAGAGAACACTATGGTAAATGCATTATTATCTTACTGGAAATATTTTTTCCTTTTTTCTTTCCTTCTTAGTTTGACTTCCTGTCTGTTCATGATTGCCTCAGATGAGGTCTTGGCTCAGTTTGCACAGACCAGATGAGTACTGGGTCCTGCAAGTTGTCTGTCCTCCAGGTAGATATAACCTGGTTGCCCTTTGATGGGCTCACCTCAACAGAAAGCAATAAGACTCTTAGGGTGCAAACTGCATTTCTCTCCTCTCCTTGGTTTCTGGGACTTGCAGCCTGCTTTGTGACACCCAGGGATATAGTGCAGAGATGGCAACACAGCTCATTAAAAGGGGAAATATAGCCTGATACACAAGAAGCTTGCAAGTTAGAGTGCTTTAGTTGTCTTCCCAGGTTTGCTTCTGTCTTGCTGGGAGATGTTGGGCTGTGTCCATTCCCCAGTTCTTATATCTGCATTAGTATTGTAATATGTGCTGATGTCTTTAATAAAGTGAGTTTTATGAATGTCAGAATGATGATTATTTGGCTCAGACTCATTCTTCTAAAATGCTTACTCACATGAAAAATTTTTTTCTTTTCAGAGATTTGAAAGAAAATTTGGCTAGATTGTTCCTTTCAAATAAAGCAATCTCACATTTGCCATGCTTGGATGCAAAGTTGTTCAGCACTAGCTTGCCATTCATGTTCAAAAAGAACTTCAAAAAGGGATGCTTTGATGTATTTTATGGACTCCTTCCAGCTGCTGTATAGCTCGTAGTGTCAGTACTTCTGTAGCAAATTGTGACTTGTGGGATTTTTACTATTTTACTGACTGCCTGAGGAAGTTGTCTGAGGGGTGCCTTTTGAACAACACACAGGAGCCGGATATTAAGATTACAGTCATAAATAGAATATTTACATCAGCAGCAAAATATCCTGTGCTCCTGAAAAGAGAGAACCATTCCTAAAATCTACAATTCCCTATAGCTCCTTAGATTTCTGCAAAGGGAAATGACAGTGTGTGGCATTTTGCTTGCTTCTGGCCTCATTTTCTCCTGTTTCTCAGCTTCCCAAAGGGATTTGCTGAAATCCCTTAACATTCCCACTGGCTCTGCATGTCCCGTGGCACAGCTGTTATCCTCTCCAGGTGGTAACTGCGCTATTAAAACTCCTCTCCATGGAAGCAAATGCGTAGTGCTGGGAAGGGACCCAAGAAGCTTTAGGAACCATTTTGCATGGTGAGAAAGCCTGCTGCAGCCTGGTGGTGGCTGTGTGCATGAGGCCATGCTCTGCTGTCTGTAAGAGGGAAGCTGGCAATGTCCTAACCAAGCCCTGCATCTCTCCAGGGGCTGTGTGTGGAGTGATCTGTGTCGTCACTGCGGAATCCCTCACCTGGGGATTTGGTGCAGAGTCTCCTGGCCCTGGGGTAACCTAAGGATAAAGGGGAGCCTGTGAGCTGCACACGGCCGGCTCGGAGTTCCTGCAGTCCCATGCTGAGCAGGCAGGTACCACTGCCACAGCTCAGCCTGCGCTTGAGGTTAGGTCTTAGGACTTGTAGCTAATTGCTAGGCTTTAACCTTTATTTTGAGCCTGTGCCCATCTACTAAAGTCCTGACGTTCTGGGGTGAAGACCAAAGTTGGTAATGCCAAGGGATGACTGGTGCTTTATCACAGGGGTCCTGGGTGCAGGCCTGACTGAGCCAAGACTGTGAAGCTAATTGTGCAGGAGCTAAGGACTGTCACTAATCTCACCATCGCATATGTCGATATTAAAAGCCATTGTTTTGACTGGCTCAAATACAAATATTTTAAAAGAAAATGGGCTTCAGACCAAGCTAAAATTCCCTTCAAAACTGAATGTTTCACATGGTCCAGACTTCTACCTCTGGGGCAAAGCTGAGAGGCTAAACAGTGTGTGACTGATTTTTAAGTCCATCACTTAATGCACTGTGAGTCTGTTGTTCAGATGCTACGATGAGTAACATGTTATAAGAGCTGACATGGAACAGAATGAGTTTGAAAAAAGTCAGACATCATATTGAATTTGTGATTCAGATTGAAGTGCATTAATAATAAATTGAAAACATGTATTATACATGGAGGTTCGTATTGGAACATTTCTTGGGGGCAGACAAATTTTAGTGCCATAGCAGAATGATAATACTTTCAGAGGAAATATAGATTACTGTCATTTCTCTTGCAAATTGTGTTGAGAAAAAATTATGAACAATGACAGGGCTGCTTACACAGGTTATATCACAGGGAATTCATCCTACTGCTAAGCTCTGCACTTCCATTTCCAGCCTCAGATCAGAGCTTACCAACTATTTTGGTGATGGAAGAATGAAAAATATGCTGTGAGCTATAGGTCTAAAAATCACCAGGAATATGTCCAATGATTTTAAAGAAAAAAACTGTTGATGCTGGAATTAAAGACCTCTAACTGTAGTCACGTAGTCCCCAGAAATCAAATCCACTCATCTTATAAAAATTGCATGAACTATTAGAAAATTTCTGGATACTCATTTTTGAGCTTAACCTTAAGGATGATGGGTTGCAAGTGGCATCCAAAGGGATTTCTTCAAATCTTCCCTCCTCCATTAGAAGACAGGGACAGGTGGACACGGGGTGTAGTCACAACAGCGCTTGCTCTGATTCCCTCAGAGCTTGCAGATCTCCCTTTGCCCCAAACCTTCTATATAACCCTTTTCTTATGGTATTGGGATTCTATGGCTAAGTACTGATAGTGTTGGTGCTACAGAAGCCCCCGAGCTGCTATGAAAAGCTGCCAGAAACTTCCCTCTACTCTGACAGAGCCTGTGCCAGCCAGCTCCAAGCTAGACCTGCCACAGAATAAGGCTAAGCCAATCAGAGGTTTTAGCAACACCTCTGTGATTACATATTTATGGAGGGAGAAAAGGAAAAAAAAAAAACGAACATGTTGCTCAGAAATAACAGTGGCCAGAGAAGAGCAGAGTGAGAATATATGAGAGAAACAACTGTGCAGACACCAAGGTCAGTGAATAAGGACTTCTCTCCCTGAGGAAGAAGCAGTGGCAGAAACAACATGTGATGAACTGACTGTAGCCCCGTTGTCACTGTGTCCCTGTGCTGCTGCAGGGGAGGACATTGAGAATCAAGAACAAACTTAAGCCCAGAAAGTAGGAGAGAGGTCAGAGAAAGGTGTTTCTAGGATTTTTTTTACTTCTCACTATCCTGCTGTGATTTTGATTAGTAATAAATTCAACTAATTTCCCCAAGTCAAGTCCACTTTGCCCATTACAGTAATCAGTGAGAGATCTTTCCCTGTCCTTATCTCAGCTCATGAGTCTTTCATTATATTTTCTCAGCCTTGTCCAGCTGAGGAAGGTAGTGATAGAGCAGCTTTGGTGGGCACCAGACATTTAACCCACATCAACCCACCCCACTTGTACAGAGTATAGAGATGATTTTAATGAGCTCTGCCTGTGCCCTGGAAATAGGAGAATGGTAGCAGGCAATATCTAGTTCTCAAGAAGGAAGAGGAAAATTTGCTTATGCTGAAGGGTAAGTACTGCTAAATTCTTAGTTAACTTTAAAATCTCCTTCTGAGTACAAATATCTTTGCTCCTCCCCAGACCCTGTAATTCATCTCAGAAGCATGCCAAGGGGCTCTAGGGGCTCTGGATAGCAGAGCTGCCCCTTACAGAGATAAAGGTGCCTGCTTCCCCCTCGAGGGTGTAGTAGAGATCCTCTCCCTGCAGAGAGGCTAGAGCAACTTTGTCGTTCTGAACCCAAATTCTGGTCCTTGTCTTTCCACATACAGATCTTTCTGTTGAGACAGTGCTTGAGGATCCTCAAGAATTGTGTTTGACCTTGTAACCTCCCTTCTGCCAAGTGTGAATACTTCATGCTGGCAGACACTCCCTTCCTTTTTCCTACCTGAGCCATGTTGGTAGCTTTGGGCACTTAGAAATTATTAGAATGCCTGCCCACCATTCAGTGCCTTTCTATTACCCTTAATCTAGGTTAGAGTTTGGCAAAGGCCAAAGAAATGGCAGCTTCTATATCACTAAGAGGGTCCTGTGAGCTACCAAGTATGTCGAGCATCACCAGCCTCAAAAAAGACGCCCTCATTCAATTGTTTTCCTCCCTCAGCTGATGTTGTTGCTAGGATAAGAATTTTACTCCCTTTTTTTTGACATTTCTTCCCTGCCTTAGTGTTTCTGGCTACTTTCACTTAGCTTTCACTTTGGATCTGAAAGGGCTGGCCAGGGAGAATATTTTCCCAATTATAAGGGTCCATTTTTGTTTCCAGAAGTGCTACCCTTCTGCAGGAGCTGGATGTAGGAGAATTGGCAGGGTGGTGCCTTCTCCTCTGCTTTTGGTGCTCTCTGTAGCTGGAAGTTTGACCTGGCTTTACCCTCATTTGGATTTCTGCATCAAGTACATGGGGAAATAACATCCATGCCAATAACACATTCTGTTTTCATGGTCATCCATTTCCAGGCCTTCTACTGCTAATGGACAGTAAGAGCAGCCAGGAAATGAAAAACCACTGCTTACAAATTAAGGGAAGTAAATGACTTACATGAAAAATAAAACAGAAAAAATGCTAACCCTTGCAGAGTTTATCAGGAAAAAACCTCAGCACAGAGGTGGGAGAGACCATCAACATTAACAACTCAGGCTCTGCCTCAGCCCTGTATGTCCAACTGCAGGGACACAGTCCCAGTTCCTCTATTCAATACTGTACCATAGAGCTAAGCCTTCAAGTCAGGATGGGCAGAAATGGTGATATGGGTCTCATTGCTGCATTCCCTTCAGTGTTTCAAACAAACACTTAAGCACTGGTGTAGGTAGCAGCATCCTGACCCAGGAACAGGGGGTGGAAAGGAGCCACACAAACTTAGTGACTGTGAAACAGAAAAAAATTCCAGCCTCCTACAAACACTACAAAGATTTTCATCTTTTAATTTGAAAAAGAAAAGGTAGGAGGTAAAAGTATTAGGATTGAAAAGCAGACTTTTGTAGCTCAGCAGAACATGTAGACCTCTTGAACCAAGACACCCAGAGAGCCTTTATCTGAGAAGAAAATGTGGAGACTTTGTAAGTGAAGTCATAGCAAGCTATTGGCACAACTTCTAAGAGCTTCTAACGGCCCTATTACTCTTTGAAGAAGAGTAGAAGGAAGAAATAGTTGTAAGAACCCTGAAATTTATTTAAAAATAAAGGAGCCATACTCAACTGTTGATTGGCAAAACAATAGAATAAATTAGGCAAAGTCCAAATACGTGTCTCAGTAAAGATTACAGAGCAGTGAGAGATAGACAAGGCAGCAGAAACCTGGGTTTCATGTGACGTTTGCTTATGAGTGGGGTGCTGGAACTCCCACGCTGGTTGGTTTAGAACTAGTCAGCAGGTAGTGGAGCCTAGAGAATGATTCAGTTACCTCCAAAGAAAACACAAGGCATGATTCAGATGTTATTTGCAATGCCTTTGAGGAATCTAGACATCTCCATTGGGCTGTCAGATATGTCGCAGGATCTACAGGGACCTCATGTCACCTGTAGTGACTGCTGGAGGTAAGGCAGATACCTAAGGCCATCTCAGATGGTAAGCTGGAGCAGTTAAATCAATTTGAAAATGTATCATGCAGCCTAGGCACCACTGTTTGTCTTTCCTCCACTGGCTACATTAGGAAATAAAATAATTTGGCACCCAGATTACTTGTAGATAACCTGCACTTGTGTCCAGAACTGAACCTTGTCAGAAAAGCCAGGCTAGAAAAGGGAGGATATTTGTCCTTACCCAGAAGGTTGACAACAACCTAAAATATGCACCAGAACTTGCAGTGTTAATAAAAAGAAAGGGACCTGGAGGTGCACTGTGCTGTCCATGCCAGAGCAGAGGTTGTGAGAACAAAGCTTGTGGGACAGGCAGTACTCTGAGTACTGAAACCACAGTGCATCTGGATCACAGGAAGACCAAGAAGCTCCAAGTCATGAAGTTATTGCCTTTAATTGAGTTTCTGCCTCTTCAGCTGGAAGTGTGAAGCCATCTTATGAAGCCCCAGCCATCCCCAGTTCCACCCAATTAAGTTGTTTTATTGAGCATGGCAAATGACTGTGCACAGATTATGGGCAGATACTGTGCCTCAGGTGAGAGGTCTGGTTTCCAGTCAAGGGGTCATAAGTTGTAACATTGCTAGCTCTGTTTCACAGGTTTGGCTAACCAGATCTCAAATGCTCAGGAGGCTTGTGTCAGCCTTGAGCTGTTCAGTTACATTGCCCAAGTAACTTTTGCCTTAATTTTCTATATCTGTGAAAACAGAGATATTGTTTCAGGTCTTCTTTGTAAATTGCTTTTGGGTATCATGAGTAAAACTTTTATGTAAATTTCAAAGAGAAAAGAAAGCTCTAATAGCAGTTAGTGATAGATCAAATGCAAACTTACAGAAAATCAGTAAAAAGTTAGTCATCTACTCTTTTGTGAAACCACCGAGTCCTCGGCTTCACTATTTTCCGGATATCAACATGGAGACACCTTAGGCAACAGCTTCTTAGCCAGTTGATTTAGGAAGCCACAAACTAATGCTGTTTGAATTCCTTTACAAGTGGAAAAAGTTGGACTTAAAATTGAGCCTCTTACTAGATCTATGTTTCTAATTTTATAGGGAGAGTATCTGGGCCACTTAAAGAAGAAAATCCACAGAAAAGCCACATTTTTTCATGTCTAGTGAGGACTCCTTACTCGTCTGTGGGATTTTAAGCTGAAGACAGATTGTAATAGTAAACAGTCCATGTTACAATTTTGTTATGAAGGAGTATCATACATTATTTCTTTGGTAAGTCACAACAAGCCAGTATGTTTTGAAAGAAAAGTTGTGGTATCTGGTTGTAAACAAATTAGCCGAACTTTTCAAAGCTTGTACCTTTCAAGAAAGAATCATAAATAAGAAACAAAGTAGACAAAACTAGACTTAGTAAAATGCAGAACTTCTAACTCAACTGAAAAATTCAGCAAATTTTATTCTATAGCTGAAAGCAATTATTGGTTTGCAAGCACACATCATAGAGGGTGCTGTTGGAGGGGTCGCAAACAATATTTCAGGACATTTCAGGAGGTTGTTTATATATCAAGTTTATCTGTCTGGTGAAACTGTGAAATTCTAGCTGAGAGAATTTGTTCTCTGGCATCAAACCCCACCCGTGTGCTCAGTTTTCAACTAGGTGCCGTCCTCACGAGCTCTTTCAGCATGGAGAGGTGCCCAGGCACCACCTGTCTGAGCTGAGGTTTGCAGACAGAGCAGCCATGAGAGCCACAGGCAAGAAAAGTCACAGTCCCTGTGATGGCCACTGCATAAGACAACTGCCCTGGCCAGAAGGGCTGTTCTCCACTTGGGGTCTGCAGGGCCTTCTCACACCTTTCTTCATATTGTAGACAAGGCATGGACAAAGATCTTCACTTTTACTTCTGTGCTCACACTCCCTTTTGCACGGCATATATCAGTGACAGTCTTTTTATCCAGCTGCTGACCTTTTTGCTGTGTTTGCTGAACATATACATAAGCTGTAGCAATTTATCTGGAAGATGAAATCCTAAGTTTGCTAGGGTGAAAATAAGCATTTGCAATAGCTAAAGAGAAGGTGAGGAGGGAGTTGGGAGTTGGGGGTGTTTCTTGTATGTCCTCTACTTGCAGGCAATTGAAATACATGAGTTTGGGGAATGTACTAAGTCAAGTCTAAATTGGAGTGGCTACAAAGTAAATCTTCCCCTTCATTGCTCTTCAAAAATTCCTCATGCTTATGAGGTCACAGCAAAAACATTTGTGACAAGATGAAATATGACAGATTACTTGTGGTTTACCAAAATTTCAAGTCATGCTCTGTAACAATGACTCTGCTTTTTAACCCTGGGCAGAAACTTGGGCAGTTTCTCTGGATTAAATTCTTGAAATATGAGTGTTGCAGACCTGTTTCCTATATGACAGGACAAAAGAGAGTTTGCAATTCTTATTTTAAACTTAAACCACTAATTTTTATATTGCTTTTCATCTTACTGTTAAACAAGTTGTTATAGCAAACCATTCATTTTACATGCCTTCATTCCCTTAGTAAGTTTATTTAGCCTGGATCTAAAATCAAAATACTAGTAATACATAGATAATAATAGTGTTCTCACAGTAATGAAGTTCAAATAGCCGTTTTTCAGTCCATGTACTTTCATCAGTCTCAAAAGTTACATTTTATTGCTATCTATTAGAGGAAGTGCTTCCCATTACTGAAGGATATAATTATATTCAATTTTAGCAAAATTTAATGTGAATTTCAAAAAGCCATCATATATGTTCCTTTCAGAAAAAACCTCAAAAAACCCCTGAAAGAAACAAATTAACAAAACCAAATCAAACCCAAAACAAGTCATCAAGCTTAAACATTCAAAATTAAGCAAGTAAAACAATCCTTAATCTTGAATTAAAAAATACTAGAGTGATAATGGCCACATATCAAGATGCTCTTTAGAGGCAGTGGAGAGGCATAGGCACCTCCTATGGCAATTCATGCCATCTCTAAGAAAAGAATTGAAGCTAAGTGGGATGACGTGCTTTCAGATGTCATGTTATTGAATTTAAAGAACAGAAATGTGCACCTTAGACCAGATGTCTGACTTTAAGATGATGACAGCTAGGTGTCCCATCTTATCAACCATCATTACAGTTAAATACATTCTTGGAAAACACTTCACAACAGTCAGACACTGCTCATGGCAGCAATGCTGGAGGCATGCAGGTAATGGCAAAGAGTTTCTCATGCCCACTATATGCAACTGTTTCAATGTCAATCCATCTCTGTTGGTGAGCTCTACATGCCTTGCAGAGTCTCATTTTCAGCTTTTATATAGAGTGTTACTAGAGTAAAATGTCACTTGTCCTGATGCACTGGGAAATCAGTCTTACCTAGCTGACTGAAAATAATATAAATACCTAAAGATGTGTTAAATGTTTTCTAATAAACTGTTTTTGAATCATCCAGTCAATGACTGTTTGGAAGTAGAAGAGAAAGATGTTTTTCTGATAGCAGAAGCAGCTTTCTTGTCCAGCGATGAAGTGCATCTTGGAAACAGCACAGATTCAGATGCTAAAATTTCCACTGCTTTCTTTATCAGCATTCAGAAATGCAGATTTATTTATTACCATGTAGTTATAATGGTACACTACAGACTATTAAATTAGGGTCTCATTAACTGGAGGATCATATGTAACCACATTATTTTCAGAAATGAGCTACCTCCTGAATACTGTTTTCTGTATCCTTCCTCTACCTAATGATGGGGAGGTCAGTATAGGGGTAAACAAACCTTATGCAAATTCTGGTATTCTGCTTTTATTTCATTGCATGTTTTCATGCTTCTCTTTAGGCTTACAACTGCATTAACACAGCAAGGGGAAGAGGTGCTTTCTGAGCATGGCACACTGTAGCTGCTTGTTCCAGTCCCCCTGATGGCACTTACTGTGCCTGCAGTGCAGTCTGTGGCCGTGAGAGCACTTGTCAATCATTTCTGTGAAGTCTGGTGGCCTGACCTGTCCTCTGAGATATCAGAGTTTGCTAAAGTAGTGGTCTTTGCTTCTGCTTACTCTCCTGCTGGAATAAAACACGTGGTAGAGAGAAGTAATGATATCAGAAGTGATTGTTGCCCATTGCTACATGAAGGAATGTCTAAGCCCTGGGGTTAACTTAGCCAAGTATTCAGAATTCATGGATCAGAATCCAAACCATTTGAATGATGCCTTAAAAATGAGGAAATAAAAATAATAAATGTGCTAACTTTTTCCTATTAAGCACCTGTGGATTTTCCAGATTTTCTTTGCAGCTAGGAAGGGTAGGTATTAAATAGACAGTCTGTTTATTCTATGATTTCAGAAGAAATCACCAGAAAAAACCAAAATATTAAGACATTGTTCTATGCTGCAACAAAGAGAGAAGGTCTCTGTATTTATCCATATATTTCAGATAATAAGTAGTTGTTGATGATATAACAGATTTTTTTTAGACTGAACTGAAATGTGTTTTCTTACAAAATGAGTTTGGATGCCTGAAATAAAGCATTTTCTCATACCTTTTATATTCCAGTCAGGAAAACTCAACAGGGATGTATGTATTTTTCCTGATGTTCATTAAGTTCCAGCATTATCTGCAAATATTTATCTGTTGGTTGCCTTGTCTTTTATCAAAGATGCTTCTGAAAGATGATTTGCTGAAATTTGTCTTTTCTTCAAGGAGATCTAAAATCTTGAGATTGTGGAAGAACATTTCTCGGTACATCCATTGTTCTCCAAAAGAGATTTGAAGAGTTTGTCTCATACTGGGTATTTGTTCAAAGTGCAAGAGTGTCACTGCCCTAGGGCTCATCTTCCATCTTCTTTCTCTCTCCTGGAACCCACGTATCCAACCAGACTGCTCCCCAACAAGTCAGCTGTCTTCACGGCCAACATCAAAATTATTTGTAACAGCATAAGAGGTTTCTCATATGTCTCATCTGTCAGAAACAAGATGAGTGACAACCACAGAAGTAGTCGCTAGAGGAATTGCTCCAAAAGCCATCACTGAATCTGTTTTAAATTCACACATACATTTTCATGAGGTATTGAGTCATGATATTTAAGCTAATGTTTTTCCTATGTTCATAACTGAATATTCTTTCTTATAAATTCAAAAATTCTTTTCTTACTCCTTTAACTCCAAACACTTCTCTACTGGTTGCACCACCACATGAGAAAAGATTTTCACTGGGTTATACAAAATCATCTTCAAAAGGTAGGTCTTGGCAGTGGTGTAAAAGGTCAAGTTGTAGAGACAAAGTTTTTAAATGCAAGGCAGGCCTAACACAAATTATAGATTTTATTTTTTCTTCTGAGTGACATATGGACTGGTGAAACTGAGAGCCACTGAGATTTTCCTTAATCTGAGGTACAGTGAATTCCTACAGTGTTCTACATTTATCAGTATTCAAGCAGAGGAATAGATGGTTGTAGTGGGTTGACCCTGTCTGGATGCAGGCACTCACCAAAGCCACTCTCACACTCCCCTCTGTGGCTGGACAAGGAAGAGAAAATATAATGAAGGGTTCATGGATTGACATAAGAGCTAGGAGAGAACACTCATCAAATACAGTCACAGGCAAAACAGGCTTGAATTAGAGATATAAACTTTATTTATTGCTAACAAAATCATAGCAGGATAATAAGAAGTAAAATAAATCCTTCAGAACACCTTCCCCATATCCATCCCTCCTTTCCAGCTCTACCTCCTTCCCCAGCAGCGCAGGGAGAAAGGGATGGGGGTTATGACCTGTTGTTTTCCCTGCTGCTCAGGGAGGGGAGTTGTTCCCCTGTTCCACTCTGGGGTACCTCCCATGGAAATCAGTTCGTGTATGGCTGCAACAGGAGTCCATCCCATGGGCAGCAGTCCTCCCCAGACCGCAGCAGCCTGGGTCACTCTTCCACAGGGAGCAGTCCTGCAACGAAAGGCTTCTCTAGCTGAGGATCCTCTCTCCATGGGCCTCCCACAGGGTGCCAGCCTCCTCTCAGGCATCCACCTGCTCTGGTGTGTCGCCTCCATGGACTGCAGGTCGAGCTCTGCGTTCTCATGGTTCTCCCTCACCATGGGCTGCACCAGGGGCTGCAGGGGAATCTCAGCTCAGGTGCCTGAAGAACCTCCTGCCTTTCTTTATCCACTGACCTCAGTGTCTCCAGGGTTGTTCATCTCACACGTTCTCACTCTGCTCTTCTCTAGGCGCAGTTACAACTGTGCGATAACTTTTCTCTTTTTTCTTCTTAAATCTGTTATCACAGAGGTGTTATCACCATTTCTAATTGGTTCAGCCATGACCAGTGGTACATCTGTCTTTGGAACTACCAGGGATTGGCTTTGCTGGACGCAGAAGAAGCTTTTGGTAGCTTCTCACAGAGGCCCTCTGTTGCCCACATGCTACCAAAACTTGGCCATGCAAACCCAATACAATGGCATATAATAGGCTGCAGATATTATTGTAATACTAATCTTAATATCCTAAAACAAATTTAAAGGGCTAGTCTATATAATTCATCCATTTGAGGAAAATAATAAACTGACATGTCCTTCTTGATGGTGACTGAAAGCCAAGACTCTTATAACACAAGGTTAATGTCTGGTGTTCACCTACAGCAATCAAATTCAGTTAATTGCAACTATTCTGAAAGGATTTTTCAATTTTAGTCTACATATTTTGATCTCATTGGGTCATAAATCATCATTTTATGTTATGGTGCTGTATTTTTTCCACTATTTTCCTTTCACCCTTGGCTCATTTATATGACAAGCTGGAAATGTGCATTCCACAGTGAGTGACAGCACTTGTCTTAATGGATGGAAATTGACTGCAGGCCACCCTTGCAAAATAGCACACATGAACACTACTATATTTTTGGGGAATAAAATACTCCCTAGTGTTGAAACAAATGGCAAAAGCAGCCCTTAAAGAAAAGCCACAAGCTGTAGGGCTTCTAAATGCAAATTCTTGTTTTGGGTCCAAGGTGATGAGCAGAACTGAGGAAGGAGCAACTTAATCAGATCACCCAACTTTTATTTCTCTTGAGCAAACTGTATTTTCTGGTCTTTCTCTGAAGACTGAGCCCTAGATTGTTTAAGGGTGGTATAGTCCTCAGAAAGTGGATCAGAGAGAGCTTTCCATTTGGATTTATTTTGAACTATATTGACAGACTTTTGTCCTTGCTTTGAGAATTGAAGTTGTCTACAGAAGTTCTTGAAATTTCCCAAGCCATCCACAGGGCAGGAAACTAGACCTGCAGGGTGCCTGCTCTTTTAAAATAGCAGTAAAAGTGAATGAGTAATTTCCAGAATACTCTGCTTTTGTTATAGGGATTATCAGTGTTCAGCCAGTCCTCAAATGCATATCTCATTTGGTACTTGGTGCTGGCTAGAGAACTTCCAAAATGGTCTACATGGCTGCCTTAGTCAAAATGTTTTAACTGAAGTAAAGCCTCACAAAATCAAAACAATGATTCAGACATTGTATGTGCTCTAATTGGTGGAAGGTTGTACTACTATAACCAGCAGTGTTGTCAGACTCTAACTATGCTGAGGGTAAATACTTTAAAAGAGTAAACATTCCTTATGGTGATATAAGGCAATTCAACACAACATTGACAATTCACTTTACTATTCAGCAACCTGGCCATGGGCAATAAAAAAATCATATTATTAAATCAAATTTGGCATGCATCTTTTGATATTTTGAAATGTGCTCATAAATAATTTTTTCTTTCCAAAAAGAGAAGAGTGAACAAAATTATATCACCTCTATACAGGCAGACCATATTAAGCATTCAGTTTCTTCAGGTAGTAGAAGCCAGATAGGAACTCTTTTTTTTTTTTTTTTTTTTTTTTTTTTTTTTTTTTTTTTTAACTAAACGAGATGATCCTAGAGTAAATGGGGAAAATATTTCCTTTTGACAGAGAGTGAAATGAAATAATTTTGATTTAATGAAGAAAAGTAATTTAATTGCTTGATCTAGGCTTTCTCTTTCTATCATGCTAGATATGTTGTCTTGAATGTAATTAATTCTAACTGAAATAAAATGCTTTGATTTGAAATGTTCTTAATTGAACTTGCCAGCTAACCAAGCTTTTAAAACCATATAAAATAACCCCTAAATTAAATTATAATTGGCATGGAAGTCGTTGGTATTGCTCATTAGAATTCTACTGCCAAAAATCTTTGGTTGGTTAATCTTAAGTGTTTTTAAGTAGATAAAGTGCAATGCAAAAAAAAATGTAATGTCTCATTGAAGATAACGTTGTTAAAAACTTTAGTTTTAGTACTTTTACTGAAAGGAAGGAGGCAAGTACTGCTGAAATGTTTGAAGCAGGTTGTTGGGACCAGTTTACAAACCCAAGCTACATTTTCAAGGAAGAGGTACTTAAATTTGTGTATGTGATTTGTCTACATTTTGAAATGTTCATGAATCTATTTAAATTGCAAGTCTCTCACTATGTTCCAATACAAAAAATCCCTTACTTGATGTATACAGTAATTATTTGCAGTGCTAGAACAGAGTTAAAAGTGCAAGAAGGTGGCTCTTATGGAGAATTTATGACTTTATTTCTGTCTTTGGTGAATTAATTAAATCCAGTCTGTAGTGTCAACTTTCCTTAAAGTTGGACAGGACTGTGTCTGAGTATTAGTGAAGCACAAGCTGTAATGGATGCACTCAACCCCTTAATCAAACCAGCAGTATTTTGGTGCAAGTTCCAAAGGAGGTAAAGATACGTCTTGTGGCTGGGCCCCAAGATCTTCCCTAGGAATCCCAAAACAAGTGGAGCAACACAGTGGGCATTGAAGCTTTTGCATCTCTGGTCTCTGTGTAAATAATTCTAGCTTGATTATAATTTGATTTTCATTTGTGTGTTTCTCCCATGTAGCAGCTAGTGGAAGTGTGCATCTTGCCATCAACTTGCCATCAGAATTTGCTAAATCATGCTTTTGTGGCATGATCTTAAAACCACTTTTGATAATCTATTTGAAAGTGGTTCGTTAGGTGATCTAGATCACTCACCCAATACAATCTGGCATAGTTAGCAGGATCCTAAATCAGGACTCATAACACCTGCAGACATGAGCAATATGAATGAGGATGAGAAGGAAAATTCAAATGTGCAAGGCATATGAATACAACACTGCATGTAAGTTCTACACTGTTGTTCCTGCTCCTGGAAATTAAGGTCACCAATAAGCTCCAATAGTAACTGTTCTGGAGAAGTTCAGAGGGAAGCTGTTTGGTTCTAGCGTGTTTTCTAATTCTGAAGGAAGTGTTTTCTTCTCCCACAAGTAGCAAACATCAGAACAGATTAAAAGTTTAGATATTCATACCTGCCTCCCCTAGCTCTCTTTCCCAGAAGTCAGGAGGGTTTTCAGTCAGGCAAGTATTTCTTTTTTTTTTTTTTTTTTTTTTTTTTTTTTTTTTCTCTTTCTTTCCATGAAATATTAAGGAAAAAGTTACTTTTAGTTCCTGAAACTAACACTCTTATTATTATGAAATAGGATGGGATTTGGGCAAAGCTACTTAGTTGCCAGTTGTGTGTCATTCCAGGGTTGTCTTGTCTTCGCAGCTCATTACTGGGCCCTCTCCAGAGTAGGTCCATGTTTCTTATGTACTGAGGAGCCAGCAGCTGGGGCGAGCACTCTAGATTTGGCCTCACCAATGCTGTGTAGGAGGGAACAATCACCTCCCTCAGCCTTGTAGCAGTACTCCTGCTAATGAAGTCCAAGATAGTCTTACTCTTAATCACCTTTTCAGAAACATAACCTTTTCAGAAACAGCGCATTGTTGGCTCATGTTCAACTTGGAGTCCACAGTGACCCCCAGGTCCTTTACTGGAAAGCTGCTTTCCACCTGGGTGATAAGAAATACATTTTGCAGAAATCTAAACTTCCTTAACAAAAAGACGCGCTGGCTTATATTACTTCAGGGGAAAATGCTAACAGCCCACTATTGTCTGCTCTCAATGATAGTGCCCTCCTGGAAAGAAAACCTTGCAGATGTGTGTGACAGCAGGGCAAAGTGCCATGAAGAGCTTTTTCAAGTCTCTGTACAATACATTCCTGTGAAAATAGCAATAACAAAAACTTTTCCTGCTGATTAATTCTTACAGCCTTTTCCCACTGCATGAGGGTTTCTCCTTGCCTATTCTTTGCTCAATAGCAGCCCTTAGATCAGGCTGAACACAGGTTTGCTTTTCCTTTTAGCTCATGAGGCTTTAAGTATAATCTGCTCCTTAGTACAACCCCTTTCCTTTATCACCAACTGGCACAATCTCACTTTTGCTATACCTCATGGTTACAGTCTGTGCAACTCATAGAAATGAGCACTGTTTTGCTTTAGATTCCTTTGAAGATGATAGAATTATCAAAACCCTTTAAAGGCAGCATGGACATATTTTTGTAAATTATTAGGTATACTTAAGCCTTCCATCATCATAATAACCTGCTGGTATTGGTCAAAAAAGGAAAGGAAATAAGGCCTTTTCTGCAGTTGTTACTCAACTGACACCTAGCACTTAGAACCTCCTCCTGACTGCATCTCCTCTTACCAGTCCTTCAGAGTATGAGTTTTTTTCATTATGCATTCAATGTCTAAACCTGTTCAAGTTGTTGGCATCTAACAAACAGGACCAACACCCATATACTTAAATGTATTTTACAGCTTGGCCTGGGTTTCTAGGATATGCCTCTAAATTCTTGGCACCAAAAATTTTACAAAATTCTTTTCAAAGGGGGTCAATAATTGCTGTCCATCCTTGTGCAACACTGATATGCTGTTCTTCCTGCCTGATCCCTTACTGTTAAAGTATATACTGTTTACATGCATACAAGAAGTCAAATCCTTACATAAGAATGAGAAAGCCGTTCAGTGAGAAGCAAAAAAATAAAGGAGAGTTGAAAGATTTAAGAAAGAGCACATAACCTCTTGCATGTTCAAAGGAAAAATACCGGATACTATTCCTCATCTTCTAAGACGAGATTAAATTTTCGCCACCTTATTTAAATTGTATTTTGTAAAAGATGTTTGAAAAATTTTCTTTAAGCTGCTTGGATAAGTTTTTCAAACATGCAGAAATTTTCTAAGTCCTTTCACTCAAGCATCAGGCTTATGTGCAAAATAATCCCCCAAACACATGTCTCTTGGAGGCGAAATTCATGTGTTTCTTGCCTTGCCCCCAAAGAAATGCTTTTGCATGAGTCATTTATTGTGGAACTATTAACCCTCATTGAAATGCACATCTAAAGAGACACTTAACCCTGATTTTTTTAGCAGCACATGAGGGTGTGGGTGATACTTATTTGGATAGAGCCTTGCAGCCTGGAGGCTTTAAAAGTGTTTTATTTACATAATGTCTCATTTATTTTGTAAGAATTACACTCTCCCCATCGCTGCTGTGATCTTCTTTGGCATAGAAACTATCCAACAGCTGTTTATCAGCCTACGGGAATGCTGTGTAATAAGAAGCAAAAAGAGATTGTGCATCTAACTGAAACCATGGAGTGAGTCAAGAAGGAACACTATCACGAGAAAATAAGGAAAAAAGCAGTCACTGGTCTTCCAACTTTTATTTATACAGTCCTGCAGGTCGCTGGTAGACAGAGAATCAAATGGGGAAAAGAAGCATTCGCTAGGTTTCCACCCATGATTTGTACAGCCTTGCTGGTCACTGGCAAGCCCAGTGCACTAAGGCACAGGATCCATCCTGGGCGCTGTGTAGGGAGCAGTATTTTACATAACCTGAAAAAACGAATGCATAAGCCAAGATTTTGAGAAGTGACACATGCTTTGGTGTTGGAATAGAAGGTATTTTTAAATGAAATGGAGCCCGTGTGTTTTTTTCAGAAACAGATACCTATGAGGGAATGAACACTAATTTCACCACTGGGTTCACCCAGTAACAACTACAGAACAGTCCAAGGAATAAATTGCAGGAGATAAATAGCACAAAGATTTAGAAATTTCACACCTACTGAAGTAATTTTCATTTTTTTATTGTTTATTTCATGTTTTTATTGTTTTCACCTTTGGTTAGTATAACAGCAGAGGAGAAATATTCAAAGTTCATTAGCTGGAGTGGCTGTGTGATCTTAGAGTTTAAACATGTTAGATTACCTCAGATGTATAGTGAAACAGATATTTATAAAACTATAGGAAACTGCTGGTATCTTACAGGTAGGAGAGTATTTGTGCATAGAGAAATGCAATAAAATTTGAGTTGTGAAAATTGTAGCTCTTGCTAATAATAAGAGACAGAATTTATGAATTGTGGTATCAAATCCTGGGGGAATAACAGAACCATTTCTAAAAGATAATACATTGTTCAAGATAAACTATAAGTAAATGTTGAAAGCCAATTCATGGAAACTTGCCTTGACATACAGAAAAGAGTGAAAATAACTGAGCAGACATTGGGATGACAGGCTTTGTGGATTTGTCTCCTCAGAAAGAACATTTGGAAACAAGTACTTTGCCATTTACCATTATCAATTATAATTGAAATGGGGGCAACTCAATACTTTGTTCTGAAAGTGAGAAAGCTGTGTCATCAGGTATTGGGCTAACACAGTAGAGGGCTTTAATGTTCACTGACAAGAAAACTTTGGAGTATTTAACAGTCTTCCTCATCAAAACTCTAGGAAGGTTATTAAATATGGTGGTAGAATATCTGTGTAGATGGAGAAAAAGCCTTACCCAGAGATTTGATATCTTTTTCAGTAGTGCATCCCTTGCAAAGGTCTTCCAGGTGCTTTTGTCACAGATATACACCAGTAATTCTATTTTGGTATTCTAACATTAGTCAGGCATATTCACCTGATTACAAGGGGATGATAGAATATCTAAATTCTAGAGTGCCAAATCAATTTAGCTGCTACATGTAAAGACTAGTGATTAAGGAAAGACAGAGATAAAATTTGTAAATCATTCTGGTTCTCCAGGATGAGGTTTTTTGTTCAGTGGTTTGAAGAGTGGCTGCTCTCATCTATCTTTCTTGCCTGATGGCAGAGACTTGCAGGAGGACATGATGGCTTGCTGTGAACCTACAGCCTGAAGAATACCAGCTCTTTAGCTGGCTTTCCATTTCTAATTTTGTTTCTACTAAATGCTTTTCTTCACCTATCAGACTCTTCTGTTAATAACAGCATTCAGATAAACTACAAAGACTGATATAGAATGAGAACTTCACATTAATTTCAGCATATGGTCTTGAAAATTAAGAATTATATATGTGATGAAGAGGTGTTTAGCCATCTCAGTCACCAAGGTCCTCTCTACAGACAGAGGAAAGAGTTCACACTTCAGGAGGATCATGCTTTCCATCTAAAGACAGGGGTTTAAAGTACCTTTCAAGGTTCCTGACTCTCCTTCATCAACTGTAGAGGAGATCAGATGACAAGCTTTCTCTATGTGTCTGGGCTATTGATTGCTAAAAATAAGATAATTCCCCAACTAAAATGAGACAATTCCAATCTTTGGAGTCCAGAATTGCTCTTGATATGTTCTCTCTAGGTGAGAGGGAGAGTTCAGATAATTAAATGTGCTGAGGGAGGGAATTTATCTCAACTGATACTGAAGAAAGGTGTGGCGTCTGTGTTTTCCTCATTTCAAGATACAAAAAGCTCCAAAGGATGAGATGAACACTTCAGAAAGGTGGCATGGGTTTTGTGTTCTGTGAAAATGTTATCCTGATAATAAAAAACCCCAAAACCATCTTTTGTAGTCAAACTTTTAAATAGTGAAAGTTAAGTGAGCTGAATCTCATTAACATGACAGCTCAGATTGGAATGAGTCACTGTATTGGGTGTTAAAGAGGGGGGAGCTGGGGAGGTGACTTCTGTGAGAAGAGATCAGAGGCTACACAGCCCATCCCAACAAACTCCAACAGACCTTCTGGCAAAACACGATGGTTCCTCTGGAAAAAACATGTTTAAGAAAGGGCAGAACACCACAGGGAGAGGAGGAGGGAACAAAATTGTGAGAAAAAGCAGAGGGAACACAAAACATCATATGAGCAGGAGGAGGAGGAGATGCTCCAGGTGCCAGAGCAGATATCCCTTGCAGCCCATGAAGGATCCATACTGCAGCAAAGGAGAAATATGAGAAGGAGGGAAAAGAGAGAGAAACTACTGTGTACTGACCAAAATAACCCTGCCCTGTGCTGCTTGCAGCAATGGAGAGGAATGTGGAGAGAACCTAAGTCTGAGAAAAGGGAAAGTAAAAGCAGGCTTTAAAGGTTTACATTTTTGTTTTCGATTACTAGAATTAGCAGTTATGCTTTGGAGTTTGGTGGTTTGTTTGGTTGGATTTTTTTAGCATTTCAGATAATTTTCCCAAAGTTGAGTCTGTTTTGTCAGTAACTGGTAAGTGAACTCCCTGTCTTTTAACTGAAGAGCTTTTTTGCTCCTTTCTTCTTATTTTCTCCCCCACATCACCAAGGGGGTGGAGTGAGCAAGCATCTAGTGAGTGCTTGGGTGTTTGCCAAGGATAACCCACCAAAGGAACATTTACCCTTTATAATTATAAATTAACTTCATGTGCCTTTTCTAGGGAAAAAAATAGACTCCAAGTGTACAATGTTGCTTTGCTAAATATTCTAAAATTCCACATAAGGTGTCTAATACATGTGAGAGAGAGCTAAAATTCAGGTAATGACAATATTTCCTTTTCCCAGATATTTCATGAGGGAAGATTAAAATAGTCTATGAGAAGGTGAAACAGATTTGGCAATATCAAAATATTTCCAGATGTATGTGCAGAATATGTGAAAACCTATGCTAATGTATGCACAAACTCAAGTGGTTCTCAGATTTGAATTGTAAAATGAATAATTGAATCAGGAATGTATTTTACATTCAAAATTCTAGATTTCTGACTTTTCACAGGCTCTGAAGTAACAGAAGGATAAGAGCCTTTTCAAATACTGTAATAAATCAACTGGATTTTTTGGTTTTGATTTGGGAAGACAAAACATTTCCGATTTCACTTTTTCAAGAATGTATGATTATAGCAATTTTTACTTTAAAACAGCTTTTCAAAATGTTAAAACTGGGATTTTCTATATCATTGCATTTCTTTCCTAAATGAAAGGCTGTCAGTACTGACATATATTGAAAACATGTCATGGTGGGTGTGTATAAAATTAATCAGGAAAAAAGATTCTGATAAAAATGTTCCGACTGACAAACCATTTATCTTATGCCATCCTTTTAATCCTCTTTGCCATCGAGGGCAGAGCAGGTTTTCTGCTCAGAAGCAAGATGCAGTAGCCTCCTTGGTTGTTGTCACAGCAGTCACCTCCTCTGTAGTCATGATGATTACATGGCAAAAGCTGCAACCTTCTCTTCAGCTGTGTCTATTCCACCTTCTACCAGGACTCCCACCATACTGTCAGGGTCTGCATTCCTTGTGATTCTTCTTTAACCTTTTCTCACTGGAATGAGCAAAACCCTTTTGTGCTGACTTTCTCTTAAGTCTTAACAGTGGTAGGATGTTTTGAGAACAGGAACACCTTGCAGAGAGTGTTCACCAATCGCTGTCCAGTCCAAAGAAGGTATTCAGTGTGCTGGACTGGAGCTTAATAATGGAATCTTGCCGGTGCTATGAAAACATAATATTCAAAATCTGATGTTCTTTAGGTTTAGTTGCAGCTGAGTACTCCTGGGAGCAGAAAGTAGTTCTGTAGGCATTAGGACAGAGTAAAAATGGACAGAAGCATCTGAATAGGATACACAAGGTGATTGCACAAGACCCAGCTCAAAAACCTGCTGTAAAGGTAAACAATCTGAAGTCAGGCTTCTTTTAAAAAAAAACCTTTTGGGTGGCTCTTTTGCATTTCTGCCATGGCTTTTCATTCCTCGTTTTAGGCCAGGACCAACACAGCTATTCTGAAGTGCCTCCGCAAACATATGTTGTGTGTGCTGTTTCCATCATTAACCAGCCAGGCGGCAGGGAATGGAACGCCTGCTTGGAAACATTGTGGGAATGGGATTCCTGATACTGGCACTGCAGGTGTCTATGACTGGGACTGTGGATATGCCTCCTTGCCAGCTAATATTTGGGTAGAGCCAGAAATTGAGCGTTATAAGGCATAAGTATAATTTTGACACAGCTCACCTGTTGATTCTCCTCATGACTGGTTATATTTCCTCTTGTTAGAGACACTTATTCACAGAAACAAACATTCATACTGGGCTTTTCCAACAGTGGTGCTGGTATTACAGAGCTGACATGTTGTGTGCACCCTGCCAGCTTGTTGACAAAAAGAGAGCAAAACATAATTTAATACAGATGTTTGAGTGCAAAAAGTATCAGCAACACTTCAGCCTTCTTCTTTCAGTCCTGTCAATCAAACACATCCTCTCCACCAGATAAGTTAACATGCCCTGAAAGAATGCCTGTTTTTGACAGGCATGTGTGAATTTTTTTCTCTTTTTTTCTTTTCTCTGTTCCTTTGGCCTATTCATATGTCTATTTGTTCAGAAGACTATAGCCCTCCTTATTCACTCTAGTGGTGAATTCAGATGAAGTTTTGGGCTCATCCCTAGGGCTTTAAAATCTTTGTGTGTAAATACATAATTTCAGCTGCATTGCAGATCACTATGTACATCTGAATTCAGTTTTAAGTGTGAACATATCAGATAAGTTCATTGGCATTTCTGAAAGTTTGATCTCAAACCATTAATTTATAATCCCTTTAAAAAAATTTATTAAATTTATTTATTTATTCTTGAAGATTCAAGGTAGTCTTCACAACAAGTTCTGACCTCACCCCTACCTTTTCCCTTTTCCTGCCTTCTCAATTACAAACCTTGTCCATTTGTACTCATTTCACCTCCTACCACCTAATAAGTAAAACATCCCATTTAAAGTTGTAAATAAATATGCCCATGAATAGATGTTATACTTTGGTGTCCTGAGCAGGAAACTGATGTGGGAATGCACATTATATGGACCAACAGCAATTTAGTTTTCTTTCACCCAAATTTTGTTACTTCCATATAGATAATTTTTATTCTCACATACATATATTTTTAAAATAGGAAAAGAAATATGTCTAGAGACCACCTGATGATGTCATGAATTTCCAGCTGGTGAGATTTCTCTAGTACTAATTTCTGAATTCAATATAACAAATCCTTACTAGGCCACCTGTCAGCAGGTAAATAACATATATATGAGACTTGAAATCTGGTTTCTAACATGTTTTTCAAAAAAGGAACTGGTAAAGGGAGCCAGCTATATTTTGACCTTGCTTATACTCAACGTTTGCAACTATAGGGAATTTGAGATTGCCCTGATGAGCAGGAAGTTTTATTATCTGTTCAGTGAGAATTCTTAGGCTGAGCTTTCTCTGCCAATAAACATTGATATTCATCTTGCCTATTTCTTTGTGAAATTAATGCAGAAAATTCTTAAGGCAAAAAAGATAGTTTGACTCACTGTAAGTTTATAATGAATGATACAGGATGAAGTCATTTAAAGGTGGAAGAAACCATTTTGTTATATGCAGGTTTTCCTGGATTCCATGACAAAGAAGTGAAGTAGCATGATGGGCCTAGGATAGGTACATGGTTTTGGCAAGGGCAGATGAAGTTTTCATTCTGCTTCAGACAGAGCTGTCCTGATGTGAAATTTTATTTTGCAGCAATATATTTCAGCATGAACAGCAGTGCTAAAAATATAGCCACTGTTAAAATCATAGACACTGTTGCAGAAGACTAATTAGGACAAAATTTAGTTAGCTAAGTGTGTCTGGGGAGGAGTCCAAGAGACTCTCTGGACCCCACAGGACTGTCCAGAACAAAGAACCATAGACCTGTCTTAAAAAAGATATATTTGAAAAAGTGAAATGCAAGACAAAGATGTCACTGTCACTGGAAACCATAGCAACAGGTGGGAAATCTCAAAAAAGCAGAGAATCCAGGAGCATGTTTTAAGACTGAAATGTATTAATCTCTTCATGAACTCACTGCCATCTAGGGAACTGTCCTTTGGCAGCCTGCAAAACTTCACATTGTGAAATATTTTGGAAACATTTCTTTCAAACATTTCAGGTATGTTGTTATGAGGAGGTTTCTACACGGAGCAACTGCACTGGGGTGAAGATATGCAGACAGGGAAAACGTGCCCCAATGCGCTTTACAAAACTCCATCCTAACAAATCATGAGAATACCAGAGGTGTCCCTGAAATGGGAGCACAGATTCCTCTCGGGTCAGGCAGCCTCCTCTCCCAGTCAGCTGCGGGAAGCCTGTCCCTTTGTCCACGCCAGGCTGGCGGGTGACAGGACGCACGGTCACCCAGTTTGTGCACACAGTGGTTTCTCTGCACTGCCCATGACTCCAGGAGCAGTTGCCACTGGGTGGAAACTTAAGTGCCAGACTGAGATCTCTTAAGTTTAAGGAAATTGATTCTTAATCATGCACTTAATTTTACTCATCTTCTTCAATATTCTAGCAGGGCAAAATTATCATGGGTTAATTTATGGGGCGGTGTATAACATTTGTCAGTGTCTTGAAATGTTTTATTCTCATTAATCTGATGCCACAATCTTATTTGCTGGTAATATATTGAAACCATGTTACATATCAGAACTAAACACAAAGTCTCTGTACTTTTTAGTGACATAAATGATCTCTCCTGGAATTTTTTGTGTAAAAATGATGAGATATGTTTTTCAAGACATCCGAACACAATGCTAGATCTCTCTTTTATATGCTTTTAAAAGATTTAGCATAACACTGAAAACACAAGCTTTTAAAAGAGAAGGAAGTCAGTATATGCACTTGAATATAATTTTAAATTTTCCCCCTAAATTACAGAAAAACTCCAACATTACTAAGAAATCCTTTAACTCCTTAAACTGTTTCAAAATTATTGATTGATGGTTGAAAAGTCAAAATATTTGGACAAAAATTTTCACACAAAGAGTCTGTGAAATCATAGACCTGGAATACAGAATGTATTACTGGTTTTCTGTTTTCTAGTAATATATAAGCTGACAGAACATCCAAAAATTTTACTCAATTTAGGAGGGCCAGAAAGGCATCTTTTTACTCAAGAGGTCATAAATACATTGTGGCACTTAAGCTTCCCTTTGGATATTTTGTTCTGATCCATGTAGATTTCTAAATATCTCAGCAACTCCATCCAGAAACCTGTGTTCATCCAAAAGGATAAATGATATCCTGTTGATGACCCACCATTATTCTACAAGAATTTCCATCCCTCAGATTATCTGAACATATTCAGAATCGAGCAACCTAAAATTCATTGCAGTATGGATGTTTCCAGACGATTTCCGATTAGAGAGAAGTATAAAAGTGCTTTTATCTTTTTTGTTTCTTTGGTTGTTACTTCTCACTGAAGAAATCTGACTGGAGGTTTTTGAATAGTACCTCACTATACCTGTTTATTCCTAGAGGTCTTTGTAATGCTGCTGTCACACTCCAACCTAGCTTGCTTTCTTTACAGAGATATCTTGTCTTTTGTCTTTGTGCTGATGGCAGCAAAACATGTCTGCCAAGTAAAATCCTTTCCCTTACCATTTAATTATCTTTGAATTTTTGTCATGATCATCAATTGTTCCTTTGACTGCCTCCTTTAAGACTGACTGAGAAAGTTATATGTCCCATTTGACAGCCTATTTTCCAAAAATAGCAACATGAAAAAGCTTGAAAGGCCTGTGTTAAGAAGTCCTGCTCAGATTGTAGCTTAATAGAAATTCTATCATGGGACATCTGGGAGCTCAGTTAAATGATATTTTTAAAACAGCGAGAGGCCAGTATTTTTTTATGAAATAAATTTTGATGAAATATTAGGCTCCTTTTAAAATAATTGGAAGGTTCACAATAGAGATCAGTGCTAGATTTCAAAGGAAAACTCAATATTGAGGTCTTCAGGACTTAGAACTGGTCCATCTTGTGGATCACTCACTGTCACATTTTTATTTCATGGACTGAAAAATACTCATTTTGGCTCATGCAATGAATTCTGAACCTAGACTACTAATCTGGTCTTCTCCTGACTCACCCAAGTCAGGAGATTTGTTTGTTATGGTAGCTGCAGAAAGTCCCTGTATCCGAGGTGTGTGGGTGCCAGCCAGCAGCATGTGTCACTGAAGACCCAGCTCCTGGGAACAGCCCAGGGCACAGACCCCACAGCCCTCCCAGCATTGCCAAGAGCCAGGTGCATCAGGCCTCAGAGAAGGGTTTCTGCCATCAGTGTGCTGCAGGATTGCTGGTAAAACATATCTGGCATCTGACTAATTTATAAAACCTACTATAATTGATCAGGTGACCAATTCAATGCCAAAAGAAAAACAACATTAAAAATTGGGGAAAATTCTTAAAATAGAAAGTATGAGCACATGTCTGCATATAGCTCAACAGATGGCATCTCTTTAAACAGGGTTTGTCCATATGGCAAGCAAGTAGATTGAATTTGAATTCTGTATAGAATCCCAATGGAGCAAAACCTGAATTGTTTTTTTTTTTAGTTGAAGACTGTACACTATATATCTCTCTTATGCTTCAGATGACAACAAAAGCAGTTTTACACCACCAGCTTCTGGTTGTAGCTGCAAATAATCAGAGAGAGAGAGGGAAGACATGAAGAAACATCAACTTATCAGCGTGTTAAGAAACTATCTGAGTGAGGGTTTGAACAAACAGAAATGAAGAACTGGAAAAAAGAGACATTCAAACTCCAGTAAAGAAGTTCTCATAAAGTGTTTAATAATATAATAGCTGACTAAGAGAAAATGCCATTACTGAAGCTGCTTAACCACCCAGTCATTAGCACTGGCAGACAGCAGTACCTGTCCTGCAGTACCAAAAAGCCCATGTCAGTTCAGAAAGGGTGCTGAGGACATGAAATTTCTCCAATACTGTAGGTATGTTCCCAGGTAGAGAAGATTTCTGAATCAGAATAAGAACATGCTTTGACTATTTATTACTTACAAGAGCTTAGGCATTCAGCTCACACACTGGTTACTGCTCCTGGGCTGCAAACTCTTCTCAGCAGAGAAGAACCTTTCCTGGCATAAAGGAAAGGTTGTAGCTGAGAATGTATCACCTGCTGTGGCGCAGGGATTCCACAGGAATCTCACTGTGCAGGGGAACTGTGAAGAAGCCAATTTTATCTATGGAGAAACTTTTAAGGGTAGTTACACCATTCATTTAAAACCTGGAAGTTTCCATTCCTTTTGAAAGGAAGCATAACAAGACTACGAAGTTTGAAAACAAAGAAAACAAGTGTATCAATATGAAATATCTTTATTTTAATGAAAGTTTAATTGCTGATAAGTTCAATCAATCTCACTTACTTGTTGGCATACAAATTATTGAAAAATATTTCATATTTCTCTTTTTTAGCAGAAAAAAGTTATAATAGAAACATCTCAGTTTAAACATTTCTTAGCTGAATAAACATGTGTCCACACATTTGGTGAAATGGCAAATTAAATATGAATAGTTTATATATTAAACATTCTGCAGTTATCTATGCTTTCAATTCGGTTTAACAAACACTTATTTTTCTCTTTTACAGACAATACTATCTTTGAAACCAGGAAAAGAGAAAAGGTTGTGTATGACATTAAAGAACCTCTCTGGGAAAAAATATACCTGAATTCACCTGTAAAGAAACCAGAACAGGCTGGTGTCAAACTGTTGTGTTTTTACTGCTACATTTCATTACTGAATGTACCAGTTAAAGTAAGACTGGACTATCAAAAAAATTGAGAACATAACTTTATTTTCAGGCTTAAATTTTACCTTTCAAATGAATCATCATATTTGAGCACATTTCTAATTATTTTCAACCACCTTTTTCCTGCAGTAAAACCTGAATGCACACTGCATACTGTCTTGAAGACTTTGGAGGCATCTTGAGGGCAATAAGGTGTCTATGCAAATTATGGTGTAAAACACTAATAAAGGCCTGTGTTCAAAACATCATTAAAATATTTCTCTTTTTTTCTGAATCCCATACAATGCTAGAATGCATGAAGTGAATGAGAATTCAGTCATTTACTATCCAGTTATCTAATATCATGAGGTATGTTGAATTTCAGGTTCCACCCATCCTAAATTTTATGATTCTCCAAAAGTGAGGATTTTTGAGGCATAATTTTATGTTCTCTAGAAAGATGCACCCCAGAACAATTAAGAGGCTAGTGAAAGAGTTTGCCTAACCACTTTCACTTTTACTGCCAGTCCTCTTTAAATGAATAAGTCCCAGTTGACTGGAAATTGACAACTGTGATGCCCATCTACAAGCAGGGTCAGAAGAACAACCCAAGGAACTATACGCCTGTCAACCTGACCTCAGTACCAGGGAAGGTCATGGAGCTGGTCATCCTGAATGTCATTGTGTGGCATGTACAGGACAACCAGGACATCAGTCCAGAAAACACGAGTTTATAAAAGGCAGGTCCTGCTTGACCAACCTGATCTCCTTCTATGACAAAGTGACCTACTTATGAGATAAGGGAAAGGCTGTGGGTGTTGTCTAACTAAACTTCATGAAGGCCTGACACTGTCTCCCACAATATTTCCCTGGAGAAACTGGAAGCCCAAGTCTTAGACAAATGTACCCTTTGCTGGGTGAAAAACTGGTTGGATGGCCAGGCCCAGAGAGTGGTAATGAATGGAACCAAATCCAGTTGAAGATCAGTCACTAGTTGGGTTCCCAAGGCTCAGTATTTGAGCCAGTCCTGTTTAATATCTTTATCAACTACCTGGATGAGGGGATTGAAGGCACCCTCAGTCAGTTTGCAGTGCAGACACTATGCAGGAGTTTTGTTCTAATGGATGGTGGGAAGGCTGCAGATGGATCTGGACAGGTGGGACTGGTGGGCTTGTCCAGCCCAGGACAGTTGTATGAGGGTCAAGAAGGTGAAGTGCCAGATACTGCCCTTGGGTTGCAGCAACCTCATGCAGCACTACAGGATGGGGACAGAGTGGCTGGAAAGCTGCCTGAGGGAAAAAGGACCTGGGCATGCTGCATATGAGCTTGCAGTATGCCCAGGTGGCCAAGAAGGCCAATGGCCTCCTGGCCTGTGTCAAGAGTACTGTGGCTAGCAGGACCAGGGCAGGGATTGTCCCTCTTGACTTGGCACTGGTGAGACCACAACTCAAATCCTGTGTTGAAGTTTGGGCCCCTCACTTCAAAAAAGACAAAAGAAGAGCAATTAAGCTGGTGAAGGGTCTAGATCACTAGTCTTTTTAGCAGAGGCTGAGGGAGCTGGGGTTGCTCAGCCTGGAGATGAGGAGGCTAGTGAGAACCTCAGCTTTCTACAACTACTGTAGAGGAGATTGTAGTGGTGTGGGGGACAATCTATTTTTCCATGTCTCAAATGAAAGCATGAGAGGAAATGGCCTCAAGTTGCACCAGTGAAGGTTCAGGTTAGATATTAAGAAACATTTTTTCACTGAAAGAATAGTTAGGCATTGCAATATATTGCCCAGGGAGGTGATGGAGTTGGAAGGCTCTGGAAGTGTTCAATAAGTGGATGTGGCTCTATGGAATATAGTTTAGGCATGATTGTGGTGGTGCTGGGCTGATGGCTGGACTAGATATCTCAAAGGTCTCGTCCAATCTCGAGGATTCTGTGATTCTGTGAAGAATGGGTGCTATTGCTAACTATAGCTACAATTAATTGTTAAAACTAGTCATCAGCACACTGTAATGTTTTTCCCAAATCTTTTCTCTTCACCAGACACAGAAAGTATTTGACCTTTCAAACGAGAAAATGGGGCTCAGGAAACTGTTCATCTTTTCGGCACAAAGAAGGCTGAAGATTGGTAATTCTATCCTTCCCTCCTTTATTATCTACAGAAAGAGGATGTAAACTTGGGAATGTATATCAGGCTGGTGAGTCATGCTGGTTAACAGATATTTAGCCAGGCTCATTTGCTTAACCTTAATGCTTGTCACATGCCTTGCTACAAATTTCACTGTGCTTTACAAAGGATTTGACATCATAGAAGTAATTATTCCAAAACGATCCTGATAGATTGGAAAAAAAAAAGTAATTTGGTCCTAAACCAAACATTCTCTAATGACAATGTTTCTGGGTCTGCAAATCCATAGTCATGTTTTATTTATAGTCTGCCTATGATTCATCATTAGAGTTTCTTTCAGATTTTCAAACAAAAATTGTTCTTCCATGCACGAGTGTTTTTTAGATAACCACAGCTGCTCCTCACTAGCTGCTCTTTCAATAGCAGAAAGCCTAACACTAGTATTCTTATGCATCTTTACCCCTATCTGCTCAAATTCAAATGTATTTCAACACACACAATCAATCCCATTGTAAGGAATTCAGGCAGCAGCCACTGAAGCCAGCATTGGGCTTGTCAGCAAAACCCCTTTTCGTTCCAAAGAGGAGCAGATGATGGAATGAAACTCAGCTTTTGGTTAGGAAGCTTTGAAAGGATTGTGATGTCCCAGCTCTGCCCGGGATGTGCCAAAATGCCTCTGAAGATGTTTAAGGCATTGTTAGAAACTCTGCTGGATAGGCAGCAAAGAAAGGCAGGACACTGCTTAGCCCGTCTGCTGCTTTGGCATTGAGGGCTGCAATCTGAATTTTTCCATGTATTGCTTGCTGAGTAGTAAAAAGATGAATTCTAAAGAGATTCATCATTGAGAAAATTATTTTTGGAGGTTTTGTGGTTGCAGTTAACATTTCTGCTCCCTTGATTTAAAAGCCTTCTCTGCATTGGACAAATTTCCAGGTTGTTTAAGAAGCAGAGTTTCTTAAGCATTAAATATTTCTGGTAATCATGTCTCAAAAATAAATTTTGGTCATCTCTGCACACACATTTCTCCCTACATACATACACCTAGTAAGGTTTGGTTCCACTGGGATTAAACCCTGTTGAACTTTCTGGCCTGCAGGGGTCCTGTTTAGCAACATATGCTCTTGCACTTTCAGATACCATACCAGGTTATTATTGTGCTCACGTGCTCTTTCATGATCGAATCAGACTTGAATCGAGAGGGACTCTGAGCTAATGACCAGCTCACCTACTCTGGCATTTTTCACTGTGTACCTCTACAGAGAGTGCTGGAGAAGTGAGAGTACAGCTTCACACACAGGACTGGCATAGCCCCATCAAATGGAACTGGTTTGCTATCTCCCCTTTGTGTCGGAGATGGATACAAATAAAACTTTGATCGATGCCAGTAGGGATGCAGAGGTGATTGAGTGGCAGTGTAGTTCTTACTGCTCTTGTGGTGCTCTTTGTGTTGAAAACAATTGAAACATTGTAACTCGAATCAGCACATCTGGGGAACTCATAGGATGAGTTTGTAATCTTGGCCTAAGGCTGTAACATGAATGCTCTTGTCACTTGTACCATTGGCAGCTTGGAGAAGGCAGAAAAAACTGTAGGGAGTAGTTAAATGGGTGACTTTTGACTCTCTGTAAATAGAAAAGGAAAAATCAAGGTCTTAGAGCAGTCCTATAACTCCAGTATTTGCAAGTCTACTATTTCATTCCTGTGGGCCACCAGAAGACTTGTCTCTTTCAAGAGTATGTTCCTCTTTCAAGAGTATCATGATTATATAGATCTACAGAGAAAAACATACTGCATGAGTACTTTGTCTTGTGTCCATAAAAATAGCATATACACTCATGAAAGTAGAGAATCTTCAAATACATTTTTCTTTCCTTATTTAGATACATGTTCATAATTATTCACTAAATATGAATGTGAACAAAAAACAACAGTCAACAAAATTAAGAGATTTCTTATGAAATATTCATACTGGGATCACTTTTTTTGCTGTTGGCAAACCTACATTCAATGTATTTGGGAAGCAGTTACATGCATTTTCTATTTGTTTAGTATGTTCTCAGTGCAAAACACATGCATAATTTCTATACTCCTTTCAATTTGATTTCAGCATAAATCTATAAATTTATTTCCTGTGCCATATTTGTATGGAGATTACCTCTTAAATTCGCTAAGTGGAGAGGTCAGAGCTCTCTTTATTGGTTAAAAATTTAGTATTAGAGGTTCTGTACAATTTCAACACAGAAAACATGAGAAGGACAGGGAGGGAGAGAAGCAGTTAGAAAAAAAACAATTAATAGCATTTTGTAGGTCAAAAATCACAGCATTGCTAACAAAAAACTCGTCTTTGCCAAAAAATTCCATGTGAAATAACTTAGCTAAATTACAAACTCCTCTTTGGCTGCCTCACCCACTGCAGAAAAGAGGTTAAGTATTACTTTAAAATGTTACCTTAGAAATCTGTACCTGGCAATTGGTGCTAGATGGGGGAACAATTGAAGGTCTTTGAGCTCTGATTGGTGTGGGTAAAGATTCATGTGCATTTGGATACATAGCTGAAACTGAGCCCGTCTTTGCTTTGCTCTCTTCCCATTTCACAAGACAGACTTTGGGCTATCCTGCTTCTCTGAACAGACAACTAAGACTCTTAACAAATAGACCTCTCACTCCCTCTCCCCTCGTCTCCCTCCATCTCTCCCTCAGTTCCCATTGAATTCTCAATACATCTCCAGCCATGTTTAGCTCTTCCCTTCTGGATATGTGCACCACTTGCATGACTGCTACTGCGTGACTGAGCATATGTCCAGGGCTTCATGAAAAGCTCTGATCAGGATTCGGTTTACAGTGTTACACAAAGGTTTCCAGCCAGGGCAACAGGGTAGCCCTGCCTGCAAATTTATGACTTTTAAAGAAAGCCAGATTGAGTAACTTTTGTGCTTATTACATGAGGAAGACACTTAAGATTACTTAAGTAATCTTAAACTTAGATGAATAAGAGGAATGACGAAATAGGAATCAGTTTTATATGAAGAAATTGACTGTTTGAAAGAGAGGGAAAAGTAGAAGGATTGAGAGGCAAAAAATTGCTGGTTGATCACCCATCATGACAGAAAACCAGGAAAGAGACAAAAAAGTAGAAGTTACTACTGATTGCTCTTTTGATGGTGGTAGTTCCTTTGTTACAGGCATCAATTGAATAAGTCTGCTTATCTAGTGGTGGCTGCTTTTTACCATCTTCTGTTGGAGGTTGCCCAGCCCAGCTGCCCCAGCAGAACAGAGACAAAAGCAATGGGCTCCCTTCATCCTTTTGGTCATCTGACAGTCTGGGTTTGATGGCCAGGAGTGATAAACTTGAGTTTACCTACGTGACTTCTCACTAAAGCAGGTGAAAACCATGCACACAGTGAGTAAAGCAAAAATGGTTCATACTCCTGAAAAATAAAATAGACAGGGTCCATGCACCATCACTGAGCCTGCAGGTCCAGCAGATAAGGTCCATGTACACAATCCCACCAGGTAGCGCAGTGGGAACCTCTGGCAGAAGATTGAAAGTTGGTAAACTGTTTTTGCAGCCACAGCAATTCAGAGGCTTTTGAGGGAGTCATATGTCTTTTAGGTGAGGTGAGGTATTCCAGTCAAATAAATAAGGTGTTTCTTCACTGCAAGCAGTTTATAGGCTGTTGCCATACATTGTATCCATTATATAAGGAAGAATTGGAAAAAGGTAGTTTTTTTTATCCTCAGTTTGTGAAGCATGGGAGAAACAAATGAAAATTGCACTGCAGCACAGCTAACTCATTTAAAGAACACTATCACTGTTCAGGGTCTTTATACAAAATCTCTGCAAAGCCACTGGGGTGAAGAAGAGGGCCTCAACAATTCAGTTAGATTATTGTATTAAAAATATTCTGTGAACTATAATGCAATTAAGTCACTACAGGAAAAAATAAAAGATGTATTAGACCAAGAACATGTATTACATTATGATTGGTACCATAATTCCTGGGAAAAAATAAATCATAATCATATATTTCCTGACTGAGTGCCTATGGATATGCCATCTCTGCCTGGAGCTCTGGTCAAACTTGTATTCTACAGAAAATAAATTAAAATTTTTCTGAAGTTAAACCTGGGAAAATAAAACTTTTGCATGTTGGATATTTTTCCTTAATATAACAAGTGCATATGGTTAATTTGAATGCACTGGTTTGGAAGCTCCAGCTATTTTAAAAAGTCATAAAAGAGATATATGCAATCATTTGAGAACAAAATATAATTTCATCATTTGTTCATAATACTTTAATTTTTCCTCAAAATTTTGCTGAAAGTGATGGAAAATGAATTGGTATTGTATATTAGGGTCAAAATTTTCAAATTTGAGCACCTAAAATTAGATTTCTAACTCCATATCTAAGTAGCTAAATATAAGTAGCCTGATTTTCATAGCTGCTGAGCAATCCCAGCTGCCACTGAAATCAGTGGGAGCTTTAGGTAAATACCAGATTGCCTATTTAGGCTAATTATCATGTAAAGACTAAATAAGGATTGATTCTCTTTAGCTTATGTTATTAGGAAGGTTGTTGTGGTAGGACAGGGATCTGAGGAAGGGCACAGAAAACTCTCAGTGAGTTTCAGAGGCTAAGATGCTGCTCAGGTGAGCACAAACCCTTCCAGAGCCATCTTGCCCATTAACTTAAACCATACAAAAGGGCCCCATGCCACTTTTGAATGGTCTCTGGGAACTAGGCTGCAATTGCTGTCCTAGAAAAATCATTGTACCAACGGCCTTAACTGTCAAAAGACTTCTCTTTTGGCTTAACCAAACTTTTTCATCTTCCTTCCATTCCGTTCTTTCCAATGCAAGGTGGCTATTTCACTTCTCCCTGCCCCGTCCTGCACGCGTCCCCAGCCCGCTGCCTGTGGCGGAGCGGGGCAGCCCTGCGCCTGCTGCCCGCCGCTCCCGCGCCTCCTTCCAGCTGCAAGCAGCTGGCGTGTGGCTCCATGCACCTCCTGGGTGTAGCGCCCTCCTGCTAGGTATCCATGGCTCTGGGTAGAGTCAGCCAGGACCCACAACGCTTCTTGCATTTCTTGCATTTCCTCCGTGCAATGTGGTCTGAGACAATGGCACAGCTCCCACACTGCCCCACGCCCTGGGAGGAGAGAGCCTTTCTTGCGCGGGCACTGCAAGCTCTGGGACCTGCGCTCTCGGACTACATTTTGTGAAGTAGCGCCGTCTGATGTTGTTGGTTATACATAATATCCTCAAGGCTCTTTCCCCACAATAAGAGTTGTATGATGTTTATCTTTGAGGCTTAGTCAGCCTCAAAGGTTCCTCTGTATCCTCCGCAGAGCCCAGGAGGAGCAGGTGCCCCGCTGCTGGCCTTGCTCTCTCTCTGCCGAGCCCTGCAGCGACTGGATACTGCTGATTATGAAGCAAAACAAAAGAGAAGCAGCTTCAATTGAACAAGCAATTGATGCGAAGATCAAGGAGGAAGCAAACAAAACACAACTTGAAAGAGGACAATTCAAAGCATCAAGCAAATGCTTTATTTTCCCTACCTTGTGGTACAGAAAAAACCCTCAAATCATGCAAGTCAACGTCTGATCTGACAGGAGGCAGGATTCCACATCCAGTGTCTCAATCCCTGGTTTATGCCAGAGATGCTACATTCTTCACTTTTTTGGGGGGGTTGTTTGTTTGTTTGTTTGTTTGTTTTTGTCTCATTCCACTTTATTTTCACATCCAGGGGAACTCTGCTTTTTAATGCAGTTTCCAGTCTTAACTAGGACTAAGATGGACATTCTCTGTGTAAAATAATAAAATAAAATAAGTGCTGGTTTCATCAGTCTTGTGACCTTCAAGGGTTATATTTCTGTTTAGCTTCTGGATGTTCATTTAGCTGTCATGGTCTCAACTGAGGTTGCAACAGGATCTGGCAAAATTTAATGTATGCTTTTAGTTTCTAATGTTTTATTTGAAAGTTAATAATTTCAATAGGCATTAGTTTGTAGCAAAGTCTTTCATATAAAATCTCTTAAAAAATAAAGAAAATACTTATTAGTTAACCTTTTTGGAAAAAATACAGAGAAGGACTGTAAATATTTCAAAAGGGAAAAAAGTTTTTAAAAAATTATTTTTGTTTTTGTTAAGAGAAAAAATCAAATTTGTATTCATATAAATGAGAAGTTTAAATCCTTCCATGCCTGGGAGTAAGTGATCCTTGGGAGAAGTGGGAAGAACAGACTCCTATTTTTGTATCAGTATAACTTTCTGTGCTGAAAGGAAGAAAAATTTGTACTCAAAGTCAGTGTACAAATTGCTGAATTAAAGACTGAATACAAAGAAAAGAGAACAGAATGTTTTCAAAGGCATTTGTAATCATCACAGCATGAATATTGATGGGAAAAGATGAGGACATTAGGTTTTCTGAAGTGCCTGAGTGAATTATAAGCCTGAGAATCACTGAATTTGAATGATGGTTTGAGACACCTGCCTGGTGTGACACAACACTGGACAGTCACCACTGTGCTTTTCACAGCTGGCCCTAAGGTATTTTGACAGGAATTTACTACAGAGAGTCAACACTGAATGGAATAACGTGGACTTCCAACAATAAGGAAGGGGCAAATTTTAGAAGAATTTCATGAGACAGGTAAACATCTCTGAACAGGTTTTTGTGTCACATGTCAGATATTCAGAGTGAATTGCCTTCCACTGTTATTTCTAATGATGTTGATAGAGATTATGTTTTGATACAGTAAGTTATGAGTAAGTATCTTGTCTGACAAGTGTTATTTCTTACAGTTTTCATTGACAATATTTCCATTATTGCTGCCTCTTTCTCATACTACTCCACCATCTCTTAAAAAAATGGGTCTTCGGTACTAGTTTCTGCCTCTCCTCTTCCTTTGATCCATCCCCCACAATTAATTTCCCCTTTCCTGTCACAGTCTGTCTCCAGTTCTGAGGTCTGTGGACTATTATCTGCCTCTCATCTCTTCAGTCCCTGCTATTTCAAGCTCTCCTTCCTCCTTTATTTCTGTTCTCATTATCTCAGCCTCACCTTCAACTCTGTTGGCTCCTATCCCACTGCCTGCAAGCATGCTCTTGCATATTCTAGGTCAAAATAAGTCTTCTTTATTCAACTTGCCCAGTTACAATCCTATCTCCTTCCTCACCTTTGTTTTCAGCACTCTAAGGCCCAGATCTAAGGATCTATTTAGGCTCCTAACTTGTCCTTGAATGTCTAAAAGTATTCTGAATGCAGTACTGCCTCAGTTTTCTTTTCTTAGCTCTCATGATGACCTTTTAAGTATACCTTGTGACAGCTGAATTACTTTTTTGGGAAACAATGTTCATATGCTTTGATTCTTTATGGAAGAGACACTGTAACAATTGAGTAAGTTGCACTGGTGCTCCTACAGCCTCAGCATATTTCCCCTGATTTTCGCTGCTTCCAAGATGGATGTTCATATTAGTCATCACAAAATAGTTCACAGAAATAAAAGGAGAAATGAAGAGTATGTTCATTATATTCTCTCTCCATCAACAAGAAATTTTCCCATACTTTAACAAGACATATGGACTATTCAGCCCTTCTATAAATCTGCAATCAAATAGGCTGCAGAGCTCAACTAATAGGACAAGGATTCCTAGAGAGGACCTGGGTGTTGCAATGTGTCTTATCATAGCATCTTTTAACATTGTAACCACCTAGCACAATACAGGACTTAAAAACCCAACTAGGAGGGCCCGTGAACTGGGATTCACAAAATCCAGCCGCTGGAGCAGGCAATTGGGAAGTGTTGTGGACATATAAGAGCATTTGAATGCTTTTCTTGATTGTTATGCTTTCAAGTCACAGGCACTTGCAGAAAAGCATCCCATCTTATTCATTCCTTTGGGACTAATGTTGCTGAACTGTTTGCTGGAGTAAAAAAAAAAAAAAGATAAATCCAAGTCCTTAGTTAAAAAAAAAAAAAAATCACAAGGAATGAGTTTTGTTTCCTAAAGCTGGCTATAAGGAACATAAAGACTCTTAGCAATACCAAGTAATTGGTGTTTTCCTTATTAACTCCCTGGCTTCTCAGAAGCTGGCAGAGGTGCTATAAAGATCTGAGTTCTGTGCTTACACCTCTGAGGTCAGCCAGCCAAGGTTCCTTCTTTGGATTCAGCTCACAGATGTTATTCTCTTAGTTGTGCCTGACAGTATTTTATGTTTCTTAACTTTGCATATGCGTGGTTAATGGCCTGGAACAAATTTTGGAAGGACACGTAAACCAGAGCAAAACTGTAGAATGATGGCTGCTTTTGGTACAGGCAGCAGGAACCTGATTTTCTTGTCTGGGCTTCAGGAGCTAGAATGTCCCCAGTACTGTCTTCCTGCACCTGCCCATTGAATTGCTGTACACAGAGGCTAACAGCAAATCTACCAGGACCTTTACAGTGTCCTATCTCTAAGCTGACCTTGTTAGTATAAAGCTTAGTTTAAGTTTCACCTTTGACTCTACAGCTGGTTGGAAATTACTTACTATACAAGGGGGGTAATCAGAAACCCTCATTGCTTTAATAGCAATCTAAATACAGTGGCTGATGATCATGTGTTGGAGTCTCTTTGCATTTTAGGGGAACAGAAAGCTGTGTTAACTTTCTTCAGAAGAGCATAAAAATATCTTCCTCTCATAGAAATGAAACATAGCAGCAGGTAACTATTTAAGTGATGTCAATAGATACATTTTCCTTTTAATAATTTAGACGACAGAATATGATTGGCTTAGCTAGATCACTTACTGCCTGTACATCATCTCAGATCAACCACAGAACAACAGAATTTATTAATACAACAGAAGAACATAAAATATAATTCACTTATTTTAAAAAACATTATAGTGTCAATAGGTTCAGCTGACTTAGAGCATGTGAATATATTTGAACACTGCTATTAAAGGCATGATCAGCTACTGAGATCCAGTGGTGTACAGAGTAGGGATGGAAGAAGGGTCATCCCATGGGTATGATACTAAGAAACAGTGGTCACAACAGAGGGCATGCTTGGATATTTTATAAAGTCCAAAGACAGCACTGAAGCTTTTGTCCGCAAACTTCAGCAAAATTCAATTACATTTTGTTGAGCTGTGCTCACTGATTCTAGAAACCTGAACCAGCAGACTTTCAGTGATGTAGCAATAAAGCTGTCCACTTTGCATGTTATAGAAATTTAGTCTGGGAAGTAAAATGAAGAGGGAAAAAATGAGAAATGGATCTGAGATAAAAGAATGGAAAATATTTTTTTTCCTTTCTTGCCTTCCCTCCTGGAGTGTCACAAGGACCCACAGAAGGTGGTAGTCTGGTGTCACACCACCCTATACAGGCTGGGATTGCAGCTGCCCTGGAAACAGCCCTTTTGCTGCAGGGTGAGCAGCGCTGGGCTTGCTGCCAGCAAGAGATCTTTGCTGTGATTGTGCATTTGTTTGAATTATGGGCTCAGCCCTTCCCTGTGCTTGGCTGCTGGGTAGGACCCATGTGCAGATACCTGGAATCTCTCTGCCCCTCTCCAGAGCAGTTGAAGGATGCTGAAGAAGCTGGCAGCTTCACAGATGTGCTGTGATTCCCGCTGTAGTTTGGACAGCAAGTCAGGGCTCAGCTGGGCACTTGTGAAAAACTGAGTCCCTGTGCCAGGGGTCCGGCAATACTCACATTCTCCACTGATCTGAACAAGCGTCACCATTTTCAGATATATTTAGTAAACCAATTTTGGTAAAATCTGGAGAGCAAAATAATCTAACTAGAAGTGTTTGTTTAACCTGGCACAGAACCCTCCTGGTTATTGGATGGACAGGGAACGTTGCTCAGACCAAGCATAATTTCTTCTGCTTCTAAATATTGACTGATGACTTAATGTGATTGTGTGCATTTATTTCTTGAACATTAACAGTGTCATTATATATACAAATATACAAAATATGTCTATGCATATATCTTTGTGTCTCTTCAGTCATTTATGTACTTACATCAGGTAAAAACAGATGCCTGTCTAAATAATATTCTTCTATACTTTTTTCCTGATGTTTTCTCCTAAAATCACATTACAAACAATAATAAAAAGCCAAATATAATACAAAAGTGATGGACAATTAAGTCATGGAAAGAAAACAGAATTTCATCATTTGATACAGTATTAAAGAAAAAAAAAGCCTCAAAATCTGTTTTTTTTTTTTCCATTTTCTCTTGTTATGGAAGATGATAAGTGTTAATGATCCTTGAAAAAAAACACTAGATTCACTGGAGCCAATAATATGAAAACTGTCCATGCAACAATACATTTGGAAAGTTTTTGATCCTTTATATAATCTAAGGATTGAAATTTTAGTCTGCAGGGGTAGCAGCACTTAAGGTTCTCACTTTGCACATTTTCCCTGAAAATGGAAAATAAATAACTCTGTGACTAAGCCTTTTTTATCTCCATTTAAAATCTTAAAATAAAGGCTTTTAGATGCAAACCAGTTGCCCTATGGCAGCAAGCTCCCACTAATACTTACTGTAGCCTCAACCCTTTTGTGTGGCACCCCAAATAAATAAGAAGTAATGTTCCTCCTTTCCTGAGAAGACATCCCCTTACAGTTGCTGCACTAGTGCCAATGCTCTGAAACGCCTTAATTTTTAAGGTGATGAAATAGCTGGGGATCTGGGATCTATGCCTGAGAGCTCTATCCATTAAGAAAAATGGATAAGGCAATGCTTTTTACTGTAGCATCTTTATTTTAGGCACTTGGCTCTGCATCAGCACCCATTGTCCCTCAGAGCCAGGGTGCGGCTGTATAGCTCCCAAGTTGGGGAGGAGCCCAGCAGAGCCAGCACAGGAGTTTGCATTAGCCAGAAAGGAGGAAAAGTGTTAGAAGAATTGGATCTAAGTATAATACATGAGCCTTTATTCTAGCACTTCACTCAGGATTCAAATGACATCATGAAATAAGGTTCCTAGGCCTTTTTCCTGTGATGGCTCTTTATGAGCTAACAGGTCAGGCATGATAGTGGGATGCAGGAGATTGAATTTCCATTAGTTTTTTCCTTCTGCATAGTATTTACTTTCATGTTTACTACCTTGCAAAAGTATGATATAAACAGCAGCATTTTAACCCCCCTCTCCTGCTTAATTGCTTCATGTGTAGTGCATTATCATACATCACATGCATAGATGCAAAAAACTGTTCTTTATACCTGTGGTTGTAGCGCTCATTTGGAAGTGATGAAACCTGGACTTTTGTTGCCTACTCCTCCTGCTAATGTTTATGATCTTTTTATTAAGACATCACTGAATAAATGTATTTTTTCAGTGCTTATTATCTAACACTGAGTTACTCCTAGGAATGCTTAGACATTTGAGCACCTAAGTATTCCTTTTCTTTAAAGATAGATAACTAGATTTCCCAAGTACCTTTTCCAGGAGGAGCAATGTTTTTGCTTTTGGAGATGAGCTGTGACCTGCTGACCCAAGAACAGAACCTGGATTTCTTGCAGCTGACAATCTCATTAGTGTTTATATCTTTTCCAGTGGGAGTAAAACAAATAAATAAATACAGACAAAATAACTTGGAAGCAGCAGGAACTCTTCTATGGTACTGTTATTCAGTGCTTTTTCTGGGTACTGGATCGAAAGAAAATGATCACTTATCAGAGGAAGTCAGAAAAATGCTTAGCTGAGTTCAGTCCTTGGAAAATGCCGTCTCTGATTTAGGACATTCTATTTTTGCTGCTTTGTTATGTTATTTGATATACATAGCTGGTAAAGTACTTGAAAAAGGTGAAGGTTTCACAGAAGTTCTCTCAGTCCTGTAGCATCCAAGGTCACAGGGCTCTCACAAATAGGAGAGTGCAGATAAAGACAAGCTGGCCTGTGTCCTGGGAAGATCCTGCTAGTTGATCAAAAGAACATACTAAATCCCTAAGCAGTTCAGAAATTAGGGGCAAATTGAGACTTGGATTGGTTTTGTTTGGTTTTTATTTGTTTGTTTTTCTTTTTTTTTGAATAGCTGAGACAGCAATAAATAATGAGAATGAGAAGATATCCTGCGTATCTGGTAGAGATGTACGGAGATGGAAAAATGAAAAAGAAATAGTAGAAAATACTTGCATCAAAGAATTCCTATGCTTTCTTCTCCCAACATCCTCAAGTCTGCAGACCTGATCCTTCTCCTGGCCATCTCTGGGACCAGAGCAGCAGAACATAACACAAGGATTAGTGCTGAAACGAATTTGTGTACAGAGAGAGGCAACATCTGTGCTAGTCCCAGATTGCTGCCATGGAAACTTAGTTCACTGCCTCATGGCAGTGTCTGCTGGGGTCTACAGCAGCTGGAGCACCCTGGAGAGCCTGTGAGGGTGGAGGTGTTTGCTCCGGCCGCAGGGGCTGCACTCTGTCCTTCTCTAAAGCATCCAATGAAACTTGTTAGGAACCTGCAAAATCTTCACAGATAATCTGAATCCACGATTTTTAAACTTTCTTAAGCTTTGTCATAAATGAACCCCTGACAAAGCATTTGTGAAGGCATGTTCTGCCTGAAATGTAGGAAATAAAGAAACAAGAGAGATTCTTGAGTGCCCAGGTCTGAGTGAGGTTTTCATATGAAGAGTCTGAACACTATCCTGGGGAGAAAGTATTCATTTTAGTAAAGGGAGGATTAAGAAGAATGTTTGTGCATGTTAAAGTCCTTTCAAACAGAGTGCTTTACACATTGCAAATCACCTGATTTCTCACCTGTAGTGTGCTTGTGGAGGCTGTTGTCCATTGCGAATAAGTCAAAACCATCCAGTGTTTGAAACATAATTGTAATTGTGTCAGGCATCAAATTTCATAGCTGTTCTGTACAACAGCAGACTTCAAGTTCTCCTTGCAGTGGTGGGAGGGATACACTGTACAGAGAAAGAGTTCATTTCTGCTGATACTAATGCTTTAGCAATTACTTGCTCCATTTCATTTTAATCACCTTAGTTTGTTTAACCTAGAACTATGTAGAAGGAGTAATGAAGGAAACTAATTACTACAGCTCTACTCAGGAAAAAAATAGAAATAAAAAAGACATAGAATTCTGAGCATGTGTGGGTTTTTAGAATGATACTGTGGTGATCTGCTTAAGTTAGAAAAAAGAGCTAAGAGTGACTCTCACTTTATTTCTGCTTAAAAAAAAAAGCTGCTCAGAATGAGTAAACATAACCTGGTGTTAATTTTGGGGAATAGTTTATTTTTATCAACCATTTAATTGTGCTAATACTTTTATATGAGTATGGAAAAAAATGTGATTATGTTGCTTGCTTTCTCTGCATTAGAACTTAATTAAACAATTAGATAATTGTTTAAATTCTTTTCACGATTCAAGCAAAAAGCACTGAATGAGTACATCCAGAAGTAAGTTAAAATGCATTCTACTTCTCACAAAAAACAGAACTTTTGAAAATTGTATTATGATGCCAGCAAAACATGTTGTTCTAAAGAAAGTCCAAGAACAAAAAATGATGTCAACTTCAAAGCTTAAGAGAGAATAGTTAATTAGAGCTGAAATCACTGCTAAAAAGAAATTCAGGTTCTAATGTACATCCTGATGCCCTGAAGAAAAAACCACACATATAAGTGAACTCCAATAAAATCAATACTGTCAATATTTACGTTTATAATTGAGGGTGTTAACTGTCCAATAGTGTCCAGTCTCTCACTGCTGTTTACCAGACTCAGGACCTAAGCTTCCTTCTAGCTGCTCTGTAATTGTGCCAGGACCCAGCACCTGCTGCTCTGTTCTGCAACTGGAATTTCATTTTGGGTGTACTTGCAGCTCTTGCTGTTCTGAGCCTCTGTGAACAACAGGAAAGGTCCTTTTGTTTTTCACATTGTTATGGGGGTATGCACTCAGTTTCTGAACCAAATTTAGGTTTGCTATGTGCTTTTCTTGCAGCAGTTCTTTGATACTTTTGGGTTCAGTTCTGCAAGTGCTGAAGGTATAAATAACATTTAGCTGCTGACCTGGATGTGCTCATATTGCCTACCTGGACTTCTCACTTTGCAGTACCAAGCACACAAGGTATTTCATTAGGGGAATGATGCAGAAGACCAAACGGTAGCCAAATAACAAAGCAAAAGAGAATTAGCTGGTCCTTAGCAACCTGGAGCTTCCTGGAATCAAGAGTTTTTTCCTACTGTCTGAATGGATAAGTGGATACAGTTCCCTGATACCAGTGTTGAGGACATCCTGACAATAAATTACAATCCATTAGAGCACCCTTTTCAGTTAAATCAAGAAAGTATTACAATTTTTTTTTTTTTTGGCCAGTGAAAAAAATCAGATATTTCTTGATTCCCATCCAAATTTGGGGATCAAATAAAATTATTATTTTCTTCTTAACACTGTTGAAAACAAGGCTTGTACAAAAGTAATTTCTCCAGTTGTCAAAACCTATTTGCTCTTTGTTTTCAAGATCTGCCTTTTCACAATCCAGGAAGCAGGACCACAGAGGTGAACTAACACGGTAAATGTTTCTCCAGTTTGCTTTGCTCTGGCAACTCAAAGAAAAGGAAGAGAGTATCAGCTTATTGAGATCAGGTTCATTCCTGTTATCTGATTAATTTTCTGATTTCAAAGACATTAAGACTGCCTCCATGCCTGGTAAATACAACTCATGTCTGTTAAGTGGTGACACTAATCATGGTCCCATTAGCACTCAGGGCACACATGTCTGCTAGCCAAGCTGGCAACTGGCCTTGCTTATTAAATTCCCTTCTCAAATTATTTAAGCTTATATGTAGTATCTATATCAGCATTATCCATGCTTAGCTCACATCTGTCCTCTGTGGAATCAGGCTGCCTAACTCTCTTTGTGTTTACATAGGGAAAGTAACAATTCACCATCTGTCTTAATGAAATATTTTCCACAGTGTTGTAGCCTGATAGAAAGTGAAATAATATTTGCTTAGAAGAGAAAGTTTTCTTTTTGCAAGGAGACAGCTTTTGTTCTGTCAGGAAGATATGTATCTAAATCTAGGTATGCCCTTTCTCCTGCTAGCATCAAGCTGGAATCGTGGACTTCTTGATTCACCATTAGGGACAAAGATACCATCAACATTTGAACCCCTGGCTGCCCTTGCACAGGCTCTAACAGCAGGAGTTATACAAAGATTGGGAAAAGATAATATTCCTTACAGAAAAAAGAAAACCAGCAACTTGTAGGTGTAAGTGTACAGATGTGCTTTAATACTGTGCATGTTTTCTTAATGGCCTTAATCATATTCTAAATTATTTGTAGTGTTCTCGTTGTTATGTTAATGTTCTCATAAGAGAACAAATGTGCTGAGATTTTTTCACACTGATTTGAATTCCTCTTTTTTAGTACTGTAATCCTTTTACCTGTGGGTAAACGATGGCTGAACATATCCATGCAATTTTCCTGTGGGAAGAATAAAGCTATTGGTCCATTTACCATGTTAGAACAGGCTACTCTGAAATGGAACAGTTTCAGTTGGAGTAGAGGACGGACACTGAAGGTTGGTATGATAGTTTCTCCATGGTATGAAACTCTATGCTGCCCCTCATCATGTGCCTAGCTTGAAGGGTGAGCAGCCTGCCTGGTGTAACCCCACTGGGTATGGGGTCCCTGGGGTTCAAAGGGCATCCTTCAGCAGCCTTTGGAAAGCAACAACCTCTAAGTAATCATGACACTGGTTTGAGACAGTGAAGAAGATCACAAAGACGATAGAGGAAAAATAAAGTGACAAAGGAAAGGTGAAAGATGGAGGGATAGTGTATTTTGTGTTTGCATTTGCATATTTAACAATTCAGGAATTTGGCTGACTTCTTGGTCTCTGCATTACTTTTTCTTTTCAATTAATTTAAAAGTTTGAACACTTCATTACAAGATTCAGTGGCAGGGCAACTTTCCAGCAGCTTGATAATGACTGTTTCCCTGGTTAATGAATCTCTCTGTTATGCTTGCCGAGGCTTATTCCACTGATTCACATATTATCTTACAGGGAGTCAGGTAGCCTCAGGTTATCAATTAATAAAGGATGCCCTTCTTTACTCTCCTCTGCTGTTATGTTTTTGATGTAATTATGAAGTATTTCCTGATTAACTTGTTCATGATCATTCCAGATTCAAATTTCAACCTAAAATGAACAGGAAAAAAGAACCCCAGGAAAAAAAGAGGCAGGCTTGATGGACCTCCTCATTTATGCTAACAGCAACAACTGTGGAAATAGGATTCAGTGGGACTCCTCCTAACTCTCCTACAACTTGCTGGCATTATTGCTGCCTTCCTCTGCCACACCTCCAATTTGCCCTTATTCTTTGATGATAATGTGAGTAGGGAGGCAAGAAGAAGTAAGTGGCACTGAAAAAATGGGAAGAAAGGGAAAGAAAATAATATGTTGCAGCAACAGCCACAATTATTGTGTCTTGCTGCTTTCTGAGTTCAGCAAGGCCTCTCCCCTCCCTTCCCTCATTTGCCTTGCCTGCACACTTGGGGCAGACACCCAAAAACGGTGCCTGCTGCTGCCAGCTTCTGCTGCAAAAGCGTGAAGGGGGCTCTGAGGACCAGGGGCTGCACGGCTCATGAACTCAAAGAGTTCTGCTTGATCCTGCCTCAGGGTCACAGAGACCAGAACAGAAAAATAGTTGACAAATCACAGTTTTCATGCAGGACAGGTGTTGTCAGCTCTGCTGGATGTCTGAGTTATATTTTGCTGTTTTATGACAAAAATGCTTCAAATGTGTCCTAAAGGTGTGACCTCTATTGACCCAGACACCACTCACATTTTTTCTTAAAATAATTGCTCTTGGCTACATGTTCATCTACTGACCTGTGTCTCTCCTCTTCTAATGATAGAAGTTCACCTCACTAGGCACTTGGAGGAAGATAATTAACCACAAACCATCCTACACAAGCCCTGAATTTGTCCTTCTGCCAGAGACAGCTATGCAGCAGATGTTCAGACAAAAGCTCTGCAGAACACCCCTTCCTCACAACCCTGCTCAGCACAGGCCACAAAACACTCACAGTAGCCTGGGAAAAATTCAGACTTCAAGTATAAGCTTAAAAGCCACATCTATGCTGTTTTGCATGAAAAAAAAATAAATAGAGGGAAGATCATGTGACATTCATGGGGTTAAAAAAAAAAAAAAAGAAAAGCATTAGAAACTGATCATGCCTTTGTCTTTGTTCAGTTAAAGGTAAAAATAAATTCTAGTAATCTCAATTGAGAGAAAATTGTCTTCCAATCCTAAATGTGACAATGGTAAATAGGACACACCAGGCAAACACTTCTGAGGCCTTAATACCAAGTACCAACTTTTGCAATTTGCTTTCTTAGTGTTTCATGAAGGGGCAAAACCCTATCCAAAAACAAGGTATTCAAGTTATATAGATATAGTCTGGTTCCTTCCACCATAATTACTGCAGCTTAATTAAATAATTCATTAACATAGCCTCAGTATGATGCTCCTATGTGTGGCAAGATGCTAGTAACAAAAATGGAGGTGTTGCCTCAGTTAATGTTCAAGTAGAACCGGGGTCCTATATTAAACAGTCCTGCAGCTTCTGATTTTCACTAATTCCATAGCTGCAGCAAAATCTTGAGTTGTATATGGCATAAGATAATATACATATTCTTTAAATGTCAACAGTTAAGAGGAGCTTTTCCTCACAGTTCAGGACTACAGAGCATGTTATGCAATGGCAAGGGCCTATGTGAGCTCAGGGGTGATGTCACATCCAAGAGTGTGAAAAAGCACTTATGCATGTAACACAAACTTATGCAAAATATCTGTATCACTGATTCTTTTTCTATATTACAACTTGCATGAAAATCATCATAGGAGGTAGGACACTTCTCAAGGGTTAAGGTTTTTAAACCAATTGGACATTTTTCTGCAACATCATGTAGAGAAAAAAAAGACTCTGACCCAATTAAAAAAAATTTGCTTTAGTGAAAAGTCTTTATATCCTTTTTGATGGGTTGATCAGGTTGTTTTAAAGCATATGACTCATGCCTGCAGCCAATTTTGATAATTAATCAGGAAACTCAAGTGAGCAATGCAAGAAATTAAAGCACCAGAGGAGAGCATGCAGCAATGAAATCTTGGTTTGGTCTTAACACATAGAGCTTACCTGTTAACTTCATGAAGTGAAAAGCTGTGTATGATGTAGCAGAAGGAAAGCATCACTTTATGTCACCAAATACTCCTTGTAGTCCAGGAAACAGTAAGAAATACGTAATTTCATGTAGAATTCATGAGAACTGTGGCTGTGGAACAACAATTTGCATGGATGGGGCTGGCCATGGGTGCACTACAAATAGGAAGTGCTGATTCTAAGTGGGTTTTATGTGGCCGTGCTGTAATGTTTCCCCACTGAACACAGGGCCATTATTTTTGTATGATGTCTGCATGCAGCAAAGCACTTTGGCTGCACTGCTGTTGGCTGTTTATGGCTAGCAGTGAAAACAATGGGAATGAATGATGGGCTCAGCAATAATCTTAAAATGGAGGATAATTTTGCCAGCAAATCTGTCTAAATAGTAGCACAAATAAACAGCACCATCATTCCCTTCATCTCTTAACCCAGGTTTTTCCCACCTCAGGGCCTGGAAACACTAAATTCAACTCAGAGAAGCTCTACAGGTTGTGGTCTTCTGAACACATTATTTTTATCCTGCTGTGCTTCAAGATTAAATTTATTTACAAAACATCCCCCTCCAACTCCCATATCCCCTGTGTGTTTTATTTTTTTTTTCTGATTCCCTTTATTTCCTTTTTCACTTCATTCCTTTCTTTGCTTTGACCTTTTACTTTTTTTTTTTTTCACACTGATCTCAACCCTTCCTCTCCAGCAGTGTCCCATTTTCTTCCTTCCTTTGTTTGTCAGTCATAATATATTCACTTCTAACTAAGATGTGCTTCTCCACAGCCTTGTTACATCTCATCACTCAGCCTCAAAGCATCCTGCAATTATTCCTGTACTAATCTGTAGGAAGTAAACCAGGTCTGCACATCAGTAGTAGGTGGAGGGGGATGTTCGTTATCTAAAACAGATACCAAATTATTTTGTTGCATTAGTATGGATGTTATATAGGCTGTGTTTAGTGCAATGAAATTGGGATAAAGAATGGACCAGCACTGGCCTGTGATTATTTAGTAGATATTGAGTTCTATGAAACTCTTTTGGACCATTCCAAAGACTTATCTAGCTGGTGTCTGGCACATCCTGAGGGATGGCAGCCTACAGGCAGCTCTGCTTCAGATATCTTGCCTCAGGGAGGAAAGATCCTGTGCTTGGTAGGAGAGCTGAAGAGTAAGTCTTCCCTACAGAGCTGATATCCTGCTAGGCAGTGCCATTATAGTCGGAGTCCTGTGGGTCTAATTTATTTCACTGCAAGAAAACAACAATTATTGATCAACCTGGTCTAGTGGAGGGTCCATCAGTCATGGCAGGTGGCTTGAATCCAGATGATCTTTAAAAATCCATTCCAATACAAACCATTCTGTGATTCTGTGATTCTATGAAAATATGTGTGTTTCTCAAAACTTAAAGATGCAGGGGCCTCTTCAGCAGCTGTTACACATCTTTCAGCTGAGGTTCAGGGTAAGAATCTGTTTCACAAAGACTTTGCATTGAAAAAAAGCTGATCATACTGAGCAATCATGGTCTATGAAGAGGAAAACGAGCATACCCATGAATAGCTACATTTTCTTGATCATTTGATTTGAAACTGAAACAGAACTAAAAATATTCAGGACACATTAAAAACCGCACAATTCTCATCCTTTTTTTGAGGTACTATCTTGTACTTACAAACAAGTGTTAGTCTGGACCAGATAAACCAGATTTTCTGTGTTCTACATTATATTTGAGTAGTCTCACAGGCATACTACATATCACATATTTTAAAGTTGGGAATTAGGAGAAAAAGAATTTGGTGTTTGGGATTTTTTCTTGTCTTTGACTCTTACACGACAATGGCTAGGAATCCTAGCTCCTAAACTTATGTTTGGAAAGTAATGGGTGAATATGAAGAATGAAGAGATTCATCTGAGAATGTGGTCTCCTTTTTGCTGGAGAAATATTATAAGGGCTTGGAGATACTGTTTTGATATCTTGATTCTTCTTACAGAAATGGCATTGAATGCAGTATCCTGGTTCTCACACATTAAATAACTGCTAGTTTCACAAAATCACAGAATCGGTAAGGCTGGAAGGGACCACAGTGGGTCAGCTGGTCCAACCTCCCTGCTTAAGTAGGGTCATCCTAGAGCACATTGCACAGGATTGGATCCAGATAGTTCTTGAATACCTGAACATCTTGAGCATCCACAGCCTTGCTGGGCAATCTGTTCCAGTGTGCAGTCCCTGAATCCTGGCCTTCATGGGCACAGGGCACTGCTGACTCATGGGCAGCTTGTTGCCCACCAGGACTCACAGGTCCTTCTCCTAAGAGTTGCCTCCCAGCAAGCTGGATTCCAGTCTGTGCCAGTGAATGGGGTTATTCTTTTACAGGGGAAGGACCCTGCATTTGCCTTTGTTGAATTTCAGAAAGTCCTTCTCTGCCCGTCTCTCCAACCTGATGAGGTCCTTCTGAAGAGCTCACAGCCCTCTGGGGTATTGGCCAGTCATTCCAGCTTTGTGTCACCCATGAACTGGCCGGGGAGGTATCTGCTCCTTCATTCAAGTCATTGATGAATTAGTTAAACAACGCTTGACCGAGTATTGAACCTTGGAAACACCACTAGTGAGAGGTCTCCAACTAGACCTTCTGTCATCAATTATAGCTCTCTGGTTTGGAATCTTTCAGTTCTCAATCCACCTCACTGTCCACTCATCCAGCACCTCCTGAGTCTGTTTATGAGTATATTATGAAATTGTGTTTCATTGACAAGTTTGTTTATTTATATGGCTTACATCTACATGGTTGTTGGAAGGTGTGTTGTTTATGATATTGGTGGTAACTGACTGATCAACAGTGGGGTACTAGAGATGGTCTTATGAAGTGGTGGTTACCATGCCTGTGGTGGGAATCACTGGGAAAATATTTTGAGTGATAGAGGTGTTTGCTCTGTGTTAGATGTTCAATGAAGGATTATTAGTTCTTGTTATTTGCAACACAAACTTGTATTTTTGACTGAGGAAGACTTTGCATGTCAAGGAACAGCTTGAAGATGATGTAAAGAGGATGAAAGCACAGCACAGAAACACATGAGCTTATAGAGAAGAGAAATAAGTGGCAAAATAGAGTAAAAAATTTCCACAGAAAGGTGGTTGTCCTCTAACTCCTGATATTCAAGAGATATGAAACACCTTTCAAAATATGTTCCTGAGAAATAGAATGAATAAGTCTTTTTACTTCTAGGAGTCATGAGATTAATAGAGGTACAGGTTTTATGGAACATAATAGTTTCCCAATCTCAGTTAAAATCTCGAAGCTCCATAAACAAATTTTTGTTGTTCTTTTAAAGACAGCTCTAATGGGGATAAAGGAGAGGTACTAAATGACTGAATATTGCTTACAGTTCTATTCACTAAGAGCTGTTCCCCTATATTACTTTCTTAAGAATAGAACAATCTCTGCTGAAGCTTCTGACATTAAATGATTAAATGTAAAAGATTAAAATTTTTACTATAAATTTAGCTCTTATTTAAAGAAAGCATCATAATAAAATAGAAAATGTAGAAAAGTATTTTATTAATTACTGAACATTTATCTCTCCTTTATCTATATCTGTATTTGATTTGAGCAAGAAGAGTTAATTTAGCCTGATTCAGCTATTCCTCTGAGTTTCAGAAAGTAATGAAAGTTCAAAAAAGGCTAGACATGACTTTTTTATGAGGTATCTTATGTAATATGAGATTCACTACAGCATATTTATTTTCATATGCTTCAATGCTTTATATTAGGAACTAGTCTTATGTTCTGCCATTAAATGGTTTGCTTCCTAATTAATTAAAAATCATGAAATATACTGGAAAGATTTAAAGATGCTCCTCTCAGATGCAGCTATAGGAATATTTCTATCAGTATACAGATTAGAATGGATTTCAGAAACTTTTGAAAGATTGATTTTTTATGCTTTCAAATTAATTTTATCTTTAAATTTAACCAGTTTAATAAATTAGTGTTCAAATCCACCAGATGCAGTGAAATATACAAAACCTGATGCAAGTATCTTTTCAACAAATAAATTGATTCATGATATTGAGTTGCCTCTCAAGAGCACCAGAAATGGACTTCTGAGAAAAGAGGAGAAAAAAGTTTCTCTTAAAGGAAAAAGGTTTTCTGAATAGATGAAACAAAACTTTTTTCCTTGTTTTTTTTTTTTTTTTTTTTTTCCTGGAGATATTTCTTACGCCAGGGTATATAAAGGTGGTCATTCTCTTTAACTACACTTGTTTACTTAATATTATTCTCAGAGTAGCTTTAGTTCATGCAGAACTGCTTAGTAAATCAAGCAAACCAAACCTTCTGTGGCTTTTCATTTCTATAAATAGAAAAAGATAATAAAGTAATTTATTTGCCTTTCACAACTAATTTCGCATTCAACTCGTGCAAGATTTAGCATATCATTTCAATCTACTCTGTACAAAACGACTTCTGAGATCAGCCATGGGGTTTGGTCTCAGATAGCCAGATATAAATTTAGAGAACATACTTTGGCTTGTAGTTCTTATGTCAGTGTGTATGTTGACAAAATTTGTGCTGACCATGTGTCTGTCTTCCTGGCACTTTGAGGCTTGCACTCTCAGATTTAGTTTTCATATGCATGTGTTTTACAGTAGAAAACAATTAATAATGCAACCTAAATAAAGTTGGCACATTTTACTTTAATCTTGTGAACTGAAAAGTTTTGTGTTTCCTGAGCGCACGGTGTTGTGAACTCTCAGACACTGGGTAGTACTGTGGTGAATGGGCATTGGGCCAGAGAAAAATGATGGATCAACAACTTCCAGGCTGGTTTTTGCAGCCCTGTTAGTGTTCAGAAACACATAATCACAGATGGATTATATGCCAGGTGCTTTTATTAAGAGCGCTCGGGAACTAGGGGTATAGCTACCCAAACCTAGCTCTGTCCATTTGTTCAGAATGCACATATTTATACCATTTTAGTTATGATTATATAACTACGTATTTGTTTAAGCAAAACAATTATTACAATAACTGTACTTATATTGTCCCATTGTAGAAACACGATCTCATCTACAAGTACCCAGGAAACTCTAAATATTGATTCTCATGATCCCGAAATCAACAAATATTTTACCCCCAAATAATTACATAGTTTGTGTTTCTTATTGATATACTTAATTATAACCTATGTAAGTGCAGTTTTGCATGGTCCACTAAAAACAAAGCACAGCATTCCTTTCCCATAATTTTAGAAGCATTTTAACCCTATACTAACAGTCAGGGTCACTAGGACAGAGAAATGCCTTGATTAATCCCCCTGTCTGTGGATATTGAGGGTGAGGAGGATTGATAACACACCAACATCAAGGAATGCCTAAGCTCAGGCAGAGGCTTGTGTGATGTGATGATTTTGACATGATGCTCTGGGGCACTGGTGCAGATCAGGCTTGTTAAGATGGAAAGTCACGACCATATTGTCTGGTTTTGTTTGTGTTTTCAGGAATGAATTTGACTCTTGGTTGTGCTAGCATCCACAGAGCTAACAGAAACCACAGTACAAAATGGTCTCTGGCACTGTTACCCTGCTGCATCAGGGAGTCAAATGACAGTATCATGAAACCCCTCATAAAACATTTTGTGTTCAGTCATGTTTCCTTCTGGTCTCTATTCTGTCAGTGAAGTAAAAGGTTTAAAGTATAGCAGAGACCTGAAAAGGTATCATGATGTTAAAAAGTGGGGTTGGTTCCAAAATCTTAATAAAAATTATAATAAATAATCTGGAATTAATTTGTGGCTTTTTTAAAGATAAGGAAATTTTATAATTGCCTTCTATTAAAAAAAATGTATTTACTTAGGTAGAGGGAAAAGACCCCAACACAAACCATGAACTTTACTTGAATAATTTAATTAGATTTTGGTGAAAGATGTTTTTAACAAATTATTCTTTTTTTGTTGTCATATCAGATTTTGTTACTACAAAAACCTATAGCAAACAGGAAAAAAAACAGCAACTGAAAAAAGGAACAAAATGACTTAAAGGAAAATGTTGTGAAGTCAGAGGTAAGCAATTTAAGATAAATAAAAGATATCTAGTTTTACACTGTTTCATGGCTGATTGGTAAATCACAAAGATGAAAATGGCTCAGAAGTTAATGGGCAGCTCAAAAGAACCCCTACAAAGCAAACTGAGGGAAAAACTGATATTTTCTTCCTCATAGTTTTTTTTTCCAGAGAAAGAGAAATAATTTACCTGATGGTCAATACTTCCAATTTTTGCAAGGTTAAAAGAGCATCTGTATTTCCAAGGGAACAGAGACTTTTGTATTTCATTTAGCAGCAAAGCATATTTTCCAGAACTTGACTCACAGGCCATGGGGTAATGTGGCAGCCAGGAACCAAGTCTGTCAGTCTTTTGCAGAAAGTTATTTTCTGATTTTATTGATGTACAGATTATGGTTTGAGACAAACCTACCCAACCATTTTTTCCAAATTACCTGCATTATTTCAATAACTTTTGAAACTGTCAAATAGAGTTTCACAGACCTTGTTCATTTGGACCCATTTGAGTGACAAATTACTGAATTCTGTTAATGCCATAAAAATTTATGACAGCTTTCAATACTTCAGCAGCTATTGATCCAATAAAATTTTTATAATGCTGCAGAAAGAAATTACCTTTGTAATGATCTTACTGTATAACCAGTATGTATTGCACAGTATGTGAAAGGGGTGGGCAAGAAAGTCTCTTTTAAAGGAATTATTTTTATGCAATCCAGAAAGAAACCATACCTTCAGTGATGTAATAAGGATACTTAGATCTGTAGAAAGCTGGTAATTGAGTTTTTTACAGCCTATTAACCCCTTGATTTCTGACAAAGACGAAAACCTGTGTAACTGCCAGTGGTAGTTTCGTTTTCTATGCTGAAGGTCTGTAAAATCTGCTGTGACTTCGGGAGACTTAGTGGAGTTTCTGAAACATGTAAAGTAACACAAGCAGCAAATTACCAGTCCTGTTCTGACTGCATCTTTTTATGTATGCCCACAGAGGTACTGACGAACACATCATAAATCCCTTTATACAGAGGAACAAAAATATTCCTGTATTACCATCTGTTTTTTCACTCTTGTCTTGTTTTGAACTTAAAGACAAAAAAATGGTAAATTGGATTGAAAAAAATCCAGCAAGTCTTAAGTAGTTTCATTTTTTTGGAGGTAATTTTTAGAGTGTTCTCTTAATAGTTGTATGGTCAGGTATTATAACATTAAAATACTCTTGGAAAGCTGAATGTTATCCTAAATCTGAGATCTAGCCTTAGAACTCAGAAAAAAACCCCATGAGTTCATTGTGTTTGCAAGGTTTGACCCCAGGAGCTTAGATCAATAGACATTTGGAATAATAAGACTGAACTGTTATTTTTCTTTGATGAGGACTAAAATAAGAGAAAGAAATACAACGGGACACTAGTAAATAGATATGATGTGTTCCCAAGCTCAAGAGAATGCAAAATTTGCTTTTTCCACTGTTTGATGTCAGGAGAGAAAGTTTGCAAGAGTTTTGTTATTCTGTGACTGCAGAGAGAAGAAATTGTATTACTGGGTACTTGGCAAAGGAAGGGCCAGCAAGAAGGTTATATTAGCATCACATCAGCCTGAATATTTATTTTCCATCACATTACACTACTATAGGCTGAGACTATTTAATATAGATATGCCAAATAGTGAATTTGTTAGACATATAAGTATTAATAACTCCTTTCTTCACTGAGTTTGCAAATTCATTTCTGTAGCATTTTTCTTTGTGGCCTTCTTACTAAAAATCCATGGAGTTCTTAAAAAAAGCTAGACATGCTGTAGGAAGAACTTCATAGAACTTACTAATTTCATCCTCATGCTACAGCTTTTTGAACTCACCATTTATACAATTAGAATTAATCTTTTCTTGTCTAGTTTGAACATAGCTGTGGCATAGCAATATTAGCAAAAAGCCCCTGTAGGCTCCCTATTATTAACTTCATCTTTTGTACCAATACCGTGATTGGCTTTGCACCTGCCATTAATGACACAGATAAAAGATGCAGCCATTTTTACAAAACATTTTAATTTCACAGGCCAGTGGGAACTTATTTCGTTATTATTGCTTTTGTTTCAGTAGTGTTTTCTGTCAGATCTGAGGATTTAGTGTGGGAAAACACCTTTGGCTGTCAATTGTTTGTCATTTGTGACTACATCAACCAAAACACAAAGCTGGTTAATTTTCCTTAGGAAGCAACTGAAAGGGAAATACTGTCAAATTCCATCTGTCTTCAGTGCAGGTGGAAAGAACAGAAACGCCTGCCTGGAGGAATGGAGCTCTGCAGCTCTCTGAAGCCACAGGACTGGAGTGCTCTTTCTCAGATGCCTAAAATCTGTCAGGTATAATTGGAAGAGACCTTTTCAAGCCTTCAGAACATGACATCATTGTAGCATAGATGAAACTAGTGAAAATTCAGGTGATCTTTATGTAAAAGAATTATGCCTAGAAATAGCATAGAATAAAATTGTTATGTGTTTAAGCATACATGCTGTCTGGGTACAATTTTCCAGAGCAGGACACTTCTTTTTGAAGGGACGCTAACCTTATTTTGTAGGTGAGGTACTCATGATATTTGCCATTTCTTTCTGACTTTCACTGTTTCTGTAACAGATTGAATATCTGCATTTTGCATTTAAAATTCAATAAATACTTTTTCAGTTAGGTGAATCAGAGGCAATGCATTCATATTCAATCAAAACTTCATCTCACTGTCAGCATTCATCTATATATTATTTTTAGAACATGTAATATTTCAAGAGGTATCAGCTGGGAGTTGTTTGTTTTGAGTTGTGGTCCAGTTGCAAAGGAAGAAGCAGTCTTAAAATTCTGTTCACAGAAACCTCCTGTGGATCTCCCAAAGATGGGGGGCTCCCCAGCAAGTTGCTCTTCATCTCCCCTCTCCCACATCCAAGGGTAAGGGTCTGTCAAGAACAGGGAGAGGACATGTTCCAAGTCCAAGGCTGCATTCCCAGATGATCTCTTAATGGATACCAATGGTTCTTTCTCAACACAGCAATAATATAAAAGCTCAAAACCATTTTACTTCTGAACACTGTTCATTGCTGAACTCTACAGCATTAGATATTTCCAGAAGGTGAGAACAGCTTATGGTGAGAAGAATTGAAGATTCCTTCAGCTACAGAATCTGTGCCTGTGTCTGGCTTGCTCTGGGGCTGTTCCACCGGTTCTAACTTGACATGAATGTTGAGAGGCAAAGGACAAAAAGTGAAGGTACAATGAAACGAAACAATAATAGAACATTTAAAAAGTATATAAAAATTAGGATATGCGGCAGTGGTTTCACAGACAGGTGAAATATATACGAAGTGATGCAGAACTGAGAGATTTTTCCCTCAAATTGAAGGGTTTGCACAGAATAAACAGTAGTCTTCTCTCTCTCCCAAAACAAGATATTCAGAAGAAACTGAGAAACTGGTATCTAGGATGATGACAAACCAAATAATGTCTTCCCATACATCTCTGATAAGCACCTGTTATAACTTGAAAAGTTGAATGAAATTACTCAACATATTATAGGAGTATAAACCTGTAACTCTTTCATCACTGATGAAAGCAGACAACCGAATCCTCTTGATGTTTGTACTTAATAAAGTAGTGCTTACATATTTCTCTGGCCACAGTCCAGCAGCAGGGATAGAATAATAGCCTGAGACAACACAGACAAACTGTGCATTGCCTTCTAAACTACTAAAGACATTTGAAAAGTTCTGTGCATGTTTGTATCTCTCTTCTAATTCATTCTGAACCTCAGATTCATTAATTTTGCTTTGTGCAAAAGATATAATCAGTTTTGCCAGAAGCAAGTCAGAGTGTTCCATGATGCACCTCCTCAGCCTTTCTTCTCTTAGGCATCAAATATTCTTGTATTTTCCCCTAGAGCACCCTTTACCATTCCGAATATGCCAAAAAGATATGCACTGCTGATGGTTTGGTTAGACGAAGATGGATTTCACTGTCATGCCACAGAGGTGTCATGAGAGCCTATCACGTAAAAAATACCTGCTTTTGCACCTCTAATGACAGGCTCAGATATTCATATGCATCTGAACTTACTTCCAGTGAGGTGATAAAAGAGCCACCTCCATCACCTCCAGGTTTGGTAAGAGCCCAGGAGAGAAGATGGTGGTACCTGTGACAGCCCAGCTCTGCAGCCAGCTGATGTCCTAGGATGTGGGAGAGTCCAAGAAGATGAATAAAGAGGAACAGAAGATTGAGCCCCAGGTGAAAGCAGACAATTTCTTCACCATCCTCAGGTGGAGGTGGTATTTGCAGTAGCACAACTATGGGCCAAAGGCACCCCTTCCCTTTGATCAGGCCGTGTATTATTGCTTTCCATCTGTCTGAAGTAGAACTCCTGGTCAGACAGCAAGCTCAGCAAGACAGAGCACTTATTACCCTTGCAGGTTTATATTCACATGGGGTAGATCTGCCGTCACAGAATTTATGCCCCAGAAAGCAGACATTGTCAGGGAACAGCTGTTCCACACTGGGATACACGCTTCATCCCTTGTAGGGCACAGCTGCTATTTTCCCCTCCCTTATGGAAGACAATTGAAAGTGTGTGCAGCTCTGTAACACAGAAGTCAAGACTGCCATTTTTGTGCTGGCAGGAACAACACATTCCTGCAGAAAGGACACCACCATTGCTCTGCTTGTCTAGTACCAACGTTCTTCAGTCAGAAGATAGCAAATTCCCACCTGCAGTTGGTGGGCATTACAACAAATAGGGAAGCAAAACAGAAGGGTGGGGAATTCAGGGAGGAACAGGGCTACTATGGTAAGAATATCTCACAAAATGCCAAAGTTAGGCTTTTTGAAGTAAGTTACCAAAAATTTCTGGAAGGAGAGGGAAAATACAATAATTCTTTCATTTATTTTTTACTTGAGTAAAGTCTCTGAGGAAACATGTTTTTATCATTTGAAATTATGAGAATATTATAAATTAAATTTTAAATCATTCAATTAAGTCAATATATTTCTTTTACAGCCCTGTGCAGATACATAGGAAAGTATTTTGAACAGCACTAAAAATAAGTAAGGGAGAAAGAGCAAGAAAGTGAAACGAATGTAATTCTACCACTGACATGGTCAATATTTTATTATGGCTTCATAAATCTAACTGTCCCAAACTGTCCTTGGTAAAAAAGTGAAACAAATTACTCTCGTCAAGTTCCCTGTAGGTGTTAATGTGTGACATTACTGTGATCTCCACTCTCTGCACAGTATTGAATCATTCAACTGGAAATGCAACATTACTTTCTTACTTTGCAGCTGACAGAGATTATTGTTTGCCCAGTTAGAATATGGCAAAATAAAGGGGCTAGAGGAACATCATGTCTCAGCGCTGTTTCTGAAACAAAATTCTGTAGCCACCATCAAGAAACACCAGACCAAACCTGCTATGTTAGAAAATCTCAGCCCTAGCTTACTGATGTAAAGATTTTGTTTCCTTTTCCAATTGCATTATAGAAGCATACGCAATTTTTATTTTTACTCAATTTTCTCTCTTTCTACATTAAGAATTTATGCATAACAAAAGAGTTGAAAGCCACAACTTGGAAAGTACGTGGTTTATTTTTGACATTGTCCTTCTGGATGATAGTTAATTTTTCAGAGATATCTTAGTTTGTAAAGCCAGTTAAGTATGAGACCAATTTATTGTCATTACAGATGAGTGAACATTTGGGGACATTTTTGCAGGAGGAGAAAGTACCTGATGGGACACGATGACAAGTTCTAGCTGGAACAAATGCCAAACTCTGGAGGGGATTGCAGTTTAAAAAAGCATATTATAGATTTGCTCACTTGCATTCACAAAAATACGAAGGAAGTTCTTGGGCTTACAGCAAAATTCAGTTTTCTGCCTGGCTGCAGCTCTGGAATGTCAGGGAGACAGGCTACTCTCTTTTCCAAAAGTAGTGAGATCTTTACATCAAGGCCATGTATTGTGTAACGACAAATCTGTTTAGAAGATGCATTATTCTTAAAGAGCATTATGAGAAATTAAACAAATCCTGAAAAAAAAGACATAATTTGTTTAAAAATATCCATGAAAGACACTAATCTAAATATCTAAAATCTAAAATCTTTCACTTCTTTAATTAACTCGGTGGTCATCTTAGTGTGTTCAGGACAAATTCCTGTACTAATGATTTGCATCATCTAAATGCTGTAGACATGGGCTACTTACTACCTTTTACTGATAGTCACCACAATGAGGAAAATATTCAATCTTTGGATGGTGATCTAGATCTCCAGTCCTAGTCCTGGTGTCACTTTCACTGATTACTCCAGTGAAGGTTAAACCCAATGATGAAGGGGGTTGCAGAACCCTGTACTGCTGTATCAGTGGCTATAAGAGGAGATAAGCACCAGAGAAAATTCCTCAGATCTATTAATCAAATTTATTGAAGGTTCTGAAAATATTTTTTCCTTACGAATTTCCTGAAACAGAAGTAAACAGTAAGGAAACATTTTGATGAGTCACCTAAATAATAGCAGACTACTTTTCTCTAATGACACAGCAACATTAAGACCAGCCTGACCTGGGAACATTTTGTCTTTTAATTAAAAGGGGCATCAGTTGTGAATTCTTCCTTGATGAATATGATTTAGCCAAAATTCTTTCTGCAGAGAGTAAATTTAACTTCTTAAATGCCACTGCAACTAAGACCATGCATGACAACCATATTATAACAAAAGCCATTGTAACTCATGCTGATGTTACCTTGTCATTCTGTGCAACAGCTTTCTAAAGAGAATAAAGGACTTTCATTTAGCTGCAAGGGAGAAATGTTCCAGCTTGGTAGGGACCAAATAGAAAAATGTCTTCAATTCATAAAGCTGTGCTGAATATTAAAGCTATTTTTCACCACATTCTTAAAAAACAGTTTGTTCTCAGATGATTGCATATTCTCCTTCCATTTTTAGCAGTTACTCAGTAAAGTCCTGCAACAATGAAGGGAGGTTGAGGATTATACTGAATTTGACTACTTGCTGTGTAGATTTTACGTACACACGTGCGTTTATAGAAAATGTCCATGGATCCCATGTACCTGGCAGAGGGAAGCTCTTATTTTCAGTTCTGGTCTAAGAGTGCTTGCTCAGGCCTGACTGGCCACCTATTGAAGAAGAGGATCTCCAACAGAAGAGATGATGATGCTTGTTTATTTTTAATTTAAATTTAAATACCTAATGACTGGGGGTTACCTGCAGCACTTCAGCGATTGAGTCAAGACTAGGTAAAGGGAAAACACAAATAAAAATTCTTAAATACTAAGCAGTTTTGAAACATGTTTGTAATCAATTGCTCTTTCTGCATGGATTCTGTAAAACATCCCATGCTCATGCTTTCGTCACTATGCGTTCCTGGTCTATTTATATATTCTCTGATACATTCCAATCCCACCACTTTGCGGTAACTATAATGAGGAATGATGATCCACTGGTGAAAATAGCCTTGATTCAGTCTGCACTGCAATAGGTAAGAACATGTCAAGGGCAAGGCATCAGTATGCTGTATACTAAGATCTTTGGAGTCAATTTTTGCAATGTACTCAGAGGTTTTGGGCGTATTATTGAATCTCAGTTGTCCTCTCACCAAACAACTAAGAATAGCTTTTGCTACAAAAGGATAGGATTTTGCCATTCAGTATTCTTTGCTTGCTCTGATATGGAAAGTTACCAAAAAACCAAACCAAACCAAACCAAACCAAAACAAAAACAAACAGGAAAAAAAGGGGAAAAAAACTATTGCTATTGTATACAACATATACTAAGAGGGATTGCCTAAACTGACCAGGAAACCAATGGCCCCAGCTTTCTTTTGGAGAGTTGAGTGCTTGGGTTGGGATAGCGTGCCAGCCCCCTGTTGGCATGGGCTGAGCTCCCCTGTGCTTAGGTCACAGAAAACAACAGATATTTGTGCCAGTCACTCCCAGAGACCTGTGCTCTGCAGCAGAACTCACTGGGGACTTGCCTGTCAGCATGCCATCACAGAGCCTGAAAATTCCCCAGATCCACTGAAACTTTTCAAAACCAGACTGCAAGTGTGTGCCCAACATCAGAAATCAGAACTTGATCTCAGAGCTTTGAATTCATAAGGCTTTTTGCAGCAAATTTAACTTTACATGAACCAAGTGCACTGCTCTTCAGTTTTGATATGTTCTTTTGAAGATATCTGATAGATCAGGGAAATGTAAATCATTCATGGGCAACTAAAAATATTGATGATATGTTGTGATGTTTCCCCTTGGTCTCAGATGTTTATCATCTATCAAGTTCTCTCAGCTCGTCTTGAGGATTTTAAATTTAAAATAAGCAAGTGAAATCCAGTCAACACTTCCTTAAGGATGTACCTGCTTTTCCCAAGTGAAAAGGTAACATCCAAAGCATGAATAATGTGTTTTACTAAATTAATATGCAGCAATGAGATCTAGGTTTGGGTTTTGACTTCAGCTTAATTATCTGGTAGCATTTCAGATATCAGTTATTCCACCATAATCTCTTCTCCAGACATTATATATCTGCATTTCAAGGACTGTGCTCTGCTTTCAGGTTAATACCAGTGTATCTGAGAGCAATTTCCCGGGCTGACTTCTGACTTACCTCAAGATAACACCAAAAATAGAATATAGCCTCTATGTACATGAGACTAATGTCTTTTCTTTCTCATATTTTGGTGATTCAATACTTAAAGGTACACCAAGTTTGTATCTAGGAAATAGCTGGAGAAATGTGCTTTCTGGGAAATGTATATATATATATTATAAATTACAAGTACCTTTTTCTGCTGTATAAAACTTGCTGTCATATACATTTATTTCAATCTAAGCTACTCCTGTCCCAGAAACTATTAATAAAATTATTTCATTTCAATGAAAAAATAATCATTTCAATGACAACACTTACAACAGATTTATACCACAGGGTGGCTCACTTGGTCAGAAAAGAAAATTCATGCCCTTTCTGGCTTTGCAAGGCATCTCCTCTGCTTTTACATTTGACCCAACAGCACAAGGAAGAGGAGTGGCAAGAGGGTTTTGCAGCTTTTGTAACCTCCTCAGCTCCTGATATAACCACCAATACGGTGATATGTGCAGTTATTCCTAGACTTTGCTTGAGGAAATGATTTCCTAAAAGCTACAACACTGCTGGAGTGAGTTGTTCAGTGCTATTCCCAGACAGAGGGACAGCTGTCTGTCTGATGGATCTGTGTTTGAGCAGTGAGTAGCCTATGGTTGCAGCATTCATCTCACACAGGTTTGGGTGCAGCCCATCCTTCTAATGCTCAGACAGATATCCTACAGTGTCCTTGTAGTCCTGCAGTAGAGTCACACCCTACAGTCCAAAAGCACCTTTATGCTCCATTTTTCTCTTCTGTAAATTTAGGTATTTTGTCCAGCAATTTTACTTCTAGAACACAGTTTTTTCCTAAAGAACAGAAAAATTATGCTGGTCTGAGAAAGTACATTTGAAATCTTCACAACCTTCTGCAAACACTCCCAGGACAGTACCTGACAAACCACCCCATGAGACTGGACTCATGCATCAGTCTTAAAATATATCATAGAGTCATGTCATAGAACAGCCTGGATTGGAAATGATCTTTAAGATCACATAGTTCCAAACTTCCTGTCAAGGACAGGGACACCCTCCACTAGACCAAGTTCAGCTCAGAGCTTCATTCAACCTGGCTTTAAACACTTCCAGGGATGGGGCATCCATTTATTTCTCTTGAAAACATTTTCTAGTGCCTCATCATAATAGTTTTTGACAAAGGCAATGCTTTCCTATTGATTGAAAATATCTATATCTACCAGGTCCTTCTCCAGCATGATCTCCAGACTATGTTTCTGAAAGAAACTTTAATCTTTCTCCTCCCAACTGGTTCTTGTTTTGGTTCTGTCTGCTGACATCCTTCACAACTTTCTCTACCACCTGATATGCCTCTGGTACTGGTCTAGCCCAGGGATGGATGGGTCCCTGAAGCTATTTGCCAAAGTTTTGTGTGTATCACCACAAGAAAGGAAGACAAAACGAAGATAAAAAGTGAAGGAGAATGACAAAATAAAAGATAACACAATGTTTTTTCTTCCATCCTCTGTAAGAACTTTTCCCAAATGGCATTTTTTCCTGCAGGTGTTGTATTTCAATATATTCAGAAAGACAGAACAGAATAACAAACAACACAGCTTCATTTTAGCAAAATGAATGGAAAATCATTCAACATTTATAAGGAGTAGAAGAGAGAAGGAGGAACACAGGGTAATGAAGCCAAAATATCCAAAATACCAAAAATATAAATGTTCTGCAGTGATTCGTGACTAAATCTTGTTTTGTTGATCTCATTCAATATAATCAAAGTCCTCCCGAGCCTGCACATATGAATCAAAGTGCCAGTTTTCCTTCCTAAAGGTAAGTGCTTTAGTCCAGCTAATCAAATTCTTCTGAAACTCTTGAAACACATCAGCTGTTCATTGTTCAAGTGTTAGGATTTTTTCATCCTAGGTCTAGCACATGGTGAGTAAGAACTTGTCTGAGTCGCTGACCTGCCTTTTGGAGCTCTTGGAGTCACAGCAGTGAAATTAGGGCCTGCAAGAGGAGCTCAGCAAAATTCCAGTCCTAGTTACCTGTACATGATGGGAGATAGCTACTTATAGAATTCAGCAAAAATTTCTACTTTTTCTTCCAAATGGATGGATCATCATTCATGCTCAGATTAAAGAATGACTACTGGAAAAGCATACTGTACAAAAAAAGAATTCTTTTATTGCAAGGGAAATTTAAAGAAAAGCCCATCATTTCAGATTATGGAAATTTGCCCTCATTTTTAGTTGTCTTTTTTGATGGCCATTTCTTGCCCCTGGAGATTAGGCTTTCACCGTATACTCTGCATGTATACAGTCTTATGACTAATGTGTCATAAAAGAGCATGTGATTTAATCTGTGCCATCTGGACTGAAAGTCTAAGCATTGTGGGCTTTAGATTTTTTGTTACATACTGAAGATGGATATTCAGCAGCCTGAACAGTATTTCTGGTGTAATATTCATGCAATATTCATAAGTAATAACCACAATGGTTTATTAAGTTTCTGAGAGAAGAAGAAGAAATGGTACATGTAATTAATCTGGTCATGTTATGATGGTCATTTGTTGTATTTGTTGATAAGTTCAGGACAGCACCATGTAAAGAAAACTACCTGTTGTGCTTGTAGATAAACAGACATCTACAAGAGGCAGATGTTCCTGGCCTGCTGGTTCATAACCCAGTCATAATAATATGCAGTAGGAGAAGTGTGAAGCTTTGCAATGTGTGCTTTTTTAGGTACAGGGGAGTTTGAAATCCAGCTTTAAACTCATGCCTGCTCAACTTGCTTCCTGGGATTGAGTCATGATTCATCATAACTGTAAAACTTCCAATCAACAAAAGAGACGTTTAATAGTTGAGAGAACAGCATTTTGCTATCTCTATCCATCTGTGCTTTAACTACAGGATTCTTTCTGCTTTGGCTTACCAATTTTAAATTCCATCTGTATTATATTCCATCTATTTCATCCACTGAAGGATGAGCCAATATTTCTTGTGATATTGAAAAGCTCAAATAATTTTTTTTTTTTTTTTCCTCAAAGAAGATGTATTACAGAAACTGTTTCATTGGAGCATTGGTTTTGGTTGTTGTGCTGAAAGTCAGGTTTTGAAGAGTCCTGTTTTATAAAGTCTGAATTGTATCAAGGTGCCTTTACATCCAAAATCTCTTTGCTGTTCAAGCTGATAAAATGTGGTCAGATAGGGATGCTAGACTCTGTATTTATTTTTATCTGGATATGATCCGTGACACTGCACTTTATCCCATTTGACTTCTAAAACTGATTTAAAGAATTTCTTGAAATAGCTTATCAGGCCAATGGGCAGAAATAAGCAGTGTAGCTTGTATAAAAGCTTTTCTTTTCAACTTTCTAAAGTTCATTTCTTTTTATATATAAAAGGATGAACTGAAGAAATCTGATGAAGTAAGATAACAGAGTGTTTTTTGTTTGTTTTTTTTTTTTTTTAAGTAAAAGACCATGCAATCATGATTGCAAACAAAAAATCATGTTTTGATGTTGTACAGTCTTGAAAGACTCCAAAGACATCCTTTGAGACCTGAAGTCAGTCCAAATAAATAAAATAAACCACTTTCTCTTTTGTGATTTTTTTTTTTTTGTAAGACACAAGTGGAATAAATGTATTAGATTTGTACAGGCTGTACAATCTTAATTTATAAAGAGAGAGGTTTAGCTCATAGACAATTTTTTTTCAGTGACCAATGACTGCTTTTGGCATCATTTTGGAGCTGAGTAATTTCTGCACTAAAATGAAACTGGACCTTGTTTTTATTTTGGAGATCTTCAGTTTTCTCAGAAATTAGACTACAAGCTCTTAGTTTCTGTGAGGGAAAAAATGGTCTTTTTCAAATGGTAGATGAAAAGGAAGTATTTCCTCCTCCTCCTACTTCTTTCTTCTTCTTCTTCTTCTTTCTTCTTCTTTTCTTTTTTAATTGTTTTTAATTATTTTTTTCAGATTTCTATCTGTGTCTGATGCTATTGAACAGTCTGAAAGCAGGTTTACCTATAGGGGAAGCTTGATTAAAGCTGAGAGGAATCTGTTACATGTATGAACATAAAAGCATCTAATTTAAACATATCATAGAATCATAAAATGGTTTCGATTGGAAGAGATCTTAATGATTATCAAGTTCCAGCTACCTGCAGGGACACCAGGTATGCCTTGGACACTTCCAGGGATGGGGCATCCCCAGCTTCTCTGGGGTGAACTGAACTGAAATATAGACCACACAGGTTTTCCATTCTTTTATACAGGTTCTGTGAATTGAGGTGGTGTTCTGCATTATCATAAACAAAATGTTTTTCAAAGTTTTCACCTTTCGTTGAGCTCAGAATCTGAGTGGTCACTGTAAAAGATCTGTATCTGTATCTGTATCTGTATCTGTATCTGTATCTGTATACTGTGAAAAACACTATAAAGGAAGGAACCAAATGGGGCATAATGTTGGAAAGACGTTGGGAGGTGAAACCTACCTCTTGTCTTGGGCAATGCTGCTACAAAGCAGGGAGATATCTGTTGAACTGGTTCTTTTATTGTGTGAGAACTCTGTGGCAGTAGGGAAAGGGTCCCAAAATTATGCAGGAACAGGATGGCATTTGTGGCCCTATTGACTTTGCTGAACTGGTTTAGAACAACAGGGCAAAAAACACACAAGACTAAATTAGATTAAGAGATGCTGCATGTTTTAGAAGCAAGAGTAGTTTATGTGACCTGAGAAATCTAAGAAGAAATAATTAAAACTCTATTAAGAGCTGGTGTTTAATTATGGCTGACAAGAATTTATTTAATCAAATAAGGTTTTATTACTAAGGCATCTATCTTTAGAACATCATGACAGAAGCAGAAGATTTTCAAAGATGTTTGTACAAAAATGTAGGCTGACAGGTTCCAAATATGATAATACAAGAAGCTTGATGTAAAATGTTGACTTTTTTTATTTATCTCAAAAGGATTTGCTCATGAAGCAGTTGGTGTTTAGCACAACCTTTTACTATACCTACTTAAACTTTGTCTTCTCTTTTCTTTTTAAGGGCAATTTTGGAAAAAATAGCCATGATACTGCATGAAGAGTGATGAGCAGGCAAATGGAGTCTGCAAATGTGACAATGTAAGAAAAATAGTATTGGGAATTTAAGAAATGGAACTTAAAGACTGTTATCAGACACAGAAAATGAAGGGGTTAGTAATATATATACTTTGAAATATCCATTTGCATAGTAAAAGTGATGTGTTTATACCAAATGAAGAAATGGCAATACATTTATTTGAGGAAAAAAGGTTAGCCTTGAACACCCATAACTAAATAGCTGGTGACATCTTGCTTCCATTGAAAGTGAAATGAAAAATACTGATCTTACACTGAAATTAAATTATAAGTGCTCACAGAATCGTTTCTCCAAGCCAAAGTGCTAAGAAGTGAGTGGAGAGGAATTTTACCTGTGCTTGCGATTTTTCCTTGTGGCACAAAGGAATCAGAGTTCTGAAAGAGTTGAATCGTTTTGCAAATTCACAGGAAAAATATCTAAACCAAACTCACAAAATAACTGACTGGCAACTTCCCCAAAACTATTATGATTAATTATGTTTCAAATAGGTTAGATGGTGACTTACATCTTTTGAGGGCTCAAGTAAGTGCATCCAGTTGCAGTGCATGAGTTGTACTACTGAATGATTAGGCAGGAATCAACTGCAGATGGTGTTGATGGGCTTTTTACACAGATTAATTTGTGTCTTTTTCCCCCCATACAGTGAATCCCTCAATTATGCTTCTGAAATACCAAAGTTAGAAATGAGAATTTAGGAAATATTTTCAGCATCTACAAAATTTCAGTTCCATAAAATAAGCAATCAGTTCACCCATTAGCATGGAACTCAAACACATAATTAAACTTATACCAAACTTTGCTGTAAATCCTGAACTTCTTAAAATCAAGGAAACTCAGGATAACTTAAAGGCTGAAAGTTCTCAGACAGGAAAGTGTGACCTCAGTAGAAGCTCTCCCATGTGTGTTGATGCAAATGGGAATATTGAAACTGGGTACACAAGATGCTGTGTAGAAGAGCAGAGAAGTATGGTATGGTAGCTGAGGGGCATAGGATGACACTGGCAAAAGGATTTTCAAAGCTGACAACCAGAACCAGGCAGTTAACACACGTAAATGAAAACATATATTGTAAATGCAGATATAATATGGAATTACAAACCAATGAAGATAAAGCAAGGTGCATATTGTGCTAGCAAGCAGATAAAAGAAGTGCCAAGTGGCACTTTTTACAGATCAAATTTAAATGTAAAAATGCTTATATTCTATGTCATAACAGCTGTAGCACTTCAGTCCTTTGACTTGCTTTTAGTATTACCCCTGCAATAACTGAAACTGGACACAGTTTTGCACAGAAAATTATGAAATGTGAAATTTTCAAGCTCTTTGGAATTATCTTTTAAAAAGGTATCAGTTAAGTGAATGTGGCTTACTCTGTGTCAGGCTGGAGAATACTCACTTGATGGTGCTTGCTTTCATCTCATACAGTGTCTGGGCTCTGTCACACAAATATTTCTCATTTCATGATTCACTGGTCTGAGGCACCACAAAAGCCCCTTTGGAGACGTTACAGCTGATCATCTCCATCTGTCTCTCATACATGCACAAACTCCACAGCTGCCACTTCCTAAAATCTGTATGGTCTTTTAGATTTCAGCTTAATAATACTATGGGAAAGGCCTGTACTTTTATCCTTGTTTGTTGTACAGATTCTGTTGCTTTTGAACCCTACTGGGAAGCAAAGAACTATGATTTCTTTAAAAGATTTTGCTTCTCTTCTAGTTAGTAGCAACTTCTGCTTATAGGCATTCATCAAGTACTGCATAATTGAAGCTACTGAAATAAATGAAAAATTTATGACCTTACATAATGAAAAAGATTTGCATTGTGCATCACTTCTGGCAATGACACATATACATGATATATCTAATATATTTAATATTTATAATTAATATATTTATATTAAATGCATTTATATATTATATAATATTATATTATATATTTATTATATATGATATTATTTATATAATATATATTTATATTATATAAATATAAGTATATATTATTTATTTATATATAGTATATTTATATTTAATACTTCTTTCACCTTGAACAGTTTTAAAAACAACAGTATATTATTTTTATATAGAGATCCTTTAATTTCACCACTGTCATTATAAATTACAGATTCTACCACCATGAATCAAAGACAAATATTTTCACATTATTTTTACATACAATTTTACAGTTTTTTTTTTTTTTTTTGAGACCACCTATATACCATCCCTTTGTAGTTGGAATAACTTGTTTCTTAGAGAGACACAAAGAACAAATGACATTACATGTGGTAATAAACAATGCCAGATTCTTATGGGACATCCAGCCATAAGATCAGAAAATATCTGACTTAATAGGTAAAAAATGGTCAAATTCCATGTCTAAAACATTTTGGAGAAGTGCTCTTTGAGCAGAGATGGAGTCCAGCCTGCTACGTGGATCCTGTGTCAGTGATATGCAGCCATGAGTGACAGTTCAGCTGCCTGTGACATTGGCTTATGGGATGACTTCTGAGTCCTGTGCAGTTTGATTCCCCCAGAATCCTTCCGTGGAAAGCAGAGTTCTCTGCCAGGTTAGTGGGCCTTGAAGCTGCTGTTGAGAGCCAGTGAAAAAGCAAAAGAGAGTTCAAGATGTGATGTCTCCAGCTTGATCCAATCCTCAGGACTGCTGTGGCACATGGGCAACTCTGCAGCAGCTTATCCTTTTCTCTCACTCCCTTCCACAAATCCACACTGCATTCCTTTAAAGATGAGTATGGGTCATATTTAAAAAAAAAAAATATTTATTTTAAATTAACATATCTGTTGTAATGTTAGTACCATTTCTTTCCTTGCAATAAACTAATCCTCCCCATCTTTATCAGTGGTGTAGGAGAATAGGGGTCAGGTCTATCTATCCATCAGAGGTTTGCTAACTCTGCTTTTCTAACCCACCTAGCTCCTTGGGGACATTAACCATGGTACCTGCTGTGATGTGCATGAAAGCATGAAAATCCTGGAAAGAGTTTACCCGTTTGCTTGATTATGCAGTTAGAGTACTCCCTGGGGATATGCAAAGACACAGGCTGGAGACATTCTTCTACGGTCTGTTTATATATTTCACATACACCACTCCTAGGCAGCAGTGCATAGGCTGTCCTTGGAGCAGACACCACAGCTGAGGCCTCCTCCCACCCAGGAGAATGACCTAAAAAACCTGGCACAGGAAATCTGTTTCCTTTTGCACTCTGATTAGAAATGGCACAGATGTTATTCAACTCCCAGCTCTCAGTTAGGTGGAGCAGAGGGTCAGGGTTCTTTCTTGTGATGTAGGTTTGAAAATTCTCTGGCAAAGGAGGAAAATGAGCCTGGCTTACTCAAACTGTGGCTAAGCTGGCTGTTATCAGGATGGAATAGGAGCAGCCGGTGTGGCAGTGACCCCTGCCAAGAGCCAGAATACACTCAGGCAGCCCTGAACCTGCTCAGGGGATGCTTAAAGAGTTAAAACTCTTCAGGAATGAGCTGAAGTTTTCAGGAGCAGAATTTTGGACATAAACAATTAAAGTAAGATTTCACCAAAAGACAGTCTGGTTTGGATGTAGTTCCTGGACAATTCTTTTAAAATATCATAACCTACTAGAGAATTCTTCTTTATTACACTTCTAATACCTAAATAATTTGTCTTAATGTGTCCTGACTAGCATTTAGTTCAATACCCAGCAGCATGTATGAGAAGATTTATTGCAAAATACTGATACAAAGATGGATCAAGGACAGTTTTTGGACCACACTGGCTTTGTCTTGAGGGCTCCCTTTCACTGTTATACACAGGACTGTCCTTTCTCAAATTGGACAACATGACTTTATTATATACCAGCTGTTAAGATTCCAGGACCCTTCATGTGTTTAATTTCTTCTTCATATAGATATCTATTAGTTAAATTCCTTGCTGGTTTCATAGGTAATGATGTTACTTCTCTTATTTTAATAAATTGGAGGCAGCTGTAAAAATTTCCTTAGAAGAAAATGTGCATTTACTCCATCAGACTATCTCCAGATAACAGCAGTTACTGTCAGATATAATTGGATACTAAAAGTCTCTTTACTGAGGTCACACTGACTACAGATGAACACTTTAACTTAAAATAAAAAGGTAAGAAAGACAATACAGAAACACGTTAAAGTGATAAATAAGTGCAGAAATAACAGGAAAAAGATTTGTTGCTAAATTTGCATTGCCATACATGGATGTGTGCCTTCTGAATAAATTGTTGCCAGCCTGAGAATGGATAAGGAGAGGCACAGTTTTGGTGACAGAGTCCTCAGAAGAATGAGCAGGTTCCTTGCAAGCAAACAGATCCCTCTTAAAGTACGCTGTGATTGCTAAATGGAGATGCAAGTTTGAAAAGGCAGAAGCTCCTAGAAGAGAAATCCAGTCAGAACCACTAAATACCAATTGAGTTGGTATGGCTGGTATTATGTGAGAATCACAGACCCTGCTGAAAATCTTGATTATACCGACTAATTTCTAGCAGTCATGAAAAACTCCAGAGCTTTCTGGGATGGTATGACTTATAAATAACCTGAGGATATGTTTGCATTTTTCAAGGTCATTGGATGGTTGACTTTGAGAATAACTTACATATTTATTCTTTAATATCTATATCTTTTTCCCTGTTTACTTGAGGTTGTTTTTTCTGTATTTTATATTACACCTTTTGACATCAACTCTGGATGAATTATTTAAAAGCTTTATTTATGTCACATGGCAGATAATTATGATTTGTGCATTAAGGATTTTTATACACAAAGGAGAGGTTGAAGAGATAAAATTTGTATATTTTTGAATATGGTGGTAATTATTCATATAAAGTATGCAAAATACAGTGTACCATCCAATTCTGATTTCAAAGGGAATTCTGTACCATCTTATTAGAGGAAATGCAATTATTTATTTGTCTCATTTTAGAGCTTTGGTTTACTGCCAGACCTCTTGGAAAGGATGATTTCTGGAAAGGCTAAATTTAAATTGATAAGCAAGAGTTAAGCCTGTTCTCTTGCCTGGACAGGAGTTATCTTTCACACCACCATGGGCAATCTCAGCAGAAGTGTTTGGGCACAGTGTTCCCTGTATTTTCTGTTTTCTTAGCGTGTATAAAAACGAGGAGAAACAGCTTCAAAACATTAAGGTGCTGGGATGCTCTGAACACAGGGTTACTCCTACTGGTTATTTTTTCCTCTGCTGATGGGATACTTTACAAAGCAATAGAGTACCAGCAGGCTCCACAAGTAGACTGAACTTCCCAGAGCCCTTTACAAGTACTCACCTCTTTCCATTTAAAGGACAATGGGAAATTTAATTTAGAAAACTCATTCAGCCCTCTTCCCAAACACTGGCACCTAAAAATGAGACATCCTCAAAGCGGGATATGAGGTGCTCTGGATCTGGGCCAGGGTTTTTATGAACTTGTTTTTATTGAGGAATAGGAAGGAAGGGGAGTATGACAGTACTCAGTGTTAAAATGTTCCAAATTAATATGTTGCACAGCACAGCATGAATGTTGTTGTTGTAAATTTGTTATTGCTGACAACAAATGGGAGAAAAGAAAATCTCAGCTGTTTACTTTTATGACTGGCCTATTTATCTAAAACCTTACCTGTCCCACATGGAATTATAGATGACTGCTAAATAAGTAATATGTATGCATTGCACCTGAATAAAGAATTGCTTGAGAAAGAAGACATATTCAACTTCCCAGAATCATAACAATCACTCTTCAATCTTTCATTCTCAGATGCAAGAAGAAAATATATTAAATGCACCTGGAGATATACTGTGTTGCTGCAAATACTGCTAGCATAAGTATGTGATTTATTACACTTTACTGAGTGTCGGCGAATTTCTGAAACCTCTAAATCCATCAGGAAATAAATGACAATGGAGAAAGAAAAAACAAGGTAAAATAGGACACTGCAAGAAATGAAGCATTTTGTTGGTGGAACAAATTGATACTTTGCAGGAAATGCCCCCAGAGAAGGTGGACCAATTCCTGCTGAGCTGTCTAATAGCATCAGTGTACACCCTGCAGATGGTTGTAGGCCAAAGGCTAGATAGAAAAAGAAACGACATTCACAAAGGAAGCAGATAGATTAAAGAGATAGAAAAAAGTCATCCAGATTTTTCTGCTAAGTTGACAGCTCACTGTTTGCTTTTTGAGACAAAATTGATTAACACCTGTGTTATTTTTAATCATTCTTCTGATTTTGTAAGTATCCATGAGCCATAATGACATTTTGAGGACTCTCAATTTAATGTAAGTATCTTGCCTAATGCAAACAAAGTGTGGCACTTTTCATATCCATTTTGTTTGGGTTTTTTTCAGTGACTACCAGAAATCTGTCACAAAGCAGGCTTGAGTGTTACTGGGTTTTGTTGTTGTTGTTGGTTTCTTTTTCTTTATTTTTCCTTTTGGTTTCTATAGACATTAGATTAGGTTCAGGAGAGAATTTGAAGTTTTCCTTCTTCAGCTTTTGTTCATCAGGAACAATTGTTGGACTGAAGGAGTGTTCTCTAAACTGTGTCTAACATTAACTTTTACTCAGAAAGCAGAACCATCAATATAAAGTGCAAACATTGAAAATCATGCCCATTTCTGATATGTATAAAAGTTTAGTTCTTTGTAGAAGCTCCTCTTGTTTACACACTGTGATCAGAACACAGTGGTTCAGAAAGGGTAGTGGTAAGCAGAACACATAAGGGGCAGTGGTCTGACATGGAATTTGCACTGGTTGAGCTAAAGTGGTCCTAATATTTTTGATCAAAGTAAAAATGATATCTAATCTTGTTTCTTTATCTGATTTTAGTAAAGATAAACTGATTAAAATTTGAGCTCTGTATTTATAGTCCTTATAGTTAGGATTCCCATTTGGCTCATTAAAGCTCTACTGTGGGTTCACGCTTTAGGTCAGGAGAATAAGTATGGATTCAGCTGGGTTCAGCTCCTAGCCTTTTCCTTTTTGCATTTTCTGCAAGGTCGATGGGAAAAGATGTTCAATATAAATGATCCCCGAGGGTCCTTATTAGAAACACAGCTGTTCAATGATGGCAAAAGCTGTTTAGAATTACTCTAACACCAATTCAGTTAACTATTTTGGAATCAATCCTTCAGAAGTATGAAATGTTAACTTTTGTCATCTTTTCTTTTTAGTGAAAACATCATATAGAATAAAGTTTCTTAACAACATTAAGAAGACATTAACTGTATTAAATTAACAATGACACTCTCATCTAAGCCTTAGAGTACCAGCAAAAAACCCCAGCCAATCAAAATATTAATTTTTTTGAGATTTTTTCCCTTAAATTAAAGCTATTTTGAATTTTTCCTTTCCTTACTTCTGTATTAACCCATATATCAACTCTGTTATTCAAAGGTATTAAACCTCATAATTGCTGTTGATATATCTTCTCAGCTTAGTCTTTAAGGACTTATCAATACAAGTTACTCAAGCATGCTTAGCTCTGAAATGTTTGAAATTACCACCTTCTGTTTTGTGTCCTTGGTTGTTATTGTTGGGAGCTCTAATAGGCAATGACTTCTTCAACTGCAGAATGAGAAGATGTATTTAGCATAGTCTTTCCACGCTAGTGACCTATCATTTCTGCCCAACTGCTGCTCACAACTGGTGTTATGGCTCCTGGTCCTGTCTCCTAGAAACCTTCTTGGGTTTGCATACTCTGTGGCTTTGACCTGCTCTTTCATTCTTCTACCTGTTTTTTCCTGATTCCATATAAATTCGATTAATTATTCTTACCATCTAAGGCTCACCTTATCCTTTTCTGTTTTTACTCTTCTCCTCGATGAGGTCGAATTATTATATGCTCTATGCAGCCTTCTATTCATGTGAGATCTTATAAACTTATTGAGCACTTTTAACCTTATTTCAATTATAAATATTTTTGTTTTCTTATTAAAATTATCTTTCCCACCTGACTTAACTTATGATTAGTTTCAGATCTTTGAAACTGAATCCTCTGAAGCACAAAAATTTCTTGCTGAGGGTGGTCTCTTTGCAGATGACAAGTATAATAAAGTCATAGTCATTTAGCTCTGAAAGGTTAGTCCTCTTTAGCTAGTGAGATGAAACGTAACATAGGACTCCTTCAAATTAGATCAGAAAGTTGTCTAAAATATTTTTGGATATATCAGGGGCATTTCAGCACTGGCAGAAAAAGACTTTCAGCTTTTCCTGATTTTAGTTGAACGTACACAAAATAATCCTGTTTTCCAATATTTTATAGCAGGTAGAACTGGACAAATGTTTTTGAATGAAAAAGCTTTGTTGGTAAATTTTATATAATAAATAGTGTTTTTAAAGCAGGTTAATGAAAAGGGCTTGAATTTTTTTTTTTGGATTAAAAAGGATCCTTTTGTTCTGTTTGGGTTCTAGCTTTTAGACACATACGCAAAAGGAAAATAGGATGACTTTTAAAGTGTGGGTATTAAATAAGAACATTTAATAGAAATATTATGTGCAAATACACCTTTGAAATCCTTCTGATGCTCCCACACATGGATTTTTCTTATCTGACACACCATACTGTGGTAGGTGGGTAAGTCTGGAATACACGAGATGAAGAAGCAAGGGCCTCAGCCAAGTGTTTGGATCTGCTTATAGGGCAACTCTGTTGAAGTGGGGCTGTGGTTGGGATAATGGTTCCCTTGGTTAAGGGAAAAACTCCCTTGGTTAAGCAAAACTCCCTGGCTCTTCTCACCCATTAGCAGCTTCTGTTGTCACATAAGCACTGCTGCACATATGGAGGCACATATGCCCTACTGCATATGAAAGAAAAGAAGGAAGGTAGGAAAACGATTTGGAAGGCTTTACTTTATTTTCCAGCCAAGTATGCTTTTCCAGAGCAATCCAAACCAATTGCATGCAGCACTGTTTCTTCTTCTCACTGAAAAGTTCACTGAAAGGGCAGAGCAGTAAGCCACCTCTGCGAAAGAGCCTAGAGTACTGTTGTCTCTTCCCCATCCTGCAGGAGCAGGAGCAAGAGCAACACTGCTGCAGGATTTGAGTCCTTCTCATAGAGAGCAGCAGGAAGCTATTTTAGGAGCCCTTTGGTCTCCTGCAAATTACCATGTTGTAGATGCGGCAATCAATGATAACATTGTAATTCTACAGCCATGAAGTTATCTGGAGTGAGAGGGCAGAATTAGCAGCTTCCCCTTAGAAACTGCTTGGTAATTTTTAGTGGTTATGTGTACACAGCCATATGTGGCTGTGTGAAAACACAGCCATGGTCTATGTTTTCAGGTAATTTATTTTCAAGTGCTACTTGAAAACAGACTGGATTAAGACAAGAATGGTATTATAAATCCAAATGTTTGTAATTTCTGGAAAGCATTTTACATTTGGATTTAAGTGATAGAGAAAAAAATATTTCCATGATAACATATAGTTTTTAATCCCATGGATTTTAACATTCTGGCAATCTAAAGAGAGCTGTCACATAAACCATAATAAAGACAGAATATGTCACTGAATTATTTATCCCCCTGAAAGGGAATAAAGGTGTTGCATTTTGTACATATAATTTCAGTGGGACGCTTACCTCAGGAAATTCAGCTTCTTTCTCCAAAGGATGAGATTTATTAGTGCAATGACATAAGTCTCTTAACTCAGGAGATATTAATTACTAAACCCAGGAGGAACTCGTTGCAGCAAATCAACAACATAAACTTATCTCCATGCCCAAGGTCGTGCACTGTCAGTCACTTTTAAACAGAACAGTTTTATATTCCTTTTAGTTTCATAAAATGATGCCAGTGACATCATCTTTCTGACAGATTGATCTAACTAAAATAATCACAACAGAAACACATTTGGAAAATCTTCCTTTTGCTGGGTCATGGAAAGTTGACTATTATGGAAACTATTACACTCTCTGGGCAAAAAATTGCATCTGGGCAAAGATGAGAAGTCTGGCCCTCCCTGTGTTTTTCTGTGATTCTGTTCCTGACAGTTAATGTACTCCTTTGCAATCCTTTTGCCAGTGCTGTCTGACTGCTTCTGCAAAGAAGCTCTAAGAACTCCAAGTGTCCCCCAATACATTTAGAGGAATCAACAGAGGAGAAAAATAAGTAAGAAGAAATTCTCATTGAGATGTAGATTAATTTGTATTTGTCATGGGAAGCAAATTTGTTTTAATTTGCTAACTGAAGCAATGCTAATTAGGATCAAGGAGGAAATCTACATGGAAAGAGAACTGCTTTAAGCTCTGATCCACGAGTAGATTGCTGCAAACATTCAGAGCATTATTACTTAAGTTGCCAAAACTGCTCAAAAAGAGTATGAACTGGCTGTGTAGAATCCAGGCTATATTAAATCAGTAGGTTATATACTGGTGTTATTCTAGTGATTTCAAGATTAAATTTTTTATTTCTTCTTTCAAATGCATTTGAAAACCAAATGCAGAGTAACATTTCTCTATCTTCTGGTACATACTGCTTCACTCTGTTTCATATTATTATTATAGTCACATGAGTTAAACACTTGCATGTTATATGATGGGATGGTCGTAACTCAAATTTCAACAAGAATTATCTGCATTATTATAAACAAAACATTTCACATTTTAATTATTTATAACGCCATGTAGGAAAACCAGTAGTTCATAAAGTGCCCTTTTCTGATAAATCACAGTAATTTCAAATGTTTTTAAGAAACCCTTAAGCACCTGTTTTTAACAAAGGTGTACTTCCTGTTAAAGGAAGATCATGTATTCCAACTTCATTATTTAATGAACACTAAAACCTGACTTTAGTTTTCATGGGTAATGAATCAGAATCTAAAAATATAGTTGGTGATGGCTTTCGAAACTAAATTCAAACAAGGATGACTTGCAGAAAAACTACATGTATAAATCATCTGATGGGAGCCCTCATCAGATCATTATTCCTTTCTTCTCTTAGGATGCTTCTCCAAGGCTGAGCTTTTGCCTTAAGTTTTCCCTTACGTCGGTGAGATGTGAATGTATTCCTGTGTGAGACAATATCCGCAGGTTATATATTAATAATAAAATTTTTACAATGAAATCAGAAGTATTTCTGTTCTCATATATCAACCTTATTTCACCTTATTGATCAATGCTTTCAGCTGATACTCCTCTTTAAGAGGAAACAGGTGACTACATTAAGAAAAAACACTGTGACTACAACATTTCACTGTGACAGAGAAGGTGGTGTTAATGAAGAGGTTTTAATAGTGCCACTGGGGAGGAATTCAGCAGAAAAGCTCCAATATTAATATTTCAGGTACTGAAATGTAAATGAACTGCTGCACACTTATGTTCTTCATAAGGCATCTGCCTCGTTGGTAAAAGAGAACAAGAACAATATTTCCTGGGTGTGGCAAATACTTTTCAAAAAGAATATTTCAGTGAAACAGTGCAAAAAAGCATTTTTGTACAGTAAAGTAGTTTTTAGTTTATTGTTTTTGTTGTCTTTTTAAAAATAAGCAAATTGGAAAAAAACCCAGAAATAAATAACTCTCACTAGTTATGAGTAGTATTATTGTCCACACAACTGCCAAAACAGTTTCAAACATCTTCCTTCTCTTGTGGTGATGGTGAAAGACAGATGCTGTTGTTTTGGTGCAGCTCCTGCAGTGGGAGTGTGAATTATGAATACAGAGCTACACCTGCTTTATGTCTAAAGAAACATGAGCACAGCTTTGTCATCCCCAGCTTTGTAAAACAGCAGTGATTTTTCTCCTGAAGTCTGAATTCCCTTAAGAGTGTGAAACACTGCATTATGCGTGTTAAAACTTTTTCAACAAATGCTTTATGTTTTTACTTAACATTGTTACCAGAAACCACACTTCTCCACTGGGTATGATAAGATATTTACAGAGCTATCAGGGTACATATATAGAGATTTCATGATCCTCCTGCAAGTTATGTAAAATTGTATTTTGTGAGGTCTTCTGGGAAGGTGGAAGTGTGGAAGGTTCATACTGATACTCAGGTCTGCAGCAGGAAAGTGATCAAAACCCTGGAAGGCTTTGATCACTCTTCCATTGGATCCCCAAATCCATTGGATTTCGCTTTTCTTCCATATCAGCCAGTCATCTTAAAAGCATCACCATTAAAAAGAACCAGCTGGCCTATTTCTGCTTTGCTGCATGCTGAGCATGGGAAGGAAGACACAGGGTGCTTTTATAGCTAGGTACCCTGATATATACCAAGACATTCAATCCTGCTGCAGCATGTGATGCTCCTTGAGGTGTTTAAACTTGTGTTATAAATGGGTGATTTCAAAGCAATGCATCATTTGTAGGGCCATTTCCCTGCCCTTTCCCTGTGGCAGTGGCCATTGTACTGTTTGTTGCAATGGCCTGAATGTGAGCCAGATCACATTTCCATATTTTATCACCAGCAGTTGTTGGTCAGGGTGTTTCAGGTCAGGGTGTTTCAGGGATGTATTTGGCATAAAGTCTTTCTGACAGTAGGTCAACCCAGAATTAGACTTTCAACTCCTGAAGTCTGAAACCTGAGTTGCTCTGCTTCATGTGGATGCAGGTCACATAACACACAGTGTATACCCAAAGCAGTAAATATTTATCATCTCTGTGACAAAAGTGCTTCATAAGTTACACATCTAAAGTTCTGGCCCTTTATAAACAGCAGGCCCTGTCACATAGCTCTGCACACAAGAGGATGTATTTGCTAAAGACAACAAAGTGAATAATTTCTTTTTACTAAGGGAAACCTGACATAGAGATTCTGCTAGAACCTTATCAGCCCAAAAGCAATTGCCTAAAGGTAAAATTTCCAGAACACCCATTCATTCCCCTGTGCAGGGGGTGTGTGTGTGTGTGTGTGTGTGTGTGTCTGGAATTGAGGTAATCAATTATCCCAGGCAATCTTTTTTTCTATAAAAAGTTGTCTGAAATCCAGGAAATATGTACAGCATCCACACATGCTGAATGTAAGAGAAACCCGGAGGCAGACTGTGAAATATGACTCAATCTCTTTCCGATTTGCTGATGGGACCATGGAGTTGTATATTTCCTATATGTGCAATTCCCAAAAAAATGTTGCAATTTTGGTTTTAAAGTACTGTTATGAATGTTTCTGCTCTCCAACAGAGCTCTGTGGATACAAATGATGCCAAGCTGCATGTTGACTGATATATACAATGACAGACCTTCATTTCGAAGAGATCACTACTATTCATGAGCAAAGGGAAGAACAGAACATACAAGATGGAGTTATAAAGAGAAAAAATAAGAACATGCATTATGTAAGTGTGTGTGAGTATGTGTGTGTGTGTGGCAAACACAAAGAAAAAGAATTCTTGAGAAACATATTTAATTCTCTAAGCCCATACAAAAAGTTCAGTGTTTTATAGATCTGAAAGGGTTCCAAACAAATATATCAGCTAGACACGCCAAGTGTTTCTAATTAGCAAATTAGCTAAAGCCTATGCAAAACATCGAGGCATTGAATTTGGGAAAAAAGCAAATTGGATTTGAGAAGGTTAAATATAGTTCTTATGGAGTAAAAATTTTGGTAATGTGACAGAAAAAAAAATCTAAAATTAAAATGACGATATTTTCTGCACCCTAATAAATGGATTATCTGGGTACTGTATCTGCTCATACATCTATTTTCTGCAGCTAACAAAATCAGAGAATTCACTTGAGAATTGTAGTTAATATTTGAATTCAGAATACTTGAGTTGGCAATTTCAGCTCCTGGATTCTCTGAGAATTCCCAGGTACTTTTGCAGAGATACTCAACTCCACTATTTACAAAAATGCTTTTTCAAGGAAATGCAGACTAGAGATACATGTCAATATAGACAAAGATTTTTATTTTCAGATACTTCATGATGATCTGCATTGATCTAAATGCCTTTATAATAATATACATTGATAATTATGTTGGATGGACAGGAATGATATTTGCATTTACATTTACATTTACAAATGCATTTACAGTGCGATGTATTCATCACACTTTTAATTAAGATAAAAAGCAATTAGTTAATTACTGAGCAAGCTGATACAAATGCTCATCTGGCCTTCATCACTGCATTTTCATAGTGACTTATTTTTCTCCTATGAAAGTGAGACCTGCCAAGTTGTTTTTGTTTTGTAGCTGACTCTCAGATTGTGTTCCTTTTGGCTAGCAGAATTTATGTGAGGAGAGCACTCTTTTTGCTTCTGATAGATTCAGTCAGCATTGTATGCTGGCTGTTAGCTAGACCCTCACATTCTTCAGCAGCCCCTGGTGTCTTGGTAATGGAGAACATTTGCCTTGCCTTACACAAGGCAAATCTTACCCTTCACTCCAGGTGCCTGGTAAATTCTTAAAGGTTTATGTCAGCCATAAATGAGCACCCTGGAGATTGGCCTGTGTGTGGTGGACTGCCCAGAATCTGCAGTCTCTGCTCAGACACTTGGGCAATCATGAGTTCGGCACAATCACTAAATCATGGGCTGGGGCAAGTGGGTGAGTCTTACCCCTGCAAACACTGCTGTGTGAAATGGTGTCAGGAGCAGCTGGAGCACAGCTTGTTTCTGCATTCAGTAATCTTTTATCCAGATTGGGATTCACAGAGCTGTTGCAGGAAGCCTAAGGCTCACCTTGGGAGTCCAGGCTCATCCAGATCGGTCTTGTGGTATATAAACAGCCTATTAAACACTTGGTCACTCAGGGACCCTTCTCTTCCAGATGATGCCCTGGAGCTCCCCAACTGGGATTTGTTTCTAGATTTGCTGTCAGTTTGAAATAAAAGCTGATCTTGTGAAATGCCTCAAAGTGACAATTTAGAAATGCCTACCAGAGCCATTAGAAAGCTCTGGGAAAATCTGAAACTGTGAGACAGCATGAGTAAAACCCATCTACACATTCTCTGAAACAAAACAGGAATTCAATACAATTTTCTTTAATGTCAATGACTGCAGTGAACTTTTAATTAAGAAAATATATGTGGAACAACACAGTTCTCTGCTGAAGCAGTTCACTTCTGCACTTGGTATAATCTCAGGAAAATCCCACTTTCAATTCATCTTGTAGATGAAACAATTAATCAAACTACTTGCATATTTCAAAATGAGAAACAGAATGCCACAGATTTCCTGCTGCATTCAACCTGTTTTTGATGAAAAGGAAAATCAAAAATGTTTCTCTGATGGAGCTTTCCAAAATTCTGTATCTTTTCCATTAAGCAAATTTTCCTGTGTTTAATGTAAGCTTCGCTTTGATTAGGAAAATTGCTGTAGGAAGGAGCAACAATCTAAAAAATAAACTCAACAACTTGCACTCTTGCGGTATAGCTTCCTTGTGGCAAGGATCTGTAAAAAGTTATTGCTTCTCAATTATCACTTCCTAGCTGATCTTTGAAAAAGCAAAGCTATTGCTCACAGGAATGTTAGCAAACTGTATGCATAAACTGGGTGGGTTAGTTTGGCTTCAACAGAAGCAAATAACGGGCATTGCTATTTTTGTGCTATCAGTCCTGTAGTAAAAAGAGAACACATTAAAAAATGTGGTAATATAGAGAAGTTCTATTTGATTTTGTACTTTATCTTACCTCCCCTCTTGTGTGGAAGAAGCAGGTATGGGATAGCTAGTGACTTTTGGTGTGATGTGACACCACTTGAACTCACAAGAGATTATCTAGTATTCTCTCTTCAATTTTCTTCTGGGGCATATATCAGACTCAGGCACTGAAGATCTCATTGGTGTGGGTTTTCTCCTACTGCCCCATTAGGACCATACTGGTTATCACAAGGCAGGATTGGCATCTTTTACAAAGGATGATGAGCTACATAGAAAAGAAAGATGGGTTTACCTATGGAAGTGAGGGACCTTTGGGAAAATATGTCTCAGCCCATAGCTAGAATCTGTGATTTCCTTTTTCTGAAAATTCACTGAAAGTAAAGTCCCCAGTATCTTTTGGTGTGGACTACTTTGTATACTTAGTAATGAAAAAGTGTTCCCTAGCAGTTCAAAATGTACAGAGAGGCATGTGTACCCTTCCACCACCATTACAAATCCAACCACACCATTCAGACCTGGACAAAAGGATACAGGGTTTGTAGAGAATCAAAGGATTATCAGGATCTAGGGAAGCTCAGCAGATAATACCATGAGGCTCTTGGATAAAAAGGAAAAACTTTCCCAAACAGAGCAATAATGTTTGGCATACATAAAATTCATCTTCAAAAATTTATCTCAGAGTATTTAAAAAGGAAAACTGGGAAAGCTTTGGTGTTTTTCCCACTTTCTTCTTTGGCATTTTATTTTAATTTTCAGAGGAGGAGAAGGCCAAATTGTGTTTAAAATGAAGGTGTTTGTGGCTATGATAGAAAAACATCTGCCATTTCCAATTAAACTTGCTTGCACTGACACTCATTTGTGCTTCACATTTCCTCCATCTGCACTCTTGAGAATAAGGGAGAGTCTTCGCAGAAAATGTTGTTTCCTTTTTCAGACCCATTTTTATGACTGCAACATTCTTGGAATATGATTATCAGCGTTCAAACATACTTTTAAACACACATTTCTGATGTACCTGATATTTCTAAATATTCACAAGATTCGAATAAACTCCCAGGCTGACTGAATTTGGTCTAAATTATGAAGCATGTAAAGAATTAATGGATGCAACTGGTTTCCAGAACTTGGAAGGAAGTCAACTTCACCATCACTTGAGGTTTCCAAGTTCTTTTAAGGCTATGAATAAGCAGAAATTACACTTTTAAGTGTGTTAATTCTCCAGAGGGAGGCTAAATTTTACTGTGTGGCAATTTAATTCCCTGTCAATCTATATGTAATGCTTCCACTGTCATCAGGGTGGACAGCATTCTCTCCAGAATTTGTCCTCCACTATTATCAGTTTCCTATATGCATAAGGCTAGGAAAGCCAGATAACCCATTTTGTAGATATAGCATGGAAATAACCCCAGGTTATTTCTCAGCCTGGAAGAGTAAAGGTTCTGGGGAGGCTTTATATCAGCCTTCCTGCACCTAAGAGAGATAGAGAGGGACATTTCACAAGCACTTGTAGGGGCAATGGCTTCAAACTGGAAGAGGGAAGGTTTAGATTAAATATTAGGAATAAATTATTTCTTGTGAGTGTGATGAAGCACTGGAACAGGTTTCCCAGAGAAGTGGTGAATGCCCCCTCTACGGCCGTTTCCAAAGACAGGTTCGATGGGGCTTTGAGCAACCTAGTGGAAGGTGTCCCTGCCCATGGTGGGGGCATTGGAACTAGAGGATCTTTGATCCCTTCCAACCCAAACCATTCTGATTTTCTATATTGATACAATTTCTGCAATGCTCTTTCAGTGTAGAGGAACAAGCAAAACTTCTGAAATGCACTGCTAAACTATGTCTTCTGAGAATTTGAAATGTTCCTGTATTTTTCCTGGGTCTATATTGCTGCTCTTCCTAGACCAGTTATTTACCTTATAGGCAATAACCTCAAAAATACTTTGTTGCAGCTGAACTGTTTAGTGATGTGTCACCTTTCAGCCTTCACAACCTTAGGGTAGGTATTCAGGGTCTTACTGTAGTAGCTGCTTTACAAACTGCCAAAACGTTTACACAGGCTTTTTTTATAGCCGATGTCTAGCTTCAGGGTGTATGACAAAATCAACAATTTTATTTGGCAATGTCATACCACAAGCTATTTGAAAAAATAAAGGATTGTATCCTAACCCCCTGCCTTCTTAGAGACACAGGCAATTACTGTGCTTGAGGAAGAAATACTCCCTTCCAGTTAGAATTCATCATAGCCACCAACCACGTTCAGGAGCTGATCGCTTGTCTCATACTACTGTGAGATGCCACTGATACTGGGCCATTTCCATCCACTCTCGATTATTATCTTAGATTGAAAAATTTAGATTGTTTATCTAGTATCTTGGAGACTACATATGAAAGCATCAACTTGTGAAAGCTCTTAACATGAAAGTACAGTTCACCTGGGGGAGGGCATTCTTAGCTGTTCTGGTCCAACAGTAAGATTTTGGGCGTATGGCATCTGATCCTCTCAAGATACAAGCACTAAAGTTGTGTTGTGAAAGCCTAAAGCTGAAGAGGAAATTAGAGAAATGGGTTTCCAGAGAACAGCTTTTTATTAATTTTTTGTCTATCATGCCATTATTTTTCTAGAATTGTATTTCATCTTATGGCTTAGCTGTGGTATGTGCTGTACTTGCATGGAATGAGATATTCCCAGGTACACACATCTGACAACCAGATCTCCAAGTCAGATGAATACAGACCAAGAATATAGTTGAGTAGTACTAGAAATTGAAATGTTATCTGATTATGTAAAAAAATCAAGATTGTTTTTTTCCTACACATGGAGAGATCTTTGAGTGAAATCAGACAAAATTCAGGAGCCAATATGAAGCAAAAGAATGGATATAGCACCCATTGCTTCTTTTTCTTCTGATCACTGTTTGCCTGCTGCTGCCATCACTGGGACTTCACAGAGCTCTCTGCTTCTAGGTCTATCACTGCCACTGGGCTGGAAAATGAGAGGCTACGCAACAGGACAAAGAGTTTCTCAAGTCTGAACTGCTTTCCAAGGAAAATGCAATGTTGCAGAATTACAAAACACCTAAGATATCCATCACCAACAGCCAATGTGCAGAATGGAGTGTAGCATAGTCCTAGCTCTAACATGCACTTCCTGTGTGATCTTGGCCAAGTCACTTGGCTTTTTTCTTCTAGGACTTTCTCCATCTTTTGGATGTAACATCTTTTAAACAGGCAATTTCAAAAACATTTTACAGAAGTCTTTTATTAGCTGAGGCATCTAATCATCTCTAATACAAATTTCAAATACAGATGCTTTCCTCAGGGGGAAATTTTTTCACCTAGAAATGTTCCAGCCCTTCCATTGTCTATCTGGGAATGACAGAATAAATCAACAGTGGTATAGTAGACACAGAATAGCTTATAAATCAAGTGTGGACTTTCTCAGGAAATTTCTGATCTGATGTTTCCATTTTCCGTAAAGTTGTACCAAAAGTTATACAAAAGAAAGAGGGGTAAATTATAGAGGTCTTTTTATAAAATGCCAAAACCTCAGTCCAAGTGAAAGTGGTATATTACTTAGAGTGGGGTACAACATTGTTATACATTGTTCATGACTGTAGTGAACTAAAAGTGGGAAGAAAATATTAGTAGTTTCACTATAGATTTTTAGTTGGTTAGTACCCACAGAACAAGTCTCCTTCTGCTATTGAGACACTCAGTCTTCAAAAGTCAGGCATGATGACTGTTTGGAGATTATGATCATGGATAGCATTCTCACTGTCTGCTTGAATCCTAGATCCACCAAGACACCGTTGATGCCACCACAAGATCCACACAGTGCAAAGTAGGTGATCCCAGAGAGTGGAATTAGGTCATCCTTTCATACATTCCTTTCTAGCCAAATCCTGAATACCTGGGATGGGTGGCTTTTGATCCTTTTGCCCTTACTTCTTATGACTCACTGTTTTGAATATTTTCTTCTTGTTTCCTGCTTACAGCAAGACTCAAGGCTGGAGTGGCTACTCAACACACCTGCCCCTTCCCTAATGCCTGTGTGAGCTTATGAGGTAGATCAGAAGTGTCCTGCTTGGCCTAAAGCTTGTACATTTTTTCCAGATCTCACAGTTGATAGAGCAAGTGGTTGAGTGCTCCTCCAGTACACTGATTGCAAAAACACATCAGGAATACAACTGACAGTTCTTGTCTCTGTTTGCACTCTCTTATTCCCTTATGGGTTTGTTTATTGTATTCAAGGGAAAAAGGATGGGAATTGGTAGGAGCACATGAACTACCATGACTTCTATGTAAATTTAAAAAGTAAATGTTAACTCTAGTATGGCATAAAAAGACTCAGAAGTAGATTCATCTCTAAAAACTCTGTTGCTAAAGGGAAAGCAGCAACACCTAATATTGCTACTTATGGAAGTCTAGTGTAATATAAAAAATATGGAGCTTTGTAAAGCAAGTGTTCTTTTTCATGCTGTTTTCCTTTCAAATCCTGCAGGATTATAAAAAATTTCCCATGGGGACCTGCTCTGGGCAAATATAGCTTTTCTCCACTACCAGAGCAATGAGCAAAAAAAACCCTAGTGAGCTAGCCTGAAAAAGGAAATGCGACTCATCTCATGAAGGAACGTAGCACAGACACTCAATTTGGTGTTGTTAAGCTGTGCTGAGGTGTGAGATGTTTGACCAGGGGCTATTTGGGCAGAGTTCTTTGGCTGTACAAATCTGGGATTAATGAGGAGCAGCAGGGAAGTGACATTTTACCTCTGTGTGGTGCTGCTGAGATCAGTAACAGAACAACACATTCACTCTGGGTGGCCACTGATGAAACAACATTGAGAAACTGGAAAGCATACAGAAAATAGCTGCAAACTAACTAAAAGCATAGGAAAAAAAATAAAAAGCCTTTGTATTTTTTTTTCCCCCTGACAGATTTAAAGTGTTCAGCCTGTTTCATTTAATTAAAAAAAATTTAAAAACAACTTCACCCTCATGGTGGTACTTATACTATGTCATGGAGAGCTTTTCAATCCAGTAGTAAAACATGATAATATGACTCAGTGGCTTAAATTATTAATAATTAGGAAAACGCAAATAGGAAAATATGCATGATTTTTAATAATGACAAGGCTTAACAACTGCCAAACATTATCAAGTAAGAGTCTGGATTTACCATTTTTTAGTGTTTTTCAACCAATACAGAGTGTTCCCCTGCAAGTATGTTATTGAACTCAGCTTAGGAGTAGCTAAGTTTATTCACCATCAGTCCTTTCCTGGAGTTATCTCTGACATTAAGCACCCACCCTACACAACAGAGAATCTCCAGGGGAGTTCCACTCCATATCACCTTACACGAAGCAGAGGTAAACCCAGAGCATCCTGGAATTTCTGCCAGTTGCACTGTACTGGGAATACGTCATCCCCAAGCAGCGGAGCCACACTTTTCACAGGGAGGCACCAGTTTGGAAACAGAGAGCTAGCAGAGGAAAGCTGTTGGAACCGTGTATTGCAAAGGACAACTTTTTTTCCTGAAGTCCGCAATGCTGGAGTGTTAAGACAAATAAGGATTTCCTTGAGATCTTTCTATGTAATAGTTCAACACATTTTGTAGTCAGTTCTTCGCATCCTCCCCACAGTATAGAAGATCTGTTCGGGGGACAGGGAGTGCTCTTATAGCCCTTTAGTGTGGCTCCGGTACAGTACGTCGTCTAGATCCCCTCAGACGAAGCATGCAGGAGTCTGGAGCTAGCAGAAGTGTGCTAAAATGCTGCCACCTTGCGCTGGTTTGGCAGCAAACCTGGGCTGAGCGTTCCTCCGGTATTGCCCCCGGGATTGGATGCTCTGTCCCGGCACAGCTCTCCCCGGAGACAGGGCAGGGAGCAGCCGCCAGGTCCATCCTCTGCCCACACAGCTTTCCTGGCCGCAGAAACGGAGGGGGAGCCAGAAACCTCTCTCAATTTCAGCTTCCAGTCTGAGCTTATCAACAGCTCAGAAAAGGAAGAAACTAATATCAACCAGAAAACTTGTAATGAAATTAAAGAGATGCAACTCATGCCTGTAACTCTCCATTTTGGTGGCACAAATACCACAAATGCTGAACAAATGTGTTGTTTTCATATTGACAGGAACATTTTGAGATGCAGAATACACATCTAGCCTAACTTACTGCTTGTTTTTCAAGCAGAACAAAAACTAATTCCTAAGGATGTACCCAAGTTTCAAGAGATAACTCAGGGCTTCCCAGAAAAAGGATGATTTATCTCGTACTAGTCTTCAGAATTAGCACTCTCCACTAATGTGTTTGTCTTTCTTTATCCTATTTACCTTCAAAGCCTTTGTTTGTTTTTTCCAAGGCACTCTTATAACACCTTTTCTAAACTGTACTTCGCCGTGCTATGAGCTGCCTTTAATTCACTTAGAGTTCATAAACCAACCCATCCCATCACCCCCTTTAATGGTTAAGCAGTAGCAGCACCAAGTTTCTTCCCTGGCATAATACTGTGCTCTGACACTCTCCTTATTTAAACAGAAAATAAAAAAAAAAGTTTGCAATAACCCGAGGATATTTTTCTTTTTATCTGATCAGTAGATCAGACATAAATTCGCATTTGAAAGTTATGTATGTGAAATGTGAAGTACTATATTACAATGAGGTAAATGTTATTTCATCAGACAGTTATTCAGAAGGCAAAAGAGCTTGTTTCCTTTGACCCAAGAGGGAAATAGCTCTTCAAGGGGCTGTTATGGTCTAAAGCTTTATAAGATAAAGGTTTCAGTTGTGAAGATATAAATTCTTAGTCACTGCCCTGGCTGCTGCCACTTGTCACTGACACTGTTTTGACAGCAAAGCTTAAAGCTGGTTGGAAATGTGAGTGTCGCTAGTACCTGATCCTGGACATTTTCTCCAGGTACAATTAACAGATGAGGACTAAGCTGTAGAACTGCTGAGCATCTCCTGTGAAGCTGCTGGAAACTGCAAGAGCTGGGTCCTTCCAAGTCAGATGGTAGAAAGATTGCTAAGTGAATCAAAGCAGATATTGCATTTTATTCTGATGAACATTAATAAACCCTTTGCATAAAATGCTTCAGTGTGAATCATCCATAAGGTCACATTTCCCCCCTTATTTCTTGCTAATCAAAAATCTGACTAACTAAGCAAACCACACAGAGAAAGAAGCCAAAACAGAGGTATCTCCTTGTTTAAGTGGAGTACTGGCATTAATATTTCTTTTCCTGTTTCATTTAGAGCAAATCAATTAAAACACAACTAATTTTCAGACAGTTATGCTAATGTTAAGTAGTATGACTATGTTGTTATTGATACCTTGTTTGCAAAGCTGATTTTGCTAGAATTTGCACATTGCAGCATTAGTATTTAGATAATTCTATTTGGATATTGATAGTACACTTGTTAATGAGTAAGTGTACTAGTCTGTGTCTGAGAGAGATTGAGACAGCAAGGGGAACTGTAATGCCTGTGGTTTTTAGCTTAAAATGCTGGGCTGTTGGTCATATCTGCGACCAGACCATCTCTGTCTTTTGTCATCTTCACCAGTGAGATTACAGAAGTGAATGAGACAGCAGGGAGGAGAAGGGAGCAGAGTACTTTCCACTAATAAGAGAAAAGCAGAGGGAGAACATAAAACTTTGTTGAATTTTCAGCCTCTTTGTTCCTCATCACTCCTAAGAAGGATATGTGTTATCTGCTCCTATCATCTCTTCTTTCCACTACAGAAGGGCTTCTGGCAAAAGAGAGCTATGCCAGGACCTGACAGTGTTGTATTTGGCTGCCTCTTCCACTTGATTTGCAGGGAAAGGCAATATTTACATAGCTCCTGTTGCTCTTGCCTACTTCATGTCATTTGCTTCTCTTGCAGCCTTTCCATTTATGCTCAGCTCTCAGATTCCACTGAAAACCTTCAAAAGCTGGAGGACTTTCCCAGTCTGATTCCTTTGGGTATACAGTGAATTTCTGAACACTGGCACCCATTTCTGAGATTCCCTTCCTTCCCTTTGTTTGCCAGGCATTGTTATGATCATTTCACTCTGAGCCTTATGGCTCCTGGTGGTTTGTACATGCCTGGTTTCTGAAATGATCAGAAAGGGATCTCTCTATAGCCTTTCACATGTAGGGGTCAAGTAGGCATCTGCCCTGCCATCCACAGACCTTTGCAGATAAAACAAAGTTCAAGCAGCCCAGGTGTGGGAGATTGACTGAAAAACTATGACAGTTAAACATCTTGATGTGAGGAAAGCTTTGTCTCCTCTTGATTTTAAAACATTTATGGTTTCATACTTCATGTTTGCTTCATCTGTGCACAGGCTAAATGTGGGCACTTCAGTCTTACCATTTAATGAAAAGAGAGAGGGCTTTGAAACAGCACAAATAGAAGGAGTGCTAACAACCCTGAGTTTCCTGGCCCCTTTGATCAGGGTGAGGAAAGTAGCCAACAGTTACTTTAATACTAACAATGATTTATTTATCTCCATAAATGTGTCAGTAGATGTCTACGAGCTTGTGTGCAGAGTGACTATTTATCTCTCTAAGAGTGTGAGGTGAAGATCTTTGCCCCAGGCTTTTGGTCAGACATTGAGGACACTTCTCAGGCTGTCAGTAGCCTCTGTATCATATCTGTGATACTGCAACAAGAAAGGTGAGATAAGCCAAGCAGAACACAAAGGTTTTGTCTGATTCTTCATGCTATCTGTGTTTACCTAGTACAAGTGTTATATGATTCATAATTCATTTTTCATATGCTAAAGGGAAATCCTGAGCTATGGACAAGAAGTCAAAGTGTAGAAAAAAAAAATTCCAGTTGCAGGTATCTCTGGAAGGTGTAGATGTGGCTTCTAAAATATGATAGTGTTAAAAGAAATACTTTGTGTGAAGAGCATTTATGAGTACAAAGCTGCATCTGGTGTCAGGCTGAACAACTACCTGAGGTTCATCAAACCTATGTAAAGCAGAAAATTTACTAGTTGTTTTATTTTCTGTTTGCTGAATAGAACTCCAGTTCTATATATTTCTTTTTTTTTTTTCTATTGTCAAAAGGCTATTTATTCTCATTGTAGTGGAATACGATAGAAATAGGCAACCAGATTATTGATTTAAAACACAGATGCTAGAAATGTTTTGGCAAAGTGTGTTTCTATGCTCACTTTCATGTGACTTAACACTTAGTAATTAATATATTTTTAAAATAGATATATTTAAAAATATTTTTCTATCTAACACATGGGTTTACAACCCATGTATCAAGATAAGATAGTGTCAGGGATGAGGGAATCAGCCAGTGAAACTTTAATGAGGTTGTTGAAGCTACTTTACCTGTTCAACTACATTGCTTAGTTCTGGCTGGTCAGTTCTGTCCCACTATCCTGTTTCTTCTCCTAAAGAGTGAAGAAACTTGCAACAAGATTTCTAGCAACAACGCAATGCAATCAAATAGAGAATATAATCACACTGGAGAACTGTTTACCTCAGACAAGGGCTCACATGAGAGCTGCAGAGTGAATGAACCTGGGGTTCTGCAGGGCAGAAGCCACAAGGCATGGGACCTCGGATGTGTCCCTGACAGATGAACAGTGACTCAGGTGTGTCAGGTGATATGCATTTTAATGGATAGTATTTAGAACTATTTTCAAGTTAGTGTATTTTTTCAGTGCAGGTCTTGTTAGAAACAACTGGGTTTTGAAAGTTACAATGAGCTTTTGTGGCCAGACCTGTGCTAGAAGGATACATTTCCCATTTTGGAAACCTACTATTGCTAGTCAGGGCTGTGAGGATTAAAAAAAACCCCACCTGCACCCCTGTCTTCATGGAAAGCTACCAGATAGCATATTGATTCTTGCTTGAATATTATAGCTGTAATGTCTTCTGTTACTGCTATTTTTCTAATTTTTCATTCTGCTGTAGCATATTTGATTTTGTAATTTTTCTTTCAAACTGCAGTACTTGCAAATCAAGGAATGTTGTAATATCTCCTTCTTTCTTTTTTTCCCCCCCTCTCCCTCATTGGTATTTTTTCTCTGGTAATTGCTGACATAATTATTCCTTCTAAAAAACTTTATCTTTCTTGTTTTCTAAATGCTAAACTTAGAAATGATAAAAAAATTAACAAACCTCAGTACTAAGAACAGTATCAATGCTGTTCTTATCTGCTAATGTATTTGTGTTACAAATAAGTCCATTATTTTTAACAGAGGGAGTTGTTGTCCTCAATTAAAAAAGGAAAAGTATTTGATCAAGTCAAACAACATTTGACTGTGGAGAGAAAGAGGTTTAAACGCAGGAGATCATCAAAGGTGTTGAAAGTAGTGCATCTCTTACATCCCTAAGCTTCACTTGCCTTTCTCAGAGAGTTCATACAATGGACTGAAACTATGTTTGAGCCTAAGCCATCATCCCTCAGCCCTGCCTGGAGACAAACCCAGTGCTGCTCCTTGTGCAGGTGTGTTCAGCAAGACCTGCAGGTAGGTATGCTTAGCTGGCGATGCTGAGGCAGGGGAGTGATATCCTGAGGCATCCATGGCTTCATAGGACCTATCAGTTCACTCTCTACCAGGTTCACCAGAGTGACAGCTGTTCTGTAAGTGGCCTTGAAGATGGGTGGCACCACCACATGGAAAGGCTCTGTGTGCCTCATTGGAAAGAGGGCTCCTAGGTCTATCCGAGTGACAGAGCACAGCTCAGGCAGAGCAGAGCTGGCTGGTGTTCAGTCACCTGGAGCAGAAGCATCTTGGAGAGGATGCCTGTCTGCAAGACAGTGCATAGATATAAAATGCAACAAATTGGAACAGACACTCAAATATATTGAAAAAACACCTTCACTTCATCTGTGATCCCAAACTTTATCTTATTGACTGACTTATACTAGTACTAGTATACTAGTACTATACAAAGTACTATGATTAGTACTTTGCACAACTTTTTTTCCCTTCACCATGTGTTTCAGGATCTGAGGTTCAGTGTTTCATGGATTAGGAATTCCTGTTGTTCATGTACCTATACCCTTCTTTTTTAGGTTCTTTCTCCAGGACTTTACACAGTGCTTTACCATCATTTGTGTTGACCTTTCTCTCCTTCTGATAATACATTTTTTAGTCACTGTAATATATGCATGCAATAGAGGAAGGTACAGTCCTACTGAAGTTATGCTGAGGACTGAGCCACAATGAATTCTGAAGTCATAATGGGGTGTTTTTTTGTGAATTAAAGCCTTGCACATGCCCAGAGATAATGATGATGATGATGATGATGATGACAGTGACGATGATGATTGTGAATGTCTTGTACTAATAGTACAAAAGCATTTAAATTGAGCAATATGTGTGCTGCTGAACTTTGTGGGCATAACAGGTACATCCCTCAGAAAACTTACAGAACACTGAGAAAAGAGGCAGAAGAGTCTCAACAATCTTTGCAGCCGTTTCCTTTGATGAAAGAAGAGCATGACTCTGTCTCCACGACCTTGTCTCTGCAGCTGCACTGGTTTTTGATGCTTCAGTTTTCCTAATCATTGTAATTGTTCTCTCTACTGTGTATGATGCATTTAGAGTGCTGGCAAGACTTCACAAAAGTGACTAATCGTTGCTAATGCAGGGATGTGAAACACAAAGGAGATACACCTGGATGGCATCATGAATTTGGTATATCCAGTCAAACATTATCTATCTAATTTCCTCTAAATTAATAGTTACAGAACAAATTACACCCTCAAGAAGCTGAGGACAAAGATTTAACTTCCCTTAAAGTTTCTAATGGCTAGAGGAATGCATATTCAGCACTTCAGATGTAATTGCACTTAATTTCCTTTTGGTCAAGTATGATGTTTTCTTTACAAAATATCAAAAAGAAGTTTCCAGGGTTTGTTTGGTGCTCTTTGTTTGGTTTTTTTTTTTGTTTGTTTGTTTTTTTGTTTGTTTGTTAGTTAGTTAGTTAGTTTGTTTGTTTTTGTTTTATTTTTAGTTGCCTAAAATGCCTCTTCACCCCTTCCCCAGTGTGATGTGAGATATCTTTACTATCCAGGTGGTAGTTAATTCTCAGGGAGAATATGATATGAAATTCCCTGGGACCACGGTGTGTTGCACTTTGGAAGGCACGTAGTATTCAACTGGTCTTAAAAGGAAAGAAATAACTTAGAAATAACTAGCTTGCATACCTAGTTCAGATATTTTTGAGGAAGTTGCTTTTCTCTGAAATTGTTTGTATATTAGGGGGGAAAAAGACATATTGTGGAAAAAGACTGATTTTGACAAGAATTTCCTCTGACTTAGGGGGGAATTTCTGATCTAGTACGTGAAAACTACTTTGTGATGAGACATACCATTCATCCTGATTTATGAAAAGCCCTCAATATTTAGCAGAGATACAGTAAAGTAGGGATTTTGATCAGAGGCACTCCAAAGGAAAGAAATAATCTAATAATAAGGCAATTAATACTTGTATTGTGCTGTCAAAAGCTGTCTTCCCAAAATGAAATTTCATTCTGTTGGGAAGTCAGCAAAAAAATAGAAAAATCTTCACTTTTTTTCATTAAATGGGGGTCTCATTTTCTTGCACTGTCTAGATCTGAGTACAGAATATCTTGCCAGAAGCCTTCAGTGCAGGGATGTAATGCTGAGTTGTCTTTACACATAGAAACTGAAAAGTGTAACTCTTCACCAGGGAGGGGCAAGTAGAAAAAAGTGAAGAAAAAAATCCCCCAAAAATTCTGACTGCCACTTAAGTAGTGTAAGAGTAGGACAGGCAAACACTCCAAGCACTAAAGTTCTTACTTTTTTCCCTGCCACCAGATTTTCTACTTTTGTGAGTCATGAGGTCATACTGCTGCCATTTTTATGATTAAAATTTACCCTCACTAGGTTTGTTCTCTTCATATCTGAAATTCTGTTAGGTCTCTGATAAGGTGCCAAATGAGTAGTTCACATAATGAAGACTTTATGTTGTAGCTTGCAGAATCACAGAATGGGTCAGAGTGGAAGGGACACAGTGTTCCAGCCCCCCTGGTCAAGCAGAGTCATCCCCAGAGCACATGGTGCAGGACTGTGTCCAGACAGTTCTTGGATATCTCCAGTGAGGGAGATTCCACCACCTCTCTAGACAGTCTGGGGCAGTTCATGGTCACCTGCAGAGTTTACAGAATCACAGAATTCACAGAATGACTAGGTTGGAAGAGACCTCCAAGATCATTGAGTACAATCCACACCCTAACACCTCAACTAGACCATGGCACCAAGTGCCACATCCAGTCTTTTTTTAAACACATCCAGGGATGGTGTCTCCACACCTCCCCAGGCAGACAATTCCAGTACTTTATCATTCTTTCCATGAAAAAACTTCTTCCTAATATCCAACCTGTATTTCCCTTGGTGCAGCTTGAGACTGTGTCCTCTGGTTCTGTCAGTTGCTGCCTGGAGAAAGAGACCAACCCCCACCTGACTACAGCCACCTTTCAGGGAGTTGTAGAGGGTGATAAGGTCGCCCTGAGTCTCCTTTTGTCCAGGCTAAACAGCCCCGGCTCCCTCAGCCGTTCCTCGCAGGGCTTGTGTTCCCAGCCCCTCACAGCCTTGTTGACTCCTCTGGATGCACTCATGCGTCTCCATGTCCTTCCCAAACTGAGGGGCCCAGAGTTAAGAAATTCTTTCTCATATTCAGGTAGAACTTCCTGTGCATTAGTTTCTACCTGTTGCCTCTTGTCCTACTGCTTTGCATCATCAAGAAGATCCTTGCTTCATCCTCTTGACACCCTCCCTTCAGATGCATTGAAAAGTTCCCCTCTCAGTCACTTCTTCTCAAGGCTGAACAAGCCCAGCCCCTTCAGTGTCTCCCCATAAGACAAATCCTCCAGTACCTCAGTCATCTTTGCTGCCCTCTGCTTAACCAGGAGTTCCATGTCTCTCTTGTACTGAGGAGCCCAGAATAGAGCACTCTGTGTTGGACACATCTGAACACAGCACTCTACACTCACCTCACTAGGACTGAGCAGAGGAGCAGGATCAACTCCCTTGGCCTTCCAGCAATGCTCTTCCTAATGCACCTCGGGACACCATTGCCCTTCTTGTTCACAAGGGCTCTGCTGGCTCATGGACAGCTTGTTGTGCACCAGGACCCCCAGGTCCTCCTCTGCAGAGCTGCTTGCCAGAAGGTCAGTCCCCAGAATAATCCCACATGGGGTTATTCTTTCTTAGATGCAGGACCCTGCATTTGCCATTGTTGAATTTCAGGAGGTTCTTCTCCGCAATCTCTCCAACCTGTTGAGGCCCTTCTGAAGTGCTGCACAGCCTCTGGGATATTGGCCACTCCTCCCAGCTTTGTGTCACTTCCTGAGGAGGCAGATGCCCTTTCATCCAAAACTTTGATGAATAAGTTAAATATTGATGAATAAGTAAAACTGGTCACAATATTGAACCTTGGGGACAACTCTAATGGCAGACCTCCAACTAGATCCTTCCTGTAGGTGCTCTGAAAGAGTCAGCTCTAGAGAGGTCTCATCACTAACACCACAAGAATGTCAATTCTTGTCATTGACATTCAAACTGAACCTCCATGTGTCATGTTTATTTCCTGTGAAAATTTCTAACCTTATTCTTTCCAATCTACTACTGTAGCTTAATATTTTTAATAATAAAAGAAAAATAACATCTAACAGTTAAAACAAGACATTCCATGTTCATCTGTATACAAATTACTGTTCATTCATAAATCACTAGCAGATGCAGAGGAGAGCACAAGTTAGATTTCAAAATGGGAACATGTTTCTAAAAGCAAAGAACCACACTTTTGGAAGGGAAAAATTATCCGTACTTTGAAAATCAGCCTCTCTAAGGCATCCCATGACATGTACCACAAAATCTAGGTATCCAAAATCATAAATCTTGGTCAAGTCATTCACACTCTGTTCAGAGCTTAGGTACCATAAACAACACTACCTATATGTGACAGCAGATATAGGTGTATGACATTGACACAACTGAACAAATTGCATTAAATATTTGCATTGTAGTCAAAACAATTAAAAAAACACAATAGAAAGCCAAATTTTCATTTTTATTAAACTTTTGTCGTCAGGATAAAATATACTAAAAATAAACAATATAGACATAAATATTTGAGAAAAATAAATTACCATGCAGTAGAAGTCTCACAGGTAGAGGGCAGAAAGGATTATTAGGACACTGCAGAAGCTGTGTTTAGATTGGTTATGGAGTTAGGGAAAAATCTCCTTCCACTCTGCATTACTTTGGAAATTTCTCGATGATTAATTCACCAACATCCTTATTTACATGGCATGCTTCTGGACAAGTCAAAACTAGACTAAACAGTCTGCAGATTGGGAAGGAACGATCCATACTGCATCACGGGTTTGTAGCAGCTCTCACACTGAAGGATGACAAAGCCACCCTCCAGATTATGTGTGCATTAGTCACTTCAGCCAGCCCTGCCTTTCAGATCCACAATGTGACAGAAAGCAAGGCCAGAGTGCTCCAGTCAGCATTCAACAGTACAGATAAATCTGGAGAGTGAGTTTGTTCTCATAGCTGTGAAGTGTGACCTGGGATTGTTAATTAACGTGTGATTAGGCCATTAGCAATAGCTCTGCATATGCTGCAGTAGGAATTAAAGGAATGAGAAAATCCTCCATAGCACAAAAAATGAACATGCTGTGCTGTTTTTGTACTGTAAAACTTTTGTATTTGGAGTTCCTACCTACAGTGCTGCAAGGAAGCTGGCTCTGCTCCAGAGGGTTGTGCTCCTGAAAACATTTCAATGTCAGGGACAGTTGTGTTTTTGTAAGTTTGTGCTGTTGAAATAAATATGGGACAGAGAGCATGACAAGCCTGCAAGTCTAAATTAGGTTGCTACATGTTATGTTTCGTATCAGCCACTTTTAAGAAAGGAGGTATGAGTCAGAAATAGAAGTTTCACTAAAAGCAATCTTCTCAAAAGAAAATTAGAAAAATGCAGCAAGACGAATGACCAGCCATTTTGACTACATAAGGGAAGAAACAGTTTTTAATTTAGTGAAAATGAAAAAAAGGAATAAAGGGAAATAAAAGAGGACAGTGAGGGAAGAACAGTTTTCTGAAATATTGTTCTCTGACAGGTGTCTTCATACTTTCATAAATGTGAAACCAAAAACCCAATCCCATCAATTGCATATAAAGAACAAATGATACAGAACTCCGTGACTTTTTAATAATTTTCAGTTGACTCATCCTTGGTTGCAGGCTTGTTTTGTTTCTCACAGTCCAGTTGTGATTAAACTGCAAGAAACTAAAGCCCACTAGATAGGGACACCTCTGCTAAAATCAACGCACTTATACCCTTTCTTTTCCCAAATATTTTTAAGCTATTTAATTTCTGTGTTTAAAAAAAAAGAGAAAACTATAAAGATGTGAGACCATAAAACCGTGAAACTCAATCCTCAATTGCCAAATTTTCTCTCACTCTCTCTCTCATCCTTCACTTTACATTTGCTCCTTCTCAGGAGCCAACTTTGTCGTTTTTCAGCACAAACTCTTTTGGGTGCTCTCTCAGGTCAGCACGCTGTACAGAACAGAGTGCATGTAGGATTTAGACTGTCAGGGAGATAGCTATCATCTGCATTAAGGTATTTGGGATGTAAATTTCTACCTGTTGGCATTAAAAGTAGAATCATAGAGAAAAACGTCATGTGCTGATGGCCTGACACCTTCTCTCATTCCCGGTATGATTTATTTTTATTCTGTATTAGTTCTAGTCTGGTCCTGAGTGACCAGAGTCTCCTTAGTGAACTCTTGAAGATTTTATCCCTGTTTATTTTTTTTCTAAAAGCAATTCAGTTCATGCGCTCTAAATGTTTCCCAGCACAGTACATGGAGGCCCTGGGATAGTTCAGAAGTGTACTTTGGCTTGCTAATAAAAAATAGTATGGATAAGCTTCAGAAAATGTATAGAAAGATGTATGTGTATGAAGTCTAGCAAAGAAAACAGTTGAGCAAAGTCACTGAAGCTGAGGACAGAAAATATTGTACTGAGGGTTATAATATTGTACCATGTCTTAAACCTTTTAAGAATTTCAATGTCTTAGTTTGATGTTAAGAAAGAAATTTACCACCATTTAGAATCACAGTGCATTATAATTTCCTCTAAATAGAGGTGTGTTCTCAAATACTTAGTAAACTTTTTCTTCACCTTATACAGTAGGTTATAAATTTATGATTAAACAATATGTAAATATTTTATTATTTAAACAGTAGGGTTTTTTTTTGTCAGTTAAAAACCTGTATACATCCATATATGACAAGCACAGTTAAAACAGAAAGCAACAAGAAGGTCAATTATATGACTAAGAAACTACTTGTTGGAGAAGGCTAGTTGCTCTCTTATTTTACTAGTTCATGCTGAGGCTCTAAGGGCCTTAACAGGTTGGCCTAGACCTGACACCTCTTTATTATGAAGGGTAAGTTTCCTTTCTTGCTCATTTGTGGTTTCTACTAATTTTTAAGCTGTAGAAATGGTAGAAGAACATGTGTCCCACCTTCCAACAACATAAGATGTAAATTCTAAATCAGAAGCCTTAAATTCACTGCTTACAGATCTGAAAGCTCTTTTGCCTGGGTGTCATGCTGCTATTGCTGTCCTCCCGTGAGGCACTTGAGAGCATTTCTGTACTCCCAGTGCTTCCCTAAATATCATATTGAACGTCCATCTGCAAATTTCCTCTCCTGTTCTGATGTTATTAGCCATTAGCTCTTCAAATCAGGTTGTGATACTCATGCTGCAAGAAAAACTCATCATAGGAGAAGAACCTGCTCCCACTGGTTTTTGCAGCAGCTTCTGAGCTAACAGTGTTCCTCTGTCAGAAGAGGATGCTTGTACATCTTTTAAGAGCACATAATGAGAAAACCTAGGTATCTTTGCAAAGTGCACAAAGTGATTATTTTTATATTACTTCTTTGCTGATTTCCAAAGGGCCCCATTTAGTACTTGGGGATTTTTTAGATGGCATTTTCACCATCATTACCAAAACACACTTTTTATTCTTCATCTCATTTCATGCGCAATGAACAGACAGACCTTGGCAAAATGTACATTGCTACTGACTTCACATGTAGCATAGATATTTAAATGCACACATGGCTAGCTTTAGCCCTTCTTACGTGCCTGATTTTGGAAAAATGGAAAGTGGCAATGTTTCTTCAACCAGCTACTTTTACATTTCATGTATTTCAGAAATGATGAGAGGAAGAGTACATTCTGTCCCGTGCTACAGCTGTTGGAAAAATTAAAATTGCTGTTGTGTCAGAACCAAACAGGAGCTTGAAAGAATTTGTTAGCTTTAGTCAATACAGCGAGAATTTCCATGTCTTTATACAAACTTGTGAAGCCTGTGGGTTGAAGGAGACTTGGAAGAACTGTATTCTAATCCTGTCAGCCCCTTGTGTTAACCATGGAAACATGGCTTTCATCCTTCTTCTTCCCACCTGGTGTCTGTTTTGTGAGAATACAGCTTTAGCAGTCTCACAGCAAAGGCATAATTGAGCTGGCTCAGAAACTTTTACTGCTATAGCACTAAAGCAAAACAAAGAAATTTGAAAGTGTCAGGGATTGTAACTGCACTTGCAAAGTGAAAACTTGGCTTTCATATTTTCCTTCTTTTTATCAGCATATATTATCCACTATTTTCAAGTAAAATCATAAAGAAGGAAATGAAATCAGGGATATAATCTATACTTAGTATTTGACAATAGATTAGTGTAGAAAATTATTTGTAGATTGCAGTTTAACTTCATTTAACAGTGAACATATTTTAGAGAAAATCCTAATGATAGTTCAGGGATATTTTATCCCTTAGCCTGTCCTGAACTCTACATTTTAAGTCATTATTCTGCTGTCTTTAAAATCACAGAATCATTGAATATCCAGAGTTGGAAGGGACCCATAAAGAATCATCAAGGCCAACTCCAGGTCTTGTACAGGACAGTTCCAGGAGTCACACCATATACCCGAGAGCACTGTCCAAATGCTTCTTCAACTCTGTCAGGTTTGGTGCTGTGACCACTGCCCTGGGGAGCCTGTTCCAGTGCCCAGACATACTCTGGGTGAAGAACCATTTTCCTAATATCCATCTTAAACCTCCCCGACACAACTTCATACCATTTCCTTTTTGCTTTTTAACAATAAAGTCATAAGGTAAAATTTAGATTAGGCTGTTTATGAGGACTGCTTCATTTTGTTCCTAGTCATAAATATAATCACAAGTAAAACCAGACACGATTTCACTGTTTCTTTCTTCCTTTTATAAACTTGGTTTTAATCTTCACAGCTCTTCTGGCTCTGTGGATTAGTTATCAATGAAATTCATGATAAGTAGAAAATAAGCAAAAAAAGCATCACAGAAACTAAATAGATGAAACTGAGAAAAGGTGTCTGGTTCACAGTGAGGTAAGTAAGCAACAGTGAAACATTTTAGAGGTGAGGACTTCAAGAAAACAGAGAAGATCTGAGCCCACATTGATCCTTCTATGTTGCAAATGCCTGTCCAAGGGGCATGGGTTATCTTCCAAGTTTTTCTAAAGTCCCTTTACAGTCAGAGAGTGAAAGGAGACCCCCAACATGCCCAGTAATTGTGTCAGTGCCCTGGAATAGGAATAGCTTCTCTGGGTCATCCAACATACACCACGGTGTTCTCAGTACTTTGAGAGGCAGCTTGCTCTCCAGAGTGTGATCAGTGGGTGACGGTGCAAAAAACCTGCAAAATCATCAAAAAGGAGTCTTACGATCCCTTAAGTAATTTAATACTTACCAATTCAGGTATTTCAATGAACCATGGAAATTGCAAAGAGATTTCAGGACAGGAATTGAGTTTGTTTTTTGGGGTTTGTTTGGTTCTTTGTTTGTTGTTTTGGGTGGGTTTTTTTGTTTGTTTTTTGTTTGTTTTGTTTTTTGTTTGTGTTTGTTTTGTTTCGTTTTGTTTTGGCACTTCAATCTGTCATATTCATGAATGCTAGAACTTGTCCTTCTCTAAACAAAACATTTCAAAAGAGGGAAAAGAGACTATAGAATGTCTTTAATGACCTTGTCCTAACAGAAGTATTGGCATTTATTAGTCACCAAACAATAATTGACTCTCTTCTTCTTTTGACTTTTTTATGTTTTGACTTTTGACTATTTTATGTTCTGTATGAATATGCTTCTTCAGTTTTACTGTGAAGAGTTTTCTATATCTGACAAATAAATACAGAGGTGATTAGTGTGAATTTAACTAAAATTAGCATGTTGATAGCACAGTAGGATGAAGTTTAGATAAAACAAAGTCACAAAGGTTAAAGATCAAACAAGAAAAGGGAAGCCAGTATTTTTTTTTGCTGTACTACTTCATATTCTCAGAAGTAAAGAAGGTAAGATATTCTTAGCAATCTATATGAACATGTTCTGCTGTTTAGGCTTCTTGTATCTCTTCCTTTGGTGCAATTATTGAGCTTTGTCAGGCATAGGCATAAAAATACGGTCACTTGTGCTTAATACATAACTGTACAGAAGTATATGATTAAAAAGATCATATAGTTTCTCAAATAAAGCAACATATACTATGCAAGAGAATGACCCTATTATTAATAATCAGGACTGAGCAAGTCTAGTTTTAAGTGTCATGCACTTAAATCAAATGAGAAAAAAAAAATTAATTTTCTTCCTCTCAATTGTCAGAAGGGGTTTCTTTATTAGAGAAAGTATTTTTTGACCAAAGGTTCAGTCTGCCTCATTAGCAGTCCAAGCATTGGAATAGAAGAAATAATTTCATTTTTATGGGCTACTCTGACTAGGAGTGCTATGGGATGTTCATTAAGAAATTTGAATCTGTCATTGAATGCACTGACAAAAACACAACATGGTGTCAGGCTGAGTGGCTTGTCATCATTCAGCAATTCTGCCATAGTGCTGTGGATGAAAAAGTGACAAGATACAGTTCAGATGTACGTTGTCTCTGCTCCTGATTAAGGAAGGATAAACCAAAGGAATGTACTGGGCATTTATTTAATCCTCAGTTTCAGTATCAGGAAAATGGAACTGTGCACTTGCTCTTCCTTTGGTCAGTTTTTGCTACAAAAAGCAGAGAAGGAGGAGATCCCTCATCATTTGTCATACAACTGTAATTTGGCCAGTCAAAGGAACAAATATATAGCAGCCTTTCATATAATTAGGCTCTTCTGTGATTAGGAAGGAGAGACTGGAGAGAACAACAGAAGTCTTATGTATATCTGAAAGAAGAGAAGGACATTGAATTCCTGTTCCATTCAGGATTAATTAAGCATATTTTGATCCCTTGAAAGGTCTTTGTGAAGCTGTCCTACATCTCTGTGCCTTCAGGTAAAATGTCTGTCAAATGTTGGTGTTAAAATACCTGAAGAGAAAGTAATGAGCAGCACAGCCAGCGGCTCCCTGGGAGTCACTGCTGTGGTGGTGACTTTAGGATCATCTTGCTCACAAGCCATGTCTGCACAGCTGAGCTGTGTAAATCACAGTGCCTTCCCAGCACAATTAGACTGACCATTCTGTGGGCATGAAAGCTCAGCTGGGTACACTCATACAGCTGGAGTAAAGACAGACCAACTGGAGGCATAAAACTAAGTCCTATTAAGGAGTGCAGATAAAGAGTGTTAGCAGAAGTCAAAGAAGATTTTCATTCAGTTCCTGACTGAATCATTTAACTTCAACTGAAAGTGGTGTACAAAACAGCACAAAAGAGTCGAATAGCCAGAACAGTTAATGGAATTTGTAAAGTCCAGTGTAAAATCATTGGCTTGCTGTGCATTTGTATAGCCAGAACCTGATCTGATTTATTTTCATGCTCTCAGCTTTCTAATTAGACTACCACATGCCTTGGTTCTTCTAGTTTGCAGAATAATCACAGTCTCTATTGTATAGATTGTCTTCCTAAAGTTTAAAGAGATAGACAAAAAATCATTTCATTAGCAGCTAAATTGTTAATTCTATAATTTCTAGTTACTATTATAAGCAGCTAAACAAAAGGGTAATCAAAAAAAAATATAGTAAGGGAAAAAGATGTTGATATATTTCATGTACAAAAGTATAAATTTTAAGAACATGAAATGAAATCCTATAATGAAATTATAGGATTTTGCTCCATATGAAATCAAACTTGGACCTGAAAAGGGAAAATTGAGGTAGACTAGAATCATTGACAATGTAAGATTGGAAATACTGTGCAGCAGGAGAGGTAGGGAAATATCAGCTAAGTTTTGTCAGTGTTTTCTTTCATATTCACTTCTACTGGAATCGGCTGCATCTTTTCCTCATTCTGCTAAAGGCAGGATCTTGCTGAGAGGTAAAATACAGCAGGTTCTTCTTGCAAATTGAGACCTTAAATCAATTATGGATGTGAATATTTTATGAAAGTATGTTTCTGCCAACAAAATTCCACCTGGAATGAACCTCCGGGGAGGAATCAAGCAACCTGATTCAGTTATTATATTTTTTTTCCCCTCCTGCACTGTGTTGGACTCCTGGGGGTATCTTCCTATAAAGAGGTTGTTGTTTTCCCTCTTTATTTCTAACTTACTTGTCAAGCATCAACAGCTGATGTTCCTGATTGTCTTGCCATCCCAGCCCAGTCTCTTTTTTTTCCCACTATATCTTATCCAGTTAGCAGCTATTACCTGGTCTCCTACTACAAGGGTGGCCAAGCAACTTCTTTTACAAATGTGACATAACCTGTGGTCAGACCCTTTCTTGCCTGTATTTTTTCCTTGACATTTCTTCCTCAGTCACCTGCAGAGCTCTCACCTCTCCGAACAGCTGACATTGGTGAGGTTGTTCTTCAAGCCTTCATGGAGCCTTGACAAAAATAGGTCTCATACAACCAGGCTCTTAAGTTATTTAAGCTAAGGAAACCTCAGTATATCCACAGAAGCAAAAGGGGTCTTCAAACACTTGATATAAAAAAATGTGGAAATGTGGAAATAACCAAAAATCAGGGAGTTCCTGCACCCACCTATGGAGAACATCAGGTGAAGAAGTGACAGGAAGAACCAGTAATTCACTGAACATCTCAAATTTCCAAATTACCTTTGCTTCAAGATTTTGATATAATAATTCAGATCTATTTTACCATGAGGGAGTGAGGATTCATATTCAAGAGGATTAGTATTCATATTCAGGACTCTTCACATATCTAAATGTCATGCAATAGCACATGTCAGTTGCAGAGCTAAAGGAATATTTATTGTCCATCAATACTGACTCTTTTAACTGAATTTATTATTTTTTGTGGGGGGAGAAATGGAAAGTACTTCTTCAAACACTAAGTTTTTAATTAATTTTGTAGGTATCTTTTCATTACTGGATGAAACAATCTAAACAGGAAAGTTAACAGTCACCTGCCATATGAAGTCAAGGCATATGAAGATGAAAGACAGCCAGGTTTAATCTAAAATAAATTTAAAATGAAATATTATCGACTGGAGAAATCTCAAATTTCTTATAAATGAAAAGAAATATAAAAAATATCCCACTTACTACTCCTGTGCAGGATGTTGCTGTTGATTTCATGGAGAATGATGTGTTTCAAGAAAGATTCAAGTATGGTTTATTTTGTGAGTTGGCTGAAAAGCAATTAATGTGAAAATATCAATTTTTTAAGTTTATAGTTTAAAAACTGATAAATAACTTTTTGAATGCACAATTAAGACAATACTTATATTAAAGGTTTTATAGTCATGCTAAAAAAACTTGGGGAAAAAAGGATAATTGATTATGTGTCTGTAATTAATGAAAATAAACAACTATTCATCAAATTCTGGTAGGGCAGAAAATATGCAGTGAACAACTGACATTTCATTAACAAACATTTTGCCTAGCCTTGGACTGTAGGATCTATTATCTTATTACAGAGACCCTTGGGCCCTAATTTGCTTGGTGCTTACAAGAAATTGCCTGTGGCAAGGATTAAATTCAGCATGAAGTTTTGAATTTCAGCATGTAGTTAGGCTCTTGGTTTATGAAAACCCACAAACACTATTCACACTGGTAATAATAATTGATAAAATATTGGTTCAAGCATCTAGTAGAGCCATCCAATCATTTACATTTTGTTGCATCCCCTTACCAAGAAAAATGTAATTGGAGTTGTTCAAAGGCATGAGCTTTACAGAAAGGTGAAAATCACTGATGAAATCTGTAGACAATTACAACGGATGACCCAGAATGTTTCCTCCACCTCCAGCCCATATGCACATCCCTGCCCTCCCTGGGTAGATCATGCAGCAGGTAAAATGGCAAAATGGTGAAGGTGCCAGTGCGAGGAAGTAGCTGTGGTTCAGATGGGGCTGTGGGATGCACTCAGAGAGGGAATATGGGGAAGGGGAAGTGAAGGGATGGGTTGCAGTTGGGAACAGAGGTGCTGTGATGGCAGTGGGGGTGACTGGCTGAGGGGCAGAAGCGCTTCTCAGGGCTTTTCAAAGTTCTGGTCCCCAGTGGGTATTTCTCTCTCTCCTCCTCATCCCAGCCCTGTTTCCTGCCCCTGTCCCTCCCCACCAGCCTGCGAAGGGGATATGTGTCCTTCTGCTGGGTTTTGGGCACCAGCATCACTGATCTTTGAAGATGGGACACTGTTCCACATATCCAGAGTTTGATGCTGCAGGAGGCAAGAAACATGACTTGAGCTGCTGCTAGTAAGCCTCTAGGTATGGCAGTAAGGTAGTGCAGGCTGGAAAACACTCAGTATTCAAACTGGTGATATAGAGCTGTGCTGCCCTAATATCTGTGTGCTCATGGACTTCTGCTACAATGCATGCTTGTTAAACAAAAGCCAGTGAGGTGTTTCTTCACCATGCTGTGGCACTGAAGTGACACAAAAAGGGTCTAAAAGAATGCTTTGGAATGGGACTCTTGCCTGTCATGTGGAGTGTCTGACCAGGCTGTCTGACATGCACTTGCACACACTACACGTGCCATGGTCATGCTTTCATCACCCGAAAACAAACAACTGGGGACCTGAATGTGGGGGCTCAGCTGAAAAAGCCCTTGGGAGAGGAAATGAAACAGAATTTTTTTGCAGACTGATTCTGAAGAGGCCAGGATACAGAAACCGAATTAATTTCAAATTAATTTACTGTGCCAGGTTAGTTTTGAGAGCAGTATGCAGCTGAAAACTCAAATCGTTTTTCGGATTGCTCTATTGATTTACAAAGCTAAGTGCCATATGGAACTTAAATGTATAACTGAATTACTACCCTGCAGAAATACAGTTAAAATGAAGAAAATATTTTACGGTTGGATGAATTACTGCACCTGCAGGGATATTCTAATTTATTTAGCTTTCTTTAATTTTTTTTTTTTTTGTTAGCAAGGTAATTGTTGGGAGTTTTATTTAGATATCTTATTTCTTCTACTGGGCTTAGAAGAGCAGCAGAAAAATGGCACCAAATTTATGGTTGTAGGATGTGCATAAGGTGTGTGGTAAAACATGTTTAAGCTTCCTTTCCTTACATCCTTCTTTATTTAAAATTCTAGAGTATATAGTAGGCCTTGCAAAGACCACAGGTTTAGTCACTAAACTGCATAATACTACTAGAGAAAGGAACTTCACTTAAAGATGATGATTCAGTGAGGCTGTAAGTGCGGTTTAAGACAAGAACTAAGAACATAGATTTCCCTCAAAAAACTTAAAATTAATTATGTGCCAAACAAACTTACGCCCCACTTTAGGAGTCTAAAAATTAAAGAATTTTTGATGTTCCATGCCTCTATCACTCCTTGCCATTTTATCTTCATTAAATTGCATTTTGCTTTTATTTATCATAAAAATTTGAAATGGTTTCTTTTCCTTGCAATGAATTCTATTTAGTTTTGATATTTTCTTTTCTGTCACCCATTCATGTGCCTTGTGGTTTTTATTCCAGTGCAGAAACAAAACAGTTTAACTGATATTTCAGTTCTAGTTTTCCAGTACAGAGAAAATGTCTCATGATTTTGATTAATTGTTGTCATGTTCAAACAGCATGTCATAAAATGCTGATGTGATGACTCATAGATCAATTTGACTTTGTAGTCACCTAACACACAATCCTGGGTTTTTTAAATTCCCTTTCTGACCATTCCTAAGACCCACTTATTAAAGCTCACTGAACCCATCCCTGTCTCAAGCCTAAAAGCACAATTGCCTCCATGCTCCAGGTTTTTTCTTGCAGGACTCCTCCACAGGCACAGTCTGTTTGCACCTGCAGCACCACACCACCCGCTTTCATTCCACATGGCAGACAACGAGATGGGCTCCCATGAGGGTGACAGGGAGCTCCATGAAGGGGAATCTGGTCTACACAAAAACGATGCTTTCACACTCAAGAAATAACGTTAATGGACTTGTTGAAATTTTTTAAGCTAGGGTTTCTCAAAAATTTTAGATGGCAGGGGGGATTTTCCCTTTCTCGCTCCTCTTTCAACTTGTCCTCCTTTGTGAGTCTAAGTTACACTTAATGTAGCTCTTAGGGAGCTTAAAGTGCTTTGTTGAATTCCATACATTAAGAACATGAGATAAAAGTGAAAACAGTATTTAAAAATATTTTACATCTCTGAGGGAGCTTGTATGGAATGAAGAAAGAATATTAATTATTTCAGAAGGTTATAATATTAAAGCTAAGTGTCTTTTAAAAGCAGGTTAGGGCAATGTGTTACATAAATGACAGACACCAGATGGCTCCACCTTCTTAGAAATCAGACTTTTGTGTAGTTTGAGCAAGAAGAAAGGTGAGCCTTCAGAGAGAGACTGTGGTCAAACCCTGCCTTGGAATTAGGATGGGATAGACTTGTAAAACTGATTATATAAATTCACACTTTGTTAAATATGCTTCAAATCATAGCTAGGGAAAGGAAATATGAAAAATGAAGCACTGAAATTATGAGAAAAATGTAAATTGATGGTGAAACAGAATAAGAAATTCTGTAACGGGTCAGAAACTATAGAAATATGGAAATTACTTGTTTAAAAGCCAGATTGGACCTACTCTATTATCTTCCTTGACATATAAAGTGCCTCCCAAAACTAGTGTTTCTTTATTATTATTTTTAATTTAGCTTTTGTGCATCTGAAGACATCTTCTGAGTATGAAGTATTCCTAGCAATTCAATTGACTACCAATAAAAATGATATAGAACATGAAAAAAGGTTAAAAGGTAAATTATTATATTGATGATGTAACAAAAGACTAGCTGTTCAATATGTTCTGATGTTAGGGATTAAACCAAACATTTGTTTATGCGCCTTATAGCTATTCTGTTTCTTCTCATAATGTAAATGGAGGACAGGGAATGTCATTGCAGCCCATTTTGTTGTCATTGTGTTGTATTCAGTGGTTTGCTACACTCAAATACTGAAAATCTAGGGAAATACATCAAGGCAATAAACTTGATAAAAGTACATGAAAGGAATGAACGGTTCCAAGGAAACACCGTGTATGCAAATACAAGGATGCTCCTTGGCTGAAAACTGAGTAGAACGATTGAAGACATTTGTAAAAGAACAAATTGAGTACAATTTGAGTGTAAATATTTCACAGGTGGTGAACTTCTTATGATAAGTTCATACCTTTTGATTTTTAAGTACTAACCACCTGCATAGGAATGGTATTATATGTCTTATTAAAAGTTTCCTAGGGCACAACTCATACAAAGCTAAGTAGTTACTTCTTCAGAGAAGAGTGTGGGAGAGAAAACATTTCCATATTAGAGAGATTCAAGGAAAAAGAAAAAAAGGCAATTAAAAAGAAACTAGGTAAATCAACTGGACCATTAAATTGAATCATTTTATATTCACTTAATTGAATCAGCTGGCAGTTCTCCTAAAATGCCCCTGCTCACCATCAGCCAGGGAGCTTCCTTGCAAACCCATGGTCTCAGGGAAATGGAATTAAAAATGCCTCAACCCCACAGCTAGCTGCGACTACCTGTTGCACAGGAAGTCCTTTAAACTCAGTCAGTGAAAGCAAAAATCAAAATGATTGCTGAAGTAATCTGTCTGCCTATGACCATTTCCATGTACATGAATGAGAATATATGTGAAAATTGAAAAAATAATATCAAACTAGGAAAAAATTAATAACAGTTAGGGCTAATAAAACTAGAACGAAAGGCTGTTGTGTGCTGTGTTCAAAGATACTCCACTGGAAATTGGACATTTCTGAGTAGACTCTAGTTGGTGTAACACAGTTACATGTAAAATGTACTAATTATTTAGAAATGTTAGCCATTTCAATAATATTGCATTTTCATGAACTGTCAAGATTGTGCAGGACTTGCATCTGCTCCCAACTTGGCTCCCATTCCTGCTGCCTTGGCAATTTCTTTGTTATTCCTGGCAGTTGGATTTCTCTTGCCCTGGCAGTGTTTTGCCAGCAAGCAGAATTTTCTATTGATCTTACCATGCTAAGCATTGTGCTAGCTTAAAGTTTGCAGCAGACTTTCTATTGATGGGATGAATACTCATGACACAAATAAAAGGATTAATTTTGAAATCTTAGACTGGGATATACATATCTATACATAGAAGGAAATTCTAGTGATTTTAAACCATGCAAATTTTTATCAAGATTATATAATGTCCACTCTTATTTTTTGGTGAGGGTGGGTGGGGTTGAGGGTGGGAAGAGTACTGATGTACAGTTAAAGTCAGGAAATTACTTGCATTTTCTTTTAAAATGGACATAACAATATAAATATATTTTTCCCCTCCAGCCTACCAGGAAATACCAGAGCTTTCATTTACTTCCTTTTTACAAATTCTTTTGACTGTGGTCTCATATGTAAGGTTTAAAGAGCAGAAAAATTAGATTTATATTCTTTAATACTGATGTCAGAAGCTGAAATAATAAATAAATTATCGTAATTTTGACAGGCACATTACAAGACAAGGTCTCCTAACCCACCTGTCTGCATATAAAACTACGTCTGAGTTTAAAGAGAATTTGAGACTGACAGGAAGAGCACTTGCCCTGTGTCTCAACAGGTCAAACTCTGATCCATTATTCTCTTTCTATGTTGGTGTTTAATGCTGTCTCTTCTGTATGTGACCTGAAGAAGGACACATGCTCCTGCTAATGTTTCAAGCCCCTACAACTCTTTCAGTCATTTAGTAAAAGCTATTTTTGCCCTTCAAAGATAATCTTATGCATGTTTCTAGACTGTCATGCTCAGAAGAGGACCACCTCCAAATTCTCTGTTGCTCATATAAGAGATGTGCTCACTCCTTGTATAAATAGGACTGCAAGTCTTCAGAAATCTGCTGAAAACACCCAGCAGATTCCAATCAACCTCAGTGGACTTTGTGTTTTGTATGAACAATTTCAAATTCTTGTATTTGAAATACATAATATAGTTGACATTCATAAAGACGGGCATCTGGTGACAGGGCTGTGAGTGTGTTCAGCAATTCAGTGGTATACTTCCTAACATAGAAAGGGAATGTGGAAAGAAGACTGAAAAAGATGTAAACTAGCATATATCACAAAATTAATATAAATTACACTCCCCAGAAGAGTATGTGAATAGGCAGATGCCATAGAGGGCAACTCCATTGAACTGCTTATTAAAGAATAAATGATAGCATCAAAAAGTAATACAGCTCAACGATACAGGTCATTGACTTAGACATCTCTGCTGGGAATGATTAAAGTGGCATTTAGCCCTACTAGCTGACTCTCTAGGGTGCTGAAAAACATCACATCAATACAAATCTGCTTAGCTGCTCACAGAAAGAATGACATCATGGAAACATAAATAAACCCTGACTCCCAGCCTGAGGAATAAGAGCAACATTTTGGATTTCGGGAAATAATGAATAGCACAGTGGAAGACAAAACAAATGAGCTAATCAGGCCACCTCCGAATTATATTGCATTCATATGTGCTCTCTTGCCAGTGGATCAAGGCACTAGAGTCTCATTCTTATGCATGGCTGAGGAAGCAAAACTGCTGCTACTCAAAACATCAATTTTGAAAAAGTCACATATAAAAAAATAATATAAGCGATAATACAGGAAATGCCAGTGGTCTCTATAGTTATCTCATTTGTAGCAGGGAGTATTGTTAAGGTATGTTTTTCTAGTAGATACATAAGCAGTGTATGCTGTATTTAATGGAACATTGGTTCTGCTGCTGTAGGAAAAATTGCACTATAATTATCAATAATTCTGAATGTGCTGTATGTCATTAGGCAAAGGCAAGATCTAAGACACCACTCAGATACTGCAGGACACCATTTCCAGTAACAAGATTCAGAGGGACTAGGAACTAAATTAAACCTCTAGCCTCACCTCTTTTTGTAGGTGGGTTATGGACTAAGGAACATAAAACTCTTTTTAAATGTTAAAAATCATAAATAGAAAGGTTCAGTGACATATGTTCTTTTAGAAAATCAAAATATTATATTTTTATTTGTTATCCATGGGGAAAAAACCCCCAAACCTCAAAACCAAACCCATATTTTCTTACTTTAAAATCTGACTTACTTAAAGGATACTATAGGCTTCTATCATGTAACAGAGTTATATTTTCACAGAAGCACAGAGTGAAATTCTATGGGTCTTACAAAACATATACATGTGTACCTATGCAACTCAAACGTCCTTAAGAATTCAGACACAATTTTTATTTCTGGGGAGAGAAGATATGTTGAAAGTCACTTCAGGCAGATTTTTTTTTCCAGGAAACATCCAAAGGCTGTCTTACCCATTTTCTGTGGGATCAGAAAATTGAATGGTGATGAAAAATTTTTATATGTTGCAGTTAAAAACCCAAATAATTATGTCTTTTGGTAATGCAGTGAGATAATTTTTTCAAGAAGTGTATATTGCTTTTGCAATTTCTCTAATAGTACAGGGCAAAAATAGTAGCCAGCTGGCAAGTCACAAGCAACACTACCAAAGCATGGCAGTTTTTGAATATAAGATGAGCAGTAACCAAGAGTTAAATATAGGGAGTATGAGTTATAAACTGTGAGGTAGGAATTATAGCTTCTTGTACACCCTTAGGATGAGATGAGGAAAGAAACATACATCTACAGAGAAGTCCTGTCTATGCATGGGACCCCATATTCATTATAATCACTAATGAAAATACACTGCTCCAGGGTTCTTCTATTTAATCTGTCTTGTGTAGGATTTCAGTGTGAAAACACAAAAAAATATAATGATCCTACTGCCTATGTGGTATGGCTGATATTTCATAAGAAATCTCTGAAGACCCTTTAAAAAGTTTATAATCAAGATTCCCCAAACGGGCTGGAAAGTCATGTCAAAAGTGACAGGGAGAAAACCATTTTGGTATAATTAAGATTTATTTATTTATTCATTCATACATTCATTATGAAACATTGCTTTTACTGTGCAAATTCTATTTATTAGTACAACAAAGTTTTGTGGAAATTAAGAGTGCTTACAAAAAACACGAGAAATTCTGTGTTTATTTACCCTCACAGACAAAGTGTGGTCCTTTATGACTTAACTATATGGCTATCAGCATCTCAGTTCTTGTGTGTGAGGCTGCTGTTCTTCTGATTGTAGGCAGGAAAACAGTCATAGGCACCAGCTTTTTGATTTGAGTCTTAAAGATACCTCTTCTCCTCTACTGATTTCTGGAGTTGTTCCTATCAGGGAAAATGAATGCATTTCAACTAGATGGGAGATATGAAAAAGCAGAAAGCACCTTCTCCACTTGTATATCCATGGGAAATTAAAGCTTTTGCCTGAATACATAGGTGGGGAGGACAGGAGAAAATTCTGCTGAACTGAACGCATAGAACCTGACTTCAGGGAGAGATCAGAAATAAGGATAGGGATGAAGCATACTAAACATGTTGTCTTTTTATCAGAGAGATTAAGAACTGCTGACTTTACTTAACATTTTGCAGAGCAACCTTATTCTGAAGTGCAGTGCACTGTTGGCTGTAAATTCAATCCATAAGTCTTTGGTGGCAATGAGCAACTATTTTCACAATTTACTGCTGTCATCTCCAGAAAGTGTGCAGGACAGCTGTAGTCTGTAAAATAAAACATTATCTTCAGTTGTAGTGGAGGAGTGATACTTACCTCATTGATTTCCACTGAGATGACAGACAAATTAGTCCATGACAAAAGTGCATTGCATTTCATCGCTCTTTCATTTGCCTATTCAAAGGATTCTGTTATGCTGCAGTAAGAGCAATGCTGAATTCTAATGACTTCTGTATAATAAGGGAATGTCTTGATTAAATCTGTCACATACCTTTCTTCCAGAATATTTAGTCTAATAAAAAAATGTTATTGGTCTAAGTAAAATAAGTTATTTGGAATAAACTTTGCTTGAACCTTGTGGACTTTGGATGTGTTTCTCCTCTCTGAAGGTAAGGTTTAGGTACATCAGAAGAAGATGAAGCCTCTTTGCTACCAACATTTGTGCACTTGTTGACCTGCTTTTAATTATTGCTTTACTTTGAATCTGGAATGAGATTGAACATTACCTGTTAACTATAGTGAATTAGCTCATGTTAACTGACAGGGACATAAAACTAATTTTTATTCAAGATAGTATGCTGATTGAGCAAAATTTGTAGCTACAATAGCTACAAGAAAGAATTATTTGTGAAAAGTCATACCTGAAGTAGTATTGAGTTTCAATCAGATTCAATCAGCTAGTGTAAGTCTAGATGATGTTTCACATATCCATTCATCTTACTTCTTAGCTTCCTATCTGCCAGGCTTCATTGAAGCACCAGTTTACCACATTCCTCAGCCCCATCAGTTTTCATATTCTCATATTTTTCCTTGATTGAAATGAAGGCAAGTTTTAATTAGTATTAAAATACAATTCCTTTCCTAAACAAACCATACAGTTGAAAGTGATATTCTTCAGCTCAGACTTCCAAATGAAATATTCTAGACAAAGAGAAGGCAGAAGAGAAGAACAGCAAAGTGGACTTATCAGAGAGTAGATTTAAAGTGTTATTTCAAGCTAATTTTCATTCCAGAAGTTTCTTATCTGGCAAAGGATTGTGCATCTTCTTAATTTTAAATATAAGTAAGTCTTTTGGTGCTCTTGGCATTGAGTTTAAGCAGAAGACTTTGTAGAGCTGTTTAGACTATAGTTCAGTCCTGTTCAAAGTATATATTTAAGAAATTGAAGGGTATTTTTAGGATCTATAAGCCTTTTATGGATAAGTATGCACTACCTAATACAGCTTTACTGAATTTTAATATGAGTAACTGAATAACACCTAGTCTTTAAAAATTCATAAAAATGGCAAGAAACTTGAATAATAATTGTAATATGACATTAGTTCTGTCTCTGTATCCTTATCAAGTACTTTATTCCCTACTTCTCTGTACTGTTCTCCCAAGCAGGAGAATTTAAGCTCTCTGAGCAGCAGAAGTATTAGTTTCTGATTTGACAGACACACTCTCTGGTGTTTATCACAAACATATCTCATTGAGGACCGAATAATTAATTCCATCCAGGGAAATTACAAGTTGATCTCTGATCTCTGTTTCATATTAGTGAAGTATAACATTTTATATAAAAAGTCAGAAGTCTTCAGGCTTTTTTCTACCATTATAGAGATTTTAACCTCCCCTCAAAAAGGCAATCAATGTAAAGAAATACAGAAATACACGGGACCATGCACATAGTTTGAGAAAATTCTTATAGAATGGAAAAACTGTGAACAGATTCTTTTGCATCTGTGTTTATATCAAAGTGCTGTAAATAAATGCAGGATACATTAATTCAAATATGCTGGTTTGGCAGCTTATAATGTGTAGAGAACTACTTTTAAATCAAGTTTAGCTGACATTGCACAGAGTCAGTCACTGCAGAAAGTTGTCACAACAGGAGAGCAATTAAAGAGATTTAGAGATCTGATTTCCAATCGGGTCAAATGGTAAGATGAAGAAGGGTTAGCTTTACTAAACTGTTTTCTAAGCACTAGGCTAGAAAACACTGAGTTAATCCCTCTGCTAACATTCAGAATCTTGTATGTAAAGATCAGAAATGACTGTTTCAAAGGGGAATAAAGGGCCTCTCTGATATCTCTGCAAAGAATTCATGTTCCTCCAGACTCAGAGTGTCATGACAGTGTTTTAAGAAACAAGTGCATCAAGTTTGCCTATGCAGAAAGACAACATGTGTTAGTTCTACTTCTGCATTTTGTGGCTACTCTCATGCACCATTGCATGGAGAAAGCTGACAACAGCTGACTTTTTATCTGTGAGATGGTTGTACTCTACTGCAGTCGCCTGGTGGGTGAGGCAGGTTTGGGCCAGCTTCTTGTGTTCATTTTGCTATCTGTGCAGATACACATGGGTTAGCTGCTGCAGGTTTAAATCTGTCTTGGATATGTCTTCATTAAGTGGTGGTCACAGTGACTGGAATTCATCCTTGACCAGATATTGACACCTGCATCTGAGCTAATCACTTGGCACTCCCTTGGTTATTAGTCTCCATTAAAGTCAGTGGAGAAAAATGGGCAGCTTTAGAGAAAAATTTATCTTATGCTAAAGTAGGCATTGGAGATAGGTGAGATGAATCACATGCTGTGAGTGCCTCTTTGAGTCTGTCAGTTAAAGCAGCCTAGGTGTGAACATCGATCCTGAAGACTTCTTGAAGCAGGTGAGATGAATCTTCCCTCCCAGGCTGCAGAATGAATGTGCTTAGAATGGAAGAGTACCTCCTGCAATTTTTAAGTGGATTAGACTCCTTTTTCAAGACCAGTGCAGGACCCTGCTGTGTTTGTATTAAGGAAATTAGTTTTCCTATGTGGGCAAAGCACCAAGTTGTCTTTCAGAATGTTTAACCTGCAGTGCATCAAATGCACTGACACTAGGAATCAAGAAGGCATCACTGAGGATTAATGTTTCATGGAGGTGCAGGATTAATGTTTCATGGAGAGCAGCTGAAGTGACACTGAGTCCCTTAGACTCCTCCAGTCTCAGCAGGCACACAGGTGTAAACAGTTTTGCATGGTAAGGTGTAGGCTGTACAGAAAGAGAAAATAATGGTTGTGTCAAAGAAGAGAGGATCTTAGTTTTTAACTTCCTAACACACTGTTTTATGCCTTTTCCTGAAGCATCTGTTACTTTCTGCTGTTGGACAATGATCCCAGACAAGCCTAGGATGAGAGGTCCTTTTAGTCTGATCTTCAGCAGAATAGGACACGCAGCATATTGTCTGAAGAATTGTTTCCTAAAAAAATTATGCTCCTTCTGAGTTCAGCTATCTCCACTTCTCACTAGCTAAGAGAGCTAAGATTGCACGAGTATCAAAGGGTCCACACACTCACCAGCTTTGCTGTGCCTGTGTCATGAAAAGTATTGCTACTTCTTCACTGCTTCTCCTGGCTGCTCAGGCATCGTTCTGTATGCATTCACCCTGTGTTTGCTGCTATGTATTCACAGACAAACGTATGAAAGCACTGTTCTAATTTCAACTAGTTAATCCAGGTGGCAACTGCACAAGAATTATCCCCATTCACAAAGGAAGCTTAGGGACTGTGAAGAATAAGTAAAGCTCAGCACAATTTTTTTCTATTTGACACCTTCATGAAAGATATCTAATGCAAAAATTGTAGACAGCACAATACTAGAGGGAGAAATACTTATTTGCGTGAAAGGGGCTTCTTTTCTAGAAATACGTAAATGAATATTTTTGAGCATTATTATTTAAAGCAGAAGGAAATAAATTTCAGTGGAAATATTTTCATGTAAAAATACAAAGTAGAAAGATAAATTCCAAATCTCTGCAAATGAGAAATGTACTATCCAGTTTACAGTGTTATCTGTAAAAAAAATAAATTTGAGTCAAGGATTCCTAATAACCATCCACATTCTGGTTTCATCTTCTCAGGATGCAGTTCAAGTTAAAGTTGTTCCTGATGACTTCAAGTAGTAGCTTTATCAAGTGGTGTATTTTGGAGATGTTATGGCCAATATATTGCAAAATGTATGGCAAAAATACATAGGTAGATAAAGAAAGAAACTAAGTCATTGAATCAAGCATGGCCTGAGACTAGGGCAGTTCTGGGTGCTTAACCCTGGTTAGGGCAAAGAAAACAACACATGAGAATTGGTTCATGTGAAAAATAATCCCCCAATTTTTTATAGTGGTATTTTCTGTATCTTTAAGTCTGCTAGGTCTCTTAAGATTTCATGTTGCTTTAATGTCTTCAAAAGCCTCATTTTGATAAATTTTCAACAGTCTTATCTCTGCCAACAAATCTTATCTCAAACAAAGATTTCTCCTAAGTGCAAGAAAGTGTGTTTTGTTTAGAAGCAGGGGAATTCCTGGTTGCTGTAGTTGAGTGAGGCATCCCCTGCTCCCAAGAGCTTTCATTCCTCTAACTACATGTTCAAACCCACATGGCTGTGCTGTACTGACCCTGCACGTGGAAAACCAGGATATCTATTTTACTGTAAGTTTAATATTCTAATTTGCCTCAGAGGAGTAGTTCTACCATTACTTAAGAGAGACCTCACTTTCCTGTCCTTCTCTCTCCTATCTTTCTCCCCACACCACTGACCGCTTTCACAGCAGTCAGCCATTTGCAGGGCCTTGTAGCATCTGTTATTTCTAGAAAGGCTTCCATGTATTTGAAACTAATCTGTCTGCAAGAATTACTTGCATAACAGCTGAAAACATGCTTTGCTTTCATCAGGCATATGTTTTTCCCATATATATATATATTTTTTTTTTTTAAGTCCTTCCCATATTTTTCCAGCTTCCTCCTTCCACCCTTTGTGGCATACTTCCTCCTTGTTTTTGCAGTTAAAAGTATGATGGAGAAAACCAGTCTTCACCAGGCTGGGTTTGAACTGCCTAATTCAAGTAGGCCAAGCCTGAGACAACAGTAATGACAAGCATAAGCTGTATTTTTGCTGTTATTTTCATGAAACAGACAGGAATATGTGAGTGTTTGCAAAAAATCTGTTTTTCAGAATCAATAACTCTCAGAAGATTTTATACAAAAATGATAAATGCCCTTGTTACACACAAATAAAAAATGACTGGTTGTTCTCCACAAAAAGCCACCTTTGTTTGATATTTACTTGTATAGATTCAAATTGCAGTTATAAAAAGCCATGTTTGTTTCCCCCGGAATGTTGTGATAATTTCTGGGCAGGTTTATCTGTGTTCAGAGATTTGCTGTCAGAGCTCTAAATTCTGATCTGCTTCTGTGCGAATAACCTTATGCTCCCTGTCCTAGAGTAGCAGGAACAAATACCAACTGGTAACTCTTATCAGCTGAACCTTTGGTGGCCTGCATTCCTCAGCATCTTTTAAGCCACAAAGGCTTCCTGCAGGTGATTTTCAAAAACCTTTAGATTGACTCTTTCCTCTTACATTCATAGCCTGACATGTGCCATAGGAACACAGTTCTGCAAACGTGCTTCTAAAATTGTTCAATTTTCCAAAATTTTCCCTCAGCTGTAAAACTGAATGCCTTCATTACCACACAGCTAGTTTTGCAAAGGCAGCAATAAAGGTTTCTTAAAAATAATCTAAAGGAGATTGCTATATACTAAAATAAGCAATGTATTCAGTCTCTTTCATCTTGGTTCTTTGATAGACAGAAGTGACTGATGTGTCTCATTGGGAAGCTAAGAAAATCACTTCCCCAATAGTTTAAAGGTGCCATTTGGTATTTGATAGTTATCTATCAGTTTTTACATTCAGATAGTTTAAAAAAATGTTAACAGGAATAAGTGGTTCAAAATAGAACCTTATTTTCTTATGTCTTGATGCAGCGTAATAGTTCAGGGAATCTTCAGAACTTTTCATAGCAAAAGAAGGAATCAACTTTATATTTTAAATATAACGAAAAGTTGTTCAAAGTTTTGAAATGTCAATGAGCTGCATATAAAGAGGTAAATAAAAGAATGAAATATCATATTTAGAACTGGTATGGAGGAAATATCTTCATAACTGACTTTCGATCTGAAACATTTTGCTGAGAGTCATAGCTGATGGCTGCTTATAAAAAAATATTTAAAACATTAACAGGTTCAAGAGGTGAACTATCAATTCAGGGGTATTTTCTTGCATGGTTGTATTACCATACCAAAGAGGTACAGGAGATAAGTACTTCCTTTGAACATCAAAATTTTTCTGAGCAATAAAACAAAATAGGAGTGCAATTGCTTGTTTAAATTTGGATGCACTGTGTGCTTGCTCAAGAAGAAACTAGGGTTTTAGAAATACTGGACTCGAATTTTGCCTGTGTTGTTACCATTGGTCATTTCTGAATGCTATCAGGTTCCAAACCAAAATGTATTTTGCACTGTGGGACAGAGCAAACTTGCTAGACACCCCTGGGAATTAATTTTATTATTATGTATATGACAGGGTCATCTGGATGTATCATTTCCAAAAGAAACAGAAAATAAAAAGCTCCATATCTGTCAGATTAAATTGCCAAAGTGTATTACCCTTTATTTCATCTAAGCAGAGTGAATTTTAGTTAAACAATGAGGGCCATTCAATACTGAGCATTGGCTTTTTGAGTGATTTACACTCTGGAATGAAAAAAAAATGCTCTCCCTCAAAATGAGACTTTGAGTCTTAGAATGAAATTACAAAAATAACAAGAAACATACAAAATAGAGAAACCTGTTAGGCATAGAAGCACGAAAGATCTACAAGGGGAACTCTGACTAGAGTCACCCCTAACACTAGTTACAGTGTGGTGCAAGGATGCAGTTCAGCCTTGGCTAAAGACAGAAATGCAAAAATTTAGAGATTTTTTTATAAATTTCTGGTGGGATGGACCACACTGCCCCCAGTGTAAAAGCTGCTCTGTTTGCTGTGCTTTCCAAATTTTATCAGTGCTAAGAGACTTCTATCACTTTGGTATCTTATAAATATACATAAACAGTTTAGAGATGGCTGTTTGTTATCAGTTCATTTGTTGGGGTTTTGTGTTTGCTTAGTTTTGGGATTTTTTCCCCCAGGAGAAGTGTCCTTCACATGAAGGGTTATTTTTTTACTTTTCAATGAGGCCTTTTAGGGCTTTGCTGCAGTACACATAGTATGTACCTGGCACAGGAGCAGTGCAAGCAGCAGATACTGAAATGCAGACTGGAGCTGGAGGTATTCGAGCTCGCCTCTCTGTTTGCTGCAATGTGTTTCCATGGCAACTGGATGCTATTAAAAGGTTCTCTCTAAATATATTGCATGTGCTTTTCTTATAATTTTTCCCTGCTAGTTATCAATTTCAGTAAAAAACAATGTCATGATGTTTTGTTTATTCACACTTATGAAAGTGGTTTTGTATTTATTTTTTTATTATTAGCAACATCAATTTTAACAGCTTATATTACCAGAGAAGATAGAAAGGTAAAAGATGAGTCACTGTGGCAAATGAAAATGTAAATTCTGGCCAATAAAAAAAAGTCAAAGTGAATATGTAGATCAGTTAGTATCAAGGAGAGATGTTTTTGCTCATACAGATTTATTTTTCATACCCAGTCCACCATTTGCTATTAACTGTCCTCTGTGATCCTAGATTAGCTTCTATTCAGAGTCTGCACCATAAATCAGATGTGGCAGAGAGCTTCACCTTTCAGTGCTCTGTGCTGCATGTGAGAACCTGGAGGCTTCCAGGCTCACAGCAAATATTGGTGGTGTGAGCCAGAAATGACCCATCAACAGAAGTTCAAGGAGTGCTATTGTGCTCTTTAACTGCTAACAAAACAGCTCCACTGGTGGGCCAGGGGTTAGCTAATGAATCACCACTGCCTAGCTGGTGGTATCCAACCCTGCTGTCCTCATCCATGACACCTGCTCGACACTGCCATGTGCTGGGGATGAAAGTCATTTAACAAAAAAAAAAAAAAAAAAAAAAAAAAAAAAAAAAAAAAAAAGAGGGGAGTGCAGCTGGAGTCCCACTCTGCCATGTGTGGCAGACAAACCCAGCACAAGCATGAGGACACAGCTTCCTTCTTTCTAATGGAATTTGTGAGTTCTGTGCATGACTCAACTAGCCTGATATACAGAGACTAGTTACCAGGCCCATCACCTGACTTCCTGCTTCATATCACTGAATCTGGAAGGCAGTGATTTCTTCCATGATTTGTCTGCAATGGAGATGATGTACATGAGTCAGCAAGGCAGGCTCCACTGGGTTAACCTGCAGCTGAGTGGTGATGTGGCACAGAAAGGGAATGATGATCCTTCTAAGATCAGCAGAGAAGACCACTCACCTGTCAGCTCAAAGACAAAACCTGTGTCCCTCTAGCAACAGTCAAATGGCAGCTGGGAAAGAAAAGGTCCAAAATTTCATATTCTGTGAAGGAGAAAGGAAGAGCATGAGAAATTTGGACAGCATGCACTACTGTGACTAGATACCTTGGCCATCATTTATTTGAAGAATTGGGAGTTTATCAACTCTGTGCCAAAACTTGAATATATATTGCATTGAAAGAAACTCTGTGTCTGTGTGTGTGTAAATTACTATGATTTTGAAAAATTCACATAGAACTGAAAAAGTTATCGAAAACTTGTACGCAACATGTCTCCTAAAAAGGATGAAAAAGGAACCTTCAATATCATATCACACACTGTATTTCTTAATGATTGAATAAATGGTAATAGAGTATTTGGTTATGTGAAGATGATTAAAAGGTCCCCGAAATCTTTTCATGATTTTCTTCAGCTTTGAGAAGGGCCTAAATATTTAAAGAACATGGAGAAACCTCAGGTTTCACCCTATCCCATTTGTTTAGTTCTCCTACCATACATTGTCCTTCAAGAGCATAATTATCATAATGTAGGTAAGATGATAAATCATCTATTACAAATTGTTAATAATAGAAGTTACATTAATATTGTGTGAATTATCTCCAGACTCAGAAATTAAACTGGTTTTATTGAACTATAGGACAAATAAAAAGGGACAACACTCCCAAGCAAAACCATCATTAAAATGCAGGCTGGTTTGCAGATGATTTAAGAAAAATGGCTTCAGAAAATGTTTCACTTCCTTCAACTCTGCTTGAAATTTGTAAGAGAAATTATATCTGACCAAGAAGTTGGACCTACACAGTGGTGTTCCTCAGAGTTTTTGGTATTGGAATCACCACTGTTTAACATCTTTGTCAATGTCATGTACAGTGGGATTGGGTGAATCTTCATCAAGTTTCCCTATGACACCAAACTGGGTGGTGTGGTTGACATAACTAGAGTGAAAGGATGCCATCCAGAGGGACCTGGACAGACTTGAGAGGTGGGACTGTGCAAACCTCATCAAGTTCAACAAGGCCAAGTGCAAGGGTCCAAGCGAACATGACCACTGTACAGACTGGGTGGAGAATGGATTGAGAACAGCCCTGAGGAGGACTTTGCAGTGCTGGTGGATGAGAAGTTTGACATGATCTGTCAATGTGCACTCACAGCCCAGAAAGCCAACCGTGTCCTGGGCTGCATCCAAAGAAACATGGTCAACAGGGCAAGGGAGGGGATTATGCCCCTCTACTTGGCTCTGGTGAGACTCTGCCTGGATTCCATCTCTGGGATCCCCAACATTAAAGGGTCCTGGACCTGCTGGACAGTGTCCAGAAAAGGACACAAAGCTGAATCAGAGGGTTGGAGTACATCTCCTTTGAGGACAGAGAGTTTGTGTTCAGCCTGGAGAAAAGAAGGCTGCAGGGAGACTTCATAGCAGCCTTCCAGTGCCTAAAGCGTGCTGACAAAAAAGCTGCAGAGAGGCTATTCACAAGAGTACTTAGTGCTAGGACAAGGGGGAATGGCTTCAAAGTCAGGGAGAACAGTTTTAGATAAGATATTAGAAAGAAATTACTTACTATGAGAGTGGTGAGACACCAGAACAGGTCGCTCAGAGCAACTGTGGATGCCCCATCCCTGGAAGTGTTCAAGGCCTGGTTGGAAGGGGCTTTGATCAGCTTGGTCTAGTGGAAGGTGTCCCTGCCAATGGTAAAGGGTTTGAAACTAGATGATCTTTAAGGTCCAACTCAAACCATCCTGATTCTATTTTTCATTCTGATTTAGGCATGTTGATTGAATGAATTCATTTAGTAGTTAAAGTGCCAGAAAACTATTATTCTTTGTTGCAATGATTTTTCAGGAACAATGTTTATCTTTTTCTGAGCCCCTTGTGACTTATCCCATGCCTGAAGCACAATACTTTTCCAGTAGATTGCTGTGGAAATGAGCTTTGCTTCTAGTAACCAACGACAATGCTCAAACATGCAATTCTCACTATGTCACTGAATCAAGTCTATCTCTTCAGCAGCTGTCACGTGTAGTGAAATGTTTAGCTTTTTGTCAGTGTGCAACAGTGATCTGTCAGACATCTCACTTCATTCAGCCACTGCAGTGTATTCACTCACACAAACTGCAGAAAATGGGTGTTCACGATCACTATAGAAAGGCAAATTGTGTTGTGAAATCTGGTTAAGATTACTTTACCATAAGGCCTGACCCAGTAATATACTTGAGAACATGATTCAGTGGTACCCACACCAAGTGATTAATAAATATGGGCTTAAAGCTAGCAAAATAAATGCTTAGATAATCAATCACTCTCAGAAAATTTGTTTTCTGATGAGCTATTTCAGTCAGGTAAAGAAATTCATTTTTAAACCTAATGTTGAAGTATTTTCAACCAAAATAATGGCCAAGTTTAATTTATGCATTTTGAATATCCACTAATATAAATTGCTTCACTCCACGCTATCAGATAAGGTCTAAAAAAATTTTTCCTTACAAAAGTCTTGGTGGGCACGAATGAGATGAGTGTCAGAGTCCACTAGCAGAAGTAAAGTCTAGCAGAAAAATTACTTAAATAAAATCAGTAGTAAGGTAATTAATGTCTTCAAATGTTTTTCACCAGATATAATATATAATAATGTTTTAATTGTTTTTCTTTCATATAAAGGTTAATATTATATAAACCTACAATTACATTTTTGAAAATAAAGTAAATAAATGAACATAATAAATGACAGCACTAGTCAATTATAGGGATAAAAGATCTGAAATCCTGGGGTAAGCCCTGCTCTAACAAAAGGATCTAAGGTGGATCTTGCTCCATGTCCTATGTATCTTGGAAAAATATAAAGACGAGATGAGCCTTTACTCATTCATCCCGTTCTATGCATGCTTGGCCTCCTGCTATAGAATTTATTCGTTGTCCCAGAGTCTTAACAGGCTCAGAGATTACATTCCAGTGAAGAAGAACTAGTGAGAAATGTGCTCTCAGGGATAAAGTGGGGCACTGCCCTTGGCAGCTTGTAGCCTCTCTGAAGTTGGGACTGGCTACAGCATAGCATACCCCCAGTCTCCGCATGTATGAAGAAGAAAGTGTTGCAGCCCACAGCAGCTCTGGGTTACAGGAGGAAACCTCCAGATGGGGTGACCCTCTCAGGTCCTCTGCTGCTGCACTAGCAAAAATCAGGCAAAACAGAAGGCTTGGCCTTTTGGGGGTGCCACTGGTTTCGGTGTCAGTGCTATTTACCTGATCATCCTCTAACAAAATTTCTTGATGCTTTGCAAGCCTCTGGAACATAGAGTCTAGGAGTAGTACTACCAAATTAACAGAAAAATACAGATTAAAGTGATTTTTTTACTGTAGGTGGCTTCTATTACCTGTGTTTCATTGTCAGAAAAGATAAATTTATCCTATTTCATACTAATCAGAATTAAGTAGGACAATCACTTCCTTCAGTTTAATGTTTCTAAATCAGATACTACACAACTAATAGTGATTTTTTAATAGATACTGATTGATTATCTAACATCTAAGTTCTCACATCCCTGGAGCAAATTTTCAACAGATATATTGACTCAAGACTGCATCAGTAAATTCCATACCAGTCTAATATTTACTACCACAATGTTACTAAATGATGGAAGATGCTAAGTAAGGAATATAAATCTAAATAGGAACTTGACATATTTTAATGAAGTGTCTGCAACAATAATATGGTGTGGAGAGGTAACACCAGGTGTTCCCCTGTGTCAAAGGTGATGAACCAGTCTGTTCAGACTGATAGCTGTGAATCCTCTCAGCTTCAGTAATCCAAAGTGTAAGCTTCCAGCTTACACGATTAAATGAAAGAGTTACATAGAGAAAGGCAGATGCTTTCTTTTCCTGACATATTTATGCTGCCTGAAGATGAGGAGGATTAATTGTCCTTGTATGTGCTTTTCTTTCTCCTTGGCTACATAAGGAGTATCAAACAATAAGTGTAGATCACCTATCAGACCTTTAGGTGTCCAGCTTCACTGCTGTGCAATCAGGATCATAGCAATTATTCTGGGAGGCCTCTTTCAAATTTAATCTCTCCCAGGCTAACGTTGGAACTGGTTTTAGTTAATTTTTAAATATTGTTATAATTTAGTGGCCAATGCCATACATTTGTAAGCAGAGATTAACAGCATAATGTTCGTGCCTTTTCATTTAAATCATTGCCAAAACTTCAAAAAGTTAATGAAATAATAACTCAGTAAGATTTGTTGAAATCCAGCTGCTATAGAAGTAGCACTTGCATTGTGACAGCTCCATTAAAAAGTGCCAAATTGAGTGATTATGGTAATTATTACCATAAGCTAACCACTTCTCAGTTTAAGGACATGTTTAAGGTTATTTAGGTCAAGCTAATAAAACACAAAAGTTGATTTTTGATGAAACTCGCTACATTACTTAAGAAGTTTTTAAATCACTAAAATTAAACATGTTGAACTGGAAAATGAGCATTTTCTGTCTCTATTTTTCCCTCAAAGATAATTTAGATTTATTCATTCAGTTATTTGTCTTGCTCAGTAAAAGACCATTTGAAGTGGTTTTACTGCTAAAGTGATTCTTTGATATTCTTATTTTAAAAATCACAATAATTAAAAGTAGCCCTCAATGAGCATCCAGCATTGGTGGCATTAGCCCTTCAGAAGTCACCACCAAGTGGTCTTCTGCAACCAATGGTTCATATCAGTTGTTCTTCAGGGAGTCTGTGGGGTTATGTAAATTGAAGTTTATTCAGAATAAAATCATAGACTGCTCAAATGTCCGAGAGGCCTTTATCGCCATCTCTTATTGGAGAAACAAGTCCAAAGATAAGTGCTGTCAAGAAGTTGTGCCTAGTACAGGACCAAGGAATGATCAGCTCAGCCACCAGCAAAAGCTTCCACTTGGGTCCCAGAAAAACCTCAGAATTCCTCATTTCAACACACAGAGCTCTTTGGAGCATGGGACACTCTAGGAAATCTGGGTCCAGAAGAACAGGAGGTACAGAATCAGAAGTGACAAAACTTAGAGGAACAAAGAGCATTTGCACAAATTGGGACTTGAGTCAGGAAAATGAGTGACCAAGAGAGCCCTACCAATGCAAAAGCAGGAAGCAGGAGGTGGATAGAGATCACTTGCTCTCTGTCAGAATGGGAATGATGAGGTATCAGATGAGCTAACAGCAATCAAGTCTCTTGTAGGATTACTCGTGTGAACAGTTTCTAAATGAACATCAGTGCAATGCCTTTATGGCTTCTTTTATGTTCTTTATTCTAACTTCTTCTACCAAAGTTTACCAACAAATCCAGGCAGAATTAGGATCTGACCCTGTAGGTGTTAGTGGATGTTAGCATTTACACCACCAAGGTCATGAGAGGGAGTAGGTTTGTGCTAGTGGCCAACATAAAGGAATTGCTGCTGGAGAGCAAAATTGAAAGGAAGAACATTAGAATCCCAGCATTTTGACAAGTTTTTTGATGACATTCAAAGTTCTGTATTGAATTTATTTCTATTCCCCCTTTTATTTTTTCTGAAAAGAAATACAGTAATTTATAGTCTCTTGGTTATGAATTTGTTATGCACATGTACAGTTCCAGTATAAACAGGACTTGATGCTCAATATAGATGATGACTGAATTTGAATGTATCTTGTGTCTTTGAGTTTGCAGGTACCAGATCAGGAGGGGACAAGAATCATTTATTGTGGTAAAAGTGGTATATATCGAGATAGTCATTGAGATTGTCTGCAGTTCTGCGTGTTCCAGTTTGATCCAGGAAGTACCTTGAGATAAGGTTCTGATTTGTAAGGCATGTTTAACCACCTCTACAGTATGTCTTACGCCGAGGTGAGGAGCCTGCGGGAATTCAGTTCTGTTCTGTTCACTCTCTGAAATCTTACAGTTTAGAATAAAATGAACCTCTGTCTAACATCACAGTTTTCAAACTGCCTCATGCCAGAGGCTGTAAAAATGTTCAATTCCCCATCTTTCTTTTTCAGCCTTATAAGAGCAGTAAGCACAAGATGACATTAACACAATGCACATTTTCAAACACTGACGACTTTTTTTAACTAATGCTACCGTGTTCAATTAATGCAAGGTTTAGGCAGCTGCTTCTCCTAAAGCTAGAGGGAGGACAAGCCTTGTTGTATTATGGAATGTTTGCATTGTCAAGGTGGTTATGGAAAAGATCTGGGTGTCATCAAAAAGGTCAGAAACTATACTCTGTTTCTTGTTGTTTGTTTGGGTTTTTTCCCCTAAAAAACCAAGAAAAAAACCCAAGCCGAAGCAATTAAAAAAAACACAATCAAACATAAAAACACCAATGAAAACCAAACAAAAACCCAAAGCAAGTCCAAAAAAAACAAACACAAAACCCTGAGGACTACTGGTTGTACTCTGCAGTTTGCATTAAGAACATTATATTTTATTATTATTAAAAAAAATTAAAATTATTCTTATCAATACCTGGTGTGTTTCTGTGCATCCAAATTACAAATAAGCATGTCAGGAGTCTTATATGCGTCCAAAGAATATCTCTGCCTGCTGTTAGCAGGTCCGTGATTTCCGGAGAATCCTTCCTTTCCACTTTCAAGGCACTCTTCCTTCCTTTCCCCTCGTCCCCGACAGAAGCCCGGCGCTGCTGCGCGCCCTACGCGGCGCCCGGGGCACAAAGCAGCGCAGCAGCGATGGCGAGGTGCCACCTTCTGATGGCTTCAAGACGTGCATGCCAAGTGGAGAACCTCTGAAATCCCCTGGGCAGATGAACCACCCGGCCGATGGGGTTGATTGCTCACAAGGAAAATTCACGGGACCCTTCAGTGACGGGGTCATCTGGATTTGGATAGCGAGAAAACCTCTCCAGGTGCGAGGCTGCTCAGAACTAACAAACTGACACGATTTCGAGTTATTCTTAAAAGTTTGCTGAGTACTTATAAGATCCTCAAGTTTCAGGAACATTTCTAAAATTATGTATGAATTTATAGCTTTTTTATTTTTGCTGTATTCTCCTACATTTATTTTCTGACTTGTTTTCTATTATAATTTCATTGAGCAACCATGGCTGAACAATAAATCTGTGATAATGTTCTCTTCAAAATGTGCTAATCTTTGTCTTATGCGTGGTCAGGACAAAGGTGAAGGAGGGAATCTTCCTAGATATTCTCTTTTTTCTCAAGCAGAAGTCATTAAATCTTGTTGTCCCTGATGGTAAGATCATTTCATATAAATAGAGCTTCTACCTGAAATTTATTTTTGATAAATTAACAACAGCAGGAAAACTTCTGCATCTGACTCTGTAGGCATGGGTATGCCTTTAACACAAGCCATGCCTAAGGGCTTTTTATTTTTTGAGCAAATTATATGTTTTTGAGCTATTTACATGTGCTAGTATTTGTTAAATATTCAGGTACATGGTGTTTACCTGAAAGTGACAATATTACAAGGCAAATATGATGCCAAGTATAAATATTCTGATGCAAAATTAAGAGTCAGTTACAAACACACACCACACATATCTAAATATGTCCAGTATTTCGAGCTTATTTTTGAGAACAGCAGTTTCCATTCCTCATCCTTTTCAAAGGCTGTCGTTTAAATAACCCTGAGAGGAAATTACTGTTTTCTGTCAGTCTCCTGCTTGGAAAGAAGGTGGTTGCAGCTACATACAGCTCTTGTTGTCTGTTCTTCTATGGGGCCTGTAGCAAGGGGCAGGCTGTGTGGTTGGGGTGGATTTCAATCAACCCAGCTTTGTCATCATAGGAGGAAAAGTTTTCAGCTCAGAAGCACTGGCGTTTTTCAATGCCTTTCTGCACTGAGCAACAAAACAGTTGTTCTCCATTGCCTTTTCCAGAGTTTCTTGTCCTTTTGGCCCTCTGGTTTCTGATTTGTGGTTTGATGCTCTTGGTCATGTAAGGATTTAGAGGTGCATGGTTCATGAGGGGTGACCAACCCTGACAATGTACTCTGCCTTGCTTACTGTTACCAAATCTGTTCTTTTTTCTTTTTTTTTTTTTTCCTCAAAATTATACCTTGTACTATATGTGGGCATGTCACTCTTTATTTGAGTTGATAGGCTCTTCTATAGAGTGCAGTGCCATAGGCTAAGGTCTGTTCAAAGTGACATTTCTCTGTTTTTCAGAGAACCTTCAGACTCCACACAGAGATCATACACAACCTCTCCACTTATGTGTGTCTGCCTTGTTGTCTAGTCTGTAAACAGAATGCTCTTTGAAAAGACCAAAAGCCCCAGCAAATAGACATGCTCTATCCTGTGGCTACAGACAGCTACTAATATATTTAAAAAAAAAAACAAAACAGAAATGTTTTGCTGTTCTCTTGTAAGGACACGCACCTCTCGTAATGGAAAGAAATGTGCCCTTTGGACCTATGTTCTTCCCAAAGACATTGTTCTGTGCAATTCCTAATCTTTCATTTAATCAGTTCTCTTCCAAGTTCTTCTAAGTAAAATAATCACATGTGAAGATATTGCTTCTAGAAGCAGGAAGCTGAGCAGAAGTCAAATTCAGTGTCTTCTAATGGCATTTTTTCATTCTGTTCTTGCAGACAAATTTTCTCTGCTGCAGATATAGAAATGCATTACAGTTGTATACAAAAATATAGTTAATACCAAATCTCTGTCAGTCCAGGTTTCTGTGGAAGCTTTGGTATCCTAGGAATAGAAAGGACCTCCTAGGAATTACTGTATACCATACCAGACCATTTATTTGTTAAGGTGTTCTGTAAAAATGGAAATATTTCAGCCACTATATAAAGGAAATAATTTTCCTTTTGGAAAACCTCTTTGATAATAAGTCTAGTTCATGTTTCAATAGCATCAATGTGTCCACTTCTGTTTTCCCCAGTACAAGAGAGCAGCTGGAGAGGTACCAACAAAGGGTTTTAAATATAGTTAAGGGACTGGAGCATCTCTTCCACTGGGAAAAAGCTGAGAGACTTGTGATGGTCTGTTCAGCCTGGACAAAAGGCTCAGGGGCATCTTATCAGTGTGTGCAAATACCTGAAGGGAAGGCACAAAAAGGATGGAGCCATGCTCTTTTCAGTGGTGTCCAGTTCTTTAAAAGAAAGTCGCATGTTTGCTGCATGTGATCATGTGATATTCTTAGCTAGATTGATTGTCTCTGTGCAATTTAAAAAGCATCCTTTGGAAAAGGATTGAAAGAACATTTGGAAAAACAATCGACCATTTCTGTAAATTTTTCAGTTACTCAGAAGCTGGCCTAAATGACATATGCATTTAAGTGAAACGTCCTCAAAAAATCCATGAAAAGAGCAGAGCAGAACAAAGATATTAATTTTATAATATTTGAGAAAAAGTCGATTTGTATACACTGACAAGTTCCATTAAAACATTGACATTTTCAACAAGCAATGTGAGTTTTAAACAAAGGTTACAATTTTTAAACAGCTTTCTACATTAAAAACACTATGCAATGTATACATTGTTTTAATTAGAAGCAGAGAATCACTATTTTGCATTTAATTTATAATAAAAAAGTTCTTGTTTTTTATACAAAGTTAGTATATGGATAGTATGTGAATGTTAGTCTGCTCTAAGTCAGTCAGCACATCGACACACTGTTCGTGAAGCAGATAATTATTTGAAATCATAATAATTTTATAATAATTGAGATCATAATAATATGATTTAATTTTAAAAGTCATTAAATCAACCTTTACCAAAAGACATGATTATATTTTTGAGGTTTTCCTGTGGATATGTTTTCATTTGTAAAGGCAACTGTCTTTGACAGTAAACGTATTTGGTGTTTAGCAAATCATGAAAATTACAGACAGTGTTGAAAATCTGTGACAGGTCAAAAATGGTCTCCGCGTGGGATTTTAAATATCAAGAAGTCTCTTTTATACTTGTATCACTGCAGGGCCAGCCTGAAATATTTGGACTATGTTTATAATGGTTAGAAGCTGTACAAGCAGGGGAAAGTGGGAAAATTCTTGTTTCAGCATAATTATAAATCCAGATAGATATATTCATTTACTCCATTTATCACTTCCTTGCTATGACTTCTAGTAGAAACTGACCCAGATGAACTTTACTTCATGATAACTTGGACTTTTAATTCACATATACATAATTTCTGCCTTTGCTACTTATTGTTAGGGGCAGATATTGGATGTTTTATTGGATTACCATACCGTTACAGAGCAGTTCCTAAATTTTTTGCTACAAGACTCTCACTCACTGACTGTTCTTTGAAACATATCTTTGAAAGGTTTACCTTCCTGCTGGTTTAAGAGGACGTCTCTTGCCCTCCTGGTTGCACAGTGGTACCTGGCTGCCTTGTGCACTCACTGTGACACAAGCTGACCCAAGCCAAGTGAAACCAAGCCACTTATAGCAGGGTAACATTCAGGCTGAGATATGTAATCTCTGTATTTTTTTTTCCTTTGCTGCAGGCAGCCATGTGAGGTTACCTGACATCACCATCCTGGCTGTGTTTCCTTGAAACTCACAAATTCCATTCACTCCCTCTTTGAGATATAAAACAAGCTCAGACATGTAGTGAGAATAGTTTTTCCTGAATCTACTGTTCCAGAAAAATATATTCTCTGTCCTTAGTTCTGTGTTTGCACTGAATTTGCTGTGGCGTGCATGGAACACCACACCGAGGAGATAAACCCCTTCATTAACTGTTTTTGCTAGCTGTCTCAGGACTACCTGTACTAAGAACAGGCAGCAGCTGCTGGATTTGCTTCCAAGCCTTGTTTTCTGATTCCAAACCCACGAGTGGGCTCCAGGTGGCAGCACGGACACCGTTTCCAGAGCAGGCAGGAAGGTTTGGCAAGGAAAGATTTAGTTTCAAATTATTTAGTCTTTCCAGTTCCCAGATAAAACTCGTGATGAAAACACAGCCTGAAGTTTAAATTTTATTCCTTTTTGGAGTATTTTTCATTCGCATTATTAGAATAATTCTGTGGCAACTTTCATTTCTCAAAAGCATGTTTTCTCACTGAAATTCTGTAGTTACTGAACTAATCTGAGCTAAACCTTAAGATAAAGGTATTGTGAAAAGTTTCCATGTAAGACAGAAAACGAATGGTTTTAAAAGCAAATTTTTTTTAAAAAAAATAACTGTTTGGGTTAAACCGTCATTGTTTTTGGTTTTGTTTTTTTTCTCCAGAAAGTTCTAATCATCTTACTACTATGTATACGAGTGCTGCTCATTGCAGAAATACAAGATTGTCAGAGAATCCCTGGGTCCTGAAACCCTCCATCTACGGTTTCATGTACATGCCTGTCCTTAAAACCTAAGTCATATGTCCTTAAAACAGCCCACGCTGTTGGTTCATGAAGACCAAAGAGCCCTGGACATTAATTGTGGGGATTTGACAATCCCAGTTTCAGGCACAGAGCAGAGGTTTGAATCATGTTCCGATTGATGGGGACTAGGAGAGACAATGACCAAAAAAAAACAAAAGGAAGTGATATAAAGAGTATATATGTCAGGTAAAACTGCTGGTAATGGCTGCTCATTACATACAAAAGATATCTGAAACATTACCGTTTTAATAGTGTTTTTAACTCACTGAGAAAGGACCTCTGCATTTCAAATTCTTGTGCATATTGATTTGAACCCTACATTGTCTCATTCCTGATTGTACGTCTTCTTTTTACATGATGTTGACTCCCTTTCAAACACTCTGTCAGAATCTGCTCCTTCCCTGAGGCAGAATTTGCTCTAAATACCTCCTCATATCTCCTTGCTATTACCACAAGATAGCTCAGAGACAGAAATTCACATTTTCCCAAGTGTGCCTGTTCTTCCTCTTTATATGGATGATAGATTAATTATTGAAAAGCAGTGTAATGTGTTTCTTGTTTCTTTTAGCATTAGGAGAGACACATTTCATACAATTTTACATACACAAAGTAAAACATGTTACATAAAATTCAAGAAAGCCTTTATGTATACTTAGAAGAGGCAAGCAGCTCTCTTTTCAGTTACAGAGAGAACCAAGCAGGGGAAGAGTGTCTGCTGAGAGAAAACTTTACACACTAGAACACAGCAAAAATAGTTTTTCCTTGGTAAAGTCTTTTAAAGCAGTATAAAAACAATGAAGAGATTAAATTAACAATACTGACTTTCCTATTAACAACTCAATTCCCAGTTTCTAATTCCAGGTATTATGATACCAGGGAATATATTTTTCTAAAAAATATATAATATAGATATGAAATCCTTGCAATTTCAGTTTTGTTTTTTGGGGGTTTTTCTGTGGTTTTTTTTAGTGCAAGTAGTATTAAGTAAGTACTAAGTCAACCTTCATGGGAGTTGAAAATATGAAGGCTAGACACAACTAGTTTTAGGGTTTTTTTTCCAGGAAGATGCAATTTGCAGTTGAGTAGCCTTTGAATCAGGTTCATTAAATGAATCCATGCTCTATTCACTCGCTAAATGAATTAATGTGCTCCGTTTCACATACTGGAGCTTTGCCTGTTTCTATTTGGGGTAGTCCATTGTGAGGGCTGTTCTCTGATCTAACTTCATGCAGCATTATGGGCTTTTTTCACCTTCCATCCCCTGGAAGATCTATCTGGGGTTCTTCTGACTCTTGCAGATCTCTCCCTGTGGAGAACTTTCTGTCTTAGTTACAGTCTCTCTCAGGTTTAGTACTTAAATAAGGCCTAGGAAATAGACTCCAACGATTTCCTTTACCATCTGACTTGGTGGTATGAACAGTGCTTTTTGACTTCATTAAGTAGATTTCCTGAGCTGAAAGAGCTGAAAGACTAAGCTTTATATCTTAATTCTGAAACCCTTCATTAACTAACTTCATGGATGTGCAGATGAACTAATTTTTTTTGCTAGCAGAGCAGAACAAATAATAAGAATTTGTTTTTCTGTGCATGCATGCTCCCAAAGCCTCTCTATGCTCAATTTCAATGAAGCACCCCCAAAATGCAAAAGTCGAAACTTTCTTTTGAAATCAGGTTTCTTGCTATTTCTCTCACTTGGGTTTCAAGCATATTGAATAGATGCTATATTCTTGCAGCTGTTTTGGTATGGATTCTAATCAAATCCCATCCATCACTTGAGTGAAGCACATGAGTTGAGGGCTTTTTGAAATGCTATAATGACAACTGGGCAGAATGAAGGACAAAAATCAGTGGAATGGAAGTATTCCGTCCCATTAAAGACCTGACATAAATTCAGCCTAATTTCCTGCATTTCTTCTAAACTAGTCATCTGCCCTACCCACATCAGTAATTTTGCTTGGGTTGCAAGCAGAGCTTTCAGATTATTATCAGCAGAACACTATTTCTCTTTTTGGATTGCAATGGAGTCCGAGACAACAAAGAAGAAAATATATTTTAAAAGCTTTAAGATTATCTCTCCTTGCACTCCAGAGCATTGGGGATCTGATTATTTTCCTGTTTCCTGCATTTCAGGAAAGGCACTGCTAGTAGTGGCTTTGAACTGAGGATTGTTGGGACCAGCTGAAGAACTCTTCTAATGAGCATGCCCGAGTAGGCACCTTGTGCTGTCCCTGCTCCCATGTCCTTGCTCTCTTACAGCCAGGGTACCAGAAAACCCCTGCTGCACTCACTCCAACCCACTCAGCAGCTGGTGATAAAGTGACAGCTAAAACAACAGAAAATGATTGAAAGCATGGGTAAAACAGCTCTTTTGATCAACCTCGGTTTTAGTAAAGGAAGACAAGGGACGGTGGCCGGATTTGAATGGAGATTATTGCAGAGGTGTTAAAAATACTATTCATATTTGTGTCATTTTGAAGTAGGAATTTCCCAGATGTATACAGAAAAACAATTAGCTTGACAAAATGACTGTAAGTCATTCTGGTTTGCAATAGCAGGGCATCAGTGACTTGGGAGGGACCAGTTAAAACCAGATTTGTCAAGGAGGAAATTTTCACTCAAATTGATTTTGCGGCTTGGAGTGCTAAGAATGCTGGTGTGAGAAAACTCCCATTCTTATGCCTAGAATTGTTCAACCTCTGCCTGTTTTGAAAAGCAGAATTCCTGTGTGGAGGTGACACATTCTCACATAAATGTTTGAGCCTCCTACTGGGTGAGAGATCATGAAAGCATAGCCTTTTGATAAACCCTTAAACCCTGTGTGCCTGAAGCCCTTTGGTATATTGGGACGAGCAGAGGGGGCCCTTTCACCCCCTACAGTTACTAGGATGAACTAAGCCTAAAGGAGCCTGTGTTCTGGTGTTTCTCTGTGGAGGTTTTGTTAATAAAATAATGAAATAAATCTACTCTGTATATTTACAGAGTATATATATATATACTATTATACTGTATATATATATATATATATATATATATATATATTATTATACTGTGTATATATATATATATATTCTTATACTGTACCAGCTTTGTCTTCCTAAGGGGATCAAAAGTGAAATCAGCCCAGTTTCTTTACAAGTTTTCTTTGTGAAACAGATTAATGGATATATCTGCTGCGCTGTATTTTGTATCCCACAAGTGGTCAACTACGTTGAAATTTCTAAAGGAAGTGCTTGAATATTGCATGGTTATTGACCAGAAGAAAAATGAGTTAACTTTTTCAAAAGCTAAATGTCTGTGAGTTACTGCCTACCTACATACACATGACTGTCCTGGGGAAAAATACCTGTGTGCCTGCTCTTGTTTTGAGCCAAACATCAGGGAAAACACATTCTTTACATCTCATGTTCAAGCCCATGATTAACAACCACAGTCAGGATGCTGACAGCTCCCTGGGGCTGGAAGTTATGGGGGCTCAGGCCTCAGGCTGCTTTTATAAGATCCCACCTCCAGGGCTCTTGGGGCAAGTCCCAGGAGGTCCTGCACCAGCCACCCAAACCAGGCAACTGTGCAGGTAACTACAGTAGCTGAGCTGTTGAAGCTTGCCCTCCAGAAAAAGTTTCAATACATTGATTTGCTGCAAATCTTCATATCAGTCCATGTGCCAGAAGTATGTGCACAGCACACCATCCATTTTGATGTTTCTATGAATGTGTGGAGCATGTTTAAATTTTATTTGGGTTCTTCTACCAGTACTTTTAGACAGTATTTTTTCATTAAGTCACCAAAAGAAAAATTTCTTCAACATGGGAACAGTATATTCAAAATGAAAGCTGTGTTTTCAAGTGTTAAGAAGGAAGACTGGTTTATGTCAGTTGAAAGAACAAGGAGAAGCCAAGGAGTTGCTCTTTTTGTGTTATGTACAGATAACAGGTTTTTGTCTTCACTATTTTTTTCCCAAACTCGCTAATATTAATCATAGAATGGTTTGGGTAGGAAAGGAGCTTAAATATCATCTGATCCCAACCCACTTGCCATGGTCAGGCACACCTTCCACTATACCACTCCTTCTACACATTGCTCAGAGCCTCATTCGAGCTGGCCTTGAACACTGACAGGAATCAATTCTTTATCCACTGAAGATCCATTATTCCATCTCTCTTCAATTTAGAGAAGGATATTGTGAGGAATTGTGTCAAAGTCTTTACAGAAGCCCATATAATAGACATCTGTAGCCCTTCCCTTGTCCATGGATGCAGTCACTGTGTCATAGAAGGCCACTGTTTGGTCAGGCAGGACTCGCCCTCGGTGAAGCTGTGCTGCCTGTCTTGTGTCACCTCCCTGTTCTCCATATGTCTTAGCATAGTTTCCAGAAAGATCTGTTCCATGACCTTGTCAGGCACAGAGTTGAGGCTAACAGGTCAGTAGTTCCCAGAATCCTTCTGTAGCCTCTGCTGTGCTCCATACGGCTTTGTGTAGCACCTTGCTCTTTGTGTTCTTTGCATTCATACCTACATTGTTTCAATAATAGTAATAGAAGCTTTTATAAACCAAAGGCAAAAGACATTTCATTATACAGAGCCTTAAATATACATATTTCTAAAAATTAAAAATGTAATAGCATGACATTTTTCCTTCTTTTCCACTCAAGATCTATTTTATGACAGAATTTCATATTCTGTAATTTTATTTTTTATTTATATTTTGTTTTCACTACAACAAAATTTCTCCTAATATTACTGGGAAAACAGTAAAACTTGGCCACTGGGTAAAAATTAACACCCCAGTTTCCCCTCACATGTTTATCAATAAGGCAAACGTTTTGGCCTTGATACCCACTGCTCTGATTCTGCTGTTGCTGCTGGGAAGAGGCACTGCAAATGCTCTGACTGCAGGGAGATTGTCAGATGCAGATTATGAATGTTAGACTGAATCAGCCTTCTAATTATAATGGCTTTTAGAGTTTTTGTAAAAGTGCATTAATCTCTGCAAGTCTTGTAGGTGAAATATTGTGACATTAACTGGCAGCTCTATTCACACTGGAAGTTATTTATCGTAGTAGTAAAATTTAGAGAAATTATATGATTATATATGAGTGGAAAATTATCATACCCCTGTGGTTTTGACTATCTGGTTACATCCTATGCATTGAGGCCTCCCAGGTGTGTGGTTATCTAATAATGATCAATTGCCTTATTGATTCAGCACCATATGTCAAATTGCAAAGGGAAAAACAATCAACAAAAGAGTTTATGCCTACAGGGGCAGTTGCATGTTTACATATTTCAACTCTTTCTCATATTTATTGAAATATTTATGATTTAAAATTGCAATATAAATTTTCTTCTGAGAGATTCTGTTTCTCCAAATGATTTAAAGAGCACAGAAGGATGTTTACAAGGCCTGATGAGTTTAGTGGCACTACCTTCAGTTCATCTCAACTCCAGATAATTGCTGAGATTTCTCTTTTTTTGTGCTCAGTGTTCATTTTTATAAATTAATATTACAGATCCATGTTTTGAAAATCTAGCTCAAAACCTCTAAATCAAAGTTATAGAAAGAAGTAAAAGCTGTTTTGATGTCTCTCATACTGGAAGTTCTATTCCCCGTGAATAGATTAATTTTACAATTTTTTCTGTTTTGATAATTTCTCCAGGACATGCACGTGTTGAAGGAAATTCTTCTAGCCTTGTTTTTCCCCAAACCCAGTGTATTATTCCTCCTGTGCACCACAGACTAGAGGGGGATCATTTAAGTATGGAACGGACCAGAAAATTCCTGTAAGAATCTTCTTTACATGTTGACAGTGGTGGTAGATGGTGACTGAATAATCTCAGAAATGCAGGAAAGAAAAATGGGAAGGTTTTAATGCCAGTGAATGTCTTCACAGGGAAAAAGGGTCATAATCATGAGAGGGACAGAGTTTCTTTTTGGTGCCAGCCATACTTTGAGTCTTCTGCAAAGCAAAAAATATCTGAGATAGAAAGCCATTGGAATATGATAATGATTTTTTTCTGTAGCACTCACATAATATAATGAAAAGAGCCACAGAGAAAAACCATGAGGAAATCAATATTCACGTCCTCAGAGAGTTACATGAATTGAGTGAATTAAAATAAACCATGGGATTTCTCAGTGAAACCTCTCTGTGAAATCCAATGTTGAATGAGTACTCATTAACTGAGCATCTTTCATTGAATGTAAATGAAGACAAATTTCTAGAAAAATATAAACATAAAAGGTTCTCAGCAGACTCTTCAGTCTCCCCATCTCCTTCTCAGGGCAGCAAAATGGATCAAGTTGGCAGAAGGTACAGCAGAAAAAGTAAGAGGTCTATAGAAATTGAACTCTGGATCTTCCTCTTTCTTCTACAGTTCTCTGTTCTAGTTATTGAGGCTGAATTATATTTGCACAGATAATTTAAATTCTTCCATTTAATAGTTATTAATCTATTGAATTTGTATTCTCAAAATGCAGTATGTATGTGTACATGCATCATAATATTATAGTGTAAATATCTTCAGTGAACAGAGCAGCAATTCATAACCAAATTTTCATACAAAATTAATTGTTATCTTCATTAAATTCTAAAGCTGTGTAATTTCTTCCTTCAAACAAGAATGAAAATAGACTCTTCACTGTATAGTTTGTCTAATTTGTAGGCCCCAGCTTTCCATTATGAGACTATCAACTGCTTTTCTACAGCACTACTTCATATTTTGAGAATTTATTGCACTCACTGATGAATGCCCCTTTTACTATTTGACATACCAGTTTTCAAAGGAACTGGAAAAGTGAAACAGCCATGAATATATGGTGCAATGCAAAAAGAAAAGGATAAAAAAGTCTCCCCCAAACCAAGAGAAAAAGACAGGGTAGAGAGAAAACTTCTCTTGGTGAAAAACTCTGCCAACAATACAAATCTTAAGAGAAATTTCCCCACTTCTACAGCAAAGACAAAATGGTGCAACATAATATACTCCCTGTAGCATCCTTCTCAAATGAATCATGGAGATATTCTGTTGAAACATGCTGGAAAATCAATTTAGCTGTAAGACATTCATGTGTCACATTCCCCAACAATACCATATGGTTTTATATATCAATTTTTTAATTAAAAGTGAGTCGGAAGTGATCAGGTATTCTTTGGTTACCATCATGACTAACTTCATTTTGATAACCTATTTAACTCAGTTTAATTAACCTTCTCTTCTCTTATTCATGATCCTCTACCTCTACCCTAAATTAGACCAGGACAGTGCCCAAAGCCTATGTTGGAATAGGAAAGGCAAAACCCCCAAATAGAATCCATTACCTAGATAGAATTTTTTTCTTCTCTTTCACCTAGAAGTGATCATTACTATTATTAGCAGAAGCATTAGAGTAGAGCAGTGATTGTTACTGACAGTAAGGTTTGAGGAAATAATTTCAACATGTCTTTATGCAAACTCATGTTTTCAAAGTTGGATCACAGCTAAAGTTTGCTTCACAGTACTGCACTGTGAACAAAACAAACACACAATTAGCTAAGAAAATTGAATAAAGATGAAGAGAAGCACACAGTAATGCTGTTCTCTGCTATAAACTGGAATTAACTGAAAGCTGTAGAAATCTGTCTATACTCTTTATAAATGTAACTTTTTCTGGCCCACAGTTTAGGTTCCATCTATACAGAGCCCTAACCTTAGAGAATAAATCCATGGTGTAACAGCTGTTTAATAGGCAAATGTTTACTTAAGAGTTCTTAACCGCAGGCAGAAGTAAGCTAATGCAGTTGTGTTTTGTGCACTGAACTGTGTGAAATAATGTCCCATGGTTCAAGAAATGGTTACATGTGGGCAATTCCTCTGAGTAACATATGGTTAAATCATGGTCATTTATTTGCTTCCTTAGAAATAGCTATTTTGAGCCTGCTACCTGATAACCAGCATAAATCAGGTAAAAATTATTGATATTGCATGTTCATGAATTGTCTAAGAGACAAGAATATCTAAATGATGATAATCATAATCTAAATCATAATCCTTTTTTAATGAAAGCATGGTCTTAGGTAATATAATGGCTCTATCTCTGAGTTACTTTATTCAAGCATCTTAATCCATGTGTAAGGAGACTACGCAAACAGGATAGATACTGCTTAAAAACAATGATTATTAGCTAAAATGCAAAATTACAAACTGGGGTTAGCAAGCAACAGAATATATGTTTATCATTTTTACTGCAAGGCAATCATCTGTCAGGAGAAGGTTTAGACCCCCTTGCCTCCTTAAGCTGGTGTTCAATGCTCCTAAGTTGCTACCATCTCCCAAGTATATGTGTTCTCTTTTATGATTTTATACTTTGCTTTCTTGGTGTTCTTTATTTGGGCTGATAATAGTCAGCATCTGAACAACCCATCCTCCACAATTTTCACAGAATCATAGGATCCTCTGACTTGGAAGGGACACACAAGTATCATCAAGTCCAACTCCCAGCTCTGCAGAGCACCAAGAGTCACACCATGTACCCAAGGCCATTCTCTAAACACTACTTGACATCAGGCTTGATGCTGTGACCCCTTCCTGGGGAGCCTCTTCCAGGGTCCAACCACCTTCTTGGTGAGGAACCTTTCTCTAATATTCAAACTAAACCTCCCCTGACACAAGTGCAGGCCATTCCCTCTGGTCCTGTCACTGGTCACCACAGAGAAGAGATCAGTGCTTGATCCTCCTCTTCCCCTCATGAGGATGTTAAAGACCACACTGAGGTCTTTCCTCATCTCCTCTTCTCCAGGCTGAACAGACCAAGTGACCTCAGATGCTCCTCATGTGGCTTCCCCTCAAGGCCCTTCACCATCTTTATTGCCCTCCTTGGAAACTCTCTAAATTTGATGTGTTTCTTATATTGCAGTAACCAAAACGACACACAGTATTCACAGTGAGGCTGCCCCAATGCAGAGTAGAGTGGGAGAATTATCTTATTTTTACCTTTTTTATTGGGAATGTCTCTTCACAAAATATTTCATAGCTTTTTCACATAATTTAGCAGTTTCCTTTAGCAGTATGAACTAAGGTTAGATGGCTCAGGCATATCAGAGCTGGGACTTTCTCCTGAGCTGTGGAGAAGGAAGGGCACTGTAGAGTGTGCATTTCATAGGTCTAAATAAGATTGACAGAAGTACAACAAAATTATTCTACTAAAACCTCCCTTCTTTGGAAGTTGAGTCCAGATTGCACACCAGCTATGATGGAAAATAAAGCTCCTTCTTGTTATGGAAACTATTTGGGTTTGCTTCATGACAGTTGTCTGAATGTAGACTCTTATTCCAGTGCATGAATAGTCTAGAAAATTCTTCCTGACAACATGTGTGAAACTTCACCAATTTTAATTTTTTTTTCCACTTACCTTTTCTTTTTTTCACTGAGAAATGAACACATTACTAAATTTGGGGAGCATAAAGAAATAGCAAGTGTTTTCTGAAATAAAAAAAAAGATTTAGTGTAGAAACCTTTCTTCTGTTTTGCTACCTTATTGATATATTAATATGCTTTTCCAGTTTAATCATAACACCACAGGTAGTTCTTCATACCAAATGGTCTGTAGCAGGTTTTTTAATTACACTCCAGTAGATCAGAAGCAGTATCTCAAATGTAGTCATAGGATTTACTAGTACAATTACTTACTGATCTGCCTTAAAACTCATGCACATTTCAGGTTTTCCTTAAAAAAAGGTAGTCTGTCAAAAGACAGTTTTTAATGTATGAATTCAAAATGAAAGAAATCTTTTACTTCTTTTACTTCAACATAATTTTTTCTGTAAAAATGTGTCTAGTATTTGCAGTTAACCTCTGCAACTCTTGCCTCTGGTTTTGTTCAGTTGTGTGATAAAATAGACTGTTTATTTTAGTATCAGAAAGCCCATGTCTTTAGATGAAGCAAACCAAAATTCTGTGCAGTGGAATACAAGTGATGTGATCACAGCAACAACTTTCCAATCACTTCACCCAATATCTGCTGGTTATCAAAATAAACTTCAATGGTACTTTGTGCAACTTAACGCTAGAAGCTGTAGCAAACTTGATCCTAGCCATGTCCCATCTCTTTCCCATTTCTGGACTGCCTGTGATGATGCTCACTGATGTTTTGAACCATTTCTTCTAGAAATTACCTTCTTACACAGATTTCTAGTAGGATAGTAGTCTATCTTCAAGTTCAGACCAATAGGAATTAAAGACTGGTTTACAGACAGTAAAATTAGTGGAGCTTGGCTTGTCACTATGTGTAGATGAGAATGGATTCCTGAGTGTTTTATAATAGCTGAACCAACATAAAAATGAACGGAGTCTCTCTTCTCTTCATATACCATTTACCCTTTCATATAGATTTTCTTTTACTTAGAGATACTTTTGCAGTATTTTATGCAATGGGCAACATTTAGGATTTAATCAGTAATCCAGCTTGTGTTTGAACCTCTAAGAACATGAAAGTGACCCTCAGCTCTCTTGACAGTGAAGTTCAAAACTTTTTGCTTCCTAGGAATCAACTGCCTGTCACATAGGCCAGGACATGTGAATTATTTTCAGGTAGTTTGAAACACCTAGTAAATCCATTAAGATGGATTGAATGGTTTCCAGTGCCCTGACTCTTTGCTCCCTACAGGCTGCTTTCGAAACACATCTCTCAAGTATCTTTACATTTGGACCATTATTCTTGCCACTTCGCAAGTCGTGAACACTACAGCTACCAGATATCTGTTGAGTATTAATGCAGTTGTTGACAAGGAATTGAGGATAAGGAGAAGGGCTACTCCTGACTATAGGAACATCATTTATTACTATAAGCGCTGAGGCAATGATTTTATGAGCATCTGAGCTGACCTAATGATTCCTGCTTTTCCTTTAGAGAACTGTTCTGATATGTGCCTGAATATTTCTGTTTTAATAAAGACACCCAAAGGTACCAGCCCAATTCTGGACATACACATTTATCCAAACTCCTGTAGCTCCCTAGAGTCACATATTTTATGTGACCAAATCTTTTGAGATGCCTATCTCTTGTTTGGGAGTCGTCAACATGTACAAAAAAAATCAATGACAGGACTGTTACAGACCAACAGATGAAAAAGGAACCAAAAAAACCAAGGTTTTATTTCTTGATGAACCCAGGTTCAGATTTCAAGGTTGTAATTCTGTCCTTACAAACCTGTCTTGCAAAAATCACACCTCTTGCCATGGGTTGCTGTTCCATAGGTGGGTTGTAACCTAGAGCATTCATTGGCTGTGCCATTGAAACCACTGGAATACTGTATTCATCACTTTGAAGTTTTGTTCCTTTTTTTTATTGAACATAGATCACTTAACTGCTCCGGTTTCGCAGAATTCTACAAATAGTTGCATTGTTACAATTTCAGAAGCAAATATATGAGTGAGAAGAATGACTGGAAAAAATGCAACTTTAAACTGTACACTATTTCATTCTGGGTTTTGTTCAGAAGCTAATTTCTCTTAAAAATCCATACATAATGAAATGTAAACCAGTGCATCTTCTTTTGACTGTGTTTTGATTACAATGAAAGCAGTTAAAATAGTACAGGGAGAGGAAAGAGTTCATGAGCCCATTAAACCCATTAAGCCCCTTAGTTGTCACTTTAGTTCTGTTTTTCTGAAGACAGAAAACATACCCTTTCAGCTTTCAGTTTTATGCTATGAGTATAGTATGAATCCATATTTTTAATTAACTTCTGTTTAGTAAATAAATGTTCAGACATAGTTTAGAACTGCAATCAGAAGATTAGGGTTAGATTAGAGACCTACTGTGCTAATTAAAATACTTTTGACGTCTGTTGTTCATGCAATAAAAAGCGAAGCTATTGACAAACTATAAGTGAAAAATTGATCCAATTATCAAGACAGACAAAATGTGGGGTTTTTTTCCCCTGAGAGATAAGATTTATTATGGCCATTAGAAATACAGATGTTTATGTGTATGTGTCTTACAATCAATTTAACTTGTCTGTTCCTTAATGCTGTTCTGCTTGCTATAAAACAGAATTATCAATGGTTCCTTCAGTGGATGGAACTGCTCAACCTTTTTAAACTGAAATTTTGATCTGGAAGCAAATGACTGATGTTTCTCATATAAAGGAGGTGGAAGGGCTTGAGAAACCTCTTACCATTTTTCTGATTGAACTGAGAAAATCTTACTGAGTGCTCCAAATACATGATAATGATCCACAGTGGAGATTAAGTGTGGCACAGTAGTCTAAATACCTAGAAAATAGAAGAAATGAAGAATAATTATGAAGAATATCCAGTTATGTTTTCTTGAGTAAATTATTGGAAAATATGTGATAATCCACCAAGTTCTAAACAAGTTTATCAAAGACTCATAATTGTATAATTAATTTTTTTAACTTAGAATGATACATTTTAGAAGTGGTTAGTTAGGTCTTCTGTAACCATTATGGAAATGAACACTACAAAAGCCTTGCTGCTCAAATGGTGAGATTTTGTTTATAATTCAGGTTTACAATTCATCTGCATTCATGTTCCTTAACACTAATCTGTTCCTGTACCTTTAAAACTCCTTTTTACTTCTCTTTAAGTAATCCCTAACACTTCGATGGGACTTTGTGTTCTACCCCAGCTATAACTTGACTACATTACACTAGCAAAATTTTTTTTCAGTTCCTGCAACAGAGATTCCCCATCTACTGATCAGCCCATTAGAGCTTCAGCACTTATTCCAGCTCCTTTAATCTTTCACAAATGTGAAGAATTGTAGGTAGCTTATTGGACAGATATTGGCCAGAATTGTATGTAGCTTAACACACTTCATATGAAGGCTGATTGATACTGTATAGAATGGAAATATTATCTCCCTACTAGAAATTCCTCATCAGAGGCATCCTTGGATCATATGCCTTTTAAATGATTGCAATATCCTGTTAACTCACAGTTATGCCCTGTAATTAATAATGTTACAAAGGCCTTTCTCTTTCTTATTCTTTCTAGTTGAGGGATTCTAAGTTGAGTTTATAACAGAATCTATATTATTGGTTCTCAGGAGCACAACTCTGCATTTTATACTAACAAATTTCATACTATTGAATGTAATAAAAATGAGTTCCATCTGGTTTTATTTGCTTGCTTTTTATGCTCATTTCCAATAAACACTGAGAAAACAAATGAATCTCGTTGCCTCCTTTCAAACTGGTGTTTACAATGAGTACTTTTGCAATCCCCCTTGCTAATATACTTATATATGTCTGTTAACAGAGATTGTTTGCTCAGGTAATCAAGGAATGGCAATAAAGGAGTCTGCATATTTGACCCAGTCTTTAATCAAGATGCTTCAGAGTTAGTAACTTCTGGAGATACTGAGATTTATTGGGAGCTCTAGCCTGGCCACGACAGTCAATAATAAGGTTCTCGTCTTTAAAGAGCTTTGTGCATTTTTAAGATACACTTTGAACATTCTTTCTGTGTTTCAGACATGTGGAAGTTTCTGCTGTCCTGCAAAGCAGACACTTTGCTGGATTATATGTATGAAGTTATACAACAAATTGCCAGTATTGTTGTTTGTTTCCTCGGCTCAGTGTTTAGAAACAATTCATGTTTTAGAGGGCAATGTTGCACCAGTATTTTTTTTTAAGCTTTTTTTACAAAACAATAAGAATTTGGACAGAAAGTGTGTTAATACAACTAATTCTTTATTCTTTCATTCATTCTTTATTCTGCTATAAATTGTATGCTCACTGCAAAAATTTGTTTTTAATTTATTTAAGCATTTTAAGTGCGAATATATACCCATCAGCTCTGGGATATCATAATTTTGTGGAGTTTCAATTTTTATTTTATTTTATACAAAACTAATAAATGTTCTGGATAAATTGTCATAACTACTAATAGATGATAGTTATAAGATAATGATAATGACCTTTGATCCCTGGATAGTCTAGATCAGGGAACTAATTTCTCAAAAACCCTGTCCCCAAAGTATCACATACTTTAAACGATACTAAAATATTCTGCACATCTCTTAGAAATTTACTTTTTTCCTTTTTTCATTGTCAAAAGGCAACAAAAATCTCCAGAACTAACAATCCAAACCAATCCAAACCCTACCCATTCTTTTCTGTTAGCAATTGCTTTTTACTTTGGAGCCTGAATTTGGAATAAATACCTGTTTGCACTAATGCGGTTTTGGCCATTTTAATAAATATATGGTGAGGAAATAATCTTTACAGAATCCCAATGTGTTCAAAGCAGAGGTTTAACAAAACTTGGCCTGAGTCTTTGAAGATTTACTCCTGATGAAAGAGGTTAGCTTCAGAAACTAAAGATGGTCATCAAACTGTACCTGTTCCCACCACACACAGCGGCTGAACATGTGAGAAACCTGTGTTTAAAGATAAACATATCTTATGCCTTTTTCCTTACCAGCACAGGCATTTTTTTTTTTTTTTTAAATTGGAAACAAGATTTTATTTAGGTAGGACCTTTGTTTTAAATTCCTCTTTTTCTTTTCTCTTCTATAGGAAGCTTATCTCTCTGGCCCTAGTTGAAGCTTTCTTGAGAGTAAGGTGAGAAAAAAGACATGACAGCTGTACAGGAGAGAAATATGGACCATAAAGCAGGAAATGTTGGCTGTGTAAGGAGGCTGAAGAGGGCATACGTCCCAAGTAAGAAATTCGGGTGATGTGGCGAGGATAGGAAGCTGGGGAGATTGTCTGTTTGATTGTGTAATAACATTGGGTTTATTTGGTTTGATTGTGCAATAACATTGGGGTTTAATACAGACAAGAAACTGTATTGGGATAGGAGGGAAATATGTGGACAGCGGACATGGATAGAAGTGGGATAAATTCTTGTCCTTGACATCAATTCAGTGTAAGCAAAATTAGTTTTATTTCCCCAGTGGATTTTTCCTTCAGATTATAAATCAGGATCTGCCCAAGCTGAGTTCTCTCTTTAGCCCAAGTCAGTGACTCTGGCACGTTTTTTTTGGGAGAAAGTTCTTGGTTTCCTTCTGGGATAAAACTGCCTTGTTTTCTAAGCAGATTAATTTTGTTTCTTAAAAAAACCCCTAACAATCAAACCTCTGGAGCCTCTCTACTGTGATTGAAATTTATCCTGACTGTCTTCAGTTGTCTAAAAGTTATCAGCACAGTTTATTTGGGAATATGCATTAGGGAGAATTTTTCTTTAAAATTGGTCTGCTGGAGTTCAGACACCTAATCCAGAAACCTAACCTAGTCTAAAATAGGGGCTAAAGGCCATGTTTACAGAACTAGATGGTTTCACTGAAGTGCCTGGGGAGCTGCATTCCATACTCATTGCTAAAGATATGAGAAAATTGATTTGAACGGCTGTTTCAACTTACTCTAGTGATTTATGAAATACATGCCTAATTCCTTGTTACTGGTATAATTTCATATTCTATTGTAATGATCACAATCAGTGTGCCTGACCCCATATGTTATGTTACTTATATGACTAGCCTCATGCCCTCTGTAGTTTCTGCAGAGCCTGCAAACACAGACAATGTCCTTTGGTCCTCAAATCTGGGCCCCTGCCTGACTTGTATTCTGGCAGCCTCAGGTTGACTCAGTTGCTTGGAGTGTCCTGATGCTCCTCATTGCCCTGAGTCAATGTAAGAAGCAGATCAGGGAGCATCATTTGCCCACACAAAATCAGTGGGTCAAAATCCAGTTCAGGTAAAAAAATTCTTCTCTCCCTTACCCCTTATTTTCCTGTCACTTGCAGCAGTTTAGTCAATGACTCCCTCCCTTTGAATACACAGCTCAGCTTGTGTAAAGAGGTATAAATGCATCCATCTATCAGTCAAACAAACAAGAACAAGTGTGGAGACCATGGGGAGACCCATGAGTGTGTCTCTCCAGAATTTAATTACCATTTAGATTTTGTTCTAACTGTAGAAGAAGGGAGGAAATAAAAGCACCTAGCCAAAAGCAATTTTTTCTTAGGAAACACAGAATATTACCATAGATCAACCATTTTTCCCTCAGACTTGTTAATTATTCCAATATATGCTTTCATGGAATAACAATACAGCTGATGAGCCAGCCTGTGTCATCTCGTTGCTATAGAAATTGCTCAGCATAAACATCCTGGCACTGTAATCAGTTTAGCTTTCTTTAGCCATGATGGAAAGGGAAAATTAAAGAACTTCTGTTTTGAATTTTTTATTTAAACATTTCCACATTCATAGAAACAGGTGTGTAATACCTTGTCAAGGCAGCACAGCTTACACATAACTCCTGCTCCACACTGCATCCCAGGGCAGCCACAGGTCTATCCAAACTTGATGCTTATAATCCCAAAGAGGAAATAAAGCCATCAAAGATCAGAGAAGCACTGACATTAGTTTAACACATCAGGTTTCACATCAAGTACCCACAACAGCCCGTACTTGAGCTGTACGCTATGAAGTGGCTCAGTGATGGGCCCTGAATTGCTGGTTGATTTTCCACTAGTCTCGGGTGGTAACTGGTTCCATATCTCTCCCAATGTGATGGTGATATGGTATCATAACCTATCATCAGGGTCTTGGTGCAATGTGTCCTTATGCATGAGCTTTGGCACAGATGAAAGAGAGAGAGTGAAATAACAGCATCTTGCACTGATTCTGTCACTTGTCTGGGCAACTAACTTTTTCTATGTGACTGTGATTCCCCATTTGATAGAATCATAGAATGATACAATGTTTTGGGCTGGAAGGGACCATAAGGATCATCTCATTCCAACCCTGCTGCTTGATGGACAGGTTTAGAGTGTTTTAAGCTCCAGTCCTCCACATTTATGCTTGATAATACTTTCTTGATTAACTGAAAGGAGTCCAAGTTAGCGTTATAACTATTATTTCAGTCAGCAGTGGGGGGTTTGTGGGTTTAAAAATTTTTTTGTTGGTGGGTTTTTTTCACCTCAACACTTATTTTGTGGTTTTTCATATGCCTTTCAGAGTACTAGTTAAAATACTGATTTTCTTTTTTGTTTTTTAAGTGCTCTTGAAAAGAACTGTCAGAGCAGTGTACGTAAAACAGCACATTTTATATACAAGATAAACTACAAGATTAAAAAACTATTGATATTTAGTAAAAAATATTGTACCAAATTTGCATAGAAGCCATAATTTTAAATATAGACATAATCTTAGAAGGTATCTCAATTATATTTCCTGAACTAATGTTACTATGTAGGTATGGCAGAGATTGAATTGCTGCCTAGTAACTATAGAAGTGTTGCATCTTTGAAATGAAAAAAAACGACATACCAAAGCTGCTAGGAATAACTATAAAAAAAGGATTGTTTGTACAAGCCCAAACTGCATTAGTTTCACAATAGAAAATATTTCCAGTTTCAGAATTTTGATCTCTAAGTTATTTTTCTCTTTGACAAATAACGTGAGGTTAAAGAAGCCATGGAGAGCACAAAAGGCTTTTTTGTTTCAACTTCATTTGAACTGGATTTGGGATAGGATTTTCTTCTTGCTGTGTGCTTTTCTTAGTATGCTCCTTGCTCAATACTGGGCTGATCCCAAGTGGGACACATATATACTTTTCTAAAAGAAATAAAATTATGCATGTGAACTTTATGAGAGGAATTAGGTTCTCTCAATTTTTGCCAGGTCCAGTGTTTATTCTGCTACTCCTGCAATGTTCTGTTTCCTCCTGGTATTGATTGAATAGTTTAAGAGCAAAGCAAATCAAAACCCTATTTTCCCTCTGCCATTCTCTTCTCTTCCCCCCCCCCCCCCCCCCAATTTTAAAAGTAATCTTGTTGAAAAATGTTTACTCTTAAGATTGTTTGCTAGAAGGTGAGGACTATTTGCACCTGATAAACTTTGAATAGCCTAATTGACAGAACTTTGTTCTTGAACAGATGTGATCTTTTACCCCTACTTTATTTTCTAGATCAGATTGTTGATCACAGAAAAGTAGATTTCATGGTTGTCCAGCCCCACAAACAACCGTGTGTCTTCCTGCAGTCTGTGGCACCAACCTCAGGTAAATGAGTGACCTATAAGTGATTGTTGGGGTCCAGTGCTAGTTTCAGCCGTGGGTAGTCAGCTTTGCATGGCCATGTGAAAAGGGTAAACTTCCTGAGCAAGCTGCTGAATGTTACAGAAACTCAAATCCAAACTGAGCCTGGGAACTGTGGTTCTTTTAGTGTAAGCATAAGTGTTTCTGATAAGTATAAAAGGGGTTTCAATTTAATTAAAACTAATTAAATTATTTAAAATTTTAATCCTTGAAGTGAGCTCTTTTTTGCCCTGAGGAAGCATATTGATAATAGACAGGATCTGTGCTCCAAAACTCGTCTTGCTGCTGATGTGTTTTTGTCCAGGTGACTGCCATTTGCTTTATTTCTTCAATATCTGTGAGTCTTTTGGCATTTATCTTTCTGGACCTAAGAATGTTTCAGGCTTTGAAAATTCCCATGAACCTGACACCTATTATCTGGAAATAAGCATACTAGTCATGAGCAAAACAACACAAATTATCCAGCTAAACAAAGACCAATGAATGCTATCAGGAGATCTAGATTCAAAGCACAGAGCTCACATGTCCTTGTCCAAGGACTGAACTGTATATTTCCATTGGCAGCATAATGACATTCAGTGGCTGATCATCAGGAAGTATCTATCTCCTCCTTGCGGGAATTTGTGATTTTCCTTTCCATTGGTCTATAATTCCTACTGCTAAAAATTTGTCTGGTATAAATTCATCATTTAAAAAAATCTTTCATCTACAGATTCAGGTAATTTAAGTTTACTAATAATTTCTTAATTAAATATTTTAATTTTTCTGTTCAACCTCTGTTTATTACTAAGCTACTCAATACTTCCAGAAAAATTGGCTTAATAATTGATGTGTTTGAGTCATCTATCACATGGAAAAGAAAATATTTCACAAATTTAAAATAAATTGTATAACTTACAAATTCATCTCTCCATTCAAGCATCCTTGTATTAATTTTATCAGTAGATAGAATGTTATGCCATATATGCTCTAGAGGAATAATGGGTGACCTTCATAGGTTCTCTAATTACTGAAAAACAGTAGAACATAAAATTCAGGGGGAAATTAAAATGTCTAAATCTTGTATCATTGAAAGCAGCTTAATGAATAATGCTTAGGCTACCTTAGGAGTACATTGCAATCTCTTAAGAAGTGCTTACAAAGTCAGATGTCAAAAGTCAAAGTCAGTACCCTCTTGATGCTGGGTATTTGCCAGAATATGAAGCTGGAATAGTAAGCCATTCCTTGGTGAATAGTCGATGTCAAACTGTACACATTATTTCTCAGAGGATCCTTTGTTTATGATATTTAAGGCTATAGCTATAAATTTTCCAAAGCAGCTGATTGAAAGACTAGAAAACCTAGCTGCCCTTTGATTTTGTGTAACAAAGGCTCTGCATGCTATGGTTTTCTCTTTAAAAAGCTGAAATAATTGACATCTTATCAGTTTTAAAAACATCTTCAAACTTAGAATTGCTAAATTTTCTGTATAGATGGTTTCTCAGCAATTTCTTTTCACAACAGAAAAAAAAAGATGCAACAACCTTTCTGCTGAACTATTTGTGACAAAGTCAATTTGTTCTCCATCTCCTGCAAGTGTAATTGAATGATCACTAGCCTGAAATCTAAGCTGCATAATTGTAATTAATTATGTCACAACTGACCTGCAGTTCTGCTTCTCAGTCCTCCTTTATGCCCTTAAACTTGTACCAGGCTAACAGACAAATGATACACTGCGGTTTCAAATTCAATACCTAAAAAAATCACTTTCAAGAATAGTAAGAACCATACTTCAATTTTCAAACATCCAATTATTCCTACCATTTTGAGTTATATTGTCTCTGTGCTGAAGCTGCATTAATGCCAGCTATGGTCCAGTGTTGGAAAGCAGAAATTGACAAATCCTGACAGGACAGCGTGGAGAGAAAGCAGAGGTGAGAGCCAAGTAGAAAGCTGATGTGGGAAATTCTGACTGATGCCTGAATGTGACTGATAAACAGATGAAAGGCAGGAGGAACAATGTCAGCTGCTGCTTTAAATAGCCTGGAGAAAATGAGAACAGTAGGATCTGTTGAGGATGGGTCAGTGCTTTGATAGCATTGCTAAATCAATGTCACAGACTCCTGATGGCAGTACAGCAAAGGACTTAAGAAGTCATAGAAGTCAGGTTTCCTGTTAAGCCAACTTGTGAATTTCTTCATTATCAATCAAATCCCATTTTTAATCGAAGGATAGACTGCTATACAATAAACCCTGTCTTTTTCCAGATTTGACATCTGGTAGTATGCCCATTTTTAAAAATGAAACACACTCACTTTTAGTTTAGATCCACTGTTTTCTAACTATTAATGAATTATTGCAAATCCATTCCACAGATAACTTTTTTAGAGCTCACACAGCCATTCTTATATGCAATGGACTCTCCACAGATTGTGAAGCATCACTGCAAAAGAGAAATATTCAAAAATTTAAAAGGCAGTATTCTGTATTTTTATATTTCTTTCAGACATCAAAGAGAATCTATTAGTGTTTGATGAATGATGAACATTCATACGGATAACTTATGATTTCATGTCTCACAACTCCTCAAAGGATAGCACTACAGTTTCTATTGTACTGCCTACAGTAAAAATAGACTACCTTTTAAATTAAAACACAGGACATTCTGATTTCATAAGAAAGCAATGACATATTGGGAGGAATGTTCCTCCTTAGGCTATTGTGACTTTATTAAGTTGGTGGGCTTGCTCCTCATTTGCACGCTGATAAAAAAAGATCCCGGGCTGTCGCTGTGGGCGAGGACAAACAACACAAACCTCATTTATGAAAACTTCATCTGATTCCGTTTTATTGAAACAATTGCCCTCCTTATATACTTTCTAGAACAGGCCACTCCAATTGGTTAGAAGAGTGCCAGAACTCTTCATCCCGTTGGCCCAAACTGAAAGACAGAGAGAATGTTGGTCCCACAGATAGGAATTCAAAACATCACTCTTGTTACAATAACATTTGCAATGTTTATGTCAAGTCTATGAGAACCAGGTCTTCTTGAACCAAAACATCATGAAGAAACTGAGTTCAGAAACTCAGAAACCTCAGGCCTAGAAAACCAGACTACACCAGGCAATCATTTTTATACATTTGTATAAAAAACTTTTGTTTTCTATATATAAATGTGCATAAAATTTAAAGGGTTCAATAAGCATTTTATAATGTGTATATTCTTTTTACACAAAACTTATGCTGAATTTTAAACATGAGGAAACTCAATCCAGAAAGGTATTGATAATACAAGGAAACATTATTATCTCGCAGTTACTGACTTCTAAGGAACTGGTTTGTACCAGTGAACCATGGAGCCAAATCCTCCGAGGGGGTGTGGGCAGGGCAACTCCTATGCACTGTGATCTCTGATGACCTGCAGTTGCCTGGCGACCGTAGATATGACACTGGTGTTTTTTCTCACCTCTTTTGTGATACCTTGCTGCTCAAAGGATGCCTAGAGGGAACAGCCTCTGCCTTTATTTCTTCTCCTCTGAAGTACATGAGCTATCTTTTTTGCATTCTTCAACTTACTGAGCTCTATCTCACTCCAGGTACCACCATCTCCACGACAATCTCACTCCCCAGTGCAAAGCTCCATCTCAGACTCAACCTAATGGCAGTCAAAATCTCCCTCAGCATTACCTCTGCTCTTTTTTTTTCCCTCCCTGCCCTGAGTATCAGATATGCTTGTATATCTCTTTTGGCCTCTATTTCATTTCTAAACCATCAAAAGTTATTACAGAGAAGGTCCGTGGTAAACATGAAAGACTTCAAGATCTTGTGAGACTGTAAGGCCTCCAAGCACTAACCACACCCTTATCTGTTCTCTTGCAACAATGGTCCCCATAACATCTAGAGTTTTTAGATAGGCAGGATTTCATGTAAGAAAGATTTTCTATGGAGGAAAACACTAATCCTTTATAAAGAGAGGACTCTGGATGCAGAAAAACAGGTGAAGAAACAGGACTATTCTGGTTCATTTATCATGACAGAAGGGTGAAACTTCATGTGAGAAGAGCTTAGGAGCAGGGTATAGTGTTCTGATCAAGCTGGTGGGAAGCTCTAAAGCCACAGCTCTATTGAAAAACCATTTAAAAATTCTCCAGATAATGAGGCCAGATCCAGCTCCCCCAGTTTCAAGGAAAAGACCATATGGAAATTTCTGGACTGTAAACCATGCTCATATGGGTCTATATAAAGCACAGGTAACCTTTCTCCAACAGCAAGCTTCGGAAAACTAAAACAGTTCCATAACCTAAAAATTTCCTAGCTATATCTGCATAATGTAGGGATGAATCAAATGTATGGAGCTGCTGAACACAGTATATTGGATGGCCGCATGCTGAGTTCTCTGCAGTCTGTCAGCAGCAGCTTTCATAAAAAACCCTTGGGCAGTTATTGTTCTTGATGGATTCAATTTGGAAGAAAACCCCAGAAATTTGGCTTTGTTGGAGTAATTTTGCACCAATTTTCAATACAGAATAGAACACAGTGTAATTTGGCAGAAGTACAGCACTATGTATTTTATTTCAAGATATTTCATTGTGTATCTCTGAGAATTTTAAAATAAAATTGGCTTTTACTATAAAATAAGGTATTTTGAAAGGCATTTTTAGGCCTATATTGAGAATTTGGGATTCAGTCAAAAAATATTTCAAGACAGTGTTTTGTACTTTCATGGTTAATCCTGGATGCTTTTATGTTCATAGCCAGCTCTTTCTTTTTCATCTGCATAGTGTCTCTACTTGATAAACAGGACTAGACCATTATAATTTTTGGGAAATACAATGACAGAAAGAAATGTTGATCTTGCCGTTTCTTATTATGTGTTCCAATGGCTACAAAATACTGTATTGAACTACAGATAATAGTACAAAATGAGCTATCTAGAATGGTTAAGTCTAGTTTCCTAAATCTGTCCTTTCATATAAAAAGCTGTATATCTAATGTGACAAGCCTGAGGCATATTTCATTGTTATAAAACCATGTTAATACAATGTAAAGCTCTAATGTTTTGTTTCTATCTCAGTAACTTTAATTTTAAATTATTTTAGAAGCCTTGTTTGCAGATAATTAAAAAAAAACATCTTTACATTCAGATTGATTCAAATGGCTTAAAGAATTCATGGAATATAACCTTGCAAGTGATGAATAACACACTCTTTGGAAAATTAGTCCAGAACTTCCATATTAATCCTCTTTGTATCTTCCTTAAAAGACTTCTTAACTTGAAATTTGATTGCTCCTTATCCAGCCACATGAAAAAATCTCACCTACATTTAGTGCCTCACCTGTACATATTATTTATCTCTTCAATTCCTTTATGGATATGTCCATTCAATTCCCTTTTAGTTTAAATGGTATCTGATATTAAATAATTCCTGCACGTTGTCATGGCATGGGTAAAGTCCTACATGGGAAGACAAGCAGTGTTTTGAAAGGATCTGAAAACATCTTAGATGTTGTGACTTCTTCAATACTGTAGATAATATTGTACTTCAGGAAATAGAGTCATTGACTGGACCTAGCAGATGTGGACTGTGTGTAGGATGCTTGGCCTGATGTGGGACTGTTGTGGTTTCAATAGATCTCCTGGGCGGAAACACCAATTTCTGTTTTGGTTTGATTTTTGCCAATTTCAAAATTTCCAATCAAGAGCAAAGCAGGCTTAAGCTTAAAAGTAATAAGACTTTATTAACTAACACTATAGGAAAAATAACATGACAAGAATGAGAATGGAACCTTCAAAACACTCTTCCTCCCTCCCCAACCCTTCTTTCCTCCCAACCGACAATGTAAAGACAACACTCAGAAATCTCAGTCAGTTTTCCACCTCTAAAACAGTCTTTCTTCAGTTCATTTAGGGAGGGAAGCACCTCTCGTTCCCTATGGCAAATTCTCCCACAAGAAAGCAGTTCTCTCATAGATCCATTCTTCATGAACAGCAACCGCCCGGATCCTTTGCGTTCATGAAACTCCTCCCATGTTCACAGTTGTGTCTCTGGGCCACATCGATGTATGGGGTCTTATTTTAAAGATAACTGTTCAAAACAAAGGTTCTCTTTGTCTTTGGGACCACCTTCACCTCCAAGGAACAGAGATTCATTTCTTCTTCGGGTGCAAAGAGTCTTTATCACTTCATTTCTCTGTTCAACTTCTCATGAAATCAACAGTCCCCTCAATATTTCACTTCTTTGCTCAGGTCTACAATTTGAACTCTTTTATCTCCCCCATACTTCTTTATGGTTTAAAGGAAACATCTCAATATGTTATAACCAAGCACCATAGCTTGCAGGAGTCTTTTACAGCTCAAAAGCAACTTCCCACACACCTTCTACTTGGACTTGCACTCTTTCTTGACTGACTTTGATACTTCATGTGGTCTTTATACATCTGCATTCTAATTTTCTCTCACTGGAGAGAGGATGGAGGCTTTCTAAGTCCCACCTGTGCACTGATGCACTGAAAGAGTTAACAAGAGACAGTGTCTGGCTATGGCAGTCCATGGTGTCAGATTTCACAGCCCTGCTGGGGATGCAGCTCTCAGAGGGTCCAGACCCAAAGGCAGTGGCTCGCTGGTCTCCTGCAGCCATTGGGAAGAGTTGGAGAGATCCCAAAATTCCTTTTCCGCCCCTCAGTCTCATCAGCTGTTCTGTCCTGCCTCATCGTGCCTCTCCCTCTCTGCCCAGGCTCCCAGAGGCAGGTTCAGCTGGGGCCAGCAGCAGAGCAGACTCTGTGCTGGCAGATGTTCCCAAAATCAGCTGAGCCTGCCTGGCCCCCGTGGCCTCCCCCACTCAGCCCAGGGCAGAGAGGGCAGAGGTGTGTGCTCTGACAGCCGGGAGGAAAGAGACCTGCCCGGGCTGCTTTCAAAGGGAATAACAACTAGGAAATGCTTTCCCATTGCTCCAGTAAAAAGTCAATCTCAAAAACCAGCCAGCTCACTTCCGTGGGCTGGTCAAACCACCACAGGGGCCCAATTTGATCCCATGCAGAGGAGTCCTAGTAACAAATCCTCTTGGAGACTCCTACTCCAGGCACAGATATTAGCAGTCCCCAGCATTACACAGGCTTTGAATGGCATACGTTGAAAGCACAGATCCTGGCACTTGGGTCTGTACACCTAATTATCTGGAACTAAATATCTGGAAGACAGCTGAAATTGACTTGTTTGTCTCAGAATAACAACAGAAAATTAGTATGCAAGAAGTTTACTGATTAGGCAAACTTTGATTAAATTTATATAAGAAGCTACTGAAGTGTGAATCTTTTGTGTCACTATAATGATGACAGTTGCTAATGAAACTACATGTTTCTAGTTGATAATTCAAATTTTTAAAGGTTCCAAACCTACCAATTCTAGTTCAGGGAGTGATTTCGTATTACTCCCACAGCCTAACAGGTACACATCCGTTAACTCTTGTATTATGCCCACATAAGAAGAACATTGAGAGAACATAGGAGAAGCTGCATGAAGTTATATTGTAGACCCACTCACTTCAGTATTCAATCTCTGACAAACCTCCAAGGGTGGATGCAAGGTGAAGAGTAGGCGAGCAAGCAAAAAGAATATGATACTTTTTTGAGCACCCTCCACAATTCTGTGACTCAGAGAGATCTTCAAGGAATCTTCTTGTTTCAGATTGATGAGATTTGTTTTAGTCATATATATTCCGCAAAGCTTTGAATGAAAACTTGTTTCTGGCTTTTTTCTTCCTTGTTTTGAAGTCTGTATTCCTTATCTTTTTTATGTAATTGTTGACAATTCTTCTTTAGTTACTTAATTATTTTAATAAAGAATGCAATATTTGAACCTCATTACTCTATTACACTGCTCCTTCTGAGCTTTACACTGCAGAAATACATGGAACCTAATAATTACAATGGGCTATTATGGATTGTGGTAGGACACATTTTCAGGAGGGTCTACAGGACTCTTCCACTATCAGTAGGCCCCAGAAAGTGAGGGAAAGGCATTAAGGAGAATAAAAGTGGTTCACTGACAACTTAGTACAGTGAATACTTCTTTCTGTGTTAATGTTTACAGATTTCTCCTCTGTGCAGGTATACACAAGTTTGTTATTATACATATAATTATTCTGCAAGGTAGAACAGCTTACTGTGCACTCTCACCTGACCTGGCATTGAATGAACTATCAGCTCTCTCAAAATGGGTAAGTGTCTGTTTCCCAACAGGATCAATTAGCCAGCATGGACTACTTGCTGCCTGGATGTTTCTGTTTCATACACACAGACAAATTACAAATGGGAGAGACTCATCAGTGTTTTAAAATAGGTTGCACTGTGGATTCTGTTTCATTTCATTTACTTGCCCTCAGAAGGGAATCTACACAGAGTAAAATAAAAGTTCCTCCTTCTGTAATTCAATTATCTAGATAAAATCAGCCTGTAATTCTTAACAGAAGAGAAATAATTTAGTAATTAGGAAAACAAGGATAGGAAATTCTCCTACCTGAGCCACACAAAGGGGTTTCAGATGACAACTGAAGTACACATGCACCATGTACCACCTAACTCAAAGTTCAGTAGACATGTTTTGATTTATATCAGCTGGTCTCAGGTCAGCCCTCTGATCTGAACCTGTATTTCTAGAGAATTTGAACTTTTCAAGCTTGAGAAACTTTTAATAGCATCAATCCATGACCTAGGAGTAAAAGTACACTTTGAAAGTAAGTAAGAGCAAGCAAGAATGAAAAAATCCTACATCTGTATGAAAATTCGTGGTATTTTTTTGCTTTTAGAATGCAAATATTTTTATTCCTGTAAGAGCCCCAGTGACTGCAGTGGGTAAAGGAGGCATTCACAACTTTCTGAAGGATCAAAGGCTGCAGAAAACAAATGATAGAAAGGAAAAATGTTGTGAACTGGTTCTGCATGGAGAGTTCTGAAAAGTGCTTGGCTGTTAAGGAAACAACATATGACTGCAAACTGCAAAGCAAGTTAAACTGGGGAAGCTCTATTGAGAATTGGAAATAACAGAATTGCTATTAGAAAGTAGGTGTTTGCATCTGTTTCCATCTGTCTTTATTGCAATAGCCACATGGTTGGACATGAAACAAATTTCTGGCTTTTTTTTCTCTCTTTTTAATATATCAAAGTGTCTTTGCTTATCTTACCCAGTGTTTGTACATTAGGATTTTTAAGTAGAAAAATCTGTTCCGATAAATCAAGTCTTCTCTGACTTAGCTGGCAGATGGCATCCCTGTTTATGGCTTTACAGGGAATTTGAAAGCATATGTGTTTGATGAATTGCCACAAATGCATGGTGGCTCCTGCAGCAGGAATGGTTCAGAGGTGCAGATAGGAGGTAATATATAATTAATGGTCATCAGAGTAATATCTTTATTTTCTTGCTGAAGCTGAATTTAAGACATATCCATTCAGCTGTTTTTTTGTACTGATTACCAGTCAGAGCAGCTGAGGCAATGCAGGAATAAGGACCTCCAACTCAGTACCTCCTAAAGCATCTGTAATTGTTACTTAGCTGAATAGCCTTCTCACTTTAGACAAGAAGAATGCTTGGGTGCTCAAGAGTCTTTCTACATGAAAGATCTGTGGGTGGAATGATTCTGTTCCTTCTCTCCATACTTCTAAATTATTTCAGTGTAGACAGCTTGAAAATTTTTCTTTTGCTTCTCTCATGTCATATTGTTGTTTACATAGTGTCTATTTATGAGAAGAGGAACATTCAGAGACTTTTTGAATGACTAAAACTCCAGAAAACTGTGGACTGTGTGTCTCCCTGAGTTATTCCACATGAGAAGTCTACAGGTGACACAAAGTCAGCTGAGCACTGTCTGGCAGTACTTGCTGTCAAATGCTCTTGCACATTCACTCAGCAAGGATGGTTAGAGTCCATTGGCATATTGAAGCACTTAATATTGTTTGCTGAAAATTAACTGTTTGGGTTTTGCACCCCAAATTATATATTTCATTAACATGAGTGCAAGACTCGGTACTAAAAGGGTTTATTTTCCTCAGATGTGAGTCACGATAATACAGGGAACTCTTGTCTTATGAATTTTCAAGTATGTTTTCTAAAGGATTTTGTGTTACCAAACTTAAATTTTATTGTAGTGCCAATTGTAGTGTAGGGTCTATTGTAGTGTAGGGCTACTCATGAAGTAATGAACAGTGGTCTTATGCAACTGTAGGGAAAATATTTCCCTCTAAGGTCACCATCTCTTCTCAAAGAGTACTTTGTGTATTTATGCTCCAGCCTGAACACAAGTTCCTGCTAGTCCCCACTCTTTTGTTTCACTGTGACTTCTTGACACAGTCCATATCAGTTCTGAAGGACAGGAAGCGGCAATAAAATTATATGCTCTGATGGGATGATGAATATTGCTAAAAACTATTAATAGGATTTAAAGCATTGATATTTATGAGTACATATGTTATGTGTCTTGACTTTTAAGGAAGGACATGTGAGTCACACCGAGAAAAAATATGTTCCACAGTCAGTAGTTTGAAGTGTAATTTCTCTGGGACCTTTGCTAATACTCTTTGGGCTAGTTGCCTTGAAAATACCAGGTGGGGGGGAGGACATAAGACAAATCACTTAAATTGTAGACTCTTTTTCTTCTAATAATGCAGGGACATTGGAGACATCTGTAGACTGTTCTCATTTGAAAATTCATTGAAAGTTTCATTTCACATGAAAAACTTTAATGGCTACTCGGTTTTTTCTATCATGAAGTCCACGTTCCATCACCTGCTGTAATGACTGTTAGCATGTGTGCCTCAAGTTTCTGTTCATGTTTCCTTAGTTTGATCTTTTCCTTTGTCCCTGGAAGGAATCCAGGCACAATGGAACAGTGCTAACTGGTAGCTGGGACAGTCTAAGTTTTATGACTGATCAACCATACTAGGAAAAGGCACTTACAACAAGTGCCAGGATGAGTGCACAGGGAAAGGTATCTGGCTGATTGAAGTCAGAGATGGAAATGAGCACCAATGGTTGGATAGAGTAAGATATCAGGGGAGGTATTTTCGTTTGAGCTCTTTATATGCTGGCTTTACGTATACTTATTTTTTGAAACATCATACAGGTTTTCAGGTGCTGGAGAACCAGTTGAACCTATATTTATTACGTATAGATGTGACAGCAATATCAAGATTAGATCCCTAAATTTACATAAAGCCTTACTTGTGATAAAAGAGAGCTGTAAAAATTGAACTAGAAATTTATGTTACTTCCAGAAGTAGCAGTTCTGAGTAAACAGCAGTACTTTAGGTGTTGCATTCTAAATACATCAATATAAATAAAAAAAATTAAGCACACGCCATTAGGTTTGCTGAGAATGGTTTTATTGGTGCATCAAAACCCACTGGACTTACTCAGATGAACAAAATGTCAAGCAGTTGTTCTGCTATTTTTACCAATCAGATTTGATTGTGTAAGTACTGTAAAATATTTCAAGATGGTGAAGATCCAAAGCCAAAAAAAATATGCTCTGACACATAGAGTAACTGGGGAATACTTGGGAAGGCTGAATTGTCAATGGTTAAGTACACTTTTAGCATTTCTATTGCAGATATGTTATTCACAGAGTGGTGGCACAGAGGACACATGGAAAAGACATTTAGGGCTCAGAGAGTTCTCAAATGAAAAAAACTCCCTATCACCTGCCTGAAAATGCAATTGCTTTAGGTAACAAAACTGCTTTCAGCAAGGATTAAGATATTTCTTGCAGTGTTTCACTAACTGAGCTGGTGCAGTATCTTTTCATGTCACAGACGTACATTCACTGCTCTGCCTTTGACAGTGGGAGTTATGCTGTGTGAATATCAAACCCTTTCAGATGTTAGAGAAGTCTTTCATGCATGACAAACACAGACAGAATTTTTACTCTGATTCCGTGGGCATGATGGCATTGGCTCCACTGGGGAAAGAAAAAAAAATAAGAAAAAGAAGAAAGAAGCATAAATAGTTTCACTCAAATAGAACTGTAGAAACAGGAATCCTTGGAATTTACCTAAAGCTCACTTGACCTGCTGGGATTCTTTCCCTTGGCTTTAATGAGCACTGAATCAAACTTTCTTTCTTTGGATGTGTTTGCCTCCTTCTCTAAATTTCCTTTCCAGGAATGGTCTTTTAGACCATGATTACAGAAAGCATATAAACCTATTCACATACTCACTTCCAAAAAAAAAAAAAATATCAAATATGTTTTCAAATATATTTGAAGTGCTATGTCATGAACTTTTCTAGTTCCCTAATATCTAGCAAAACCCCCAGATTTAGATGACATCATAGCACAATATAGGATATGAACTTACTTTACCATTAATAGTGAAGTTCATTCAACTGACTTTACTGCATTGTTTAGACTCCAATGCACAAAAAAACCCCAACAAAAACCCAGCAAATAAATAAAAAGGAAGCTGTGAATCAAATTATCCCTTTGGATTTAATTTTCTGTATATTGTTGATACGGATCTTATTCAGGATATGATGGTGTTTCACACTGCAAACAGGTAGTCACATTGATATGATGTTCATATAGACTGTGAATGTCAAAATAGAAAATACATTTTTCAGGCATTATGGATTATTAATTTATGGCCAGAACTGTTGAATGATGGTTTTGTGCAAAGATTCCATTTTGTGTGTGTGTGTGTGTGTGTATGTGTATGTTTATGTATATGTGTGAAACACAGCTCCAGAACTTAAGGGGTCTCAGGATTATTAGACATTATTTCTGAACTTGTATTTCTTCAAGTTCAGAAATATTTGTGTTTAAGGACATATAGGGAACAAAGTACAGTTCTTGTAGACTTAGCTTCCAGGTACCTCAACAGCCACAGAGGAAACTTGGCCTCTCTAATTCATGGCGTGTGTTACAACCACGTCAGAAGCTGGGGCGCAAGTTCCAGCAGCTGATCTTGTTTTAAACTGCTACATTCTCAAGTTGAAACCTTTTCCTGTTAATCCTGGGGTTTAGCCATTGTCAACATTTTCTTCTGTAGAATGTTTCAGATACTCCTCTCTATAAGTGCTCATACTACCCTTGAGTTTTTTCAGCTTTCCCATGACAGGTTTTCTGCTAGCTTTTTATCAATAGGGTTTATAATAAACCAGCACTGACACTGCATCTTGTCCAATGACTATATTAGCATTAAAAATAGAATCACAAATTCTCCAGAATTTTACATCATTTACTAAGTGAAAACTAACAGTATAGATATCACTGGAAATACAACAGGATTTGGGAACTGACACTCCTGACAGCTATGAAAGTTGACAATGCTAATCAGGGATTTGTCAGTAATCATTAAGAAGAAACTTGATGTGATGTCATGCAGTATTATCCCCTAATTTATTTCCTGCCCATCTTCTTCATGCTTAGAATAAAGTTTGCTAACTGTTCATCTCTTCTCTTACCTCTCTTTACCCACCTCTTTTTCTTCTTTTCTGAATGTAATCAGAAGTCTATTATTACTGCAATTAGCTGAAGCTAATAGCATGTGAGATAGTTACTCCATGGCAGACACTAACAGCTTTTGTCGGGAACTTGTACTCATTAGCAATAATTACAGCATATTTCCAATTTCTCAGAGTATGGAGGATGTGAACATGCACAGCTATATTGTCAGGATGTGCTATAGAAAGATATGACTAATTTTGGAGCTGCCAAATCTGGTAGCTCAATAGAGGTGAGGTTGCTGAAGCTCTGTGTCCACTGGTTTAGCAGATAGTGAGGCTGAACTTGTGTTCCCTGTAATCCTGTGTGAGAGACCTGGCTTGTTAATGGCTCCAATCATCAACCAGGGACATTCATAGATGGTCTGAAGGTATTCACCCCTCCCGATGGGCCGTAATTGACTCAACTACTCTGACATGAGAGGTACCTGTGGCATCTTGGGTTATGTCAGGGACCATCAGAGACTCCTAACGTGTCTTGTGAACCACAGCATTACATCATTTAATGTGAAAGTCCATGCCTCCAGGAGAGACACCTGCGTGTTCACACCTGAGCAGGAATATTCATAATCCACATAACTTTGCTGTTTTCTTGGATTTCTCTACTCCTGATGGATCAAGACAGTGACCATCACATTGATCATTAGACATAAAAACTGTAAAATCAAGTCTTGTTGTGGTATCCTGTGTGTGGTGACTTGTTGTCCCTGAAAATAAGCCTTCTGATTTGTTTCTGTAGAATGGAGTCAGTGTTCTCAAGAAATTGTAAGATAAACAAAAGAGTTTACATTTCTCTGTTAAAGATATGATGTGAGGGACTTCTCATCTGACCAGTGGGATTGGAGAGGTGGATACCTCATTACCCAATCCCTGGTCAGTGTCCTGAAAATTATAAATAGCTGAGGTTTCAATAAACTGGAGTTTTTTCTTCTTCCGTGCCTGAACACCTGTTGTCTGTATGTTGCTGTGTGTCCTCTGTGCGTCACAGTAACAGTGACTATGTGACTTTCTACTCTTATTCCTTCCCTTTCTATTTCTTTCCATCTCTTTCTACCTCATGTTTACCATTGAATAAAAATCAATGCTCTTGTTTTCAGCATATGGTCTTGCTTGCATTTTAGTTTGGACAAGGACATCTCTAATATTTTTAATAATAGATCTTAACAGCATGCATGTATGTACATATAGACAGACTACACATATACATGTGGGTAGGTATATCCACAGTTAGCCCCACATGAATACTGGAAAAAACTCACACTCATGCAAACTCATCCAGTTCCCTTCTCTGGCTGACTTGAATGAAGGCCTGATAGGGAGAAATATATATATATATATATATATTTTTTTTTTTCCTTATTATGAATTATACATGCTCATGTACACTGTGGATCCTTCTGGCAGCTGGGTTTAAGCACACATTGCATCCCATTGATGCCCCTGGATCTGAGTGTTCCCAGCTGCAGGTATCTGGGCACATGAGCCCCTGTGGTGCTTTGCCTCACTCAGTTTTTGGAGCTCAAGCCTACAAATGCTCCCTGGATACCTCCATTAAGTGTCCTTAGATGTCCAGTCTACCAATAGTTCAGTCCTTGGGATCCCTGGACACCCAATTACCTTGCACACAGAGACACTCATGCAAATATGTCTAACAGTAGATCCAAGAATCTTGTCCTTAGAGTAGCTGACTCCCAGGCACCCTAAGATCTCCAGTTGCTGGTATGGACCTTGCAGTCCCTCCAGCTGCCAATCTGCAGACCACTTTTTTGTCTCCAGTGTCTAGCCCTGACTGATGGCTGAACCAATATGTGGTTCCAAAGTCACCTATCCTACTCACCAGAGTGTTATGCTTGGTGCTTACTAATGATTGTGACTAACATTCACACGCATTGTGCACCCCTGTCTCTAGCTGCTGGCACTGTGGCCAGTATGATCCAGGGTCTGATTTCCAGCTGCTGATACTTAGATCTCCATGCTCACACATTCATGCAGAATGGAGATGTTCCAAGCCCACAGAAATAATTAAAATTGGCATTTAATAGCAAGACAAACTGTTAAACAAATGTACAGTATGGCCAGACTGACAGTGTGAATCTTGGTAATCTTTTATTCCCACACGCCTCTATTTCTCTTCCTCTCCAGAGCACCATTCATCCCTCCTTTTTTTGGGCCTAATTTCTCACCTGTGATAGCCTTAGAAGGTATTAAGGCAGGATGTCCCTTTCTCTGATTAGGATACTGTCATCATTCCTCTGTGATTTTCTGTGTTTGTGGAACTGAGTTTTTAATCATCAGGAAGACTAAAAATATTAACATTTTTTCTTATTTACATTATTTATTATTAACAATTTTTTATTAACATAATCAAAGAATTGTTAGCTAATTTGACCAGCTAGCAAAGTGAAATGGTGGGTATCTTGAGAAAGTTCTGAGGAATGTTCCACAGTAGCTCTGCGCTTTTCCAGATCTCGGCCTAAAGTAAGGAAGTGATGTCATCTGGAAAAAAGCACCCTTACCAGCTGCTGCATGGTACTTGTCCACTGAGATTAAAGCTACATTTTACTTCTGATACAGTGTGGCCATCAGGAGCCACGATGCTCACTACATCATAACATCCCAAAATTCAAAACCCCAATCCTCCCAGCTGTCTTAAACGTCTATGATATTCTTCTGCACTGTTCTAGCAGCAGATGAAAGACTGTCTTGTGGAATTTTTGAGAACTAGTCTGTGTCAGCATCAAAAGCATACTAGCATGGAGTAGAAAGGAAAAATATATTACAACTGCTTTGCAACCTTGATGCAAGGTTATTCACAGTGAATAGGGTTTGTACTTGCAAACTTTTTCATAAAACATGTCTAGATAATATCTGTGCTGAGAAACACTATAAGATGCCGTCACTTTTTTCTATTAAAGTGGTTGTGAACTTATAAATAAAAGTTAGAAAATGCAGCATCTGTTTTGCTGACACTAACCTATGCACAGTTAGGAATGAGGCTGCTAAGGATGGAGCCTGCAACTGCCTTTATGAAAATGGAGCATGGTGGGTTATTGTAAAGAAGGAAAGAAACACTACTATTGACAAATGAGTAGGGATGCATATTTTCTCCTGCCATATTTAATAGATGTAATTTTATTTGTTAGATGCACCACAGGTTTCACTGAAGCAATTGTAGAATTAAAAGAATATTTGTCAAAACCAGCTATAGGAACTCTCTTTCATAGAATCAGACTATAATAAAACACTTTTGAAGGGACCTTTCCAGGCCATTAGGGCCAACATCCCTCCTAAGGTAGGTCTGCTGACAAGGACCTTCTTCAGTCAAGTCTTGAAATCCTCCAGGGCTGAAGATTGCCCAGACTTTCTGAGAAACCTGTTCCACAGTTTTATCCCTCTCACGGTGATAATTTTTTTCTTCTGTCTGTCTGGGATCTCCCTTTGGGCAGTTTGTGTCTATTGTCTGCTGTACTTTCACTGTAAATCCCCAGGAGTCTCTCTGCATTCATTATAGTCTTGCATTATGTATATGAAGACATTAGCATATTCTTCTTGAAGCTGAATAAGTCTTGATATATCAAAAATCTCATTTCAAGTTCACCAGTGCAATATGACACATACATGATTTGTCCTCAAATCTGCTGTTTGCTTCATAGGAGAGTCAAGCTTGCTCAAAATAAAATGTAATATTACTTGGAATTTGTAATAAGCCACCCTGGTGCTGAAATCCCTGAGCAGCTATGCACATTTGCAGTAGTATTTCCAAAAAAGAACATCGGCCTCGGAGGAGATGCCTGTTGTCTGTGTTTGTTATAAGGGTTTTTTTATGAGTGGCCTTTTTGCAGACACAGAAAGCTGCCAGATGTACTTTGCTTCAGAGAGAGCAAATTGGATCCAAGTGCTTAGTGTGAAGAAGGAAAAGGAGGGTAAATGAATGTTAGGTAGTACACGTACGACAGAGCAGCAAATGGCCATGATAACTACACGCATTGAGCTTAAGGTTCCCAGTCATAGCTTCATGCTAAACCAAATATTGAATTCCAAACTGGACTCTGGACTGAGGCATTGTATTTTTTACATGACGAAAAAATAAGAGAATAGATTTAATGATCTGAGTCTAACCTCATAAAAGGATTTTTGAATTTCAACACAGAATAATAGGTGACTGTTCTGACCTCTATCTTTACATTAAAGGCTTCCTGGTGAAGGTTTCTTTGTGGGTCATCCTGAGTCTTTCATAGTCCTGTACTGTCCATGGTCATTTTACTGTTTAGCTTGAAGAAAAAGTAATATATACATACATTGCATAATCTGAACCGTAACAGTATATTCCAACCCAAAGAGAAGTTCAGGATAACACATATAGCAGTGACAGTTTGAGGTTTATGAAGCTAAAGTTAGCTGCTACTGATGTGGAAAGAAGAAAAACTATGAACAATTTTTCTATGACAGACTGCCTAATGAAATTCAGAAAGGGTTTACTGTTTTTTATTCACGGCTAAGTAATTTAGCATTGACATTTATACTGTAAATAACCTATAATTTGCAGCTCTTGCATATCTAAAAGGTCTTTTTCACTGGACAAATATTAGTTATCACATTATATATTTGACAGCCTATCCTATCCTCTATAATGGAGCACATAGACACTTTCTCAGGTTTCTGTTTGGATACATCTATTCACTTCTAAATGATTAACCTTTTCCTCCCCAGTTCTGTCATGTTTACACCTTTGTATTCTCATATGTGGAAGACTTGTTACTTATTATTTGTTTCCCCATTTTGTACAGAATTTTAAAAGAATTCTTATTAACTCTGCAGTTAAGTTCATATAAACTGTATCATGGATACAGAAGCATGACGTCTCCTGGAAAGTGATGAACTTAATAGGTTTTAAAACCCAGACCTTGTATATATTAAAAATTAAACATATAACATATTCACTGAATCTACAAAGTGTGCTGATTTTATAAACCATATTACATAACACAGAGTAAAAAGTAGAAACAAGGACATGCATTCAATTCTGAAATTATAAGTCATCCAAGAAAATTAAATCTTAATTCCTTTGCATAAGGTTGAATACAAGCCATACTATCACTAAGCAATTTATTACATTCCTTAGTAACTTGCAGTTACACTGCAAATTTTCCAAACATATGCATATTCTAACATGAAAAGCCATGAAGACTGAGTTTAGCTCATTATAAAAGAAGAATTTTGCTTTGTCATAAGGCAAATAAATTTTATCATGTTCATACATAGCTGAAACAGCACAAAAGAATTTAATATTATCTTATATAAACTTCAGGTGGAAGTTTTTCCCTTGTTCTTTTGTCAGTTACCTGAATACCACAACGAATCCTCCAGCTGCCCAAAAACCAATAGATAAATAAAGTGTTGTTAATTTGTGTTTGTCAACAATTGGGAACATCCAAAGTAGTCTTGAAAAGGGGAAATAGCTGATGCTTCTTTATAAAACATGTTGGCCTGTGTTGAGAATTTCATTCAGAAATTAAATTGATTGGGAAGGGAATGATACCAGATGCTCTCTGCTTTCAGGTTTTCAGAGAAAAAAAATGTACACTGAATTTTAATAAATTACTGGGTTCATGTTTGTTCAGGTACAATTTCTACTTTTCTTTTTCACCCTTAAAGACTGAAAAATGTAAAAAGATTAAAAGATCTTAAACAGCTAAAACCAGTAAAAAGATGTAAACTTTAACTAGCTTAAGAATCACATGTAGTCATAAAAATGAGAAGGATGAAATTCCATTGGCAGTTCAAAAAAAATCTCATTTTCAAAATAAGAATTTTATAAAATTAATTATGGTCTCTTCCCAAGGAGCAGGTGATTTGGACTCCACAGACCTTAGAAACAGATGAAAAGGTCTGGGACCCTGGCACAAGGCAAAGACATTGGCATTGGATAAGCTGCCACAGAAAGTCAATGATGGAAAGCACATACAGTCTTGGGAAGCTCCAGTGTAACACTGCCTTTCTTTTAGCACTTACAAGGAGACGAAATATGGAAAATCAGGGCCTGAGTAAGGTAAAAGCATGCTTACCCAGACAGCCACAGCTGGGAAACTGCAGTGAGAGAAAAGCATTCCAGAAGGGAAAGATGTCTGATGAATGAAGAGAGAGGCAAAGAAAAGAAAAAAGCAAAGAGCTGACAACTGAAACAGAAAGCAGATAAAACAGTTCACAGGGAGACCTCAAAGTGCACTGAAATTTGTGGTGAATGGCAAAACTGCTTTGTAGTAAAGAGGTCCATGGCTAATTTGTCCTTCTGCTTATGAGAACTGATAGGAAAAGGAGTACTTTAACAAGAGACAGTTAAAAGATTCTCACTTGGAGCGCTGGAATGCACAGTAAGTCAACCCAATGTGACTTACAAAACACATAGGGATAATACAAAACAGCAGGCTAAAGTAATTTATTAGATTAAATTTAACTAGATTAGCAGGCCATCCAGGACCCAGAGGGAATTGGGAAACACAAATGAAAGACATGAGGATTTTCTAACAGTGATTAAAATAAGCAAAAAACAAACTTTAAAAAAAAATTTGGCTTTATCAATTTTTGATAAATCCCCTTTGTGTGACATATTAACTTCTCAAATGTCTGTTTCCTGTATTTTCCATTGCTACATAGTGCTTCAGCTAAATTCATTAGATGCATTTACACAAGCACCTGAGATTGGATCAGGAGTGCACTTCTGAAAGCCTCACATACCTCACTTCAGTACGCATGGCAAAGCTGCCTTGAAGCAGGCTCGCTGAATTTACTTTGGATGATACCAAGCTGGGAAATTGATCCCACGGATTCACCTAATGAGCTCCAGCTGCTAACAAGCATCCAGCCTGGGGGTGATCTGTAGTGAAACCTTTTGAAGTGCATTTGACATGGCCACTAGCCCTTAGCTCCAATTGTTGTGCTGTACAAACCTGCTCCCTCTGGCCTGCACTATTTGTTGATACAGACACAGCCTTAGGATGTACAGAAGGAGGCACAAATAGTGGATAAATGTTAGTATTTTTAGCTTGATATCATGGGCACTGAAAGCAAATTTAAGTTCTTTGCTGAGCTAGGAAAAAAATCAAATTAAGGCTGTTTGGAGGTCCTGATGACTCATTATTTGATTGAAAATAAGTCATGTAGAGTGACTGAGAGGCATAGATAAATAACTAACATCAATAAAATATTTATCTTCTGTGAACATTTTAAATTTCATATTTATGTTAATTTTAACACTCAGAGATTCTTAGATGATTGTTAACATCGGTGTATTTCACACTATTAGTTTGAGCTCACTATTTGTTTGAGCTTACTGTTGCCATATTATATACCTCAATATTTTAAAAGGGAGTGACTGACATTAAGGCAATAGGTAAAACAAAGCAAGAAAAAATTTTATATGTTCAAATTAAAGGTTGGCTGGCTAGCTACTCTGTCCATGTGCTTGGTTTTGCACTAGATTTTTTCCTTCACATAGATATTGAAACTGTGAGTGCTTATTTTGACAGATGGCAAGTTTTACACTCTTTTAAGCACCAAGGCAATCTTTTCATCAGTTATTGTACTTGTACTGTTTTGGGAAGCACTCAAAGCAAGCTTGTGCCTGGACGAACAGGATAGTGAAGAATCATGTAGTATTTTCCATGTGTTTGATTCATGTCTCCAATCAAGAAACTTTCATTGCTGTTATAAGGGAGTGCTCAGTGTTTGTCAATTTTAGGACTTGTGTCAGATGAAAGGTAGGAAAAGACCTTAGAGTTTGAAATGCCAGCACCTGTTTTGCAAGGGGAGCACCTGACTTCCTATTTCAGGGAGTTGGTAGTGCTTTGTGGATCACCCTAAGGGAGCATGAATTTTCAAACCTCCTAGGGCACATTCTTACATTTGTCTAGCCTGGCATACACCTGCTATAGTGAAAAGGTTTCCTAAAGGCCAGAGAAATTCTGTTATAAGAGCTCCACAATATGCCTTTGATCCAGCACAGGGTCTATAACCAAGAAATAGAGCAATGATCATGAAATCAATATAATACAATAACTTCAGAATTGGGTACTGCTAAACTGTGTTTTGTGGACGTCAGTACTCCTAGGGAAGACGTGCACATTGGTAAACTGGTTTGGATCAAAGGAATTTTGTTGTGACTTTCTTGATCATTGCCATGTATTAAGCTTTGTTTCTCATCCTAGAGTCTGTAGCTGAAAGAGAGGCTATAAATCTGCAAAATAAAACTGGATTAATCACAATAACATGCATATTAGTTTTCCATGAATCCACAGAGAAGTGTATTAAAATAATAAACCAAAGAACAGAATACAAATATTTTGTAACACTGGCACAACCAGACACAAAGCATAAAGGTTTTTACTTAGGAATGTGTGCAATGTGATCACTACAGATATGAACCACAAAGTTGAAAAAGGGATTATTTTCTTATCTTCACTTATATCTGTATTTATACAATCTATGTCTATACATATGTCTATGCCTATATATATTTCTGTTCCTGTGTGTAAATAAAAATGCATAATTGATGCAGAAGTAATATGTATTTCCATTTATAGGAGGTGAAATATGCACAGCAGTTTGACATCCAGTTTTCATTATCAGTATTTCTAAGCTCAGTTCTTCTCTTATTGATTCTCACTACCTCTTCTTGCAGATGCAGTCTTAATGAACTGTTTCTTTGCTCCGATAGAGTGATGAAGGTACCAGAACAGCCCATTAAGTTTTGCATAACTATTTTTTCTCAGTATATTTTTTGGTAATCAAAGCTCCATCATTTTTTTCTTCAGAAATTATTGTAGAAAATAAAAGAGAAAAAGAAAAGAAATGAAAAAAAAAAAAAAAAAAGAAAAAGAAATTGAAGAAACCCTAAATGATCACATTGAGAAAAACAGACTACAGATAGCATTTTAAAAATTAATATGAGTTTTATCAGGAATTATTCTTCAAAGTCATATAAAAGCCAGGAAAGTAATTTTTCCTTCATTGCTAGAATTAGCTACAGTATGGAAGCTAATTGCAATTAACCTTTTACAGTTGTTTGTCAAGACTTCCCAAGTCTGCGGTAAGAGAAAGCCTGGGCAGAGATAAAGTGAAAACACAACCATGCCTAGATAAAATTCCTCAGGGAGAAAATTGAGGAAGTAAATATCTTCTAATAGGGATATAAATTATTTCATAGTGGTACCACCAGTGAGGAGGCTTAGTTAAATGAGGATTGCACAGTGGGATGAGGGGGAATGAGATTTACCAAAGTATTTGAGTGTTTAGGCTGATATTCATGAAAAGATGTTGGTATGATTAATTCCAGGTATGCAAGTGGGTTTGGCAGTGCTGAACTTGCTCCTTGTATTCTCAATGCTTTGCATGGGGGAGAGGATGGATATCCAATGCCTGATTCCTGGGATACTTCAGTTCACGACTAAGACAACATTTTTTGGTTGGTTCTTAAAAGAAGTATTTTTAAAATTGCACAAATAAAAAGGGTAATTCCAATCCAACATGTTGTTTCTTTAAACATCTTCAGAGCAGTTATTCTGTTTTCTTCAGTTCAATAAAGAAATTGCTTCAACATGGTCAAAAAAATCACATAATTCCTCAGTTAACACTTTTTGTTTAACTTCTTATATAATCATAGCCAGTTCTCATAATCGGTTACTGTAATAACATTTGATTCCTTATATATCTATCCATTGTCAGATGCCTGTTAATGGGAGCCACAAATACTGGGTGTGCTCAGGAAAATGTTGAAGTAATTTATCATACTTTTTGTAAAATATTTATGCTTGAGATTTGCAAACGTTTTCCTCTTAGAGAGAGAGTATAGGACAAAATGGGACCAGAGCTCAGAGAATAAAAGATAAAAGGCTCTTTTTTTTTTTTTTTTTTTTTTTTTTTTTTCTGAGACTTTTAATGGCTTGGAGTGCAGTTGCTGCCCATTTGCTTCTCTGAAGCCTGGGCCTGTCCATCTGTCTGTCTGTCTGGTTGCCACTGAGACACCGTTGCTCAGAACTTGTGTGGGTTTCTGCTGTCTCCACAAAAGAGTTTTCTGCTGACTTGCTGAACACTGTATCAGCTGTCCTGCCCATCTCTGTGATGAGCTGTGAAATGAGCCATAACCAAAATACAACCACTTGGCTCTGGCTTACAGTTCAGTAAAGCTTTTGTTGTTGTGTTTATAAAATGAGTAAGTTTCATATGAATATATTTAGAAATTTGCATGGATACTTGTGGTGAGTGTGTGTGTAAAACTGTATATTGTGTTAATGAGGAGAAGAAAGGGGACTTGCAATCTTAAGCAGTCATTATTGCATATTATACAGATTTTCTGGGATTCTCGGAAAAACTGCTCTTTTAACCCAGGCTAAGCAGAACGAAATTACAGTATTTTGTAATTTGCTTTTAATCACACTCTTACGAAGAGTGCAAAGTACTAGGACCTCATCCGTGATTCTTAACTACAATTTATCAAAAACTGGGTGAAAAGTAAAATCACTGTCTGCTAACATTCAGATGTGCCCTCCCTAGAACATATAAAAACCTGTCAGATATAATCATAAAGACAAATGCAGATTCTTAGAGATGTGTTCCTGAAAGGACAAGATTGAGGCCCAAGAATGATCTTTACTGTGGCTGTTGGGGAAAAATGAAAGTTTCTTAAGAGTATATTTAATTGAAAAAAATAGTTCATTTTAAAGAATCAGTAAACAAAATTGTAGGCTATGATCCACTACCCTCTAAGCACTAAACTGAAAATATACTATAAATTTAATTGAAGACAAAGCAAAATTACCATAATAAATACTATTGGCGTTTTACATATTTATTTGCACTTGCATCCTTATTTGGAAAGCATTCTGGTCTATGTATACAACTTGCAAACAAACCGGGGGATCTGTGGTAAAATCAAGAATATTCAGCCAAAATTCCCTTTCCAAACACATATTTCCCAGAGGAACACAGTGTATGTATAATGGATATTAATTACAGAGGAAGATGCAGCAAGATACCAGCTCTCTAGTGTCACCTCAGAATGAAATTTTGCTACTGACAAGTCAACTACCAAGGAATGGTTTCTGTTGAAATCTGACCAAGCAGTGTGGCATGAAATTCATCACTTTCAAGGTATTAGTCCCCAAAAGATCAGGACCTAAAAATAGATTCAATAGATTCAAATATATTGTTAAAGTCATCACTGTTTCCTCAAAAATGTTCTTATTGTCTTTATAAATTATTTAGACAATTTTTCTGCTCTAGGTGGTATTTTTAATAATAGACGTTTAATGCAATGAATTAAAATTTTTTAATCCAGTCTGGTTATTTGCTATTCTATTTTTTTTTCTAAGGATGAATGTTTCTACTTAAAGCAGTGACTATTTTTTCTCTTTACATCTTTCTGCCAAGCACTGATGTGGTTTATGCTTACTGAGTGTAGTTTGGCATTTGTTTTTCCTGGCTCTTATTGTGGTTCAGAGCTCCTGCTGTATGTTTTACACATTACAATCAGACACGTACAGCAATCCTTCTCTTTCTTTGTAAGAAAAACATCATTCAGTAAAATAGGAAAACTGGATGCTTTTTTTTACTATAATATCCATTCATAAATCTCTTGTTCCTGAGTACCTTCACTGCCATGTAACATTTGAGTGCAGCAAATTGCGCACTTTGGGCACAAATGAACTTGCCATGTTTTTCTCCAGCACTTGGTAACTAATATATTCTCCATGGCTTTATACCTTCTCTGTTGTCCGCGTACCTGTCTGTATGTCTGTGTTTAAGTACACACACAATCTCCCATACCCTGAAAAGCATTCCTATATATTATGCTTGTGAAGATGTGTTCTCTGATTTCTCCCAGGCTTAGTGTCTCACTCTTCAGTAGATGCAAATACAGCAATTGTAACAGAGATCTTTAATGTTCCCATCTGTGTGTACTTACCTGAGAGGGGTTACATTTTCTCCCATGATTCAGGTCAAATATGTGTCCCTGGTTCACGATGACAACCTTTGCTAATACAAATATATAAAAAAATCCCAATAATAATTAAAAAAAAAAAAAAAAAAAAAAAAAGACTCCATGGTGGTGGCAGCATTAGTAGGCAAAGTCAATAGGAAATGGGTGAAGTGCTCTCAGGCTCTCAGGGAAGAAAGTTATAACATAGCTAACATCTGCTCCAACAAGTCCTTCTGTGAGTTTGCTGTGAGTTAGCAAATTCAAACTTGTTGAGTTACTGGCCATGACCATTATTGCAGGAAGATTAGGAATGGGGCTGTAGCAAAGCCTCATCCCTAGTGGGGTGCAGCTGTGAACAGCATTGAAGAAGAAGCCTGGAATGCTGGTGTGCACTGACCAACCACAAAAGGGTAAAAGGGCACACAGGTGTTATGCATGTGAGAAAGATAATAGATAGCTGGCATAAGTAAATCTTATTGAAGGAGAACATTATCCAGACTTAAAAATTGAAAGGAAAGCATAGCAGTATAGTCAAACAAGTATGAAGCGCTCTATCTTGACCTTTAAATACATTCATAAATGTAAATATGAACATTTATATTTATATTTGTATGGGCAAGTGATATGACCATAAAGCATTTGCTACTTAAAAAATAAGGGTAGAGAAAGAGAATCTTTAAAATCTGTTGTTCATACACATCACAGTATTATGCTGATCTGATAGCTGACTTAGGTGACTAAAGCTAGGTGAGATGAACTGCTCTACCTCATGGAGCTGCTGATTTTGATATTAATTTAACTCACAAAGAAAATGTTCTAATAAGCCATGTATTATAAAGACAACAGCAACCAGAGGTCATTAAGCTATTCATCTAGTTTGAAACTGGACTTGTGGCAGTACAGAGCCATTTGGCATATGAGTTGTAACCTTTTCAAATAATAGAAGCGACTCCTAAAAACATTAATGAAGGAATCAGATGTGCCCATAATGTACTGGAAGAAAAATCCAACATCTTTGTTTTGCTCTTACTAAGATTTATTAAGTGCCCATGTAACTAAGTGGGTTTTATATTTGCACTTTTATTGGGGAAGATGACATTTAAAGGAAATTTTGACGTAACTCACAACAATTCTACTGAGTTATCTGCTTCTTACATTTATTATGTTCAACCCATTTTATACCAGAAGCAACTTGGCAACAATCTCTCTCAATACAGGTGAGTCTTGAGAAGTGTAATATTTATGTGTAAGTATTGGATGCCTTGTTCAGAAATTAGAAAGGTGCTCACGTTCACTTTTTTCATATTCTTTTTCCATGGGTTGCCCCATAGAATGACTTTTTGCAAACAGAGAACACACACCCAACATACCATTTTTAAGATGTTAAGCAGATTGTATTTTTCATTCACCCATGAATGTTTTGATGATATCTCTGTGTACTTTCACAATGAGCTATTTCAGACTCTACTCATCTCTATTTATAAGGAACCTCACAAAGTTCTCATATGATTCATTTGTACTCAGTGAATTGGTACTTGGAAGAAACAATATATCCCTCCTTCACCTCCACAAGTTTGCAGTGTGATAGATGAAGGAAGAAAGGATGAGCAAGCATGGCAAGAGAATTTTTTGTAGATAGTAAGTCTTATCCCACTCCTGTGACCCAGCTTGTCCCACCACTCAGTAGATAAAGCACCCCTGGGAAGCTGTCTGAACTCCCTTTACTGTTCAGCTTCAGAGTCCAACCCTCTAATCCAGTCAGTCCTTGCTCAAATCTCATGAATACAGCTGTTCCATCATGCATGTCATGAAATGCCTCTGCACAGACTGTGTCTCCTTTCTGGAATGGCCTTGTCCTGTGAGATTTTCTTCAAGGGATTTTCGAACAGGAGAAACTCTTGAAAACAGGATTTTGGAGAGAGCCCCAGGTGCAGTGACAAATGCTAGGCCAGCTGCAGCTCCTGCCTTGTCCTTCTCTCCATCTGGAGCATGTTTATTTTTAGAAGGTCATACTTCTCCCCTTTCCCTTCAATCATACAAAGATATCATTATGCAATTCAACTTAAATACACAACTTAAGCTCTCAGGATAATCCACTCAAGATGTAGCATAGATTCTGAGCCCTTGCCTTGTGTCATAGGCAGGAACTATTTTCTCTGCTGTTGGTTTCAAAAGACTTCAGATTCCCATGAAAGCTTGTTGCCACCTGTACTCTTCTACTGCTCTTATTGTAGAGCACGTCACATTCACACTAGCCAAACTTCAGAGTCCATGGAAAGAAACAGACAGAAAAATGATTCACTGGACTTGTGATTATGTGCCAGAAATACCTATTTCTTTCTGCAGACTTAATGGTAAATTGAAAAACCAGCTCTGATATTGACAACTTTCCATAAATGTTCTGATATCCAGAGGTCAACTGAAATTTACCCAAGATTTGAAACAAATGTAGACATCTTCTATTTCTATGTACCAAATCAGAATCAACATCTGAAATTTCTATGTGCCAAAATAAATCTTATTTTCACAGAGAAAAGCACTTAAGCCTTGTCCTTTATATTAAAAAAAAACATTTTATTGCAAACCAGCAAATAAAGTTTTTCTGTATAATTTATGGAAAAAAAATGCAATTCTATCCCTGCTTTTTAGCAAAGGTCTGTTATTTGGGTATTCCATGAGCGATAGTTCATGAAAATATAGAAAATATAATGGATATGAGGTATTCTGGCAAATTACTGAAGATACTAAATTTGCTGATGAAACCTACAGTTTCATCAAGAATCAAGAAAATTCTTATCTGCATATTTGTATATTTAATAATGTGTGAACTTCTTTCTTTTTCTGATTGTTCATCAAAGGATGAATTTTTCAAATTCATTATTCTGCAAAGGTTGTTGTCTCTGTCAGGGAAAAGAAGAATGAGTCAGAGAAGTCAGAATAACATCAAAGTCTAATCTTGGAAAATGAAGAGGATCTTGAGAAGCACTTCACCTTTAAGCTGTGCACAAATGATAGGTGAATTGCATGATGAATGCATTTAGAATAATCTAATATTTATGAAGATTTATGAATTAAGATTCTTTTACTGTTAACACATTTTCAGAATAAAATATTGATACAAAGAGTTTTCACTGGAACTCTCCCTACATGGTTCAGTCTTTCAAACATTCATTTCTTCTGAATTGTTCCATGTCATTTATCTTGTCAATAAAGGCTTTACTAATTCTTTTTCCTGCTGAAGAGTGAATGCGTTTATGTCTTCACATACAGAATCATCAATAGATCCTTGGCAATAAGTCCTTCAGTGCAATATCCATTAATTAGGGTCAAGGTCCTGTCAGGTAGGACAAAGAGTTTCATGCAAAGTGAGCAGGGCTTGCCATGCATCTGTGCAGAGCAATTTCCAACATGCTGCTCTATTAGCAGAGGAAACAGCAGCACATGTCCTGGGGTCTTCCTGACTTCTAGATGAATTCTTTAAACCTAATAGGATACAAAGTTCAGATAAAATGTTCTTAGTGGTTGAGACTTCCATTACTGTTCTTGTTTGCTGATATTCTGTGGGGAGATGGGTTGTTAGTTTTTCCCTCAGCTTGTCAAATAAACCAATGTCCTGTTTTCAGGAAACTCATGGGAATGCAATTTCTCCACCATCTGTTTTGCTGTCAGATTTAGAATTGGAAATCAGTAAGTGCCCAAGATAGGAGAGGGGCTGGTTTGATTTGGTTTTTTGTTTGGTTTGTTCTTTTTGTGAGTGAGGGTTTGGAAACTGTGTACCGACTTGTTTGTATGCATATAAATTGCATATAAATGAGGATATATAAGTATATACTTTATATAAAATGCATGGTTGGCCTCAGAAACCACACTCTAGGTTGTCAAGCTAAAACCGTAAGATGAAAGGGAATGCAAGCATCAAATCCAGGGGTTTGTGTGAAATTCTCTGTCTCTCCAGACCATCGGCACCTGACCTAGGGCTACTACTGCAGACCTGAACCGATCCACAGCTGAAGTTGTGCACCCTATTTCCTGAGAGAGCTGAGCAGGATCTCTCTTTCATGCTGCTGCAGAGGCCTGTCATCTCATACCAATAGGCTAAGGCTTGAGGCCAGGGTCTGTCTAACAGATGGAGTTCAAATCTGTAACTTTTCTTTTGTGGGTAGCTGAGAAATGCCAAAGAGCAAAGCTGCATTTGTGTGGGCAGGCAGGGTAGAATGGGGGAGAGACATCACCACTCCTTCTGTGGTGCTCCTTCTGTAATGGTGAGGTTTCTCAGATGGAAATGAAACATTTCTGTTGCTGGCAAGGATACTGACAGCCTGCAGCACAGTTTTTTAGCCAAGGAGAAGACCTATGACCTGTTTTCTTTCTCCTGGAAATACCTGCTTTTGAAAGGTTTGGGAGCTCCATCTTACAGAGCATTTGCTTTTCAAAATTAACTGAGGTATATGGGAAATCAAAAAATACATTAAAGGATATGTAGTTAAAGACCACTTGAAGGTAAGGAGTTTATCCATGTCAGTATCCATCAGTCCTGGCTTCTGTTTTACCAGGAAGGGCTTCCAGATGAAGCCTCTGAAAAATACAGTCTCTCCCCAGCCAGCTGAAGCACGGCCAACCAATATGTGGCTGCATTCCTCCTCCTGTAACCTCTTAGAATCATAGAATCACTTGGGCTGGAAATGACCTCATCAAGTCCAACCATCAAATCATGTCCCAAGTGCCATACCTACACATCTATTAAGACATTAAGGGATGGCTGCTCAGGAGCTCTCCTGGACAGCTCTTGTGCTTTTTCTGGGAAGGATGACCTACTGAGAACCAGGCACTCCTGCTGTCTGGTGCCAGTGGGTCCTCTGGTCCTGACAGTGCCCTGCTCTGGGGTTCATCTCTGTCCCCGCCTCTTTGCCTGATGGAGCAAAGCTGCTGTCTCAGTCTCTCTCAGGCTAGGTGACAGGATTTGGGGACTGCGGCTCCAGTGGGCTAGAATAGATTGTCTACAGTCACTTAGTACTCAAATAAGTTCCCTTAAATTAGATGGTGCAAGAAATTTCCTTCGTGACTAAACCATCAGTTTGTTGAAAGTTTCCTGTTGTCATCTGTCCTTTGGCAAACTGAACTGTGTCAGTGATATTACAGCAAATAAAATGTGGTTTTCATAATTGCTTCTTAGATCTAGAATCAGCAGAACTAAATAAACAAAAAAAAAAAAAATCAGTATCTTGGAAAAGTGAATAACTTTCAAGGAAAAATACACCAAAATATCAGTGTTCTTTTTTTCATGTGTAATCACTTTGGCTCATTTGCTAAAAGTGTTCTAAATATTTTTATAAATATTAATGTACATTAAACATTACAGTTCACTGGAGGTAAACAACACACTTTGTGTGTATCCTTCCCCTGAAGTTCGGAGATCTTTTTTTCCCATTTCCTAACTGATTTGCACTTATTTTTAGTACCTTTAAAATGTCATTCTGATGCCTCTAGAAAAAAATCTCCTCTGGTCCTTGAAAGCTTTCAGAAGAGAGAATTTCTGAGGTCTGCATAAGGGTGCTGACAAAGCACTTATTGATAATCCACACTTGGTTCAACTTTCTTAAACCCTGGAATTTCTTATCTAAAGTGAAGGGCTTGTGCAATCTGAAAAATACCATGATGTTTTTCTCTCTTTCCTTTTGCTCTTTGATTCTTGATTTACCAAGGAGGTAATGGCAATTCTTCTGCTGTTTTCAATCTAGCTAGAGGGATTAGGTCCTGCTAATACTTCCTGCGAATATTTTCTTATAAGGAGAGTGAAATCTCCTTTTAGGAGATTTCAACTCTGACACTACATCATAACTCATAAGAGATTTTGAGCCAGCTAAGAAGACATACCTGCCTCAAACTTGTGATTGTAGGACTACAGCATATTATATAGTGGATGTAGACAAACCAGAGATGCAGAAAATCTGAAAAAAATTAAAAAACCCCTCCTTCCTCCCCAAAATATCCCATCAGATAAAATGTTCACAGAAAAATACATATCAAACCATAGAAAAGAACTATGTGTATGTTCAAGACAGGTTCACCAGAAGGAAGGTTTTGTTTCTTTAAGTTTGCTTCAGTAGATTTATCCCTAGTTTAGGAAAGGTTTTGCAATTAGGTTATGGTTATTAGATAATGGTTTGGGGTTGTTTTTGTGTTCTTTTTCTTTTTTTTCTTTCTTTTTTTTTTTTTAATTAATGTGTTTCCTGTTCATCAGCGAAGTTAATCATAAATCCCTTCAGGCCTAACACGGTATAATTCAAGTGTTATGATTACTAAAAGATGTCAGAAACCTAAATTTTTAATAGTAAGCTTTAGCTATAGCTGTAAAACAAGCATGATAATATGGAGACATATGCAGTGCTGCATCCTGTTTTGTTAAATATGATAGTAAGTTCAGATGTGCTACAGGTACACAAAGTGTGTTTAGAACCCATGCCTGATGCATGCTTTGCTTTAAAAATATTATTTATAGGACTGGTAAATTTATTTATCTTAGAGACAAATCAGTATTTGTGGAGTTTTCCCAGGCTTCACAATTTCTTGCACACCTTCATTTGTTTTTGGTAAATTCAAGTTTCCTTCTGGTGAAGTGAGACCTGGTTTCAGAAGGCCAAGGTCAGACTCCCACTCCTCTGTAGGATGCCAGAGGGAGATTGCAGCCCAGGGAGTGGGGCATTGGTGCACTTTCCTTCCATACCTGCTGACCTAGGGCATGGGATGCTTCCCTAAACCTCTTTCTTCGCTCAGTCTCCCATGACCCTGCACAAGCAGCAGTGTGCTCTGCACGAATTGCTCTGACGTGTTGCTGAGAAGAGAAAAGGGAGGCAGAAAACATCCTACTGCAAAGCAGAGTCCGGGTCAGGGAGCTCAAACAGAAATACAGCTGGGCAAGTTGGCTCACAGTTTGGTCGAACAGGAACAGGGTGGTCATTTGTACACTGACGTAGAAATCTGGGGCAATTGAGGGTAAAACAGTGCTAGTGCCTCTTGATTTGGTTTCCTGTGGCATAGGCTTTCATAGGCACTGATGTATCAGAGAGGAGACCACAATGCCATTTGTTCTTCAAGCATAAAAAAAAAAATAACATTTTTTAGGGAAATATTTTTTTTTATGTAAGTCTGGCATGAGGACAAACAGAACTTGAGGTTAGAGTGTTAATTCTGACACAACTCCAGTGGCCTAATGATAGCTTATTGTCCCCACTGTCAGCATAAGTTATCTGAACAAAAGCCTTGAAGAAAGCAATAACTCAGCTCCAATTTCACTGTCTTCATCAGTGTGCATAATTTACTTTGAGCTTGGAGGCACAGCTGTCTTGAAGAACAGTTTCGTGGCTACTGTATCAAGTGATGAGAAGCAGGATGAATGAGAGGAAGGAAAGGAAAGAGGTGATAATGACTTATCAGCCATTCTAAAGACAAGACCTAAAACAGAAACAATTGAAGGTACTTGGTGTTCCTCAGAAAAACGAAATATTTATGGGCCATCCACCTGTTACAACACAATGACAGAAGTTTGATATTGCCTAATCCTTGAGCCCTCTTTCCAGACCGTCCTATAAATTAATTAATTAATTAGTGTGTCTCTCGGACAAGATTGTGCTTCTAATGTACCTTAAATGAGTAGAAGGCTTTCATCCCTCCACGTCTACAGAAATCCCACTTGCTCATGAAAGCAACTCTTTCTGTCTGTGCACTGTAGACCTGAGGAGATATCTTAATATTCTTCCTGTCTGATTTATTGGCGTAAGCAATAAAGAACATAGCATCTTTCTTTGTGTTTCTGTGGAAAAGTACCCCACATTCTAGGAAGTGACTTCCTAGACAGATGGATTTTTAAAGCTCCCGATCCATAGTGCAAGACTGCTCAATTACGCTCACCATCATGCTAACTTTTTTATAAAAGGCAAGACACTACCTAAAACGTACTTTGGTTTCATTTTAATATTTTGCCATGTTAATTTCAATATATAAGACTAATTTATGCTCGTTTTCCCACTCAGGGGCCATCTGTTTTTAATTTAATTCTAGGAATTAGGCACAAAAGCTAAATTAGACACAGTTGGTAAAGTAATTCTTGGTTAATTGTTAAGCAGACATGAACACCCAGAAATAAGAGACTTTCAGTAAAAAAGTTATCTAAGCTAAGAAAGCCCAAGTTAAATCTTAACTAAATGCAACTTTTTCTCACAAAGAATCGGAACATCAGAAAGAAAAAAAAAAACAGGATTTAATAGACAGCATGCTTATACTCTAAACAGAGGTGTTTTCATTTAACTTAAGTTGAAAATTATAAACTTCATTGGAAAATAACTAAATTGAAGGAGAACTGCATTGTAAAGTCTCTTATCGCTCTTTAATTTTAAAATTGAAAGTATCATAATGTAAATTGATTTGGTATTACTTCGCCTACAAGATACATTTGAATTTCTATATCCATATTATTTGAGATTATCACCCAAGTGAAAAACAAGGGAAAATTCCTTAGGAAAATTTAAAACCCTGAAGGATTGTGTGTGTGTGTGTGTGTGTGTGTGTAAGAAAGTAATTTTGACCCTTTCTTGTCTCTTATTAGAAAACAAGTTTCATAAACTTTGTGACCAGTAACATATGCCAATAAAAGTAATGAAACTGTTGTTTTGTGGGGAGAAGTAGAGATGGACATATACTGTGTGGCTGGTTTAAGTGGACCAAAGTATGGCAGAAAATGGAAAAGATAAGTTTAGCTTGAAGATTAACTATTTCTGTACTACTGAGTTTAAGTAAAATGTTTCTGTAAGCTACGTAAGCTTAATTTTCAATGTTATTAATTTCCTTAGTTTTACATTTTTCTACATGAAAGTTTCTGAACTAAGAAATACAGTAAGCTTTATTTTTTACCAAAGGAGCAACTGTAGCATTTTGATGACTTTTGCAAAGTTCTCCTGAAACACTTAGCTATTTTTGATTTACCAGAAGTTGGTTTCCCCAGAGTAGTATTACAGAAAAAGCCTGTGAAGTAAACATGACAGCTCTCAAAATACAGAATTGTCTGCAAACTACAGAACAATTTTTCACCCTGATTTAAAATTGTTTTTTCAAGGTGAAAATTCAACTTTTGTACTTCTCTATTCTTAAAGGAAATAAAAATGCACCCTTCTGTTTAAGTGGTACGTCTGTAAATGATCACATTAACTAAAGTACTTTCAGAGCCGTTACTGTTTTGCAGGGAAAAAAAAAAAAATCCTGTCAATGCAACCGTGGAGGAAATACTTGAAAGCTATTGTGCATTTACAAATAATCTCCACCAGATGGCACAAGGAAACAAATTTAAATCATCCTTGGCATGGACCGTTTTGTAATCAAATGGAATGGGGCTAGGGAGAAAAATAAGGAAAATTTTAGGGATAGAATGTTCAGAGCTCTTAGGTATAGCAAATAATTGTCATACCAGAAAAATGATGAAGGAAGACATCATAAACCATTTATTCACTTGTGAAAGGAGAAGAAAATCCTCAGAAACGTTTTTGATTGGCGATGATTATGAGACAGACTTTGAGGTAGTCTCTATTTGTTAAATGTGTATATGCCAATCCACATTTAATTGAAAAGAGTCCAGATTTCACTAGGAGAAATGGAATTAATCATCTGGACCTAAAATATTAACAGCAGATATTATAGAATAATGTAACATACATATAGGAATTCTTTTGACTGGCCTTGCAGCCACACTTCAAATGTAAAGCCAAGTAGCCTTTGCCCTTAAATCATACTTGAAACAGTGGATGCTTAGAGAGCCCCCATCTGTCCAGGGATTCTCAACATCATGGGTTTCAATTGTTTGTTTGAATAGCTCAGAGATAGTTGGTCCTATAATGCAAAGAGATTAGGACAGTCTCTGACTCTAGCTATATCAGAATAATTATTATTCATTTAATTCTTTAATTCATTACCATTGGGCTTTTAGTTATCTACCACAGTAAAATCGTTGATGGATAAAATCCTTCATGTTTGTGGATTGTGTAAATTTTGCAATGTCCTTATCAAGAAATAAGGACATAATAGTAAAATATCGTATACACCTCTATCTCCAGCAGTGAAAAACAGATATTTTTTTTTGCTTCTCTTACATAACAAGCTCCTGCTGGTACATGGAATGAGGGAAAAGGGATTTGAAACATCAGTGAATTATATGGAAAATTATTTAAAAGCAAATAAAGAGTAGATACATACACACAGTCATACACAATTTGTTCTGTAAAGTTTCCTGGGTTGCTTAATAGTCTTCAAATGTCATGACACATGCTGTTTTCATGGATGTGTCAAACTATCAGCTGGATGTGACTGGAGCAGCAGTTGCAGCTTCAAATGTATTGTTCTCCTCTGATTGCCCTAATTATACGAGGAAAAGGGTCAGACTGCAGTAACTTCATTTGCACTTCAGTCCTCCTGTGGTGCCATCTCCCCCCCACAAACAGAGATGGTGTCCATCTGCATCGGGGATCACAATCCATCTCCCCAGTGCCAGCCAGACGTAAAAGGCACTTCAGCAGTGCTGCCAGCTGGGCTTATTTAAGCCCCATGCTTCCTCCCAAGCTTAAGAACACTCATTTCAAAATAGTCTTTTATAAACTCTTTCGTGTCCTGCTATTTTCTGATCAAAGTACAGTTGGTAGCACTGTGAGCCCACCCCAAGCAGTGAGCAGCTCTCAAATCCTGCATTTTTACCTTACTTACACTGTACTGCCCTGGTATCAGTAGAAGCCAACAGGGCTATTTGTGGAGTTAAGGCAATGCTCAGACTCTTAGATACCACCAGTTAAATGCAAGATAGTATGACCTAGAATTCAATCAATAAAAATATCTGGTTTAGTGCATTGCTTTGGAAATTTATATCATGCAGCCTTACCTTAGGAGAGAGTTGAGGAAATAAACGGTTGCTTCTTTAGTTGAAATTTGGAATTACAAACATATATGGTTAGCGGGTACAAAATGTACTTGTCAAAACCAATCAACCGAAAATCTGAATTTTTAGGTATTTTCCTTGTCCCTGGATGCATGGCACAGACTATTCCACTCCATCTGGCAGCTGAAAAACAAACAGTTAAGATCATTCATTTGTTGGAAAACAGCTGAGTATTGTAATTAGTCTTACTTGGCACTCACAAATGTTGCAAGCATTTTGTCAATTCTAGTTTAGTGAATAGAATTTCCTTGGCACTTTTAAACTATCTTAATCACGGGGCACATGCACATATGCATATGTGCGTAGTTTCTATATTCCTACACAGTCAAGATTAACTGACTGTAGGATTGTTTGTAAGGTTCCTATTTCAGAAATGCTAACTTTTGGCAGGAAGTCTCATGCAAATGCTACCACTTGGTTTGTAGGAGAATGAAATGGGTGCAGAAATCCTTCCTGGTTTTCATCCGGTAAAACAACTTCCATATTAGTGCCGATAAATCAGCGTAGGAATTCATCTCTTTTTCTAACAAGTCTCTTGTCTTCCTTCTGGTGGCTCAATATGTGTTGGAAATCTTCAGAGACTGATGATAGTTTTCTTTAATGCAGAGGAACATCTGCTTTGAACAATTTGGAGCTACCATTTCCACCTTGTCTTTATCTGGCTGCCCTGTTTAAGAAAATGTCTGAGCAATACAAAAGACTATATTGGATGTACGGAGAGCATCCATAAAAATTTTTAAATTATGCATATCTGTAGTGGTTCAATGTATCTTCAGAAAACACTGTACATGATACAGGACAGTGACCAGAGGCTGCCATTGTTTCAAAAATCATAAATGGAGACAGGGATGTATTACCTCATAGTTTTGAAGTAATGAAAAAAAAAAAGTCAAAGAATAAAATGTACTATCAGTAACACTATTACCAGGAAAGAAAACCAAGAACGGACTATATTATTTTAGTATTCATCTATTTATATTTTCTAAGATTTCTTATGGTTTAGTGGAGAAAAACTGAGATATAGTATGTGTGTAATAAGAGTGGTAAAATACTACTCAGCATTACTGGAAAAATTATGAAATCTTTTTCCTGTAATTTGAGAGTTCCTCAAGCCAAAGTCATAACATTTCAGATATTTTGTAATGGTGTGAGAAAATGGAGCAGTTACTTCACTGTTTTGAGGACAGCATGGACTGATGCAATTTCCATCATCTGCTGACTGTGAGTCGCTTAGCAATTCTGAAACTGTAATCCCCAAAATAAATTAAGGATGTTAACTACATACAAGAGGACAAGACTGTTCTTAACAATATGAACCATCAAGCACAATTTAGAGATGGGGCTTAAAATTATCCTTCATAAATCTGAATTTATCTGTCCTTTATTTTAACAACAGATGGTTCAGAGTCCCCATTTCTTATTCATGGGCTTCTTCACTCTCAGTCTCACCTCATTTCCTCAATTCAGGAACTCAGAACTTTGTTTCTGAGGATTAGCAATACACTGGAGATAACACATTCATGGCTGAGGGAGATGATTATTATGGGGAAGAAAAGGAGTATTTGGGTATCAAGTCCTTTGACTAGAATTCTGTGACAAATTTTCAGTTATCTGGCTATAAGCCACAGAATGCATTTCCAGAAAGGACTGTACAATTTGAATTAATGTTATATGCTTAAGGGACCCATTGTCATTCTGGACTGCATCTAACTGAAGACATAAAATATCTGTAATGACTTCTGCATATCATCAAAGTATGAAGATATAAAGTTTCTGCATAGTTTTTTACCTATATGGCTGCAAAATATTTTAGCTGGAAACTAAATGTTATTCTGAACAGCCAGTAGGCTCAACTCTAGCTCATAAACCTGAAATATTTTCAATGGCTGTATAGTAACAGGCCTTAGTCAGAGCTCTGTGGTTTTGAAGGAAGCATCATTTATAATTAGAGCTTTTAGTCTTCCATGGCATTATTAAAATACAGCTTTCTTTTGGCACATCTCTGTTCATCTAACTTTTCAGGTAGATATTAAAGATCTTCCTTTCATGGGGAATGCCTAAGAGATGGAGAACTCAGGAGATGTGTGTTTTTTTCTACTTCTGCTACTGTCCTTCTAAGTGACCTTCAAATGTCTGTGAAGAAACTGAACAAATGCCAAATTACCTTCTTCATGAGGTGTTTTGAGATAAGTTAAAATTTCCACATATTACTGCCACTGATGCAGATTTTAAAGCCTAAATATTTGGTATATGAGACTGCAGTTTTTGTATCTACAATTACAAATAAAGAATCATCAATGACCCAGATAGGATTGTGGGGTCCTGTGAGACTTTGAAGGAAATTTGAAACACAGCAGTTGGCACAAATTTTTAGAAGACAAACTAGTGCTGAAAATGACAGCTCTCCTCTGCAAGGTGATCTATAGAGCAAGAAGGTTTAGTGCAAAGACAGGTGTGATTTAATCTGGCCAAGCACCAGTACATAACCCTCAGAGCTCAGCTGGTAGCTCAGCTTTAACAAGCAGGGGGCCTCTGTTCCCAAACTGGCACCTGAGTCTGATCTTACTGTGTAGTCAGCTCAGGATAGGGATAGGGTTGCCACAGCAAAACCCCTGCTCCCATCATTTCTCAGCTCCTACATGCAGAAATACACATTCACTAAGTAGGCCAAGGCAGCTATACATTTTCCTTATCCTTAACAGATGATTTTAGAATATGTCCTTCTTTTTCTGTTATGTAAGTATTTCTTGGGGTGTTTTGTCTATACTACCCCAAGCCAAACAAGCAGTTACACAATCTGTCGTGAGGAAAAAAAAAAAAAACAAAACAATCTTATATGAATTTATTTATTTCTCTCTTACAGTTCATTTCCAGACTATAAGAGCATAAAGGTGATGTAAAAGGACATTTCTCAAATTACCCTGAGAGGATTTTGTTAACAGCAACCAACTAAACTGAAGAGATAAAAACAAATACTCAGTGATGTCTTCCTGGTGATATTCTGCTTCTACTAGCATGTGAAATGAGAGGTGGAAGGAATTAACCTAGAAGAGGAGGAATGACAGCAGATGAGAAATGAAGCAAAGCTAGAAGTACTCAGGCTTAGCTAGCAGCATATGTTGACTGAGAATTAAAAAGGGACGTGGGCATTTCAGAAAGCTTGGCAATATAAAATCTGAAGCTTTGCCACCCATCTCTTTAGGGAGTGGGGTTCAAAATGTGGGAGTAAGTGCTCAGATATCTCACATGCCAGATAAGAGAAATTAAGTGCCTGGATTGTAATACCCAACAGGAAGCCCCAGGTATGTATAAAATCCTGACTCAATGTGGACCAAGATACTTGTGTAAGATTCAGTATCTCTGTGAAGCTGAAATTAAGAAATAGGCTTAGGAAGCCCGAGCCTACTTCTGTTAAACTGTCTGTGATAATGGAGGGATTTTGTCTATATCTGTACTTCTTAGTGAAACAGCTAAGGACAGCCATTTGACCAGAAGGGCTTGAGGCGTGTCACAACGTGCATTTTTTTTGCTAACTTCTTTTATTATATTTTTTCTTGTGAAAAAAAATTAAAAAATCTAGTTTTACTGTTGGAAAACACATCTGGATGATTTTAGACTTGAACATGAGGAATCTCAGCTTGGTCAAAGGTGACAGGGAACATGCTAGTGCATAATTGGTAGAGATAATTAAGGCCAAATACATACCAGAAGTATTCAATTTATTATTGTAAATACATCTAAAATACTTGGCAAGGAAAGAGGAGATCTGTTTTGGGAAATACTCAGCAAGCAAGGATCTAAACTCTTTCCAACACTCAACAAGGTGGTAACAGCTAAAAGGTAGTCAAGCTTTCTTGTGTTTGGTGCTTGATGCTGTATACAACAAAGCATAAAATATGTAGTTTCAGAGAGTCAAAAGGAGATCAGGGAAAAGAAAATCAAACTCTCCAGTTAGAAAACCCTACTGGAAGGTAGCTACACCACTCTAAGAACTGTTAAGTTTTTTTAATTTAGACTTTTCCTGGTTAAAAACATTGCAGAAATTAGTGTTTCAGGAATTAGGACTTCAGATTTCTCCATTGCTCCAGATACATTTCGATTCATTATTGCATGTTTATAAGAGCACCCTATCCCTGAAGGGCGTATTCCATTTTATGCCTCACAGCATTCTGTCATTCCTTTTACTTCCCCTCTTAGAAAGTACAGCAATAGTAGGTAGCTACAATACAGAGCATCTTCAGAAATAAATATGTGATCATGAAGAATCCAGAAATTAAATCTTTAGTGTCTGGAAAGAATGAATTGTTTACACAAAATCATATATATACACATGTGTGAGTGTGTGTAAATGTGTGCGTGTGTTTGTGTATATACACTTTTTGAATGAGAATTTATTGAATTTCTCATAACAGCCCACTTCTCCATTTAGTGTTCAGTTCAAATCTCACTAATCTTTATTTAAAATATTTCCATTGATTTCTCTTGTTTGATTTCTCATTGGCAGGATTCGACACAGCTAACTTAAAATGGAAAAAATTTCTGCTCTCATGCTCTGCATTTTGGAGACTGGCTGTTTTGGTTGTTGTTTCTGATGAGTTTAGGTCGGCCACATCTGTTTCTGCATTTAAATTAAAGTTTAAGACTTTCGATAAAATCTTGTTTTCATAATTTATGTGGGTTTTGCTCTTCTCTAAATAATAGTTTAATAGAGTTAGTTCTGGTTTAACTGTCACTGATATTTTATCTGCTTTTTTTTACAGTCCTTTATGATGTGCTATGCATGAAAATAATTTCATAAATGAAAATAAAGTGCCCAGTATTTTTCATTAAATAAGATATGGTCTTCAAAAGAGGTTTAATACAAAATAGAAATATAAGTATAAATATAGATACAAATATAAGTATATATATATATATATATATATATATATATATATATATATATATTATATATATATATATAAATATAAATATACATATAAGTATAACTATAAATATAAATGTTAGTATCACATATCTCTTTGAATCCAGTAGATCAAATAACTGTTATTCTTTTCAGGTGCTTTGTACACATAAGATGAATTTTGGGTTCATCAGATATATGTAGGCAAACATTTAGTTCTTAGATGCTGGCTTTCTTCCTAAAAGAAAGAAGGTTTAAGGGAAAACTCATTTCTCAAGGAGGTTCTTTTTTAAATTATTTTGTGTTTCTTTTTTAATTACTTCTGTTGCTGCTCTTACTAATCAGCTTGTTTTGCATCATGCTAAACAGCACAGCTGGAGAATTTGCTCACTGATTGAAAATATCATGTGAGCATAGAGAGTGGGCACCAGTGGGACTTGCAATGGAAATGGCTGCAAAGAGATTTCAGAGGTATTATAAGAAAGCAACAATTTTTTTGGTATTTGGGAATGCTTGAGGAAGTGAAGAAAAGGAAGATAAAAACAGTGTAAGAAGCTAAAAGAAGGAAAAATGTATCTGAGCAAGGAAGGGAAGGTATTTGTTTATGCCTGGACAGTCAACTTAGCAAATGTAGCTCAATGGCACTGGAAACAGCAAACCCTATATGGAAGGTGGAAAGCTTCCATAATGACCAGAGGGAAAAAAAAAAAAAAAAGAAAAAAAAAAAGAAAAAAAAAGAAAAAAAAAAAAAAAAGAGAAAGATAGGAATGGATTGCAAAACAATCATTTGAATTTATCCCTGTTGTAAAAAAAGTGTTATAAAACCCACAGCAGAATTAAATTTCCTACTGCTGTAGAATAGCACCTGTGTTTCGCAGGCAATGAATTGTTCTGTGGGGCTGCGGGCAGCAGGCCTGTCTGGAGCAAGGGGTGGCTCACTCTTAATGCAACAGCACAACATGCACAGAGAAACCAGAAACATAGCACTTTAATTAGCTTCTTTTAGACCTGTTCTGCTGTTTTTCTGTATTTCTACTGTAGCCAAGATTTAGTGTTACTTTATAGGCTCATGTCCAGCCCAGGTCCACTGTTACAGTCCCTCTTTCTTGACAGAAGTGTACTGACAGCTGTACAAAGTGACTTTTTGCCATATCTAAGTGTTGGGGCATAAGGAAATGTAAAAAAAAAAAAAAAATTACATGAAGCAAAACTGGGGGGAAATCTAGGGAAATGTTTGTGGTTTCTTTTGTACAGGGGACTTCAATAAGACTGGCCATAATCCACATTTCTTGACATTTCCTTTTGCAGGTCTCTGTTTTCATTTTCTTTTAACTTTGCCAAACTTAGACTGTGAGGGCTGAACTTTCCTTACCAGCTTCTGGGATGGAATGCTTTGTGTTGTTTATAAAATTTTAACATTAATGTTTTTTTTCAGCTTCTGAGAATGAAAGAAAGGGGAGAGGGAGATATTTTCTGTGGTAAGAAACTTCAATGCTTGACACACAAACTGTAAAGCTGGTCAGGTCCAGTTCTGCCAAGGATGAACATTGTACTGTCTCTGAGAGAAACTGCCTAAATTTGGCAAATTCTCAGGGCTTTGAAAAAATTCTTGCTTTTCATGTCCTCAGTAGTGGCTGTGGTGGGTAGGGATGTTGCAGCTCCTGTGTGTCTCCACCACGTCTACCTGGGCTGGACCCAGCCCACCTTTGCTGCTGCTTTAGTCCCCTGGGAGGGTGTTGGGGCCTCTCCTCCACAGATGCACTGTGCTTCTCCTGATGCTGCCCCCTAACTAGGAAGGACAGAGAGATTTGATTAAAAAATCCCATGAAAATGCTGGAAATATCTGGGATATCAGAGAGTAGATTAGGATAAGCAGCTTGGGAAGAGTAGCCCATGTCAGGGACCCTAAGAACATTCAGGAGACACAATGATGAACAGACTTGGGGCAAGGGATGCAAATGAAAAGTGGAATTGGGAGGTAGGAGACATAAATCCAATTAAAAGCTAAAGAAAAAGTAGGATACTATGTACTGAAGGATAAATACACTTCAGGCAGAGGAGGGGATAAAACTCCCCTTCCACAGTCTCAAGTGCATTGTGTAAACAGGGGATGATCAGGTTGGAACTCTGGGGAGAAACAGAAAAGTTTGAATAAAAGGAAGTTTGTGCTGCATTGAGGATCCCTGAAAAAAAGATTTGGAGTTGTAATGTAAACTGATGTGTATCTATTGGTATGAGAGCTTTGGACACCCTCAGTGGGACAACCCAAAAAGAAGGGATCAGGTCAAGGAGTACCCCTGTTACCTGCCTTCCAAGGGGAGCAGAGGGCCTCATGTACAGACCAGGCCTGGGCAAGGACATCACCAGGATACTTCCCAGCCTGGTGCAGCCCTTGGACAACTACCCATTACTGATCTTCCACATAAAGGAAACAATACAGAAGTAATTTCTTGAGGAACCAGTGTGAAATCCGATCTGAATAATCAACTTTCATATCAATCTCCACAATAAGATTTAAAATTTTCAATGGCTTTTTTTTATTGTGGGTATTATTTAACCATATGGTTCCACTAGTGAAACAAGTTACTTGTAGGGTTTGGGACCCAGAGGCTTATTTACCAGAAGAAATAAATCTAAGAAACTACAGAGCAAAGATTATGTACATAACACACTGAGTGATGGAAGAAAAACCAATTTTTTTCATATACACAAACACAGCTATCTTAATATCTGTCTTGCAATTTGTATACTAACAAGAGCATTCCTAGTAAGAAACAACTTCTTTCTCCGTCCAAATGCTCCCCAGGTTTTGGGTGTACAGTTTTTGCCTAGCCAGAAGGTCACCTTTTAATTTTTGCACTTGAAATCATGGAAAACATAAAGAAAACAAATGAAATTAAAAAAAAATGGAACTTCATAATAAAATACTTCATCAAATAAATAACATGTCAGACCTTAGAGTCCACTGGCTGTGGAGAATGTTAACAGCATTGGCTATACCAACATTACTTCCACCAGCAGGCAGATTTCTTACAAATATGATCTTTCAGCTATTTCATTAGCCTCCTACTCCTACACACAAAATTGAATCTTAAAGGTCATGTTTAATGTGTTGAGTGTTTTCAGACCATTCTGATTCCAAACCTTAAGCTTATTCTTATAGAGCAACTCTATTTACTAAATTTCAACCTTGAATCTTTTATGGTTTAGATATATTTTTATTATAATATTTCATTTTTATTCTAAACTATTCATATTTTCTATTTTAAAGTTATGATTTCATTTAATTTCTTGGTGCTCTTCAGTCAAGAATAATTTTTTTATAGACAAAGGAAGTAATTTTAGGAGGTATCCATCAGAGTTAGTAACAGAGACCTTTTCTATAAGTAATGCAGAGATGTCACATATCCTACTGGGAAGCCTGCTAGGTTTCTATTTAGCTGGGGGTTAGTGTAAGACAAGCCTGTGTTCCAGCCATCATACACCTTCTCTGAGCTGGCTTCAAGTGAAACTTGATGTAATCATTCTCTCTGAAAATATTGCCCTGAGTAGGGAAACGACACATGGACAAAGAGCATGAAGTGTTACAAAAATTGACCTAAAATTAAAGGCTTGTTTTGAACCCTTGTGTGCCAGAAGTTTGAGGAGGAATTGTGCAGAAAAAAAAAGAAAGGCTACTTCTAGGTTTTACAAACACAGAAGGTTTGGCCTTCACTGTCTAGTTCAGACCCTGAGAAACGAAGGATGGCAACATTAAACTTGTTGGTTATTTTCTCAGGGTCTATATTAAAACTGACAAGTTGTGTTTTTTTTTTTTCTGTCCTTGGCCATATTAAAAGACAGGTTTATACGCTCAGTACTTGGATGTTCATAAATCTTTTAATTCCAGCCCAAAGGTATTAATAATCAATACATTTGTATTTACTCTTAAGAAAACCTTCACCTTTGTTCTTGAGACCTTCACCTTCCTGCTCTTCTCCCTTTGCTGCCCCAGACTAGATACAGAAATCAATCATGTTTATCTCTCAGCCTTTATGCTGCTAAATTTGAGTAGAAGCCAAACCTTTTCTCGTGTGTGTTGTGTGTGCCTTTCTATGGCAAACTCTCTGTTTTTCCTCTTCTGAACCACTTTCACTTTGAATTCACACTCTTTGAACATTCGGGTTTAAACCTTTCATTAGATTTTGAATTGGATCTCTCTTTTCCTACCCAAATATATTTTGTTTTTACTGTTACCAAATTTCTTTACTGATTCATCAGGGAGTTTCTGCCTTTTAAATGATATTTAACAATTTAACTAGGCATCTAAAGATCAAATCAAAGCACTTATTATTTTACCTATAGTTTACTATTTTGTAGATCAGTTGCAATCTGTGCCTGATGGTGAGCTTGCTAAGTGTTAGATAACAACTAGTTCACATTTTGGGATGAGTTTCAATTACCTGTACTGAAGATGGCCTTGCATATAGCTTAAATCCTTGAGAAAAATGATAAAGAATTTACCTTCAGTACAAGAGAAAAAAAATACTTACTTTCAGCCAAAAGAAATTATGTTTGGCATTTTAACTCTAAATTACAACATGCTTTTGCAAAGCACTAACTTAATCTTCATTTGATCAATTATGCACCCCAAGGGCAAGATACTGAAGTAAGAATTTGTTTGTGCTTGAAAGTACAAATTCTCTGGTGCCAAAGCTGGTGAAAATGTAACTGTTTAGAATGTTTTGAGATTAGGAACATGGATCTAAGCTTCATTTGCCCACTCCTTCAATCATTCATGTTAGTGAGAGACAAGAGAAAGCAAGAATCAACAACAGTGCTAGTGACATTTTCATTCCTCTTGACTATTACCATTTCAAGGTGCATTATAAGGTGGAGAAGTGCTTTTATTCACCATATTCATTTGCATATCTGCATTTATGTCCATACCCATACATATATTAATTTACAGTTTACATGAGAGTGGTGGAGCTCAGTGAAGATGGAATAGGAGTCCTGCCCATTTTATCTCACCTGTAAATGAAGTACACTGTCTCCAAGGCCTGTCTTGTGAACATTGTCACCTCTACTAGGTGATTAAGACCTGGTTGGTCCCTGCTAATTCCTGCTTTTATGACCCTGTAGTGTTTTGTGTTCTCCATTTCTAGAAGGTTGCTCAGCTAAAGTACTGTACTTACTTTATTCATAACCTTCACTTACATAAGTAACCTCCTGTTTCTCTTCTGCAGAGGTAATGATAGATAATTTTCCTTCTCAAAACAGGACTTGTTTCCTGGTGTTTCTTATCAAATCTGCTGAAACCTTTTTGAGCACAAAGAGTCTCTGCGAAATGCCCTGAGTGACATCATTAATAAGAGTAAACAAGCTGAAGATTTATTTTTTTGTAGGAAGCTTGCCAACTATAGAAGCTTAGAGAAAGAAAAGTAAAATCAGAGAAAAGCTGTGTAAAATCCTCTGGAAAGCTGAAAATTAGTTGGTCATATTATGGAGTTTTCTTATAACTCTATATTATAGAGTTTTCTAATAAGTCTTTCAATCATTAAAATGTATTATGGGGTCCTTCTGTCCACCTCATTCTTATGTTCTTCTTCACAGTCAGGTAGAGAAATGGACATGAATTCCATTTTGCTGGGACTCTTTCAGAATCAGACCGTAGACCTCCATTTCCTCTCATGCATAAAGAAAATTGCTTCCACCTTTGTGTTGCTCTGGCAGGAGCAAGATGCTGATCACCAACTTCTCTCCCAGCAACAGCTGGATGGGTACAGCCTTCAGTGTGTTAGAACTGGACCTCTCATGGGAGCGTAAATAACCCCCAGGAACTACAACCAAAATGAAAGATAAAATATCTTCCACATATTTTGCATTTGCTGGAAGGTGTCCTTAGAGAGAACATAGCAAGAAGCTGAAATTACCCACCTGCCACAGCAGTAGTCATAACAATATATGTTTTAGTAGTGAAGGAATAAAATGAGGAGGGAACGAAACTCAGAACTGGTGACATCACACTTCAAAGGAAAATCTGCTGAATGGTAAGAACATGGCACATTAAAATGGTACAGAATTTAAGGCTTCCAAAAAACTGGACAGTGATTAATTGACTAGGTGGTGAGGAACCAGCTTGGATGAGCACATTAATCACTGCAGCAGCATGTCTGTCACACACTCCTTTCTGTGCATTGCCCTTCCTTTTTATATCTAGAGATGCAGGACTGCTAGACGACCATTGATAAAATGCTGTCGGGGAGGGGAAAACATAACTGAACAACACATCACTGTCCAGTCACTCTGCTGGAAGGTTTCTGCCTCAGGATTTGCAGGTGTGACTTTCCTTCCCTTGGTACAGAGAACAGCAAAGCACTTCTGTCCCTTTCTGTCTCAGCTTTGCTGTCTCTTTCCTGCTTCCCCTCTGATGGAGTACTGACTGGGCCCTGCTCACACAGCAGCAAGGGCCAGAGAAGGAGCTGAACAAGGATGACTCCTCTGGACAGGAAACTCCCATTATTTCCGTGAAATTACTGAGAGATGCTAAAGACGGAAGGAGGTTAAATAGATTTGAGTTTATAGGTGAGGACTGGGAGACCAGAAGACATATGTATAGATAGTTACTTGTGCTGGAAATAAATACTTACATGGAAGAGATCTACAGAGAACAGCCTGGAAACATGCATTTTATCCCCAAAGCTTCTCAGATTTGACAATACAGTGGTATTAATGATACTTCTTTTTTTTAAAAAAAAAAAAATACTTCATATTATGCATATGTTTTAGCAAGGGATTAGGTGTCAGGATATCTGAGTTTCTGTAAATGCACTAATAATGCTAATAATTTGCATGATTTCAAAAATCTTAATGAGCCTAGTCTCTATTCCTCTGTTATGCTTTCTGGAAAGAGAATGTGACAACTCTTCCTTTAGAGAACCTATCAGTCCCTGGTCAGGCAGATTGTTTTCTGTAGGCAGGGGGATACTCAGCTGAGGCCTGTCAGCTTCTGGCCACAATATATGCTAATATAAGCAATCAACGTGAATTAAAAATGTTCTGGGTGAGACAAATAAAATGTTTAGCTTTGAAATCCCATGTAGGAGGATTTCTCAGATGGTGTTTTCCTAACTGAGCTTGTGATTTCCAGCCTAGAATCCAGATCCCACTTTCCAGATGGGATGACTCAATGTGGATCAGAGGAAATATGAAATGATTTGAAAGATGAACAAAGGTAAATTATGTATTTTTCATCCATGTGTGGAAGCAACAAAACAGAGGCAGTGGTGCTTTATATAAGCCATATTTCGTATGCTGGTCACAGCAATAGCTAAGCAGCAGAAGGTTAGAGAAAAAAGAGAAAGGGCCTGCCTTTCTGGCAGACATGAGTTACTCCAATTAACATTTTATTGTTTCAAAAGCAATGCACATGCCAGATTGCCAGATTTGGGGATGACAGTCCCCACATTATTCATAGTCCTCTTGACGGAGCGATCCTAACTGGAGATGGTGCCAAGAGAGGTGCTCACATCCAGATCTAGGTTCAGATTCCAGCCTGCTCCCAGCCTCAATGCCGCTCTGTGCTGAAAGCATGGCTCGAACCTCAACAAATTGTGAGAAACTCCAGGCTTTCAGTAATCATTAGCTGTGTGATAGTCACAAAACAATCAAACAAGCAAACAAATCTGTTTTCACACAAATGCTGCCAGTAACAGAAACTAGTAGAAGAGAAATCTGAGACCTATCACGTGTATTCTAGGGTTCCTTCCTAGTCAAAAGGTTTTCAGTTTGCTTGAAGTGTTTGCAGCTGTTAAATGCAAAATTTTACAGGAGCGGAGTGTGGCTTGATGTAGCAGGAATAATTTGAAAGACTGGGAAAAGAGGCAATAAAAATATTTTGATGGTTCTGTAGGAGATACTGCATAGGGTCATAACTCATGATTACACGTGAATTTTTTTATTTGTTTTCTTGTTTACTGAAGGTTCAATAATGTTCAAAGCTGCAGCCAGCTGCATGACTGTTTAGTTTCTCTGTCATGTAAATGTGACTACTATGATGCTTTACCTCTTTCTGTCTCGCTCTACCTCACATAATCTACACTCAAACGTTTTTTAGGTCACCCAACTAAATGGTTATGAAAGCTATAAAGGAGGTGAACAGGCTTTTTATTCCTTACTTGAAATGTTTGCCATTTCCATTTCAAGTCAGATGAAACAGTATTTCATACACATCGGTGAGAATCTGGCTCTGTCTGGGGAACGGAGTGGAAATATTCTTGCTTTAAAAAATCAGCTACAGATATGCTCAATTTTGTTAAAATTTGGTCTCTGCAACAAAAAAATTATTACATTTAATTTCTTTATAAAAATGCTAATTCACAAAAACAGAGAGATCACTGTTTAGGATGTGTTTTCAGAGAACAAAATTAATATGAGTAAAATAGTCATAATTTCAATATAAATGAATTTCAAATATGTGAAAAAACGAGGCAATGCTTGTCAGCTCTTCAACTGGACTGTTTATCAAACAGCTGTAGATTATATTATAGAGAAAATGGGAAATAAAACCGTAAAGAATGTATTAAACAAAAAATAGCTGAATATAATTTCTATGGAATAACTCCAGCATCTCTTCATAAAATGTGAATGTGGCTACGGTTCCAAATTGATCAGATTCAAGATTTGGAGAGGTCAAACTGCAAGGCTCATCTCTTTGATATCTGACTTTTATCATAGCCGACTCTTTCAGGTTATTTTCTCTGACAATCAAAGGAAAATTCTCTTTAACAAAGTTTGTAACTGTATGAAAGTTTCTATTATGGGCCAAATATAACACAACAGTACAACATGCCTAACCATTAAAGTACCAGAAAAATCATATCACAATAATCATGCAACCTGATTGGCACTTATAATACAGTGGATTACCTAAATCCTTATTATTCCCATTACAGAAATATGATGTGATGTACAAAGCAGTTCAAAGTCATCTGAAAGGCTCCAATTTTTGAAAAAAAATGATCACATTGCTGTTTATCTACTTGAATGTCTTAATGGAAGAAATTTTCATGATCTCAAACCAGTTTTGATTTTTCTCATGAGAGTGCTAGACACCTATGTGCTTAAGTAGGATTGTCCATATCATATCTGAACAGAAATCTGATTATCTACTGTTATGTAAATGAAGTATGAATATTTTGAAAACATTGATAATCACAACACAGAGACTATATTTTGGAAGTGACAATTTTCTATTTATTTTAGTCACCCATCACATGTTCAGTAAATTCATCTGCCAGTGGAGGAGAGATATTGCAGGTGCAGTGCATAACCACTTGTATGGGCTGATCAAATATTGAGGGTGGGGGGGTTGTAAGGTTTATTTTCTTATCCATATTTGTCCTGTCCTGAATGAAACTTACTCATTATGTGTACAGGATATCACTACCTCAGTCAGTGCTAGCAGCAAATGAAATATGTCCACATAACCTTCAGAATAATTTTGATTAAATTTTTGCTTTAGTCAATTTATTGTCCATTTTCTTCTCAGTTTCCACATCATCATGAATACCCACTTTAGATGGATGTTAAAGAAGAGTTTTTCTTTCCATTAGGGCATGAGTTGACCTTCTTCTGGGACACCCTGACGTGTGGGTCCTTTGTTTTCTTCCCTGCTGTTCCCTAGGTGAGTCTCCATAGCATTTAGCAAGTATCTGAGGATGAATTTTTCTCTTGAATTACCTCAGAGGGACTTTTTTCTACCAATCCTGAAATGTATGTTTACACCTTAAATGAGCTGGATCAGAGCAGTGGTCCATGCTCTGCCAGGCCTGTTGCAGTGTGTCTCTTCACAGCACTGTGCCCTGAGAAGATTGCTGTCCATCCTTTGCAGGTGCTTACACTGTGACTCTGCAGCCCCTGGTTCCTTCTGTTACTGTTCTGACGTTTCCTCCATGAATTGCACACACACTGCTGCAGTTGTTGCAATGAGCAATTTGCTGACTAAGCTCATAAATCAGCCTGGTGGTGGACTAAAGGGAGGTACTGAAAAATTTTGTCACCCTTATCGAGGTGGGGGTGAGGCCTGGAAGCAGCAGAAAGGGATTATGTTATATTGCCTTTGCTTCTTTTTTCTCAGTGGTTCCTAGGAACTCCCCAGTCAGTGTTGCCAGACTTTTTAACAATTAGTAATGTGTTTGATCCTGTTATACCCTGCACAACTGTAGGCAGGCTAATTTCCAGCTGACTGTTAACAATATCCCAGGTCTCACAGGTTGGAGCAGGTTTCTCAGATTCCAGGCTGCATGCTGGAGCTTGGCAACAGCTGAACTACCCCACTGCAATCTGCTCAGGCTCACTAGCTCGAGCTGGTATTTTGCTGTCAGTCTCAAGCAAAATATAGCCTTTGAATTGCCACTTCAAGTATCCCAGTACACGTTTTAATTCTTCCAAACACAGTATCATTCAGCTGGGAGCAAAACATAGTGCTCATTGTAACAGGAGGAGGAGTTGCATCCTGGAAAGTTGCTAGTCAATTTAGACACTATGGTAGGAAAATAACTGGCTCTGAAGTGAACTTAGAAGGCTAAAATAATTCTTAAGGAGTGTCAAGAAAAATAGAGAAGCATTGCAATGTCTACGAACAGCTTTAGAGATACCATTATTAGAATGCTGTGTTGGAGACTTTCATTCTTTAAAAAGCTGATGAAAAAATGATAAAAGAAAAGAACGACGTGAGTTTTGAACATTAAAAAACACCTTGTTCTGACAAGGTGTTTCTTGTTTATCCAAGAAAAGTTAAGAGATGATAAAAAATATCTTACACTGGGACAAGATTTTTAACTGCTGAGAGTATGGAGAGACAATCAATCTAAAGGTCACGGGTTCAAGTTCTTTATATTCATGACAGAAAGTAAGCTAAATTTTGAGCAAAAGGATGGAAAACTGTGGTGAAGTCTAAAATTTTGGAAGTTAAGAATCAAAATTCCCATCTAATAAACATGCTGAGTTCAAGGCAAACCCTTTAAGAATCAGTTGATAGAATTATGCAGCCAGTGTTAGTGGAATATTCATAAATGTTTTATAAAAGATGTATGGTTCAAGAGCAAGAAGGTCCCAGAGAACTGCAGAAAATGGTCACCCTATTCCACTGATCTCCATGAGACTGTGCCTTTAGTTGCCTTCAGCTAATACTGCCAGAGTATCAGATTAGCTTTGCCACCTTCTAGTCTAAGAACACAGACCAATCAATTTATTTCTCACAGTAACACAGGTTCACCATTTGACTAAGTTTTTTACATGGACATGAAATACTAGTTAGACTGTGCACTGCAATATCCCACAGTTGATGGAGATAGAGATGATCTGTCAGGATACATAAACTCTGACCTGCAATGCAGTAGTCCAATGACAAAACCAAGGTCGTGGCCAGAACCACACTTGAAATCGTCAATTAAATTTAAGAACTCTGAAGACTGGAAGCATAATACAGAATATAGTCTAACACCTGAAGAGGATTAGAAGGAGGCAGTGCTGGGATCAGCAACACAAATATGTAATCTAGTTTTGCTTCTATAGTGAAACATCAGATTCAGGAAGCCTTTCCTATACATATTTTCTCTAGGAAGTGTTCAAAGTTGTGTGCTGGGGTTTTCACATTTTGTTGATAAGCAGAGCTCAGGTTTTATACAAAGCTTAAGCTAACAGACTTTTAAAGTAAACAGCATTTTGTCTAATACCTCTAAAAAGATTCAATTCCCTACTTCAGTATACATAACATAGAAGTCTTGTGGCAATTTAAACTGTCATATTACCATCAATCTTTGAAATATTATCTGCTTATATAAAACAAAAACAAAACAAACCAAAAAATTCTACTAGTTCTTTATTGTTGCATTGCTGCAAGGGTTCTTGGCAAAAAAACCCCAAGCAGTTTTACGTTCACATGTGCTCAGCAGAACCTAAAAATATGTCTATGAACACTGTCAAATAGATTTCTTTGTAATCAGGAATGTTAAAAATTATGTTGGCTATTAAGTCAATTATGTGAGATCAATGAAAGGGCAAAGAAATAGCTGCTTCATTGTTAGAAAAGTTTTGAAACATGTTTTCTGAAAAATGACAAAAAGAATTGCAGTGTGACAATGATTGGGATGGGATGTGTTAGAGGCAGAGCTACGGCTTCTAACACTAAGAAATATTAGAGATCTGAACATCTAATAAGATTTCATAGCAGAACTTCAGGTCTCATCTCTCTTTTCATAGAGAAAGAAGCATAAAAATGTTTTGATGAATTACTTGAACCACCTTCCAACCACTACAGTCAAATTTCACTTTAAATTTGAAATTTCTGAGTAAATTCTAAGCTTTATGTTATTATAGACTGGCTCATGGAGAGAGGATGAGGTAACAGGTGCTGGCAACCTATTCACTAAAGGGTAAATGCTGAAAAAAATAAAAAAAATACTTGCTGATTACTTTCTCTGTAGTATTTGGTATGGATGAACCTGGTCTTCCCAGCATAGGGACATACAGTTTGGGGCCTCAAAACCTGTCCAGAAGGCAGAGTTTTGTGGGTTGCACTGGTGTCCTTGGAGCACTGTCTCATGGCTCAATGCCTGTTGGTCCCAGAAATTCTGCTTTGCAAGGACTACTGTAACTAAGTGCCAAATGACACTTATTTTTGAATATCAGGTTTGGATAACTAAAATAAATAGCGTCATGCATTTTAAGTAACTGAATTGATTTCACTGTCATTGTCTATGTAATAAGTTTCTATTCAGAGTAAATAAAAATTTCAGTTTGGTATTATTAAAACAACTCTTGATGAGTAGCAAAAGGAATTCAAAATGCTTAACCCAAAGTTCAGATGAATTTCACATTTGTGCTAACCCTGGAAATTATCAAAGCAGATCTGGCTTTGATAATTTGAGTACTATTGAAACTGGCATGTTGAAACAGCAGCTTATGGGTCTTGCTGGGAAGCCCTGTGCTCTAAAATCATAAATAAACCCCCATATTTTTACAAAGAATGTCATCCAGAGGATGACATATCGCAATGCATAGATGCAGACCAGTCCAATTACTAAGCAGGGGACCAAAGTCAAAGGTCCCTGAAATAGGGACAAAGCAGTGCTGCTAAATTCAAGACATTTATCAAACTGTCTCACAGAAGTACTGTTAATCTAAACGTGTCTGGTTTAAAGTGCTGGTAATTTATTTGGATGTTTCATCACTTGTGAAGCTTGTGCCATTAGCATTTAATCATCTTAGACTCATAATCACCCTCCCTTCCTGCAATATACCTCAAGGACAATAAAGTTCTGCAGTTTTGTCTTGGGGCTTCCTTTTCCCCTTCAGTATCAACTGGTGAAGAAGCACTTCAAAGATCCTGAGTGCCACTCTCTACAAGGCTGTAACTTTTAGCATTGTGAAAGCATTTTCACTCAGAAAGGCTGAACTTGTTTTTAGTTATACATCATCATATTTTCATTGTCAAGTTTCTTTGTTTTTCTCCTTTAGGTCTCTCTAAATTGATGCTGGGAGCAATGTATACTGAAATTCAAACCAAAGGCTCACAAGATAATACATATATGAGTATTAAATATTTCAGATTCTCTGGGCACTACCTTTATGCTGATTCTTTGAAATGTCAGTGCAGATTAAATCAGTCGTCGTGTGTTCTTTTGGAAGAGAGGTGTCTTTATGGGAGTTAGTAATGACCTCAGGAAAAACTTTTTGCTAAGTTGCAGGGAGGAACACAGGAAAGATAGATTCCTAGAAAATGTCTGGGAAGCTGTCCTGAGCCATTCCCAAATGTTTGGCCTATTGGTACTGAGTGTTTGACTATCCTATGGGAAAGGACAAATTATTTTTTATAGAGTGAGTCACAGGCACAGGTTGAAGATAAGAGGATATAGAATCCTCTGTTCCCCAGAACTCCTGGAAGGCTGCCTGTAGAATGCAGAAAGCAAATCAGAGACAGACCCTATTCTGTAAGATGCTCCACCTTTTGTCAACACATATAAAGATGTTGATTTTGAGAGTACTCATACTACATTCTCAATTCCTTCCTGCAGCAAGAACTTCTTAGGAAAAAAAGGAGAAAACCGAAAATAAATACTAGTGGAATTGAAGTCCCATATTTGAGATATGATATTTGAGAATATGCTGCCCAGGTGCTAACACACCAACAGAAGGACTGTGCAGAGAGAAGCAGTTTCCATTAGTAATTCAGGCCACAAATTTATCTCACCAGTATCACATGTTCAAAGCTTGTAAACACAACCCAAAAGGTTAATATGAACTTTAGTTTTGGGACCTTTACTTTGACTCAATCTACTTTAAATTGCATGTGGTTCCACTTATGGTTCATGTTAACAGAGTGGACTTAAACAACTTTTTCCTTGACCTCTATTGAAAATAAAGATTTAAGGGGAAAATGTCAGTTATTCGAAGTGACTCAATAACTACATGACTGTTGGGCACAGTGTTGAGAATCAACTGGTAAGACTCCTAATGTACCCTTACATAGCATACTTTTAAAGAAACATTGATCTTTTCTTTTTGTAAAATGTCACAGATACTAGGGAAAGGGTGAATCTTATCAGAAGTTGAGAGTGGAAACAGAAGAAACGCAGACCACTGCTGTTACCAAAAAGGATGAGGAAGCATATAAGGGTTATCAGGTGCTATATTAGTTCTTATCTGTTGAAGATTCCTGTAAATATTTTTAATCTGTACAAACATTTGAGTCCTCATTCAAGGAAAAATCTTGAGCTTCACGTGAATGCTGACATTAAAAAAATAAACCTGCTTTTCTATATCAGCTTTTTTTTTTTTTTTTTTTTTTTTTTTTTTTTTTTAATTAGCTTTTGGCTATTCTTTTAGTCAGAACAGGTAGACCACATTTCTGCACTGTGAATATAAGAAACTAATTTGGCAGTGAAAATAGCCTGAGAAACATCTATTTCTGATCATCTGAGAGATCTCTTTCTCTGAATAAATTCCTAGAAGTGTGGAGAAAACATAGGCACAATTTTCACTCTGTGTTGTTCAGTTTAAAAAAGATTTACATAACACTGTCATTTTGTTGTTCCAGTTTGTAATGATCAATAATACCCAATTTAGATAATTTAATTCTTTGGAGTGATTAAAATGTGTAAGCTTTGTAAAGCTCACACATTTTTAAAAGTTTTTATTTTCATAGTTATTTCTAAACACAGATGTTTAGAAATGTTTCTTCTACTAAGAAAAGCACAGTTCATTTCAGCCTACTTTTCAGAGCATATTTATGTCCAGATGTATAAAAGTGTTTAGAAATATCTGTGAAAATGAAAAACTTTTAAAAACACATAGCTGCCCTACTTCTGTTGGAAAACATCATGAAAAGAGCTATTAAGGAGTTCAAACAACAAATAATGTTTTTTCACTGTTTCTGCTTTGCAGTGAGTGAACCTTCCTTATTTGGAAAATAAAATCTTGGTGCATCCGTCTGGATTTTTAAAGATGTCTTCTATATGCTGCTCAATACACAGGCAGCTTACACATTTTACGTTTCCATTTGAGGTGGTCAAATCATTTTCTGAGATCTGGCCCAAAGGCACAGCTCATCTGACCTGTCTTGATATGATCAAGCATGAAACATAACCTTTTTAGTTTCAGCATGATGCCAACAACAGCAACAGCAATTTAATCACATAAACTGCAATTGATCCTCCAGAAATGCCATGCTTGCTGTTGACTTGATAAGGAGTCTGGAATCACTAGACTTCATACAAGAACTTAAGGATTTAAGCGAATTTAGTTTCTTTATGCGTATCTAGGGATCTGGGTACCTTTTTTAAGCACTTTGTTCTGGGAATACTAAGAAGAATATATTGGACTGATTTCCTACACTACGCCCCAAGTGGGAGCAAACATCTGAGTATTAGTTACTTGTCAGCTTGAAATGTTAAGTTTTGGGACATAAAATTTAAAATGTGTGACCTATAATGTAGTACAGCTCACAAGACATGTTTGGCACCAAAGATACCATTATACATTAATTAATCTCCTTTCTAATGTAGAAATAAATTCGTGCGTAAACAAATTCTTCCTACCTCAGAATGCCCACATCTGAATGCATACTTGCAGAGTGTTTGAGACAGCACATCAGATTACTCTTCATCAATCCTCATTCATCACAATCATTTGATTGGATAAAATCACTCTTATTCATCCTACAATGTTTCTGAAAGGAAGCAGTGCTTAAACTGATGCATAACACTCTCAGTAAAATTCATAACTGATTATTAGCCTGTGTCAATACATCAGGGTTTTATTTGCCACTTCATTTTCAGCAGGGTTGTCAAAACAAATTAGATTTTGACTATTTGCATCATGACATATGTGGTATCAATATACTTCTTGTATATATTTTTTTCCAAAGTAATCTTGATTTCAAATTTAAGTGACACTTTTTTCCTTCTTTTGAGATATTCTTGACCTCTCCTCTGATAAAAATATATGCATTTTGATTTTCTTTAACATACTTACTCTGTTTTATAACATTTGGTCCTATGGTCCTAAATTCTTAGGAGCAAGCCTCTGTCTCTTATTGAAAGAGTTTCTTAATTGGTGAAATGTGAGATTGCAGGAGAATATTAGGTATTCTATTAGTTAGTAGAATATCTCTATCAGTAAGTTTGTATACTACAAGAAGTCCAGTGTGTACAGAATATCCATGTCCTTTTGGCAGTTAAACTGTGCAGCCTGTATCTGACATTGAACAAAGTACTTTACATCTTTTTGCATTAGAGTGGTTTGCATACTGTTCTTATCACCATGGTTTTGGAACAGCTGTCAGTGAGATACTAAAAAAGTAATTATACATCTGCTTTTCATCCTTTGAGGAGTGAGGAGTGAGGAGTGTATGAGTGGAGCTTTTGCTTTGAATTTTTATATGCATATTTCTACAGGTTAAATTAGAAGGGATAAAGTCAAAGATGTGACTTGTGCTAATAGCAAAGTTGTAAAATTCGCCCCTGAGAGTACATTTCTACATCTCAAACTCTCACTGAGAAAGTTGTTTAGCTTGAGTATGAATTCATCAACATTATTGTGGAAAGCTTAGTTGTATTAAGGAATGCTGTTAGTCTCTTTCAGATCCTGAGGAAAAATGGTGTTTGATGCTTTAAATATGAAAATTAGGAACTTTTATTTTTTTAATAATATTTTAAAAATAACCTAGTGCAAGAATGGAATTATTCTAATGGGTTCTAGTTCTTTTAGATCTGTTCCAACTTGCCTTAGTATGCATACTTTTATTGGGCCACAGAAAATCCCGTTTGTATACCTTGTTATTATAAAAACTGGTTTAGTTTTGTTTTGTGTTTTGTGTTTTGTGTATTGTGTTTTGTGTTGTTTGGTTTTGTGCTGGTTTGTTTTGTGTTGGTTTGTTTTTTGTTTTGTTTTGTTCGTTTTGTTTTGTTTTATTTTGTTTGTTTTTGTTTGAAATATCACTTCCAGTGCATAGCTCAGCTCCCTATCAGCTCAGCTGTAGTTGCCAGACATGGACAACTACATGTGGACTGTATGCTTTCTAAAGAGCAGTCTTCTCCCCTTACACGAATTTACTAAATGGTTTGTATCAGAGCAAACCCAGGCTGCACCCATGACTAAGTAGAATGTTTATTTTGTCACACAATTTCCTTTTTAATGATGGAATACTCTGCATAGCACCTCAGTGCACATCTTCCAGCTTGTTTTTTTTTCTTGGAGAGGAACCATTCCATTTTGAGCTGTGGTGTGGAAAAACGCATTGCAAGCGTGCCTCTTGGGAAGTGCTGCATCTTGAAAGAGCCAAGGCAACACATGGAGGCATGAACAGGCACTACAGAGGCTCCCCTAGGTAAGGAAATATGTTGCTGAATACAGTTTATCTTTCACCACACTGGAACAGTCTAGAAAAACAATACAAGAACAGTAGAAAGGTTTACTTTTTTGCGCCATTTTTGAGAGATACTAGGGGAAGGACAGGACAGTAAAAATTCAATTAAGAGGTTGAAAATAAATGTTTGGGTGAAGGGGAAGTTATCAGTTGGTACTACTGTAGCAGTTCCATCTCTGTAGTTTGGCTTAAGTGTACATAAGTCTAGCTGGCTCTTGAGTTTGTTTTACAAGGACAAAACATACCTGAAATTGTTGTACTTGTCTAGAACAACTTGAAATTATTTATAAATCAGAGTGACGATACAAGAAAACAAAAGTATTTTCCATCCATCTTATTTTGCCTCTGTGGGTTGTCAGTTCTCTACAAAAACCTGTGACATAACTGCACAGTAATTAACATGAATATATTCCCATTTCATGTGGGCTCCATTGCTGCTGTTATTTTCCTTCTCTGTGATTGTTCAGTGTTGCTAAGGTAAGAAACAAGCTCTGACACTTTGCAGATTTGTGAGTTCTGTTCACAGCCTTTATATTGCTACTTTCCTTAACTCTTCCCTCTCTGACAACATTTGACTGTCATGTAAAATCAATTCTATTGCAATAGATTTATATTTAAAAATTAAAATATTTCTTCAGCTACAAGACATAGCTTGGGTCTAATAAATCCAAAGGGACAAGGAGAGCAGTTTCAATCTGTGTGTGATGATTGGTAGAAAAAGAAAAGCAATTAAATTTTATCATTTTCTGTCTTGATGAAGGCAGTGTCATAGAGCAGTGAAAGTCATGCAGACTTCCCTCAGGAGAGAAGGCTGGACACGTGTTAAGTGTTACATGAACATCAGCTCTGAGAGGTCCATTCAGCCATGTACTGTAGGTGCAGTCCTGCTCAGAGCTGTGAAGTACAGTGACAACTGATCCACAAGGTTGCCAGGGACAGCCTAGAGCAGATGCTTGGCCTGTCAGGTCTTAGTATCAGGCACAAGGTCTTGAGTGCCCAGAGGACCAGGGAAAGCCAGCATTAAAGTCCCAGGCTTCCTTTTGGCTGGGGTCTTGGGTGTATTTCTGAAGATGTAGTATTTATTAACATTCTTTCTTAAACCACCAACTTTTCTGCTTAGAAATTGCAGTGAAAAGAGTAATTTTGAAATTCCAGTGATGTATCTGTGCATAAGTAAAAGCTGGCTTGAACTGCAGTGAACTTACATCTACCTCTTTCGTAAATCTTTTAAAAAACTCTCTGACAGCCAGTGCAATGGTGTTCTGTGCTACTCCACACACCACCACCATCTCATTAACAAAAAAGACTGAATCTAGGGGGTCACTGTCTTGCTTTTCCTTTTATTGAAGATGGTTTCAAGATTCTGTGTAGTATCATTGCCAGATTTTTCACACTGTTAGCACTTTGTTATTCCTTGTGGTCCCGTGTTTGCCAATAGCTCAGGCAGTAGAGGGAGGCTGTAAGTGATTTTTGGCAGAACAAACATATCTGAATTGTTAGAGATGCTTTCTCTTATTTATGGTTAAAATTATTTGCTGTGGTCCTTTCATATTGTTTTTAACACCCTAGTATCTGATTTAAATGCTTTTGGGTTTTTTTTTTCTGAAAATTTCTCTTAATCTCTTTTCTATTCCTCTACATTTACATTTGCAGTCACAATAATTCTCTCAGACATTTCATTATTTCTTTTCTTTCAACAGATACCATGTATTTGTAGAGATAATCAACTGTGATAATCATTGGTTTCTGTTACTTTAAATTATGCTGGCATAGTTCTCTACTCAGACATAAGATTGATTCATAAAACTTTTAGGTGCATGCATTTTTTAAGGGGAAAATATAGAGTTTTCTGCTGGTGTGTGCATATTTTATTTGTCTAAAAATTATAATGACTTAGAGGATCTTCCTGTCTTAGAGTGGTTCCTGATATTAGTTCTAATTTAGCCCTATATCCAGATTCTTTGTGGTACTACTTCAGGTGATGGCACTCCTTCAGTAAAAAAAAAAACCAAAACCCTCTCTTGAGAACCAAACAACCCAAACATCTGCATTCTATACCACTTTTTAGCTTTTATGCACAACAAAACACAGAGATATTTTGGCTTTTACACCTCATGGCGGGGGGGGGGGGGGGTGGCTCATAGTTGCTGCATTTTATAAATGATGGTCAAAAGGAGAAGAGAAGTCATAAAAATCAATCAGTTCAAAATATCTCACTCTTTTATTATCTTTTATTCAGTTGCCTTGTCTCCATTTTTCCTTTCTTGCTTCCTTCCTTTCTTCTCTAAATCCACTGAACATGTTACCTGAGACTCACATCCCCTAGTTCCAATCCTGGTTACCACCATCAAGTCCCGCAGCTTTCTCCTGTGCAAAGTTTTCTGAAAATTTCTTTCCAGAAGTACTTCAGAATTAGAACTGAAATCCATCTTGACTTCTCACTAACTGCTTGACCTTCTCTTACAGGGCCTTAAGACCCAAATATGAATAACAAGGGAAGTCCTGAATTCTAGAAGGGGCTATGAGAACACGAAAACACAGTGCTAAATGAACAACAGAAAAAACACAGGAAAACAATGTCATATATAAGAATTTCCATTCTCTACCATCAGCACAGGGCATGTGGGTAAATACTCACAAGCATAGGAAAAATAGCAACTACCCTGTCCCTTGGTGTGGCAGGCATTTTTCTGGGAGATGTGACACCTTGCCATTTCATGGGGAAGAAGGCAAGCAGACCAAGGATACTTTAACAGCCATGCAGAAACCTTCCAAAGAAACCTTCCAAAGAAAGCTGAGCAGTTGTGCCAGAATTCCCCAGCAGAGACACTGGAGTAGCCCAGTCTCTGCAGTAGCCCTCATTCTGAGGAGCTGAAAGATTATGCGGAAATAACTGAAGAATATAAAGTGAAAAGACACGATGAGAGTTATGCAGTTCCCAAGCAGGGACCCAGTCTGAGTGCCACCCTAAAACCATTGTCCATGCACGTGGTGGCTACAGCAACTCCTGAAGGCAAGCAGAATTTTTGGGTATATTTTTGTATGAAGGGGGGAAGTCACTTTACACTGGATTGTTGCCTGTTCCTGCAGCCACAACTAAGGCATGTCTTTCACACTAATCTGGATTCTTCTCAGCATAAGAGGGATGGATTAAAGCCTCATTCATATCCATCTAAATAAATAGAACTGTCATTTTTATCAGCTTCTGTTGATCACCCTCCCTCCCTCCACTTTGTCTTCTTTCCATGAATGATTTTGTTGGCAGAAATAAATCAACATGCTTCTCAAGTCTAGTCCTCCACATTTAGCATAGCCATTTCACATAGATTTAATGCAGAGGTTTCACCTAATATAGGCTGCATTTTCACCAGATATTGCAAGCTTCATGGATTTACAGTGATTTTAAAAGCAAAAAAAGAGCAAAAGAAGGGAGTTAGCCTACCCGGAGCACACTTTCCTGCCAATGGATCTGATGTAGCTTGATTTCATAAATTTCTGGTCTGCAAGGGGTTTTTGATGGAGTTTTGGGAAAGGGCCATGATTTACAAAAAGTGCTATGGGAAGGCCCACACTTACAGCTTCAGCCTTGAAGCATGGGTTCAGCAGGAAATGTCTTGAAAACGAGGATTTAATGAAGCCCAGACATCAGAAGCAGTAGCAGTGTAACACAGCATTGCTCAGAAACCAGGAAACCGAGAAATCTATCTAATGACTACCTTGAAACAGGGATCACAGCAGAGATATGACATGATTCTTTCTCAAGCACTGCAGAGAGGAAAATAAAAACAATCAGTGCCAGCATATAATATGAACAGGTCTGTAACATGACTTGATGCATCTAGGGAGTGTTTCAAAGTCTGCCATATTCCAGATAAGCACACTATAGGCTGCAAGTGCTTTATTTCAAGCATTGCTAGATAGACAACAAAAAGCATCTGCAATGTGGGCCCAAAAGGAAATGTCCTGTACAAAATATATAGAGAATTTGAAAAGTCAAATTTTGCTTTCTAGAAGAACCATTGGCACTGGCAATTAGGCTAAAATATTTAATGAAAATCAAGGTTTAGCATTGAGAGGTCTTCCAATGTTAAAATGCTTGTTCCAATACTGCTCATGGACACGAGATAGATTGTTCTTTGCAGCTTATATTTGGGGATCCTATGAACAAATGACAACAAAGAGATAAATTATGAAAGTCAGAAGTTGGGAGTAAATCTTTATTAAGTAGCATCACAGATTATGTGGGAGAAAAAAAGGATTAAAAGAGAAGAATGATCAGTATAATTATATAGTCCCTTGGCTTTGCTTGCTTTACATATGCTTTGATTCTTCCATTTCTGTCATCAAAAGCCTGCAGCACCACAAGGTGGCAGCAAAAAATTAGTTATTGCATAATTTTTGACACCTGGTTTTGTAAACAATAAATACACCTATTGTCCCAATGTTGAACTTATGCAAATCTCATCCATCATAAAAATGACATATATGGTCAAGTTCTAACATTTACATGAAAAAAACATGAGCATTAGTCAAACAATTTAATCATCTTAAGTCAGGAATGATTAATTTTAATTTGCAATGTATGCAAAGTTGTTCATAGTAGAAAATGCTTCAAATATTTAGAATAATCAACCATTTCTCTTCCATCTGGCAATCAAAATCCTTGAAATGAGATAGAAGGTGTGGAACATTGCCTCCATTTAATTTACCTTATGATACAGAAAAATAAAAATGAAAATAAGAACAGATTGTAATGAATCTGCTTGCTTCTATCAAGTGCAGCACAACTATGTGCCAAGGTGAGTTCTCTGCTGAGCCAGTGGTACAATTGGCCTTTTCAGGAATAAGTGAGCATCTCAAATCTTGCTTCTGGCAGAGGCAGTTGAGATTCATTCAGTGCATTCATATAAGAATCAGCTCCTAAAATGTTATTGGATATAAGTGATTGCCCAAGCAGAAGGACATGGCAAGGGTCACACTGCTGAGAATTTTTTGCTGAGATCAGCCAGAATTTCTTCTTGTAGCTTCTTTGTTGAATGCACAAGTGTCAACACATCCATCATTTCATTTTTTCAATGCCTAGTAAGATTTAGTTGCCAAGAGTAGTGTGAGAAGAGACCTGACTTTTCCAAATCTGCCTTCAGCGTAGCTCTCCTCAGCTGCCCTGTAAGGGCAGAGTTGGGTAAAGAATCGCATTTCCAGCCAGAGATGTGTTTGGCAGCATGCACAAGTAGGTACTTGTCAGTTTTGCATCAAGAGAACATGACATCAGATTCTCATGCATTGTTTATAATTTTCAGAACCTAGGCTATGCCATTTGCTAAATATTACTTCTGTTTTTGCCAAAGAGGTGTTTCCACATCACAAAATTACAGAATGGTGTTCTTCCTCTGAGGATACCATAGCATAACAAGAAGTTGCTACAGATTTCCATCTCTATATTTGTCAGATAAATTATTCACAGTTTAAAAAATCTTTACATGTGGAACACTAAAATTTATCTTGAAATTGCCTTCTACAGAAAATCTCCTTGTTTACAGAAAGCTGTAAGGACTGTATTTCCCTGAAGACTTTGACAGACAGGAGAGGTATGGTCCCCATCCCGCTGGTATCAAAATGGAGATCTGTACTCCTTTTATGGAATTTAGGTAAGATCTGAGAAGCACAGGCAACTTTTAGTGGTTTTGAAGACCTGTTCTTCAGATCCTGCTGGTATGTGCCTGACAGGCTACCAGATGTGTCGGGTGTTCGTCTGCCCCGGCGCCGCAGTGCCGAGCCAGGCAGCCGGGTCAGCTGCGGGCGCGCAGATCTGTTCCCACCCCGGCAGGATGGGAGAGCTGGAGGCACAGTCACTGCAGATGCTGCCCGTGCCGGATCACAAGGATAGATCAGGAAGACAGCCACTTCACCTGCTTATCCAAGGAGGGTTTCTGCTTTGATCTAGAGGAACAAGAGAATTATTTTTTTGAAATTAAGGATGACAGAATGGCCTGTGGCAGAGCAAACCAAGATAAATAATCCTGAACAGAAGAAAAGCTGTTCAAAAGGTGTTCAACACTGCACTGTATTTTTATACTTCCAAGCTCAGAAAATAAATGAAAATTATATGGATAAAAGGTTAGATGGCTAAATTTTCCTTTTTTTCAAAGTTTACACTGCAGTATGGGTAGGGCAATGGGGATGGGAAAAGGAGGTGGCATTAAGAGGGGAAGATCAAATATGCTCCAAGGAACTGCACTGGAAATTTTTCAAGCAGAATTCCCAAAACTACAAGGCCTTAAGCAAATGTATTTTCCTTTGGACTTGAATTTTAAGCAGTGAGAGATTAGAACTTGCATGTTCTGAAGCTGCTCTCTTTTCATGACGGCATACTACAGAATAAGATTTTGAAGAAAGAAGAATAAGAATAAGAATAAGAATAAGAATAAGAATAAGAATAAGAATAAGAATAAGAATAAGAATAAGAATAAGAATAAGAATAGAATGTGCCTGGGGTTTGTTTCCTTAAAGTTCAACACCAGGACCTGGATTGCTGACTGGAAACTCCACAAAGCTAATACACACCAGGAATGGCTTCTGAGAGGGCAAAGGGGCACAGAGGCCTCAGGACAGCCGCTGTTCCTGACTCAGTTTTAGCAGTGCAGAGGAAAGCAGAACTGAAGAAGTTCAGGAAGGGAGAATAAACTGGTGAAACAACTGTACTTGAGGGGTCTGAGGTTTTACCACAAGCCATGAGTGTGAGGCAGAATTGGAGGCTGCAGAATCAATTCCACAAATGCCAAAGTGTCACCTTTAAACCAGCTTTCATTTTCCCTTTTCTCCTTGCAGAGTCGGAAAGGGGAACAGTGGTGGCTCTCACTTTCATGTGCTCATCCATGCCAACATAGATTCATGCTACTACATTTTCATATTTGATCAGGGTTTTTTAGCACATTTTGTCAAACACTTCCAGTGCAACCCCATGAATCCCAGATTGCAACTCATGCCTTTGATTCATGCAGACATCATCTAAAACAAATAAACAGGATTTGGATTCTATTATAAAAATGACAACTTCTTTCAGTTGGGTTATGCTGAAATAAGAAGCTTTTTATCTTAATAGTCAGAAGCTCTTCTATGTAATATTTATAAAGGATGTTGTTTAGGCTATTCTGCACTCCCAGATGAGAGGTGCTTGAAAAAAAATTAAAAAGTAATTATGTGCATTGTCACCAGGCATTGGAATATATTATGTGATAGGAAAGGAAGAAAACTGACTTAACCCTGGAATATCTGGTCTTTTTTTATTGGCATGAATAACATTATTTTATAATACTAAGAAAAATTTGGGATGGAAGACAAATTAAGGGATAAATGAAAGATGTTGGTAATTGATGAATGTTCTAGGAAATGACATACAATTTTCAATACTAATGTCTTCTCAAATGCAGAGTTTTAATAAGGACAAAAGGTTTTATTAGTAGCATTTTAAAAGAATATTTTTACTTCCAGGTGTTTCAAAATGCTTTTTGCCCCCTGGCAATATTAATGTTAATTGGATTCTTTCACTTGAAGTTTCGTAACTTCTGCCTGACCCAGATCTGCTTCCATGCGGTGCTGTGAAAAGTCAAGGAAGGCCAGAAGCAGATTGTTTGCTGTGGTACCAATGAGCAGCTCAGTCCCACACAGCCTGTTGCTCTCTTTCCTCTGGTGGGATGGGGAGGAGAATCACAAGAGTAAAACTGAGAAATTAATGAAGAAGCAGAAGATGCATACTCAAGCAAAGCAAAATAACTAATTCATTCTCTACTTCCTATGGGCAGGCAGGGATTCAGCTGTCTCCAGAAAATCAGAGCTCTATCAACAGTACCAGTTACTTGGGAAGGCAGATATCATAACTCCAAATACATCCCCTTCATCTTTTTTTCTTCACTTTTTTTTTTTTTTTTTCTTTTTTTTTTTTTTTTTCTATTTTTTTTAATTGCTAAATGCATTATTATATATTGTGGAATATCCTGTTGATTGGTTGGCTGGGACAGCTGTTCCAGCTGTCTCTCCCAGCTACTTCTGTCCCAGCCTAGTGGCTGGCAGGGCAGCAGGAGAAGCAGAAAAGGCCTTCTCCCTGTGTAAGCACTGCCCAGCTAAAACATCCCGGTGTTATCAGCACTGCTTTATTGACATATCTAGAGCAGCATGAGAGAAGCCACCAGAAAGAAAAATAACTGTATTCCAGCCAATCCCTCTACAATGTGACAAGATATAATAATGTTCTTAATATTTGCTACTATTTCAGGTTCAGACTACTGTAGTCAAAGCCAACCAGTGAGACAAGTCAGGAATAGCTTTAGCTGTGACTCTTTGTAGTCTCTTTCACATGCTCGTCCTTCAAGCCACATCTTTCACAGTTGTTCATGCACATTCCTCTGGCTCTCTGAATTTCCATGTGCAGGACTTTCTCGTTCTGGAAGCTTCATGATACACCTGAGAATATAAAAAGCCAGCATGGATGGCTTTCATCACTTTAGCCCATGACCAGCTGGTGGGTTCCTGCTGCCCAGTTGGTCCAAAGAGCTCAGGAATCTCCCAATGGCTCTTCCCCACGTGCTGCGTGTAGGTACTGCATGCAAATTTTCACATGAAAGAGTGACACCATGAAATGTCCACGGCACAAATGGAGAAGGGAGTGGCATGTACTTTTTTTGTCCTGGGTTTTGACTGTAACCAAACCAAGTTTCAGACAAGCAAAGCAACGTTAAACATATGGAGATGGAAAGGACTGAATCCATTTCTGCTATGAACTGTTTATCTAGAGATAGCTTGAAAATAAATCAGGCTATGCTAGGATCACATTGTCCATTTATTTCTGTCAAAACGAGAGTGCTATTTACTGGGCAGTTCATTTTTCTGGGTTAATTACTGGATAAACTTTGAGGTGAAAGATAAATGACATTTATGCCAGCAAAATACAGGCTAGATACTTGATTGTAAAATTGGAAACAAAGAAAAGACAGAAGAGAAAGGGGGGGTGGGGAGGGAACTGAAACAAAACAACTAAACCAAGCCAAAAATGCTCAAAACAAAGCAAGTCCCCAACCAAAAAGTAAATAAACAAAACCCCAAACCTCTCCCCTCAAAAAACCCACTAAATTCACTAAACCCTCCCAACAATAATGAAAAAGATAAATAAGAAATAAAATAGAAGAATAAAGAGAGGAAGAAAAAATTAAAAAAAGTGCCTTTCAGTTCTGACCTGAGATGATAGCTTTGTTCTTCAGTCTCCCTTCAGGATCCTTTTCCAAGCAACACTCTGATGCTCGGTTGAAGGGACCTTCCAGCAAGAACTTCTTTGTCGCAGTGTTACAGCTGAGAACTGATGGCTTCTTTTCATTAAAATTCTTATTTATACTACTGCTCAATACCTAACCAGGGGTACAGATGGGCAGCTACCAGTACCCCAGTGCTTCCTGTTCCCAATATTCAGCCTGCTGAGAGTATTCCAGTATCAAGCTATTTCATTCTCTTGTCTCAATCAGAAAAGTTATTCTTTAGTTATAAGTGCCAGTAGCAACACATAGAAAAGAGTTTCAAGTTTGTTTTCAGGGGAACACAGTCTGGTTCTGGCTAATGCATAGTCTCTAATGCAAACACACTAAGGGTATTTCCTTCATTAAAGTCCATCCATCCATCATGCTGGCTAAACTAACCCATTCTTTGCAGCTCAGACAATTCCTTTAGCTTGTTACAGAATTTCAGCAATCATGCATTTTGCAACACAGGTTGTATCTAACCACCTCATTCATGCCACAGTAATCAGCTTGCATACCAAATTCACAGACAACTGTAATTTATATTTAATTGTACTGAAGAGTGGGAGGACGTAGATTTTATACTATGTTTGGCTTAGGGGGTACTCAAACTACTTTCATATACTCACCCTAAGGAAATTAAGTGTACAGCAAGATATTTCAAGTACTCTAGATGCAAAAGAAATCTATGATGAAAGGAATCTCCTTATGTGGGATCACAATTTTCTTGAGTGCACTCATCTACAAAAGAGTTGGAGCCACCATTGTCCCTGTGTGCCCTTTCTGTTTAGCATCACTTCCACATTCTGCTTATAATTTTTTTTAATGAAAAATAAATTCATGAGTATAATCTGGTTAAGAGATATGGTGCACTTTGAGTGGGTTCCAGTTCTGCCTAGTCACTGGGAATCTAGGATCTAGAGGTCCATTGGAAATCAGTTTATACAGCATTAGAGGAACATCTTGCTTTTGTGGTCCTCAGATTGGGATAAGGATATTTCCCTTAGCAAAGTTCAAGCCCATAATAGTGGTTGTGAAGTTGTCTATTCTAACCCAGAGTAACATATGATTAAAGATGCATGAAAATTTATTTGCAGATTCATCATCTCACTGGATATTCCCTGGTGTTGTTAGAAACAGTAAGTGGATGCTCCCTGATCACCATCTCTGTCTTTAATGATCTGATAGTCTTTTGATGTATCTTTCTCTACTCATCCTTATTCCCTTCTTTTTAAACCAAATTATTAAATTAATGGACTGTTCTCAGACAGAAGCCACCCTATAGGCCGCATGACCCTTTTTACCCTCTTCTATGCAGTCCTTTGTTTCATTTATAGCTCTCACAGATTTCTTAAATTTTTTTTAGATACTTTGTCTGGAGCTGTATTCAGCTGTCACTGAAAGCTTATAATTTGATTTCATTGTCAGTTTTTGTGGCAAGCTGTCAAACTACAGTTTAGCAGGTATCCATCAGAAGCAGGGCACATGGAAATTGTCTTCTGAGACTATCCCAAATTCAAACATCGTCAAAAATTTGCCATCCAAACAGTGAACTGGAAGCACATTTCCAGACATACCAGTATCCAGATTTGGTGGCACATTAATATTTTACTAGTAAGGTCATCAGAAGAAGCTCCTGGGTCATCATCTAGCTCTATGCAACATATTGAAATTCCTTTGGATGGGAAGGAAGCAAACTGGGAACACATCATGCTCCTGAAACTGATCTTCCAGTGGAAGAGCACCATGCTGTGGAAGATCCCTGCTGGGTATGTGTTGTCATGATTATCCACTATTAATGTGGATGAAGGTTGCTATGTACCAATACTTCAGCAAAAGTGAATTGAACTCTATATTATTTTCTGAGGTAAACAGCTCATAGTCATCAGCCTGTATTGTATTCCACTAATCTGGCAAATACACTTCCATTCAGCTCATAAAGCAAAATGCTATCTAACTTCAAAAAAATATCCCAACAATACGGCTTATCCTCTGCCACAATGCAGTGAAATTGAAAATGCTCTTATCAAGTGAATAAAAAATTCTTTTTTTAAAGTTAAAAATATGAAAATTTGGCAAAATAAGTGTGCTCGATCTTTTTTTCTTTTCAAAATGTACATTTCTAAATAGTTTTGGTAAAAAATGTGCCAGTCTACTGCTGGTGAAATAGAAATTATCCATGCAAGAGAAAGGATGACAATTCATGTGAAGTGATGATCATACTGTGCTAAATAATTGTAATCCAAGTTTGGGTTCTTGTATGTACTATTTATGATCTCAGTGTTGTCAGCTTGAGATTTAGTGTAATACAAAATACAGTGAACATATTCATTGTGCTGGGCTCTTTTCCAGGATGTGATTTATTTCTGTCCTCAGATAGGTATATCTTAGGGTCTTACCTGGAACGATCCAGAGTGTGAGGGACCTGCAGAGACCAGGGTCAGAGTAGTCCTGTGTCCAATGATGAAGATGGAGATGGTGTCCACTAATAAGTATCTTTCCTGACTTGCTCTATCCAGCTCCCCCGGGCAGTCCTTTGACCTGTTAGCAGCACAGGTTACATCACATTCACTCTTCTAGCTCAGGCATCCACTGAGTTTATAGGACTGAAGGTTTAAATTCTTCCTAACATTTTGCTCCTTTTCTCTGAAAGAGGTAAGTCAGGCAGTTCTGAGAAAGGTGACTCATTTTTTTCTTTTTTTATTTAGGGGCTTGCAGTTAAAATGGCATGCAGGATATGACATCTGTGTTGAGACGACTGACATGGACAATTTATTTATATTTGGTAACAGGATGAGTTTCATAATAACATAAAATTGCCAGAGGTAAAAATTAAAAAACTATCAACAAAGCATGGTAATTTAATGCTCATGTTAGATTAAACCAGGCCCAGGGATTTTGGAGTTATTAATTTTTATTTGCTTTAATGACAGCAGCCAAAACAGGAAGATTAAGTGAATAATTTATTTTCTTGCCAGAGCATGGATGAAAATGGCAGTATATCCTGAAGACACCTGCAAAGGCTTTAAACCCGTGTATGATGGCAGCAGACATTCTGAAGCCATACTTCTTTTAAACATGTAAATAATCAGCAACTGCAAATCAGATTTTAACACTATCACCAATATTCCACTAAACACTCTCGAAATAATTGTTTCTGCACAGGTAAAGGCACCTCAACATGAGTGGATAACCAATAAATGAAAAAAGTATGGACTATATTCTGATAAAAAACCCCAAACATTAGAATGCTTGTAGGCCAAGGAGAAAGAGAAGCATGTTGAGAGGAAATGACTTCGTAGGGACATGAAAATAAATAAGGACCAAAGGCAGTAGACCACATGTTTATACTCCAGTTTCCTCAGAAGTTATCTGGACAGCTAGCTCTAATGGTCATAAAATAAAGGAAGACCTGCTTTGGGGTAAAGAAATTACCAGTTCAGTTAATCAAAAAATATGATGCTTGGTGAAGGGCAACTTCTTAAGCAGAGCACTCAGCAAAATGCTGATCTCCAGAGTTTTACTCTTCGAACTCTGCACCTGCTTCAGTCACAGATGATGACAGGAGTCTTTTCAGACAGAGCAGATGGAGACTGCTGAGTATGCCCATGTTTTCAGAACTGTTGACGTGGGAGGGCTGTATGCAGTGGTTGTGCTGGGCGAGGTGGACCCAGAGCTTCCCCCTTGTCTGCTCTCACTGCCACACGCAGTGACACCGAGGTCACTGATCTGCCTGCGACTCACGGCAGGAGGCAGATTTGGCCTGGAAGCCTCTCGCAGAGATATTTGCACAAAGGAGAAAGGTTGCTTCCTTTTGGGAGCCACAGGGAGATGACCTGCTTGAAGTGGCACCTGATCAAATGGAGGTCCTTATATTTTGTACCTAATCATGAAGCCAGAGATTTAATCTCAAGAGATGACTCATGATTATGATGATTTCTTATCCTTGTGTGATATGAGTTAGATTTTTTTTTCCTGAGACTAACCAGAGATTTCAAGTTATTTTTCCCATTAAAAGTTCTTTATGTTGTTATTAGAGCAAAAGAACAAACTAGAATTACATTACTACATTAATAAAAATTTCTAACTTTATTCTGACTAAGTTAGAGGACAGCTGTGTGAAGCATTTCCCAACCAAAAAAAAAAAAAAAAAAGGTAAAGAAAACCCCCCCAAAAACCCCAAAACAAACACTTTGGGGGGAAAGAAAAGTAAACTAGAAATTTAGAAATGAGATCAGCTCATAGGATAATGTTCTTGTGGAAAAAGGTAAATAAATTTTCTTCAAATGACAATTTATTTAAATATAAATTTTTCTACCAGATACAAAGAGTAAAAGCCAAGGAGAGTGAAGAGGGGACCAAAGAACTAAAATTCAAAGTCAGCAATATTTAACTCTATTGTTTATCACCAAGTTACCAAATGAAATATTTTTTAAGACTTTTATGGTGCAAATACAATGAATTCTGCCTTAATGGTGGGACAGTTAATACTGAAAAGCATAATTACAGAGAGCAAAATCATCAATATGCTTAATTCAGGAAAAACAAAGTCCTGTCAATGATAGCTTCTCAGATACATTTTATTTACATTTTAAAAAACATCTGTCCCTACTCATATTGCAAGTTAACTACAATTATCTCTGACCTTCTGCTGGTGAAAAGCACATTAAGGATTTTGTATAGTAGAATAGTATCTCTGATAGGACTTTCCTTTCATGATTTTCCTGTCTGTTTCACTAATAAATAGATCATTGATTTTAACAAACTCATACTTTACAAACTTTTCAACAGACTACACTGTTAAGTGCTTATTCCGTATATACATGAACTTTTCATATTTCTTGACTGACAGGACTCATTTCCTCATATTTTTTTTTTTTCACTTCCACATGAAAATGTGACAGTGCTTGACTTAAAATTTAATTTTAAGGGAGAAAAAAATCTGAAATACTCTGCCTAATTTGTTAAGCAATTAAGGCTGAAGGTAACTTAGATTTGAGTTCTAAATAAGGCAACATCTTGTTTGTAACAAAGTGGTATCTAGATAGTTTGGAATAGCAGATGTAGGATTCAGTTGTCCTAGCATAGGGTATCATTTACTAAGGTCCTTACAGTTTTCAGCTGCCAGTGCAGGGCTGTGAATGTCTCACTAAGGTCCTCCCATGAATTTGACTCTCTGCAGTATCCCATTTAAATTCCAGCAGTTATCTGTAGGCAGCAGGAAGCCCTTTCTCCCACACACAAGCACCATAACTGTGCCTGGGATCTGTGCATGAGCAAGGTGCCATCCCAGCCTGCACACCTGAGCCAGCCTCGGGAGCTGACTGCCTGCTGGGGGTCTGCTTCAGGATGATCTGATAAAGTAGGCCTGTGTTATGTAAAGGACTTCTGTAAAATCATGGGAGATTAAAAACATCAGTTAGCAACACATCACTTAACGATGTAAATAGGTGGAAATATTTTTCCAACCTTTTGTCTTTCACATGGCTTTCTTCTCTGGCTGTCTACTTTAACTGCTCTGTTTAATTTGTCTGAAACTGATTTCTGTGGTGCTAATGGTCATACATAAAGCAAACACCCTTTCAAGGATCAAATTACTTTAATTACAGAATGTTTTCTGCTTAGAAAAAAAAAAACAACAACAAATGCTTCTTTGTTTTGCAAACCAAATTTTTATTTGATAAGATCAAGTTTTCAGATGGTTCACAGGAAAGACTCTAGGGACATTCTAGCACTTATTCATAAGTATTTAATAACTAGTTTATCTATTTGAAATTATTCATGGTGTCTACTCTGAAAATCCTCTGAGATTTGCAATCCCATAATGACCATGTAGAAAAATAGTGTAATTTAGTTTAAAACATGCATTTCTCACACAATTTTTTTTAAGGTTTCAGTTGGAAAAATATAGTTTGTGGTTCTTTACATAATCAATCCATATGCAAACTTATTTTATATTTCACCTTGCTACAAAATCCTTTCCTTTAATGTCACTGGGGTTTTCATAACTTCTTTCCAATCCACTCTGTCTGTTCTGTTTGCCCAGTTGCTACTGAGATGCAAAATCAGTCACAAAAAGGACACTTTGGAGTCTCCTTTGGCTTCAGCTTTATTTTCTTACTGACCAAGGTACTTCTACAGGGTAGTGTGCCTCAGGATTTGACAAGGGTAGCTGAGATTTACCTCTCTAGGTCAGCAATGTCCTGTGACAGCATCTAAGTTTGTTTAGCAACAGGGAAATATCATAACATAGCTGTTTATTGTTATGATTCTGAAACTAAGGTTTTTAAATTTGATTTGTCTTTCTTCAAGGTTACAATTCACTGTCTATGCCAGTGAGTGGGTGCTGGTCTGAGGTTCAGCTAACTGAACAAGATGATCAGAGGAAACCTTCCAGATATGAGAAATTGCTGGATGTGCTGGATTTCTGTGAGAAGCTGAGAGAAGATAGTGTCATGAGCACTGGCTGGACTTCACAGGTTGCTAAAGAGAAGGTATATGAGATTGCCAGACTTGACAAAAAACTGAAGGGGAGCAGAACATTCGAAGGCTGAGCAAATTCTGGAAAACTGGCACAGTGATATGTTGAAGGGCCAAGGTTATCCAGGAAATTGTAATATAAGAAATATTTGATGCAGGCGTGGAGGTAGCAAAACTGAGACCAGTAGTGAAAACATAACTGGGGCAGGTTGTTAGTTGGTAAAAGGTCAGGGCTGGCAAAACAAGGTACAAGAATGAAAATAAGGTTCAAGAAATCAGAAAAAAGGTAATAAGATATATATAAAAATTGCACTTGCTGCTGTCTAAGGCTTGATCACTGCAGCTGCACAAGAACCATAAATTAAGCTCAGACCATAATGTAAGAGAAACCCACTTCCATACCATGGAGAGCATGGGGAAACAGGGAACTTCCTTCCCCTGGGTAGCTGGAAAAACCAGGACATGCAGATGGAGTGTTGTGGTATCACCATGTCAGTGCCCTTTCAAGGGTGACAGCTCTGGCAATTACCCAGCTGTTACATTGTAATATTTTTATTTAAAAATAAAATAAAGAGACAGTCTTGAGGATCTACTGATGATGTGAATGACTTCCAGTTACTGCTAAAATCGTTCAGGTGAGACTGTGACTCACAATCAAAACTGTGATATAAATAAGGGGTAGCAGCAAGAGAATTTTTACTAATGTGAAGTTGCAGGTTCTGGTTTTGTCAGTAGTGGGCCTTGGGGACTTCTGTTCTGAGGCTGTATGTTTGCTCTCCAGTAAGGTTATGGTGGATTGTAGCTTTGAACAGATAGGAAAAATACTCATCAAAATCTTCTGCTCTGCTTTCAAGGTGTGGAGGCAGAGGATGATAATTAACTATTACTTCACAGTGAATCACTGTTTTCTACTCCAATATTGACTAAAAATAGTGCTGAACAGAGGCTGCTATATTTGGATTATTTTGGAATTATTTTTCTAGTATCCTTAAATAGCCGACTGAGGATCTCTCTAGGCCATTAACGTTTATGAATTAACACAGTGAAACAGTAGACAAGTTTTAGAGGCCCGAGAGAAGCCATTACTATTATCTATTGAAAAAAAATCCAATTTCATAAGTGAAAAACTAGCTTGCACTATGAACAGTAATGTGCAGCAGACAAACAAATATGTACATCTGTGTTCATAACTGAACTTTTCAGCTCTCTGACAGAAGCCTGTTCCTGGCCCCTGCAACTTGTTCAAGCTAGTTATGAAATTCAGTGATGCCTGGATTAAACCAAAGGGGCATGTCCTAAATGCTCTAATTAAATAAGAAGATATGAAGCAGAGCCACCCAGCTAGGGGACTGGTCGCACATTATGCCTAGACCATTAGGCACATACACTCTTTAGACTGGAGGACAATCAAGTGCTTAGAATACTGCAAAGGCAAAGTAGTGTTGAAAAGAAGGATTCACAGAGAAAAATTGTCTTGGTGGGAAAGAAATCCAGAAAGGAGGAGGTGAAAATCATGGAAATAGGGAAAGACCCCAAGATCAGACAGCTACATGGAGACGAATGCTGGGGACATGCAGGAACCCTGGCCAATAATGGCTGGTAAGCGTGAGCAGCAACATGGTGGGAACTGGCTTGGTTTCTGCCTAACATTAGTGGGCTGGCAGCATTCTTCCTGATGGGGAAGGAAGTCAATACCTAGGAAAGTGCTGTGGGAACAAGCAAATGCAGTGTAAGTGTACAATAATCGAGTAGGTCAAGGACTCTAATCTCAGAGGTTCTTAATTTCCCTCTAGTATCCAGATCCACTTTAGCGTGTCATTTATTCTATCCTGCCAGCAACAATAACCCTAGACATTTTAAGTTTATTCACATGATCACATCCCTGGGAAAAAACATAAAATGGATGATAGAAGATTCAAATCCTTAAACTATGATAGGACCATAATATGATCTATTTCTATTAAAACAGTTTACTGAAAATAAATTTTGTCAAAACAATTTTATTTCTATTGATACAAGTGTTAGTGTCAATGTAACATAATCCTTGATTGGTTTTGACTTTATGCTGCCTTACATTTCTACTAAAAAATCATCCCATCAACATGACATACTTGTATTATTGTCTGTCCAACAGAAATGCCATGGGCAATGAAGATTCATCATCACACTGGTGGGTTTCTAGTGGAGTTCTGTGGAAGTCAGCTCTTGTCATGTGCTGATTAATATTTTTCTTTCATCTGTATCCTGAAAGAAAATAATTTAAAATATTAGTTTCTGCAGGTAAATGACAAGACTCCTGGAGGAGTGATTAATAAAATAGACAAGTGTTCTGTAGCCTTTGAAAGAGAAATGCAAGAAAAAAATCATGAAAGGACCATATACGAATAAAATAATTAGGGTGCTGCAAAGGGCACATGTACATATTGTGTTCCTTTCAAAGTGAGGAGAGAGAAATTAACATATTTAAATTGTGAATTATCCTAGAGCAGAAATAAAATTGGTCCACAATATGGATGCCATAGATACCTGTTTTTCTCCCTTAATCATAAAGGGAGTCAAAGTCAATTGATTTAGATGTAGATTTTGTCCTGTAAAGATTTGCAGTTATGTGCAGTAAACCATGGTTGCTGCCATGTCAAAAATAAGCGTTTGTTCAATGACTGCATAGTTGGAAATATTTAGGAAGCTGTGAGTCTCTGAGTAGACGTAGGTATACAATTCTTGAAAACTCTTGGGAATACTGATATTAACAGAATTTTGAGTGACTTCTGTCAGCAACCACAGTTGTTTTATATAAAAGTTCCAAATCCAAGAAAAATGAGTCAAAAACTTCTGAAATAACAAAACTATCTTCTTTGTGATAAAGTGCTCCTGAGAAACTGTGTAAATTCTATTTCTCAGCTCAAAGGGAAAGATAGAATAATCTAGAAATCTTTGTAATACAGACCTTTTTTGACCATTATTTACTTTTTCTTGCATTATATTTTTTTCCATTTGTTAAAAAAAAATGTTTTATTTTCTTTCATTCTGCAAATAACAAATGGGAAAACTGAGCAGCTGTTAACCTTTCAGAAACATTTCCTCCTCTGTGTTTCCAATGTCCCTTGTTCTGAGGAACATTATTCTGTATTCAGGCCTAGGCCACTAGTGATCTACAAATATTATTTCCACTGCACTCAGCATCGTTGCTGTTTTTATAAGGAATGTGAAACAGAATCCAAGACTAAAGAGGCAGAGTTCAATTGAAACATTAGAAGCCAGTCCTTCAATGTTTTTTCATTGACCTCAGGTCCTTCTCACTTACCAGGTCTATATTTGGGCCATGGTATATTAAAAAAGATGGCGTTTGAATTCTGATGAGAGCTGCAGAACTATTGTTTTGGGCCATGAACAGTCACATCTTTTCTCTCAAGGTCTTTAAGAGGAAGCTCGTTAAGTCTTATAGAGCACAGACTATAGATAGTAGAGGAATATATTTGCAATCCTATCAAGCTCAGATACATATCAGATCATTGTCTCCTATATGTGTGTTCTTATCTGCAAATTGTAATCTCCTTCTGAGGAGAGGTATTTTGGCTCTTGTGAAAACTATTTCCAGGAGGGTCTTCCTCAACCTGTCTCTATCTTCTGTTTAATCCTGTGATTAAAAGTAATGGAATGTCCTACTAATGGTGCTAATGCTCTTCTGTTATCCTAATTATTCTCTTGGCCATTAATGAAAAGAAGAAAAGCCATTCTAGAGGTCATGTAGCACAGGAGGAACATGCAGTTTCTCTCTGTGTTTGTACTCTCTGTTTTCATTAAATATTTCAGGTGCAACTCTGCAAAACAATATGCACATAGGAAGAAAACAACCTGAAATATATTAGAATCTGAAAATAATACTGGTAAAATAATAATGAAAGAAGAAGATATAAGAGAAAAATATACCATTAAAACAAATGTAATGGTACTTCTGTTACGTTTTTTTCCAACCTTTCCTATATTTTATTTGAAAAGTGAAGTTTATGTACCAGGATAGATGAGATAGATGGCAAAGAACCTCACAGCAATAGTAAGCAGGTCATTGTAGCTGCTTTGCCCATTGTAGCTGTTTGTCAAGCTATCACATCACAAAAAAGGAATAAAAGGATGTTTGCTCCTATGTAAAGCAATCTACAGCAATGCAATGTCTCTGGAGGCAGCTCGAGAGTTGGCTGTCCTCAAGGGTCTGCGTGGTGGCATTGGGCTGTGCAGCATGGACCCATCTCACCAGAACAAGGGATGTGCACTGGGAGGACATGGGGCAGGGATGATTCACTGTCTGAAACTGCTCCCACAGAATAGCCAGAGCTCACCAAGAGAAGGACAGTTTTGAAAGACAAAGACTACCAAAAAAATTCCAGAGGCTTACACAGCATAGAATTGAGATAACTTTTGATAAATTATTTTTATTTCGTGGCTTCACGTTGAAGGTCAAGAGATTTCACAGCCTGATATGAAGTCCTACACTGCTCCTTTTCTCTGACCAGCATCTTCTCATTTATTTATTTTTAGCCTTTTCTCTCTTTATAAAGAAGCATCACTAATACATTTATAAACTCTAAATGTGAGATCTCTTCAGTAATCAGTGTACCTAATGCAATTCTCTTAGGCAATCTTTGGATTGTTCCTAATGAGAAGTTCTGAGGTAAAAAAAGGATGATGCTGGAGGGTATTTTAAAAAGAGAGCTCTTTGACCTAGGACTTCGATTAGATGCTGTACTGAGGCAGATGCCTTTGTTCAATACCTAGAAAACAAAGCTATTGCCTTTAGCTAACAATAATTGTGCAAAAATGCATTTACAAGTGAATGAATATTTACAATAACAATTGAACAGTAACACTCATTTTTCTCTAAGGCAATTAAAATATCTCGTCTTACTCTAGGTCATCTCTTTGTCCAAATAAATGAATAATTACTCTAGACATTTTCTTAGGAAAGCACAAAAAAATAATGGAAGAGAAATGTATTATTGAACAACTGCCAAAAATTTAGAAATGTAGCCAGCTTTTAACATTTTTCTAAAGGATTAAAAGATCAAACCTGATTTAGTACCACATTTCACAAGGGTTTTCATTCATTCATTTAGGGATAGGACAGAAATAAGCCTTAACAATTGCCAGTATCAAGAATAAAATGAATTCCTAAGGCTGGAAGGCCAGATGGTACGAAGTGTAAAAGCCAGTTAACCCTTCCATGTCTAAACTTTCCCTCACATCAAAACCGAACACCTGGGCTAGGTGATCTTGGAAAAGAAGAAATATCAAGTATGTTTAGAAGGAAGAATTTGATTAAGAATGTAGTGTATCCTTTACCTTTGAACTATTTTGTAGATCTTCAACTTCCCTTCAATTTCTGTAAATCTGTGGGACTTCCCTTACTAAAGCTACAGGCCAGACTCTTAGGGAGGATGAGGAGCCCTATGAGACTTCTCACTTGGTTTTACTCATTCTCTTGCAAATGCTTTGTTCATTGATCTATTCCTTTTGGAACTATTTTGCGACCAGCCCTGAGTGTGCTTTCCAAAGTTTAGAATACTAAAGTTTTTTTCTCCCATTTGGTATTGCTTATTTATGGGAAATAAAATTTTTGTTATAATTTTATAGCACTATTTAAGATTTATGGTATTTATTCTTTTTCTTGCTATTGTTACTGTTATTGTAGGGTGATTGAAAACTATTTATGAAATATTTTCCCCAAAGAAAACTTAGCCTGATTTTTTTTTTCCCTTGGTAGGAAACAATCAATCTTGGAATAATACTTGTACCGGAACAACAGAGAAGTCAAACAAGTCTTTCACATTTCCTGGTCTGAGATTAATAGGAGGTTTTAGATCAATATAAATATTTACATCTTCTTCAGTGAACATCATGATATGTAGGAAATAAGCAGAGTGCACTGTAGAAGTTAATTGTTTGGCTGATGGACTGGCAGCATTGGCTAGCTAAAGCACTACTCTGTGTATGACTCACTGGTAAATTGGATTAGGAAGGAGATTTTAGCATGCACAAATATGGTGTAAAAAGTGTTGGAAATGAAAACCTTTCTTTTAGAACAATATCACAATTAAATGCTTAGGTGTAACTCAGTAAACGATAGCGTATTTTTAAATAATAATTTTTTAGTTTTTGCCTTTTTTCTGCTAAAAAAAAGAAAAGTCCATGTGAAACCTCTTGTGAGAGAATTTTTCACTTTCAATAAAATCCTGGGTCAGAATGTGTAACAAAAGATTGTCTCTTTCCTGACTAAAAGTAGACAGGCTTGTGGAAAGCAGCCTGATAAAAAGAAATCATGAGGTGAGTCTCTATGCTAATGTAAATTTTACCTCTCCTTTGTATACATGACTAGAATAAGTAAGAAGAAGCAAATGGATATATGGCTTAAGATTTGTAAAGTTTTTACTTGTTTTGTATTCAGGACAGTAATGTAAATTACATTACTTGTCCAGTGTGGTTATAAGAATCAGTACATTTTTTGTAAAAGGCAGATTAAACCGAATAGTTTTATTTACCCTCAGCAATGGCTGTAATGAACAATAATAGAGTAGGGGGAGTTTGCTTTATTTGGCTTTGGATGGTTTTTTGTAGGCTTCCTTTTTTTTTAATTCACTTTGTGACAAATGGCTTTGCTTGAATAGCTTGCCTTGTTTGGTGTGATTGGTGTCCATACTGAGTACATTAGGAAGTGATGATACTTATCTGTGTGGTTCACATGCTAATTAAATTGACTTTACCAAAGCATACAAATGTCTCTCATTATTTTCTTTTCTCTCACCTTGTGTCAATACATTTCTGTAATAAATCAGAAAATCTTTATTCAGCAGGCAGATAGTATTTGAGAAGAGTAAAAGATGCATTCATTTTGATGATTTTTACTTTTTTCAGAGACTAGGTTGCAAAGGCAGAGAAGTATCAGGAAAGAAAATCTTTCCTATGCCAATTTCTTTGGTTTGTACATCATGAAAAGAAAAGATAAACTGATGGGCTGCTTATTCATAAATTGAAAAAGTAGATTTATATGACAGCTTAAATGAGGTCTGGCAAAATCCACTTTTAAGCTTGGGTTTGTATATTGTAAGAGCTGTTTAACTAATCAAACAGAGGTGGCTGTTTCATGAATAATTCATAGTGCAGTGCCTGTGAGGGAGCAGGCTGTAAATACCTGCAGGGAACTTCAGTGACACCATAATTAGCAGCTGGTATTGGCTGGCTGATGATGTCACCGTGCTCTGATGTGTAATTATAACATGACCTGTTGATGAAGTTGTTGGTGTGTAATATTTGCCCTCTCTGGTGGCATGCACTCTTTTACACAAACAAAGGAGAGGGCGTGGCCCTTCCATCCATTAATCCCATCCCAGTAACCCCTGGCTGCACCTCCCTTTGCCTCTCAACACCCTTTGTCATCATACATCCTCCTTTTCTTCTTTTATTCACCATGACCTTCCTTCCAACCTCCTGCTAACATCATCAAGGGGGATGCCATTTTTGCTGTTCCCATAAATTTTGAGTATTGTGCCCACATGTAACATTTGTGGTTAATCAGTCCAAAATTCCACAATCAGAATTTCTTTGGGTACAAAGCAAAGGTTACTGATCAAAATTTTGTTGACTTTATTTTTGTTGTTTCTTAATGAACCCATTGCTAACTTGTAACTGATGTGAAAGAGCACAATATTAGCCCTCTAACTTTAAGACTCATGGTATTTTTTGAACCAATAACTTCCTTTCTCTGAATTTCAGAGGTGTTTATACAACAGTGAAGTGTTCATTTATGCAGTAGGAATTTTATTCAAGGTAGTGTCCTAGTTGTTATCTCCTCAATGATGTCTTCCATAGTTGTTTGGATTTGTATTACTGCTGGTTAGTCTGCGATGTGTGTTCATTTAGGGCTATAAATATTGGCCAGCACTCTGCATTGTAATCACACAGCTCTCTGGGACTGAACTTACAGCCTTTCACTCCCAAAGTGAGATAGCTATCCACAGAACCAAAATAACACATGGGCAAATGGCATTTCATAAAGCAGACAGAGTGAAATTTCTTTACTTGGCAAGTTTGGTTTTTTATGACTGAGACTCACATGTCTATTTATGTTGAGAAAGGAATGCTACTGGCAAAGAGAGAAGAAATAAAACTTTTTTCTTTGTCAAATATTCTAATGCCTATAGAGATGAACATTTCCAATAATTACAAGCCAGGAAGACACATTATAGCGGGTCCTTGTTTAAAGGTTTTGGAGGGATAGGAGACTTCCTTTCTGTGTTGGGCCGTATCAGTCAGTGCTTGCAGATAAGGAAGGCAGCAAAACCTCTTTAATCTTGAAGGAAAGGGTAAAATTTGTGATTTGTAGACACTCCCTGTTTAGAGAATCAAGTGCAACTTGCATTTGCAGTGGGCAGTGCTAGAGTGCATGGAGGGTCACTCTGCCATCTGTGTGTTCAGAAATGTCATATCTGGTAACATGGGCAGTAGCAACTGTGAGGACTTGCTTCTTTAGTCCTACACACAAAATTAACCTCTGGTTATTTATGATTCTGGCAACAAAAGTTTTGCTAATCATTATTTTTATTTTCTTTCTGTGATTTGGAAGCCTCATAGGGTTTTTATGAGAAGGTTTGTTTTATTGTTAATATCATCATACAAAGGATCATGAGGAAGAGGCATGGGACAAGGAGATACTGCCTGGCTGCTGAACAGTAACCAGTGTTTCCACAGAAGCTGTGGTATCCAGAGACTGTGGTACAGAAGCTCCCCAGACAGAGATCAATCTTCCTCTGAAAGCAGAAATGCTGTTACAGTGCTTGAAAGTCTGAATCAGGTCAATTTAAACAGAATAATCTAATTAAGTGGTCGTGAAGTCAAATATTATCAAGAACTGGAGGAGCTGATTGAAAAATGGGATTGAGAGTCACAGCCTCTGCAGGGTGAGGATTTGCTTCCATTTTCTTTTCTGGTTTAAGCTGAGCAAGTGCTTGTGTGTACTAGAGCAACGAGCCCTCGGTGCAGGTGTGAGAGGGACCTCTCATCTCTGCTGAGATGCTCATGGTTGAATAGCTGAGCTACAGGCAGCCAGCCCTTCTTCTTGCATGAGCCACTGAGCTGCAAAATCGGAGAGTGTTTGCACAAACGAGTACATGATTGCATCTGACTCTTGTACCCAGCGTGGAGGAGCTGCATACTGCCATTCTGTGGGCTAGATGATATCTAAGCCCAAGACTTAACAATAACGCAATTCGAGCGTTTGCAAATACATTTTTATGAGACTAGTACATTATTGTAACAGTTTAGTACTGTGGCTAGCAAAAATGAATAATGGGGTTTGTGTAGATTAATTTTAAATTGACAGAAAACATGGTTTCCTGAGATATCTAATGTTTTTCCCTCTATAATAAAAATTTAAAACGTACTCTTTCTACTTGCAGAATCACTGAATAAGCTGAGATGAGAAGGACCTTCAAGGATCAAGTCCAGCTCCTGGCCCTGCACAGAACCATGCCCAAGAATCACTCCATGTGCCTGAAAGATTGTTCAAATGCTCCTTGAACTCTGTCAGGTTTGGCACTGTGACCACTGCCCTGAGGAGCCTGTCACAATGCCCAGACACACTCTGGGTGAAGAACTTTTCTCTAATATCTAACCTAAACTTCTCTTGACATGACTTCAAGCCTTGGGTCTTTAAAGATTTCTTTTTAAAACTAATGTTATTGTTATTATCTCTGTCTCAGTATTTTTGCAGTTAATGCAAAAGTTAGAAGTTTTTGCTCATTTATCTTGTCTGTTTAAAATGCTTACCTACTTCTATGAAAAAAATTATAAAACGAGATCAATAATATGCTTTTCTAGAGTTAGGAAAACCCTCAAATTGTCAAATCTAAATAAACTTTTTCTCTGGGGAGATTTAAAGATAAAGAAAAATAAGTAGGACTGATCTGAAAAAAGCATCACAGCTTTTAACAAGGACAAAATAAGTTTATTCAGAATAAGAGGTAAGATTTTCAATACCTCTACTCTTCTACTCTTCCTCCTTTTTTTTTTTTTGGTTTTTTTTTTTTTTTCCCCTCCTTTTTTTACTTTGGGACTATCATTTGCCAGAAGTGATTACCAGAGAGGAAAAAAACATTTTTCTCCTGTATGTCAAGTTCTTGTTAGCATAGAGGTCTGGAATGGTAATTACAGAACTCACTTATCTCAAGTTAAAATTCTATTAACCACATTGGAAAGAAATGGAGTTGTCAAGGTAAAATGAGTTTGGCAAAGTGAAGAATGGATGGGCTATGGTGACAGGATGGACATAGAGAGGAATGGGTGAGTGCTTTAATATTTAATTCTGTATCTTGTATGCATGTATTTTTATACCCATTTGACAATTTTCTGAATGTTTAAAAGAGTAGCGTGCTGCACCCACATTTTTAAGAAAATAAATTATTTAACTGTTAAACAATACTGCAACGAATTACAGATATCTGAAATTAGAATACATACTACTCCATAAGTAGTCTGATTGGTGCTTTTTTGCTTGTCTAATGTGTCACACGTCTTTTTGTTATATTTGGATACATATCTAAATCACTGGTTGAGGCAAACTTGTTAGCTAGTGATACTGCTTCAATTATTTCTTTAATCTTTTTCTAACTAAAAGAAGGAAAATACTTATGCAGAAGTTGTTTTGGTTTGTTTGTTTGTTTGTTTGTTTTTGCTGATGAATACACTGAAAAATCTACACCATTTCTAACATAAAAAACATAAATAATATTTTTATTAAGACAATCTTTGTCTGGCTACTAATAAATTTCAAATTTATTAGTAACTTTTATCTGTATTAAGCAATTATTAGACTTAAGATTTTTTTTTCTCTTTTTTGAAAGGAAAGGAAACAGTAGCAAAGAAGAAATATTATTATCCTAGGCCTGCAGCTTTCTGTTTAGGCTGTAAATGTGGCTTGGGGCAATGAGAATAGATACCATTATGGGATTGAAGGTCATAGTTTCTGGAAGTAGATTCATACAAGATAGGGAAAGAGACACATGACAATATTTTATTCTGTCAAGCTTTGAACTGCTTATGAGACAGAAGGTACTATTTTCAAAAAATACCTAATTGAGCTAGGAGCTGGTTTCCTGAAGTTAATGGAACCTTATTTCGGAGAAGATTGATAGAAATGTGGTTGTCTGATCTATTCAACATTTTTATAAGTCCTATTTTTAAATGCTTTGTAAATTCATCTTTAAAGTTCTGAAGTCAAACTTCGGAATGCATTAACCCAAGAATTTCCCCTTCCTTTAATTCCATAGGAAAAATTTTAATAGTAATTTTTTAAAAAATTCTCTAAAAGGATTGAAACAGAGTTACTGTTTTGACATATTTAACAGCAGTAGTCTTCAAAAAAACTTATTTACTATGTGTTTCGTAAAGATAGAGCCTGATTTTGAGAATGATTTTTAGTATGCAGAAAATGTATCTTATCCTTGGAATACAGCTTTTACCTTCTGTGTTTTTCTGAATTTCTTTCTGATAATGATGGTATAATCTATCTATCTTTTATATTATTTTTATGTGGTATGGTACTTTTAAAATTGATGCATAGAAATTCAAAGAAGCATGTAACATTTTCCATGAGAAGTTATCAACTCAAACACTATTGACTGAATTTTGAAGTGATCTGCTTTAGATGGCGTAAATCAAAGCAGTTACTTGCATGAAGTAAAGCTCTTGTTCTAATTAATTTCATCTCTTCATGCAGATTTGCTGTTAACAGATTTCCTGAGAGATAGCTACTTCCTTTCCATTTCCATCTGTCTGGGGATTTCAGGTCCTACCTCTCCTAGTCTCTACAGAAAAATCAATATAGGTAATTTGTTATAGAAGGGATGACATGCATCTTATATGAGGGAGCTGTTTGCTTTCTTAGTGTAATGGAGCTTGATGGTGAACAAAATTTATTTGCAATTACTCCTGAAATTCATAAAATAAAATATGATGTTTTGCAGGATAGCCCGAGATATTTTTGGTGAAGAAACTCTAATGTGTTAGTACTAGCTGTGGTTTTAAGAAGTCTCCACAATTTTGTCTTAGTCTTCAGAAATTATTCCATTGATGTCAGTGTTAAAATATGTACTGACTTCAGGGGGCCCAGGATTATTCCTCTTGTGTCCTTACTATCTGCACATCAATGACCTGCTAATACTAGATAGATGATTTGAATAGGCAGTCATGTCATAGGTAGAGCTGCCGAAGCTATTTATTATTAACTGGGAGTACAGTTCCATTTCATCTCACTTTAAAATTCTTAAGTTGCCTAGAAATCTTTGAAATAGGACACAGATTTTTAACCTTCACACCAGCCTTACTGAGAAACAGAAGACAAAATCTAAATCCAATAAAGATCCACTGGAAAAAAATGAAGCCCATGTCATGTAATCTAAAAATCATATGATGCCCCTTTCTTCTGGGTAGCCACTCCGGTTTTCCAGAAGTGAAACAAAATTAGATTGAGAAAACCCACCCATTTTTCTCTCAAAACTTTCCTCTGAACTTTTGTTTCTCTTTTACATTCCAAGCGCATTCCCGTTCCACTCAAATACTCTTCTCATACCTATTGTGCACCCTTTCCTGTGTACTCATTTCTCACTTCAGTGCTGTCAGGAGGCAAAACTAATTTACTTCAGTTTCTTTATAATTATTCCTTCCTGATTGATATTACTTATTATCACAATGTTCAGAATGACTTTGTTCTTCATTTCAGCTGAGACACAATCAGATACAATTGATAAGATAAATTATCTCTTTTCTTGATTGGCAAAATATTGCAATACTGAAATTTAAATTTTGCCTGCCAACTAGAATTCATTCTACAAGAGATAAAAACTATATTTCTGAGTTTATTGAGCCTGTAGTAGTGGACTTTAGTGGGTGAGAAATGGAGACTGTAAGGTCAGCTAATTCAGGACAAACAATATAGGTCAGAGAGGTATAATATAATCACTGAACATCTTTAAAGATCTGTTTGTTAGGAGACTCACGGAGGGTATGAAAAGAAAAATCCCACAGGAATCACTGCCATGTTGTATTATTTTACTGAAACCAAATAGAATCAAATTGGCTGAATACAAAACCTGTTCATATCAATGGAAATGTATCCATTTAGTCCATATCTTGAGTGTTATTTTGCACTTTTTCTTACTTATGCAGTAATTTGTTCAGCAAGAAAAAAATTTTTCAGTTGTCCTCATTAATCTTTGATGTTAGCTATTCAAATTGTGTAATGTTATCAAACCCACCTCTGAGATGGTCTCCTATGCCATTAGTTAGAAATGAATGGCTGTGGTTCTACCTGGGGACAAAAAAACCTGTATCCTTATTTGTGTGGTCACTGATCAGAAACAGATTTCAGAAAAAGACTGTGAGGGTAGAAAAATAACAGTACAACTTACTAGCTTTGATTCTGTAAGCTTACCTTATTTTCAGTGTGTTTTGAAACATTACCTACTTACTTCTCACACCTGTTATAAAAGAACACATTTGCTCCAAAAGTAATAGCGGTGTAATTTGGCAAGAGGACAGATGCAACTTCAGGAATTGAAGTACAACTGAAAGAGTTCTCTCACCCTGGAGAGAAGACCTGGTCTGTCTTACATTTCTGTCTGCAGCTTATAACCATTACAGACAACTCAGAAAACCCTTGCTTTTCCCCACCAGGAAGAAAGCCAGTCAGTAAAGGCATTCAGCATGTATTTAGTCTAGGCAGCCCCACTGCCTCTGTGTAGGGTTTAGTACAAGAAGGGTTTTAGTCAGCTGGGAGTTAACCAGCCCATCTTCTCCTGAGGATCATGTCTGCAGTGGTGAGTGGTAAAGTTGTCTCACACTTTCCTCCCTGGATGGGAGAAATGTAGGCCCAGAGAGCTCCCAAGGCCTCAAGAATTCAGGGATAGGGATGTATACAATGATTGATCTAAGGCCTTGAAGAAGGCTCAGAGATATAGTAAAAATAAAATTGGTATTTATAGTTTATATAGAAATATGTTTTAAGCAAGTAGAAATATGCTGTATATAAGAAAATAAATATGTTAAGCAAGATATTAGAAAATATTAAAGTTTAGTAATAGAACCTGTTAAACTGTTGTTAAAAGTAAAAGGTACAGCAGTAAGTTTTCACAGAATTATATGATTGGAAAAAGAAAAGCATCACAGCAGAAACATAGTAAATGTAGCAATTAATGACTGGTTAATTAAGATGCTAGAGAACTTTGTGGAAGTAATCAATTGGATAAGAAGTTTATAAAAGACATTGTAACTAGATTTAAGACTGTTTTCTGGTGTCATGGCACGGAATGTAACAACCTAAAGGTATCACCCTCCCATGACACCGACTTTGCAATAAACCATCCTTTAATTGTCACATCAGTTGATCCTGTCTCATCTGTATCATGAACACCTGGACTCTTCCCTGAGAATGTCAAGAAAGTACTCAAAATCACTTGGAAACTTTTTTTTTTCAGAGAAAACCACCAGTGCTTATTTGGGTGCTGTTGTCTCTTGCAACCTGTCCTATTATTTGCATCACATCCTAGGGAAGATAAAACATTCCTCCAAAGATGTGGGATGTCAAAGTTCAACTCCCTCCTCTGCTGAAGAAAGTTTCAAAATGTCAGAATAAAAAGCACTGTATTTTTTGTTTGTTTTCTTTCCTGAAGCATCTCATACATACTAGATTATATGATCTATTGGAAGGGAAACCCCATCCTTTCTGTTGGAGCAGTGCTACAGAGCAAAAAAGTGCAGAAAAATGCTTGGAAAGAAAGGCTGATCAGTTGCCTTAATTCTTTTTCCTCAGTATGTTTTGAGATCTGCATACTGGAGAAGTATTTCTGTGAGTACTTCTATATTAGCAGTTTTATTATATGCAGGTAGATATTAATGGTTGGAAGGTACAATCATAAGGATCTATTTCCACTCCCTCTCTAACACGGAAAATACTCCAGTGATTCCTAAATAACATCTATTGGCTCAGAAAAAGCTAGAAAACCCCTTTTAGAAAATTGAATATTTGTGATCTGACTATTTATACCTATGAGCTAATTTTTTTGCACTGGTTCTTCAGGTGATCTATTGAACTTCATACCACTGGAAAATATGGGCATGAAAGTTTACCATTTTAACAAACAGTACAGTGAAGCACAGGCACATGTAACAGCACATAAATGTCTATATTTTCTGGAATTGGACAGATTGTTTTTTCTTTTAAAAAATGCTTACTAGAATACTTTCATTATACAGATCTAAGCAAAGGTGGGTATTAAAACCAGTATCTCAAATTGTATGTATATCAATGTTCAGAAAAGTGCTGTCAGGCTAAGACAGCTGGGAACATTAATAGCAAAGAAAAATGTTTTGGCTGAATTTTCATAAGGTCTGTACTAGAAAACTTAAAATGTTGTTATTAATTTGCTTTTCTTTTTTAATTAAGTTATTTCAGCTAAGATTTTATTTGTCTGTTATGTTTGAAAATAACAAAAAAGGATACCAAGCCTGTCCTTATATGCCTGTTAAAAAGTCAAGTCAGTTTAGAAAATCACAAAAGATTCAGGTTTTCCTTCCTTGTGGTGAAGAAGCAAGTTCATATGGCTTGACCACACTGTTGAGAAACCCCATCTCAGGTCAGAGATGGGATTAAGAAAAACATAATTCTCAATAAAAATGCTTACGTGAGCTCAACTGTGCTGCTCCTGGAATTTGAAAAAACATCTCTGCTAAGATGATTGTGCTCAAAGGACGTATTAATGCAACCTGCATTGTTATGCACAGTTTCTTCTTTGCTTTATTTTCTTTCAAGCCCCTTTATCTGAGAACAAATCTAAACTTTGTTCACCATCAGTGAATAAGACATGCAACTACAGAAGCACATGGGAACATAAGGGAATTAATAGTATCTTTCTAGTGGAGAGGAGTGAGACATTTTCCAAACTGAAAGATGGGAATAGAAGTACAATTTGGGACACCAACAGGAGTCCCTGTTTCTAGGAAAATATATTCAATCTTGTCAAAATCCTTATGATTAGCATAGCTTTCAATTTAATTTTCATTTGTGGAAATGAATGTTTGTTACATTTGCTGTTGTACTTGGTTAAGTGAGAGGTAATATCTTTCTTAATAGGGTTTAAAACGAATGGACTGCTTGGGTTTTGTAGGACTACAACATTGATTTCACTTGGCCTCACATGGCCAGCCCAATATGTGAAAGCAGCTGAGCTATACTAGAAAGCACTAGAAAAACTTTTGGTCTTAATTCAAGCTGCCAGTCTTGTAATTCAAAGAGTTGTTTGGTTGGTCTGCAGAGCCTTGGAGACTTCTGCTCCAAAGTTCCAGTGGGACAATATGCCAGCTAGATCACAGCTGCCTCAGGCACCCTGTGAATGACTGCTGCAATGCTTCCCAGAGGCTTCAACACCTCACCCACCCCAGGGCTCTGCCTGAAAGCTGCTGTGATTTCTGGCCCACCTACACCTCTATGCAAAGCAGAGCAAGGGTGAGTGAGGCGTGACTGGAATTACCAGGGAGTGGTGGGCTGAAGTGCCATCCTCTCCCTTTACACGTTACCTGTGAAATCCAGAGAAACCTGAAAGCTGCCAGGCGTAAGGAGAGGAATGTTTGACTTCACGAATGACAGATAAACCTTCCCAGTTATTTTCTGGTCAGTTTGTTTCCACTGCACATAGGCCCCTCCCCAGCTGTTATTTCCTTCTTTGACTCCCTCATTGAAGATGTGTACACTGTAACCTGATACCTGATGTGTATGCGAAGGAGAGCTCTGCTGCACCACAGGCACCATAAATAACTACTCACATCGGAGGTAAGGCATATTGCTGGTGCTGCTCATAATGTTAATACCAAGTGTTAATGTCCTGCCCTTTATCTTAATTAGTGTTGCTTTCAATTAGAAATAAGCCATTCGCTTTGGAATAAAAGAGCTGACCCACACCCCTTCCCTAAATTTGAATTATCCTCACAATTAAGTGCTAAGTATCTGTCTTGACACTTACAGACCTTTATCACCATCATGTCTGAATGACTGGCAATGAACTGCAGCATTCATTCACCCACCCGTTCCATAAATTTTTCATATCAGATATTAAAGATGTCTTCTATGATGCATATCAGGACGGCATTTTATGTGCCTTACAAAGGACTGACAAATTTTCCTTATAACCTATCACTGTCCTTTGTACTCACTCTTGGATCCTTTAACAAGTTTCAGAAATCAATAATTTTGTTTTGTGAATTTACTGAATTCTAAGCAACTTATTTAAATCCTCATAGACTACTCTGCATTCTGTTTGGATTTATAGTGAAAGGGTAGAACTGAAGAAAAAAAAATGGACAGATATTTGGAAAAAACTTTTCTGTTTTACGTGTGTAATGCAACAAAAAATATGTGTTTGGTTTTCTGTATATCTGTGCACATCATACATCTTAAAACAGCTGCTAGACTATTTGAACTCTTCATCCAAAAGGGCTTTTACTTTGAATCAGAAATCCTCTGTCCTCTTCTGTTCTGATATTCGTGTGTTGACTCTGTAATCTGAAGGCTTTTGGTCTTTAATTTTCTCTATGACATCTGGCCCAATGAGTTAGGGCTCTTTACCTTTCCATTGACAAAGAGCAGAGAACTGCCGGTAACAGAAAGTGACACAAAAGAGCCACATCTGCACATGCCCATGCCATAACTCAAAGCAAGGATGCTTTCTGATGTCTTTTTGATGCTTTATGGTTATCAATATCTTTTGAGCAACCAAAGGCCAAAGGTACAAGCAAGGTGCAAAAGTATGTTATTTTCATAGTTTCAGGAATCTCCCCTTAGGTCAGACAAACAGAGGAGTTTCTCATTGGCTCCATGAATGTAAGAGCTGTCTTTACCTACAGAGATGAGCATACATGTACAGAAGGGTGTGTGGGAATTGTGGAAATTATTCTGTATGGTAATTCCCTTCTAGCGCTATACAATGTATAATAAAACACATATAAGGATAAGGTAACATGGTTTTATTTGAAAGTAAAAATGGGATACTGAAAAACATGTAATTGCAGACTTACAGATGCTTTTTTTTCATGCTTCTGAAAATGATCACTACTCCTCAAGAAAACAGGTATTATTTACTGTGTTAATCACAGATGTCTTTGTACAGTCTGTATGAATTATGTTAGTGATTTGAACTTGTCTTTTAGTAATGTGACTTTATATTTTATGTATGAGACCAGTCAGACAAATGCTAAGGAGAATCTGAAACTATGTGATAGTCTATTTATGACTGCAATAATTTTCTTTTCATAGAGCATAACAAAAACTAAGTGGAGAAATTTGCAGAACAGAAAGAGTATAAACGTTTCAAAACATTTTGAATTTGGCAAGTAAGAATAGAAAAAAAAAAAAAAAAAACCCAAAACCAAACCAGTAAAGTATGCCAAAAAAAAGTATTCACAACTAGCTGAGTTGGCAAAATACTTCCTTTACTGCAGATGTTCCTCTTCTGGGACAAGAGGGCAAAGTGAGACCAAATTGATCTAACAGAAAATCTTCCAGTGCAGTAAAAGCCTTCAGTGAAAGGGGTTTTTTTGCAGTCACAGGCAGTTGTATTTTGCTCTATTGTTCACAGCTGAAAACTATCCAGTACTGATGTGGACCTGGCAGACTCATCTGGAAACCGTTTCTGCCAACAAGATGTCTTTGGAAGGCTGAAACAAATGAGAAACTAAATTCTTCACAGCTTGCTGAGATAAGAGGTTCCTGGGAATTGCTGAGTGTTAGATTGCTACCCTAAACCCTTCAATTTCATGCTTTCTTTTTCTGTGCTGCATATTTGTTCCAACTGGCTCCCTACCTTGAACTCTACCACATCCTGCTGGGTTAAATGTGATGGACAGTCTATATGAAAACCATTCAGTTATTTTGACAGGAGACTTAGAGAAGGTCAAGGCCACCTTTTCTCAAAAACCTGTCTGCTGAGTCTTCAGCTGTCAGAGATGAAATGTCTCTGAGGCTCTTCTTTGGTCTGGGCTGTTTTCATTTTGTCCCAAACAATTGGGAATCCAGCTAGCGAAGGTCTTCCAGTGCTTTCATCATGGTATTTATTTGATTGCTATTCTCCAGATTTAGAAATGGGAAATTGTGACTCAAGTACTCAGACTGTATAGTGCACTGCAATACCTTGCATATGAAGGATGACAATTCAATTTGATATTCATGTGACAGTACTCGCTCTTTCAGTGAGCTGGCACACAAATGTGCTATTGTGAAACAATGCTTCCAGAGCTTATCTAATGTATGACTGATATACGGTTAAAGGATTATGTGGGAGACAGACTTGAAGGATGCTTACTATATAATTTTTCATTTAAAAACAGACCACAATGAGGCTTGAAGCTAATTTCATTAAAATAAGGTTTAATATGCAGAGATGAACTTTATTTAAACAATATATTTTTCACCTTTTCTAAAATGTAAAGGAAAAAAAGTGTATTAATTTTAGAGCCCATACCAGTACATCCTAATCTCACATCAAAGCTTATTTAAAACTGTATGAGTTCTCCAGGATCCATGTTTCAAGCACAGATGTTCTGATCTAGAAGCTTAATTTAATGAAACTACTTAATAACATTTAATTACAACTACCCTAATTTCCTGAGGTTTCTAATTCAGCATTGCATTGCTCAGGAAGAGGCACAATTCAGATTGTAGTTGCAGAGAAAGAGGAGAGAAAGTGAAATAATTTCCAGTTCTGTATTCTATAGAGATTTAGACAAGTGGCATATACTGTACCTCTGATGAATTTTTATATTTTAAGATTTCTGAGAAACCATTAATCCAGTTCAGTCTTGTGACCTACATTACATTAGATCATAAGATTACATTAGGAATTTTAAGGGAGATCTAATTTGTTAGTTTTCTAGCATTTCAGGTGATGAAGAGTTTCCAGAAATATTCAAATGCTTACAGATGTCAAATTGTTTTCATTTTTGATACATCCATGTAGAGCATGGGAAAAAAATGACCAAAGTTACTTCAGAGGACTTAGTCTAAATTGTACTGGAGAAAACCATTCTCAAAATGCAACACTAGGACAGAACAGACCTACTATCATCTTATTAAAATGTTGCATACATTTTGCTATAGCTTTGCTGGTCTTTTTGTTTTGCAGGGTGTGTGTTAGCAGCTGTACAAGACCGTTTGAAAGAGTTGAAGTTGGTAAATGAAAAATGACATATTTATTCAATGTTCTGTTGAAATACCCTAGAACTGCTTAGTCAGTATGGCTTGTCACCACAGCTACTCACTGGGAATGAGCCCAATTTTGTAGTTCATAAATTCAACATTCTTAATACAATATTAATTGTGGTCATTCTATCAACTCATTATTGAACCTATAGGCAACATTTCTTAATCAACAAGTTCAAACAAGGAACCTGGGAAAATGGTCTGATCATGACTCCCTAATTTCATGTTGTCTTACTGAAACATGCATCACTCAAAGAACTTCCAGGTTTTTCTAATTTATTGAAACTATTAAAGAATGACACAGGTAATGCACTTGCAGAATATAACATATGGGAAGAATGACAGTAGGTATCAACCCACTAGTTTAATTAGTAAAATTATATCTAATTTACAACTTTTTGGTGGGGCTAATTGAGTTTTGCCTAGGTAATACCCGTATAACATGGAGGACACAGGGTATGCTTATGGTGGTGTTCAGGGGCAGACACATGAACAAAAGTATGGCAGCAGATAAAATGTTTGTTTCCCTGAAGAGCACTTGGGGTGGCTTTCAGAATAGTATGGCTTTAGGTGATTTTGTGGGAAGACCACTAGGTCCATATACTGGCCAAGAGACAAACCCATGCAGACAGAAAGTGGGGAAGGGCTGTTGTCAATACAAGTTGTCCTGTGGCAGAGCCAGGACTAGACTGAGTTACCTAAACAGCCCCCCAGTGCCATCCAAGACACACTTAGGTATTGTGCCTGGCCTCCATCTGCTTCCCCAAAGGGCCTGGACCACCTCTAGGTGTCTCATGATATCTGCTAACCCTGTGTGTGTCTCAGAAGCCTCAGGATACTTCATGTGGTCCAGGTGCTTATGTATGGAATTAAGCCCCAAAGACCACTGAGTCTCATTAGTCTGTTTCCATGAAGACATTCACATAGGTTCTAACTTTAAAAATCCATTCTGTACCATTTATTAGGTGTTTGAATTTGATTTTCAGACAAAAACAAAGCCCAAAGTTTTACTCTCTTCTGTCACTGTAATTTTCCTCTTCCAAATCTCATTTTTCTCATGTCTTCTATTTAAAATGGGTTACCAATGGTAATATATTAATCCAGATGAGCATGAACCTTTGTGTTGGGCAATAACATGTTCCCATTCAATTTTATTTCTGTTGCACTCTTCCCTAAGGCAAGAGAAATAAGAATTTAGCAAAGTCAAAATATAAAGGAATAAAAAATCTGAAGTCTTTAGGATATTTCTGATCTGCTTTCCTATTTCTCAGAAAGGAGGACCTCTGTGATTACAAGTCTAACTTCTGAGCACACAGAGAAATAGGCTAAGAGAAGATGAAAAGTACTTTGAATACGCACTTGAACTGAAACTCAGTCTTTTGCTGAGGCTTCCTCACCACTAATTCTGACAGAAATATCAAGCAACACTGATGACTCTAAGTTATCTACACACATAGAGCAGCATAACATTTATCGTGTCAAATAATGCCTAGGCTGTTTGCAAACCATTAGCAAACAGAACACAAGTATCCATTTTCTATTTGTTTTTATGTTTTGTTTGTTTATGGTGTTGAAGGTAACAGGAATGAGCTAAACATCTTGGAGCAAAATGGAATCCTAAGTGTTTAATTTATATTCTAATGTCTTTTTTTTTTTTCTTTAACAGCAGTATTAATTGTTTTTACTAATACTATTAATTATGACACAATTTCATGGAAGCACTACACTGATTGCAACCTGAATCTATCCCTTTCTTGGTTAAATACTTATCTATGTATTTAAATGGTTCTTCTGATATATTTTCTTGCCTTGAGAGATTCCTAGTAGATGATAGACTGCTGGCAAGTGAATAGGTGAAAAAAGGAGAAATTCTGACATTTCTGAACTTGTTTTCATTCTCAACTGGAACAAAGTTAACAATAAAAATGTATGAGAAAAGAAAACTTTAAAAGAATTCATATAAAAATATGTATGTACAATTTCTTTTCAGTCAAATAAAACTATATTCAGTGATGTGGAAGGTTGCAACAAATATCCTATATATGTGCATGTATGTGTGTTGTGATATAAAGCTTATATTAAAATTTACATTGTTGAAATTTAAATTAAATTAAAGAAAATGAGTAAAGAAAGATAAAACTTAATTACTTGATTGGACAAAACCTACTCTTGCATTCTTGAAAGAAATTTAGAAAGCTGAAACAATTGTTTCAGCATTTCCTTGTGGAAAATTTCTTACCCCTCGTGAAATGAAAATCATGAAGGTATCAAGTTTCTGATCTCTCCTGACACAGACGTGAGTTGCATCCCTTACAACATAATGCTCTGACTGCTTCACCAGGCAGGACCATGTTGGACATCAGTCCTTTTCCACAACCAGCCTTTCCTTAAATACAACCTGTGATTTCCTTAAGTTTGTTTTATTTTCATAGATATTTCACTCTATCTATCGGAAATTAACATGTTCAGTTCAAATTTCTTTCTTTTAACCAGGCTTGGGGGTGAGAAGACAGTAGTTAATACTGAGATAATTTTTAAGATTTCACATAATTTTTGCTCTGCTTTTCAGTGAAAGGAAAGCCTTCTTGAAAGCTGTTAGAAACCGTAAAAGACCATCTATGTTACAACATTGAGCCTTTAAAAGGATCTTTGGCAGTCTAAAATGGTCTGGATTGTATGACTAGGCATTGCTCTTGTAATACTATAAAACAAGGAAAAGTTTCTCTGAGCAACCAGGAAACATACAGGGAAAATGAAGCACAGGAAAAAAGCTGAGCTAGATATTTCAAGGCCATTGAACAAATAGAAAAGAAAGGAAGAGAGATGATATGGGGCAGCAGCATGGTATTAATGGACAGGGATGAAAATGAAGCTGTGGATTCACAATACACTGTAACTTAGTTCCATACTCATTGAGCTTTTGGATGACTGATAAGAAAAATATTTGTGGAAATGTAAACAGGTATACAATCAAAATTGAGACAAAAATTAAAGGGTTTTAATGTTCAATATGCCCATAATTTAGAAAAAAAATGGCACATGAAATCAAAGGCATGATGGCTGTATCCAGTCAAATCAGGGGTATCATCATTTAGCTTTAGAGAGCCATCAATAAATTTAATATAGAAATCGAGATAAGCTTTTTCTTCATTAGAGAAGTGGGGATTTGGGACTGTCTTTCAATTGGCAATCACTTTAAGATGAGTTTACTAAGATATTCCTTTGGCATAGATGACTAAGATTACAGGGGAATAATTCTGATTATGTAGAAAGTCCATATCAATGATATTGTGCACAATCATTGGTTTCTTTCCTAACAGTTTTCCAACATCCTGTAACTATTTATTTCTGTATACCAATTCTACACTCATTATCATGCCAAATTGTCCTCTTTAGGTATAAATCCTTACATTAAGCAATTAGGGTCCCATAATCTTTCCTTGTAAGTCATTCCAAATCTTGCACAATTTTCACTGCCTGACTTTAAAGATTTTCTGTGGAACATATTCTGAAGTTCAAATATAATCCAGCTTATGCCTCTTAATAACTTATGCATTTTGAATTCATTAAGTTCAATTTCTAGGGTCAGTACTATCAGGATGTTCAAATGAACATATTTCACACCAAATAACTCCTTTCTGTAAAGAAATCTGAATCCCATAACACTCTTAGAGGGATGTTATGATTCTTGATGTGAAAACCCTCTACAGTTGCTAGTGCAATGTTTCCTATCTGTCCCAAGGAGTGGGGATTAATTTAACTTTTTAAAGCCATTGAGAAAAACTGGTGGGTTCTTAGTGTGTGATTAATCTCATCTTTTTTAGCATAGATGGGTGGCCCAGGTTTCCTGTTCTGCTGTAAAGTTATGATAGATGGAGACCCAGGTGACCAGCATAGATGAAAATGTTTCCCTTTTGATTTAGTCAATCTTAACACAGTTTTTTACTCACCTTATTTTGTCCTTATCCCAGTAGAGTACACTCTGTTTTCCTACAAATTTCAAAAGCCTTGAAAAAGCAGGTGTAACCTGCTCAGCTGGCCAATGCACTGCGACTGTAGCTTGGTAAGAATTGTGATATACTTGTCCTTGACATGTTTACAATGTCTTCCTCTGTCCTGTCTTAGATACCAGACTTTGGATGGGATGAAAGCTTTTCTAAAGGGTCAGATTCTCCCCTTTAACTACAAAAGGAGCCTGTAGTGGCTAAGTCACAAGCAGAGAGCTTAAGCTCCAGATCTAACTCCTACCCTGTTACCTACTAAATACTAGTATTTGCTATAGTTAGGTGGCAGCACAACACGAGTTTTGAAGAACAGCATGTTATGTATGAGCCTATATTTTTTGTGTGTGTGTGTGTGACTGGTCTTTACAGGAAGGGAATCTCACTACAGGGAGAGACTGGAGGAACATTTGGTTGAAATGGAGAATTAGAGTGATAAGGATAAGGTCCAGTAATTGTGAAAAGTGCTGCAAAGGGGCAGGAAACTGATGTTTCTCGCTTGAGGGAAGCTTGGAGAACCATCTGCCCCATGTTTGTATGTCTCTCTTCAATGAGACAGACAGTTCAAGGCAGAAGAACTTTGGCTTCTTGATTTCAAGCTTGAATCATCTGACTGCGAGAAACGGCAGGACTTTTCTCTAAGGAATGTTGGAAAAGTGACTGCGGGAGGAAGTGAGCAAAAAAGGAAAACAGATTATCTGATTGCTCAGCCTCAGGAAAGAAACACATTTTAAGATTACTTTGTATTTCATGGTTAATAAAATATTGTTTCACTGCATCATTTTTCTGCCTGTGCTTTTCAATATTTGGATATGTATTTGTGTTATGTAGTCATATGTAAGGTTGTATTTCCTGATAAAATATCTGTTTTTCAAGGGTTAGAAATTATTAATTTATTATCTTATGTACATTTAAAAGAGATGTCTCTGACTTGTACACAGGGAAAGCATTTCAAAAAGCAGGAAAAGAATTTCAAAATCATATGTGTGCCAAACACTTGGGCCCTGCAACAGCAAGTTTAAAGTTGAAAAGTTCCTTTTCTGCAGTTATTAACCAAAAATATTCTACTTTGATTTAGAGCAGCCAAGAAAAAAATCACCTTAGAAACATAAAAATTGATAAAAAATGGCAAGATATAAAATTTTCATTGATCTTTTCCATTTTTTTCATGGTTTTGAGACGTCAATGTTACATCCAATGTTTCATGAATTTTCTGAGTTCTGGGTTGGGGGGTTTCTCTCTTCTTTTGGGAGTCTGTTTTCTTCAGGTTTCATCTTTCAGGAGGTGTTTATCTTCCTTTACAAGAAAAGTTGTCTGGGAACAGGTTTCTGACAGGCAAGGGGGCAATAAAGAGCTGCAGCCTTCTTTCCACATTAACGCTGTGAATGGATTATGAACGCAGATGCATCTGCACATCTCATTTCCATCTCTATATTCATTTGGCATTTGGATCCAGCATTGGAGCATATTCTATTCTCTGCAGAGAGCTGTCAAGTATTATAAATAAGACTAGAGATCTAAGTTAAACAGGTCAGTTTTGAATTCAATGGTTAAGAAAAACACAAAAAAAAACACATGAGTCCACATAATCTGTTACCTCTTCCTTTACCTCCAGCTGCTTCCTGACTTACTGGCCTGAGGTGAGTATTTGCTTGCTGAGCTTTCTACCACTGGTTTTCAAACAGTGCTCCTTTAACCCTTTGAGCTCTGTGAGTCATAATAAAGAAAATGAAATCCACAGTCAGTGGATTAAAATTTGCTAGTCAAAGTTTTCTGCACTCCTAGGAAAAAGAGAATATTTAGGGGTCTTCAAACTGAAAAAAAGGTGTTAAAAATTACTGAAATATGTTTTAAGTAATACATTCTCAACTCATTATATTTTATTTAATCCTTAAAATTTTTTCTTACAAAACAGATCAACATCTCCATGATAGTCAGCCTTTCTGCCATATATCACAGTGGCAGTTCCTCAAGAATTATCTAGAAGATTAATATTTGCTCAAGTCACTACCTACAAGCAGACTACTCATCCAGTAACTCAGGAAAGAAAGAAATAGCACGTTGTCTCTTCAGCTCTGTGTCTAGCACTGGGATGGAGCAGCCGTGTGATCTTTGTATGTTATGGCTGGGGAGTTGAGCCCAGGCCAGCAGTGAGCCCTGGCAGCAGTGAAGGCCAGCAGTGCCCAGGGCTTCATCAGCAGGAGCACAGCCAGCAGATCAAGGGCAGGGATTCTTCCCTGTGCTCAGCAGCTGTTAGACCACATCTGGAGCCCTGCCTCCAGCTTGGGGCTCCAGAGCACGGGAAAGGCATGGATAAACTGGAGCGAGCCCAGGGCAGGGACGCTGTGGTGGGCAGGGGTGGAGCACGAGGGACTCCACCTTGTTCACCTGAAGACGGAATATCTTTGAAGAGACATGAAAAGGCTTACAGCTTCACATCTAATGCTTATGTCTAGAGTCACATGACAGGCTTCATAAAAATATATCTCAATTTTTAGCAACAGCAATTTGGCCAGCTGATCCTATTCAGTGGGCTACAGCCAGCAGGTTGAAGGGCACATATCACTGCTGGCTATGGCATATTTCCATCAGCTGACTCTTATCATCAAAGTCAGACACTTCTTGTGCTTTGACCTCTGAGAAATATTGCACTTGGAGAAGGTGGATAACAAATACTCTCTGGAGACTTTCACTGAAACAGCTTCAAAATCGTGCCCTATCTTTAAAAGTGAAAATAATTTAATAATCTGAATTGTACTTTGTATCTTTTCTGTAATTTTCATTTTTTTAACCAGATAAATATTTGACAGGCAAATTCTATGTTTCCTCTGGCTGATAAAATTAAGTATAGATTCCACTTTCCTGTCCTAACAAAATGGTTTATCCTTAGGGTAAAATTATTCCAAAAGGATCATACTTATTTTTTTCTTGCTGTTATTCCTTGAAGATTGTACTTTCAAACTACCTAACATTGATTTCACCAGGGAGCCTTACAGAAAGGTTGTTTTGGCATTGTATTGAATTAACTTAATCTCTATTAACCTTATTTAATGCCCCTTTTCACTTTGCCAGGTTTTATTTTCTCACCTCATTGGGAGCTTCTTTGTAGAAGCCAAACTGAATTTTTATTATCACTTTCTCTAGATGTCTTCTGCTGGATGTCTAGAACTTTATTTCAAGAAATATTCTTTGGTTTTTTTGTTTGATTTTTTTTTTATGGGACATTCATTAAAAATAAATATAAAAAATGTGCAGGGGTTTATGATGGAATTTTTTTGAGTCAACACTAATCAGCAGAATTTGAGTCAGCAGAAATCAGGGGAGTTCATATAATAGTTTCCTCAAACATGAACATTTCTTAACAGAATAACATTGATATCAGAATGTGTTACTGAACTTGTTTGTGTGTGGGCAGGCAAATATGCTGTGGTACAACACAGACAGACAGACAGACAGACCCATAAGCATTTTTTATGTCTCCTGAAGCTGTTTTCTTTCCTCATTATTGTCCTCCTACAGGAATATATTTCTTATCTTACTCTTCCAAGGACCACTTTGCTAATGGAGCTATAGTGTTCATCTGCTTTTTTATAGATTTCCAGCTTTCAGTCCCTTCCTGATGTCCTACATACCAGACTCTTTTTCAGACTGTTCTTGGGAAAATGGGGCAATCCGACAGTGATATTTCTTAAAAGTATCTACTTTTCTGTGTCATGTTTGGACAGAAGGAATAAACAGAAATAACTAATTAGGAAGGGAGCTTTTTTTTTTTGTCTGAAGAAAGTACTTCAATAACATGTTAAAATCTTAACAATTTAAATAACATTTAAGAATATGACTGTGCATGTGTACTTTGCAGAATAAAATTAATACTAAAAGCTAGAGAGAAACTTTCCTACCCGATGAAGTGGGAAGGAAAGACCACATTACCCATCTGTCCTCTATGGTTCTCCTCTGTTAGCAGCTAAAGGAAGTAACAGCAGTAGCAGCTGCCTTCAGAATTATGAGAAGGGATAATAAACACAGTTTGACAAGAGAAAAGTGTAAAGGTAACAAGTATCAGACCAAATTTATCCCTGTTAAATTAGATGATTTAATTAGGTTGCTTTAGAAATGAGTTTTGGTCATGACAGTCGCAATAGGTGACAGCAATTTGGGAAAAAAGTCCAATAATTTTCAAATATCATAACCATTTAAATCATGATGCCCTGCACAACACCTGAACACTTTAGAGTTTAAACTGGTAGTCTGGCATCCAAGGAGTGCTGTTGATGCCTGGAAACAAATGGAGATCTTGATTTATGATGTACAGCTTCCAGGCATGGCAGGAAGAAGATTTTGATGGTGCTGTTTGTCAAAATCCCCCTGACAGATTCCTGGTCCTGCTGAATGTCCCTACCAAAGTGCCCCTGTGTGCAGTGCCTGCACCATTGCTGTCTCCACACCTTTTGGAAGTGGCCCTGAAGACATCAATGCTAAAAATAATTACATCAGGTCCAGATTTTAGAGTGTGCCTATAGACAACGGTTAATTAGGCAATTTTGCCTGAGAGTTATAAACTGTAAAAGGAAACCTAGTGTCTGTAAAAATCATGTCTAAATGGAATGCAGAGCTAGATATAGATTCATTTTTTGCTGACCTCAAACATGGTAAAGCCATTTGACACCTTCTGGGGTTCTTTGTCTTGCATCAGAGCTATGATAATATTCAGTGCCTTCCTGTTCATGGATGCATGCACAAAACAAATCAAAGAACAGTTCAATAGAGTTGACACTTTTGTACAAAGATTTCTAGCTCAAAAGGGGGATTATTTTTGTATATATTTCTACTCAAGAAGATTATTTCAAATGGCTTTAATTTCAAAAGTCTAATCAAATTATATTAAAAGAATGAAATGTTGAAACAAAAAATAATTAAAAGAGCTAAACAAAAATTTTATTGAGCCAATCTGATGCTTTCCTTCATTATAAATTATTGTAATTTTTAGGATACTGTTCTTTTGTACCAATGTGGTCAAACCTCTGAAAAACAGAGCTGAGGAAAACTATTGAGAACTACATATACAATTACAGATAGCAGAAATAATGCAAATTAGATTTAGTTATACAGCAAAAAAAAAATAAAAAAAATAAAAAAAAATTGATTTTAAACTTTTATTTGAATAGAAGGAAAAAAAATCCATCTTTAAATTAAAATTGTCATGTAGGCAAGAAAAAGCATAATGCAACAAATGGCTCTTGCTCCATGAACTAAACCATGGAGATGGAAAATATAAGCCCTGCAAAGGAAAGAATAATTTGGTCTTCTATATTTGTCAAAAATATTAAAGAAGTATCTATTAGCTGACTGATGAAACAAAATCTTTTCTGAATCGTTTTTTCCCCATACATTATATTAAAAGAACATAAAGAATTAGACTGCTTTCCCCTTCTACATTTGTCTACTTGGAAATAAACAAATGAAATAAATAAATATATTTGCATAACTAATTTAAAAGGTAGTGAAGAAAAGAAAGTATTTTTCAACTTTTTTCTTAATCCCTGCTGTTTTCTGTGCTCTAGAGATATTCTTTGCAAGGTCCTATTTGCTGCTGACAAAAAAAAAAAAGAATGAATAGCTCAACCAGCAGAGATAGAAGGTTATTAAACCAGCAAATGAAGAAACAGCACAAAGAATAAGAACACCTTGCAAACAGATTTCTTTCCCTCTAGAGAGGAAATACAGCAGGGTTGTTCGGCTTAGGGGATATGCATATGCTCAAACATAAAAGGCAAGTGGCTTTAGTAATGAAAACTCCCACATAAAGACAGTAAGAGGATCAAATGTCACGTGTACCCTCTCTAAGGAGCTTGCAAAGATACCAGAGCTACAACACGTGTAGCTGTCTTCGAACTAGTCATTTCAGGTCTGTATCCTTCAAAACATAATAACCACAAATAATAGTTTTGTTGTGACTACTTTGTTAGTTTTCAATCAAATGGGAGAAGGAGATGCTGTCAGCAGGGAGAATGACTGAGATTAAGCTAGGTATAAAGCAAAAAGTTATCTACCAGACAAATGTGGTTACTGAGGCTTTTACTTAAGAGTTACAGGGGCCTTTAGCTCTTTCTTTCTTTCTTTCCACTTAAATAGTAATAGAGCAAGGCTGAAAGGAAAACACCAAACCACATGTAGATGAGATTTTAGTGTAAATGCTAATGTTAAAGATTTGTTTTATTTTTGATGGTTGTTCCAATACTTCAGTGTGATTATTTTAAGCAAGCTATTTGTTCTATCCTCTTCCTTAAATATGCTCCTGTCATATTACTGAATAACCACACAGAGAATTTCTAGGGTATTTCTAGTTGTGAGAGTCCTTCCAACTGCCCTACTGAGATGGTTTGAGAAGAGCACAGCTCCCTACCATGCTGCTGTTTGTTATTCATGTCATCCTGAGGGCATATATGGAAAATTGAGAAGGCCAGCCTACAGAAAGACACTGAACAGCCATGGAGGCAAAACAAGATCTCTGCTGTCCCTATGTTCTGGGGCAATTAGTGTCGGTCAAACCACATGAAAGAAAATCATAGAAGCATAGAATGTCCTGAGATGGAAAGGACCCACAGGGAGCATTAAAGACCACTCCTGATGGATCTCTCCTCATAACTACCTTACAGTTTTGAAATGTTTGATATATTCTTCTTTTGTAGAAATATTTTCCAAGCTGAAATATTTATATTTCTCATTGATTCTGTGATTTGTATATATTAGCTTAGTTGTGGGGTTTTTTTCAGATTCTTTACATCTTTTCTTGATTTTATGTTTTGAATAAAAGCAGAGAGAAAATATTCGCATCTTTCTAATGCTGAAAATCCAGTATGCGGGAGTATTCTGTATTTAAAAGCTGGAAATACTTCACTTATGACCATCTAGGATGTTCTTGCAAATGTATTCAAATAGTTTACAGGGAGGAGGGTATTTTAATTTTTAGGCAGTTCAGATGAAATAACATATACCTCACTGGCAACCAGAGTAAGTAAAAAGCACTCTGACAGTTTGGAAAGGAAGCAGAGAGAGAAAAAAAGCTATCAGTTTATGATTAGTAAATAGTACAGAATATGATGCCAATATACTGCAGAAGAATAAATTGTTTCAGTTTTTGGGGGGAGCAGCACAATGACTATGTGTTATGAGAACAACCATGAAGGCTTTTTTTAGGCCTTTTTTGATTTTGAGAAAACCTGCCATGCATTTATCTGTGCTAACTTCTGGAGCAGAAACTAGATAACAGTACGTTAAGGTAAGTTGGGTCAGATTTTTCTGCCATTACTAACACTCTACCTGAGTTTAAACAGCCTTTGGGCATTTAAGGAGTGACATTTGCTGGCTAAAAATCAATTCTCATCAAGATCTCCTTGGCTTATAAACAAGACTCTGTGCTTTGAAGCTCAGAGGAATTACTGAGAAGTTAAATGGGAGAACAGAGAAAAGGGGACCAGAGAAGAAGCTCAGTAGTCCAATGGGGAAATAACTATTTTTCCCCATCCACTATACATTACTGGACTGTGAGAGAAATAGTGAAACCAAAGGACACCTGAGAGGAAGCTTATGATTAAGCAAGGTGTATGGCTTTAGTCCTTTGAGAGCCAATTTAGGTGCATCTTCAGGCTGAATCTTGGAGACATTTTATTTACTGAATGCTCTCCAATTGTCTGATAAGAAAGTAAACCAAAACCCCTCTACTGGTGATGCTATGAGAGTGTGGCCTGTCTCTTTCTAGACAGTATCACAAAAAGAAAGTACAGAAGCAGCAAGTGGAAGAGTTGAAATGGTGCAGCTGCGCTCACAACCTAGCAGTTGCAAGTTCAAAGATAGACCCTGTCCCCATTGCCAAGAATTTTTCACCTGTAGACCAAGTCCTCCCATGAGGTCAAATGACAGCATCTTGACAAAGATAAGGAGATATACAGAAAGTGGGATTTGATTTGGTGCTGAAGTTTCCTGTCTCCTGTGTGATGAGGATTCATCATTTTCCATTTAAAAAAAAAAATAATTCTTGAACCCACTTGCAGTTTCATGTATCACAATCACCAGTGGAAGAAAAGGTCACTGATTTAATTCTTCTTTCAAGCACAGGGAATATTAAAATATAAGAGGTAATGTGAGATATCATATAGGATAATTAGGACATAACTATGTTCATATATTTTCCTATAGATTAAATTACTTTGTCTGCCCTTCCTCTTTAAGAAATTACAGTGGACATTGTTCCTATGGTTACTGGGAGGGAGCATTTACAGAGACTCTAGATTTCTATAAAAAGAGGCATAAAAATTACTGTAACTGGATTGGTCTCCTGTGTTAAAAGTCACTTTGCACTCCAATTTTTATAGGCTAAGAGGATGCTTAAGATTTTGTTTCTAATCAGGTACAATGTGACTAATTAAACATTTAAGATGAGTAATACGGTGTAATTAATTTTGTCAGCTTTTATTGGTTTTCCCCTCCTCCAACCCCCTCCCCAAAGGTTTCAGATTTAGAATGTCAAAAAACTTCAAGAAGATTTTAGAACAGCAAAGGACAAACTGATCTCAAACATGGTCAGAAGAGAATACCTAAAAATAAAATTCACTACATTTTGCTGTACGTAGTACTACCATCTGATCTACATTTGCGGTGCATTTGGAAATACTGACCTCTTCTAAAACACACTCATTGACCATGTGTTAATATGGTTAACACATGATACATTTTTTCCTTGTTTTTCTCCCTGTCCATATATGACCTGAAGGAAATTTGGAGCAGTTTATATTGGAAAAGGAACTGCTGTTCTTTTGAAAACTTAATCTCAATCTGAATAAAATAATCTTCAGTATAATTTTAGTTGTTTAGGGGAGGATGAATTAAAGGGCTATGAAATTATTTTTTCTGAGGAAAATGTTTTGTCAAGCTGATATATCCTGTTTCAGAGAGCCAGATGAGAAATAGGCTTCAAAAAGTTTTCAAAATTTTCAACTCTTTTTGACAATGTCAAAAATAAGTCAAACAGAAGTGAAAAGATCTTGTTTATTTGACTGAGATCTGTTACACTGCCCCCATGGCAATTCCGTTTCAAAGATGTTTACACTCAGAGAAGAATGCCTTTGTGATTTTTTTGGAGTAGAAGTACCCCAAGAGTGAAGCTGGAGCAAATGTCAACTTTCATGCACATTCTGTGGGTTCACAGATAAAAAGCATCTTATGATCATAAAGTTTGGTTCTCATTACACAATATAAAGCTGAAAGAATATTTTCTTTTTAGTTCTGAATTGTATTGATAATTTCTGTTGGAACTTTAATTGATATTTTAGAAGAATATTCAGTTTTGATTTTGGAAAAAAACTCCTCACAATAGATCAAAGAGCATCTTTTATATTCAAATTTGTTCTTCATTACCTCTTTCTATTGGTTTTTCCATTCTGTTTTTCACTCCCACTGGATTATATTATTTTTACTCTCTATTCACTAGCCTAGCAGTGGAAAACAATGACGTGAAGAAAAATAAATCACTCCTCAATAGTCTGAAAAGCCAAAACATTGCTTGAAAAGCCAAATCAAGACAAAAACTCATAATTATAATATTAGTGTATACCTCAAAATTAGACAAAAGTTACTTTGGTTGCTCCTATGCTATGTCTGTGATATAAAAATTTATTTATTGAACCAACCATTAGACCAATGATTAGATGAACACATTGCCCATACCTGAATATACAAGACGGCCTGTTTTTGGATAAGGCAGTGGTTCAAGAATGCAGTGAGTCAATTTTGTTTTAGCTGCAGCTACAACTCTGCTTTCCTGGGTTGTTGCTTTTGGTTCACATGTGGATTTATGCTATCATTCAAAACAGACACCTGGGTGACATTTAATGTGAATATTAATCATGGACACCCACTACAATGTTTAAATGATGATGCACCAAATCTCATGTCTAAATCATGAATTCTCATAAAATGTGAATGTCACAGCACAGCAGCCCTCATTGGTACAACAAAGCTCACTCCCCAGGCTCTCACAGCTGACAAGAAAAGACTAAACAAAAACAGCCTATGGAGAGCCCACATGGTGACAAACTTATGCAAATGCAGTAATTAAAGCTTGGTAATTCAAAGAAATTCACTTGAACTCTCTTATGAATTTCCTGTCTTTTTTCTTTTGGTCTGAAGGATCTGAAATTTTTTGTCTTTCAGAAAATGTCTTAGGGCATGTCTGGCAGCAAAATATTGTCTATTAATGAACAGGAAGGATCATTTTTACTTTGGAGAACACCGAATTAATCACTGGCAAAGGTTCTGTCATCTTCCTTAAATCTCCTTTGGACTGTTCAGAAGGCAGTTGCTACTGCATAGGACTTTTAAGAACCCCAAGATGATAACAAACAGATTCTGCCACCAGTACTCACTTGAACTGACTCTTCCCTATTATAGCAAATTAATGGGTTAACTCAGTTATCTGGTGTAAACTAGAATAGTTTCACTGATTCCAGTAGAAAAGTATAGGTGCATAACAATTGCGGATATGTCGTAGAGAGGAAAAGTGAAATGCAAAGTACTCAAAAAAAAAAAAAAAATCTATTTCTGTGCTAATGACTTAGGATCAGAGTTATTCCTGAAAAAAACAATTGATGAAAACAGGAGATGGAGTAATCAAGATCTAAAATATGTATTGTGTATAACAATTACTCTACAGTGATAATAACAGCATAAGTGAAATTTCACACTTCACAGAATCATGGAATACGTTGAGTGGGAAGAGAAGTACAAGGATGGTCAAGTCCAACTCTTTGCACTGCACACTCTAAGAGTCACAGCATGTGCCTGAGAGTATTTTTCAAATGCTTCTTGAGTTCTGTCAGAGTGATGCTGTGACCGCTTCCCTGGGAAGTCTGTTTCAGTGCCCAGCCACTTTCCAGGTGAAAAACGTTTTCCTGGTATCCAACACAAATCTCCCCTGGGTCAGTTTCATGCCATTTCCTTGAGTCCTTTTACTGGTCATGAGAGTGAAGAGATCAGTACCTGTGCCTCTGCTTCCCCTCATGAGGGTGTTGAAGACCATGCTGGCATGTCCCCTCAGCCTCCTCCAGGCTGAACAGGTCAAGCGACCTCAGCTGCTCCTCATATGGCTCCCCCTCCAAATCCTTCACCATGCTTGTTGCCCTCCTTTGGACACACTCTGATAGCTTCATGTCTTTTCAACATTGTGGCATCCAAAACTGCATACAGGACTTGAGGTGAGTCTGCTTCTGTGCAGAGCAGAGCAGGACAACCCCCTCCCTTGACTGGTTAGTGATGCTGTGTCTGATGCACCCCATATGCACTTCCCGTCGCCTTTCATTAAGTACAATGCTTTGGAAAAGAAAGAGGGGGCAGAATAGCCACAGCTGCATGGTACTCAACAAAGATGTGAAGGGAGGACTCTCAAACTCCTTACATATCATTCCTGTGACGAATGACAAGAACATGCCATAATTCAAAATCACCTATCTACAACACACATTGTCCAATTAAATGTCTTTTAAAAGTTCATCTGCCTAAATGAAAGCTCAATCGGAGCTTAATGAAGTTTCTTGGTAAAAGCTGGCAGCATTTTTGTTAGATAATGTGTGTCCTGGATGAGAATTATCATATAAAGATCCTATACAAAGAGAGATGGCAAACTGCTCTTTGCTGCTTATTTCCACAAGAATTGTGCTTTCTAAAGGTGATTTGCTGTCTCTTAATGCATTCTGAGAAACATGAAGAGAGAAAAAATACCCCCCAAACCCTGATACTGTTGAAAACACTCCAGACCCAAGACTAGCTATTGCACTTGTTTACCTGCTATCCATTAATATTTAATCTGCACATGGATAAAATGTCAGCTGAGCTGTCCAGAAACATCTGGATGTTATGATACCTAACAAATCTAATAGGCATAGCTAATGAGCCCAAAGACGGGGAATGCATTATGTGGTTGCTGGTACAGCCTTCACCCAATGAATATAAATAGGCTTTCGTTGATCTTTTGTCCTACTAAAATGTAATCCAGTTTATTGAACTGGTGAATTGCATTAACCATTTTGACATTATTTCCTTATAAATCTAACATAGTGTCCTTGTTCTGTTCTTTGTCAGTACATAATACTAACCAAAAGGACAAAATCCCACAGCAGAGAGGGGTTCCAAACCACTGATGGATGTTTATTTAAATGGGAAATGTTTTTTAAAGCTCAAAGGGAACATCACATATCTGCAGAAAAGATTTGGGGAGGAGGTTGGAGGAATACATTAAAAAGGACATATTTCATACTTGGAAGGCAATGTGTTATAGACTTGGATTATGACTAAAGGAAGGTTTGTAAGTAGAACTCAGAAAAGGCTTATGTGTCTGAAAGATACTAGAGTAGTTTATTACGTATTTAAAAACCTCATGTCACAAACCAGCATGGGTACAGTGACATGAAATAAACAAGGGTGTTTAATTAGCAGTGGCCCTTTTACCATTCTATTTTAAAGTATCTGAAAACATTTAATAAGATGGCCACAGGAATATGGCAATAAAAATTTGCTGATGTTGGGGTTGTATGTTTAACAGTCTCTGCTGTTTCTGTGCAAGTGACTGAAAGGGTTGAAAACACATTTGTGCCTCAAAGAAAGGTATAAATTTTTTCTTACTTTATTTAACTTTCACATTCAGCTCACCAAGGACACTATCTTGTGAAATGCCATATTAACTCAATTTGTGATGTCACTACTTTATTGCACATGTGTTAATATAAATATAAAATAAATATTTCTAGTATTTGGATTTATAATGGCTATAGACAATATCTAGAGTGGGTATTTTTAAATTCACAGTATACAAATCTGACATAAAACCTTTCTTCAGATAAACAATTAGAACACTTCAAAGGCAGATTTTATTACTTCTGCTGTATTTACTGTCATATTGACGTATGACTTCCTTTCATTTTAGAAACACACACCAGTTTCCAGGCCACAGCAGTAAAAAGACTGAGATAAAGACAGGTTACAAAATTCTTGTCTGGCATCTCTGAAGAAAGTATGTGCATACCCAGGAATAAGACTGCAAAGGCAGGAAATCTTTCTACAGCTCTTCTGAAAGAATAAGATAGTTTATCCCAAGCACCTGAGTCCAGTTATTTCATCTGTAAATTGTTTTTGTCATATATTATGGGTATTTTCTTTTTCACAATCATTGCTTCTGCAGCTCTTCCAATTATTCAGCTATATGAATATTAAGGGTAAAATTTCCATGATTTCCTCAGTTTACCAGTTGCATTCAGACCTTGTTTATATGAGCATCTCAAAGAATGTCAGACTACAGTTAAGAGCAAAGTTTGGACAAAATATTTATCAAGCAAATGAGAGACAAGAAATGAATACAAAACCTTGACTAGGCTCATCCAAGAGAAAAACAAAAAGAAAAGGGGAAACGGTTATGTATTTCTTTGCTTTTGGGTCTTCAAATTTTATGGAAAAAAAAAAAAATTCTAAAACCTGAATCTTCACCAAACCACAGTTTTGATTAAAAAACCCCAAAAAATATTTGAATCTGGCATTATTACAGTTTTCCATATAAACATATCTAGTGACAGTAAAAATAAACTATTACAATCTTGCCCTATAAATACCAAGTATTTTTCCAATGTGCAGAGAGGATCACAGAAAAATGTAATTTACATTAAGCAGCACATTGATGTATCTGGCAAATTTTGTGTTTGTTTAATCTTGCAGGATATCCTAAGGAGTTGCAGTTGTTAGAGTTCAGTAGAAGAGATAGTGATAGTTCCAAGCATCAGAGAGAGGGCATAAACAAAGGACATAGGAAATGAAAGAGCAGCAAACTGCTGTGGCTGAAAAAGCATCATGGCTCAGAGGAACAGCAGAAATTGCTGCCTGCTTTCCAGATACCCTGAGAAGAGGAATCTGTAATTAAAATACAAGCAAATATCCTTGCAATCTGTTTCCGACAATGGAAAAACAATTTCTCTGCTATTTTAATGAGTCATCTGTTTTGAAAGCATGATTACTATTGAAGGATCTGACAGTGTCATGTCTGCTGTATAGGAAAAAATGCGAGAGTTTGTAAAAAAGTTAAAAAATGAGAATAATGAATGGCTAAAATATGAAAGGAAATCAAATAAGAAATTGTTGATATCTCTTCAAATACTAAAACTTCAAATGATCAACCCTTTTTTTTAAGATTTATTGGGAAAAAAATTAAAATTTAGTGGAAACTCAGTCTCTTAGATTAAATAAATACTGCATTAGTAAAAGCTTACACTGAATTGAAAAATAAGTGAGAAAATGATTGTTAAAAATTTACTGAGCTTTTCTGCATATGCACATGGGTAAAAGCAATTATTTTGCAATTTATAAGCTTGCATATGCCGTATAAAGAGAAGAGTAAATATTTTCAACCATTTTCCCTCCAAATCTCTATGGTATGTTAGCATTTCTAAGGAATTTGATAAAGAAAAGGAAGATATTAGATAATTGCTCTGCAATTCTTTGTAACAATACAATACATAAATAAATAAATTCAAGCCCAGTGTTTAATACTGAACAATTTGGTGGAATTGGAATACATTTTCCTCTTTGAAAACATAGATATGACAAATGTGCGCCTATTTAAGATGGCTTTGGAATCAACAAGAGATGATAGCAGAACTGATCATCTTCTGTCAACATTATCCTTGCCAAATTCCATCCACAAATGAAGCTCACAACTTAATAGTGGCAACTGTGGCTTAAAATGAGGACTGAAAAATTTTCATTCTAGTATGTATTGCAGAAACTGTTGATGGGATATGAGAAAGCAAACATGCAAGAGCTCAGCTTTTTGCTGCCTTTATTAAAAGAACATTTCCAATTCTTGGCATTGTAGATCATAACCAAGGGACGCTTTTTCACCTGGCAGGATAATTCATGTTAGGGAAAATTTGCTCTCTCTTTATTTCACAGCACAGTAAAAGCTTCAATAAGTGGGATGTGACAGGAAAATCAGATCTTTTGGTTGCAAGTTGTGATTTTTTAAGAACAAAACTTCACAAGTACTACTAAGAATAAGAATATTAGTCTACTGCAGAGCAATGATTTTTAAAACCTTACTAAAATAATAGGCCACAACTTATGTCTGGGTATTTCTTTCCTTCTCAGAATGATCTGTACCATACTGCAAATGGCACATATTTATTTTCTCATCAGATTTTTGGTAGCTGAAAATTAACTTTGGGATAGCTCAAAGATGCAATGTCGTCTTCAGATGTTTAAATTACAGTAATTTCAACACCTCCTCATTACTTGTTGCTGTTTGGTCTTTTTCTCTACTTTTATTTCGACAGTTTACTTGACACTGAATTTGGTCATAACAGTGAAAAATACACCTTAAATAGGATAATATACATCACTTTTTCAGACTTTCTCTGCTTGACAATTATCATTTTGGATGCAAAACTCTTGTTAATTTCTGCTGCGCAACATATGGATAATTTCTTTCTATTTCCATTGCATTTAGCATTGCAATAACTGCTGATAGTTCTGTCAGTGTTTCCACTTGTCCCTTGAAATGCAGGAATCTTCTCTTCAAGCTTGATGTAATGTGGTTGTTCTCTGCAGCATAGCCGATGAGCTCTTCGATTGGATTTTAAATATATAAATTATGGCATATTATTTCAAGAGTAAATTGCATCTTTAAAATCTTCTATAGCTTCTAATTACAACCAGCTTTCAGTACCGGATAATTCCTGCTAACGTAAAATTCCCACTATGATCACATCCTGCACAGTCAAAAACATCCTGCAGGCTACCCTGCAATAGTACTGTGGAATCCACATCCATCCAGACGTGGTATTGGCTCTGACTGCCATCATTGGGGTGGTGCTGCTGGAGGTATTTATGGGAACAGGTTTTAGCAGGGCGATGCAAACCGGATGTGAGTTCTGTGAACACATGGAAGCTGCTGGTGAAACTTTTTCCACAATTTTGTATTGGCCCAAGTAACAGTGGTCCAGCCTATAAGGAGGATGAATTGAACATCATGGGACAAACAAACACAGTCCCCAGCTCCAAAGTCCAGAGCTGGTTGCAGATGCCTATCTGCATAACCTTTGTAAGCAGCCTGTGATTTTTCTAGCTGTTCAGAAGGAAACGGGATATGTTGCAATTACCAAACCAGAGTCCTCAAGGGAAAACTCCTGGAGAACTGCCCCAGCATAGCTACATGGTCGTGGGACTAGAAACCATACTGTTGTAGAAAGTGGTCTGCTGCTTGGAAGAGCAGACACTGCTGTTACAGACAAATTTTGCCAGTGGCAGCAGGTAAACCCAGACATCCATAACAGTTAATATAATAACAGGGATAAGGCTTCAGGATCTGGTTCACCTGCTTTTTCTGATTTCTAATAATCTGTGGGTGCTGTGGGTTGCAAAGCCTATGCTGCATTCCCAGCAGGCCCAAAAGCTGCCAGCAGAGCTGAGAAGTGAGCTAGATGTCTCCATTTATCTCCACACAGCCCAAGGCAGCCCATGGCTCTGAAAGGCATTTTGCAAAACCAAGTGTGTGTTCCAAGGGGCTGGGGGCAACCTCTTATTGGAACAAAACCAGCCACCTCGTAAATGTATTCACCACTGCAAGCTTATTACATGGCCCTGGGATGCAGGCAGGTACAGAATTAAATCCATTACTATTATATATTAATGTGCCATAACTGTGCAGGAGCTGATGAGGGTTGGGATAGGCCCAGCAGGCTTTGTGTTGCTCTCTTGCCCCAGACATTGACACTGAAAGCCTGAGCGTACCTTGTGCCGTCTGCATGAACCAAAGGCTGTGAGGAGGTGGGTAGGACCCCATGCAGAGTCTTCAGACAGCCACTGTGTCCTCCCCTCAGCATGTCAGGGCAGCACTGAAGGACCTGTGCTCCCAGGGGGGATGTACAGACCTTCACAGCCACATGGAATACCACGCTTCTCCTTCCAATATTGCAAAGTATGTCCTCACCAAAACTGAGTGGCCAAAGGATGGATCTCAATATGCTTGGAACTTTAAAAGTCATAGGTTTGTACAGCTAAAGAAAAAGGTGCAGAGAGAAAAAAAAAAAAAATAAAGGGATATTGACCCACATCTGTGACACACTCAAAATGAGAGAAAAATACATTGGTCACAGGGACTAGCAGATAATAGCTGAGGGAGGTTGACAGGCAATAGAAGGAAGAGGTAGAGCTCACCTGCCAGTCAGTTTTATAAGCTCTCCTGAAAACCCACCAAGGGCATAGTTTGATATAGTATTTATTTAATTTTTTCCTCTGAACAGATAGCCCATGACCCTGACAGGGGCACCACCTGTCCCAAACTTCCAAAACTTACCCTACACAGCTTTCAAAGCAAATCTCCATAAAGAAGCAAAATGTTTGGACAAGAATATCCTCACACAAAGCATGGATAAGAGGTATAAAAAATATCAAGGAGAAAGAGATGAATAAAAGCTAGGAGGGCATCTCTATGAAGACTCCAGCAGATGTAATCAAGAATGAAATTTTATGGAAACAGGCCAAAAAACGTTCCCATATGTTATGATGGAAACTGCAGCACTTTGCCCCAGGGGAAGGGCTCAGCTAAGGCAACTCTTGTGGAGAGTGTTATATAAACATGAACTTTGTGAAATGGACTCCTTTCACAGATGTAGCTTATTCATGTGCCCTGATTATAATTCTCAGCTAAGCATTCATATTTATCTAATGACTAATAGTAACTATCATGCATCTTTCAATTTTTCCTGCTTAAGTTACATTTCAGCTGTCCCCATGTCTACGGAGACAACCCATATCCTTTGGAAAGAGGTGAGCTTTTTAAAATTCTGGTCATAGTTTTTGTAACATTCATGATTTAGCTTCACTTTCCAGGGCTAAAACTTTTTTATTTTAAGTTTTTTTTTTTTTCCCCTATTGCAATTTGTCCAGCTCCACTTGTACAGCAGCAATTTCATGGACGAAAGCCTTCCACTGTGGGTAACAGAATATATGTAACAATTTATATTGAGTTTCCATCATGTTGTACCAGTTGCCACATGTGAATGAATTTGGGTTTGCAACACCCTTGTGAGGTAGAGACATATCGATTTTCCTTTATTATAGATTGGAAAACAAAGACTTTATGCAACAAAGCCTCAGTCAATCACATAGCCAAGTGTAGATTCCAGCTTTTCCCAAAGTGGACTTGTGTTGGTTATTGCAAGACTATTTTCCTTCTTTCAAGATGGTGCTGTTTTTTCAGACAAAAAGGAACAATGTTAATATCAGACTGCTCATGGAAATATAGTAGTGAATTTACATGTGGACATTCTTTTAAAGTAGTTTCTATAACTAAAAAACATTAGTGGAAATTTTGAAATATTTATCACTGGTGTCTATGAATGGTTCCATTGGGTTTTGGTTTCTTGGTTTGTTTGTCTTTTCAAAGTAGCAACTATTTCTGAAGCTTTCCCTTCCATTCTCATTTTTCTACTGAAAAGGAAGGTCTGATTATCATGAGCTATAATTAAAAGCACTATTGAGCTCCCCACATCTCAGAGAATTAAAGAATGACAAGTTGATAGCAACAGCAAAATTGCACCCTTTTTGGCAGCAAAAAGTCTAGTTGTTCCTGCAGTGGAGCATATAAATAATGTCAATTTTAAGGAAATTTTAATAAAACTTTTGAAAATTGATTGCAGTCATTAAGACTCTAAGGTTCCAAAGTCATTATACTTTTTCATTTAATAGAATCCTCTGTACTTGAAAATTTGTCCTGCAAATATTTCCTAGGAAGTGTTTCTAGATACAAATGAAAAGTCAAAACTATTCTGTTAATTTCAAAATTTCTTGGATTTTCTTCTCTTATATACCTTTGCTTAAGAGTTAATTACATCATCTCTAAAAATCTGCAGCTGAAAAAATTATAACAGTAGTAGGTTTACACATGCTCTTAAATACATCAGAATTGTTCTGAAATGCTGCATATATATTGACTATATTTTAACAGTCAGTGTTCAAACAAATCCTTGATTTTCAAATGCTGGATGTGGAATGCTACAAAACAAAATTGTATTTGAACTGATCTCTCCATGCAAGCCCGTGCTGAACTTCTATATGAAAATGCAGGTTTATAATAAAACAGGGAAATAGAGATAAAAGTGCAAACAATGGTTTGCATTTATCCACCAAAGAATTCCTGATCCTTGTAGCACTAAGTTCAGTGCTTTGAGTACAGGCAGTTTCACTTTAAGGACCAGCATGGTTCGAAAAGCAGGGGAAAAGACGAAGTAGAAAATTAGAGGCAGAGGGGAATTAGTCAAATGCACATTTTTTCAGGTTTTTTTGATTTAGTAAACTACATAACAGCAGCTTTTTTTCATTAGTGCAACAGAAAAAAACAGGTGAAACGAACACCACAGAATGTTTGAAAGATAGAGGATTAATCAATTACACCTGTTTTGATAGATTTTTTTTTAATGGAATGAATCTGTGGGCCAACCTGTTATGGTCAAACTGTTACTCAAGCAGGACTAGAGTTCTGGGCTGTGATGGTTATATATGGTCACCAGAACATCATAATACCTGCCACATGTAGAACTCAGTTCTGTATGGATATATGGTATGCAGCCATAGCCTGGCACACAGAAGAAATAGAATCCATTTCATGTGCATTTTGTTCAGAAGATAAAACCATCCAGAAGAGAGCAGCAGTTCTAAAATATATGAAGAGCTCCTGTTATGCTGGGAGTTAAACTAATTTAATGGTATCAAAAAACATTTCTTATCAAGATTGCCCTGCAAAAACGTCCTGCACAATAAGACTTCTCACTACAATAAATCACACTAGTATGGATGTAGTTTCTGGATCTGATGAGAAATTAATGGAAAATTGGGTCACTGAGTTAAGTACTTGCTATAGGCAGATACTCATTAACACGGTAGTGTTTTGCACAATCCCATGTTTTATTACCACCCAACACTACTATGAACAATTGCATTCTAGGAACATCATTAAGTTTCCAAAACCAATCTCCCCAAAGAAAAAAAGATGAGAAATCTGCTTTTGCAGCTATAGAATAATCTCATTTTCACTGCCTCTGCTGATAATTTTCAATTGCATGCCCATGCTTTGACCTACATGATCAAATACATGCTTTGGTCTACAACAAAACTCTCCCTTGTCCAGTGCATAGAAGGGTTAGTACTTGGCTCTTATCTCAGTATTTTTTTGAGAGTTGTTGAGTTTTGGGTTGGTTTGGGCTTTTTTTTTTTTGTTTTTTTGTTTTTTTTAAATGCCTGATTCACATTTTTGAGTCAGAATTTTTCACTTCTTTTTAATTTCTTTTTGTCTGGGTTATGGTGTTCACCAATATGCTCTCTGCGGTCTCTGACACCTTCTTGTTTCATTGTCATCTGTTGATGGGAGTGCTCAGAGCTGGCTCAGGCTCCCTCTGACTGTACACAAAATTATCCGTCTCACAGTGCTGCCCCACAGCCCTCACTTAAGGGATCAGTGGCAATTCCTGAGAGGCAATGTCAAGCACTCTACTTTCCTGTCAACAGTGGCATCATCTCCCTTTTTCTGCCTCTCTGCTACCAGCAATTGTTCACATCAGCAGCTTTCTTGCCTCCTTCAGCAAGCCAGCCCTAAAAGTACAGTGAGAAGTAGAGCCCATACCCCCAGCCTGCAGAACAGCAGAGCAAAGTATCCCACTCCCCTTTTCCTTTCCCAGGAGAGATGTTGCTACATACTTCTCTCCCACACTCTCCAAACAGCATTTTTCTCCTCCTCTGCTGGAGGTTTATGTTTCATTGCTTCTGTACCTTTGAGTCCTCATTCAAAACAGCAGGGGTGGTGACAAGTATTTACACACTTCACAGATGGAGTAGCAGCTCATTGTAAAACAAATGCACACAGATCAAAATGCAAGAGAATTAAAAAGGAAGGGCAAAATGAACTTGTAGATGGAATTATTTGTTTGACCATCAAACACACACCACTGATTATCCCTTCCCATCCTTTCTGTTTTATTCTTGATGAGGACTAGATGGAGTGCAGAGTGCCTTAGGAGACCTAGACCTGGAAGGAGACATTGAGTGCATCCACTGCTATATCCCCAGTCCTGCCTCCTAAGCCAGCTACAGACAAAGTCAGACCACTCTTCTGCTATCATCTTATGGCCCCCAACATTCTGTACCATGTAATAATTAGTTACTTCTGTCTCTATGCTTGTGAATGCAAAGGTGCTGGGAGAGATGGCATGAAATAAGAGAGAAATGGAAGCAGTGCAAAACTCCAGAGCCTGGAGTCCTGCAGCCTCAGGACGTAGAAGCTTCTCCATAAAACCAAAGATTGAGAACATTTCCCCAATACTGCCTTTGCCTATGAAAGACAGACTTTTCTCATCTCTAAGTGACCTGCTTCTTCTACTATTTGTCAACCTGTACAAAAATTGGGCAGGGAACACGTGCAGACCTATGTTCCCTTGGGTTTTGGCCATCTTTTCAGGTCAAGTCCTCTGTGGGCAGTGGTTGATTCTGGAAACGCTAAAAGAATTATTATCCCTGACAGAAGCTCATTCTTCTTTCTAACAGGTTTCCAATTGAAAAATCCAGGCATTAAAATAGGATATTACCTTTTCAAAATGGTCTTCTTTTGTTTGTATGAATTACTCAGTTGCTAATTTCACATTTAAGAACCTGCACTGAATGTCAACACAAAACCCAGAATATTTTATGAGCTTTAAAATTATGAGAAATCTGCTTTTTCTAGAATGAGAATATAGTAATGTTCACAGAATTCTACTGGAAATGCTCATGCAGTTTTACCAAAGCTAACATTAAGCCCAGGGATGATTTTATCATCGTACAAATTTATTCCAAAATTCTGGAGAAGTTGAGTATCATTATTTGTGAGTTTCTGCCACAAGAAGTGAGAAATGGACATAAGAATCCTTAGGAGGTATCGAGGTTTGTTTGCATTGTTTTTGTCCCCTAATTTGATTAAGTTAAATTTAATATAGCACAAATACCAGCTGTATGGTGAAAAATGTGTATTCAAGTTACCATTCCTTGCTTTTAAAACGGACTTGACTTCCCCTTTAAATAACTGTCAATTAGGATTGTGGAGCCCTAAATCTGTTTTGTGTTGGCCCTGAGAAAGATTCAAACTAAGAAAGCCTAGGAGATTTAAGTGTCTCTAAATTTTATTGCAATTCCAAAGTTAAAAAAAAAAATAAGAAAAATATTTTTGAATCTCTCTTTATAAAAAATATATGTACATGAGGTGATAGACTAGAATTGACAGTCTCACAGGGTGAGAGTTTATCACCCAGATTCCCTTCAAAAATGGGTATGGGAAAATGATATGAAGTACAGTCTGTGAGAGTAATTGAAGACTTCTTTTCATTTGGGACTAGTCTTTCAGTCTGAAAAATAGTTTTCTAAGATGAAAATTGACAAGTTTTCAGATTAAGGGTTATTTATAAAAAAACTTTTTACATACTGTAGCTTTGCAGTTTTTAGAAGACAGCTGGCAGCACTGTAAGTTTTGATGAGAGGTCTGAGACACTTAAAAATACATTGTTATGTGTTTGAATAAATATCTTAAAACACTGACTACTGCATAAAACTATATATATATAATCTCTTCCTTACTTCATTGCTTTTAGTAGAAAGTGGTGTGTTTCGGGGCTATCACCATGTGGTGTAAAGCATTAACGTATTCCACTGTCTACCCCTCATTTTATATAATGATCCCTTTATGTTTATACAGTATTGGACTTCTGTGCATGATGTACAAAACATAAAGCTAAAACCATCATTCTAGTCAAATAAAGAGCTATGCTTGCAGTAGTCTAGCACTATCAAGTGGCAGTAGATAATCTGCTGCCACTTTGCCTTATCTTCAGTACGACAAATTATGGATCACAATTTGTCCTTTAATGTTTGCATGCACTTAAAATGTTCATCTATCAGACAGATAGCACAACTTATTTGGGAATGCACATTTCTGAATGGGCTTTTGACTCACAACACATTTGATGGTAAACAAAATGAAATAGGAACCTTTAGACATTACTCATGTGGGAATAACTTGTAGATAGACGTGCACATGCTGGGTAAATGGCATTCATCTCCTGTGAGAGTATGTGACTTGTGGGTTTCTTAAATTTTCAGATTCTCAGTCTGGAAAGCACCAATTCATCATCTAGTCAGATGCTTGCTCTGTCGCTAGCCCTGGAGTTTAATCCAGTTACCCAGCACTGAAATCAGTAGGTTGGATTTATGCTGCATTGCAAAAAGAGTTTCTGAAACTGCATTCACTCTTGACCCACTCAAAGGAGAAACTGTCCTATCACATGGGAGGTTTCAGTGATTCATCATCTCCACAGCTAAAAGCATTCTCATTCCTTAATTCTTAGCTCTGTTTCTAATATGTACGGTGCCCTTCTTTTCCCACAAAGCAAATGTAACTATGTCTCAGTTTAAGATAATTTAAGAAGTGGACACTCTAAAGTGAGGTAGTGAGGTCCTTCCCTTAGTTTCAACCAATCCATTTCTGCCAATATGGAGAAAAAAATAGGAGCTGATATAAGCAGGAAAAAAAAAAAAAAAAAAACAAGCAAACAACAAAAAAAAAAAAAAAAAAAAAAACAAAAAACCACCCCACAAAACACCAAAAAAAACCCAAAAAGAAACAAGCTAAAGAGTAACCAAAAAACCCCCCAAAAACCAAACCAGACACAAAATTACTAAATCTCAGGACACCCATTGAAACAAAAGGACACCCTAACTGTGGGGGTACCACCCCTCTCTAAGACAGCATCCCCTGCAGCTGACGCGTGTAGGGAGACAAAGGGAAGAAGATGGTGTCAGCTCTCTCCTCCAAGACACTGTTCCCCAGTCAGCCACAAGGTCCAGAGACAAAGAGAAAACATGAAAACATGGCAGTGAAAAGAAACCTTCCCAGGAAGGTGGAACTTTGCCAAAAAGCTAACTTCTTAACTATTGACATAGGTATTTATCTTTATTTTATTTGTCACTACCTGAATGATTTCAGTGTTAAAATACTGTGCTTTCTCAGCCATACAAAAGCAGATAGAATATTCTGGAAACAAAAGCCTGTCTTTTCTGAAGAAAAAAACCTTTTTAATTATAAACTTGAAACTTGCTTCCTTTTAGAGCATCAAAATCTGAGAAAGCTATGAATGTGTCCTGAACTGTAATTGAGACACTGCTATCAACCTCCAACTCCAAGCATTTCTTCTAATCTTTCCTCTTTCTCAAAGGTTACATCCTGGGATGTGCAAGACCCATTGACCATCTTCTATGCTGAGGGCTTATGATTTGGCCAAATCTTGGTATTTTAGACAGTAAATACATTTCACTTCACTTCTCCTTGGGGAAAAAAAAAAACAAAAAAACAAAAAAACCAAAACCAAACAAAAAAACCCCCGGCAGATACAGAGGTAGTTTGCTGAGTTTAATTTATGCCATGCATTTGGGGAAAATGTATTTTTCTGAGCTAACCCCTGCAGCTATTCAGTCAACAGGGAGTTTTCTTACTATAACACGTGTGGTTGTACTCTTTTCCTGCTACTCCAAATGCAAAATCCAGTGTTCAGAGACATCATATGGAGTTTTGACATTCCCATGGTACCCAGGGTCTGGAAACAGATGAATGGATTATAATGAGATATAAATACAGTATTTTTAACCCTGAAAGATATGAACTGGACCAAATAATATTTCTCATTTCATGTAAGAGAAAACAGTACAAACATTGATCTACTAAAGAGATTAAACTTGGCAAATAAAAGCAGCATGTCTGAGGATTTATTAAAGAGCTTTTATTGTCACATTCACTGAGACAATGAGAAAAGTAAATGTTCAAAACACAGTCAAGTCGAGGAAGTTTTAAACATCTAAAATTTCAGATTGATAGGTTGGGTAAAATAGGGATGACTTTCACTGTTTCAGATAGTGAACACCATGTTGGGAAGTATGCAACAGTAATGAAACTGCTTTTATAAAATACAGCCACGGGTTGCAGCTCCCTGTGGGCTGTGCCATCCCTCATTGTGAACCAAAAGGCACTAAACAATGGCTCTTCAAAACGAGCCCTTTGTAGAGGAGGTCACATGCTGCAAACAGAGAGCTGTCACATGGAGGACCTATGAACACAAAATGCTACAATCTTTACAAAATGTTATTGTGTGTTACACTACTGAATTACTTGTGTATTGCTCATCTTAGCTGTGACAGCAGGATTATTTGGAGTGGGGTGGGGGTGGTGGTATGAAATCAGAGGGTTTCAATTTGGGGTTTATCTTCTGGGAGCACATGAGGGCTAAAAAGCACCTAGCTAGACTGACTCATTGTAACAATACTCGCAATTACCTAAGTAACTTTTGGGTGATACCCTATAAATAATGGCAAGAAATCCAGCCATGATCTAGAAAGATGTTAAAATATGAGGACAGGCATATAATATCCTATACCACTCAGTGGTAAAGAAGCGTCATTTCTGGCCATATTTAAGGGGTTTGGAAGCACACACCGACATGAAAATTGGTGTCATTAGAGAGGCAGAGGTATGCTGCGTGTGTGGACAGAGCTGTTAAAAAAAAAGCCATTCATCTCTTTCACTGCTGTGATGAGGAAACTTTTCTGGGGAGAAACACTGCAGTAGCTATTTCTCTGCAAAATCTGTAACAAGTAGTCTTGTTAATAGATAAGACAACTGTTAGTGGATTCACTCAAAGTTTAACAGAAAATCTTTTCATCAGTCTAGCTTCTATAGACAACAGAAGTGTTTCAGTGTGAGACATATTTTACACTTTTTCACTCATCCAACTCTTTTAACAAGATTGTTTTTATGTTCATAGTTTGAGATGCAGCAAGAAAATAATAATTAAAAAATACAAACTGAAGTCTAAGTTCTTTTCTTGTAACATAAGGATTCCATAAAAAAAGAGATCATAATTAGCATTCAATACTATCAGTGAATAAAAAATGGATGAAGATTTATATTAAGCAGTGAGATTACCTGGTACAAACTGAGCCATGTGACAAATACAAAGTCCATTAGACTTCTGGATTCTGTATAGCCACATCTGACTCATCATTGAATTTTTTTTGTTCCTTATGCAGTCCTTTTTTGGCAGGGAATTCCTCTAATCCTAAACCTTGGGTGTTCAATATATCTAACTTCTAATGATGACCAAATCTGAAAATATTATTATTGCTTAAATAGTTACTTCACTAGCTCTGACTCCCAGCTGGCTCCATTTTGGGCGCTGACTCCGTTGTGTTAATTGCGCGGATGAACAGAGACAAAAAGCCTTTTCTGCAGAGAAGAGCCTTCTACATAATTTTTGGGAAGTCTCAATAAAGCTACTGTTGCAAATACCAGGGAGTGAAGGGAGAGAAAGCAAAAAATACCCCTTGCACTTATACTGGTTGGTAGCTGCGTTGCTTCATGCTTCTGCATAAGCATAATATGTTTTAAAAATTATATATCTGCAATCTTCAGTGGCCTTCTATCTACCTATTGTCAAAAATGATTGATTTATTGTAAGAAATATGGAGTAAGACACAAATACTGATGAGAATCTCATGTCTGATGTATCCATTTGTTTCATTTTGGTTTCTTCTTTCATATGCAATATTTCTTTTTTATGATATGAAGTATTATTTATGATTTTCTATTTGAAAAGTAGATAAGGAATGAAAACAAACTCAAAACAAAAGTACTTTGAAGGAATGACTCCTAACAAAACCCCTGAAATATTCAGTTACTTTTATCTGGTATGCTCATGATACAATTGATCATGAACAAGTCAACAAAGAAAACTCTGTTCCAGGGTCGGCTATCTTTAAATTTTTTATTTTTCCAAATGACAGATTTCTATGTCTTTCTCTGTACAAATAACGTGTTGTGAACTAAGATATGAAAAAAAGACACTGTCTAAATGAAGAATTTGTCAGACTGTATTTATCAAGCCCTGAAATTTACTGGTGTCATGCAGAAAATAAATTAATTAATCTGGCAATTTATTTTTTTATATTATTGCTAATGATTATATTATACCAGTGCCCATAGGTTATTGCTATTCACCAAGCATAATGGGACAAATATCGTGTCAGGATAAGTCACACATAAAAATGGGACAAAATATTTGATACCCTGGCAGGATATTAAGCATGAAGTTTAGAAGGAATTATCTAACTTAGGAGTTTTTCTCATTTCTTTGGTTTTGACACCCTTTTTTCTAAATAAATAACCCCCACTTGATCAACTGTTATGTCTTTCATGCTTTTTCTCATTTACAAGCTAAACTTGATCAATTGGAAAAAATACTGGGGAGTATCCACTGACTGAAAATTTCAATGATTTTACAGCAATGGTAAAAAAAATATGTCCTAGTGAAGATGTGTTGTGGTTCACCCAAACAGGAATGTTAGGAAAGCAAGGCTTAAGAAAAAGTAGGACAGCCATCTGAAACAGAGCAGGCAACAGCTAAAAAAGAGGAAAGGTAAACATCCAGATAACTGTTTGGAAAAAATGTAGATAAGAAGTCATGTCAGCACTATGTTCCCAAACTGAATCAGTCTTTCCAGGGCTGTTTCTGTTCAGAACTTAAAATAATGACCTTGGAAAGTGGAGAACCAAGAACACAGATTTAAAAACTTGCAAATCACTCCATGTTGGGATGGCTTGCAAACATTTTGAAGAACAAGATTAGAAGTTAAAATAATTTTGACAAATTGGAAAAGTAGATACAATTTAATAAAGATAAATGTAAAATTATACTACGTAGAAATAATCATCTTTACATACAGAGGATGGGGAGTACGTGGCTAAAATCTGAAAGGTGTGTTTGATGGAGTGAACACATATAAAAATACAATGATTTTGCAAAAAGAAGAGAAATCATACTAAGGTAATGAGTATCACACTTGTGTGTATAAATATCTATACTTTAAGATTTGGAATAATGCTGTTATTTGGATCTGATACGAATTCAGTGAAAGAAGACTGTAGCACAAGATACCATTGGAGAAAAACAAGAAGAATGATCAGAGGTCTAAATAATATGATTTCTGAAGAAAATCTGAAGGAGCTGAGTTATCTAGTTTAGAGTAAAGAAGTCATGATGATAGATTTAAAATGCATGGAAGGTTAGTTTCCAAGATTATGATGATAAACTGTCTTGTCATATTCACTTTAGCTGAAACAAGAAGCAAAAAGCTTAATTGGCAAAATGGTCAGAGGTTAGTAAATGAGTTACAACAGGCAGAATAGTTGAATAGCAAAATGCTGTATATAGTAGTTTGTGGGGATTTTTTTTGTTTTGTTTGTTTGTTCTTGTTTGGGTTTTGAGGGGTTTTTTGTGTTTGTGTTTTTCTTCATCCTTGAGAGATGGCTAGAATAAGTCAGGTGACTTTCTAAGGTCTAGAGACAGGTAGAACACTCTAGTCTTTCTGTAGATGATCTCTTAGTCTCTTCTCCAACCCTATTTTCTATTATTCTACCTTCAGTCCATCTACTCATAAATCCTATACTTCTGTATCATACATGGCTGGCTGCATAATGTATTGATGGACACTATTTTCCAAAGAAAGGAAATAGACAAAATAAAATGGAGGCTATCTTCCAGGTTGTGAAGTGAACACTGTCCAGTGGGGCTGGGGGTGCAGAACCAGAGCACAGCTCTAGCTTCCACCATGGTGGTAGCTGGAGACCAATGGAAAGTGCAGGGAGGAAAACAGATCAGAAAAATGTGATAATTGTGCAGCTGGATTAGATGCCTTTAGGAAGGAAACCTGATATAATCAGGAGTCATAAATCTTTTATACATAAAATCCTATTTCTATGAATAGATAATAGGCATGCAGGCTAGTATATGTATCTCTCTTCAGATTAATAGATAAAAAAAATGTGCATGGTGGGAGGAGTGTACATGTGTGTTTGTTTGCTCACATATAGGAATAAGGAGCAGCAAGACATCTCTCTGTGGGAGATTATATGATTCCCCATTTATGTCTTATTATATGAATGATTAGAAGAAAATCTACTGAACAAAAAGCTTGACTCTTGCTCTCACCTGATGAATCTCTTCCAATCTTTATTCACAAGTTCCAGGAAGAAGCTTTTTTCTCTTGAGGCTGCCATTGGCTAGAAATTTTCCAGTAGGAACATTTTCTCACTGTAAAATTAAAGTCCACCGTAAAATTAAAAGCCAGCCTTAAATGACTTAGTGCAAAGTCTGAGGCCCAGGGTTAGAGTGTTTGGGGTTTTTTTAAAGTCAGAGAAAGACAGGAAGGAAAGGAAACATTATGCTGCTAATTTGAACATGATATTTCTATGATGGATCACTTTCAGTTCTTTCTTTCTGTTCTTTCATGTTGCACAGCTCTGCCCTGACTGCAGCCTTGGCACTTTCTTGCTGGTCTTTCTTGCTCTGTTCTGTTCAGGAGACAATGGAACAACCTCCCCCATTGTCTGTGCAATGGATCATTGAATAGAGAAGGGCTTGGGTCTGGTTTACCAAGTGACACTAAGTATCTCTTTTCCCAAACTTTCAGGATATAACACAATAAAAAGCCTAGACAAACAAACAACAACAACAACCAAACAAAATTAAAAAAAAACCCAACCCCCCAGCCAAAATAGAAACAAAACCCCAAAAAACACGTCCCCCAGAAACACCCCCCAAAAAACAACCCACCAAAAAACCCAAACCAACCAGCCAACCAACCAAGCCACCAACCAAAAAAAGTAAAAAAGATAATACCTAAAGTGAATGAGATCTTTCCCTTCAGGACTCTGTTCATGTCTAAACTTATGTTACTGATTTGAGGAAATGGGAATGACTAAGATTTTTATATCTACTGCTTCATTTCTTTCTGACCAAAGATTTTCAAAAGAAAACTATTGGTACCTCAGATATGTAATAAACATATCTGTATTATATATGTGCATTTTTAATTCAAAATAAAATCTATGGATTTCCCCTTTTTTTCTTATGTTAATTCTGTTCTCACAATTCATGTTTCTCTAGACTCTCTCTTGTCTGCCTTTCTTTGTATTTTGGTTTAATGACTTATCTTGAGTTTAATTAACTTTATGCTAATGTCTCTTTCTATAAAAGCCCCAGATGACCAGAGGACCACTCCTGTTCTTATTTAAGTACATGGCAGCAGTCATATTAACTTTAATGGCACAGGATACAGTTTTTTTTGGCTTCAGAGAACTAGAGTTACGTTTTGTTCAATTTCATACTAGCAATACATTAATTTTCTTCAGAAAAAATGGAGAAAAACTAATGTACAGGGATGATAGTAAGGTGTCATATAAAACTGAGTTCTCATATGTCACAGTTGAGTGTAAAAATAAACATGGTAAAAAATAAATACATTTGTTACATTTTAGCTACAAGACTGAACAGATGCATAAAAGTGGTGACTTTTTATATGACACAAACACTACATGTACATTCCTGCTTCAATTCATTAGCCAAATTGGAAAAGAAAAATCTCAATTTTTCATTCCATCCATAAACAGAGAAAAGGAAGTTAAAACTCTAGAGAAAAAGACAGATAATATTGTTCATCATGGGACAAATTTTTCATTATCTTATTTTTCTCCAGCTTTTCAGTGATAGAAACCATTCTTCTGTATTTGTAAAACTTCTGTTTGAAGAGCTACATTTAGCAGTGAAATATACAAATATATTTGAAAGCACCAACCAGCAGCAGATTTAAACAGGTTCGATTGGTACGACTCACTGAGACCCTGCATTCAAAGAGACCTTCTGGGATTACCACGTATGTTATTTCCTGGGAAATAGCAGGGATACAGCTCTGTGCATGGTCAGTATGCACCTCAGATATGAAAGTGTGGAAGATAGTTGACCACATTGAAACTAATCACTCTGGACTCATACAAACACTAGATCCTAGTTTTTGTAATATTCATCTAATGCTATGAAAGATGAAAAAGTTAGGACAGAGGTGCTCCTGGAACTAATTCCTTGACTACAAAGTAATAGTTAGATGCCCAAATGAGATAGGGCAGTGCTGAGAGCTCAGGTGCCTGGTAACAAGCTTTGCCTCTCATCTCTATCCCTGCTTGCCCCAGGCCAAGGTAAGGAAGCTGTGTACAGCTATGTCCCCTTTGCTCTGCTCCTGTTCTTCCTTCCTCTGCAATTCTTCTTCTTGCACCTCTGTCCCTGCCTGCAGAAGTTGGGTATTATATATTTTTATATACAGCATAAGACATATATTTTGGTGCCAGCCTCTGCTCTTCAATGTGCAGATTGCCTCCCATGCATTCACTGAGTAATATTTTGGCAATTTTTCTGCTCTGAGACCAGCAGTGCTAGTAGCAGATAGAGGGCTGCAGGGCAGTAAAGAGGCCCCAGAATTTTAGGTCATTGGGATTGCACTTTTTAGAGGGATTGGTGCTTGGAAACATTTCCCCTAAAGCCACATTACCACCCAGTGGACTTTGTGCTGCAATTGCTGTGCCTATGGCAGATAATCAGGCACAAGACATGCTTGGAGAGCGAGTTCAGTTTAGAAGCATTAGGGTATTTCTACAATTGCTGCTGATTTTTTTTTTTAAACATAGAAACATGTTTTATTTTGGTGGTTGCATTAAATACTAAACATATACAGTCATACATTGCAGAGAAAAGTCACTTTTCAAGAACAGGTTTTAAGAAATCAATGGCTGATTTGCTAGATAATTATGACATGATACAGGCAAGGTACTTCCTGACTCCAAGAAAATATACAACAACAAAACCCCTAGATTTCCTTCAGAAAGTACATTTGTCACTGTCACAACTTGTCTATATGCTGAACAATGCCAATAAATCTATTTCAGACTTGTGTTTCTGACACAACAAATCATATTTGTCCCTTTTTCCTGCAGTTCCTTTTCTCTGTTTCTTTGGCAGGAACCGCATGGCAGATAATATTAATCTGACCTTTCTCTTGTCCTGTTATGTAAAGTTTTTTCTCTTCTTTTTTTATCACTCTTTATATATACAACTAGAATAAATGTCAGGAGCTGACAAGTAAAACAATTTGTTCACTTCCAGCTCTTGTGTAAGTCAGCCGAAAGAACAAAAGACATCTTACAGAAAGATATTTTAAAGAAAAATATTTTATTCAATGTTTGAGAAACAGTGAGTGACACTGCTGCTCACACCATCCTTTTCTATAATGAAACAACAACAACAACAAAAAAAAAAAAAAAACCAAGAAACATTCTTTTGAAGTGCATAAATAAAGCAGTGCTGTCTCAATGCCATACAGCATGTTCATCCCACCACTTTTATAAAGGTCTTCCAGAGCCACCCACCTCTCCTTAAAACCTAATCTCTTTAGAATGTTCCTCCCATCTCAAAGACTAGTTTTAAAGTACTCTTTTGTTTAAAATAAGAGGATTTTTTAAATGTTGTACTTTGTTCAACAAAACAGAAGAGCTTCTCCCTTTCCTCTCCCTCCCATTAAAACAAAACAACTTCAATTTTTATTAGCATTACTTGAATAAGGTCCTTTTCTCAAGGTAAGCTCTGAATGTATTTTTCTATCATAAGTTTATTCTATCAGACTTTTAATCTAAGAGTACCTATAAAAGAGTGTATAAAGTTAATAAATTATTAATAGATCTTTCAATAAATTTTTAATCAGCTGTTAAAAATCCCAGCAGGCTGTTAGGTTGCTACCAGTTCAGCTTATAGTCTTGAAGTTGTGGGCATGTATAGCAATAAAGCAAGTATTGTTTCATACCTGCAACTCTTAATTACTTATTAACCCTCCATTATTACAAAGGACTCTCTGAGTTTTTTTCCACCCATTCTCTACCTATTCAGTTTCTGTTTCTTGGCTAATGAAGTGCATTGATACCTCTTGGCCACAAGGAACCAATATTTTTGTTGATGCCTTGCAGCAACTGTAGGAATTTTGCCACACATGTTTTCTTCTAAGTGAGAGCTTTGTGTATGGTGATTGGGACATAGAAGGGCTCAGAGCGGGGGCAGAGAACGAAAGCCGCTCACAGCTTTGGTTCCTAAGACTTTACTGACAGCCTATTGACATTTCTAAAATATTCCCCCACTGTAACTGCCTTTCTCACTTTCCCCTGTCACTTGATTCAGAAAGACTAAAAATAAAGTGTAAAGTTACTCAGAGATTGTGCTGAGTCTTTCTTCTAAAATATTTGTGAATATCAGACTTTAAAACCAACTGGGTGAAGTAATGTTAAACTCCTCAGAGCATTAGTGCAGCTATTGGAAAGACTTCCTGGAATGAGTCCTTACACCTACACCTTCTACCTTAGATCAGTGGTTTTGGGTAGGATGCTTTAGTCAGAGTGAACCAACCTTTTATATTTAAGAAAAATCAAGATCCAAAAGCAAATTTCCTCTCCAGTTTGGGCTGATAAGGTAGGCTCCTCAATTTAAAGTGACTGGGGAGGTCAAGACTCCAGTAGCATGGAAAGATCCCATCTCACAGGCAGAACTGTTTTTCAAAATAAAGGTCATTCCATTATTGTAGGGTTGAAAAAAGGTGGAGGAAAGAAATCCTCACTTAAGGATCCTATCCAAAATATGTGTACATGGAGATGTAAAATATATGTATGCATTTTTCTTTTAAGAAGAGATTTTTTAAATTTTTTTTTCCCATAGGAGAAAATTTGCTTTTTTCATAAGGTACCTGTCTTAACTTTGAAGGTATAAATTGAGAGAGAGTTTTAGCTGCCAAGTATCCTTTCTGCAACAAGTACTATATACATGTTGCAGTTGTTTGTACTATACTGCAGTTGCAGTTGTACTATATACATGTTGCATGTTGTTTGCTGGGGCATATAAAGGATAGAAAAACTGGAGGGAAAAAATGGCCAGTCTTAGAAGTCCAGTAGTCTGGCCTGACAAAATCTGCCATTGTAGTAACTCCATCACCTATGAATATCTGTGTTCATCTTCAGAGCCAGGAGCTAATACCTCTCCTAAACCCAGGTAACTTGAAAGTGCACAGGGTCCTGCAGCTAACTGCTCACAGCCAAACAGCCTTCAGTGGATGAAACCTGCCAGTCCTAACTGAGCTCATTCCATCCACGTCATACAGGTGAAGTATGGACCACCTGAAGGTACTGCAGTAAATAGTTTTAATAGCTTTAGAAATAGTTTTAATTTGCACACAAAATATTCAGGGAGGTAGCAAGTTCCTAAATTGGCATGAACTGAGAAAGGAATTAATCTATCAATGGAACACATGAACTCTTATGTGGCTTAAATTTATATGTAATTGAGCTGAAAGCTATTTATAAGACATTCTAACACACTGGAAGGGAAAACTATGCCAAAGAACTCCTGATCAAAAGCAGTCTAGTCTACTAGTAACCCAGCATTTTGTGACTTACTACAGAAGACTAAATAAAATTAAACTACTTCTTTCCAGAAATAAGAACACAATAGATGAACTAATGTCATCGAGAAAGGTTGTGATAACATAATTGTCACATATTTTGGGGGTATAACATTTGATTTGAGAGTTTGATAGCCACAGCTCCAGTATCCTCACATCATGTCTCACACTCATCTCTAATGTCACCTAGATGATATCTGACACAACTTTGATTTCACAACCTTTATGTCACTTCCATCTATAAATCTGTTAGCAATCATGCCTAAAAGACTACCAGGATTCTCAGTGATTCCTCTGCCAAAACTCTTCTTCATATTCCAACTGCATTTCAGCTTCATTGCTGTAGTTCCTAGTCTGCCTAATTATAGCAACCCAGAAGACAGCATACACTTTACCCTACCCCTAAAGTAGAATGAGTTTTTTTCCTCCAACTTCATTAATTTCACGCAAGCTTTGGATTAATTTTCATATTGCATCTCTTGTTGTGAGATATCAAGTCTGTGAAGTTCAATCTGCTCCAGCAGAACCATCTGTTAAAACCCCATTTCTACCCAGCTCCCTCCTTACTGATGCCTCAGGGTTATCTGGGGGATTTGTCGTTGATGAGTTGCATGACAGACAGCCTTCCCTGATCCTTCAGGCTTACACCGTGAAAGGATTGCTACAGGTTCTGCCTCTTATATTTACTCCCTTATTCTCCTTTTCTTTCAGGGGGGAAAAAAAGTTAGCTTTGTGCCATCTCAATATGGATGTGTGGACATATACAAGACTTCTATCAGAAGCGTGTGAGAAGAGTGATACTCAAAATAGATGTAGCTCTTGGAAGAGATGGAAGGATCAAGGAGGAGACGAAGAGAACAATGACCAGTGTGCATAACCCAGAAAATATTTATTAAAGGAATTTTTTTCCCATAATAATTCTGTCTCCAGAACTCTGGCTAGGAGGATAAAGCAGCATCTTGTGTACACTGGTACTCACTATCTCTGTATAGTACACCAGTTTTGTACAATTAGATGTTCTCAAATGACCTAGGGGTAGCAAAGAGATTTAAGGATTATGCACATGGGAATATTTTATAGTCATTTGGAGATTATTTATAAGCTGAGAGCAGCAAACTTTTTAATGTACTTTTCCAAAAATCTTGTGGCAGGAGATACAGGAGAAAACAAGAGGAGTCGGTTAATCTCTACTTACACCTGCCATGGACAAAATGAGGAACTTACACATTCTGTACACAGAAAAATCCTTGATCCTGTGTAAGTACTATTCACTAATAGCTAAATGTCCCTGTATTGTCAACATTGTTTTGGACACAAATCCTAAACTTAGTCCCATACAAGCTACTCTGAAGAACATTAGCTGTCTCCCAGCCATAACCAGTACTCTAATACAACGAGCATTGAAGTCCTCTAGGGACATCTGAAAAAGCCCTTTGGTGGCTGCTGAGAAGGCAGAATGCTTCACCTGTTCATGTTCATGTTTTCTCACACTCCCAGATGACAAACTGGGAAAAAACTTCTTTGTACTGGGAAACATTACAGTATCAGCAACCCTGTAGGGACATCTCTGCACCTTGTCCTGATTTCCAAGTAGACAAAGTTTTTGAGGGCTGTAGAACTGGGATACTGACCGAGTTTTTTTATGGTTTGATTTGCACTTTTAACTTTTTATGTTATTCCTGGTGTGAATAAATGCAGTGAGGATTACTTTCTGGGCAGACATGTCAGAACTCAACCTCTTCTGAGAATAATGGTCTTCCTATTCAATTCTATTTGAGCTGTTTTGAGAATACAGAAAGCTGAGGCAAAACTAGAAGCAAAGAAAAATAGTGTTTGAAAAACAAAAATCTGGTTGTAAATTCTTAGGACAATAACACTGGGCAACTGAATTGATGATCTGGAAAATAAGTTCAAATTAAGAAACAATACTATAAGAATATTGGAGGCACAACAACAAAAGAAAAAAATATAATGCATCATAAAAATGAGGAGACTGAGTAATTCTGAACTCCTAGATGGTACAGCAGTGTGCTGTAATCATGAGAAACCTAATCAGGTAATGCCTTGCCAGTGTGTGTGTCTGGTGGAATGGTGCATCATGTTTCTAAACTGCCACATAAATTTGAGTCTAATTTTCAGGGTTCAATACTTTTATTGAGATTGCAGTTTTTCTCTGTCAATGTAAGAAATGCACGAAAGCATTTATGAACATTAAAAGACGAATGAAAAATATATGACCTTAGAAAGGGCCCTGCTCTATCCTGCCAGCCTGGGAGTGTCTGATGGCAGACTAATGGGTGCTGAATTCTTCTGTGTTACATACAAATGTCATTGTATTTCTGGGAAAGGTGAAGTGCAGGAAGCTGAATGGAAGGGGCTGCTATATAGTACATAGTGAGCTCTATTCCAGCATTGACTCAGCTGTGTCATATTGCCATCACTCCAATTCTACAGTTCCTCAGCAAAGGACGTGTTCTGGCCCACTGGATTGCTGCCCAATCCAGTAGTGGTGTGCTTCTTGCTGGTGCTCTCCTGACTTAGGCAGCTTTTACTGTGTGCTGTTCTACACAATACTTTGATCTTTCTCCTGGTGTTAGTCCCTTCTGCATTTTCATTAACTTTTCCACTTTTCATTATCATATGAGATTATTCTCAAAAAATTACAGGCAAGCACCTCTGGATCATAACCAGTGTGACTTTAACTGTTGGACTAAAAAAAAGCAGGATATTTCGAAGGGTGTAATGCTGGGTGCTTTGACTCAAATATTTATATTTTTTAACGTTGGACTTGGTTTTCATTTTGGATTAATTCATAGCAACGAAATGTTTTGTAAGTTGAAAACTAAATAATTAATAATGTGGGAAATGCTGTCTGTTAGACAAATAACCTATACTCCTCTTTATTTGTTGTGTTACTGGACTTAAAGAAATATTTTATAGATCTTTCGTGATTTTCTGGAATTTTTGTGAAATTCTGGAATTTTCTGGAAATTTAAAAATGTTTCTTAAAATTTTAACAGTGGTAGTTATGTTCTGCAACTGTTTTCTTATACCCTAAAAATGCAAGTTTCCATCAGATAATAAACTTACTCCTCATAATTCAATTACATGAAATAGACTAATGAAAAAAAAAAAAAAAAAACATAGAGAAACTAATACAGATTTCTGTCTTTTTCTGATATATGATTCATTAGGAGAATAAGATACTGTATTCCTTAGAAGAACACGGAAATAATGTCATTTGTGTAAAAGGGATATGTTGCTGTTGAAGCTGTATACAGCAGCAGTAATGGTATCAGTCAGTAATGCAAATATGCAACAAAAACCAGACACTGAAATTACCAAGTTTTCTTTTCATACCCAGGCTTATGTCATATATAAAAGCTGTATAAAAAACAATGAAAACCAAACTGAGGCAGAGTTCCCACAGGAAAGGCAATTTCCTTGTATTAAAATTTTTGCTGTATAGACTTCTGTACAAATCAGGTCTATTTGGTAGGGTCTCAATGCTTATCCTGTTAAATGGCTTTGATCTGAAACTCCTGCAATGAGTATTAATGTTTTTCTTCACAGAGAAAATTTACAAATACCAGAATGTATGTCTTGCTGCTGCTACTGCAGTCTGGGGAGATGTTGCTGATACAGTCCACAGCAAAGCTAAATAGCTGGGTTTGACTCTAAGTGTTCTTTAGAAGGATCTTTCTTTCATAAGAATGAGTACTGGAGTTACCATGTACACAAGCATATTAAAATCAGTGTTTCAGTACCAATTAAATATGAAAATAATTATATGAATGAATGGTGTCAAAAAACCCCCCACAAAAATCTCAGAAAACTAAACCTGAATTGGTGTAGTGAAACAATTTCTACGTCTTGATTTTAAATTTTAATGCATTTAATTTTCTTCCTTGCTAATCAGTGCTGCTTTTAAGTTTGAGTTAGTGAAGAAAGTAAAAAAAAAAAAATAAACCTTTTTCTTCTGCTGCTTGTTTGCTTGCTTTGGTTTTTGTCTTGCCTTTGTTTGTTTTTTTGGTTTGTTTTCTTTCTGTTGGGCCGCTTACAACTTAGCTTATCCTATACCTCTATGGCTCTGGATTTAGGATGCTAGAGTTAGCCACTCTTTAAAAAAGAACTTAGACCCCTTCAGTTAATAAAAATAGTTTTCATGACTACTATGGCTATTTACCTGAAAAAAAGAGGTGAATATCTGCTGGTATTCAGAACCACTATTCTATAGGACTCCTGACCCCATATTATAACTTACGAAATATAATTGCAGTGCCTCATCCTAAAACAAAAAAGGAACTGAGAAATGAAGTTACTTATTTCTTGTGTGGGATAAAAAGAAGTGTTTAGCAGCTTCCAGATATATAAATAAATAAATAAATAAATAAATAAATAAATAAATAAATAAGGCAGCCCTGATACAGTAGTAGGTTAAAACTCAGCATATGTCATCCCTTCCTGTACTTTCCTTTGCAAAATATCTCTGGTGCATTGGCTCAAAAAAAAGACCAGTATCCCACAACACTTCCCCTGATTTCCTACCTCCAGAAGAGACAGCTTCAGAAAGAAACTAGTCTGGCAGGAATCCAAGTTCTGTATGAAGCCTGACCTGTTGTGAAGTATGTGTTTAGGGAGAACAAGGGCAGGGTATTGATCTGAGCATATCAAGTGCCATTTACTCTTAATCCACTCACTGGTAACTTGATCTTGCTATAATTTATAATGTATACTCCAATCCTACACTGATCTTAGATGTGTGCTTGGCCTGGACAAAACATAAGCAGGAGCTTCAAATTGTTGTCACTAGCACTAAGTGGATTTTGTGACTATGGTAATATGAATGGAAAAGCAGTGCATTGTATTTTCCCAGATTTTCTGCAGCAAACAGAATCCCATTACACTCACTCCAGTGAACATCATTTTTTAGATTCTTCTATTTTGGGTTTTCCCCCAGTAAGCAATGTGATACAACTCATATGTGTAAAGAAAAATTTTCTTAACTTAGCCCAAGCATTTTTATTTATTTTCTGCTCCTTTAGCCATCTTATAACTCTCCCTTTGCTGTTAAATCTGTCTCTTTATAAATGATTCTTTCAGAAAAACAAGTCTATTTCTTCAGGCTCTTTATCTGCAGTGTCCAATGACCTAATGACTTTCTGAATCTAATTCCCACATTTGGCATTATTTTGCAATTGAACTTCTAAAAATGGGAAGACCTCAACATAGAAACAACACAGTTGCATTTATTCGAATAGGTTCTGCCAGTGGAGGCCTCTGCCAGCCCTCATCCCCCTGTTTTCCTTCTCTAGTGTTTTTTATAAGCTGAAACTTGCATCAAGCTGAATATTGAAAAAGTGCAATGTTTGAAAGGACTTGGGGAGATGCCTGAAACTACAGAAATAGAACATAAATAGATGTGAGAACCACCCACTCCTGCAGATGCAAAGCACCTTGCTTCTTTCTCAGCAATAGCAAGGGAAAGGATGTACTCACCTCTTATCAGAAGGTGTCAGTGTTGCCCCTGGCCTCCCTGTGCTGCAAGGCTGAACAAACAAAAGCCCATGGGTCCTTTGCAAAGTTTGCTTTCGGCCTACTAAAATGCCTTTCAACACCTGCACGTACTGCTGAAATGTTTCAGACAGTATTTCTGGATACCAGTTGGTCTCTGGTGATGTACAGTACTGTGGGTAGAATAAGATGGGGGTGTCAGCAGTGGGGTGAGAAGGCTCAATTTAACAGGGCTGAATATGCTTTTTGTACTGCTAACTTTTGAGCTTGTCAGAGCATAAAAATATTTTCAGCTTAGTTCGGGTACCTTTTACTTGTCAAATACTAATGGTGCATATATGCAATTTTTGAATTCCCAGCTGCTGAGAATAAGTTATGGCTGCCCCAAAACAATATATGAAAGTCTATCAAAATGCATTTGAACTCAAAATTTCTGTTCCTTATGTTCTCATCCAAATCCTTCTTACATTGTTGCATCCAGCTCAGGTAAAGGGAAGGAAAGAGATAAATTAGATTGCTCCACAATCCACAAAGTATCCAAAAAGGCAGAGGAATGCAATCCAGAAAACTCACAAGTGCCTGGTTCAAAGATGTAAATGTCTGGGAACTCAGAAACACCTCGCTGAAGCCTCCCAAACAGAAAGGAGTTCTGTTATCTGTTGTTTTCATACTTTGGTTCTAGTTGGAAACATTGCATATATGTCTATTATACTTCAGCAAGTTTACCCCACACATATGTAACTTTTTTTTTCTTTTTCAAATTATATTAATTAGGCAAAAGGGAAAGAGGCTTTGGATGGGATTGATTTGACTTCAGACTCAAACTAGGAAAATTTGCAATGTTTGGGATTTTTAATGAATAGATAAGATATTTAAATTAATTATTGTATTCACTTATGCTGAATCACACTTTGGCATTGAATTAATTTTTTAGGAAACAAAGTAGAAGGAGCTTTTTATACAGACATTTTGACTTTGGATATCTTCTTTTCAAATTCTTGATCAGATTATTTCTAAAACTGAAGAGAATTTTCAGTAAATTGCATTTTAACATTGGTATATTCTTATCACAGTTTGCATGTTTCTAATTAAGTGTCTTATTCTGTTACCATTGGAGTAATTGGCAAATTTTCCATCAGTTTCAGTGACTGTAATGTGAAGCCCAAATGTTTCTACTCTGCTAGGTTAGTAAAGTAATTTTGACATTTTGGACCTTCTCATGTAAATAACCACCAAAGAAAACTGCCAAACCCAACTGCCAAAACCCTAAAAGTTTAGGCACATGGTAGCTAGTTTTTGATCTATTCTCTGTCTTGTGAAGCAACTGGCAATTCTGCTTCATTAACTATATTTAGCTAACAGAATTATGCAACTCATGGATTGAGGCATAGAACTTTTTCCTTCATTCTTTCAATAATCAGTTTATGCCTTGAAGAAAAAGTTATGATTACAATTAAGTTTAGTTTATGAAAAAAAATCGAATCATATTTATCTATAATGCCATTTAACACATTGAAAATGAGAGGTTAGATAATTGGATTCTGGACTCCTGCAACACAAATTCTCAGCAAAAAATTTCAAACAAGGGATTTTGTTTTCCCTTGGATTTGTTTGAGTCCTCCAAAGGAAACTCTGCTCTCTCTATTCACTGACAAGACCTTGTGCTTAAGTAACTTTAATGTTAGTAGAGATGGTCATCCTCCCACTTCTGGTAGGCAATTCCCTAAGAAAAAGAAAGAACATTTGAGCTAGTTTTTATCTGCATAATATTCTTCTCAGCTGGAGGAACTGATGAAAAAGATCTTTCCAAGAGGCAGGTTTCAGGAGAAAAATAGACAGATTATTTTATACCATCCCTACCTAACCTTGGGCATCCAACACTAAGCTGTCATAGGGCACTTTGACCATACTGTCTAACAACTCTTCTGGCTGGGATAAGCTCCAAGCAAAGCAATTAATGAATGGATTTTCAGTGATAGTAGTAAAAATTAATTTTGCTGTCTGTCATATGGTACCAGCTTGCCACTATTGTCGTTAGAGGGCTTTGGAGGGAAGTTGTTGGTGGGAGAGCAAAAGGAGTAATGGCTTCTGCTTCAGGAAAGAGATAAAAGGTTCACATGTCTGGTCCAGGGTCAACTTTTTATCTGCTACACCTGAGCATCTGTAATCCACTTGCTCTGTGGCCCCCTTTTAACATCCCCTGCCCCTTCCCCATGGCTCAGCTCAGGGCTAATATGTTCCAGCTACATTACCTTGGCTTAGGCTGATGAAAAACTAGTGCAGATGTGAAACAGCTTATAGAGCAGAGCCACATGAGATAAGAAAGGTAAAATTGAAGAGGCTGTATTGTTGAGACAGGGGTTGTAAAGACTAAAGAGACAAAACATGAGCATGAAAAGCAGAAAATACTCAAAAGGGTTCAATTATGGCAAGTCAACCACACTGAAAATCAACTCCAGGGAGCAGCAAAGGCCAACCCTTTGCCTCCTAAGAAACCTTTGCCTGGTCTCCAGAGAACTCATGGTGAGGATTCTACTGCTCAGACTACCAGTGGTTCCTTAATCCTAGCTCTTCTGGGTGTAGAGCTGATAAACAACATATCCATAAATAATTGCTTTGTACTTTTAACTAGCCTTTAATTAATTATACCTTGCTTACAATGTCACTTTGTGCAATGCTCCAGGTGCCCAAATGAAAGGCTCAAAGCAGGGGTGGTTATGAGAGACCTTTCTGGTGCAGATTCCTGCATGCCACACACCCCATCTTTTCTTCTGATTCAGCTCAGCTTTCCAGGGAGCTGCTGTGAGCAAAAAAGAGCACAGGACCATGTGTTGCTATCATCAGCTGTCTGCTGCCCTTGACAGCATCTGGCTCTGACTATACTTTGCATGAGCACTGCCTTCAAGCTAGCTAGTTTGCATGCTGCTGGCAATGCAGAAGCTGGTTATCACAGGCTAGCAGGGTTCCTTTACATCTGTCACCAGAGCTGTCCACTGGACAATATCAACCTGATTGCATTACACAAAGTGAAGCTTAAGCAAATTAACATATAGCCCATGCTCTAGGCTCTGGACTTTATTTGGATTGATTAAATAACTTTAAATTGATAACACTTGGTATTGAAAAACTGCAAGGATACCTGGGCAGGAAAATGGGAATAATAAAGGTATGTACTGTTCAAGTAACTTGGTGAGTTACATATGACCTAGGGAAGCTGAGCTGCAGCTAAAGAAACCAGCAGCTCCTCTCTCTACCTAGATTATAAACCTGTTGTCCTTATCTTATTCCCATCTCAAATATTTCAGGTACATATTTAGCATAACTATTCTTGGGCATTTGACTTAAAAGACTCCTGTTATTTAAGAAGGGTTGTCATTTTATTTTGATCCTAATTATCACATATAAGTGTAAACAGTCTATTTTTTACTTAACATCTGTGTGAAGGATTGCTTCCCACACTACCTGCATATTAACTGACTAGTTCCACCATACTGGGGATGTTATTACATATTTTCCACCCTCAGCAGATGGTAGTTCAGGAAATATTAGCTTACTACCTTACAATAGATATCCATGAATTATTGAAAATCAAGTTAAATTAAGCATTCTCTTATGCAAAATGGCTAATAATTTGCACTATCCACTTTGGTGGGTCCTTACTATTTTCCTGTCAAAATGGTGAAATAGATCTACACAGAAAGGGAGAATTGTTTGCTGCTGCTTAAGCAACACATAGATTGATTGACTGTAGACAAAATTTCACACATTCCTCTTATTTTAACTCTACTGGACTACAACAGTAGAGGACAAGTAGGACAGTGCCATTGTCTAGAAATCAAGTGCCTGCTGCGTTTGGAATTGACTGTGCCTCTGCAAAATTAATCAATTTACTTCAATAGAGGTACCACTAGAAAGGATGAATGCAGCAACACATTTGTGCAAGAAACATTTCCTTTCCACTCACAGACTTGAGCTTTATAATAAGAAACACCAAAATAATATTGAAAGTGCAAAACTAAACCAACACCATCAAAACCAAAAATAGGAACAGCAGTGTAATTTATAGACTTGAAGAAAGCTAGAATGTGGCTGATTTGTGGATTTTTTTCCTTAGGAAACCTTTATATTGTTGATTACTGTGATGGAAAAATACTTGAAATTAAAAAAAATCAGGCCATGGTTTCCTCCCTTTAATTCCCACACTCTCACCGCTGAGCAGATCTTTAATTGCACTTTATTGAATGTGTGGTCAGGCTAATCAGGAATAAAAGAGTCCTGAGTGAGACTTTGCCCTTTGAAAACTAGTCTACAAATTGTTTTAGTGCAGGTTTCTAATATATCAGGGAAGGGGAAATGCAAAGGAGAACTATTTGAAGGCAATTTGGGTTTAATATGCATTAACTACCAGCACAAATACTTAAGGGAGGATATGTTCTCTTTTCTGAAACAGTATTTCTACTTCATCACTGTCTTGGTTTAAGGCAAATTTGGGAAGGGACCTCAAAATAGGTCCCTCCAGAAAACCAATCTAATGGCCCCTTCCCCCAACTGGTTCAGGAAAGGAAAAGAGAGAAACAAAACAAAACAAAAAAAAAATTCCTTAGAGGAAAGTGGAAAAAATGTATTTATTTAACAGGCCAAGCACAACAAATGAACATCAAGGAACAAAACCTCTTGCTTCTCCGCAGAGATGACTAATCCAGCCAGTCTGTGCCGTGGGTGCAGCTCGGCTCGCTCAGTCTGTGTCAGTCCCTGGCACTGGGAAATGCCAGGCCCAAGCCAGGCCCGGTGGGCCACAGGGATGAGCTCTTGGTGCTCTGCTGGGGGTTAGTCCAGAGTAGGTTTGAACAGTTCCAAGGAAAAAAAAAACTCACAGTCCGGAAAACTTCTCTGCTTCAGCTAGCCACGAACTAACAGAAAGCCAAAGAGAGCTCTCTCTCGCCGTCCGCACTGCAGCCAACACTCGTTGTGTCCTCCAAAACTGTAAATTCTTATCTTGATGTTTTGAAAACACCCGTCTCAGACATTCCACTGCTTCTTCTTCACTCTTAGATCCAGTCTTAAAGGTGCAGAACTCATTTTTGATTTAAACAGACGAATGGGGATACAATTCAGCAGTAACCCAGGACATTCACCAATGAGAAGCCAGCTGAAAAGGTGAGAGAGAAGATGGGGCAGAATAGAAAACAGAAAAGAAAGAGAAATTCTGCTCTGATATTGTCCCAGATACTCTGAGCTTCCTGATGTTCCAAGGTGTCTAAATAATGCTGTCAGTTGCAGTGATAATGCATGAAGGCCCATTTGCAGTCAAGATTTCTGCAGGTCAGCAAAACCAAAGAGGAACAATATCAGAATTTGAGAGGGTACATACTAAAGGGAAGTGTAGTTATACAGAAAAAGAGCTAATAGAAATGACACAAAATAGAAAGAAAGTGAAGAGAGGATGCTGGTAATGAAGCAAAATTCAGAGAATTCTACCAGATAAATTTTCACAACCCTTGACACTCAAGTTCTTCCCACAGTAGTTTCAAAAGCTGATATTTAAAACTGTAAAAGATGAAACATTTTGGTTATCAATAATTGATTTTTAAAAACTGTTAAAATGGAGTGGAAAGTTTCACTCAGAATTTTCAATGCCATTTCCACCTTTCTGACTCATTGCTAGTTTCAATTGGTTTCTTCTTCTCTCCTTGGTGCAAGTATTTAGAAACTGTAATGACTTCTGTCATCTCTCTCCTATGGGAATGTATGGTACCCTGCTCCTGCTACCTGGTTGTAATGGTAGGAGATTGGCAGCAGTGAAGCTTACATACCATTTTTCAGTTCACTAATTTTTCAAATCCAGTGCTGCTGAAATTCAGAATGGTTTTATAATTGGAGATACAGATACAGAAGGACATTTCTGACTGTGTGTTCTGTTAAGTGACCATCTCCTCCACAGTGATTATAGTCACCATCCAGGAGATCTTGTTCTAGAAAAAATTTTTTACGGACTGACAGAAGAAGGATTAAGGAATTTCAGCTGGCTGTTTGGACAGCTGTAGGTTGCAGACATTTATGGGTATATTCTACCCTGCAGTTGCAAGACCTATGCAATTAATTTTATTACACATTGACAAAAAGATTTTTAATCTCCCTTGTAGCTACGTGGCAAAGCATTTTTTCCTACTCCATTATCTTTTCAAAGTACATCCCCTCTTTCCATGGGTTCATGGACAAATATCCTTGTCAGAGATAAGTTCATTACAATTTTAATTATATTCTAATTGTATGATATTTCCTCTCATTTTTTCCCCTAACTGGTGAGTTTCACATTTCCTCTTGACCTGATCTTAAATCCTATATAATTATTACTATAACCATTCTATAATGCTATATTGTATTTAAGTATTTACCAAAGTACATTATAAGAGAACCAGTTTGTGTGCATGTGTGTGTTGCATACTCAAGGGCAACCTTGACTGTAAGAGTTCTTTAGAGAGAACTATTTCAAGGTCTATTGAAAAGGTGTGTTTTTGTTCTGGGTAACATTTTACAATTGTGAAATAGGCTGCATGTCTTCACATGTATCCTCACTTACATTCAGCGTGTCTGCAGGGGAGGATAATCACTTTGCATGCCCAATCACAATACTTCCATCTGCCAGAGAGCGTGTATGCGCACTCATTTGAACAACAAACTTTTACTCTCAAAGGTAGTAAAATATACCACACGAACGGAGGCTTATGATGCTGCCAGACACAGGGATTTTAAAAAACATGGGCTGGTGTTTTAATCTGTTCTTTTACATTCACCATGTCACTGCTAGAATTTTGTGCTTGGAAAGAACTGTGCACATTTGAAGTCTATCTTAAATATAAATATTCCCATACCTTCCTTCTTTTTTTCTCATTTTTGTCCCTGTGAATGCAAAAGTACATGCTTATTTTCTATTAATCTGTGTGGCCTGTGTCATTTTAAACTGAAACTATAAAACCTGTATTTTGTTGTCTGAGCATGTTTCTGATTCCTGCTGCTGTTTATGAAACATATTGCTATTGGAATTCAGTAATTTGCCTGAGACCAGAATTTCTTTGTCAGGTGAACACTTCTTCCCCAGGATAAGACTTGAAAAGTTGTCTGCTTTTCCAGAGTCTTTAAGGATTTGAATTAATCATTTTGAAACGCAGCATTGTGTCAATCCCAGATGAATATTGCTCATGCAGGAAAAAAAATCCTCCCTATGAATTGTGCACTACTCTGGAAAGCTGTCAACTCCCATTCAACATCAACCAGGGCTCAGGCGACCTTTGATTAGCCTCATGTCACCCTCCAGTTAAATGAGTTAGTAGCTATTAAAGCTGAAACACACAACCTACCTTGCATTATAAAAGAGTATTTAGTATTTATTCAGCTACAGACAGCTTCTAATACTTGTGTACAAAGACACTCAACCTATAATGATTTTTCCACTTATATAAAGCTCCTTCTTTCATCTGATTACTTCTGACAGTGGTGAAAAAACAACATTTATTTTAATTATAACATTTAAAATAAAGATTTCATTGACCCTACTGCACGTCACAAACTGTTTTTCATTCACAATTCAGGCAATGCTTAAAACATTATTAATATGGACTTTAGAAGTGTAGCAGAGCATACACTGAAGGCAAAAATTTCCTTTTCTATGTATACTAGTTTCTAGGTTCTCAATATGGATTTCTGTCTTATGTCGTCCATAACATCTCCTTCCTTTTAACCTGCAAAAGCCCCACAGTGAGAAGCTCCTTTAAACAGAGCTGGCATACACTTACACACCCTGTGCTGGGATTCCATGCTGTACTGCAGCCCCCTAACAGTTCCCTCACAGGAGCTGGGTACCTGAAAACTGACCACTCACCACAGCAGTCATTGTGTGAAAAAGTATAGATACACAATAATTTTTCTGAGCTACTGATTAGGTCTGGAGGCAACTGAAACCAATAAAACATGCTTCCCTAATGTTCCCTAAAATGCTTTTATTGGAAAGGTCAAAATCTTGAGCTTCTATATACTCTATTTGCAGTGGATCTATTATGAAACCTGAAAGTGGGCTTCAAGTCCTGTTTATTTTTATCTCTAGAAGTTCCTTTGTTCAGGAAGCCCAAGACACACTTTTCAGATCTGGCATCATGCAGTATCTAACCCAAACCCAAGAGTCCAGCTTTAAGGCCACTGTCTGTGAGGGCAGTCATTTCAGTCTTAGCTGTAAAAATATTCTGAACTGTAACACCTGCCTCCCAGGTAAACATAGCTTCTTTGACTCCTACCAGCCAAAGCTATTCTGTTTTGTAGGAATTCATAAAATACTTTTCCAGACAGAAAAACATGACCATAGTGTTTTATGGTTAGAGTGCTAGAGAGAAAGCAAGCACAATTTCCATGAATGACTGCTGAAAACAGTGAATCTTCATTCAGTCCTTTGCTGCTCCTAAGTATTTTTACTAAGCAGTTTGACCATTCTGCTAAGCATTTTTCTTAATATTTTTCAGAGAGCACTTAATTTTCCACTTAGCTTCATCTGGGCATCTACATGTCACAATCCAAGACACGAGTTTATGTCACACCATTGTCTTCTGATTCAGCTGAAGCTGGGCTCCAGCTAATGATGTCTTCATTTTTTCATATTGGTCTTTCTCCCAAAAACCAGAAGAACTTAATTATTTCAACCATATTATTGATTTTCAGTTCTCCCAGCTATGTATTAACTTTGCTATTAGAGTTAAAAAAAATCAGCTCTCTTCTGCTGTTGTACATTTCCTATTTCTGTGCCAATGTATCAGGATAAAACTCTGCAGAGAGCTGGGTTTAGAGATGGTAATAACAGAATGAAAGGAAAAAGAGACAATAATTAGCATTAGCCAAGAAAACTCTCTAACATGAATGATGGAAGCAGGGAATATTCCCAAAGGTATTTCTTTGTGACACCTGGGCTGAATAAGACGCTTAAGCCCTGAATCTAGTCTGCTCTTTTGCACTATCTTCTGTTCTTCATAGTTATGTCTCAAATTACCTTCTCTTCTCCAGAGCATAGTTTTTCTTCTGGGTTCTCTAATAGTTTTGTGGTTTTAATCAATGGGAGAAATCTTGTATTCTCCAGAATACGCTGGTCAACTCTTGTTTTGCTAGAAGAGTGGTCAGGTGCATTTTAACACCTCTGTTGTGATTTTCTTGGCTCTTGTTTGCTTTTATATCTTCTGATTTCTACCTGTACTTCAAACAGCAAAGTTTGTACAATAGAGTTTCAAACTGTTTGAGTTTACATGTCAGCATGTGATCTTGAAGTAGGACCTTGTAAACACCTGTGTAAATTGTTCCATCGCATAGCTTTTTGTTCTGAAATTTCCCTGTGAAGTTATAGACACTGAGGAACATTATATGTAGACATCTGCAATCTGCATAGATATTTTCATCTGAGCTAGTCACTTTACTCTTCTAGCTGACAGACACAGGAACTTTTAAGCCACCACTAGTCTGATTTACTTTGGAAGACTTGTAGAAGATGGGGTGAGATGTACTTTAAAAGTGCTTATTCTTCTGAATTGCCTAGAGAGGAAACTAGGTGAGACTAGGTTAGATTAATCTCAACTTTTTATTACTTTTTCCTTTTTCTAGCATAAAAGCAGAGACTCACACCAAATCTTCAAGAAACCTGTGATAATTTTTTCTTGCAGGGATTTTCTTCTATTTCATGCTCCTTTACTTTTCTTTCAATATTTTACTGAAATTAGCATTTAAGAAAACGTCCTTCCTGAGGTCTTCTATATTTCCATGAGGCATGATATTTGTTCTGCCATCCTGCAATTTTGCTCCTTTTCTGCTGAAATACAGTTGTATAGTTTCAAACACACTACCCCTAAAGGTGGCTTGTTTTTAACTTAGGTGCAATATATAATTTGCATTTGTGTCATTCTCACTCCTCAGTTTTTCCCTCCAATCAAACTTGAATTTCCTAGAGTACAGTTCTGGTTTAGATTTGCACTGTACATTTTCTTTTACAGTTCCTCTTTACTCCCTAAATTTATATTCATTTCAGCATGGAAGGGCTGTGACAGCTGCTGTTTCCTGCTTCCCAATACGATCTTGAGTCTTTGACAGAGGATCTGAATGTAATGTTCATGCAAGTGTGATTTATCCAATTTTTTTACTGTGACATTTCAACAGTCTGTATGTTCCCATATTGGAATGAGAAAAACAAGGAAAGATGCTTGATTTGGCTAACAATGTCCAAGACCCAATAGTCTTTCCATGTTCTTATGTTTCTTTGACATGGTACTGGTGTGTTACAACCCTCTATGACACCTGTCACAAAAGGTAAGTGGTTAGTATTCAGCTAGCTGCTCTCTGAATGTAAAATACTTTTGTCCTGCTCTCCTCACAGGGGCAATGATTGACTATTTTGAGATCAGAAATATGATGCCTTGATTCTTACCCAAGTACTGTGTATTCTGTAGATTGTGATATCATGAGCATCACCTCTCCTAACTGCTTATCTTGACTTCTGCCTGAGGAGCTGAGATAATTATTTTTATAAGCACTTTTTATCTGCAACCTCTCCCTCTGATGTCAAGGATTTGAGATTTACAGTTTTCTATCTTTTGGCACAATTTATGGTCTCTTTACCAGGTTTGGTTTTCTTTTTCAAAGACATCATGCTCAGATCTAGCAATCAGGAAGTAGATGAACATATTGGAGGGAATATGAGTGTCTTACTCCACATCTGTAGGAGGGAGGTGATGGAGCAGGGATTTTTTGTGCAAGGACAGGTAATGAGATAATGGAGGAGATATCTGTTAGCAGCTGATCCTGAAAGTCAATCATGGGAGGAGAAGGAATTCTGACTGGAAAAAAAGTACACAGTTATTACATGGCTATACTTTACAGCAGAAACAGAAGTTAATGACATTCCAAACAGATGAGAAATCAAATTTGCATAGGCAAAGCCCTGTGTGAGAGAATTATTGAGTTACCAGGCTCAGTCCCTCCTCTAACAATATTTTGAGAAAGAATTCAAATGACACTAACTTTGATAATAGGTTCATAACTTAAGCCTAAGCAGTGCTAAAAATAGGCCAGAATTACAAACCTTAGTCTTTGATTCTGAAGCACAAATTCTGTCAGCAGTGTTGCAAGAATTTTCTCCAAGGTGCTGCATGGAGTTAAGATGCTGGGTAATGCATACGAATTACACTGGCATAAGCAGGAATGCAATGATCCCAGGAGAGGCAGAGATGGCTCAACTGGGAGTTCTTTTAGCAAGGCATATCCCTTCCTCCCTTCCCAAGGAAGATGGAGGGGCCAACACCGATGTAAGACTTTGGCTTGTCATTTTCTGTTATATTTCTTTTGTTACAGTTTTTGTATGTGTGTTAACATGTACTCCTAGAAAGTCATCTCTTTAAAGGGTTAGTAAGAACATATCAATTTAAAGAAAAACTGTCATGATTTTTAGGTATTTTGAAATTCCCCTGAAAAAACAAATGATGCATCTGCTAGGTGTATGACATTGGATAATCATTAATGGAATTCAATGTGAAAATAAAAGAGAGGAAAAAAGAGAAATCTGGGGAAGAATGTTTCAAATGTACGCAGCAGCATGATATTTTTTCCAATTTCTGTGTCTGGTAATGACCACTCTTGAAAGAAATCTCTGTTCCCTGTGTTCACTTGTATTTAGAATTGCTGAGGCCTATTAGTGTCAGCTTTTTGTGAGAAACATAAGGAAAAGCAGGTGGAAAATAGAAACATTTCTCATTAAAATTTTCACAAAAATGTGTTCTTTACATCAACTACCTTTTTGATTTCAAATTACATGGCTGACTCTGACATAAACAGCTAAATAATTATTTGCATAAATGGATTCCCTTCTTCCTTGTTCTTTTTCCATTGAAATAAATCTTACATCAAACATTTGAAAGGATGGAGTTTAGCATTTTTTCATGATTTGAGTACTTCAGGTTGCTTTCTCTGACTGAAAGAATGGAGCTTTTGGGCTGACAGACAAAAATATCATTATTATATCTTAACACAATTAAATACGTAAGAAATAAATTAACTATCTCTTTGTAGTAACACTCCTCCACTGATGAGTAGTGAACATGAGCCATATAATTTTCAGAGGTAGTCTTCCAGACAACTCTTTCTTGGCAAGCTAAATTTTGGCATGTTACAAGCTGAAGATTCACAGAAGGCAACAAGACAGAGAGAGACACTTGGAACCTTAAATTATAATGCAGAGTTGTGTTACACAACTTCTGTAGGAAAGTGAAAAAGATTAGAACATCAAACAAGGGTCCTACCTACCCAATGCTGAAAGAAAACTTCAGGAGTGGAAAACAGCTCTTTTTTCTTTGACCTTTTGAAGCATGGAGGCATTCATCCAGCATTTTGCACTTTTGTTGTTATTCCTTCCTTTTCAATTATACTGAATTTCCATAATGTTTCACTGTGACATTTTCTTAGCCTTAGCTTTCTTATAAGTATCTCATTCTTCCAGAAAAGAAATCACAGATAAAGTGGAAAACTACCAGCAAGGCTTTATACCAGCAGCTATGAGTATGGGAAGGAGTTCAGTGGAAAAACACAGCATTTGGCTGTAGAAACACAAAACAGGTGGTTATAGGTCAGTTCATGTTCTTGTTAGCCCAAATTAACTTAAAAAGCCATTCCAATGTGCTTAGTTTCTCAGCATATTCCATCTATAATGTCACCAACTGGACTTTGGGCATCAAATAGTTCAGTTTCAGGTTATTGACATCAGCTAGAGTGATCTAGCTGGAGCCACCTGGACATATTTTAAGCAGTTTACAATTCTCTTTTAAACAGTAAGTCTATTTCAAAATGAAACTCAAGCTCTTTCTTCTTCCACAAACTATCATAGACACTGCTGTCTTTTTTGTCACTGCAAGCAGGTCATTAGTGTAGGACAAGAATTGTAATCCAATGGGTTATGAAAGTACTTTAAGAGATACACCCCTGAATACTATACCTCAGAAGGAATCATAAGATTACTGGTCTAAAGAAAACCATTAAAACATTTGGATGCTGCAATTTAAAACTCAGAAATTGTAACATCTATAGCCATCCTCCTACTCTTCTCCCTCATCATCTTCCTGCCCCTCCTTCCTTACTGTGAGTTGGGACCAACACAAAAGGTAAATTGATAATAAAGTGCTCATCACGACAATGCATGCAGGACAATCTCTGGCAGCAATGCCATCTCTTTCAACTTGTTTCACTATAACCACACTCATTAAAAACTGCTTTCATCCGTTTAAGTTTAGAGCAAAGAACAGTCTTCATAGGTATTAACCTCAACTTCTTTCAGATCGTGCTGGTTTTCCTGAGTGGAGCACCTGATGGGGAAAGCAGCCCTTCCTTGCTGTGCAGTAAAAGCCGTGTTGCAACATGGAATGTGTTTTGGCTCACTGCTGTGGCATACCTTGGTGTCTTTAAGAGCAAAGGGAAGCAGCAGACTTCAGATCCTTAAAGAGCTGCCTAGTCATAGGGTGTCTACTACCAGTGTGCACTTAATGGAAACCAGTCACTTAAGGTGAAGGAGCTTACTCATCATCCTCCCCCTTCTTGCCCACCCTTTCACGCAGTGGTTTGCCCCCCACCCTTTGCCTGCACTTCAGGGGGAAAGGGTAGACTTAGGCATTCTTTGCACACAGCCATCTGAGTTCATAGAGGGTGATCTCTTCCTGAGCTAATCTATAAATACAGTTATTTCTGATCTGGTTCTACCAAAATATTCTGCTTTATCCTTTGGACCTGCAAAAAATAATAAACTTGTTTTTCAGCTCTACTTTGTGTATTGGTTCTCTGATGATCTATCAGATAAAGGTAAGGAAAAATACTGAAAATACACTGCATATAGTTGGAGAGGAAAACTGCAGGCTTTCTGAGGAAGACTGTCAGGAGTAATGTTCATAATCTAAAACAAAACTTGTCAGGGTTTGCTAATAACATATTAACCTACTGCTAATCAGCTAACTTCCTGTAGGTTCTCCCACCTTTCCTTTTCTAGAACGTAATCTCTTGTTCCACTAATATTTTAATTTTTCTCTTCTCTTTGTTCTTTCATCTGTCTTATTTTCTCAGGGTATTGTTTGCTTGTTTTTAAGATTATGAGATCCTGAAGCACAAGTGAGAATTTCTCTTCTGTGCAAAGCATTCACTGCTGCTGGCAACAGTGATGAGAGCGGGTGAGAACACTTTGAACTGATCATTTTTATGTCAGGAAAAGCTTTTTTTCTTAAAACAAAGACTGTTCTACGCTGTTGACTTTAACAGCTTTTCCCATAGACATGTTTCCAAGGATAGGGATGAAGTGTCCAGTAAAAGACTGAGACAGAAACCTCACCTTTCCTACCTAAAAATGGATATTTTCAGTGCAGCTCCATTTTGTGATTTTTTAAGATCTTACAAGTAACCTTCTTCAAAGAAATATTCAAAGTTTTCACAAAAATTTATATTATTTTGCTATATTTGAATAATACTTATAAGTAAGCAAAGAAGTGTCTTTGATGTGTAATTGAGATCTAAATATTTTTTAATTATTGTCTAATTTTTGGGTCATAATTGAATTTTCAGATAATGTATTTTTTAGGTATGATGATGAGACATCTGTGACTAGTTCCTTGAAATTATTCATATTTTCTCTCACCTTGGCTTTGCTCTGTTCTGGAAGAGGTAAGAGGTCTTTTGATTTCTTTGTTGAAATTGTGGGTCCTTCCAACATAATAGCATTCCTTTGTTTAGTTTCAGTACAGCAACAGCTTCACCCTTTATCTCTCCAATTAGGAAAGTGATGGTCATTCCTACTTATTTGCTTGTGTCTGTTTACTGCACAGTGAAAATTCTTTCCAGGGCCCAAGTAGAAGCCTTCTACACAACCAGGCATAGAAGAGATTCTTGTTTACTGTGACAGTAATGAGCCAGCAGTGCTGTGGTAGCCAGGAGGGCCACCCGTGTCCTGGGGTGCATCAGGCACCGCATCACCAGCCAGGCGAGGGAGGGGATTGTCCCCTCTGCTCTGCACTGGGGCAGCCTCACCTCAAGTGCTGGGGGCAGTTTTGAGTGCCATAGTATATGAAAGATATAAAGCTATTAGAGAGTGTCCAAAGGGAGGCCATGAAGCTGTTGAATGATCTGGAGAGGAATCTGTATGAGGGGTGGCTGAGGTCTGTTCAGCCTGGAGGAGACCCAGAGGAGGCATCATCACAGCACAGCTTCCTCTTGAGGGGAAGAGGAGGGGTAGGCACTGATCTCTTCTCTCTGGCGACCAGTGACAGGACCTGAGGGAATGGAATGCAGCTGAGCAAGGAGAGGTTTAGGTTAAGTATTAGGGCAAAGTTCTTCACCAGTGGTGGTAGGGCAGTGGAGCACACTCCCCCAGGAAGTGATCACAGCCTCAAGCCTGACAGAGTTCAAGAAGTGTTTGGCAAAACTCTTGGCCACATTGTGTGATTCTTGGGACTGTCCTGTGCCATGTATTCACACTGGGAGACCGTTTTTTCCCCTAGTTGTGACAGAAATGTAAGATTAGGACTCAGTTAAGTTTCCCTATTCACTGAAATTAATTTGATTTACATGCATAAAAACATAAAACATAAAACAATCATATAAAACATAAGCAATCATATAAACCTCAATTCCCCCCAAAGTCCAGGTGTGACACAGGTTTTAGTTGCAAACTTGTGCCTTTTAGTAAAGCAAGCTAGTTTAAGGCAATGGTGTGAGTCCCATATTGTTTGTTAGAAGGGTCCTCTCTGACAGGCAGATGCCTCTTCCTGTCCCTTCTCTGTGGTTTTCTTCCCCTTCATTTGCATTAGCACCACTACAGGACAACTGTGCTAGGAAATGGGTTAGGAATATAAGCGATGTTAAGATTACAATTTAAGGAGAGAACAGGTATCAGGACTCCTTTCAAATCCAGGTAATTTTAACATCCCACTTTTACAGTGCATCCTCATTAACAACTGCACAAGTATATCTGAGGACACTAGTCTGTGTATTGGCAGACTAAGAAGTAGAAACTCCTGGGACAGCTTCATCACCAAGCAAAGGACCGTGGGACTATAATAAGATCTTTTAAAGAAAAATATCACATAATTTGAGACATGAAAAATTCATGAGAACTAAAAAAAAATTGTCCCCTTTGTTTTGGTTTCTATCAACCATATGATGCTTTTTCTATTTTCTTACCTTGCAGTGCTGTTCCAAGTTTTTTTCACAAAATGTTTGGAATGCTTTTTGGGATTTTGAGACAGAATGCCAAATCTGTACTTTTATAAAGAATGAGTGAATATAAAATTTTAAATTAAAGAAATTATGCATGCAAACTTCCATGAAGCTTTTTAATAGAGTACTTAATAGTTTGGGTTTTTTTATGCCTAAATCTGAGCTATGTAGCTTTTTATGATATCATTTATTTCACCTGCACATGTACTACTCTACTCTTTACATAAAATGTACATGGCCTTAAAATAAATCTGACCTCTCAGTGACTCACTATTAAACTGAGAAAGCTTGAAAACCTGTTGAGATGTTCAGTTTTTTGGAAAAAAAAACAATGAACAAAGAAATAAGCAGGAAGGAAGAGTTGTGTGGTTTGCAGACTGATCAGTATGAAAGAGTTGCTTATTTGCCCTCAGCATTTCTATGTAGCCTTGTGTTGCCCTCTGGCCAGCAATCAGACCAAACAGATTCTTCTAACTTCTGCTTCACTGCACCTGTTCCAAGTGCTGCCATGCACAGAAAATTAGTACTCTTGAAATAAAAGTAGTAAAAAAAAATAAGAAAAAAGTAGAACAGGTGTTCAGATCAATAGTTTATTTTAAATATTGATGCTGAAAGTTTCCTTCTCCCCAGACAATAAAAATTAACCAATATTCCACCAAACTGACTTCTTCCTATGAGTTTTTTTTTAAATAGCTTTTTTTGCTTAAATAGATATATAAATAAATCATGTTATTTAGAGATGAATAACAGAACTATTTTAATTAGCTATGACTCAATAGAAGCAAGCCTACAAAGATGTGGATATTAAAAATAGACCTACTGTATGACCATATTATGTTTATTATTTTTTAAAGACACAAATTTAAATTATGATTAATCCTGCACTATTTGGATGCCTAGTGTAAAACTTGTTTTAACAAAGCTTGCATCCCTGGATAGCCAGTGACAGATCTTATTAATCTCCGAAATTGACTACCTTTGTTTTCTGTAAGCCTGAGGCAGAAATTACTGCTTTGGGGGACCTCTTTGTGTCCTTTAACTATTTTGGGAGAAATGTCTTTGCAGAAGTCAAGGGCGCTTAAGTCAGAAACCTGCCTTCCACTGGGACCTTACAGGATGAACAGAAAATTGCTGATACACTCTGAAGAAAGATGTTAGGTGAAGAGAATGATGCTGCATTTTCAATACTTGATTTGTGTATTAGAGGATTTCTCAGAATTGGAATCTCTCTTTCCCAGAGTTCAGGACACCCTCTCAGCAAGCATCTGCCATCCCCAGCATGAGCAGCAGGCAGCTTTCCTCTCAGTATGAGCTTGTGCTCTCTTCACAGCTCTCCTCACAAACACGGCACTGTGTGTAGCCTTATGGAGCCATCAAGCAACACTCACACAAGGCACAAGTGAACCTCACTCCTATATGGAAGCTAGGCTACTTGTTTGGGAACAGGAAACTAAGGGTCCTGGCACGTATTCCTAGCACACAGCCTTTTTTGTTTTGCAGTCAATTGTGTGCTAAGACAGAACTTATTAGCGTTGCAGGGTGCTTTTACTGCATGCACGGTCAACGACATGTCTTAAACCCAGGAAAGCTTTAACTTCATCAGAGGTGAAACTGTGGGTGTGATGTAGGCCAGCTGAACCTGGATCATAGAAGAGTTTTAGAGGGTTCCAAGCAAACACGTGGCCAGCTCAAGCTTCTGGGCTCAAGCTCAACTAAAAACCTTTGAGGTGTGGGTGATGGAGGTACAAGAACTGGGAAGCAGGCATCCTTGACTGTCCTCTAGGGCTTGCCCATTTTAAGACTTCTAAATCCTAAATTTTGTCCAACTGTAAATCAACTCAGTGGCTAAAACATACTAGAAAGCAACCTACAGGAAATAATTCACTGCTGGGTAGAGGCCTCACAGATGATTTTGACAGATCACGTCAAGGCAAGCTACTTTTTCCCAAAGGCAATGCTGTTGGGTTAGCCAGGTTCATTATCCCTACTGAAGAATCACTTTATACAATATCACTTTTGGTTGTAGTCTTTGGTTGGACAGATTTAGGGCAAAGCATCCTTACACAATTTCACACTGGGCTGTGTGGGTGAAAGAAGATCCTAACTCAAAGGAAAAGTAATTTTTAATCTTCACAGTGAATCACAGATTTTAACAATGACAGCTGCTGGGCACACTTTTTCATCCTGAAGTTACATTGCAAAACCACTGTGACATTCAATATTGCAACTCAGATTCTGGCTATGGTAAGACACAGCCCTGATGTATGGGGTAGGAAATTTTGCCCCCACATGCTTCTATGTTGGAAGATTGAACTTTTTTTTTTGTGAAACTGTTGACCAAAAAAAAAAAAAAAAATTCCTTAAATCTTTAGTACTAAAGGTAATTGTCTGGCACCAGAGTGGAAGGATGTATAAAATTCATGTAAAAATCACTTATCTCAAACATGAAACTTTATCTTTCTGAGACCAGTTTTGTGCCTAAATAACCAATTAGCAAGATTCAGGGTAAATTTCCTATATTCCTCAGTTTGAGAAAGGACTTGAAACTGCTATCTCCCTCTTTTATGCAGGTATCTTAGCCATTAGATTTAGGGATATTCATATTGCAAAATAAAATAGTATTTAAATGTAACAACTGTTTAATATTTAAATAAAATAAAGAGCTACTGAAATCACAATAAAGCGTAACACAGATACATCTGAATTTCAGCTGTTGTTTCAAGCCAGTCTTGTTAACAAATAAATCTATACATTAAATTATTCTGGTGTATACCAGGGAGGAGAGTACACATCATATAAGAACCATAGAATTCTGTGTTTTAGAAAAGGCTAGGTCTGGTTGTGCTGGTTTGGAAACTGCACTGAATACAACTCCATCAGTACAATGATCAAGAGAATATTGAAGATCCAACTGTGTTTACATCATAACTGAGTACTGCCAGAATTTGTGCAGTACATGATATAAAGAATGGCAAAACCAGATCTGCCGTTAGGAAAAGGCCAACATTTCAGTGGCAAAGTGTTTTAATCAAGTCCAGGATTATGTAGTAGCTGAAAATATATACAACTCATTTATTAAATTATTTATCTCGTCGATTTATTATCTTTATTCTAAGATATTTAAGAAAAGCAATTTTCTTAACATAGCAAAGTCTGACACTGTTCTTCTAAAAATGCCCAAGACTATGCCAAAATTTACAGCGGTGGAGGTTCTCTTCTGCCAGTTCCCATTATGGTTTTATCATCAGCCTTGTCTTTCCCCTTACCACGCTACCCTTTGATGATAGCCTTTGTCTTCTCAGATTAATTTCTTTTTGGTGCTAAGTTATTTTCAGCCTGACAGAGTAATCAGTACAATTGAAAAGAAGCACCAAGGTCATTGACATTCTGAAAATTATGGCCACCAACAACTCCATCCCACCTGTAAATTTACCTGAAAACTACACTTTCTCCTGTCCCAGACCTGAATGCTTGCTGAGTGTTACAGATCTCCTTCTTCTGACATTCAGAAACTTTCTGGTTCTGAACCTATTTTTATTCCTGGGCAGATTATAACTGTCATTTTCAGTTGAATCTTAAATATGGATGACTTCACATTTTATCATCCTGATTTATTCACTACCAATGCAAACTCAACAGTTTAAAAAAAAAAGAGTTTCTTGTTTTCCGCATGCATATTCATTAGCAGGTGGAAAGGATCATACACAATCACAGTGCTTACTGAGGCAATTTGCCTACATCTGCCCACTTTTTATTGTTTCAGGTCACCTGTCCTTTAGAATTATTTCTGTCCCTGCTGTAGCACATAACACCCTGCTTCACTAAATACCATCCATACATATGATGACAAAGTCCTTCAGAGCAAGGAAGATGCCAAAAGGAAGGAAATAATTTAGTTAAAAAAATAAAATCCATACTAGAGATGAGAGGTGAACTTGTGACAAATGACTGACAGAGATGCTGCCATGCCTGATATGTTCCACATTGCCATCACTGGAGGAAGTTCTGCCATCTGTGTTTCCAGGTGGGAATAAAGGACATCAGAGAGAAGAATCTCTGGTGCTGAAGAGCAGAAATTGTGTTGTGGGCAAGAATGATAAAAAATTGCTCGGACGGCTGGAATAAGCTCTTGTCAGGGAAGAAAGGAGAGAGTGCAGTTTTAATGTTTAACACAGAACAGAACCCATTATATCAGATTGCTTTGGGCATTTATTTAACATCTGATTGCCTAAGGCCAGGCATCTACAGTTCTTTACAAGCAGACATTAAATACTCTGTTATGTTTCACATGCTCTGCGGGGCCTCTAATCCCTTCTTCCTGTCTATTTTTTTGGGTTTAAGTAAACTGGTTTTAGTGCAACTACACTGACACAGAACTGGAATAAGACAGGACTTGATGGTGTCATAAAAGCTATCCACCACATATTGTACCATGTCAACTTGTGTGTACACTATTTTGGTACTTTCATGCTGAATAGGAATTGTAGCTCATCTTTTCTGCAATTATTTTTGAAACTTCGATTGAAAGAAGAATCTATCATTCAGAATACGAGTATGCACTAAAAATAAAACCACAGAGAAAAAGCTACACCCTTAGCTTTTCTCTCATTTAGAAGAGATTTTCTGACTTACAAGTAATGGGCAAAAATGCACTTTCTCAGCTGTAATGGGAACAAGTTTACTAGACTATTTACAGCACACCTGGTAACTTGCTGTGCCAAGAAATCTTTTGGAGAAAGGAAATTTTTCTGAGATCCACATTTTAATTCTCTGGTGTTTCTCTCTGGACTTCTGTGCTGTACAGTACAGATATTCTTCATAATTACATTTCTAATTATTTTTTTCATGGGCAGGGAAATGTCATCACATTTTTGATTGGATGAACAAAATTTAATATGAGTCAACCCACCTTATTTCCTGCTTCAGGGAGCCTTTAGATTTAATGGAGCAGTAATTCTGACATTCCTGACTCAGACTGACACTCAGTTTCTTATAGTTAAAGATCTTAGATCTTAGTTAGATCTCCTCTGGGCTAGAAGATCCTCTGACAATTTGCAGAGTTATACATTGCTTCTCTCTGGTTTACATTCTGAATATTTATATTTAGAGAGTTGGATTGAATTTTCCTGATGAGGTGTCACTCCAATTACACTACTTAATGTTACTATTTATCCAGTTTTTTGTCACTTGTCTCTGCATAGTTAAGGGATCAGTGGAGGGATTTGCACAAGGAGTCATTGTACACGGCAGACTTCAGATGCTACCTCAGGGTGTCTTTGCAGTTGGAAACTAACTACTTCATAATTCATAAGATAAATTACTTTGAAAATATAAGGTTGTATTTTTTTTCTTCAGAACACAAAGGTACCAATCTCTAGATGAACAATAACCTATAGTGCTTCTTCTGAGGCCTTTTCTGAACTTAGCTTTTATTTTCCTGTTGGTAGTGATCTGCAGATATTTGAGGAACTGCTTTCCTTTTCTGAAAGCTTTCAAGGATTACTTCTATCCTTAAGCAATAAATTCCACATGACAACTTTTGGAGATGACTGTCTTCACATTTATTCCAGGTGTTGCACACCTATGTTATCTATGAACAGATAACACCGAACACATTGTACTGCATTAGTGTACACCATGGTAGCTCTCTAGCTGCCTCTGCTATTTTTGCAAATTATTTTTTAAAATTTTCTGTAGATCAATGAAGATTCTTTTGTCTTCATATAATTACCTATTTGGAACTGACCTATTTCAAATGAAGCTTGGGGTGAAAGCACTATTGCAAAAGTTATTTTTATAAAAAGATATTCTGAAATCTGCTTTCTTACCTTGAATAATGTTTTTGTACTGACAAATGAGCTTCTGCAGAGGTTTATTGTAGGACTGACTTATCTGCAACAAATTTATTAGAATATTAACCACTTGACCTATGTTACATAGCCGCTCCCCAAGATGGCACAAAATTGACCGGGCAACACCTAGAAGAATTACAAATAGAGCTAGGTCACAGATTATGGTAAGTGACCTGGAACTTTGCAAAACACTTTAAAATATTAGCTAATTTATTATGCTCATTGTTTTACTAAAAACTAAGCTCAGCAGAGGCCGGCAATATTTCGCAATTGCAGTAGTCATAAAAGATTAATCATGACAGACAGTGTTGCAGTCTTTTCTAATATGTAGCAGGTTTTGAATAGAACAAGTTCCCAGCACTGATGAAACCTGACAAGAGCTAAGGATTGCCCCAATGGGAGCAATATTACTACCTATGTTTTGGCAAAGGACAAAAGCCTGTATGTGGTCTGAAATTCATTTATGTTGGGAACTGAATATACATGGAAAAGAAACTTTCAGTCTTGAGAATCTACCTTGCAGCCTAGATTGCAGGCTGCTGCAGAGACCACAATTTCCTAGCTGAATTGCTTTGTTACTAGCAGAAAATCTGCCTCTCTTACACATCTCTGACAGCCTTGCACAGTTCTCTGTAAGACATTCAGAGCTGGTCACTCTCTGTAACACAGGCTGTTTATGTTTGAACCCCTGTCCCCCTTTTAGTATTTCATTTCTTTTAGTGCCTCGTTGATCTCTTTACTCAATTTCAGATTTAAAATACCTATGAGACAGTTATTTTAGAGATCGAGCTACATTTTGATCGAGCTTTGTAAAATATGTGTAATGAGAAAATAAAAAATTGATGCCAAAAGGGATGACACTGTTGTTGGGAGTAGAGCTTCTTCCAAGCTCATAGAGGTCAACTGCTATCATTTCTCATGCAGAGACGTTTCACTGAGTGTTTTATAAGACGTAGACTGGACATGTCAAAAGTCCATCAATGGATTTGTCTGTTACCTGTGGGGAGATTGAGTGTAGGTGGCCATGGAAGGCGTTAGGTTGAGGTTTTCAGAGGGCTTGGGTTGCCACTAGCCATCACTCAGGCAGGGAAGGTGCAATTCTCTCAATTAATTTGTTTTAAGTACCTGGTCTGGGCATTAAACCTATGCTAATTCTGTTGTTCGTCTGTCCAAATTGCAGTTCAGCTTTGGACAGTCATTAAAACTTAGAGAGAAAAGATTGAAGGTATCATATTTTAATTATTTTTTTTAATGTGTGGTATCGTATTCTATTTTTTTTTTTTTTAATAGACTCACTATTTTACAGCCTCCACAGAGAAAGTGGAAGGCTATTTATGTGGTGTATTAGAGGTTAAACTCTCACATTAAAGATTATGGAACAGGTACATTGATCTATGTTTTGGAGGGAGAATATTAATTCTCAGAATGTGCCTTGTATTGCTCCTATGACATGTGAGGGTGTACAAATATAAAAAAAAAATTAGTGTTACTCGAAAAGGAGGGAACTGGATAGGATACCTTCTTCATAGCTCACTTCATGGCTTACTTACCTTGCTAACAACTTACCTGCCTTAGAGCTGCTTAGGTCACCACACATCAAAGAAAAAATTCTCATGGCCAAGGCTAGAAGATATGATGACATCAATAGCATTATTTAAGGTCAAAGTCTTCAGTCTCACGTTTATTCAAACAAATCTACCTGGTAGCCCCTACAGACTGACAGCAATTACCAGCTGATAAAAATAGGAAAGCTTTCATGAATTTCAGCTCTAGCCCACCTAGTAGTGACCTGCACACTAAAACTTGCTCTATGTATATGCCTGAAGATAATAAGCTCTTTAAGTTAACAGCAGCACCTTTTATTCCTAATGAAGAGCATAGTACTGACACAGTGCTTTCTTAAAAGTCTTTGGCTTCTTTGTCAGTACCTGATGCAACATCTCTTCGTTACACTGTTCCTTCTCTCCCCATTAACAGCAGCAGCCCAGCCTGTCACACTATTTTTAAATCACAGATTTGCCACTTTCAAAGAAAAGAAAAAAATCTGCTAGCAATGAATAGAATGGTTTTCTTCTTTGATGTAAATGCCCTGCTTTATTTGAAGTCTATTTCTAAAAATGTATAAAACAAACTTAAAATTTATATGTGACATTCTGGCTTTTGACTGTGAGACAATAATTTCTAGCTTTTACCGAAAATGAGAGTCTCTTCTGCTGCCCCTTTGTCTTCACTGAAAATCAGCTTTCATAAAATACTATTCTGCATATTTTAATGGCAGATGTAATCAAGAAAATGTATAAAAGTTGTAATTGAGCTCTCTCACTTAGGGCTCTGGATTTGCAATTGCTGTCTAGATCCCAAGTGCTGTCACAGCAAAAACACTGCATCAGCGAGAGTTTTCTCATTTTATCTGCCCACAATGGGTAATTGTAATTCTGTCCTGGTGGGTTTACTAAAAACATCTTTGTGAAAGCCTCCTTGTCCTCCATATGGTGACAGATAAGAGAGTATGCTCTAATCCCTATTCTTTGTACAGGGAGCTTGCCACTTTGACAGAGAGAATGAACTCCAGTCTCTCAAGCCCATTTTTTTATTGTTTAGCTGGTCATTGCTCTAGATACATTTTCTGAACTATCAATTTCTTGTCCCTTTCATTTTCAGCACTCATCTACTGAAAATGTTTTGTTGTTCGTAATGCAAAAAAGTTCTTATAGGAATAAAAAATGTTTTTTCTATCTGTTCTCCATGACATGACAGCAATCCTTTCAGAAACCTTAAGCAGTGTTGGGCTTCCATTCAATTCAAGGTAGCACGTGTAGAAAAGGCTCAGTGCCCAATGTCCAAAATATTATTATTAACCAAAACTGGGAACTAACTCTCTAAGTCCTAAACACTAATCCTGAATATGAGTGTTCAATGTCCAAAATGCCCTGGGGAAATTCGTGTTCCCTATGCAACTTTCCCAATATTTAGTTTCCCTGTTACACCTTTATCTTACCAGGTTAAAAAATCAGCACTAAATTTAATCAAGTATCATTTGCCAATCAACCCAGGACAGAGATTATCACCAGGGTAGTGCAAATCTGTGATCTTTACGAAATTAAGTGGGAGCTTCCTCTTCAAAGAGAAAAAGAATTCTGAGGAAGCTCTTCATATAACAACAGAGTGGCTGTAACACTTTGTTTAGTTCTGTCACCTGCTGAGGAGATTCAGACCAGGCACATGGTCAGTGCCTTTCAAAGCAGCCCAACCAACAGAAATGGGGGTTAATCTCTGCTGTGTAGCACTGCTGGTCCACAGATGTGCAGCTCTGGGTGTGCTTTGGAATGAAGGAGGAGGAGAAGCACAGGTTCCCATTTTGAAGAGATACTGGTGTATATTTGCTCTTGTTGATCAGGATACATTTGCAGGATGGGGAGGCTGCTTTCCAGTCCCTGGACACAGGAATACATTCTTCTTTTTGGTCATATAATTTTAAAAAAATAAATTCAATGGCTCTGATACTTAATCCTCATGTGGAATATTATATTTCATTCTGCTGCTGGATTTCAGAGGGTAAGACAGGTTCATCTTCCGTTTGTGAAAGTTTTAAAAGGAGATGAAGGCCTTGTTTCAGAGGAGGGTTCAAAATTACAAACACTAGTGAGGATGTTGTAACTCTAAACTATATGAAAGTCTATATTTAGGACATATGCTTGGTGCTTCTTATTAAAAACTTTAATCATTACCTCACATTTAGGATTCTCTTTCCTAAATGTGTGAAGATTTTTTGGGACTTCCTTCAAGGTGCCTGGATTCATCTAAGTGTAATAATGCAAAGAAACTCAAATAGTTCCAATTAAAAGCTAGGTATTTTCAATCTGGCCATTGCAATGCTTAGCATCAGAGTGTCTAAACCCATTATTCAATTTCATTTATTTTAGTTAGCACATGGGTCTGACTCATAGGTCCATGAGCTGAACTGGTTCTGTATTGAATTTTCAGATTGACAGTGACATTACTGAGATGAGATATTCAGTCTCAGAATAGCATATGTGTGGGAAAAATACTAGTTTAGAAGGCTGTTTTTTTATGACAAAAACTTATTCATTCGGTCACTTTTGAAACAAAAAAAAAAAAAAAAAAAAAAAAAACATTTTGAAAGGACAAATCTACATATTTCATCATAACAGAGAAATATTAAGTGATTTTATGTTTTGCTATATCTATTCTTTCTTAGAAAGAAAAAGGTAAATTATATTCACAGAGATAAAAAAAAAAAAAAGAGAGAAGGTAGTAATATAGGTATTATCTTGCCAATTATTTCTCACACACACAAAATTTTGGTTCTAAAATTCTTTCGATAACAACAGATCATGAGGATGACCTGCCAATGGGGGCACTTCTAAACTTTCAGGCCATTTAGGAAAATGCATAGTAAATATAAATCTCTATCAGATTCTGGGCAGAAGGTGAACTCAACTGCAATCTACATTTAGGTGATATTTAGGAGGATCAGACCTCAACCAGACTATCTGAAGAAAACTACATATTTGATTTTGTGCATTTAAAAAAATCTGATGTGTTATTAGTCCCTTATATTAGAACTGATATGAATTACACAGCAAAGGAATAAGAATCTGTAACATGAAACAATTTAGCACAAATAGGTAGCAGCTATTCTGTATCACATTTGATGTCCCAAAATAGAAATGAAATATGATCCAGAAGGTGATAAGTGAACAAACAAAATTGATTTGTAGGAAAAGGAGGAGGGAGATGGGTAGGAACATTGCAATTGACTTTGTTGTGTTACACCAGGGAGTGATGGCTGAGTGAAATATGTTTAGCTTGAATCTGAACTCCACTTGCAACCCTTTGATTAAAAATAAAAACTGTTGCATCATGACATGCAGTATTCTCAGTCTACTATTCCCAATGAAAAAGCATTTTATATAGCTGCATTGCATTGCATTTCAGATGTCTAGTTTTAGGTTATGTAAATAGGCATGATAAATGATGAGTTACAGAGGAGCTGATATCTGATATTACAGAAAAGGAAATAAAAGATAGGAGGAAAGTACTCCTACAAACATGGGTAATCTAATATCAGATATGAAACTTGCTAATGATAAAGTGCTAAATCATTTCTTGGACCAGATATTATTTGTAATTTGTAAGTCCCAACATTTCCTGCTAACCATCAACCACAAAAGTATCTGATTTCTACAGCGAAGTGCCACAGCAGCACAGAAGGAAGATACTTTCTCAGTTCAAAGGCATAAAATGAATTGATAGATGCAAAACTGGATTTTTAGAAAACTTAGTTTCCTCAAATGACTAAGTGATGAAGAATTGTTGTGAAGACTATTTATTTCTATCATGTTGATAATACATTCAAATATGTTAGATTTTTACTGAAAATGTCATAAATTAACATCTCAGGATTATGATGTTTAATTAGGTGAACATCAATATTAATAAACATCTGTGACAGTCACCTACATTTTTTCTTGTTTAATACTATATACCAACCATATTGGACTGAAAAATGCATGTATACAATTGAAAATTAAGGAAAGAAAGCAACAGACTTTGAAGAAAATACATTGGAAACATCATCTAATTGCTAATCAGACTCACTAAAAATCCAGTATCTATGATTATTTATGTGCTCTTATCAATAGAAAGGAATTAGTAATTTTGACATATTTTTGTGTCAAGTTTTGCTTAACAGTACAATTAATCTTTCAACTTAAAGGTTTAATTGTTTAATACACATTTTCTCCTTTCTTTCCTGATTGAGATGGAGCATTCTGAATGTCATTCAAATAATAATCTTTATTCTTACTTGATATTGATTAGCCTGCAGTAAATTTTGGTAATATATTTAATTTCAGTATAAGTGCTCACTTATTACAAGCAGCTGGAGATCTATCTATCATCATTTTCACTATCCATTGTGAGGGCAAATTTTAGCTGACCACACATTCAGCTTGTCAGAACACAGCCATTTGCTATTATGTTTGTAGGAAAGACACTGAAGGAAAGTAATTTGTTATCTCAGGAGCAAGACTTGTTTGAACAACCACAAGATTCTGTCAAGCAGGTTGCCACCAACATTTCTTCTGGATGAAACCTCTTCAGCATTGCTCATTTGAAGCCCTTGTAGTGATGTGAATTTCTCAGAACTTCTGAAAGTCTCCACACTGGCACAAAATAAATATGGAAAATAGTAGGTTCAGAAGAAGGGTCCGCAAAGTTATATTTACAGTGACAGTGACCCAAGCATTCTAAACACTTGATATGATTGGTTAGCAGCTCCTGCTCAGACAGACTGCCTGCGGCCCAGCTTCCAGCTCCCCTCCTTAGGATGCTGCTGACTTTTGCAGCCTGGAGGACTTCTCCTCAACAGGAACCTGCCCTCACCCCCTGGCAAACTGGGGATTTCTCAACGTGCATTGCACTTTTGCAGAATGAGAGAGATAAAGAGTTATAGTCAAAAGAAGTGCCTAAGAGTGCAAGTGAGATATCTTGGTGCAACCCTGCAAGTACATAAGCTTTATAAGTTCCAAAATTTAAACTCAAATGTTATTCAACTACTGACAGCCATTTTAGTATACCTGAACAAGTTCTACAGATGTCACAGGAGAGATGTTTGGCAATGATTTTAATGAAATATAGTGAAAACAATTTATTTCTTCACCCTAGTGGTTTCTGGATTTGGTACTGTAGATTGTAGTATGAAGAGTACATTTACAAAAACAGTGACTTCTTCAAAATGGATATGATTTTCAGAGTGTTTGTGTGTTTGGGGTTTTGTTTTGTCTTTTTTTTGGGGGGATTTAGTTTGTTTGATTGTTTTTTTGGTTTTGAGATTTTTTATTTAGAGGGAGTTTTCTGGTGTTGTGCAAGGCAGGGCTTTAACAAAACCATGAAAAAGATAAATATTGTTTATATTAGACAACAATTACAGGTTTTAGTAGAGAAAAACTTCTCCAGGCCAAAGAATAGTAACAGTCCTGTATCAGATGCTCCATGCTTTAATCATCTTTGTGTCCCTTCACTGGACCTGTTTCAGTATCTCTGTGTCCCGTTTGTACTGAGCACCCCAGGAATGGACTCAGCACTCTACATGTGTCCCAACAAGCTGAGCAGAAGGAAAGGATCTCTTCCCTTCAACTGCTGGCAACATTCTTCCTCATATAGCTCCTGCTGCAGCTGGCCTTTGCTGTAAGAATGCATTCCTGGCTTGATCTCCACCACCAGGACCCTCATGCCTTTTTTTATAGAGCTGGTTTCCAGTCAGGTACCCCACAGTGTGCACTGATGCACAAGATAATTCCTCTCCACGTACAGGGCATTTTGTTTCCCAGTGATGAACTTCACGAGATTCCTGCTGTCCCATTACTTCAGCCCTGCAAAGTTCCTCAGAATAGCAGGACAGTCATCTGACAGATCAGCCACTCCACCCTGAAATTTTGCATCACCTGCAAGTCTGCTGAAGGAGTGTTCTGCCCCATAACTCAGATGACTAATAACAATACTATGATGTATTCTTCACAGTATTTACCCCTAGGGTTTTACCACCTGTGACTGGTTTCAAGCTGGGCTTTGTACCACTGCTCTCAACATATAGAGGTCAGCAGCTATTTTTAATCCCCTTCACTGTGCAGGTATTTAGCCTGTACTTCAAAAATTTGTCTAGAAGTATGCTAAGCAGTGTACAATATTGAAATCATTCCCAAATTCAAGATCAACAATATCCATGGCTCTCCTTTCATTCACTAAGATAATAATTTCATTACAGAAGACTATTAGATTGGTCAAGCATGACTTCCCTTTTGTAAATCCTTGCTGTTCAACTCTCAATAATCTTCTTGTTCTTAGTATCTTTGGAAATGGTTTTCAGAGGATTTGCTCAATTACCTCCACAGGGATTGAAGTGAGGCAGAAAACCCTCACCTTACAGGCTAAACCAAAATAGCAACCAATGAAAATCTCCTGGCACATGACACTTAAAAGAGCACTTGTTAAGATTGTACTTGAGTAACGGAGCTGCAGCCTCCCCTTTCCTCTGAGCAATCACAAGGAAAACCAAAGTGCAGGACTGAGTACCTCTGAGGGTAGATACTGAGGTTCACATTTCACAAGTACAAGACTATGACTGCTCTTCCAATCTCTGACAAATGCAGATCCTAGCTTGGGCAGGCCCACTGAGGTCGAGAGAGGGAAATGGTAACACATCTCTGAAATATTGCGACAAACTAATTTTACAGGGCTTGTGAGTCTAAAACAAATGCAGAATCAGTTTTAACATTTTCCTCTCCTTGTTTCTCAGGGAAATTGTGAGGCAGTCCTCCCTCTCTTGCTTCAAAGAACAAGAGGGTAAAGTCACCTCTACTAAAAGAACTGCAGAAGAGAGGACAGACTGGGTGCTTCCAGTATTTGGTGTGACATGAGAACCCAATCACTTTTAGAATGGCCTTGAGCATCAGAAGTGCTGGATTTAAATGAGGACATGGCATTCACTGCAGGGATATAACCTAAAATCATTGTGAGTTAGCTGTGCAAGCCCTAGAAAATCCTACTCATAGTGAGTTTATGGTATAGCAACTAATTAAGTAACACTGTATTTAGAAGCGGGTGGGAAAGGAATACAAACTATGCAATAAAGGCAGCATCAAGCACCTCTGTGCACTGGAGAAACACTAAGAAAGAAAAATATAAAAATACTGAAGAACAAACCTGTCTATCTCCTTTGTGGTTAGTTTGTTGCATGCTGAGTGCATTTATATGTAATACTCAAATCACCAAAAGTAACCACAGTTTTGTAGTGCCATGCTGAGAGACATGCCCTCAAGCAAGTGACTTCCCAGAAAATGATGTAACAGCATCAGTGTATCAATGGCTTTATTGCTCCACAGTGCAGTTTTCAGCAGGCTCTGCTTCTGGGAGCAAAACAAGGTGCTGCTTTCTTGCCAAAAGTGTTCTTATAAAAATCTAACAGCATAGTTACAGGCTAGAAAATAATTCCCATTCTCAGGTGGTAATTGCCACCTTTCTTCTTCAGGTCTCCTCTCTACCTTGTAAGTATTCACAGTTCCCTCTACAAGAAAATAGTTCTCTCTATTTAAAAGCATGGGTGACTGGCTAATAATGTTGGAGTGTACAGTACGCTTAAATCAACAAACAAGGGTAGATCTACTGCTTCTTGGGGAGGAGTAACATATGTTTACTGTCTGGCTATAGTCACAGTTGATTAAATCATTGGCTGATGTAGAATAGATAGCACTATATAAGCACTAGAGAGCCTTAGGGTTGTTTTTGCTTAATCACACAGAGTACAGTATCATCTATTGCATTAAAGCATGAGGTCTCTGAAATCATATAAGTGTGATTTCTGCCTCTAAGTTTGTGTAGAGAAATGACATTGAAGATATTTTTTTTCCTTCATAGAAAGGACAAAACCAAATAAAGCAAGACAATAAACCCAACTCTGCCCTCCACAATTTTGAGTCTACTTTCCAAAAGGGATATTTGTCCTTTTCAACTTTTTAGATTTCAATTTCCCTGTGTATCTAATAATGAAAGTATGTTTACATTCGATATTTACTTGGCAATCAGTTTTAAAGTAAAACAATAAAATACTTTTTCAACACTTTTATTTTTGCTGTACAGCTCATACTACTGTCAGTAAATTCAAAGTCAGTGTTACAGCCATCACTGAAAGGCTATAAAGAGTATAAAACTTTGAGAATTTACACACTTCAAGGTGTGTACTTCAAGGCTGTTCCCTCCAAGATTTGCAATTAAACTAACACGTACCTCATTTAACCAGTTAGGTGACAAAAGCACAGGTCATGCAATTTTGTGCTAATGTGTGTTCCCAGAACTGACTGAGGAGACAAGACGGTAGTTTAATCCAAGGGACAGAGTTAGTGAGACATGAAAGAGAAAAGGATGTTGAAGGATGTATATGGAAAGTGTTCACGTGGGTACTGATACTTGATAAAGAGTAGAACAAGTCAATATGCCCCTGAAACAATAAAACAGCTGATGCCAAAGCATTTTGGAAAAAGGTTAATTCTTATAACAAAATGTGGCAAAGAAACCCAAGTCATCTATTCTTTACCAAGGGAATAAATTAAGGCTGCAGCTGGGTCCAACAATACTTCTGTTTTAGTAATGACCATATCTCCTGAGCTATGTAGGCCTCTCACAGCCAGGCTTAATTTATTGTATTTCCCCTTCAGCTCATCCTGGCAATCCAATACAGGACAACTCAGAACAAGCTCTGTCTACAGGGACAGGATGATGGCAGTGTGCCAGAGCTGCAGGCTGGTATCTGGCATGGATCTGCCACACCTTTACCATGGCAGCTTGCTACTTGATGCTGAGCTAGCCAGGCTCTGTGTGGACACCTCACCACATTTTGCACAGTCAATCTGCCAAGTGATCCTGTGCCACTGCGGGCAGCTGAGGTGACTCAATGCTTCCCAAGAGTTTACTGGTCCAGGTCTACCCCTGAGGGACAGCCTACCCTTGGGCAGCTACTCACCATTCAGCAGGCAGTCACTGCTCCTGGATGCCCACTCCAGTTCAGAGGAGACTTTTAAAGGGATAGGAAGCTACAAGCAAATCGCAGGGCACAGCTTACTCTGCAGAAATTGAACAATTCTGCTCTGAGACTCAAGTGCCCTCTCAAGGTCAAGGTATGGTTGCATAGTGGGTGTCCGTTCTTGACACAGAGTATCAGAGATGAATATCTCACATCCTCAGATTCAGCAGATTACTCTTGCTCTGAGTCTGGAGGATTATAAACTTCAGACTCCATTGTCCAAATCAGTTGCTTTATTAAATGTATATCAGAACTGAAGCAACAACAACACCTTGATGCTCCCTAGAAACAACCCCTGTGAAGTGAAGAGGATGGGACAGTAGGAATTCATGAAAATGTGGACACTGGAGAACAGGATAAAAATGTTATTCATTGCACTGTTTTTTCAGTTATTTGCTCCTCTTTATAATGCGTGAATAGCTCCAGCCAGTTTTCTGGCAACAGATGCAAGCTTCACTGCTGGAAGTCCATTCAAGATTAAAACACGTAAATTAAAGCTGTGAGCTAATTTTCTAAGATCCCACTATAGTGTATTGGTTTTGTATAGCCTGGTTTTGGGAGCAGAGGGAAGGGGTGGAGGAGAGTGGGGGGCTGCAGAGGTGCCTTCTGCCAGAAGCTGCCCACATGTCCTACAGAGATAATTCCACCTGGCCCCAAGATGGACCTGCCATTGGCCAAGGCAATCAAGTGATTCAATGATGGTGGCAACAACTCTTGGACAACAGACTAAAAAAAAAAAAAAAAAAAAAAGGAGCTGCAGCTGGAAGAAAAACTATGGGAGAGCAAACAAAAACACTGCAGACACCAAGGTCAGGGCAGAAAGGGTGAGAGGAAGTGCTCCAGATGCCAGAGCAGAGATTCCCCTACAGCTCGTGGTGTAGCCCGTGGTGAGGCAGGATATGACCCTCGAGTCCCTGGAGATCCATAGAGGAGCAGAGATCCACCTGGAACCTCTATGGAAGACCCCACAGTGGAGCAGGAGAGGAGTGTGAAGAGTGCTGCCCCTGAGAAGGAAGCAGTAGAGACATGTGATGAACTGATGACAACCCGTAGTTCCCATCCACCTGCATTGCTGAGGGAGAAGATAGAGAAAACTGGGAATGAAGTTGATCAGGGGAAAAAGAGAGCAGTGGGGGAAGGTGTACTGCTTTGTCTTTTTTATTTCTCATTATGCTACTTTGATTTTAGTGGTAACAAATTAATTTCCTGTGTTGAGCCTATTTTGCCCATAATGGTAACTGCTGAGTGTTCTCTCCCTGTCCTTATTTTGACCCATGAGACCTTCATTATATTTTCTCTCCCCTGCCCAGCTGAGAAGGGAAGGGGTAATATGGCTTTGGAGGTCATCTGACATTCAGCTGGGGTCAATCCACTTCACAATTTTAACCAGTGAAGATCTAGTCAATAATCTGTGGAGGCTAGGGAGCAGTTTGCTATTGGGTATCTCAGGCTTGGATGATTCACTCCAGGTGTGATACGTTGCATTGACTTGATCTCCTTTGCCTACTGTGGGACCTGGAGGAGCTCCCAGTCCTAAAGCTAAAGACACTTGAACACAGGTGTCTTTAGGGGGCTGAATTTCTTCCCAGATCTCAGTATCAGAGGAGAGCTGGAGTGCAAGGGCACTGTCACGCAGGGGTGGTTCAAGTGTTTATGTAATGAAAAAATAGGGAGAGGCTCCAAGGCTACTGTGGAGGAAAACATCTCCTCACTGTGCTGAGTTGTTCAGCATGTGTTTCTGCATTCAGTATGCAAACACTCAAACACACACATACACATATATATTCATGAATAAATAGTCTCTATGGAGCCATATGTGTATTCCCATTAAAAGAATGCAACCTGTGCAGATAATAATTTATGAACTATCAAACCAACTTTTGAAAAACAGTCTACAGAATGTGGTATGAGCTGAATCCAGAGTGAATATTTATGACTGAGATTATAGCCTTGTGAAAGTGGACGCTTGTAATACAAACACTGTCAGATGTTTTAACTGTAGCTTTGCCAAGTGACCCCCTGGGAGCCTGATCTGAAGCCCATTTAAAGCAATGGAAAGCTTCCCACAGACTTCAGTGGGTTTTAGGATCAGGCAGCCAATGCGACTTGCAATGCCTCTGTGTTAAACATCCATTTATCTCTCAGTTCTAAATCAGTTGAAAGTCTATAATACCATTTTTTTTTAACTGCTAGACCTGGGGGAGCAAACTACTTTTAGTGTAACATGCAGGGAGTGATATGAACAGCTTTCATTAACAGTAAGGGGCAAATAGTGTGTAATTCTTAGTGTGTAATTCTGTATATGTTACAAAAACTTTGCCTCATAAAATGTCCTGCATTACACATAAAAAATGTTCCTGCTATTTTCAGTTCTAAGATATTTATTGGACATTTCTACCACCAGCCATTTCTTTCTGCAGAATGGTCTTCTATCTGTTTTGGGGAATAGTGTATTGACACATAAATTTTGTCCAAAATATGCATGAGCCATATTTTAAACATGCGGCCTATTTAAGAGACAGTCCATAGATTTAAATCTTCAACTTTCTCTGTGAAGTGAATATGAATTGTACTTTTTCCTGTTCATTCTATAATGCAAGTATTTAATTGTTTCAGTGAAAGACAAATAAAGGCAACATATTTTATGTAGTTCTTTCCAGAATGAACAAAAGATGACTGAATAGAATTTCAAATTGGAAATTGTATACATAAATCCACAAGCTTTTCCATTTGACACCAAATCTTTTCCCTTTTTTTTTTTTTTAATATAGTTTTGTGAAATGCTGTGGTTTTATTTTCTCTTCAGCACAACAAAATGCTAAGGGCTTGTAGAACAAGTGTGAATTAAAATTTTATTAAAATATTTATAATTTTTTCCAGTATGTGAAGTAGCCAGAATAACTCACTTTTTTGTTAGAAATAACTCCAGATTTGTATCACAACTTTTAGTGTGTCATCAAATAACTGTGAACAATAGACTATTCAAAACTTATAAAAAAGCTGCACATAACATGTTAGAATAGAAATATCTGATGTATTTGGAGGCAAACATATTTTAAATGCTCTCAGAACTTTTTGACAAACAGGATTGATGCATTTTGATCCTGGTTTTGTGGATGACCATAATAAGATCTCACGGTCTGAACTTTTCGACAGATATCAGGAGGTCATTTGTTCATGTTCATCATCTCTGTCAAGGGAAGAGAATACTTCATTATCTGAGATCTTTTTAATGGTCACTCCTGACACATCTATTGTGCTTGGGCAGCACTTTTTACACATGCTCAGCTTCAAGCTAACACATATTCAGAGAGAGAGGCTTCTGTCATTTTTTTTTCTCCATAGCAGTGACTATAGGTTTCACTTCTGGTTGAGTTTTGGATTTTTTGTATTTCTGAACAGCAGATTATTACATCTTGTTATAAGAGATAGGAATTTATTTTTGAACATAACTGTGCAACTCCTATGTCTATATTAATGTATATTTTTGCAGGTTCCAATTGAGCAATTTTTCACAAAACAGATCATCAAAAGCAGAAATTCTGCTGGACTTTCTTCATTCTTTGGAATTTCTTTCTTACAGAATAAATAGAAAACCTGGTGTGTCAAATGGGGAGCAAGTAGCAGAATTTTGCATGTGACTTTCTGAAAAGAATAATCTCTAAAAATCTCTATATAATCTCTATAAATGAAAAATGTTCACCTAAACTTGTTTAGGTTCGTGGTATCTTCAGTTTGACCCAGAAATTAATACCAGAAGATCTCAAATTTTTTGTTATACCAGAAGAGCTGCAAATTGTTTCATCCATCCATCCTACACTTTTACTCTGGAATACATGATCTGCATTGCCTCTTCCATCATCCCCTCTGGATAAATAGATATTTGTGCATTCTCATCTTATGTAGTTCCTGCAGTAATGTTTAACCTCAGCGCAGTAAGTGTCATGTCACTGGAACTGTTACTTGGTAATTATGAGGAAGAGAACTCTAATAATTGAAGGATTAAGCTGTCCAGTGCCTACCAGGGGTCAAGATAAAACATCAGCTCTTCCAGCCATTTTTCAGCTGTATGTATATGAAAATTCTTACATCTGAGGGAACTGATGTTTCCATCATTACTGGATTTTGTCATATCTTGTTTTGTTCCAATACTCTTTCTTCTCATTTTATCTGAGTTCATACAAATCTATTTTTTGTGCACTAAATGCAACCTCTTCCATGAACTATATGCCTTTAAGAAATTTGTTTTGTCACTGGGGATTAGTTCTTGTCCTGGAAAGGATTTCTCCAGCCTGAGGGCTGAAATAGGGTGTATGAGATTTTTAGTATGAAGCTTGTGACGTCAGCAAGGTGCAGATAGAGTAGAAATTCAAAACAATTTCTAAAAGAGGAAAAAAGATATAAAAAAAGGTCAGGCCAGAGAAATTTAGTAGTTTTCCAGCAAGAGGATGATGCATGAGCAATGTGCCAACTGCTGTGTTTTTTTGGATGGGACCACCTTCTGCAGTAACTGGAGGGAAGCAGTCATGTTTGCCAACCCAAACAAAAAGCAGATTAAACATGCTCCCTTGGGGCATGCTGCATCAGAGTGGCCAGCCCTGGGAAGTGAAGGGCACGGATCTGCAGAGCACAAGCCTCCACTGCCTCGTGATTGCTGTTGCCAGACTGTAGGGAAGACACAAAGCAAACCACAACCCCTAGATGTGCTCATCAGCACTAAGCAAATATCCAACAGAAGGTAAATTTGGATAAAATATCTACAAGAGAGCTGTACTTCATCAGAGAACTTGAGAGCTATCTGCCTCTCCCTTGCCCTACGCTTTTCCTCATGTAAACAATGAAAGAAAATTTGCCTGTGAATTGTTGTACCTTGCAGTCTCTGATTTGTCCCTTACAAAAGTCCCTCACTTATTCACTTTCCACATTTTCAGTTCCTATGAGAATCTTTCAAACTCTAATGTTTCCTTAAAACCTTTTATCCTGCCTGCATGCAAGATCATCCAAAGAGAAAGCACAAAATAATTCTGAAGCATTTTAAATTATATCTTTGGGATTGCTTCTGTTATATCTAACCCTCTCTGTTACAAGTAATTTTGAAGTTATAATATTTTTGGTTTGCTTTCAAACATGCCCAGATGACCATTTTCTTTTCTGATATTCACCACAGTACTAGGTACCACATCAATTTACTGTCAAATACTCATAGTCATGAAAGTTCTTATTCTGTGCAAGGTCTGGAGCTCCATCACATTAACTGAACATTTGAGCATATGTTCACATCCTCTTGAATCACACCGTTATTTAAATAACATCTGTAATTTCACTAAGTCTTTTCTACTACCCCTAAAAGTCCCTGAGATTTAAAAGGGAGAGTCAGCTTTATTCCTAGCATGGCTCTCCTCTAATTGTTGAAACTACCCCAGGGATGAATTTGGGTCAAGTTTTTTCTTCACACCATTTTCTTTAATAGCTCTATTACTTTTGTATATACATGACATTAGAAATATCTCAGAATTAATCATTTTAGAAATAACTGTAGTTCTTTCACAGAAGAGATGTCTTGGAACTCTACCTTTATCAACACATTTAGTATAGCTAACTAGCCATTTATGCTAGCTTTTTCACAAGTTAATCAAGTAAATCACTCATTGCTGTGCTTTACTGAAACTTACAGAAGAGAATGCACAGAAAAAAGGAGATGTTTGATTTCATTTAGCTTCTAGTTTGTTTCCTACTTCATAAGGGAATGGAAATAAGAAGTCAATTGCAGGGCTATCTCATTTTTCAAAATTTGGTCAGGCACATGTTGCTGATATGGGTGCAAATTTCTAGAGTACATAGACATTTTGCCAAGATGTGTCAATCAAACAAGAATTACAATGGTCAAGCAAATTAAATTACACTGTCAGGATCCTGAAACAGACCATAATGTCTTGACCACAAAGTATAGGTTATTTTTTTTTTTATATGAAGGAAATGAGGAGACACAGACATACATTACAGATTTGGTTAAAACACATGCAGGTCTTGCTAAGAATATAATTTTGAGTAGTGTTACATTGAAAAACTGTATCAACAAGCCTGAGTACTGGCTTTAAAACCTGAGATTGGAAATTAAATAAACTCAGACCACTTAACGATTTAGATGAGAAGAAATGTTGAAACCTAAGACCAGCTGACATTTATATAATGTTTTGAGCTTTACCGCCAGCTTTGATGAAGCAGTTTCTTTCCACAGAGGAATACAGTTAGTTAAAAGTATTTTGATGAAGTACTTACAGCAAGAGTGATGCTGGGATGGGCAGAACCAGATGGGGTCTCTGTCCTGCAAGGTTCAGTAGGGGATGGCAATCAACTTGAGTCTGCTATTTCCCTTTCTGTCCTTGTTTCAGTGTTCTTCTTGACTTGCAATCACTCTCCAAGGTCCCTGCCTTTATAAAGGCTGACCAAACCTCCTTTAGTGAATCAACTCCTTGTAGAGCTACTTCCTGTAAGTACTTATTAATTATTCAGGGTTTCAAAACCTTTAAGCAAGCCTATGTATCAGGAAATCCACTTGCTAAAATGGTATACATTGTTGATTTTTTATTCCAAAACAAATCTCAGCCAAAAAAACATTAGTTTCAAACAAGATTTTTAAAAATAAAACCCAAACAAATAAATGCCTATTTTTTCTTCTTTTTCATGCTTACATGTTTGCAAATCAAATCTCTTACCATATAGTCTTTGTTACATAATAGATTATTTTAAGCTATGTGTAAAAATGTATTGAACCATGATGTTTCTCCATCTCACCAAAACTACACATAATATATTGCATGAAACTACACTGGTCTGGAGATATATTAAGTAGAAGACAGCTCTAAGGCTGCACCTTTCTATGGTCAATGTTGAAGCTTTATGTTAAAGCTTATTAAAAGGTGCAGGCTTCTGAGGTATCCTAATCTATGATTTTGTTAAGTTAAATATAACAAATCAAAATTTAAAAATAAGTAGAGCACAGATTTGGGTTCACCTAATGGTCATTTATTTATGAGTTTTTAAATTCAAGGAAGTTTTGAATTACTATTTTGAATTAAAATGCTGGCTTTTTGATTGGTGGGTGGGTTTGTGTGTTTATTTCTTGTTATTCAATCCATTTAGTTAGAAGATGAGCACAACTTTGTCAGTAGTTATTCAGTCTTGCCATCATACATTTTAGCTAGGAAAACTAAAGCATCCACACTTAAAATTCTGGTTGTATAGCCAGAGATTAAATAAATAAAATAAATTCCCACTTATCTTAAAAATTAGAGGTCTCTTATGGATTACTGATAGCATCTGCTAGTGGGAAGAGACTCAGACAATTAAGAAAATGATAAAATAATGTCCTCAGAAGCTGCCTTGTGGATGGTGGTTCAGATTCTCACAAATTTGATGGCATATGTCATACTGTGGTGGGTTGAACCCAGCTAGACATCAGGTGCCCACCAAAGCCATTCTGTCCCTTTCCACATCAGTTGGACAAGAAAGAATACAGCCGCTTGTTCCTGGGTCAAGATAAAGACGTGGAGAAAACACTCAGCAATTACCATCACAGGCAAAACTGATTCAACTTAGGAAAATAAGATTAATTCATTACCAATCAGATCTGAGATGGGTAATGAAGAATGAAACCAAACCTTAGAAAATACCTTCCTCCTAACCCTCCCATCTTTCTGGACTCAACTTCACTCATGATTTTCTCTCTACCTTCTCCATCCCCAACAGTGCAGGGAAATGGGTAATAGGCTCTGTGGCCTATCCACCACATATTGTCTGCTGTTTCTTCCTCCTCAGGGGAGAATTCTTCACATGCTCCCCCCATTCCAGCTTGGGGTCCCTCCCATGGGAGACAGTTTCCACAGGCATCAACCTGAGTCCTTCCCACAGGTTGCAGTTCTTCAGAAATTTTTCCCACAAGGTGCAGTCCTTCAGGAACAAACTGCATCAACGCAGTTCCCCCATGGGTTCATAATGTTGGCTGGTGTTGGTTCTGTTTTTTCTCAAAGAGCCACCCCTGTTGTCCCCCCTCCACCAAAATCCTGACAACCAACCCAACAGACAGAGGTGCTCTGGCATAAATAAAAGCAGCAAAAATGTATAAACTCAATGTCATAGAATTTTACTGTGAAGATTTATCCAGTTTAGAAGATAGTCTTATTAAAATCAACATTCACCTTAAGAAAATATCACTTCTAATTATAGTCATGGAAAATATTGATGTAAAGAGTCACTTATCTGAAAAACACAACCATCCAACCAAACAAAAGATTTCTGTCTGAAACTTCTTGGAGGGAGAAAAATAATCTGTTTTATTATCAACTCCTCTATCATCATTAATGCTGTGTTACAGCAGTGCCATTTTATAGTGATTGAAGCTCTGAGCTGGTGAGGCAGCAACTTCAAAGGTTTTTAAATCCAGAACAAGTTGCCGGAGAGGATTAGAAAAAAGGTCATTGACTCCAGAGAAAGAATAGTGAACAACGTATGTCTTCAGGAATATTGTGCATTAGGAATACATGGAGAATAAATCAGTCCATATGCTGAAATCATCATTTGTGAATAAAATCTAAAGAAACTGAAGACATCAAATAGAGAAGTGTTTGGTGTCCTTCCTTAATGGTTGTAGTTTAAACTGAAATTAATCAGAGCTGTAAAATACCTAATCTTTGGTAAGAGAAGCAGAGAAAGACATAGATTTTTCTGGCTCCTAACACAGCAGAAGGAAGTGGTCTTACAATAAAGGATGTTGATATCCAATTGATATGAAATATTCCATTCTGTTATCTGGGGGATTTTATGAAAACAAGATACACCTGTACAGATAAAAGGCAAAAGAGGGATTGAAGAGGCAACAAGGTATTTCTGCTAAGGAGAGCCATAAGTAAGAGTGGTGAGAAGAGTCAGTGCCTTTTATGGATCTTGCACAAAAGCTCTGAGTCTACATTCCAACATAATACTATAAACTAGATCAAGTTCAGTTGCTGTATATTTCTACTTTCTCAGTGTTGCAGCTGAGAAAGTTATAGATTCTTGAAGTAGAAAGCTTGAAGAAATTCTAACAGGAGTAAATGCAACCTTGTAACCTTGTTCCTTGTAACTTCGTAAGCCCACCAGTCTGTAACAAGGCCTTGACTTTGCTAGTAAAAGGCAATAAACACTGCACAGAGTCTGCGAGGCTTAGGGACAAATCTGTCAGGTCTGCTCTTACTGAGCTTTCCTTGAGCCACCTCCAGCTTTGTTTTACTGTATTTAACTCCAACACCATTTTTAATATTTGACCACGTGTCTAAGGGGAGTTTGTTTTCATTCTGTTTATCTTTGTATGTTGTCACCTTTAACACAAAGAAGTAACAAGTAATATGGACATGGCAGAAGCTTTCTTATGATTGCAGCAGCTTTGAGAAGTGAGGCTGTAGGATATGTGTGACATGAGGGGAGCACAGGCAAGGAATGGTAAGAGATGGAGTACAAACTTGATGCAGAAGACCTCATGCTTAAAAACATCTCAACAATTGTCAGTTGAAGGAATGTCTACCTGAAGATGGGGAAAATTGATTTTTCAGGTAACAAAATAAAAAAGAAGAAAACATCTAATACATAAAATTACCCCATTTAGTAAATGCAAATGCAACATGCAGCTATAGATCAATGAAGAGCAAGGGTGTAAAAGCATGCTGTCAAATGTATAAAAATTTCCCTAAGTGAATCCTAGAGTGAGGTGACAGGAAAAACTAGCAACACCATACACCTCCTGATGAGACATCAGTGGTTGACATCTCATTGTAACACAACCTTCAGCACTATGGAAATACTCACATTACAACCCACTGGAGCAGTAGAAGGATGAGCACAACATCAGGAAGGGATAAAAACTCAACATGTGTATTTGAATTTTAACTACATTGTTACTATTATTGATTTATTTACCTAATGAAACTGTTCTTAGTTTGTATTATATTTTTCTTTAGCAATTAGTTCTATATTAATATGATTACTCAATTCAATTTTGAATATACAAATGACAGACTCTGGCCTGTATATGCCATGGGTTTATTTGGCCAAATGTATTGAATATAAACATTTATGAGGAACTGTGTTACCTCTGATCCATAAGTCCATCTAGCTCAGGTCCTGTTTTTCTATCTTTGGCCATACAGAAGTGGTGGGTCCTCTTAAGAATTCTCTGCTTAGTGTTAGAAATAATTACAAGATTTGTTTATTAGGATAGATCCTGACCTTACTGCAGTCACTTTCAGAGTTTTCTGGATTTTACTACTGACTTATGATTGTAAGAGCTGCGACCAAAACTTTTAAGCATGGCTGAAATTAAATGATAACAGCAATAATGAGGCACTGTGGTCAATATCCCTAAGGCAAAGCCACCAATCTTTGATGTGTTCTTCTGGTACATGTAATAACTCCCTCATGCTCTGCTCTGATGAACTCATCTCTTTCTTTCTAAACCACCCTCCACTCTGCCAATGTTTCTGTTCTCTACAGTTCCTCATATTTGCCATGCACCTTGTTATCTACCAACCCTGTACCATTTCAAACACTTCTAAACCCTAATTAAAAATTAAAAGCTCATTCTCTATTTCTGTTGATGTTGAAAGTTGCCATTTCCTTTTCTGGAAAGGATCTTTCCTTTACTGGCAGGATCCTGACCTACAGAATTATCTCTGAGTCCTGCCTCACCTTTAGGCTCTGACTGCATAACAGAATTTTTGTGTTTAACACTCAGCCACCTCCATTTCATCAATTTTTTTGTGTTTCTTGGTTTTCCTTTGCCTTCCCCATGATTCTACATCATCCATTTATGCACCTGGATGTAGCGTTTCCAAAAAGGGTCAGGACTGTGTCTTAGATTATACTAGATGCTTCCTCTTCAGTTTCTTTCTCTCCATCTTCAGACATTCCTTTCCCAGACAATATCTTTAGAATTGCTGATGTACTCCACGTTTTATCATAAAATCTTTTGTCAGGCCTCATTTCACAGATCCTATTTTATTCTGACAGCTTTGCCTATGCTTAGACCAACTCCCCCTTTAAACAAGACCTGTCTTGCCATGGCAATACAGAAAATATTTCTAGATATAAAAATTATTTGTGCTCAGAAAATATAATTTCATATGTTTGACCCTGCAGATTCTCTCAAGCTGGTTAAAACGAGGTCAGGGTTGTATTCAGGAAAAATAGTGAACTCCCTTTCTAAAATGTGAATGCTGTTGCTTGTGGTAAGAGTCCTATATACACACTAGAGAGATTAGCATCAACATCCTTGCAAAAACATTTCCTTTCTTGTTACCCTCTTCTTCCTCTCTCTGACCCAACAGAAACAAACCCAAACAAAACACCCCCAAACCAAACAACAACAAAAATAAATTGCAAAGTCAGACCCATGTGTTTACTGGCCTGGCTATCAGGCTATGCTATCAAAAATAGTGTTCACCATAAAAGGTTTGCACAACTCTATAAAATCCCACTTTATTTTTTAAATATGCATATGGTTTCTTCATGTTTTGTCCCTCAGCAAGATCTTTTTTATCATTTTCTGGAGTAATTTTCACAAAAAATCTCTAGAATTGTCATTCTTCATATTCATATGAAAAATGAAGAATTCATATTGTCATTCTTCATTTGAGATGACAGGGGGTCCTTTCCCTTTAAAAACATGCACAAATACCTGTATCTACAGATGTGCACACATAAAGATTTGTATGGCTTCTTTTCTATGGCAATAATCAAAAGAGGTATTGTTTGTGCTGAGAGCACTGTGTTTTCCTCTTTAGGGAAAGTGAACATTTCAGATGCTATGTTATTGACTTTGATGGCTCAAAATGGAAAGGGTGTCTGAAACAGGGATGACAGTACACTGACCTCAAAATATCAGTATAAAAATAAATTAATAAATAAATAGAAATAAAATAATTGCTCAAATGCACTACCTTTCAAATGACTGGCTAGCCTTTTTATTGGAATAAATAAGCTTAAATTACTGTGGATTGCAGATTCACAACTGGAAGACTAGTTGTTCATGAGACATCATAAAATTAAAGAAAAATAAACCCTTCACCTCTGTAAAGCTTAGAGGCTTTATGAAGTGGCAAAAGAAAACCACAGAAAGGAATGCCAACAGGTTATGAGACCAAGTAGGATTATCTCCTGGGATGTGCTCTTTAAACTGTGATAATTAACTTCTCACTTGCAAGTGTGATATTTCACACCTTTTTTCACACAAACCTGTCCCTGAGTCACCTGCAGGCACATGGCACTGATAAGTTTCAGCAGGCTCTATGGAACAGCATCGTAAAGTATTGAAAAAGGAGCTATATTATGCAGCTGATAAATTCAACACATTTGGAATGGAAATGGCATTATTTGTAAATAGCTTTTTTTGCTGCCCCTCCCTGCTCTGGAAAGTGACATCCCATTATGAGGGCTTTAAAAGTCTTTGCCAAAGAAAAAGTATTGACCTTCAAGTTAATGCTATTAAAAATGTAATTTGATTCAAATGAGTGGAATTGAAAAGAAACTCTGCATAAAGTGCAATACTGTCTTAATTAATAGTGCATTAATGTGCTGAAGCAGAAGGTCAGAGGCATTAATGTATTTGCAGGAAAAGAATGAACAGAAGTCACAAATCTTTAAAATACTAAGTGATTTTAAATCTCTGGTGTTATTCAAAAGTCAGACTTTTTTGTACTCCTCTGCTTTAGCAAACAGAATAAAGATCCATCCACTCCACTTAAGAGTAATCCATGAACTAGTTTAGCCTTTTTGACTTCTACTAATAGCAATCATTCTTCCTTTCCATTACCCCCCTTCATTAGGTTTTGATGGCACAATCTGCTCTGTACTGAGTGCAATATCAGGATTATTATAGGAAGAAGTTGGAAATAGAATATTCTGTCTCTTGTCTTTAATTCCACTACTGCCATAATAATTTAACTTGAAGTTAAAGGTGTATCTTAGTCAAAATCTGTCTTCCTGAATGACTTGATGACTCGACTATAAGAAGTAGCAAAGTATCTGTCAACCTCATTTGATTTTCTGTTCCAGTGATTGATTGCTAAGGATTTAAATTTAAAGCTAAATTTTGAATTTTAAATTTTCTGGCTTTGGATTCTAGTCATTCAAGCTTATTATATTTCATGCTTATTATACTATCAGTGTGGTATTATAGGAATATTCAGGTACTTAAACATATTACTTTACCTTTTCTGCAAACCAAAGCAAATCCAGATCTTTTAGGTGGCCACTCTAGGGATGTTTGCCTGGTCATGAAACAATGATGCTCTTAAGACACTAAAAATTTAGGAAAGGCATTCATGTTCTCATGGCCTGTGTTGCTGAGCTGCATTTGAAATTAACTGGCTTATTAAATTTATTCTATGTATTAGGACTATGTAATGCAATAGTCACAAACAAGCATCCTTTCCATGCATTTTGATAGTCTTATTTCCTCAAGACCAAAAGCAGTTGAGACCTTTAGATCTTGTCATTAATCTGTATATCAGCTATTTCCTAACTTGTGTCAGGCTTTCAGAATAATAATGAGCAGAGTTTACTGCCCAGATTTCTGTACAAGAGACACAATAACAACAGAGGGTTTGATTCTATAAAAATTGTTTTCTTTAAATATTCTAACTTTGAAATCAAGCAAATAATAACTTCTTATTATGCATTTTTGAACAGCTGAACTCAGAACAGTACAAAATCTGTCATGCTGCAGCTTGTGCAAAATTCTCTTGAAAGCAAGCATGACAGAATGGTACACAATATTCTATTAAATTTGTATTTAAGTCACATCTTTTCACTTGCTTGGTTTTTTTTTTTTTGCACTAGCCTGATTTTGTTATAGAAGTGCACTGAGCAGTTATGTTGAGTTATTTATCCATGAAGACATTTAAAATCTATACAGGCTCATTGTTCTAGAATACGTTTCTTTTTCTTAGGACAGGTTGCATAGGCATTTTGTTGTATTAACAATTTTTTTCCTCATAGCTCCCAGCTTACTAAGCAAACGAGGAATTGCCACCTGTTGGGTCACAAGATATAGGAAACTGTTGGAAATCACTCCTTCTTGTTGCAAGGGTTTGTCCTGACCCATAGCTCTGGTATAAATTCTGTAAGTCAGCAAAGATGATTAAGGGACTGGAGCATTTCTCCTATGAGGAAAGGCTGCAACCTGTTCAACCTCAAAAGAAATGACTGAAAGGGGACATCATCAATGTCTATGAATATCTGAAGAGAGGGGGTCAAGAGGGTGGAGCCAGGCTCTTCTCAGTGGTACCCAGCAATAGGACAGGAGAAAACCTGTAGAAACAGGTGCACTGGAATTTCCACCTGAACTTCAGGAAGAACTTTACTCTGCAGGTGGCCATGCACTGGAACAGGTTGCCCAGAAAGGTCATGGAGTCTCCCTCACTGGAGATACTCTAGAACAGTCTGCATGAAATCCTGTGCAATGTGCTCTGGGATGACCCTGCTTGAGCAGGGAGGTTGGACCAGATGATCCACTGTAGTTCCTGACAAACTTATCCATTCTGTAGTTCTGTGAAACTGGGCTTTCAGTGTGCCACCACACAAGACTGAACCAAGAATGTAATCTAGAGATGTGTTTAGTTCCATGCTTTGTCTTATCTAAAACAAAATGGAAAATAACAACAGAAACAGGAATTGAAACAACTGGCAATTTTATTTGTATTCTGCTCTGGCAGCAGCTGCAATTATGTGCAGCTGCTTTTTCATCTTGAGAGTTTGTGACCAAGCTACAATCGAATCCTAGATTGTTAGTAAAATGTCTATTCATAAATGCACACCTTCAGTGTTGTTAAATTGCCGATAGGTGGTTTAGATTTCTACTTGGAACTTTATGTGTATTATAGAAATAGTACACTCATGGAGGATAAAAGCACTATTGGTGCATAGTAGAGCTGTAATGATTCTAGTGAAATAAAAAAGTGTCTGGGAGTCACAGCTCATAAAGGGGCTAAAAAGCAGAATCACTAAGAAGTTACATAAAAAACATGAGCACTGTGATATTTCTGGAGGTATTTTTCTGTAGAATTGAGAATGCACAACAGAATCTTCTTTAGGCTCTATAAACCTACTCTGCACAAACTTTTCACTATTTACTTCTGCATAAAATAGGAGTACATTTTACTCTGCAAACTATCTGTGATGAGTAGAGTCCTTAGCCCTTAATACCTTTTGTCAGTGTGCAAAATGACAGTCAGGCAAAGGTAAGTATCTATGGGGTAGAGAGGCAGTGAGGGCAGGAGTCAGAGTGTGTAACTAATTCATTATTCCAAGGATGTCACTCATAATATGTAGCATTAAATCCAATTCTGATACCACGTGATTTTTTTAAAGGAAACTTTCCAGGGAATTAAAATGTCCCCTTGTTTTCTGCTAAGTGAAGATACTGATTTAGTCAGATGATCCTTATTTAAATATAATCTCCTTTCTCTTTCACGAGTTTGAGAGACAGAAATGTTAATGGTTAAAGGCTCAAACAATTGGCCATTTGCAAAAGTGGTGGGTGTTTTGCTGACAGTGCAAGGTGACAGCCCAGGTGAAAGGGTGTGAGCACCAGAGAATGACCACCACAAATCGACCTTTGCTTAGCAAGAACCTGGGATTTGTAAGGTAAGGGAAGAAGCTGTTAAGAAGAAAATTTTACATTTGATATATTTAATAAATAGACCTTTGTACATTTTCTTTTGCATTTAATTATATGTCTAATTATATGCAGAACTAATTAGCAATGGCCCAGTTGTGGCTTAAGGCATAATTTCAAAATTACCAGTACCCAAACTGGGGCCAAAGTTTCAAAAGAGCTGTGTTCTCACATAGATGTAGATATATTGTGTCAACAACCAACAACTAAAAGAGGGCAATGAAGAGCAAAAGGCAGCAAAGGAAGAGGAAAAAGAGGAATAAAAACACATAGATTCACAAAAAAAATTACAGAACAAATAGTATTTTTCGAAAGCAATCTCAAAAATATTTTATATCAATATAGTTGAAAATCTTCGTTTAACACAAAAGTTGTAAGGGAAGTTGAACTTTACTTTTTTCCCAACATATAAAATATCAGCCTTCAAACACATTAAAATTACCAACAACAATTGAAGCAGATATAAAAATATAAGTGCAAATACATGTGCAGAGATGAACAATTTTAATGTAGATATTTAGTACTGAATCTTATCCATCTCAGGTCTTAGGTTTAAAACGTGGTCAAAGAAGTCAGTATATTTGTTAGGGAAAACTTGTACATGAAGAAAGAGCATAGTATTTTTGGAACTGAATGTAGTAACTAGATTTGGAGTCTCTGAAATAATCACACTTAGAGAATTTAGTTCTCAGTAGAGGTAGTTTTAAAAATGTTAGAAAAGTATTGAAACAAAGTTCAGTATGGTGCCTGAAAACATTTGCGAACAATTTGTAAAGTCCTAAAGCACTCTTTGTCTCAGTTGGGAAGCTAAGCTAAAAGATTTTTGAAGATTATACTAGTAAAACAAAAAGCCATGTGAATGAAAATTAAGTATTTCATTAGTTATTACTCCAATTGTCAGATTAGTCCATACACTTTTGACTACTACATTTGAACTTGCTAGTATGCTTTCTTACTAAACTGATATTATCAGCAGCAATGAGTTCAAACTTGTTATAAAATATAAGCAATTATTTTTAATGAATTTCAGTCTCTGTACTCCAGTCAAGTCCTTGATCTTGAAACGATTGACCAGGCTACGCATTATTCCTTCACAGATACGAATGTAAGACATCTTAGAATATTATTTGGCTTAAAAATCTGTTGGTAGAGAAATAGTTGTTGATGACTGATAAACAAGTTAGCATTTCCCAGTTAGCCCAGGAAGTCTATTACTACTAATAGTTAAAGAAGCTGTATAGTAATAGCTGACATATTGATGAAGGCTCTTCCAAAATACTAAGAATATTGCTACAAATCTTTCTATGCAATAATTTTAATCTTGACTGAATTAAGGAATTTTGTAAGAGAAATCTGTCTTAGTCATGGGACACCACTTGCTTTATTCAGGCTGTGATTGTGTCCAGCATCACACAAATTATACAATGCAGAATCCCAGAGAAGGATCCTGTCACTGTCTGATACACTGATACCTGTTTGGGTTTGTACTACTAGAGTACAGTGCAGCATGGTGACATTGGTGTGAGAGAGAGTATATTTACTACCTGGTGTCATCAATAATGTGATAATTATGATAGTAATGTGATAATCAATAATGAGGGATGAGACTACTGATATCTCAGTGTGTTTTAGCAGTCAGACATTCAACATGATTGACAGTAAATAAGAGCTAGGGTACCATAATATTACTAATTAGTCTGCAAAATCCAGTGCAGAACTTGAAAACTGCCTGGTGAAAAAGGAAGGCACAAGTTTCCTGTGGGTAGACCTTAAACTCATGCTTTTGTCTGGTTTCCTTACATTGGAATTTTATACATTAATTGAGACTGAAAGCAAGTGGCCTGAATGTAGTTTTCCATTATTACTCATTGCTTTTAGACATCTTAGGTGGGAATCAATTTGTCTAACTTTAAATTTCTATGCCATAGACATCTTATCAGGCAAGGCTCAATGGAGAGAAAAAAGAATGGATATGTTTATGGGCACCTCATCTGTTTTAGACTATGAGATTATTGATACACAGAAAATACTTATTTTTCTCTGGCAGTTACAAAAGGGAGAGAGTTCAGATGTTTATACCTTCATTGTAGACCTGTATTTGGCAGGATGAATTCCACTCTTCCTGGGTTTTACAAAGGAGGAAATAGCAGCAAAATGTTCCTCTTGTTTCACTAATGAGCATGCATGAGGCACTGTGCCATTAAGGAGTTAGTCCTCTAGCAAAAGCAAAGGCTGATATTAGCTTTACGTGTAAATGAACCTTTAGTAAAAGGATGGGTTACTGCACTTCCACTAATACAACTGAAAAGTGACACTAAGCACATGCCACACTAGACCAAGGACCTTGCTTTGACTGAATTAGAGAAAAGGTGTTATCTGTGAAGTCTTTTTTGAAAGTGGTCTTCTCTGGCCATGTTTTTCTTCTGCAGAGAGTTGCATAAGGAAATTTTTCATCTGCATAGCCATCTGGTACAGGTGGGAAGAACATAATTTTTCTTTACTGGCATGGAATCCCAGGTAATTTTCATTATTATTCAGCCTCCTGAGTCTTTTTCTGCTCAAAATAACAAAATATTACAGCCTTCTGATTTTTTTTTTCATTATTGATACCATTACTGACAATATTATGCATAAGGATTAATAAGCATATGCAAATTTCTGCATATTCTGTGTTCTGGATTGTATTGTTCAAAAATCTATTCAGCCTGCTCTGTGATTGGCAATCAAGGTCAGAAAATAAGCACTCTGAGTTCCTCATGTGTTCCTGGCCATGGTTTCATATTTGTGAGAATTTAGTGGCTCTTGGTGCAAGCCAGAGAGTAGCCCAGAGCCATTTGCAAACTGTTCTCAAGGCTGTATCTCCAGAACAGAACTGACATCTGTTTTATTTCCAAAATCCAATTGTAATCTTACATGGGTTCAAAAGTGACTGATGAATCATCGAAATAGAAATCACTCAAAGTCATTTTCAGCCTGGAGAAGAGAAGGCTCTGGGAAGACCTTATAGCACCTTCCAGTACCTAAAGAGGACTACTGGAAGACTTTGAGAGGGACTTCTAAAAAAGTGATGCAACGGTCCTACAATGGGTAAGTTTCTTCTTTATACTGAGAATTGGTTTATACAAGGAAGAAATTGCTTATTATGATGGTGGTGATGTTCCAGTGAACACCGGAACAGAGAAGCTGTGCATGCTGCACCCCTGTGTCATGGTTTCAATTCGAAACCAGGTGGAAACACCAATTTCTGTTCTGGTTTAATTTTGTCAATTTCAAAGTTTCTAATCACGAGCAAAGCAGGCTTAAGCTTAAAAGTAGTAAGAGTTTATTAACTAACACTAAAAGAAAGAAAACAACAAGAATTAGGATGGAACCTTCAAAAACCTCTTGTGGCTTCATTTTCTCACAAACCGCAGGTACCCGAGATCTGCTTTTATGAAGTCTTTCCCATCTTTCATAGTTTTTCCTTACAACTGAGCTTTCGGTCCATGTCAGCTTATTGGGGTGCATTTTTTAAGGATGAGCTGTTCTAGCATCCTTTCAATCATCTCTGGAACAGAGGTCTAGCCCTTTTATCCCCGGGGCCGAGGTTTCTCATCAAACTTCTAACACTGGTGCCTCTGCTCATGATTGTGGCTAGAACACTACCACCCCCAAAGCATTCCATAAATTTACTGGGGAGAACCCAAAGTCTGATATATCAAGTATATCTGTACCATAGCTTCACAAAAGAATTTTACAGCCTAAACTTAAGACAAACTTTTCAAAATCCCTTCAATCTAAAATCTAACTCTTTCCTTACCAACTTCAATTTCATGTGGTTGTTCTTACAAAGTTTCACCTCCCCTTTTATTTTCTTAGCCTAAGAGAGAATTAGTGTTCTTTTGAGTACAAAGTCTTGTAACCCTGAAAAAAAAAAAAGACAATTTCGTCCAAGTCCTGTATCAGAAACAAGCTTTGCTTCTTTCTGCTGGCCACGTGTTCTTTTGCCCACTCCGTGTGAGCTGTGCCAGCTGCTCTCAGTCTGGAACGGGGCTCAGGGCTGCTCCTGGCTTCGGGGCCCTTGCACGAACCACGGAGGGCATGTGCTGGTGCCATGCACAGCTCCTTTGGCCACACAGTGCTGTCCCGCTCAGTCTTTGGGCCATACGTGCGTCCATGCTCAGCCTTGGTGCCCATCAGTGCTGTCCAGCAGCTCCTTTGGTGCCCACACAGGTGCTGTCCCATCACTCCTTGGTGCCACATGCTCCATGCTCAGCTCTTGGTGCCCATCCAGGTGCTGTCCCCATGCTCAGCTCCTTTGGTGCCCATACAGGTGCTGTCCCCATGCTCAGCTGCTCCCGATGCCGACACATCCTCAGGCCAGCGTGGTTTGGTGGTTTCACTGGAACAAAAGCTCTGCAGTTCTGCTGCTCCTTTGCCCCTCCCGGCCGGGCCCGGTGGGTTCCTCGGGGAGGGCTCGGCAGCCGCTCCCGCCCCTCCAGGAGCGGAGAATCCCGGCCGGGCCGAGCGGGCCCAGCCCGGTTCCGCCCACACGGGCCGAGCGGGCCCGGCCGCCCCGGCCCGCCGCCGCCGCCGCCCGTCCCCTCCACACTCGGCCCAGGATGGAGAGAGGGCAGAGGTGTGTCCTCCCTGACTGCTGGAAGGGAAGAGACCTTCCCGGGCTTTCTTCAAAGGTAAGAAGAACTAGAAAATGCTTTTCCATTGGTCCAATAAAATGCCAATCTCAAACCCAGCCAGCTCACTTCCCTGGGCTGGTCAAATCAGGACACCCTGAAAGTGCTCAAGGACAGGATAGGACTCTGAGCAACCTGCTCTAGTGGTAGGTGTCCTTACTCATTAAGTGGGGATTGGATCTCTAGGGTCCCTTCCAACCCAAGCCATTCTGTGATTTTATGATTAGACTAAAAAAGTAACTATTCTGAGTTTTGAAAGTTCCTCAACTTTCTGGAAGAGTATTCTATGAAAGCAGCCACACATGACTGGGCTATCCTTGCAGAGTATAGGACTATGGCATGGTTTGTGTCAAACATCAGGTAAAGTGGAGGAGGAGTCATAGATGCCTAGACCCTTGACAATCCAGGGTGTCCCAGAGAGCATCAACAGTCTCCTATGTTGTCACTGATCACCTCCACTGGGACTACACAACGGCAGATTAGGGTTGCTTGTATTGATCCTGTGCCACACAAAAAGAAGTATCTCAGGGACATTCATAAAAAAAAAAATTATCAGCAAGTTGTTCTGGGCCTATCTTACTCATATCAGAGGCATGGCAACATAATACCAGAATTAGGCTTGCTGTTTTTAAAATGACTATAAATAAAAGCTAAATACTGTCAATTTTTGTTTTAAACAAGTAACTGTGGACCTGAACGACAAAAACATAGCCAGACTTTAAACATGTGTGTTCCTATCAATTTCAAGTCATGCTGTGAAGTTGTACTATTTGATTAAGTGTTCTGAGTTAATTAAAGGTGATGGGAAAGACAGATTTCCTTTTTTCTCCAACAGTGTCATTCTCTCTTTCAGCCAAGCAAATTCTAAATGGTTGACCATGTTATTCAACCTCCTACGACCTATCACTCAACTTAAAGAAATGCCATTTTTTCCCAACAATAACTCAAGATTCTTGGATATACAGTATCTCCTTCTGTAATTGCATTTCATCTTGATAAAGGCCAAACCATTAAAGGTTTTTCTTTTTTTTTTTTTCAGAAAAAAAACAAATAGCCCCAAAGAAATTTAATGTTTTCTTGAAAGATACACAAGTGCCATCAGGCTATCAATGACAAATACAAAGAAATTTAATGTTTTCTTGAAAGATACACAAGTGCCATCAGGCTATCAATGACAAATGTTTGAGTAAAAAATGGTGTCAGATGAAGCTGAAGATTTTCAGCTTACTCTTCTGATTTTAAAAAAGTATGATTGGGGTTTTTTCTAACTTTTCCTAGAGTTTGTTGCAATTCATTGGTTCTAAAGATGTGGGGTTTTTAGGACTGAATGTTTTTTTTTTGCTCATAAATGGGTCTAGAACAGTGTTGCCTTCACCTTGAAAACAGTTGCTATGTTTTCCTGATGGTGTGACCTAAATCACACAGACATACTAGATTTCTTTTCCAACAACAAATATTCTTCACAATTTCTCTGTAAAATGTAGATGATTTCAAAATAAGTGTGTGTGGTCTGGCTGAAATGGAGTTAATTTTCCCCACAGCAGCCCTCACAGTGCTGTGTTTGGTATTGGTAGCTAGAAAGATGTTGATAACATGCCAGGGTTTTGGCTACTGCTGGCAAGTGCTGGCACAGCATCAACAATGTCTCTCCAACATTCTACCCCACTCCCTGAACAGTAGGCTGGGGTGGGCAAAACTTGGGGAGGGGACACAGCTGGGACCACTGGCCTCAAGCGATCAAAGGGTTTTTCCATACCATGTGCTCTCTGCTCAAATAAAAAATTAAGTAAAAGGAGGTGTTAGTGGGGAACATTCATTATTTGCAACGTCTGCCTTCTTGAGCAACTGCTGCACATGTGGAAGCACAGCTTCCCATGAAGTGCCCAGACATTGCTTGCTGTCAGGAAAGTGGAGAATAATTTTTTTCTTTCTTTTTTTGTGCCCACAACCCTTTGCTTTTTGTTTAGCAAACTGCCTTATCATGACCTATGCATTGTTTTCAGTCTTATTTTCTCTCCCATCTCCAGCTGAGGAGTGATGGCACAGCTTGTTGGGCAGATGGTACCCAGGCAAGGTCAACCCACCTCAATGAGTCACAGGGCTTTTAAAACAAAAACATACACTGCTGGCATGTCTTGGTGATTCTGTAAACACAAATGTTGTGTGTTCACCTGTTATGACTTAGCATACTTGTTCTCATTTATGTCTTTAATTTTATTGGTGCAGGACTCATTTGAATCATTAGGTAACACCAGTGTGACAAAAGAGTTCATGGCTTTAGAAAGTTTGTTAGTCAGTTAAAAATTATACTCCTATGTGGGACTTTTCTGGATGATTGATGTCACAACATTTCTGCTTGTAGTCTTAAAAAAAGAAGCATCTAAAAACAAGGTTCTGCCTGTCCTCAATCTTTAAATCCTTCAGTGGGGTTGACCCAAATTACAAAGTGACTTGCTTGCTGTGTGGTTGTGATATTCCTTGGCTATAACATTGCAATTGTTAATCTTAAAAGTTAAATTTCTGTGCAGAAAACCAGCAATGGGTCCGTGATTTTAGAACTCACCTCCATGATAGATCAGAATTACCTCAAACTTCACCATTACTATTAAATGTTTAACTCATTTTTTATCCAAATTTTATAGTAATACTTTCATAAAAATCATCCTATAAATCATTTCTATGATGTAGGAAAAGCTCCAGATATCTTTCTATACATGTTCATTATGCAAAGTGTGATTTTTTTATATGAAATTAATTGAATTCTGTCTCAAGAAGCTTGTATTTTGGACAGCAGAAAATGCTTTATGTAATTAAACTGAATGAAGCTAAATATTGATGGAAAAGTAGGGCGGGTATGTGAAGGAATGCTGTAGTGTCCCTCAGTCCTTTGAGGAGGCTAAGGAAGAGACCTGGAGAATCCACACATTGCTTTAATCATTCTACCTTGCACCTTGTATTGGAGTCAAGCTGTTTCATAAGAAGAGAGCAGAGGCTGCTGTATGTCTTCCTGAAGCCAAAGGACAGATCCTTTAAAAGCAAATTCTTTCTCTGAAATGAGGCCAGGAATGTTATGAAAATGCATCATTTTTTATTGGCACGAAAATCTTGTTTCAGGGTGAGAGGTTACAGATGATGTCTTGGTCTTGTATCTTAGAGATTCAGCCTTAGGAAGATAGATGGGTAGCCTCAGGTGGAAGGCTGAGCAAGACCAACAGACAAAGGCAGCTGGGTGTGAGCCAGCAGCGGCTGCTGCGACGCCAGGACAGAAGCATAGGGCACTTGCCAAAGAAGGAGGTACAGCTTCTCAAAGGAGACCTTCCCTGGCCTGGCATCTGTGGCCTTCCCTTTTCAGAAGAGAAAAATGAATACTGTTTTATGATGGGTTGGAGTTTTTGGGACTCATTCTTTTAGATCCATCAGGGGAATTCTTTGGAAAGGATCAGGGAGCCAGCTGATGCTCTGTTAGTCAGATGGAGAATAGCTCCTGAGAAGGACAGTAGATGTTACTTGGCTGCATCTCAAAACCTCTGTGATTTTCAGCCAGCAGAAAAAGGACTGAGGATTTAAGTGAGCAGTTTCTCTATTGTCATGTAATGCTGAATTGCCAGAATAAAACTTGATTTTCATCATATTTTACAATGCACTGATTGTATGGAATCTATCAGTGCAACAATAAGTTATGCCTTCACCATGATTATAGCACATCTTTTATAAGTGACTAAATGAGAGGCTAAAATTGCTGTGGCATAGGGATTTATATTACAATAGACATTTTTGCATAATGCTATCGTGATGCTTCAGCTTTCCCTGACATCCACATCTTTAGAACCTCCTGTCAAAGGATTCTGAATAAATACTTCCACTAGAGGAGGATAGCATTGACAAGATGGGAGTAAAAGAGATGCAAAAATAGACAAGCCTTTAGCTCCTAGAAGCTAAAATAGGTAAAAATACATGAAAGAAAACTGGGAGAACCATCTTTGTGCCATTATTTTTTTTTTAATTTTTTTTTTTTTTTTTTGTGTAGAAGATAAAAAAAAGGAGAAATATTAGAAGTCTGAATTTTCAATGTCAGAGTACTCACAGACACACCTCCTCTCAGGAATGCATTTCCTTTGTTTGTTACACTTAGTTTTCAAACCATCAAAGTGCCTGAATACTTAAAATCCATGAGTTTAAAGGCAATCTTCTCCAAATTGTTTCCAGTAGAAAATACATTTTTCTATTCTATTCTGGAAGAACTGTCTGACACTAGAAAATTTGTAAATATTTATCGCACTTCCTGAAATTTATCTAAAATCCCCACTATTGAGTAATTAGAGCAGAACTGAACATTTAGATGCAATTAAGAAGATGAGAACTTTGTCATGATAATTAGTCTAGGATTTTGTAATACAGGGGGAAGGGAAGGGAAAGGGGAAAGGAAGGGGGAAGGGAAGGGGAAGGGAAGGGAAGGAGGAAGGGGAAGGAGGAAGGGAATCATGTAATCAACTGGCAGGTGTAATGTGGTTTGTAATAGGCACCCCTTGGTCTGGAACTTTGGCAATTTTAAAATAATTAAAGTTAAATTTACCTAGAAATCAAGAAACAGGTAAGTTTTCAGTCTGGTGATTAGGGAGAGAAAGGATTCCTGGATTTTGGACACTGGTGAATGTAATTTTACCAAAATGGGTGCATTAAATTTGGGGAAATATACAACACAGTGTCTGCTCTCCTCTGGAAAGAGGAAATATGAGCTCATGGTATGCTAGAGGATGTTAGCCACATATGTAAGCAACAGAAAGCAGACCTCACTTTCATCTTCTGGAGATTAATAGAGACATTTCTCAGATCTCACTCTTTGACTTTGTACTGAAATGAGAAGTGTGTACAGTGAGTCCAAGCTCCATCCATATAGGGAGCAGCGGTCACTTGAGCATAGCTGATCAACTACTTCAAAGCTTTGCAGCTTGTCTTTCCTCCTGAAAGTTGGCTATTGACAATAATAATAGCTGGCACAATCTGAATGTTCAGAAGCACTGGCACCTCACCAAGAAACAGAAAGACTGTTTAGAGTGGCTTTGGATGTATTGTAAATGAAGTAGGATATATCATGCTTTAAAGTCAAGGACAACTGTTCTATCTGCAGAGGGCCTAGATGAGGCAAAAAGGACTTACACAATCACTTGAAATTATAAACATTCACAGCTTAATAAGAAAAGAAGCCCAGAAGCAATGAAATTTAGATTAGCCAGGCAGCAATTATCCCAGTAATAATATGGTATATGTTTCTTCCTTACTGCTCTTGTGTGGATTACAAATGGTTTCTAAAGCAGAGCTGGATAAGCCTGGGAATATTGTACTTATACTCAGTTTAGGAGCCAGCAGGAAAATCTACAGGGACTTCAAATCTCACTGAGGTCCTTGCTCAGCCTTATAGACAGGAAACAATAGCAACAAAACATTAAAAGCTTAAGAAGGAAGAAAAAAAATCTGAGGAAAAAAACTTGCTGGATTTTCCCTGTTGAGCTTGCTTATTAAGTGAACCAGATCCTTCATTTCTCTGTCCATACTCAATGACCTAACAACCTGCTTCTTATGCATTGTGGTTTACTGTATTTATATAATTAAAGAAAAAAAACACAGAAAAGTGACTTCATCTCCTTCGACAGTATATTCACCAGCATAGTCTCTTACTGTCTTCCCTTAAGTTTTCTTTTGCTTGGTCATCTAAGTGCTATAATGTTCACTGCAATCTAGGTACCACATCAATTTATTTTTGTCCTGTCTCCCTTTACTGATGTAGAAATGTTTCCTATCTCATTTAGTTTTCCTATTGCCATAAACCAATCTATCTTCACTCCAGGTTGGAAAATAATAAATAATTTCATTGATCAGTATTGGAAAATCTGAAAAACGTCTCATGAAAAGGGGAGGTTTCTTCAACCCATAGTATTTGATTTGTCTGTCAGTGTCCCAAGTAAGGCAAGACTCTTGTGCTTGACCAAGTCTGCCAGTGCCCTGCTATGAGGACCTTTCACTGAACTGTCCTGCTGGGTGGTTCCATTGACTTAATTAGGGACACACAGCAACAGCATAACAGCCCTCAGGAAGTCATCCCACTGTATGACCCTGCAGTGGGCCATCCACTTTATTTGAGTTAGCTGCTGCTGCTGACAGCAGCACCAGCAAAGGACTTGCACTAATACTCAGAATAACACTCTTTATTAATATAAAATTGTCAAAAGTTGAGGTTCGAGAATTGCTGGTGACAGTATCTAACTGCAAAGACACATTTAAACAATACACAGACAAGTTCTAATCCCCAGTAAATCTATTTAGCATGCACAGAGTGTGATTCTTCCCAACAGGTGCCCCTATGGGGAAGAAAACAGATTCAGCCTGTTGACTGATCCCAGTAGTTACAATGGAGTCTACCCTAATTTTCTCCCATTTTGGAACCTACTTTTATATTAATTCTTTACCTTTAGCTGGAGCTTGAGTGACTCTAGTCATACATACCTTTGTTGCTGATGTAGAATTTTCTAACTTTGCTCTTCAAGATAGTCAATAAAATACAGAGCACTTCCTCAGTGAGGGGTGATCATACCATGGAGGTGGACAATGTTAATGAAGTAAGTTTATCTGAGGAGAGTTGTTTTGTCATATTTGTTGGTTCAGCAGCAAGGCATCTTCTCCTATCTCCCCTGGCTGACAGATGCTATGCGTTTTATCAGCTGCAAAGTGCCATCCAGTTCCATTCCCTGCATGGATTCCAACAGAGCCTGGCCTGGTACTTCTACTGTGCTCCACTCTCCATTCCATGCTTCTTAGCAGTTGCTTATGGTTGCACATAATATGTCTGGGGAATAGGTTCCAAACATGACAACCACATTCCATCCAAGAAGTAGCATCCATATTTTAACCTATAATTTCCATATTGTTTTAACTGTTAGGATGTAAATATAACTACTCTAATTTTACCCCCAGTCATATTTCCACAACATGTATAAAGGTAAAAGTGTTTGGTTTGGAAAATTCTAATCCCAGTATCAACCAATCTAAAAGTTTTAATCTAAATGTCATCATATTGCATTCAAAATACACATTTTCTTTTTCTAATTAAAATTGTGAATCTAAGCAATTTTTTATTTTCTTTTCTGCCTGTAAGATTTGGAGTTTAAAGGCTGTGGAATTTTGAAGCGGTATGCATTCAGTTGCAAATATTTTGCCAATTTTCTGGTATCATACTTGGTAGAAATCACAGCATCTAAATCTGTAATCAATGAAAAGTGCTGAAAACACACAAAAAATGTGCAAAAGTCAACAGATGCTGAATACAGTTGGAAAGGAATTGGCACACTGCCTAACACCTCGTACCTATTATTGAGTAGCTATTTTGTCTTTATTTCCTTGTTTTCTTCTAAACAAGATTGTTCTTCCAGCTTTGTAAATCACATACAACCACAGGTTACATGGCCCTAAACTCCCTCACACTTTTGGGCTCAGCTGCTTCACTGGGGCTCAGGGAGGGAGCAATGCTTACCTGAGGGCTGTGCCAGGAATCCCCTGTGGTGCCATGGGACACCCTACAAGGGTTGAGGTGCTGCCATAGCCCTTGTTGTTTTGTCTGTTGCTGCATTTCACTGCTTATCATATCAGCATTGCCAGATACAATTTTCAGTGATGCACTGATTCACCAGCCTACAAGGAGTGGTAAATGAGAACTCCAAGGTTTGGATATGAACTGTTGTAATAAGTGAGATTATCACCAGTGGAGCCAAAATGGGGAAATACAGCTCTTCTCTTACTTAAATATATGTGATTAATCCTTTTCAGCCCTTCAGAGAGCTTATTCTTTGCCACTTTCACCCAAAAATTAGTTGATTTGTCAGTATTTATTAAATCCTCAAAGAAGTGGCTGTCTAGAAAGCTTAACAGCAATAAGGGGCTGAGTGAGGGCTCTGAGTTTCTTCCCAGAAGCCATAATAATAATCTGCTCTCTCTTCTAAAACCTTTCTTAGGAACCTTATAGAACCATGAAAGTCAGCTTATCTTAAATATTTCATCCTACCTGAACAAGACCTAGCTCCAGTCTCTAAAAATGGTTATCAGAAATGTGATAAGCTGTTTTGCTACAAAATACTAGCAATAAAAATATTCATAATACAAAAACAAGCTTTTGTATCTCTTAATTCCATCATTAAAGGAATTTTAGCATTCATATATTGAAATTTAAAACTGTGTGAGAAAAAAAAAAAAGTCAATGGTATTTTACCTAAAAGCAAAAATAAAAATAAGGAGAACACTGGCGGACATTCAAAAGAACAATACCCCTGACACTCAGACGAATATTTGGGATGCAACTTTCTATATTTTGCAGTGAAATAACTCATCTTTGCTGTTTGCTTTTTCTTTCATGTTTTGTGAATTATTAAATGTTGAATGGTATCAGGTGTTCTGTGATGTTTTACTTTATTTTCCCCCTGATAGACAGGCTCATATTTGTTTTTCTGTCTCTAAAGTAGTGTTTCTAGAGGAAAAAATAAAAGCAATGAAGTTCATAAAGCTGGCTCTGAAATCTCATTGCCAGTGTCAGTTATAATAAAAATGTCTCCATTACTCCCCAAAACTAGAACAGGGAAGAGGCTCTCAAGCAATTGAATTATATTGACATAAGAAGCCACTGAAAGCAGCAACTAATTAGCTTAGAGCTATTGCTGTAATGTATTACAGTGCTCTCTCATAATTTAGACAGCTTTCTGTCTTTAAAGATACAAGGACATTTGCTATTTTGTTTCTTGTAGATTTGAAGTCAATGGAATGACCACTGACTTACTGAAAACAACATTTTGCCAATGCTGATGCTTTTGAAAATTTCATCTTTAAAGCTCTGTGAAAGTAATTGGGTAATCATGCTGGCATGGACTGGGGAAAGAAACCAAATTGCTTTTTAACACCATCTAATGCATCTAATAGACTGTAATGGACAAGACTTAATTAGAATCTCTAAGGAATTGCTGATCAGAACAAAAGGGACCACTTTACTTTTAAAAAAAATAGGTATTAATATAAAAATAAATGCAAAAAAAATACAGCCAAACAAAATAATATGCATAGTTCTTCAGCATGGACCTCTGGGTACTTAAAACGCTAAATTTCTACAAGAAAATGTTTGTTGCACATGTCACCTTTCTGCCAACAACCGGTACAGAATAGGGATGAAACACATGATTGATAGGAGGTATGGATGCCACTCTCTATATTTTCATGTAGTAAATCTGTTATGATCAGCAACAACAACACAAGAATGCCTAGAAGTAGGGTGAGGATGCATATTTTGCTTTGCAGGTGGAATGTATCCTTGAAAGATTTTAGAAAGTCTGAATATTCATTTCTGTTGTAAGAAGAAGAGTACCTTCTGGTAGAGTAAATCTTTACTATTGTTTGGACCAAAGCAAAAAAGTTGTTTTGATTCTGAAAATCACAGAATTATAGCATTTATATTTTTAATTGTTTTTTTTTTTTTTTAATTTGCCTGAATGGTTTTGTACAATGTTTAGAGACAATAAATGTTTTATTTAAGCTGTTTTAATTTCCTCTGAAATCGAGGCCAACTTTAGCACAAGATGATACACAAAATCAAAAATTCCTTTCTGAAAATGTTATACTATGCCACTTAGCAAATCAAGCACTTCCAGCTCTCACGAGCCTTAGAATAAAATTTTCAGGAGTTTAAGCAAAAAGCATCTATCTTATTATGGATATACCATTTTCTGTAAAATTTTTATTTCAACCAGTACCTGAATATGGCTAGTCTAGTTCAAATGTTTGACTTGACAATTAAAAATTACTTCAACTTATATTTTGCCATCCAAAATTTAGACCATAAAAAATATGGTTTCTTATGTTGAGAAGTTGTCCTATTTAGCTAAATTAGCAAATAACCAGAGCAACAAAGAACATGTTAACTCTTTTCCCCCAGGATTCCTCACTGCACTTTCAGCCACTCAGCCTTACTTGTTCTTGGCAATTCTGTCATCATGCAGCTTTAAATCAGATACCCAACATGCTGCCCCTTCCATCTCATGTCTTGCTCCAGCATAACCCCAGTTTATGTTTCTTCTTTCCATTTACTGAGGATATTACACATTTCCTATTATAAATACCCAATTGAATGGAAAAAGTGATCAATATCAGTGAAATTGGAGTCAATCCAACTGGAATATGATGCATATAATCTCTCACTTTTTATATTTTCTAGGGTTAGAAGGCTTCTCATTTGTAATACAATAACAAATAATATCTTCGATGTTTTTGTATCTTCATTGGGGCTATTTACAATAGAATAATTTTTGATTGAATTTGATTTGAATCTACAATATCTGACTGTCATAGGTATCTGCACAATCCTGACACAGTCTTCTGCTGTGCATGCCTTGGTACCTTATTTCAGCAGGTTCACAGATGAATTATCAAGGAATCATAGGATGATTTGGGTTGAAATGGAAAAAACCTTAAAGATCATCTAGTTCCAACCCCCTGCCATGGTCAGGATTACCTTCCACTAGACCAGGTTGCTCACAGACCCATCCAACCTGGGCTTGGACACTGACAGGGTTGGGACATCCACAACTCGTCTGGGAACCTGTTCCAGTCCTCACAGTAAATAATAATATTATTATTAATAACAGTAATAATAAAAATAAAAACAGCAACAACAATTATAACCAGCATCCTAATATCCAACCTAAACCTTTCCTGTTTCAGGTTATAGCCATTCCCCTCCTTGTCCTATCACTACATACCTCCAACTCTCTTTTCTCCTCTGGATACTGGAAGGTGCTTTAAGGTCTCACTCCTCTCTTCTCCAGGATGAGCAACCCAAATTCTTTCAGCTCATCTTCACAGGAGAGGAGCTCTGGCCATCTGATCATTTTTGTGGCCCTCCTATGGACCCACTCCAACAGGTTCATGTCCTTCTTATGTTGGGGGCAAATATTCCAATCTGGACATGGAATTCTCTTTGAGCAGGTTTGAAGAAGGATTTTCATGCACAGGCCTTGCAGAGTCTTGTCCTGGTCACTTTCATAAAGTAGTAGCAGTAATAACAATTAACAATAGCAATAACAATAACAATAACAAACAATAATAATGGTATTACATACTTTCTGCTGAACCAAAAACTTTCATCTTATCACTAATTTCACTAATTATCACCCTTTTCTTCCATCGGTAAATGTAGTCAGTCTCAGTGAACTGCTCTATATGTTTTCATCTACTTTACAGCGAGACCAAATAAAAGCAAACTCAAAGGAAAAATTGACTCTTCAAAATTTTATTGAAACTTATTTGCTGGAATCTCCAAGAAAATAGAGCTTGTAAATATAAATGATAGGCCAAAAACCGAGTCAGATCCTTTTCTTTTGTTATTCTGTCTCTTCTCTACATTTTTTCTTTTTAAATGATTAGTGGCTTGCAGTGGTTGACACCACTATTTGGGTAGATGGTAGTAAATGATATTACGTTGTCATTCTGACAAGACATTTAATATCTCTCCTTACTAATATCTTCCACCTTTGAAATATTTCATTACGATATTTTTCATACATTGTATGAGGCTTTGTCACCAAATAAGAGAGAATACTTGATCACTTTTCCCATGGCCTAGACAGAAGGCAGCATTTTCATTTCTTATTTAGTATGAAATGTGCAATGTAATTCATAAAATCAATAGCAATATTCAATTCATGAATCAAAAATCAAGCTGTTATACTTAAGAGAACAAATCCCCAAAAGCTATACACTCAGACCCCAAGAGTATTTATTGAGATAATACATTGCAAAATGCGTTTTATTAAGAACAAGGCATTTCAAGTGGAGTTGCATATTGATCCTAAAAGAATGAATTTTTTTCTAAATGGTTCTGGTTTCATTTTTAATTTCTTGATCTGTATGTGTCAAAGAGACAAACCCAGAAGAGCATATCCCCTGCCCAACCTGTTGGCATGATTACCCTTAAAATTAATAGCAATGGCTAAAAATTTTTAAAGAATGCAGACTAACATTTTCAATATCTATAATTCCAAATGCATCAAATCGACCTCACAAACTATGAGATGAGAAAAATTCCATTCCAGAAAATTCCAGATTTAACTGGCTCCCCAAAATATTGAGGCTGAATATTCAGATTCCTTTATAAATTTCTTAGGTTTGTGTAGCTCTAAGTAGATATCAAACTAATTTTAGGCATTGTTCTTGGTTTGCTTGGTCAGACCACACTCTGAAGGTCCTTGTGTTGAGTAGATCAGCCTGTCATACATAATGTGAGCCTCTGCATACTGCATACCATAGTACTCACACTCAGAGTGGCAAAACAAATTCCCTGAAAATACAAGCTCCTGGCAACCAGATAGTACAAAAAGCTAATGAATCATAAATATTAAGCAGACCTTGTGTCTGCTTTGTACAGACACAGTAACTAGGCTCCCAGAGCAGTATAGTCTTATTCAAACAGCACTCTGCAAAAATTAATTAGGCTGGACATTTTTCTGCACAGCTAATTAGCCTGATTGAACACCATGGTTATCCTCTGTTTGAAGGCAATGATACCTCCATATTGTATAGATTTGGAAATGCTTACTCAGGACCTTATCAACAGTTCATGACCCAAATATTTTCCTACTTGCCATTAGTGATCATTCTACTCAGGGCATCTGCTTTTCTCATACCATAGAGCGAGAATAAATGCAGATACAGTATGTCGGTGTGCTGAAGCCATACACCTAAATAATAAAATAAGATCTTTTTTCCCAACATTTACCATGTATGTGCTTGCCTGTAGGCTAAATTGCATTCTAAGTCTTAATATTGAGATGTTATCCTGAAACATGGATAACCAGATACCTCTTTAAGGAACTGAATGCACCTTTATTTATTTTAAAATACGTTGTAGCTCTTGATGCTCTTTTTGTCTATGGCTAATTATTTTGTGAATCTAATCCAACCTTTTGCATACGATGAGTTGAAATGGCCATGAGTCCTGTGAGTTAAAGGTATTTCTTGTGAAAGGAATTTTATTTGTGCATTTTGAATAGCCTTTTGCTTTTATGACTGTTTCGTGCATTACAAGAAAGTTTAAGTGGAATCTCATTTGGCTATGTTTCCTTTACTCTTCTTGTAAAGATACACTTATTATTCTAGTGTTTCTATCCTTTATGATTTTAAAAATACACTTATGACATTTACTTTCTTGTTTTTAACTTTCAGGGGTTATAGGATCTTGGGAAAAGCTTCAGGTTTTGCACATCCTGGCTGTGGAAAAATCTTTGCAAATGGGTTAAGTGTACACTAAATAAACACAATGCCTCTGTCCTGTAATCACTCAGTAAATTTTATGGGTTTAAATTCAGCCTTATGGCATTACTGCCTGGGAATGGAGGGAGGATGGTGCCTCTGTCCATACAGAACAAACCTTATCTCTTCATGTCTGCAGTATGAAGGAATTTCTTAGTGTTTCTCCCTTTGTGTTATCCCTCTCTGAGCACATTCTGCTTCTGCTATAACCATTGCTCAGCCAATGTTCTGAGAAACAGGCTAATGTGAAAAAAAGCATCACATTGTCAATATATCTTGTTGTATCATTATAACACATACATATATAATCCATGTCTTTCCATTACTTTATATTTCACTGAGTGCTAGCTGAAGGTTTTATGAAAATGCATATGGTCTCTATTATAACAAGGAATGGAAATAATTTGATATATTCCACGATGGAAGAAATTAATGAACAAGGTCAGAGACTAGAAAATGCATGGCCCTGCTGGAAGAAATGGTGCCAACTGTGTTCCTTCATCTAACCAATGACAAATCCTGACATGTCAGTGAACTGGGACAAAAGGAGATAGGAGTAGAGACAAAGCAACACATCCTAAACATAACCCTAGAACAAATCTTGTATTTAGAAATAGGAATCTGAGAATGTGAAATGTGTTGGTGCTAAGTACCAAGGGACCTAAAGATTTCCGGGACATTCTTCCAAAGCAAGGGGAAACTGAGGATACCTTTAACTTTGGGTGTATACATAAGAAAAGTAATAATTCTTTGGAGGACAATTTTGTCTCTTGTTTGTTTTAAACTCAGTTGCACAGAGTAACCTCAAGTGTATGTCCTCCCCTTACCTGAAGCATGGAGGAATGCTTCAAGTTCAGCTCTGATTAACTTCATAGCATCTTGGGAAGTGAGTTTCTGCTACAATAATTAGAGGAGATGTGCTGCTCTAAAGCAGAATTTTAGGACAATAATTTACTTACCAAAACACATAGGCTGATCTACAGGACAATATATTAAATTAGGTCATGATATAGTGAACTTCTTGAAATCATGCAGTTCAGCATTTTCCAAATGTAACTTTTTCATTGTTCAGATTGAAAAGAGCTTACTATAAAGAGGATTTTTAAAAAGGACAATAATCCATAATGCATATATTATATATATATTTTTATATATATAAAATATATGTACTATATATATTATATATGTGTGTGTGTGTGTGTGTGTGTGTGTATAATATATATATATATATATATTATATATATATATATATATATATATAAATAATCCCCCAATTTCTTTTACTAACCATCTCACACCATGGTTTTGTGGATAGAACCACAGCCAGAAAAATGTAAGCTGAGTCTCCCCCCGTGTTTCTGAACCACTAAATCCAGGATTATTTTCCAATAATTTAGTGCAGAGTTTTGACTTACACACAAAATTTATTGCCCATTTTTTTTCTAAAGTTGCTATTTTTAAAAATATTTTAAATTTTTTTATGAAACTTTATTATTTTTCATGTTTCTTAAACCTGTATTGCAATATATGCAGCACCTTGCAGTATTAGTAATATCTAAGGTAGAAAACTACTGGCTAGTCTAATATATGTCTTAAATCAGCATTTTATACTAGGTGAATTTTAAAATTTGTCATCAACAGGACTCACAGAGTTAGTAACTTTGGATTTCTCAAAAGAAAGATAGGAAAAGGTACTAAGAAAATATTTGAACTTAATTTGTTGATTTGACAGGACCAGTTATGTAACAAGTGTGTTATTGAGCTAAGGAGTGAAGGAAAACTAGAGGGACAGATAAAAAGAGTACTGCTGAATAATAATAACAGCATAAGTTCATAGCATGGTATTTCATGCTGTGTAATTTAGTTCTTACTGACTTTTAATGTCATGTTTTTAATAAAACATAACCTCCAACATTTTATAACTTGATTAATACCTTCAAGATGATGGTGTTTTTAAGACTGTAAAGTGGATATCATTCTCCTTTTCTTCTAAGAGTTAAAGGTAAAAGTTTAGGCAAGTTCCACATATTACCAACTAAGTCAAGAAAATAAAAACAAATCACTGATAATTTGTTGCAAAGACACCATCTCTCGTTGAGAAATTCTCCTGTCTATGGCTAGTAGAAGTTAGGAGACTATTTTGGGTGCATGTAACTACCTGGAAGAGTTTTCTTCAAGCACACCTTCTTCAACTGGTGTCAAGACACTAGACCTTTGTAATGTAAAGAATTCTAATTGTTAATCTGTAGGCTGAGATCAAGCAAAACAGTTTGTCATCAAATTAACTTCAGTACAAAGACATACTATTTATACTATTTATTTTGCTGGGACTGTTAATATATTTGAACACATATTGAAGTTCATTCTTTTGCCACTTCACTAATGTGGCAGCTGTCACAACAAAGGTAGTATCACATAACTAACACTTTTATTAAGTCATGTTGTTGAAGGGGGCAAACATAAAAAAAAATTTACATCCATGGTACTAATTCATGAAATGGTATTTTGCTTGCTTTGCTTAAATAATTAATAGATAATATTTGTGTAATTGTTTAACAGATTTCATATTGCAGCTGGCATCATTTAAATGTTATATAACTAATAATTTAGTGTAAAATATGGTAAATGATATAGCAAAATGTTTTAAAATCTATGCCAATCTGCTAAACGTTTATATTATTATCTGTAAAATATCAAGTGCTGTAAGAATTGCAACATTTTCCCATAAGATACCAATTTGCAAATGGCATGTGACAAATTAACATAGTGATGTCTTCTATAATTAATAAAAATCTATCTTAGATATACGAAAATCTATACATGTTTACATAGTCTTTTCATAGCAACGGTTGGGCTTTTTTTTTTTCATTCAGCTTACTATATGTATGAGTATTGAGTTATTGGCTGATACTTCATTATCAGGTGTTGTTTGTTTCTTTCACATGTATATTAAAAGGCTTTCTAAAACTCTTAAGTACAGACCTTGAGTTCCTTAACTCTTAAAGAAGATGAATAGTGGGATTGAAAGACAGTAGGCATTGGTTTGGATTTTTTCTCACTGAAATTGGCTGTAAAACTCCCATCAGTCCTGGAAGTTACAAATTTATATTTGTTCAAAGTGCATTCAGATAAATACCAGGAATATAAATCTCCTTGTGGGTTATTAAACACTACACCTTTGTCTGCAGTAATAAACTAATCAGATCTCAGGTTTGAGTGGCAGCATGAGACAGCCCACACTGCTGCATTGCTAACTTGGCCTCTGGCACAGTTTAGGGGCCAGTAACCCAGCACTTCCCCTAATCACCCCCTGCTGCTGGATGAGCTTGTCCTGGTGGTATCCTGGGGCTGGGCTGTTGTTATGTACTGCATTTCTAACAAGTCCAGTGGTGGTGTAGCTTGACAGTGCTTCTCATTCTGAGTAAACCACTCAAGATATGCCCTTGTTCAATGCTGGACAGACACAAAACCTGTACCTGGTGATTTCAGACACTTCACAATAGCCTTAGAAGGGATTCATACTCCTCAGAGCTGTGCCACTGGCAAGATCTCCAGATGTACAAAAAGTGAACAGAGGAAGTGCACCTTACCCTGGAGGTTCTTTTCCTGCAAATGGGTTTCCTCAAAGCCCTTTTAAGCTTTCATTCAACTCTGGATTGAGTGACAGGTATGAGATAGTCTCACCTTGAAAGTACCTTCTCTGAGGATGAAGCTGAGGAAAGAGAGAGATAAGTTCTTGTGTAGATTCAGCCTTCATTGCCCACTTCCTATCAAAAAATAATAATAGACTCGAGTTTTCACTAATAACTGAATCCTCCAGTATGGAAAAGTCATATTCAAACAAGCAAGTCAGATAGACTTAGGAGGACACTATTTTGTATCTATTTCCACACCAGACATGTGGCTTTTTACTCATACACGGTCTGTGGACATTCTTTAGCTTCCTAAATTAAAGGAAAAAGTATTATTGGAACTACATGAAAGAAAATAATGCATTTGCCATTGTTAAAAGACATGATGAAAACAGTATTTTTGCATTACTTCTTTTCTTTCCAGTAAGTAAACCAGATTATTACATCCTTTGGCACATACTCATTGTTTGTAATTACCTATATTAATCTGCATTGTTCAGTGTGCACTGCGCATGCACTGTGGAACTGAAACTGTTATCAACGCTGCCAACAAATTTTTGATTTCTAATATTGCTCTGTACTTGAAGTTGGTACTGAAGAGACAAGTACACAAATAAACTTATCAATACAAGGTTGAGCTATCTTTGTTGTCATTTATATTTTTGTTACATTTAGAAGAAAATTTCAAGCACCATTTTATTTATTTGAAATATTTTATTAAATATACGGACAGCATATGATTATTGCTAACTATTTTTATTTCAGGATGCTATGGAAAAATGTGCCTTCTACTAACACCATGTCATGTTCTGTATGCTCATTCTTTTAGCCTTTGTGTTAAAGGACAGTCCTCGCACTATCAGAATAGGATGCTTTATACCCTCAGTTTTGTGTGACTTTTCTCATAATCTCAAAATTATCTGTAATGAATAATTAATTGTATAAGAGCACAGACTCTTCTATTCTTCAATATTTTCAAAGAAACGGCATTGAAATTTATCTCAGCATTGATTGAATAGATATGCTGTGGTTTGAAGTGTTACTTAATGGCTTGTACTGTATGATCCCCCTAGTTAGGTAGGAAGGTCCTTCCACAGCCCTGTCTTAGCCCTGTGTGGCACAAACGCCTTGTAATTGACACAGCAAAGCTCCTAAGCATTTGTGTAACTTTCCATATGTGGTTAGCCCTGATGCATTTCATAAAGAAAAGCTTACAGTCACAAATAAGCATTTATTAAAAATGGATTTAAAAGTCTTCTAAAGCTATTATGTGAGCTACATATTAACCAATTTTTATGGGGGACCCTACTTCAGCGAATACATACAACTTTGCTTCCCATGACATTTTCAGTAGAAACAGCTGATTCTAGAGAATACAGTAAAAAGGCTCCTAACATCATCAAAGAGATTTTGATTGTGGTTTGTTTTTTTTTTCTTATTTTTGTTGAATGCATTTTTTTGTGACTATTGTGAATATTCTCCTACAATAGTCACCTATGCAGGTTCCAGCCCTTCTAGAGTAGTAATATAAATACAAACATCACATTTTGAATTAGGATCAAAGAGGTACAAAGGCAGCTTTTAGTACCGGTGGAAGGAGTTCATTTCATCACTGTGCTATTTCAAGGCCTGCATGATTGACAGTGAAAAGAAAGAGTCCTATAATCAGATTTTTATATTAGATTGTTCACCACGGAATAAATATATTTGTTACAAAATCACAAATATGCATTTGTTTCAGTAGACTTGAAATCATTAGAGTTATCAAAATAATAATTCTTTGTGGATTTCTTTCATCCTCTTAAAGGTATCCAAGCGAAATATCCTGTAATTGCTTATTCTTGTTAATGGAATTTGGAGTCTTTTCACATCTCATGTAAATAATAGTAAAAGTAAATTACTTAATTAATTTACTATTGATGTTTTGTTCATTTTGTCTGAAGAGATAAGTTAGTCATGATAGGGGAAGGGGGAGCATATGGGTATGGAGAAACCTGGGAACATGTGAATAAACTGATGACTAAGTTATTAATAAAATGTAGGGCTGTTCAACAACAATTGGCTGCTTGCCAATTACAATAAACAGTGGAATTGGCTGAAAAACAGTATTAATTAAAGAAAGATGATGAGAATTGTAAGGTACTCTGAAAACCAGTGTTGAAGGTACTGGTTTATCCTTTTTCATGAAAAAATATGAGACAGATTTTTCTTTATGTTCCCCAGATGTATCTGTATACTATATTAAATAACAGTTTAATAGAAACAAGTTTCTATTTTTTCTGATTTAGAGCAAAGATTTAATTTTGTAATTTACTAGCTATATGATATATCTACAGGTATTCCTATTACAAGGGGTAATTCTTTCGCTCCTCGCTCCAATAGCTAAATGAAATTGCTTTACTTCATGAAATTAACATTATAGTATTTTCATTCAGTTTGTTAATTGTTCAATAAATAACATCAATAATCTGAGAGAGATGTTACCATATCTTAGAATGACTGCATCCTTAGTCGTTCCTCTCTATTTTAGCCACACTTATTGCCCTCTAGGAAAGAAGGACTGAGTTGAGCAGATCTTCTATCCTTTTGCGAAAGTTTTGCATCTTGATTGTAAATTTTCTTGCTTCCACTTGGCTTAAACTATTTTATAAGATCACCCAAGTTTAATATGTTTGAGCATAAGGAGACCAGCAGAGGGATGATATTCTTAACCATATATTTCCATCATTCAAGTCAGCAGACTCTATAACAAAGGAAGGAAAAAACAGTATTTTTATATAAGAATTGTATCTCTACCTTTTGTTAAATACCACTCCTACCTTTCTCTTTATACTGTTTTGGTTTTTTTTGGTGTTTTTTGTTGTTGTGGTTTTTTTTTTTTTTTTTTTTTTTTTTTTTTTTTTTTTTTTTTTTTTTTGGTCTTACTTCTGAGTTCAACACAATCACAAGTTTCTAAAAAATGCATATTTCTTTAAGAGTCTCCTTAGTCATTTAAATGGAGCCTAGTTCTAAAATTAGGCTTATTACTGAAGTATCTGATATTAAAACACATCCACTTAAGATGGATAGAACCAGTAAAGAAACGCTGCTATATCTTGATTTTGGATCTAATGTCAGGTTACTCTGCACATCAGCTCATTCAAGAGTTCTTGTATGTTGTAATTTCTATAAGTGTTCCGCAGCTGTCAATATATACATCAGAAATGATATTACAATTCAAATTGTCGGCAGGTTTAATATTGTCTGCACTGCCATATTTTCCATAGGTGTAAAAGCAGAATCTCTCCTGCACCTTGAATAGTTATATTTAAAATAGTTAAGAGTGGGGGTTTTCAGGCCCCATCAAAATTTCCTCAACCTTTTGGAGTGTTTCAGAGGTCTGTTTTCAAACCTATTTCTAGTTCCTCTTCCAAACTCAAAATGTTTGCAAGCCCCAGCTTTGAGACAGCCTTCCCCTAATGAAATTAATTTCTTTCAAATAGAGCCATCTGATTATCTTGTAGATTAACCAACTAAAAACCATAGAGGTCTCCGACATAATTTGGACCTGACCCATGTAATTTACAATAGCTGTCACACTCTGAACAAAATTGAGGAACAGGACACAGTCAGTCTCAAGGGAAAATTGTATAAAGGTCCCTGATGCCTAGACTGAAAATCACTTTTTTTTTTTTTTAACTCGAGGGGTGCTAGATGTGCATATTATGCAGATTCTCAGATGTAACTTGCTGTTAATCCATAACAAGGTAATTAAAGAGATGCAAAATCTGTCATCTGAAGACCTGAAAAAAATGTCAGGGATTCACAGTAGATATAAAACTGAACTTGCCATCTTCGTCCTTCACATTATTCTGTACATCTTCTGGCCTGCAGTTCTTTACTCCCTTCTTAGACCACACTTCAGCAAAAACCAAAAGCTTGAGAGAGCACTTTAAGCATTTTACATATGGGCAAATATAAGGACTGTGCTAGACAACAAAATTTGTTATACATATTAATGTAGTGGCAGAAAACATCTTTCTCCTATTTTATTTCTAGGGCCTTAGTAAATGATACATGAAACTACAGGAAGTAATCACCTTGCAGGTACTTCCATGGAAAAATGTGTCCTGTGAAAAACACTAACAGAAGTATATTCTTTTCTGCTTTCTGGATTCACACAAGGATTTCTGACTTAATAAACATATTAAGCTGATGAGTTAGGTGGCAGATGCTTTTTGACACTTTGCATTTTTCACTAGATCGCTTTTTTTCCCCAACTCTTGGGTCTAACATGGAAACTATCAGGCACTCCACTTGCTTTTATGCATGATAAAAATGGCTCACTGTTTTTTCTGTTATAATAGGCATCATTAAAATCCTTTAACCAACACCTTACTTCTTTCAATAACCACAACATCCTCTTGTGCTTGGAAAGTCAAATGACAGTTTAAACGATGAATGTTGAGCTCTTAATATTTTCAACTCAATTAACATATAAAGAATATTATTTCCTCTGCATCAAGATGCTATAGGAGCTATACTTATAAAGTGTTGGTAAGACATATCAGTTTTACTTCCCACTATTGTGCCATACCTCTGGCAAGCCAGAGAAAGCATGTGAGAAGATATCCTACTTCCTCCTCCAGTAGTGTTTGAGATCCACATCTGCCAAAATTCACCTGTGTTACTGTGGCAAGTAAAGGAAGGGAAATAATTGTAGGTTACAGCTGCAGCACCCGGGATGAGGAGCACTAGTGGCTTTAGCAGTGCCACGAGTTACCATTTCATCAGGTGAAAGCAAATCTCAAGTGTTTGTCCCACAGATGTCGAGTTGTCTCTCCATAGAACCTGTAAAATGTATGAGAAAGAATGCCACCCTTCCCTCTCTTTCTACTGTTTTAAAATCTCTCCTACATGGTGGGATTTCATTAGAAATTCTGCGGTCAACAAGAGCTTTTTAGTGAGACTGACTACCTAAGCATATGTCAGAAAGTTGCTGTCAAATGTGCTGGGATGTGTCAGGACACTTACAGAGACAGACTGAAGAGGACAATGAAAAGGTAGTATCTGGGTCAGCATCAGAATGAAAAGAGATTCTGCATGTCCTGAGAATAAATATAATGTCCTGAATATGAAGGTGTATCCAAAGGAAAATTTGTCAGTGAAAGCAAAGGACCCTGAAGTGATGAAGAGAACATCAAGATTGATTGAGGAAGTATATAAAATTAAGAAATAAAGATCAGAATCTCCTTTATTAAGATAAGGAGAATATTGAACTTTAAAAGCATTGCAAAATATGTATGAACATTTGTGTATGATTTTTGATGAACCCTAGTCTGAAATCCCAGTGTAATGATCAGAGTACATGAATAGAAAGAAATTAGAAAGAAAATAAATATATTCAAAGCCTTCAGTTTATTTAGATGCAGTCCTTATTGAACGGAAAGGAGTAAAGAGTAGAGGATTCGATGCGCTTTGAGGACATAAAACAGCTACATCCTGATCTGGCAGCATAACCCAGCCTTCGTCAAAAATACACAGGTGGATCGAGAGGCATTAGGAGGATTTGTATGATGAGCAAGCATCAATGAAAGTTTTATATAGAAAAGTCTTAACTCATGAGTATGAACTGCCTGCCTTGAATGCCAAAAGAGCATGGGCCTATGTTCAGCTGTGTAAGCTATATAAATTGCCATAAACCTCAATTTATTTGCAGCTACACAGAAACTACACCTGACCCTCAGCACTCTAAGTGATGTTGGCCACAAAACAGCTCATTTAAAGATAAGGCCCTGAGTCCACTATTAAACAGATGAAGCTCAGTTGGCTCTCCTGACTCAGTTTCCATAAATTACACTCCCTACATTAATCAAAAAGAAGAAAACCCACCTATATTAATTAACAAGAAAACTAATGTCTCCTGTGTTATGTGATGGTATATTTCATAAGTAGACAAATTTTGGAATTAACATAGCATCTTCTTATCAGAGCACAATTTCTCAATCCAAACTATTGCTGCAAATACAGAGAGCAGGGAAATACTATTCTGTGATCTCAAATACAGTGACCTCAGTTTATTACTCAACTTGGAAACCTGCACTGTGGCACAGCTGGCTTCATATCTTAATCTCTGCAACTGGCAATTACTTGAACAACCAAAGAAAGACTAAACAATTGAAATACAGCCCTTCCCCCCTACTACAGAATAGAACAGATCTAATTCTATGCTCTTCATATACGCAAAACTTCTGTGGTTATTATCAGAGATACCTGTCACCTATTGCACCTTTAGCTGTGCAAGGTCCAGAGGTTTTTCAGATGTTTCAGATTATTTGGTGTCTCACAGAAAATACAGTGATGTTCTACAATCTGTTTTCTCTCACCTTTTTTCAGTGATGCTTTACAATGAGCATAAAGCTACACACCCTCCTTTGTTTTCAATACCAGGGTTCTAATAAAGGCATGACACTGTATATTCATTGGCCCTCATTTCTGACAAGGCAGAGGGGTTTTTTACCCTATTATTCCCACAGCAGGAACCTTATTGCTTTGCTGGTTAGTTTTAAGTTCCCAGCCAATTTAGAGATTCTCAGCTCTTCTCCTACGTTGATGTTTTCTCCAGTGACGCACTTATAAAAAGATACCGTATCTTTCTCAGCCTTCAGGCTAGAGAAGACTGAGCCTTTCAGTTGCCCTGTATGAGACAGATTCATTATTCCTTTTTCATCTTATCACAGACCTTCTTGACCCTTTTTCTTCTCAAGAACATATATATGTGATACAAGTGATTAGGAATTCATGCAGCATTTCAGCCATGTTTTCTGCAGTGAAACAAACTTTTTCCTACCTCCTACCCCTAACTGCCTTGCTCTTCAATACTCCTACCCCTTCTTCAAGCTGACCTCCCTGTCTATGACTGGCAGCACAAAAATATGGCTGGCTGATACAAAGTGCATTGGACATGCTTACATGCCTTGCATCTCCCAGCTTGCCGTCACAGACTTAGGTTTCTCACTGTGGTGGCAGCTGCCAGAAGGAGGGTCTGCCTCTGCAGCTGTGTGAGGCCAGGGGAGGAGGAGAAGGCAGCAGGCTATTGATACTAGGATTTGGTTGCACACTGCCACAGGGCCTTCAAAGCTGCTGCTCTGCAGGGTGGTTCTTCTGTACCTGCTTGTTGTTTCAGGACATGAAAGCTCCTCTGCCAGAAGCCATTCAGTGTGAACCTGTTCCCCTGCTTTCATTGCATCTGCTGGGGGAGGAATATATGATGGTAAAGTTTCATTGTTTCCCACTCCCTCAGTCCAGTGGGAAGCACTCATCTCTGCATAATCTTCCTGCTCCATGTTTGATGTGATCCACTCTCTCTCAAGCCGAGTGCCAGGTACACATGCTGACATCAGTGAGACAGCTTCTCAGACTGCCCAGAGGCCACTGCTCAAGCTGTCCAACCCAGTGCACAAGTGCCAGCTCTTCTCCAAGAGCCCCTGCAAGAAACATTGCATCTGAGACCACAACCAGAGAATGACACACCTTCTGACACCAGCACAGCCATAAGCCTCATATTTTTGAACACCCCCACAGGATGGGCCCCAAAGGGCAGACCTGCCACTGGCTTGCAGGATTTCTGCTTTATGGTTATGACACTAAGTCAGAAATCTTAATGTGCCAATTTAACTGAGGGGCATGAAAATATAATTATTTCTAGGAGATGAGAAACATATCAATTGCCAAGTAATAGAGCTCCCAGCAGAAATCTAAAATTTCAGCATTCTATTTCCTTCACAGCATTTTTCCCAATCTTTAAAAAACAAAGAAGCCTGCAACCAACAGTGTGTATTTTTTCACTTCAAATACACACCCTCAGCTACTGTTTTGACAGTACAGATTTAATCAGATTTCTGTACTTGACATGACAATTTCGCTACAGTACAGAGTGCAGGACAGTGACTTTGACACAATTCCACTTTCACCACTGGAACCCTGCATTCAGTGCCAAGTTTAAGATGTAAGTGATTTGCTGTCTCATTTAAGTCTCCCCTACTTGCTTATCTGCAACACAGAATCTGTGGCATGTGTCACCATCATTCCTATTTTAAAGTTGCAGTAAACAGCTCCATTTCCACTAGATAATTCTCATGAGTCACATCCCCAACACATTTGTCATTTTAAATACTCAAGTTCAGTAGAAACCAAATGTAAAATCAGTGTCCTTTCATGAAATTCAATGAGCTATTCTGATTTATATCACACAGCATTAATCTGCAGATGAGGAACTTGTATCTGTTATAGACTCCAGGCCTCTCAGATGTTAAGACCCAGAAATAGTAATCATTTCAAACTCTAGCCCTCTAAACAGACTATCCTCTTCCCTAAAACCAGGGCTCATTTACATAAGGTTGTGGCCTTAGGTGTTGGTCTCATGCAAGCAAGATAGCATTGCATTTTTCAATTTGTCTCATATATCAGAAGAAATGAGAAATGTGTTTAAACAGATTAGGGGGAAACACATCTAATGAAGTATAAAACTGTATATACTTGTTCATTTTGGGTATATTTTACTTGAAGTTCGGACCTTACTGTAATCCTACATAACTGTCCTGCCTGAGTTGCCTGAGTCCATTCAGAGCCATTGCCAATTTGTCAATGGCTGCAAAGGTAGCAAGACTGGACTAACTTCTCAAGAGGTAAGAAAGCAAATTTAAGCATTCACCTCAGCTGTTGTGCAAAAGCATAAACCTTTGCTAGTGTTATCTCAGAATTGACTTCCAGGTTGAATTAAGCTTGATGTTAGGATAGAAGAAGGGTATTTATTCAAGAAACCAGTATGATGTCTGTTATCCATTTTTGAGCTCTGAACAGTTACTGGGAACTGGGATACCAAATTACTAAGTGAAATATTAATGCTATGCTTACATTTGTGTCATAGCTTGCATAAGTGAAGCATACACAAAGTTCTGGGTTATTTGGGGAATGAGTTGAACCAGTGTAATAGTTTTTTGTAGAATAACTAACATGGTGTGATGGAGGAAAGACATCTTGCCTTCCTGCTGATGCCCACAGTAGTTCCTGAATTGCCTGCTCTCTAACTTCCAGTCTGCAGAAAAACACATTTTGTTTGCCATTGGTACATGAAATAGAAAATACCATGAATGTTATGGCAGTTATACACATGCAGGTTTATATTTATATGTAAGGTTTGGAGAATTTATCTTCAAAAAAAGAAGATTTTTTTTTTTTTTGTTACAGCTGAGTCTCTTTTAATCTTTCCTTATGTATCAGTCTCTCCATCTTCATGATTATTATCCATTGTTTTTCTCTGAACTCCATCCAGTTTGTCTACATTTTTCAAGAAATGAGGTGTCTAAAACTCTCAGTGCAATATTCCACCTTCATTGTCACTATACAGATAGGGTCTATTATCTTTCTGCTCCATGTGAGGCATAAATATCTCTGCTTTATGCAGCTCAAGGTTGAAATGGTCCTTTAGCTGCCATGTTACTTTGCAAATATATCTGATAAATAAGATTAAAAAAAGGTTTAGGAGGAGAAAAAAAGAACAATAAAAGCAGTATGTGCTGACACAACTGACAAGCAGTAATTACCTCTCTGACATTGCAAGAAGGTTACTAGCCTTACCTGCCACCATAAAAAAACACACTGGTATAAGCTGGTTTAACCAAATTAATTTTTCCTTATGTTAATGATCTGTGATTTAACTGCTTCACAAATTATCTGAAAATCTTCGTAAAACTCAGAAGAACTTAAAACTCTTAAACAAAGAAATAATATAGATTAATAATTGTTAAAAACTGCTGGCTACTGTAAAATCGTATATGCAGCATATGTGTTTCTATTCCCAAGAACCCTATATTAGTTAACTTTGGATATGAGAACATTTCAGTGTTTGAACAAAACTGTCCCAAAGTCTTTTACCATATCACATCAGGGGACTAAAAGAACTTAATGAAAAAGAAATTCACTCTGAGATAGCCATTAATTATTAGAAGATACAAACCCCTCAACTTGAGACTCTTATTTTGGCTGCTGTTATGGAAAGAAAATCCTGCTGTGACCCACCATCGGGGCTCAATGGACCTACAGAGAATGGGAATTGAGATGCTTTTTGTGCAACTTCATGTTCATATTGCAGCCGAATGTTTCATAACTACATATATTTTTTCCAGTTACTGAATTTAGATACCAAAGGCTGGTGCAAATATGCCTGACTTTGAATTCCTCACCCTGCAAGGGACAACACAAGTTTTCACCCCTAAAGATTGTGTTTACTTTGCCTGTAGGACCAATATACCAAAGTAAGAGTTACATAATTTACTGTCTCCGCAGAGCAGCCCATGTAAAGTTAACACTTTGTACCTCAGTCCGCTGGGTTCCTAGAAGAACACCAGGGAATTCTAAACACATTCGTCCACAGGTTCAGGTCTGACTTGTTAAGGAAGTGCTCTTTGGTTCAAAACCACACTGCCTTTCCTTCCATCTGAACTGTCTGGCATGTGAGGCACTGCCCGCTCACCCACGAAATGGACGAACTGGCTCCTGGACTCACCGCAGCTCCCCGCGTCTGCATCCATCTGCCTGCTTTGACTTTCCCGCTCCCTGTTCTTGTGCCAAAACAGTGGCCCTCAATGCATCCAAGAACATGGGCATGGTGGGGACCCAGACAGAGCTGCCAGGAGTCAGATATGGGTTCCGGAGTTTGGCATGGAAAATATGTGTGGGTATTTTCCTTCTGATCGCTGCTGGAATTAAAATCAAAAGCACTTCTGGAAAAAGAGGCTAAAATGTGTAGCAGCAATTCAGTATCATTGGGCTGCATCATTTACTGGAGAGAATGAAGCTGTTTTGTTCTTCTGGAGTTTAAAAAGGAGTAATTTCCCATGCTCTTCTCTATCTGCAATGCCCATGTGAAAGAAGCAGCAATTAAAGCAGAACTCTCATGCTGAGCACAGGTACCCAGGGCAGGAGCAAACTGATTTATATGTTGTATTTCTGCTTTCCATCACATGGACTTTATGAGGAATCATAAAATGGAAGGTAATTAAGAAAGAAGTCGTATAAGATATGAGAAAGAGTTGTTGCTTCTGCTGCTTAGTATCTCTGCATACACATCAAGAACATATATTAATTCACTGAGATTCCTATACTTTACATTGGTAATTCTTTAGTTAATAAGAAAGAAGTATAATTTTTCTTTTTTCAAAAAAAAAAGAGACAAAACCAGGGAAGGAAAACAACTTATGAGGTACAGCCAGCAAAGACTAAAAGAACAGAAATTTGTTGTCCTGTTTTGGTAGCTGTCACAGTTAAAATTCAAAAAAGGGAAGAAAATAAAATACTTTCTTTATAAATAAACTAGGGAATATTATTCCCTACTATATCAGAAATAGCAAAACTAGATTTAGACATTTCTGATTGCAGGTAATTCCCTGGGATGCTCTAGGGCTAATGTGTCTCTGCTCTGCTCCTTATTCAGAGCAAAATTGTACAGCATTATCTTTCCTTAAAAGATTTTTCAGTCCTACAAGGCAAACGGTGTTACAAAATATTGGTAAGACTTGAAGTGCAGTGAATTTTAGAAGATAATTCAGATGAACTCAAAGGCAAGTTTGCCCAGATCTGTTAGCACTCACTTACTACAGAGAAGAGCAAAGGTAGAAAAAGAATTATGGAAGAGCCTGCAGAGCAGAAGACCTACTGCTTGCTGTCAGGTTTTGTATTAGTTAAGTTCCTGTTGTCTTGTCCTATCAGCAATGAATTATCTGTCTTTCAAAGGATACCACTTAGTGTCTGGGCTTGGGAAGCAGTGCAATTTATTGTCACATGTTGCAAAAGATTGGCACTGGTAGGAGATCACTTTCTGAGGAAAAAAGAACCAATATCTTAAATACTTTATTGCTTCAAGTATAGATTTCAAGTGTTAGCTAAGAATTTAATGTGAACCAAATATGTTCTTAAGATGTATTAATATAATAGGAATATTCATATTTTTATAAATTGGAAACATCTTATTTTCATTAAGAGCTTTGTATACTTTATTTGAGAACATATGAAGCTATTCTAAGAGAAATATGAACTTTGTAATTTGAAATAGTGATACTTTCATAACTGTGAGGTTTGGGGTTTTCTTAGTCTATATGGGAAATTTTTCAAAATTGGAAATTTAATCTTTCCTTTTTTTTTTTTTTTTTAATCACTTCCCTCTCTATAGACATGCAGCTAAATATTTTTCAAAGAGTTTTACCATTTTTTATGCACTTTTAAAAATGTTCTTTGGCAAACACCACTGTTAAAACTATGGGGAACGAAGTTAAATTGAGAATTTGTTTATATAAATGATTGCATGAAAACACCAAAGCAGTTCACTCATCTCATTCCCATTGTCATCATTCACTATAGCTGCATATGTAATTTAATTCTCTCGGAAGCAGCTGCACATTTTGAGCAGGAACGAGAAAACCAGAAAAACAGTGGTGAGATATTCACTATAAGATACAAAGTAACTGACATTGAACCAGAAAGTCCTGTCCTTTAGGTGAAGGTTGAATTTGAATGAACGCCGATTAAATTTAAAATCTGAATGCTTTTAATTTAGTCCAGGGGTTTCTGGCCTTTCTTTTCAAGAAGGTAGTTTTTCAAACCAAGTCCTGTCATTCAACAAAGATGTGATATGATGTTATTCCAAATACAGTTGAGGTAAACAACAGATGATGTGGGTTTTTTCAAAACATTTTGTTTCAAATGTTTCAAAAGCAAATTTTTTGTTGTCTTTTAAAGGAAACATTCCCATAATACAACTTTATTTCTGTAATGACAGTGGCATACCTTTTTCCTGCTACTGTGTCAGTGTGATTATCTTAGCTCTAAACAGCTCTAAACAACTCTCAACAGGATATATCCAACCCATACTACTCAGCAACTGACCTTCTGAAGTACAGCAGGTTCAGCCCTGGATCTGACCCATGCATCTCTTACATGAGTCATTTGAGAAGCTATGTAATATGCAAATCACTTAAGAAATTGCCCCAAGCTATTTAAAAGTAAGGGATGTGCTATTGGATAAACTTGAAAAGATTGTGCAAAGGTTTGAAGGAAACATGGGCTATTTGTCTTGAAGGATACTTCTGGTCATTCTCGTGGTTATTCATTTTTTTCTGCCTCTGATGAGTACTGTTCTTTGGCGTCACCCTCACTGGGTGGAAAACCTATGCAGAATATTCAAGTATTAGGAAATTATATGGGTTATTCCCCGTACATAACTCTAACCTTCTTTGATTTCAGGGCTCATGTACAAACCTGCCTAGAATTTAGATAATTTGTTTTTTCTCCTAATCCCTTCTGTCAATGGAATGGCCTGATATGAGATGAAGGAGTGTTTTGCCATTCATATTTTCCTGAATGGTGGATTGTGCTGAAAGAAGTCAAATATCAGGTCAGAGTAGCACTTCAGGAACACAGTATATTTACTGCATACCAAGAAACTAGCAATTTAAAAAAATATATTCTCTTTATTTTAGTCTGTAAAACTAGGTTATTTAGTGGGGTATTTTATGCTATGTCAAACACTTCCTTCTTCTTCCTTCTAACAAAATATAATGTTATCAGAATAGAAAGGGACACAACAGGACAGAAAACAATACTTATTGTTCAACATTTCAACTGTGCCACATTGTTTGCAATACAAGAATTCTTCATGCAGATTAGAGATACTGTTCCAGGAATTTATAATTCATGATAATGTCATTGTTTAAGAGCAGATGAGAAAGTGAAGAACTTTCTCATATTGACACCATTATGCTCATTTCTGCAGTGTTTTAAAGTTTGTTTTTTTTATGAGCACTGTATATACTCTCTTCCTGTTACTCTGCAGAATTCAGGGATGATAATGCAATGATGGAACTGGCAGACCTTTCATGGGAAACTAAAAAAGTCTTGTGCTTTCGCTGCACCCCAATCTTCTTACTGGAGTTAGCATCCTGTTTATTGATTTCTTACCTTCATGGCTCACTGCAATAAATTTGAATCCTAAATCAAACTTCCACAAAAACAAAAACACTGATTTTCTGTTACATTTCTATTTCTGTAGTCATTTATACCTGAGCTGTTACATATTTAGCATTCCTGATCAGATATGCAAATGTATTATGCCTTTTTCACCTTATTTGTGCTCTCTGCAAAGCAGCAAAGATGAATTGAACAGAGAGTACAGAGAACAATAAAAAGAGAGATACAAAGGAAAGTAGAAACAGAAGAAGATTTGGCACTGGGGGCAGGTTCTGGCACAATGCTCATTTATCTCTATCATCTCTAATGACATAAGTGAGTGCATCTGGCTGGGGGCAAAAAATGCCGTAATTGCTAAAAATAATATAGCTCATATTTTCTAGATGGACTCTCTAATAAAAGAGATACTTGTGTTTCTGAACCTATTGCAAATATTTCTATGTCTGACTTTATCACTTAGAGGGCAGAAGAAGCAGTTATGACACTTTGGCAAGAAAACAAAAGATATGGTCACCTGACATTAGTTTGCCATTTTTCCTTTAAACTGAATATATATCATAAAAACATAAGAGAAGCAGATGTCATAATAATAAGGCTTTGACAAAATTTAACCACTTAATATGAAGAAAAAGTATTTTCAAGGTACCTCTATTAAATCAGCCTACAACTCAGTATGAGAAAAGGGGCAACGCCTGGTCTGCCTATAGCCTTAGCAGAGGATAATTTTAATTTTAATTAAAAAGTTAATTTAAAATTTAATTTTAAAATTTTAATTCCAGGGAATTTCTTCTTTTTAAATTTTATTTTAGAATTTAGATTAAAAAACTAGATAATTGTCTATTTCTAGCAGAAATATTAAAATTTCAGGCATATGCTTGAGTTGTGCCTTTAAAATATTTTCTTCTGATCATCTCTTCAGATAATAAACAATTTTCCTGTTCTATTTCCTGTAAGGAAAATAATTCTTAAATATTTTTTGTCATTGATGGTCTCTATTTTTTATTTTCTAATTGAAAGATTTTATTATCCTGTATGCCACAAAGGTTAAAGGTAGGGAAAACACAGTAACTTGTACATTCCTAATGAGTTGTGTTTCAGAGCTTATTTCAGTATCTCAGCATCAGGATACAGATGAGCTGATGTCTGTTCACTTCCTAATGGTATCTGGTTTATCTGTGATTATTGGTTGTTTATGTCCTTGATTTAGATTATTTTTTCCTTATAAAAATCCCAAGAAACACAAAGCCATCACACATCAAAGCTGCAAAGCCATAGGAAGATTAAATTATTCAGATGCTAGAAAATGTGTGCACTTGCTTATTCTCTTAGCCTGTACTACCTCAAAATTTTCAAGATAAAATATCAAACAGATCAGCTGGTTCACAAGTACAGTACCAAGCAGAATCAAAATTGCTTGGGTAGTGAAAATTCAGGAACAATTGCAGTATTCAAAACAAGACACAAATAGAAATTTATTGAAGACATTTAAAGTACAGATTCCAGACCCAAACACATCATTACTGATGTGACTCTTCTGATGATGTATAGATCAGCAAAAATATCCCACCCTTCTCTTGCTAATAACCTCCTTGTGACATTTCTAAATTGACTTTAAAATGGGATTTTGGGTAGATATTTTTCTGCTGTAAGGTTGGATGAAAAATCAGTTATCTCTGCCAAGACTATGGATTTAGTAATTGTTATACCTCCTGAATGAATCCACCAGTGCAATAAATATGACCTATATTTTTGTCTCAGGACTATGTGAATTCACATCTAGCTGAATTTGCAGTCCTCAGCTTGTCTCCATGTAGCTGTTATACTACTGAAAATGTGTACGAGTTCTTTTGTTATGCTATTCAGTGTCATTTATGTATGTGCTCATGAAGAACTGTACAGTACAGAAGTAAAACTTCCTGCATAGTATCTGCACAAAGGTTTCACCAAAGTGAAACACACATTTACTCTTGCTTTCTAAAATACCAATTGCATTTGAGCAGGAACTGTGTCAGGATGAACAATGACCAGAGGATAGTGGTATTTTTAGGGAAGATTAGTTATGCATCTAAGCTAAATATTATAATTGCTTCTTGCCACCAATGGTAACTATTCTAAAGAGAAAATTACTCGTGGGTGTCATGGGGAACATCTGTCCTTCTCCAAACTGCTCTCTAAACAATGGCAATAGTCCAGAGTGTTTTTTAATTAATTGATTTCAGCCTAGAATGCATATAGATGTGGAATTTCAGAAAAATATTAAAACTTAGATCTCAAGTTTTTTCTAAACTTTAGAAATCCTAGTATTTCAAAAAGCAGAGTAGTGATTAATTTGGGTTCATCTTGCTGAAACAAAGTAATAATAATTTAATATGAAAATATGGGTTATTTTTGTCAATATGAGTTCTGTTTTGCGTGATTTAGAGTCTGTAGGTATTTGGTTACAAAGAATCATCTGTGTGGGCTGTATCATTCATGCCAGAGAAGAATTCAGGCCAGGAATACATTGACAAAGTTTTATTAAGGAGAATACTCATAGGGATTATGCTGGTTTTGAAAGGCATTTTTTTCACAATATTGCACAATACAGAGATATTGAACTCTGAAGTCTTGTTGTTCTCCCCCTGTAAATCTCACTGAACTATTCTGCAAGCATTTACAGACTTAGCTAGCCACAAAACCAAACATTTCTCACATTTAAGAAAAGATAATTATCCTCATGACACAAGTTAATATCTGCTAGGCAATAGTTTTTTCTTTAGTGAAAAGCACTATTATCAAAAAACAACTATAACTTTTTTGAAGTTAAAAAGAAAACAGGAACCCAGTAAAACAGAAATCTTCTTATCAGTTCTCTTCTCTGCTTTTGCAAGAAATAAAAGTGGGAACAAGACACTGTAGATATACCAGTTTCTAACAAACCTGCTTATTATTCAGATTACAAGAGGGTTTTTTTCCTAGCTGGAATTGTTCATGTAGAGGAAAAATGGTTAGTTATTTTAGGATGATTAAAAACATAAAAGATTTCTGGTCTAAACATTTCCAGCTAAGGAATAGGAAAAAGGCTATAATCAGCAAAAATGAAAAAGTTTTGCATTATAATATTTTCAGCACAAATACTATGTAATTTATACACTTGAGTGCAAGGTACTGGTCCAAGTGTCCAAGATGAGGCTTGGGATTGTGCTCTCCTGGCTGGGCTGTTAGTTCACATGTAATGGTTATTTTTTCCATCAACAGCTACCACTGTTTGTGTCTTTGTCTTAGAGGTAGTTGCTGACAGACCAGGAACTGTAGCTGCTGACTACTATGTAGAATGCAACCTTCTCAGCCTGATTTTTTTTTTTTTTTTTCAAAAATCGGGGGAGACAGGAAGGGAAACACCATGTGGAAAAGGACAGAAGCAGCATACACGACTCAGGTACACTTGCTTCTAACCAAAGCCTCTCAACCACTTCGTATCAGTACTTGCTGTGCTCTTCAAAGCATGTTACATATGCAATGTAACTGAGAGAGCTACATATGCAATAGCCAAGCCCCAGTGTATATTATACAAGTAATTACTATCAATCAACTACTTAAGGCACTGAAAATTTAAAATATAGTAATGGTATGAAGACAGAATATCTAATACAACACAAAATGTCTTTATCCCTAAAGAATACTGTAGGCAGACTAGGCAATAGTGCACTAGCTTGTCAAACTTTCCAAAGGTTTTTTTTTTTCTTTTGATAGAATGCAAGACAAAGAGAGTTTGTGTTAGAAGCAAAAGAAAGCAAGGCAACAGAAATCAATAAGCTCTTGAGAGCTGAAGAGAATAAATATTTGTATGCATATGGGAAAGTAAAGTTGCTTCAATAAAAATTGTTTAAATTGTTTTTAAGGCAAAAGCAATAAAAAATACTATGCCTTTCAGTTAAAATAATTCCTTTGTGAATTCTTCTTCAGCCAAATGGCAATAACAACAAAATAAATAGGATTTTATTCCCCTGAAGCAGTATTTTACAGCAGTTGCCTCCAGTTAGTCACAGGGCCTGATCCTACCCTAGCTGCTCTGAAATTGGTCTCACTCCTGTCCTAAAAACCATCACAATTATTTCATCCTTCCTGAGATGTTCGGTTGGATGAGATTTTTTGGTGGCATATTTGTGTATGTGTTTCAGCCAAGGGGACTCAGACATGTATACTTGAAGTCTTCTGTAATGTTACATTGTGAAAACTAATACTGGGCACCCAAAATCACATGTGAACATGGCAAGAAACCACTTGTCTTTGTGCACAAAGCAGTCTTTGTGCTGCTGAATGCCATGTTGTCATTCCACAATAACTAGCAGAAGAGAGAGCTTAAATTCATCATCAAAATCAGAAATTATTTCACATTAGCACTGTCATTTTTCTCCATGATTTTCGTCTTTTAAGCAGAAAGGCAATGATTTATTTGAAATAGCTTATCTCTAAGTGATATTGCACTATACAGGAATTTGTAAAATCTAATTATTTTTGGTACCGAGAAATGTATTTTGTCACTGAATAGGAGATAGTTGAACATTAAGTCAGCTCATTCAAATCAAGAGTCACCTGCTGGATTTCTAATCAATAGGAGACAGAAATACTTTTATACCTTATAGCCTGAGGCTGTAACCATATAAACAGGTACAAATAAATTGTTGCCAAATCTCTTAAAATTTTGAAAAAAAAATTATAAATATTTTCATTTTTTTAATACTTACTAACTTGTAGATTTAATAAACTTACCATGTTGATACAGTGGACTTGAGGCCTCTGTACTGAGATTAGCTTTGAACGGTATTTAGGATTTGAGTTTCTGCAACTAAAGCTGAGACACAAATGTCTAAGTCATCTAACCTTAACCTTGAATCTGGCATCCACCTTGTATATTATTGTAGACAGACAACTTCTTAGAAGAAGAAGAAATGTTAGGATTTTTCATATCTGACTAAGCTGATAGTACCATACCCAATCAACACATGACGTAAAATTTGCTTAGAAATCTGCACCAGATATTGTTCTTGACTGCTCTAGACTCTTGAAAGCTCCTTGAAAGAGAAGAAAAGTCCAACTAATACAGTTGGATTCAATTTCTTAAATCATAAAATTTATGAATTTAGCTTATATTGATAATATCATATTGAAAAACACAGCAAAAAATATTTACTTAAATTGATACAGATGAAGCTCACTGAATTATTTCTATCTGAGAAATTTATTGTTTTAGCAGAAAAGACTTAACATTAATGAAATACCATTCACCTTTGATGATCAATACTTCAATTTATCTCACTTTGCCCCATCTCAATGAGCTCCATCCTTGATTGTTCTTTGTTTCAAAAATGCATTTTCAGTATTGAGGTCAACTTAACAGACTCATTTTTATTTATTTAATTTTTTTATCTTTTCAGTACCATTTTTTCTATTTTCCACTCACCAGGTACTATCCTCCCAAAATGTAAATAACTATAAAATTTTATATACTACCATACTTTGTACATTTAAAAGACAGAGTAGGAGGCAGAGTGCGAAGTATTTTCTAAGCTTGTATTTTGCTAACTTCTAAAAAGTATATTTACAGAACAGGCTGCTTTGAAGTCAATATCAATATGCAAGGAGCTCTGCATAAGATCTATCTTACATTCTGTTACTTAAAACGTAACAACTCAAGCTAAATTTGGTTGCGATCAAGTCATTACCACCACTGTAATGATCCTGGAAGCATATAAGACTAAGGTACCATTGGTGAAAATCTTGCAATGAGCTGTAATCACTTCCTTTTAGGTCATATTTTTCTGTGCTGAACTAAAAATATTTTTCTAATGGTATTGTTCTGACTGACTAAAGTACCAGAATTAGAAAATATTTCCATAAATAAACCTTGCATTTTCAAAAAGACATCGTAAGATTTTTCGCATCAAGCAGAATTTATACTTTAAAAAGGTTGATGTTTGCATTTTTTGAAGAAAAGAAAATAGATACAATAAATAATAATTTTGTTTGGGTTTGTTAGTTTGGTTTTGTTTGGTTTGGTTTTAATTATAGACTTTGTTACTTGTTGATTAGGCAATAAACGTATAAGGGTTTGAAAAAAATACCCCAGTAAAAGCAATTGAAGGAAATTTGTAACAAAAACTTTTTTATTTTTGGCACAAAAAACCCTGAGAAGATCAATAAGTATTGCAAGAGGGTTTTGCTTCATTATATAATTGATCCTTCCAATATGAAGAAATCATTTATTTAATCATTTTTTCTGTTCCGGTAGGTACATTAAAATTAATCTCCTACTCCCCATGTCTGTTGTAGCAAAACAGAATATTTCAAGGAGACAGACTCAGTACTTTATTCCTCTTTATTTTTAGTTATACTCACAGCAAACACTGGTAGACAAAATATATGTAATGTACTGATTGTCCCTTAGTGGAAACACATAGCTAACTATATCGACTAAAATATTAACTTCATATTAAATTATTCTTTTTTTTTATTATTAAAATTATTTCAGATTCCATGTCTGAAAACAGGCAATGGAGAAATCACACATATTGAATTTAAAAGAAGACTGCAGAATTTTGCTAACTGTAGTACCAACCAATAACATGCCATAGGCTAAAAGCTTTCTATGGCTTTATTTCCATCTGGGAGTAATGGCACAGCACAAACCCTTAATCTACATGGGTAAATCACTTCTTTCCAGGCAGTCTGATATATCACAGCTGTCTCCTGATCTGGGGTCCTGTCTTACAGAGGACACAAGATGTGACTATTTTAAATATGATTCAAAATCACGATAAAGCCTTGAATTCACATCTCTTCCACCCTACAAAATAAAACTCTCACATTTTTGTAAGAAAAATACCAGATTTTCAGCCCATTGTCTTCAAAAAGTTTAGGAGTGTTTGTTGGAGTATTTCATTTGTTGGGGGGGTTTTACATCTGAAATCTGTTCCTGATGTATACTTACAGAAGGCATAATAGTCAGGGTTCTCCTTTGTACTGCAGAGATATCCAAATTTGCTTCATTGCCATCAGTAATGAAATGCAATACAGACACAAGTATTACATCACACACTGTAAATTCTGGTCTATATATGAATATCTATCTTGCTTGAAAATAAGTAACAATCACTTTGAACCTCAGGTTTATTACCTGCCTACTATGAACTCTAGATGCTTTAGGAGTTTGAAATTATCATTACTTTGAGGAATCCAAAATACTGTTAACGACCTTTGTGAGAGAGGGAGACATTGTCTGTGTCTCAATATGAAACTTTCTCACTCTTCAGTACAAGAGATGATTTTAGAACCTGCAGCTAGCTACATTGCTCAGGTTTCAAAACAACTTCATTCATGTGATACCCCTATCCATTTTCATCTGTATTTACTCTGAAAAAGACAGAAAGGAATGTTACAAAAGACCTATCACGGCATAAAAACCAGATGCATCCTGGTTTTTGCACAGTGAAATATCAACTCACGGACCTGTTAATCACAGCTTTTCATTCAGAGTAATATAGAAATTAATAACAGATGCAGAACATTAACACTGTTGTCCCTTTTTAGAGCAGATATCTCACAAAGACAAGACATTGCTTAACTGTACTCTCATGAGAGTAGGTGATCATTCAAAGGGTCAAAACTATGAGGATAGAAAAAGTTTTTGCACCACAGTTATAATACAGAATTTCACATTAATTTAATCTGTATGCTTACTGAAATTCTACAGTAATTTCCTAAATTGCTTGCTAAATTGGATAATCTCTTGCTTTCAGAAATCTTTTTCAATATATATAATTGCAACAGTGTACTTTATCTTGTTGGAGGATATTCAAGAATTCTTTTTTCAAGCCACAAGGATGTGATGTTTTTCAAACTGTAATCATAGCATTTGATATCGTATAGCATAAAATCAATAAAGTAATATAAAATAAGATAAATGAGTTATCTTTTTGGGAATATTTTGGTTAAACGCATGACAAGCTTTGTGCAAAAAGTGACTGGCTGATGAAAATCTCTCTTGAGCATGAGCAAATTGGATTATCAATTAGCCGTGTGTCTTCAAAATCTCCTTTTCTCAAGCCTTTTTCAGTTGCACCCTCATTTGTCAACTGCCAGCGAAAATTGTTTGTTTTCGTACACAGAAAAGCCTTGCTTGCAGACTGCCATTTTCTTCTTACAAACTAAAGCTTGGTAAGCTTCACTTAACCTGTCTAGTAAAATCCCTTACAGCAAAAACAAAGCATGAAGAATTCCTTAAAATTAATTATTTCAGTGATTTAAAATAATATTAAAGTCAAGCTGAAAAATTGTCAGCCACTCTAAAGTCCCAGGGCAAATCCTCCAGCTTAGGCAGTAACAAAGTGGGACCACACAACGTATTCATAGAGCTGAGGCCTACAGGTCTGGGGTTGTTAAGAGTTTGGGCTTTAACTTCTATTAATGCCCAAAAGCGACCTGTCCTCTAGTCATCTTCAAATGGACTGAGATTGTTCCTTCTTTTTTTCCTGATTCTTCCCATATGTATTTTATAATTTGTATTAGAAAAAACTGGTGTGCCTCAACAGCAAGAAATAAAGTAGTTTTTGTATGGGCAAAATTTAATTTTGTACGTCAGAGTTAATAGAAAATCTTTGACTTAACGGATCTCCTGAATCTGGGCATTGCTATACTCCCTCGGAATTCAGATTGATTTGATTTTTCCTTACTGATATTTTTAAGGTATAAAAGCACTGCAAACCATAGTGTTTGCAGTATATAATGCTAATCTGCTTTCTTTAAATTTTCTACTGCCAGCAAAAGTTTTATCAAAATAAGACCACATCATATGCTAGCTGGGAAAGAAGAAGGCAGAATTAGAAGAAGATTAATATTGTTATTAACCAAATCCTTTTACTCCCTCACAAGGAACAATTCTAATTCCCCATTTATTTATTGACATGAAATTTCTCTGTTCTTTCCCAGCTTGCTTTTCCTAGTGAATTTAATGGCACACCAAGGTCTGTAAAGCAAAGGCAGCCTACTGGATGAAATGGCCATAAAGCTGTTGTAACTTCATCACACTTCAATGGCATGCTATTTTTAATTTTAAACTTCATGGCTCCTTGTGCCTCCTGGATAACTATACCTCCAAGACTACAGTTATTTCTTCATCTCATAAACAATTGGAATAACAGCTGATCTTAGTTCTGCATATGCTGTTTTATTTTAAACCCAGTTTAGTATCCATAAAATACATCAGGTTAACAGTGCTAGGAATAGAAGCATTTTGATTGCTCTGAAACAGCAATATCATAGAGGGTGATGATGAAGTCTTACTTATGGGGTAACAGAATCAAAAAATCATAGAATATCCTGAGCTGGAAGGGACCCACAAGGATCATCCAAGTCCAGCTCCTGACTCTGCACAGGAACACCCACAAGAGTCACTCCATGTCCCAAGAGCATTGTCCAAATGCTTCTTGAACTCTGTCAAGAGTGTGTGCTACAACTATTTCTCCAGGAAGGCTGTCCCAGTGTCCCACTCTGGGCTAAGAACCTTTTCCTGATATATAAGGTAAATTTCCACTGACTCAGCTTCATTCCCTGGGTCCTGTCATCGGCCACCAGAGTGAAATCACTGCTTGCCCCTCCTCTTTCCTCATGAGGCAGTTGTAGCTGCAATGAGGTCTCCCTTCAGTCTTCTCCAGGCTGAACAGACCAAGCGACCAAGTCACTTTTTGTACAGCTTCCCCTCCAGACCCTTCACCTCCTTTGGACAATCTCTAATGTTTTCATATCTTTCTTGTTTAGGCACCCAAAATTTCACAGAGTACTCAAGATGAGGCTGCACTAGTGCAGAGCAGAGCAGGACAATCACTCCCTTTGATCAGCTTTCTTCTCTATCTTGCTCTGTCTGAACCACAGATAAAAGAATTGGAAAGTTTGTAAATCCTATGCTTTGTCATGATGAAGAATTATGTTCTATACCTTTCATGAATTAAGAACTAACGAAATCTTTTACTGCTCCTCCTTCTGAATCATAGTTCCACAACCTCATTGCTATGAAGATGAGTATTTCCAGTATGACTCTATCTCACTCCAGTGCTCAGGAGCTCTATTACCAGTATAACATACTAATTTAAGCAATTTTTCCTCACATTGCAGTTTAGCACAGAGAGCTATTCAGAGACAGTGGTCATAGCCTTTCCCAGCCTTTTCCTGTCTTTTGATCTTACAAATAAATGAAAGTCAGCTGTTAAACAAGAGATTTTCCAGTTCTCTTAATAGCCAGTTCCAATTTTAAAATGGAGACTGAGTACAGTGACTTTTATATTACTGTTAGAAAAGTACCATTAAATCATGTTTGGAAGAGAGAGAGGCATGCCTGGAATGAGTTGAGCCATGGATTTCTATGCCTCTGTCCACTTTTTTAAACTCAAAATCACACTTATTCTCTGACATTAGTATAAAGACTGACTGTGTGGTATTCCTAATCATTCCAATGTCTGTTCAGGCTCTGGCACTTCCAGTGCTGTTAAAAAGTTTACCTTCATACTAATAGTATCTTGAAAATATCATTTGCCAAGAGAGTTCTTGAGATTGTCATCCTAATAGGCTGCAAGACAATACACCTCTGCTGACCTCCAGTCTTCCTAAAGGGGTCTTGTCTTGGCCAGTGCTTGATTGGTTTATATTAAAGACTCTGTACACATGGTAATCAGCATGACAGCAAGGCTGAAATCACCAAACGTACAAATAAAAAATTCTGAGCTTGGTAGGCCTTCCTCAGAATACAAACATGTGACCCTGTGAAGGATCAAATCATGGATCATTCTCTTAAAGATTAGAGAAAAAATCTGAAATGGAATTATTTAACCATATCCATAGATACATCTACAGATACATAAATAAATGTCTGCATCTCAAAAATGGCAGGTAAATATGAAACAGACATGAATTTCCCGACGTGATTGTCACTAGCATAGTCTTCTTACTATATTATTGCACAGTTCGAAGAGGGACATTTAAAAGACCTCAACAAAACAGTAACAACAGAAACCATGAAGACCATTTTCCTCTAGCAGTTATAGGATGAACAATGTTCCAAGTTCAGTTTAGACCATATTTGGTCATGAGTATATCTGAAAGTGGTTTCAACCATTATTATTATCAGTCACTGTGCAGTGACAAGACCAATGTGTCAGCACCATGGATGGGAGAGCAGGATATTTTTTTTCCCAAGAGACATACATCAATGTCTCCAAGAGAGGAGAAAAGAGAAAGTGAAATATTTCTCAGACTGGTTTTATTTGATCTATTTCAGACTTTGATATACAGAAGAAATGAGTCAGTGTTTGGCTTCATGGAACTATCACAAGAAAAACCTTTCACTCTTATCTCAGATAATGTTCAAATTGCAGCCAGACAGAAATGGAATGGAAAATGAACAGATGAAAAAAATGGTTTGGGAGTGGAGATATGAAGGGGAAAACTGTTAAAAATTCAGGGCTTAATTATGCCTACTTTTTCTCTGCATCATCTTATTGTCCATTAAAGTCAAATCTGGGTAGATTTCACTGGTCAGGTTAGAAAAAATTCAGTGGAAGAATGAAACGTCTTGAGAATAGGGGACCCTAGTTTGAATCATATTTACAGATAAATTTGGAGATGATGTGACTGGAATAAATTGACAAGTTTTTATTTTCTCCAGAACAATTACATGTTTTCTGTAGAAAGTCTGACTTTATGTAAGACAATTATGCATAAATTACTGATATGCAACTATTAAATGAATAGTTATGCAACCAGAATTTACAAAGTACCAAGAATTGACTCTACATTTCTGTGATTGAAAGACTATTTTTTCCTCCTAATTATCCAAAAGAGCCCTCCTCTATTCAGATCTACCAAAAGTAAGAATGGGAGTATTCTGAGGGATTGTGAACATCCAGACCAAGATGCAAATGTAATATAATTTATTTTTCTGTCGTATAAAAAATGAGTTAGAAAGAGTATGAACATTTTATCATGTAAAATAGTAAAATGTGCAAAAATGATTTTGTGCTGTCTTGCCTTGGCATTTATGTATTTACACTTCGCTGGAATGACCACAATAGGAGATGTTTTCTATATGAGAGTTGGGGTTGTTCAGCCAGGAGCAGAGAAGTCTCCAGGGAGAATTTTGTTAGCAGCCTTCCAGCATCTGAAGGGAGGCTACCAGAGAGATGGAAAGAAACTTTGTAAAAAGGCATGTAGAGGCAGGACAGAGATAAATGGCTTCAAACTGAAAAAGAGCAGGTTTAGGTTAGATATTAGGAAGAAGCTTTTTACTGTGAGGGTAGTAAGGCACAGGACCAGGTTTTCCAGAGACAATGGTGGATGTCCCACCTCTCAGGACCAGGTTGGATGAGGCTCTGAGCAACCTGGTCTAGTGGAAGGTGTCTCTGTCCATGGCAGGGAGGTTGTAACTAGAGAATTTTAATGTCCTGTCCAACCCAAGCCTTTCTATATTCTATGATTCTGGTATGTGGAATTGCAAAACTGCCAACATCAGTACACTGCTTTTTGTACACATGTGCACAGGGACCTGACAAGGATTGCACAGGTAATTCTGACAACTTGCACCATGAATAAAAGAGAATGGCCACTTCTTCATCACTGCGAGAGGAATGGAAACATTTTACAAAATCTTCTGGCAGCAAGAAAATCTAGAAGTCAGTATGTCCCTCTGTTCTTTCTCCATAAATGCTAGCAAGCAGTTATAAAAACAGCCTCTCCTTATTGTGAAACATCTCACAGGGGAGAAGGTTGGTAGAAAGTAGTGATCACAGTTACTATTTTGTTTTAGTCTCTCAGCTGCCTGAAACTTTCTGTCAAAAAATGAAACAAAGCCTAGCCCAGAATACAGTTGCTTTCCCAAAGTAAACAATTTCCTAATGTTCTAGCTACATGTACTTAGCATTTTCTATCACAGTCTAATTTACAGTGCTCATTATGATTATGTTAGGATACATGGCACATAATAAGTAGGCTTAATTTTTTCCATACTAACAAATTAGCATCTAGGAAGTCTCCATTAGACTTCTGTAGTATTTTCTGGATGTATGAATGATTTTTCAATAGTGAAAAAATTGCTTCTGGGTTACAAATTCACACAGTCTCATCTCCAAAATAAGTAAGTTTTCACACTGTTGCAATGTAAAATGTAAACTTATTATACATGAAAAACTATCTATCAAAAATGCATATCAGGGCTAACTTCTGAGGAAAATTTCATATTTCCACTCAAAAGATAAGTAGTCAATGCTATATTTTTAATGACATTTGATTTTTGAGCTTGTGTTTGCCACTTTTCCAGGCTACAATAATCATATTTGGTTGCTCATAAATCTCATGGATTTAATTGCTAATTGAATTCCATAAAAATTTACTGAAAAGAAACTAAGAATTTTAGAAAGCAAAGAGATAAATGATTATGAAATATAAGGGGTTTGCTATTCTTTTAAAAGCAGTTAATAAAAATATGTAACTTCTGTATTATAAGTACTCTGGTATTATTATAAGTACTCTGGTATTATCTGAGTAAAGTATTCATGATGATGCATTCCCTCAGGTATTAATTGCACGACTGTTTGTTTTATAGAAAGTATTTAAATGTAAATTAGAAATATTAGCTTGCTCTATTTCAATTTTTTTACTGGTAAAATGCAACCTACACAGTGAATACTATTATGATTTTAATCACTGCTGCACTATTTTTTTCACGGTACGGACTTCCTTGTTTCATATTTCTGAGGATTATTTTTTGTGGCACAGCTCCTTTCTTTTGTATATCAATGATACGGAGTTATCCATTTCACATTATATGAATTCTATTTGTATTTGTCACTTCTTGTTGTATGAAAAGGCTAAAAATTCATAAATACGTTTAAAAAAAATAGAAAGATTGATTTCCTTTTCCCAGGAGGTCTGTCAGGTCTACATTAAATCAGAAAATAGTTAAAGAAGTGCTGTCTCTCACTAGCATTTGATTTTCCACAAAACACTTTCAAAAACAAAACAAGCAAGAGCTCTTTTGGCTGTGTGCAGACCATTTTGTATTTAGCAAGCAGGAAGCACACTGTCATTTGTTTCTGTCATATTATTCCACCGAGTGACAAGAACAAATGCCGATGAAGCGCTAAAGAAAATGCATTTAAGATATGTACCTCAGCTTGCATCAAGGTGCACTGGATTGTTTTTTGTGAGCTGCAATAAAGTGGTGTCTGTGTACAACACAAAGAAAAAAGGACTGCCAAAATGATATGCAAATTCGGAAAAAGGCAAAGTTTGGCAGATCCTCTATTCCCAGGACGCAATGAATAGTTTTCATCAATCTGACTTCACTTTCTTAATAATTCCTTCCTTCTGACTGAGCAAGACATTGAATGGACAAGTGGATTCTTAAGGAAAAACTGTGAGAATTATGGAAATAACCAATATAAAATTAATGCACAAACTCAGAAGGCAAAAAATTTGTATATTTATATTTAAATGTTTACACACAAATCCTAAATCCTCAGGATCAATGACACTATCACATATTCAGCCTTTATCCTCATTAAAGGAATCAGTCCTTAGTGAGTTGAATAAGTTACCTACCATTTCCTTTTTTTATAGGGGTTCTTCTTTTTACACCTAGGTAGCCTTAAAGTTTCTTCTGGTTTCTTGCCCTTTCATTGCAAAAATGTGGCAAATACAGTTTTTGTACATCTTTTTTACATCAGTTTTTACACATCTTACAGCCTGCAATTGTAGCATTGATTTTCGTGACCACCCTCAAAGGACTAAAATAAAACTTTAATTCTGCCAAATATTGACCTGACATAAATTCTTTTGCAAATTGAAATTCATGAGATCAATTAAAATATGAATAAGTATTGTAAACTGGTTTGCATTCTGAGCTGGAAAGCCTGTGGGAATACACAAATGCTGCAATGGTTCTCTTGGGAAGTAAACTCTGACATTCAAAAAATGTGTAATTTCCCACATGATTAACCCGAGCCATACTCTAAGAATACACATACACCCTGTCCCCCTGTCTCAGATTTAGAACTTTTGCTGTACACAAACAAAAATCCTTCCCCAAAGTTGTTCTGCTTAAGCAGTATTGTTAGTATTACAGATCTTACTGAATACATCTCCCTGAATGCATTTCAAGGTTTCTCAGATGTTGTTGACAGTAAAGGATTTCCCTAGAGGTGAGGTGAAGATGCAGGTGAGTATGGGAGTCATTAGATGCTGCTTTGTACAGGGGCAGAAAAGTGTGCACAGCTTGGTTCAACTGACTAAAATCTATGGAATTTCTTTCTGTGTTCCCTTAATGGAAGATGGAGAGCTGGCCAACTTATACCTTACAAAAAGCCCAGTTTGCACATTCTTTTCAATGCCACAGAGCATACATTGTCAGATTGTGACAGATTTTGAGGTAGTTCTGTCTCTGTTACAGGAGGACACAATTTGACATAGGTAAAATATATTTTAAGCGATATTCAAATAAGATTTCTTCCTCATTTTTTGTCCACAAAATATGGTTATGTAGCCACAAAGGATGTATAAAGAAGCAGACTATCAAATACCATTGTATCAAGAAAAAACCCCAACTTATTTTCCTCTGTTTTCCCATGAAAATTTTCAAAAGCCTAAGACACAGATCTTATTTTCATTAGATGGCTATAAAGATGGCTATTGTCACAAGAAAAATAAGAATATATTTTATGTCAGAGATGGCCATCCTTCATTTTGTTACAAAGAATTGCTAAGATGCCTCAATAAATTAATATTTTTTGTCACAAATTGTAATATGATACTGCCAGAGAATCTGGGAGACACTGCAAGTCCATAGTACTAGGCATGAAGAAGACATCTACTACTGACTTCTCCAAGCTCAGGAACTTACTGCCTTAAAATTAATCAGAGATAAAGGTGACATGGAAGTTCAGAGATGTAAAGTGACTGTCTTGGCTCAGCAACCAGCTGATGAAGGATAGAGTAATGCATAATGTATCAATTTGAACATGTCAATGAAACTTTTAAATTTCTGGAATCAATTTCAGTATGAGGAAGCCATGCTCACTGATGTATTTGTCTGAAAAGATGCCTTGACTATTCTAACTCTCCTCCAGAAATTCAATGATTACATTATATTTCTTTTTATTTGCTAGATATGTTAGTAAGATGTGCTTTAATGAATGTCCTTATTTTGCATTTTCTGTATTCTCAAAACAAGGAAATATTTTATAATAGAATTATGAATCATTATTTTGTTTCATGCAATGGTGGATATTACTGTATATTACTTAGAACTCCTAAGGGTGCGTGCTAGTGTGGTCAAGCACTTGAACTTCTAGCCTGACATGTATGGATCAGGCCTATTTTTCTTCTGCTCTTATTCTACTTTTTATATTTTGGTTTTTTATTATATCTCTTTTTAAAACTTTGATACAAAAGACATGTAAGTGTGAATAATCCTTTCTCTTTGCAATTCTCCATGTCTTAGACTGGAAATTACTTAAATTCTGATTATGGTGTATAATTATCCTCTGTGCATCTAACGTCTCTGCCAAAAAGTCTTCCTTAACAAGAGATTGAGGTAAAAAAATTGCATTTTATTTCATCAGGAGCAAAGTTATTAACAGTACCAGCATGGAACTTATAGGTAGTGAGTGAGGCAATTTCTTAATGCTTTTTCTTTCTAAGCAAGTATTTTGCATTCCCTACATCCCTGAGCCTGGTTTCCTGAACGAGAGATTTTCTCATGATGGGTCCCTTACAGCTGGCAATTTGCAGAAAGCCTGCAAAATTTAAAAAGGCCAAAGTCTGATTTGAATAGTAGGAAGTATACATGGTTTTGATGCACTGTGAGTACATCAAGATAAAACGTCTAAGTAGATTATTTTTCCCACCCATTTTCATCTCTCCCAGAAAGGACCCTGAAAGTAAAACTTTATATTAAAACATTATGTTCTCAAAAGAAAGCAATAAATGCTGTATTTCAAGCCCAGTACTAAGAATGTAATTCTGAGATAGAATCTGCTAAGTAACTTCAAATTTGGAAAACATAAAATGGGTATTACACTTCTCTCTTCAAAAAAATCACAAAACCACACAATATTTTTGTCACTCAGGCGTTTAATTAGAATTTCAAAAATAGATTAATTGTAATTGAAAATGTAATAAACTATACTTTGGGATTTTTTTCCTAAGGAAATACAAATTAACATAGTTAATGAAATTACTTTACTTTTTTGCTTTGTCAGTAAACTAAATCCCTTCCACAGCTTTCTATTTGGAACAAAACCTCCACCAAACAGATAATCTGCTAAAGCAAATGGTCTGCTTTTTCACCCTGGGATTACAAAAGCTATTAAGGCAAATTCCTGTGAACTACATCAACAGTACTTTAAAATGAACTTTTAACACCTTACAAATGTTATTTTATTGCAAAAAATGACACCAATTTCTCTAAATGCTGGAGGGATTTAAGCAGTGGTAAGATGAAGTCAGTGGTTTCATGAAGTATATTATCTTCTGGATACCGGTTTGTCGAAGATTTTAAAACCATTATCTCACTAAGCTCTCAAGTAATGCTAAGAATGCCTATGAGCTCATTTGAAGCTGATCCACAGTGTAATAAAGAAAAACAATATATTTTCTTCCAGCTGTCAAAACAGCATGAATAAACTAAGCCATTCTGGACATGTTTAAGGAATGTGAAAAAAAAAGCCTGCAAAGATCAAGCAGGAGTTTCCCAGTGCTTGGAAAATACGTATGAGCAGGTTTGGGTAGGATTCTCTGCTCGATGCCAATAGCTCAGCAAAGACTCTTCCTCTAGGTGAGCTGCTCAGCACGGTGACAGCGAAGTTGTGCTTTGCTGTGGCGGAACTGCAACCAGACCTTGTTGCAGGCACTTTGTGTGCGGGGACCTTGAACCGTGCCGAGAGGTTCTTGTTACTTGATTCCTCAAATGTTAAACAAGATGTAGCTTTAAAACTTAGAACAGGGTGTAGACAGCAAAAAAAAATACTTGAGTATTTGGGAAGGCACAGATAAATAAAAGAAAGCTCAATTCAATTTCTTCTAAATGATATTTTTTTTGCTTTAAAAATTCCATAAATCTCTAGTGCTTAAAAAAATGGATGCTGTAACTGGTTTTGGAACAATTTTCTTTCAACATAATCAAAGCATGACACAGTGCTGAACTTAAGAATAATTTCCACACTAATATTAAAACATTTAATACCCCTAACATCAAGAAACGGTGAATATTTTGTGTCCATCTCTTTTTTTGTTCTGACTCCTTTGAAAAAATTAGCACAATTCCAGAAAGCATATGTATTTTCACATCCATGAGGTAGTGTCATCAAATAATTTCTGACTGAATTAAGAAATATAATTGAAAATATGTTTTTTAAAATGTGAAAATAACATTAATTTCACTGTGCATGCTTTTTTTTTTTTTTTTTTTTTTTTTTTTTTTTTTTTTGTTTAACAATCAGTTTTACTCAAATTTCTATCCTTTTCTACTCTTAATAGAGCTTTTGCTTGATGGAGATATTTATCTTGCTTATGGTACCTTATTAATCCTGTCACATTATTTCAGGATAGCCTGAGTACAGGGAAAAATCCCTGTGTGCAGGTAAAATATTTTGTAAATCTTAGATGAATAGAAAAGAGGTAAATATATCATAAAATTCTTTCTTTTTTAATACTTTTGCTGATTTAGTAGTCACCACAAGACCCTTCTCATCACTTTTTAAAATGAAAGTGTACAGTCTTATTGGTTGCATTTGCATTTAAATTATTTGCTAATATAGACAATACGTTACTGTGAAAATTTGTGGTTTTAAACTAAGTCATCATTAAATCTGACATGTTTATGGTAGGTCTGCCAATCAAATGACAAATAGTTCACATGAAAAATGTGTGCTACTCTTCAAATTGTAATAATTTAATCTTAATCTTACTTTATTAAAAACAGACAAAAAAAACATTAGGTTAGATGTTGCACATGAAAAATCTGTTTCAAATCAAACTGCTGGGAATTATATTTGAATATTTCCAGCAGAGAACATAATTTTCTAATTAACAAAAAGATTTTAGTTTAATGTGTTCAGAACAAACCTAAACCAAAGCAATGAAATTCCAGCTGGACTTATCATCAGAAACACAGCTCTGTGACTGAGTAGCTGTGGGGTAGATAACAGGACATTCCTAAGTGAAACATCAGGAAACATCACTTTATTTGAGGCTTCAAGTAAGCTTTTTAAAGAGATTAATTAATTTACTTTGAATTTTTTAAGCCTTGTAACACTACCATTTTGACAACATTTTTAAACTTGAAGCATCTGAAGGCTTTAGTTTAAAGGCTCAGTTCTAGTTTCATTTTTTATTTCATAATTAAAATTTCTTTTATTAAGATGAGTAGTAATTTTTATTTTACGTGAATATTGGAAAATGGTCTAGAAGTGCCAAAGATAAGAGATACCTAGAGATTAAACATGTGGTTTTGGTTACAGGAGAACTGATAACAGAACTGATAAGGAAAATGTGGGCACTATATGTATTTTCAGTGACATATGAATTATTTATAAATAAAAATATGATTTGCAGTGAAATAGACACAATCTTATTATTGTCTCTTATTTATCTACTTTTATGTCTTCCACTATTGTAAAATCTGTTCACTTTCCAGTCATTGTGACTTTAATATCACAACAGAAAAGGAAAGATAAGAAGCATTAATATTATAAAATTTATAATATTCATATATAGGAGACTACAGCAAAAAAACCCAGGCTTTAATTAAAAGGAAAAAAAAAAAAGCTGCCTGCATAATTTTAAAATTATGCCTATAAACACTCAGTCTTAAACTAAACTTACACAGACCAAAACAAGTATGTATCAATAAAATAAAATTAACCTAGTCGTTAACCTAACTAAAAGGCAATTTAGTTAATTGTTAATTTAGTTAATAATAAAAAAGTCAATTCTCTTTATCTTTTACTTACATATGTTATTAAAATAAGATCATTTAAAAAAAATTTATGTTTGAGAAAACAGAAAAAAATTAATAAAGAACCTGTGTTTATCCTATCTTGTGAAAAAAAAAAATCTGTATCCTTTTTGGTGGTTAGTCCATTATTTGTACTCAAACTGCAGCCTTAGTGCTCACTCAGTAAAAGTTCAGAAGTGTGATCAGGAAACTTTTTTAACTGGTTGAATTGACTTTGTGGAAACCTGAATTTCTGCAGTGTCTCTGAACATGCAAGGTTACATTTGTTCATCTCTGCCATCCTACATATTGTGCCTGGATGATGAACACAAAGAGGTGAATAACCTGCTTTTTTGATAGACTCTGCCCATTTTAATAAAGGCTTTTGAAAAGTTACCTAAAGAGTGCTATTAAAATCAAACTTTAATTGAGGTACCCATCTTATTCTCATCCTGATCTCATCAATTTTCATTCACAGGTGACACGTTGCCAGCTTGTAATAAGAACTTATAATAAAAGGTGGCCCAATGGGAAGATAAAAGCCAGGAGGGAAATAGCTTATTGCTTGAAATAAATTCAACACGGGACTGGTGGCTTTTAGCAAGATAAGTAGTCGAGACCACTCGATGACAGCTATCTCTTATTTATTTACACTAAAATCCTGTTTATCTGAAGGTCTTGGTTCATAACGTAAATTAGCAGGAAACCAGAAAGACTTGTCACACCGATCACATCATCAAGATTGCTCTGAGTATTTCAAAGCGTACAGTTAAATTCATCTTTCCTGCACAATTGGTAAAGAAGAGCACACAAACTCCCACAAGTCTCAATATGGTAGGTTCCAAAAGCTGCTCCTGTCCAAGGCTAGAGTCAGTACTCAATATAGTCAATTCTCATATAATGAAGTGTGCAGATAAATCCTAGCATAGGGATGCCAACTAACAGTACTATGTAACAAGCCTAGAAAGGCTGAACAAAAGGATATTTAATTCAAATGAAATTTCAAGGAAAACCTTTTACATAGAATGTAAATATCCATGCTTCATTTCAATGTATCAAGCGATATTAAGAGACAGTGCCCTGTAAATCTTTCTGCTGCTTTATTTCCCCTCTGGGTAGCCACCTACTCTAGGTTTCTCAGCTCACACTTCCCCCTCTGTCATGACATCATTTGTGTTTGTCCCTGTGATTCATGCCAACTTTGCTACCATTTGGGTGTCTAAATGCAGTGCTACAACTAAGATTGCATCTTTAACATTCCTACTCAAATATTGCATTCAAAATTTTCTGTGACTCAGGTATCTCTTCATATACGTCTGAATGTAAAACAAGCACTAAATAGTCCTGTTAATATGTAGGGCTGACAAACTTAAAACAGTGATATTTATAAGCCAAAATTTGCATGGAAGATCTCTCTTCAGAAATATGGGTTTGCCAGCTGCCAGGAATAAGGAGCATTCTGGCTGTGGAAGATATTCTGTGAGGGCCTGTCTAAACCTGGGTTGCACCTTTGGTGGAGTGATGTTTTGTTTGAGGAGATGGCTGCAGTACGTTGATGTTTTCAGAGATCTGGCCTGTCACTGTGGAGAGTCTGGAAACACCACCCTCCAGGGAAACAAAGTAAAGGGAGTCTGAGAAACCCAGGACTGCAGCAGACTCTTGGCTTGAGCAAGGAAACTATTTATATTAACTTTTGAGGGTTTTTGTGGGGATTTTGTGTGGGTTTTGTTTGTTTGTTTTATGTTTGTTTATGGGGTTTTGGGGGGTTTGGTTTGGTTTCAGGGGTTTTTTTTGTTTTTTGGGTTTTTTGTTGGTTTTTTTTGTTGGGTTTTTTTGTTTTTTTGTTTTGTTGGGTTTTTTATTGTTGTTGTTAGGGTTTGGGGGTTGGGTTTTTTTGCCTTATATGAGCACAATGTTCCTTATTCTTTTAAAACATACAAGAAACCTTGCTGCCTGAGATTCTTTCCTTTCCTGTGCTATTTCATTGTTCCTGTCTGTGCTGAGTTTGCTGCAGCTACAGTCCAAGATGGTGATTATTGTGTGGAACAACAAGGGTGACTGAAAATATTGTTCAATGCAGTATTGAAAGCATGACATCCTTAATTTCCTGCAAGGATTGAGCATCATTGCAAGTTAGAAACTGTTTTAATAGACTAATTAACAATGACCAAATCAGATCATGGTTTTGTACAACTTCTGCGAACAATCTGATACAAACATCTGCCAAATATAAAATGTTTTTTGAAGCAAAACCCTGGCAGTTTCAGTTTCTTCCTCAAGACTTATGTAAAAGAATTTTGTCTTAAAAGGTAGCAATAGCATCTCTACTAAGAAGAAAAACAGTATTCAAAATTAATTTCTAAAGCAGAGCTCAAAATCTCATCTCACTTTCTGTCATGATTTAAAAATATGACTGAAGATTTCACTCACAATTTGTGCTGAAAGAAGCAGCATTATAATTCTTCAGTTTTTGGGCTATGCAGGTGGAGGATGCCAGCCAAGTAGTACTGACAGAACCTTCAGGATCAAGTTCACTTACAGGACTGGGATGTAAGGTGCTCCTGTTTCACAGCATTTCGATATTGGTCCAGTGCACAAAATCAACAGACAAAGGGTATTTTATCTAGTCTGTATCCTCAATACTTGACATTTTAGGTGTAAAGAAAATGGAAACTAAGTCAGACTATTAAAAGGATAGAACAGATAGTAATAGAAATTAGACATATCAAAATTAAGACAGAAGAGAATTGTAAGAAACATCAGATATCCTGAAAACTCATTCCAGTCTTTTAGTAGTAGAAAGAAGGTCAGAGATGCTTCCTGGTTTGGAAGGATGTTGCCATGTTATACTGAGATGTCTAATGATAGTTAGCAACCTTTTTGTTTCTGCCATTACTGAAAAATTGTCATATTAAAGTGAAGCAGGCAAAAGGCTATCACAAAAGTAAAGAAGTCATTGTTTCCTACATATTGTAGTAGGCATGATAAATAACAGTGGATATTAACTACACTTAGTAGGGATCTGAGTTAGTAGGGATTTGAGTTAAGAAACAGAAAAAGCTTTCAACTAGCATGGATAATGAGTGACTGGAATAATTTGACTGGGGAAATTGTGGAGTCTTAATCTTTGAGCCTTTATAAGGACAGCTCAGGCAATTTGTCAAGAGTAGCCCATGATAGGAATAGCATCTGTCACAATGTGACTTTGACCTGGGGCAGAAGCAAAGTCCAGGTGATGCTCGAGGCTCCTTCAGTTCTTATTTTTCTATGACTTTTATTGTTTACTCTTACTCAGAAAACTAATAAACAAAATTATATCTACTCTCTTTTTGTTATATGCATACCTACAATCCAGAATTCCTGATTGCCTTTGGGAAGCATTATATGGCTACCGCAACAATGTCAATAATTTTTATATCGCCTGTGGGACAAGTTAGCATTTGTAAACAAACATATTGTCAGGCAAATTTAAATCAGACTTTCCTATGACTTCAAGAGGAGCTCAATTGCATCTTGTAGATTCAGACAACTAGGTTGGCAGCTGGTCTCCCAGGGCTCCCTTTGTAGTCAGCACATAGATGGGCACTTTCAGGAAGCAACTGAGAGCATGATACTAATTTATATCCTCTGAAGACTAGGCAAATAACTGAGCAGGTTATTAAAGTAAATTAAATTGGAAACCAGTAGTTGAACAATGTTAACACTCTCCTTCCATACCTTCATAATGCCTAAATTACTAAGTGATAAAGAACCAATATTTACAAAGATATAAAAATATATTGTGGAAAAAATAACATTAAATTAATCATATCCACAGAGTTTAAAGATTTTGCTGCAATCCCTCTTCCAAATTCTGTACCATAAATAATATCAGGGCAAACTAACTGTTTTCCCTTACAAATCAATATGAAAAAATTCTGAAATAGGCTGGCTATGTTAATATCTAGTGAAGAGTAAAAGAAAGCAAACCTACTCTATTTTGGGTCCCAGTCAGAGTGGTAGTAAAAGTAAGATTGTGTTAAATAAATATGTTTTAGGAAAACTTATATGTGTTTTATAGTAAGAATAAAATAAACACACTTGGCATAATTTCTTTCAAGGCTCTTTAAGGTATAGATTCCCACAGTTAAGTTACAGAACAAAATTAAAGAACACAGAAAAAGTTTCCTCTATTCTTCAGCTTCCTAGTCTGCATTAATTAAAATTATCTTAGGAGCAAAAATGCTCCTGTTTCCATCCATAATATTCAATATTCTTTTCTTATCCAACAAAGTCTAGCTGAGTAACTCCTCAACACAGAGAGAATGTTGATGAGTGAAAACATAATATTTTCTTTTTACTATCCATTTAAAACAACTGCTCAGGAGACTGTCAGGTAGCCTTCTGCATATGGTGGGATTGAGTGAAGAATAAGGATTCTTATTGTTGTGACTGAACGGTACAAGAAAAAACACAGGACTGTCTAGTTAGTTAGTTAGTTAATTTGGGGGGGGCGGTTAGAGAATAAATGTATTATAATTTAATCAAATTTTAAAATTTTTATTATATTCCATCTCACTATTTCAACTGGATATCACAATTAATTGACACTTTTATTCAGCATAGTCTCGCTAAGCCCCAGGATAACCAGTCTCCCACTGAACAATGAAAATTGACAGTTTAAAAGAAAAATAAAATGTTTGCTATGTACAAATAATGGAAAAGTCCACACAATTTTCAGGGACTCTATTTGTAACTGTGATGATAATTAGAACTACTAAGTACAGCCATGAGATAGTTTTGACCCATTTAATCGAAAGGATATGCGTCATATTAATACTGCCATTGCTATGTAAGCTAATCTTAACATCCATATTTATCCTTTCTTAAATACTCCTTTAAATACATAATTCATATTGATGCAAAAAGTATTTAGTTATTTAGCTTGCAGTACAAATGCAGTACTAAAATTTGAACTTTTTTATTTTATTTCCTCATCAACCAGCTTGTGAATCTTTGCCACAGTGACAAAAATATCTTTGATGGCAGTTGCCTTTGGGTCTCCCTTGTGCTGAGGGGGCTCAGAGTCACTTCCACAGGCACCAGAATGCCAGGTGTTGCATATTGAGGGGTGTATTGCACCCTGCTGCTGCTGCAAGGGGAAGGATTGTTTCTCCCCAAGATCTCTGGTAAAAGGATATTGTTTCTGGAGTTTCTGCAGGAATGTTTAACTCTGCCCGTGTTTAACATCGCCCATGCAAGTGCCTTGCAGAGTTATAGCAGTTAACAACTTCCAAAGCTTAGATAATGCTGCAGGAATTGGTGCTGAATAAATAATTCATGCTTACTTTCTTATGACTAAAAAAAATATACACAAAACTTGTGTAGTTTGACTCAGATTTAAGCTACTGTTAAAGTATGAGGCTTTATCGTAGATGTCGTTTTTGTCTATTTATTTCTCTTGGCACAAGGGCCTTTACCAGAGGCTTGATGGCAGTATAATAGAAACTTGATAAATGGATCAGTACATTGTTCTCATTCTTTCCAGAGGTTTTCTGCATTATGCAGAAAGCTGAAAAGTGCAAATTTTAGCATCTCTTGCAAGACAATGAGTGCATTGTCTTGAAAACAGTGTGGATCCTTATTTGGTCAAAAATATGATGTTTATTTTGGTTAGAATGGGACATGCATCAATAGACACACTCAAAACAAAATAAAACAATAATGAGAAAAAGAAACCTATGAAGGATTCCAGTTATGGAAAATATTATACACGGTTTTAGTTGTAGATAGGACAGCTAGTACTGTCTGCTGACTACCTCTTCCTGACACCCACCAGTGTCCAATAGATGCATTTGGTTAGTGCTGCTTACTATTGTATTGCTACCACTAGCTGTTTTAAAAACAATAGGCTAAACAGAAACAATGCCAATAACAACTCTGTATGATTTCCTTGTGTCTGAATATAGAGGGTTTTCTTAATAAGGTCTAGATACAAAATTGTAAATGACATTCACTACTGAATGATGCAATAAAGGATTACACAGGAAGTTTCAAATATTTAGTATTTAATTGAAGAGCCTGGGACTTATTTGACACAAAAATTGATAAAAATGAAAGCATGGAGAAATTCTATTTCCTGCTGTTATGTTATGTAACCCATTTTCTGTTTAGAAATTAGGCCACAAGGAGTTATGGAATTGCAAAGTAGTTCAGCTGGCATTTGCATACAAATGTAGAAACACTGGCTATAATAACCTACTAGTATAAAGGTTACTTCAAAAGTCCTGTCATCATCTTCTTGTATGGTTGTCATAACATTTCTTCATATAAATATGTGGGAGGAATGAAGCAATTGTAAGAAGATTTTGAAATAGATTTTTCCTTTCAAAGTGTGCTTATCCTGAAATACCCAGCTTTTAGGAGCATCTGTTTTCTTACATGAAATATTTATACAATTTATTACTTTTGTATTTTATTGAGGTATTTTTGGTTTAATCTTTTAGAAAGAAACCTGCAGCTTTATAGTTTTGTTACATTTAAAATATAGAAGACATCATCCTACAGATCTGGCAGCTTTTCTACTTCAAAGCTCATAATTTAGTTAAGTCCTCTAATAGAACTATATTTCATATATGCTTTATGCTTGTGTTATTCCTCAGAGAGCCTAAAGATGAAAATAAAGTCATTTACTGCATAAGGAATAGTGACTGTATTGGCCATTAACCTCAATATATTGCATAGACTAGAATGGGGCATATAAAACACTCGCAGTAGTGAGATTTGACAGTACAAGACATTTATTCAAGCCAAAGTATTTCTTATAGAAAAGAATTCACAGATATCTGTGCTCACACTACTCTATGCTGCCATCTTCTCAGTCAGATAATTTGTTTTCTGCTTCATACAATATTTGAACTTCATGCCCCAGGCACCTTATTTTCTTACAACAATTTCCTCTTTGTTTATTCTCTTACAATAATAGTACTGAAAAAAGTTTTATGCTATATTAATTTATAAATGATTTTTTGTCCATTAGCATTGTGCTTACAACTTTAAATTTATGTATAATAAAATAATCATTGGAATATATATTATACTGCTTATATGAAGAACACTTTGCTAATAATTAAACCCTTTTCACATTTATTTTGCATGTAAGAGGATACACAATTTTTTTTTTTAACTTTTATATTTTATTTTTTTTAACTTTTATATTAACTTTTCAAAACAAGAAAAAGGAGAGTGCTTAAATGACTAAGTTCCTCCCAGCCTCTGGTTGAATGTAAATATCAGTTTATCTGTTTCTAAAATTTTATTTAAATGCATGCAACTCCAAAATGTTTTGGAAAAGTGATTTATCTGCTGGAGCCCAATGATAAAAATCCTCTTTGCTGCTAGGTACTCTTCCAAATCTGGCACACAGTAGGTTAATGTTTGAAACATAATGTGCAGCCCGAAGAATTTAAATACATTTTGAACCTCATTAAGAGCCTAAACCTGGACTCTTCTCTCTTATAGTCTTCTTGCCATGGAGCAGAGCACTGCAGAGTTTCAGGACCAAACCCAAAGCCATATAGTTCCCAGATTCCAAGCACTGGTTGTCACTGCCTGAATGATCTCTCATATGAGAAAAAAATTGGAGTATGGACTGTCATTCTCCAGAGCCCAAGATCCAGTGTATTTTAGAGACTTTCTGTGAAGAGCATTGGCTACAAGTAAAACAAAGCATTTTTGTTTCTCTTTATGCTTTTATTTCCTACAAGAAGAATGAAAAATGTGGTTTGTTTAGAATTTTAAGGTTTTTTCTAGTCCCTAGAGAAGTCAGTTTTTCTATGAAGTGGATATTTGAAAGTGTTTTGGATATTTGTGGGCAAGTGGATATTTGACCCTGTTTTTTTCATTTTCCTTTATATGTTTCTTTTATATTTTTCTTTATGATATATCTCTAAAAACACTAAAGAGGGTACTATTATTCTCATTTTTTTAATTGGAAACTGGAATAAAGTGAATAGAGGCAAAAATGTAGTCTTTAATTTAAGACTAAATTTTTATACTTTATATACAAGCAGAGTTCTTATTGACCTGATTTGCGAACCTCAGCCTAAACTCTTCTGGGCATCAAACATCACTTTTGGGTAACCAGAAATGAAGTAATTTTAACTAATGTAAGATTCTCTTTATTTCATTTAAAGGCAAAAGTATAATCTGGTTTTACAAAAGTAACAGTAAATCACCATAACCAAGAAATCATTTTAGCCTAATTTTCTAAGACATTTTTTGTTTTTGTTTTTGTTCTTGTCTGTGCACACTCATTCACATTGGTTCATTTTTGAACTTCTCATCAATTTAAACTAAGACCTGACAGGAATGTACAGATTTTAGAAATAACTAAGGTGGTTGTTAACCTACAGTTACAGTTTATAGTCAAGTACAAGTTTTCAAAAATCACAATGCTGGGCAAGGGTGTGCAATGAAGGAACAGGGAAAACTCTGTGACACCATCCGATAAACCACACAGCTCAGAAATTCTGCAGCAGAAGAGAAAGAGGTTTCATGAAAACCTCTTGGAGTGCATGACCTGATTTATTAACAGTTCATTCTGCACTGTAAGCTGAATGAAGTCTGGGCAAAAAATAAAAAAGTGCTGTGCTTATCTAGTAAAAATACACATATTGAAAATATAATGGGTTCTGCTGGTAACGTTTCCTGTTAGCCCCCACTAAAACTTCAGTCTTGTTTTAGCCCTGCCTTAAATGCAGAGCACCCAAATTCAAGTACCAAGAAAACACTTTAGCACGCTAGGGTAGGAAGTACAGCATGTCTGTTCTCACTGGGAGTCCTCATCAGCTAAAGGGCTTTATGACTTCGACTAGTAATTGGAAAAATATTGATTCCATGTTTTGACACTGCAGTCTCCTTCTCCAGGTGTTACCAGGCATGGTGGAATATGGTATTATCCGTACCATCTCTGACAATATCAGTGGAAGCTGTAGGGATGAGCGGTTGGAACTGCTGCTCCATGGTCCCTCCCCTCCTTGTAAGTGAGAGGAGATCTTGGAGACTCAGGAATGCTGGTCTCTGTTCCCTGCTATATAAAGGAATGGCTCTCATTAGTCAGATTCTATGACCTCCCACAAAAGGAGGCAAAAGGAAATTTCAAATAATCCCCTATTCCATCTCTTCAGCCCTCAGATGGAGCATGTTCATTTGTTCCTGGAGATGAAGTCTTGTCTGTGCAGGCTACAAAAAAAAGGAACAAGCTCTCTATCAAAGAAAATTGCAGAAAGCTGACTGCCATACTAAAAACTACTTACTATAGTGATGACAAGATATTTTAAAAGCTCATTATTAGCCAAATTTACCAGAAAAGGCTCATAAATAAACCGAAGAGGAACTTTTTTTTTTTTTTGGCAAAAGAAAAAAAAAAAAAACAAACAAACAAACAAAAAAAAAAAACGAGAAAAGAAACTCATTATATAAAAAGCAAATTGTCTTCCAAAGTTCATGTTCCTATGTTCCCAGTTCTCAGGTACTGTACCTTCTAGGGGCTGCAGCTAACAAAACTGGTTTAACCAGGTTGTGCACTAAGAATACCTAATAAATAGACTTTTGCAAATAAACAGAGTTCAGCAAAGGTACTGAGTATATCAGTATATCTTGGCAAAGTCATAAGTCAGTGAAAAAAGTGCTTTATTATAGCATTTTGGGCAACTTCTGTTACATTAGGTTTTCCTTGATGGTAGACAAAGACTACTTCAAAATCATGGAAGCACAGTCAAAAAACTCAGACAGGCATGTAAGGAATGTGAATTTTGTTTGCATATATGCATGTAGTCTATGAGGATTATGCTAGTGAGGATCACTCATAAGGCTGGGTAGCAGAATTTTAGAAAATATTTTGTAGTTATAAACAGTAATATATAATGGACTGGTATCACTGCAACATGTCAAGTATTATCTGTTTGATACTGTTATTAACAATGGCATAACTTCTGGTTGTCCAACTGGATTCTGTTCCACACAAAGGTATCTACCCATGACTTTTAAGATAGCAACTTGTCATTTACCACTTGAAATACCACAGTTTGAATTTGTAGCAGACATATAAATCTAATTCAGAGAGCTTGTCCTTCTAAAATCAGATGAGACAATTTATTTCTCATGAAACATATATGAGGAAAATTGCAGCACCTTTGTTTTGAAAAGACTTTCCTCAAGCAAACAGGCTTCCATTCTGGAATATATGCAAGATGAGTTCAGTTCATCTCAGCCTAGGCAACCTCAAATATCTCTGTCTTCATTTGCAGTGTTTAGGGAATTGTCTGAGTTCTCCTTTTAGCTATATCCTAACTAATTAATTGATGGTACTTAGAGTGGTATAAGATGTGCAGTATTCAGAGAATCTGACATGTCTCTTGTGCTATAAGGTCACAGCATAAGTGAGAAATTACTTACCAGCTTGATATCTTACAAACTGAAATATTCAAGGGATGACATTGTCAGAGGCAGCCCTTGTCTTTATGAACTTACTTCTGATGGTGGATCTTTTCATTTCTATGGAACCACTCACAAGAATAAGTAGCCCTAGCATAAAGTCTACATCACCTGACTAAACATGTGGCTATTTTTAATTTAAATATTTGTAGCAGCTTTGCTTGCAAAATGATAATGGTAAAACTTCTAGGATGAAACTTAAATTTATGAAATTGTTTGCAAAATTGTAATTTTTCATACTATACATTTTTGCAATAATTTAATGGCATTCAATTTACTGGAACTGTATTACTTCACAAATTATTTTGTTTTCTAAAATTGTTAGGTTGTGTAGAGGCCAAGAGACATTTGTTATATCAAAATTAATATTAAACAAAAATGACTCCAGAAGCATAATACATAATTGGTGTAGTCCATTGATCAGAGAATGAGTCTGTGCAAATGAGGCTTTCTTTATGTACATATATACATAGCAAATTGTCTTAAAGTGTTAACATAGTCTTTAGGAACTCTCAAGTGTGCATTTAACATTTTAGATCCATTGTATCTGGCATTTGCACAACTGTTGTCTCTAAAAGCAAGTTATATGAATCATCACAACAACAGTTCTTTGGGGAATGCTTCTTTTTACCATGATGGATTCTATTTTTCTGTGAGATTTTGAAAATTGAACTCTTTGTGGTAATTTGGTTTAAATTCCCCCATGCTCCAAAGAGAATTTGTTTATGTACATGCAGTTGGAGCACATCTGCACCCAGTTAACTGCTTTCAGTTAGCAAAGTCAGCTGTTTTCAATAATTATATGCACTGTCATAACGTATGTGAGCTCCTGAATCACATTTACATTATAAAATGTTACATCTATATGTAAACATGTTACAGCTTGTATTTTTTTTATTCTATTGGTTTATTATTAATGGTTTTAGTGTTGATGGTTCGTTCTGGTGTTCCCCCATGTGTACCCCCAAATTGGGTTATCCCTGAAAGCTGTATCCTCCCCAAAGCTACCCTTTATGGTAATCCCCTCCCTTTATTGTTGTCCCTTCCCTATCAATCATTGTTACCCTGCCCCTTGTTCTGGTCCCTCCCATGTCACTCCTGCCTTGAGCCAATCCTTCCAGTGTTCCCCCCTGGCATTCCTGGGGGCTCCCTATCCTCGACCTCCCACTGGGACATGTGACCTCTTCTGGCTCCCCACCTTCTGTCATTGGCCTCAGGCCAGCACAGTGACCCTCCTCACCTCTGCCCTGATGCTTCCCCACTGGTTTATAATTTGTACCCACCCCAAAATTGCCGCAGTTTTTTAACCTGCACCCAGCAGTGCTCAGGGCTCTCCTGTTGTGACCTGTTCAGCTCCAATAAACCTCTCCTGCTGGAACCTCCTACAGAGAGCCTCCTCCTTCTCCTTTACCTGACCCCTGACGTGGCTGGCAGACCCTGCACTGTAGAGCAAGCAGTTCTAAAGGTTCTGCCATTGGTACAACCCCAAACCACGGCTGATCCCCACTCCTGGCACAGCGCCGGTGTGACAAGAGCTAGCTAGGGCTCCAGTGAGCTGCGTCAAACTTATACGTTTTTTGAACCAGCGTAGTCGATAAAATTTCCCATATATGTGGTTTCTTAAATCAGCTTTCACAGAATTTCTAGCTTCTTAAGGAGATATGTAGCATATGTCATATTGATCCCAACAGATTTTAGGAGCAGGCTTGTGGCACTATATCCAGAAAAGGCCAATGCAAATACACACCAACTCAAGATGTTCTTCTGCAAGAAATATGCCTCACAACAAATACTTTGAAAAGGGAGGAACAGTACATGAGAAAACGTATTTAACTCACCTCCCCAAAGGTGCCAGATATGCCATCTACGCATACAGTTAGAAAAGAAAATTACATAGGAAAAGCCCACAATCTTCTCCCTTACGCTTATAAATCTTTTTCAGAGATGAAATTTTTTTATGAAAACAGACTGGTTTTTAGGCTCAGGGTTCTGCAACCAGGTGATAAATGAATAAATAAACAAATAAATACATAAATAAAAGTCATGTAAATAAATAAATACATAAATAATAGCACTCCAAAAAATTAGTCAGGACCAAGAAATTCATAAGTAAGTAAGTATTGTTCATAAGTAAGTTAGTAAAATTTCATCTGTTATATTGTGAAAATTGAATTTAAAATGCAATCTTACAATTTTTAAACATATCAGCTTGGTTTTTTTAAAAAAAACAGTGTAATAAACCAAATATGATAGGGACAAAACATGTGACTTGTAAAGTAGAAAACAATTTGATACCAATAGAATCCTTGATTTCAAAGGAACAAAATTATTTCATTTATTTCTCTGGATTTAAAAAAAAAATCAGATAATAAAAGTATCAAAATGTTAAGCATAAATACAATGTTATACTTGCATTTGAAAATTTTGAATTTTCTGCTATGAACAATATCCAAAGAACAGTAACAGAGTATCATCAAAACAGACATTTTAAAATGTCTTCACAAAGATATAGCTCCTAAAATTATTATTTTTATTTTGAAGACTTTTTTCCCATCAAATCCAACTTTAATTTATTGTTCTCCAGGAAAACAGTGGGTTTAAATTTGTGTTTGAATAAAGCATTACAAAGAAATGAAGGATTGTCTATAGAATGTGAAAAGAATCTCCATTGCATCTCATATTTGTTGAATGAGGAGCTGCCTACTTGCCATAAAGGTTTCTCTGTGAAACACTTCTAAGCATGATGTACCACACTTGGGCCACGGCAAGTTGTAAGGTTTGCATATGAATAGACCTGGAGAGCAGAAGTTATTGATGTGATCATCTTGCCTGACCATAGCTGGCAAGCATCCTCAGAAACAGTATTAGAGCCAGAACTTGAAATATATTTCATCTTATTTTGAAAACTGCACTTCCTTGAGAAGTCTGTTTCAACATGTAGCTGTACTTCCTGCTTGAACTTTTGACTGATTTAATCAAGGCATAGGATCTATTTATACCTTTACCTGTCGTACTGAAAAACCTCTCTTTACCCATCTTTTCCATGTGTGAATTTCAGAGTAGCATGTAACTTATTGACCTTCTTTATAATAACATGAAAAGAGGAGTTGACACCAGAAGAGCAGGCCAATGTGTTGTGATTTAAGATGAAAAAAGAAATGGCATCTTTATAAAGATTCATTTCTATACTGTGTAGAAATACTGTTGAGCAGCTGAAATAGGCACCAGTGCTATGACAAAAAGAAAAAACCCACATATATGAAGATTTTCTAGAACAGAAAAGGAACAGAGAAAACATATGGATGTTCTTCACAGAAATTTCTCTCCAAACAATGTGAAAGACAAGCATATTGAAGTTGAATCTTTGGTTAGGTTAACAGCATTCCAAGGACATTTTATTTCATAGTCATAGAAAAGAAATCTGGTGCAACACAAAACTTTTAGATGGTCCTCTTTCAAATACATGATAAAAAAATCCAAAGGTAGAGAGGTAAAATTCTAAAGTTTCCTTGACCCAAAAGTGCTTTCCTGTTTTGAACAGTTTTTCATCTCAAATGCTTTCATCCTCTTTTTCCCCTTAAAAAAGAGAGGGCATGAACTCAACTTATAGTGGAAAATATTTCTTGGAACATGAAGAGTCAATCACATAATCACTGGCATCAAACAGAGGTAGCCTGAGCCTTTAAACATGGAGACACCATATAACCCTCATAATTTCATTTTAAATCCTTCTGGATGAAAGTTGTTGTTGTTGTTGTTGTTATTATTGTTATTATTATTGTTATTATTATAATATTTTATCCCTTTACAGTGTCCCTTCTAGGGTGTTGCCCTAATTGACTTTTCTATAACTGCAACAGTATTTTTATGCATTATAAGCCATATTAATAAATAAGCATTATAATTATAACGCTTCCATCTGGGAATACTTTAGTTAAAGGTCATTTTTTGTTCAAAAGGTATGTAGTTTAAACGTTGTCAAGTTTAGAATTAAGAATATAAAATGCAATTAAGCTATCTTTTATCCCAAATGCTCTCCCTGGAATTATTCCAGGATGAATATACTAAAAAAAACATAAGCAAACTCACCTTCTGCAGTTAGGTTTCATGTATTGTGTGTCAAAGTTTTGTGAAGGACTATTCTTTACACACTAAACATGACATTTTAGACAGAAAGAGAAAATAAATTGAAGAAGTAATTTAAACCTTATATTATTACTAAAACCATATTTTAAAATTATTTCAATTATTTAAAACTTTACTATTGAACAGAAAAATATCCAGGGGTGATATTCAGTGCAAGTTATGTGAGGACATTTAATTCACAAGATTCTTGCTCTTTTTCATCTCTATTAAATTTAATCACATAATTACCTCGAGCTAACTTTTAGGTTTTCAGAGAATGCATTTTGTTTTCACGACATTGACACATCGGCAGTTGCCTTTGTAGCTGAAATCTGAGCACTGGAATCTACAATACCAAAAGACTCTTTTAAACCTTTTGTTCCAGTATGGTGTAACTTTCATATTTTAGTGACAGTTTAGAAGGTGAAGTCACTAGATAAATCCCCAGACTGGGAAAGGAAAGATGAAACAATTTTCACTGCTTAATTCAAATCCACAAATCATTATGGTCACCGATGTAAATTTAAATTATTTTATAGAAAAGATTTAAAATTAAAAACAAACAAATAAACAACAACAAAACCCATTTGTTTCTGCATTTATTTCTGCAAAATCTACATTTGAGAATGAGACACATGAGTTCTGAGAATATGAATGGAAAATTCAACTAAAGCTAAAGCCAAGCTGGATAGGCTGTCAGAACACAGATTATGCTAAAGTGCATGGCAAATGGATTTCCTTTCCTATTTATAATTGATGTGTTGAATATAATTGTGCTGTGCATTTGGCTAATCACAGAGCAATCTGCTTCATATTGGTTTGCCCACCACTATCATGGCTGTAACTTCTATATATTGTTTAATAAAACTGCTGATTTTCACTCTTTTGAGAGCCTCTTGGTGTCAGAGCACTTTAAATTTACTGTGATTACTAGTCCAGTAATAAGGCATAACTGTGTATAAGTATCGAAAATATGAGACAGTGGGATTCGATAATTGGCTTCTATCTCTAATGTTGCTCTAATTTTACACACTAAACTGTATCTTTTATTTACACAAATGTTTGATTTTAAGCTCATGAACCCTATTCTCTGGCCAGTAGAGGATACTCTGCCTCCTCTTAAATACCCTTCAAAGCCATGCAAAAGTTAAGAAAATCTTAACGAATCTACGATCTTTTCCTTCAAAAAAAGCAAATTTTCTACAGGGTCCTAAAAAAGCAGGTGGAGGAGGTTACAAATCCCTACACAAAATAGTGAGGAATTGCATACACTATACACTAACAGCCACACCATGGACACTAGAGATCAAATGCTTTCATATTTTTTAGAAAATCCTGAAGAACCTGTTTTGGAGACTGTTTTTATCAATCAACCTCTCCATAAATGTTGCATCAGAACAACACAAACCAAGTAGTCCATAACATACCTTTGAGTATGCTTTTTGAACAAGCATATGGTGTGTCTTTTATGCATCCAACCAGGAATATTAAAATAAAAGGGTTACTTTTACTGTGATCCCCTTAATTGCAATATCTTCCAGCAGTGTTGGGTTGGAAAGAAGGTCATCTAATGGCCTAATTAGCTCATCTTCCCTTTGGGAAATATGCATGTCATTCATATGGGTATAAATGAAGCTGCAACTAGAGGAGATACAAGTGCTTGGAGACATTGGGCTAGGAACCAAAAAACCTAACTACAAAGTACATGGTCAATTTTACACTATTTATTTTACTATAAGAATGCCTTATTTAGAAGAAGGAAATATAGCATCAGTTTGGGCAGGCTTATCTCACTTGAATTCCCATAAAAGATCCTCACTTTTCCTGATTTTGTGGGGAGAAACAATCTCCAGGATGCCAAAATGAAAAGCGGTCCTTGTGAAAGGCTGCTGGCATCCTTGTTGCATTGTGTTAACAACAGAAGTATTCTGAAGGGAACTTCAGAAGTAAACCTGAAAGACTAAGCACTTTGGGTCACAGTACATAACTGAAAAAAATTAATTGATAGATAGTTATGCTTGAGCACTAACAAAAGGTAAGAGTAATGGTAAGTGTAATAAGTTTGAAACACAAGGAACATACAATTGTTCTGAAATCCCATTATGAAGATGTATTATTATTAGGTTCTGCTGTTGCCTCAGAAAGAGAAAGAATATAAAACAAATCAATGGGCACAATAGTTGGGATGAAATCTTAAGATGTCCATTTTCTAAACAAACTCACAAATCACTTCCTTCGCTTGGAAAGGCAGATGCACCATTTTGAAGAGCCCCAAGAAAGAGGATGTGGAACACATGTCTTGCTGTTTTAGACTTCACAATCTAACTGGAGAAACTTGCATTGTGCCAATAGGCATTGCAAACAACTCACTCAACTTCTCTGCCAATATGGCAATTTGCATAGCATTACCCATAATGCTTCAAACTGTGCCTTTGCTTTGAAAACAGATTTAATTGAGCCTTGCTGAGCTGCATTAATGTGTCTGTTTAAATTGAGCAAATCTAATTAGCTCACATGAAAGTTATGCCACCTCTGGTGCAGCAAAGCTAATGCAATTAAAGTCAGCCAGATGTATTGAGTATTGTAAACATGCAGTGTGACTGGTGGAGAATAGCTCAGTATTCATCAGAGGCTGGACAGTTTTGTACCACATTAACAACAGCTGCACTCTCTACAGTGTACAAGTATATATTGTGCTGTATATATGCCTACTTTAAAATTCCAAGGTTTCTGCAACTTCAACAGTATGTGTTATAAGATTAAAACAATCTCATCTATGTGTGCCAACCCAAACCCTTTTTTTTTTTTTTCAATTAGACCACTACTTGTTTATACAGCATTGCTACAAAATCAGTATTTACTAAAAACTTGTCAGAAAAATACTATTTATGTCGGAAATAATTTCTAAACTCTGATTATTTACATACCTTTATGAACTAGATTTCTAAAAAAGCTGTATGTAAATGCGTAACCGGGAAAATGCCAAGATGTATTTCAAAAATAGTAGAAGATGCTTAATAAGGAAAATATTATGGTTTAGATGATTAATTATTTTCACTACACACTCCTTTTGGATACCATGTCCTAGTTAACTGCTACCTATAAACCGGTTAACACTTGTGATGATGTCTTATTCCTATACTGGTGGGCTTTTTTAATATTGATCTCAGCATGTGGTTTTGTAGATGTCATGCAAAAAAAAAAATTATAATTCTTGAAGGAAATACTGCAAATCATATTTCTCTGAAAACCTCCCTTAGGATAGCTACAGAGTTGTCTGTGTGTCTTTGCAGTCATTTTTTGTTTCTGCTTTGCATTCCCTTCCCAGAATGACAAGATGATTGAAAAAAATTTGGCATCTTCCCTGGTAATTGATAACCTTCTTCTTCCTCATTTATTAAATTAAGCTATAATTGCTTTCAATCTTAATCAAGTCTAGTGTTTAACACTGTGGAAAAGAAATTCTGTGGAAAATAAGGTAGGCTGTGTTCTCTTTGTTCTTCATAAATCTTGAACACACCATTTTCTAACTTCTCCATTGTCCTGTCTGTAAAATGGACATAGCATTAGCTAAAGAAATTATGAATTTGGTTTTCTTGTCATTCCTTGCCCAAGAAAGTCAGAAATATAAACATTAAAGAATGAAAGTAACAAGTAAAATTGATTTTTTTAAGTAGTAGGTTAAATATAGATTAGAAAAATATGTATTCAGAAAACATCTTGGGTATATCTTTTAAAAATTAGCAACTTTTGATGGTAGAAATAATGCCTATAAAAACAGGGAAATTTAATTAAGAATTAAAATTTAAACATTAACAACATTTACATGTAAGGAACAAAATCGTGTTAAACACGTTCAAGGGAAGGTTTTCTGTATTTAGTTTAGCTTCATACCTCAAGTTCTAGACTCTTTGTTTTGTGAAGGTTTCTAAAGGTAACAAGGTAGCAACAACCACTTTAATATCTCCTTAATAGATATTTAGATTTTTCTATGGATTTTTCATTACAGAGAAAGAAAAGTTTTGATTAATGAATGGCATGATACATCCTTCCTGTCCCTGCTGTTTTTTCTGTCTGATGTCCTGAGACCCTGAAATAAGTGACAACAGCTTAGAAGCTGCTCCAAATGCTTTGTCCAGTGATCTATTATTTTTGTTACCCCACTCTGAGATGCCTCTTCTCAACATACAGGCACCTTAAGGAGAGTCTGGGGTGCCAGTACAGCCTTTTCTGTACTGAAGGTGTTGTACAGTTACTTCCCTCCCACCCCTCATCTCCCAGGCCAGGTCATAGCAGACGGTTAGCACTGCTATAAGGATAGCAAGAAGTGGATTCCTTCAATCAAATTGAATTATACTTCATTTGGATGAAGGAAGAAATCATGAGCGGGGGAAGGGCAGGTTTTGGGGGTTCCTTTGTTGTTTGTTTGTTTGTTTCAGCTGCTGGACACAATACAGAGTCCCTAGATATTCTTCATCTTGATTTTATAAAAGTAATCTTCTGTTGGGCACTAACTTTCACTACCAAAAGCTATTAACTAGTTTGGCCATCTCTTAAAAGTCACCATTTTAAGAAATGCCAAAATGCTTGACACTTCATAGAATCGTAGAACAGTTTGGTGGGAAGGGATGTTTAATTGTCATCCGGTCCAACTTCTCTGTCATGGCCAGGACATCTAGACTTAGAGATTATGACAAGAGGGTTGCCAACAACCTGACAAGCATAATACATCAGAGAATGCTGTAGCAGTGGAAGATTTAATGTACAGAGGTACTTCAGACTGGACTGAGTAGCTGCAATCAATCAATGTGATCTGGAGTTTAGTAATTCTAACATAAAAATGAGAACCAATATCCTAAACACATGGCTTACAAAGGAACAAAGGAATAGCATTTCTAGTGATTTTTAGAGTTAAAAGGAAAGTTCTGTATAACAATAAAGAATAATGTAAGAGGAATATAGAGAGACATAAAGGTGAAATTCAGACTCTGAAAATCTTGACTGAGAAATTAGTCTATCTGCTGTTTTTGCCAGGTTAATTTGATCCTCAAATTAATGTTCATATCTTTTTCTCACCTCTGTTTTGCTGTATTTCTAACGTGTCCAAACACATGAGCAACTATATTAATATCAGCATGTTAAAATTTGCATAAGTGCAAACTGATTTCCAGATTTAGCTTTTGGAAAACACCTGCTTTCACCTCAAACACCATGCCTGCTAATCAATTTCAGCCTTTGGATGAAAGTATTTGGTACTCTAATACAACACAGATCACAGAGGCCTAGAGTAACATTATGTGAAAGTTTCTTCATATGGGAGAGTAATTGCAAATAGCTAAGAAAGTCCTGTGTAATGTAAAAATAAATTTTATCTACCTCCCCCAGCAGCAAGGAATCCCTCTTGCTAATCCTGCACAAGAACTGATAAGACTGAGTTGGGTCCAAACCTCAACCCATAACAAAAACTTCTCTCATACAAAAAATTATTAAATGTCATCCTTATTTGTTAATATATCCATAGAAGTCACACTCAGTTTACATATTTTGGCTCTGCAAATTGTTTCTGAACCATTTTGCTATGTGATTCTAATTAGAAGATTGCAAGTTTATAAACAAATCAGGGTGCCTAGTCAGCCTGTCACACTGATTATAAGTGAAGTATAGAAGATTAATTGATTAAGCGTCATTTATAAAAGCAGAACAAAGTACCACATCAGGCATCAGAATACAACAAAAAATACAGCTGGCAAGGAAAATAGTGATGATACTGGTTAAGAGAAACAAGTGAAAAAACACAGCATAAACTGAGGGAATAACATGGATAGCATACAACAAACTCAGATCTCTTTTCTGGGCAGCAAATACATAATATCTGAAAATAAAATTAAAGCTTTTTTAGTTTTAGTTTACTACAATCTGTTTTCCAACCAGCCTTTGGGAATTGTGCTCATACCATTAGAGAAGGTTTACTTTTGAAAGGTATATCAGATCCTGGCAATCGCATTAGTTATTAAGACAACACATTAAGCTATTTACACAACACTTCCTCTGAAAAAGTGAGAGTGCATGCTTAATGCAGGTAACAGACAATAAAAATAAAATTACCTTTTCCTAGAAGATGCAAAATTTGGAACTTTATATCTAGTTCAAGTAATCAAGGTAGAACAAGTTAAGACTCCCATTACCTCCATTGCAGAGCTAGGAACAATATCAACTTAAGCTATATAAGGCTGCAACTAACTGTAATGGGGTTGGTCATTTGGAAACCCTGCTGGGGATATTTTGACAGAAGGCTCTTTTTGTAAAATAAATTAATAAAATGAAACAAAACAAAATAGTAACTGACCAACCTGAACTGAAATGCTATAGGGAAAGATAAGCTATTGGAATTAATCTCTTTGCAAAAAGTTTTTGGTGTTGCTATAAAAAAAAAATTAAAAATTCACACATTTAAAAAACCTGTTTTTTAAAATATTAATGGGGTTAAAAAATAAGAAATACATTTGGAAACTAAAATACTGCTTTAAGTGATCCAAAATGTATTTACTTTAATATCTCAAGATTTTTGTTCGTCTTTGGGAGTGAAGAAAAAGAGCTCCAAAGATGTATCCCAGGATAGCTTTTTACAGCAGTTCTCATTTAAATATAACTGCAAGTAGGTCAATGGGCTTATCACAATTTTAAATAAGCTCCATGTAGATTTTTTTATATCCCTTATACTGTTTATAGAAGTTTTTCAGTGTATTTTTAACTCTCTGTACAAGGAAGCTCTCTGGAGACTATTCTCCCTCTCTAGTACTTGTATTCATGGTTTTGTTAAAAGGAACATTCCCAGAGAAACTATGAGTATCACGACCATAGAGATGTAATTTCTAAGTTTTTCTGCCCTGCTTCTGATCACAAGCCACACAATATCTAGAAAAATAATTGCTCACCAGACTGAAAAAATACTTTTCAAATACCTTAGGTCTTCAGACTATTAAAAAGACTTTTAAAGTAAACAGCTCCATTCTATATGCCTTTCCTTACACACCACATGACCATTAAGAGGTCTAACTACTCCTTAGCCAGTAGTTACCTAAATCAGCATTTTCCTCATTTGAGCTCCTAAATATCCCTACCTGCATGTTGAAGACACTAAATAAAGTCCCTATTCTCAATTTCATAGTCCCATTCTAATCAGAGGGACTGCTTGGTGGTTCCCTGGTGCATCCTAGAAGAGAAACAGCATATAATTGCTTTGAATTTAATGGAAGGATTTTTTTTCACAAGTATGGCAAATATCTGTTTTAAAGTAAGAGACAAGAAAACATTATTTTTTTTTTTTTTGTATGTTGCCAGTAGTTCTGACTTCTCCAGTTGTGAAATACTGTTCTTGTATCTCTATCATTTCCCTGACAGTGTTTTAAAGACATATAGGGGGTTTGCCTGCATCTCTTTTTTCCTTATGGGGAAGTCATAAATACTTGGAAGCTCTCTTAACAGGATAATTATTGCTTGTTGTAATTTGCTGGCCACTGTAATGCTCTGAGGGACAATAGAAATAGAAAGAATACACAGCAGCTGAGACCAGGCAGTATATGCCTTTAAACAATGGCAAGTGGATTATCTCTGGTCAAAGAAAGAAAACAAATGTACAAGTTCCATACAAGACTTGGCAAACAACTATATAAAGTTAAGGCTTCTTTTTGCTTTATTCTCCATTTTATCTTGGATATTTTATTTATCCTGATACTTTGTATTGTAGAAATATGCCAGCTGTGACATGACCAGGTTTATTTATTTTCCAATATAACTTTCAAGAGAAAGAGGGTAGGAAATTTTTAATAAGAAAGCTAAGACTGACTCATTTTTGAATGTTCCTCAATAACCAATGCCTGTGCTATACTCGTTTCACTGACTGTACATAAACCCAGCTAAAGAGACTGGAGGCTTTCAAAAAAGGTGTCTGTTTGTGCATGTCAGAGAGCAGATGCTCCCTGTAAACTAGCTGGTGGGTTGTGAAAGAAATCTCTGAAGGGGATGGATGAGACAAAAACTTCCATTGTCAGAAATATCAACCTCTGCTTTAGACAGTTAGAAGAGGTGAGACCTACCACAGGGTACAAGTCAAGGCTGCATCATTTCAAAGATTTATGGGCAGATAGAGCTTTTAAAACCAACAGTGTCTGTAATTCAGAAACCCTTTTTTAAGTCTTTCCTCCTGTTGTACTGCCAGACTGGTTCAATTAGGAAGCTCAAAACACCTGTGGTGGGATTCCTAAAGGGATATATGGGGAAGTAGGATCTCAGTAAGCTGAAGCATCAGATCCAAGGTTTATGATGATTATTGAGACTTGTACTCTCAGAAAGGAGAAAAGGTGCCAAGATTAAAGCCTAAAATGTGTCTGAAATGCTCAGAAATTAATATTGATCCTGATATCTGGCTAGAATGTAGGTTTTGTGGTTGGCTGTGCTCCTCCTGTAAAGTAGTATAAAAGTGCCTGAGAGAGAAGATATATTGGTTCTACATGTAAAGCCCACCTGGCCCTCCAATTGCTGAGAATAGCTATGAATTTGGGTTGTGAGGCCTAAGTAGGGAGAGAATAAACCCAAGCTTATCAGCAGGACTTTTTTCTCTCACACACCTGACACTTCCCACTGCATCTGGAATTACTTGACTCTTGCCAGATTAGGTCTCTTTTTACTTCCTGTGGATTCCAGTCCTGCAGTTAAACCCAGGATAAGAAAGAAGCCATGTCTATAGAAGTAATGTTTGTGGGCCTCAGAGGCTGAAAGGAATTGCATCCATAAGGTTTGGCTTAAGATTTGCTAACACCAGAAAAGTTCTTGACACAGCTCAGAACTGCATATGTTACCAAATGATGGTGCCAGAATGCTGTGCCCAGATAAGGGATGATGCACTAGCCAGAGATGTGCCATGTTGTAGGAAGAGCACAGTTATTTATGTAAGCTAACACACAGAGCTGCAAACACTTTCAAAATCAGTGCAAAATCTTTCTTTCCACTGAGGTCTATCTTGGAATCTATCATGTTCATTAAACATAAAAATTGTGCAGCTCTCATATCTGGGCCTATTGCTATAAGTTTTCATATGAAATGACCTCTAGCTCAGAGAAGGGCTGCAATTTCACCTCCTACAAATTAATCCTACACAAACCCATTGTGACACATGAATCATGTAAAATATTTCTGCAGTATTTTTAAGGCCTAGGGGGATACCTGTTCAGAGGATGAAAAAAAATAACCTGATATTTTCAGCTGGATTTATTGAGTATAGGTTTTAAAGAGGTTGCATTTATCAAACACTGTTGAATGGATACTTGTCTGGAGTTTTCCAAAGAATTTCTAGGTGCATATAGGTTTGTGGTCCAGATCTGGAGAAACAGAAGGGAGAAGGATAGAGAACTGATCTTTTGAAGATTTATTCTCCAAAGAATCCTTGGAGGAAAAGTTCAAAATGTACCTTCACAATAACATATTCAGAAAGTACATGCTTAACCAGGGCAAATAATGCTACCTAAATTCTCTGGTATTCTTTTGGGTGTAACAGAGGATACTGCTGCAGAAATGTGGTGTGCAATCTTTATACCATCCCCAAAAAAATTAATTTTCAACAAGGGCAGGTGGCTGGCTTTCTGCTTTATCAGATTATTGATCAAATATGTAGGACAGCACACTTATAATGAGAGACCTTCAAGTCTTAGTTATTCTTTAGATATGCTATAATCCTTCAGACACAATGGAGTCCTGTCTATAGAAATCACAGCAGTAGCTATGCATAAAAAATTTGAAAGTGCAGATATATTTCTGGAGAGGGAAAAACAATTCTTCTGCAGGTTCAATGCCACTGTATTTTAACTCTGGTTATTTAGCTTTCTGTGTTAAGGATTAGGAGAATTTTCTCCCAATTTTCTCTCCTCACTTTCAGCTGAGACACTTAGTATAGGATTACTGGGGACAGCTAAAGTTGTTGACTGATGAATGATAACCAGTTTATAGACAAGAATTTATGTGGATGTGTAATCTAATGATGACTAATGAATAAGAGATTTTCTGTCCGGAACTTTGGGTAAACTCTGCTCCTCTTTGAAACAGTTTAATAACAAGGCAACAAAAGGATTTTCTGCAATAACTGTTTTGCAGCTTGTCCAGCTCTCCACCAGTCTTTGCAACAATTCTCCTTTAGGAATCAGTTCCAGATTAGACAAAAGATTATGGAAGGAAAATTACATTTTAAATTACTCTTTTCATGTTTTTTCTTTACTGATAAACTAAACAGGGCTAACTCATTATGCTTGAGCACTGTCTGAAGATTGTTCAAACTGTTAGTATGACCCTAGGTCCAGTTTTGAACTGTGTTGACTAGGACTTGACCAGGCAAACCCAAGGCATTGTTTCGAGGTAATTGTAGACCAATACAATTTGGAATTAAATAAATTAGGAAGTATGTCAGATTATGTAAATTTAGAACCTTATGTCAGAGGACAAGCACTTGTAACTACAGAGATGGAGCTGTGACATAACCACGGACTTCAGGATCATAAAACTGTTCTTGATCCATTTCATATGAGTTTAAATACTACATAAATTAATATATGCAACAGCAACTGCAAAATTCCTTGTGATGCCTGTCTTGCTTTTCTGTGCAGAAATAGAGCTTGTACTAACACAAAGTTGAAGGTCACTTAGACAAACTTAATTTTCCCCAAAGCTATAAGAAGGTTTTGAAAAAGGGACAGTCACAAGTCAGGAATTTTGTCACAATCCTTGTGCATGATTGAATGTCCCAGTCGTCCAGAAGTATAACCTGTTGGGTCTCCTCCTAACTCAGAGATCTGGAAACTGTTTTTTCTTTCATTGCAAAAGAGACATTCAGGGAGTTGTAAAGGTAGTCTGCAGTTGGGAAAAATAATATTTCAGTCACACTATGCTATATGAGACAGTTCATTAATTTTCCCAGGCTGCTTTCTTAAAGAGAAAGACCATAGATTCACACCTCCACAAGAAAAAGTGAGATTCTCCTCTGCCAATTCCTTCCTTTCAGTGACTAAACTATAAGCTTCAAAAACTGATTTTGACCATGGAAAATATGAACCCTTCTAAGACTAATCAAGTTCTCTTTACTCTAGTTCAGACATAATTAACTGATGCCAAATTTCTTCTTTGAATACCACAGAATGTAATTAGAACAGGAATAACTATATCCTTGCTACCTGTTAGCAAATCCTCGCTTCATAGTGAGTTTTATATTTAAGTTCTATACAGATCTTGCTGTTTCAAATATGTTAAATACGTCTCTCTTTGTATTTAAAGAAATGGTCTATTTCACATTTATGATAAACTGCTTCACAGCATGTCACATCAAACAGTTGCAGGATGTAATTTTATTTAATAAGATTAACATTCTTGATATTCAGACCCTTGACTTTTTTGAGGGATCTCTATACCAGTACAGAAATATAATGTTCCCTGCCATGTTCCTTTGTTAAATTGAGAGAAGAAAAGCATAGGCATTGGAGTGATCCTCAAAGAGGTTCACTTACTGAAATCTCTCAGATTTTTAAATGCATTTCTGAGAATTAAAGTTTTTTATTTTTCTCCAAGCTTGGACATCTTTTCATAATGTGAGGTCAAGAATATTGACAAAATTAACAATTATAATGCAGTCCTTTTACAAATTTTTTTTTAATAAGTGACAAGGAGAAAAATATATTTTGTTGCCAACAGTAAGATCCAAATGAGAATAAAAGTACACTGCCTTCAATGATTTGAAGTTTAATGATTTGACTTATACAGGAAGACTTGTATCCATTGCAAGTATATTTGGGTTAAAGTATGGATTAATTTTGTAAATCTGGAATCTCTGCTTCATTACACATTAAGCCTATCATCATTTTAGCACATAATATGATGAAATAATCTGAGTTTACAGTTTCAGAGAAAATAGTGCTATATTATTTTCTGTGTCCTGACTTTGACTCTGTTTTAGAGGAGGAGAATTATACCTACTAACAGTCTAAAATAGCATTAGACTGGTTTTTTTTCTTTTATCACCATTGAGTTCTCTGAAAAATAATCCTTTGTTTTAATGTATCCCTTGCCCAGGTAACAAATTTTCATGAGATTAGGGTACAATTGCATGCAAAAAAATCCATGTATATAAAAAATTCTTTATTCCTAGGTGTCTGATTGAATTATTGTATGACTGATAAGACTCTTTGATAACCTCTTGAAATTATGTCAGGTAGTTCATGTTTTCTTCTCATTGACTTTGGTATTTTTTTCAAATGTTGAAAATTATGGAATACCTAAAAGAAATGGGAATGGCAGAAGGAATCAATCAAATGTTTAGGAGATTGAACTCATTGCCCAATTCTGACAATTTTCAAGGGTTTGGGTGATAGTAGTGGCAAACACTAACAGAAATACATCTTGTATATGAGAAGGATGAATCATGCAATATGACCTCACAAAGACACACTTACATGTCAATGTGTGCATTGGGGAGATGGAGAAAATAATTAAGGTTTTGACTGATGATGATTTAAAATCAAAATTTGCCTAATTTTTTCACACAATAAGTCTCTTGAACATCTTAATGATACATGAACTAGAAATAGCTATACATTCTCCTATTTGATTACAATTAAACCAATTCTCATTTTTAAGGTAAGAATTTAATAGCAATGTACCTGATCACTATTTTTTCTGTTTCCTACACATAGTGATAAAAAGCTTCCAGAAATTCTTGAAACACTGGGTCAGGGGTAGAAGAGGGCTAAGTTTAGAGAATACTGAAAGCAGAAAAACTCAAAATATGTTCATACTATATAAAAGAAATGGTCAGAAAATCTGATTTCATTCCTCTGAATATCATTCATATTCAAGTAATTTTGTCCAACTCAAATTACACTAAGATATCTTAAACAGGTCCATATTTAAATTCCATATATCCATAGTACTGAAGATCAATTTTATTTTAGAATTATGCCTGTCTTTTGGCTGTGCTAATATTTTTAGCTGACTTCTTTGGCAACACAACCTCTGGGTTCTCAACATTTTCTGTTTCAAAACCACCAAACTGTGAAGTACAGCAGGGAAATTCATCAGGTATTGGAAGACAATTTCTTTGTAAAGGAAAAAAAGGGAAAATTTTAGCCAGTAGATTTCCTCCTAGCCCCCAAAGTACCAAGCTCAAACCTGTTCCAGTCCCCTGAGATCAAAGTACAGTGATTTTGTGCCAAATGAGTTTATATGCTACCATCTGGAAATAGAATATGTACAGAAAAATAACTTTACCACTTGTCACACTTGTCAGGGTTTCTGGCTAGCTCAGGAAAGTGACAACTGTGCATGAATAGTCGAGGTGTGCTGGCCAAGGCACAGACTGACTCAGGTGCACGCAGACAGCGAGACGGATGCTTGCAGAGAGGACCAGAGGACTGGGTATGTCTTGCCTGTCAGAACTGCAGATGCATAGCAGCAATTTTGTCACCTGGGCACCAATCACGCTCCTTTGTTACAAGACATGAGCACCCACATTCCCAGCCAAGATTTCCGAGGAAAGAAAAGAGGAAGAGGGATAAAGGAACCTGATTTGGCTCACTTTCAAATTAAGAAGACATGATATCCAAAGAGGCAGGCTTTATGGGGATATGGCAAGATTTCTGTCATATTTCCAGTGCTAGCCTGGTTTAGCCACACTTCAGTGCATGCGTTTTCAAAGGCTTGTTAAAAGGGAGCTTTTTCTCTTTTTTTTTTTTTTTAAAAAAAAAAAAAAAAAAAAAAGTATTTTCTTGAACTTTTACAGAAAAAAATGCTTTCTATCCAAGTATTTATACAAAAATACTTTCTATCCAATATTTCTATATTCGATTGCTCCCTATGTGCTCCTTGGTCAGCCAGTGTTACATGTTATAATTTGCCTTTTACAGAATACTTAGAAGATACTAAGAGATGAGAGACCAGGCATGAGAACAAACACAGATTTGCCACATTTTAGTGTTCATTCTGATATACACATGATGATGCACCCTGTTTTGCCTCACAACCCCATTTCACTTCCAACCACCTTTGTAGGTCTCATATCTCAAGTGCTTGCTCTGCAGTGACTTATTTCTTCTCCAGCTCTGCACCAGCTGGATGCAGAAGTAGAAGTGGATGGGGCATGAAACTGTATTTCCCACCCTCAGGCTACTGTCAGGGCAAGCAGTCCATGTTGAAAAGGGAAAATCCTGGACATTACTAGTTGTACCTGATATCTGCCCCTGTCCCATTGTTGCACAAGGACTGAGAGTCTTGTAAACATGGGTTTCCAGACTTCTGAGTTCTTCAGCTTTGAAAAAATAATTTTCAAAATTGTTTCATGTCTTGATATATGCTGCAATTATTTGGCAATATTTAGTGAGCAATAATATGATAGAAGCCTGAATAAATAATAGCAATTCCATTATCTTTTATCAATTCTGTAATGTGATCAAAATAGATATCTCATTAATTAAATCATGTTATCCTGCCATAAGATCATATTGATTACTACTATTTCTTTTGCCAAATCTAATTTAAAATGGTGCTTTTTAAAATTGTTTTCAAATGGCAATTTTGTTTCAAATTTATTCACACTAGCCCAGGAGAAGCTATGTGTACTTACATAGGATCAGAATTCATGTATTTTTCTTAGATGGAATGATGAAAAGCAATGCCAGAAATTGAGTACATGAGAATAGGAAAATTAAATAAAGTCTTAATATTTCCTAATTATCAGTTAAAGAGGAAAAAAATAACTTTGGAGGTAACCATAGAAACGTTGCTAAAGTCAACATATTTAGCTTCAGGAATTGCATGGGATGGAATGAATACATAGCTCTAAACTACTAAGTAAAAACATAGATAAATACTTGCAAAGCTTTCATAGAACAAATGTACCCTTTTTAAAACACTGTAGATTTTCTTACTTCTATCTGCCCTAACTATAATTCTTCCCTCCTAATAAGAAAGAAAATCACTGTAAGTCTGGTTGAAATAAATTTTTGAAATACAAAATCAAAAATATTTTTAGGTTTAATAGATCAATATTAAGGCTTCTTAAAACCACAGATGAGGTAAAAGGAGGTGATCTTTCCTCTGTGTGTGACATTAGTGGGCCACACCTGGAGCACTGGGTCAGGTCCTGGGCTCTCCAGCACAAGAGTGACATGGAAATTCTGGTGCAGGTCCAGAAAAGAGCCACAAACACAATTATGGACTGGACCATCTGATGTAGGAAGAGTGAGGGCCTGTTCACCCTGGAGGAGACTCAAATTAATATGTGAAAATATTTGGCAGAGGCCAGTAAAGAAGATGCAGACTGTTCTCACTCGTGATAATTGAGAGAAAAAGAGACCCCTGAAATACAGGGGGTTTTAGCTGCAATATGTGTAAAGCACAGGAATTGTCTGGAGAGTTTATGGAGTCTGCATCCTCTGAGATATTCAAAACCCAACTGGACAAGGCTCGCAGCAACCAGCTCTAGTTGATACTGCTTTGAAAAGGGGGGTGGATTACACAGTCTTCCGAGGCCCTTCCTAATCATAGTCATTTTGTGAGTGTTGAACAAAAGACTGGTCTCTATTGTTAAAGCCAGAATGTCCATGAAGATGCAGATGTCTTGCCAGGATAAGAAATTCGGCACAAATAATCTCATTCTGCTACAGGCTTCTGCAACAGAACTAATTTGCCAGACTTGTGCCCGACTAGGTACGAAAAATCCAGCTCAACAACATTTTCTGATTTGAGAGAGAATCATAAAAAAAAAGCGCAACATTTGTGTCTTTATAACTTTTACTTCCCAAATCTTTCTGTGCTCTAGGAGGAGATCTAACTATTTATTTTTGCCTTTTTCTTATGCATGTGGTTATCAAGAGAGCAGAGCAGTGCTGAAATAGATTGTGAGCTGTCCTTAGAGAGATATTTAGCTATTTGATTTAGATATTTGGAGTGAAGGTCCAAACTGAAACAGCCTGCCCAGGGAAGTGGTTGAGTTACCATCCCCGGAGCTATTTAAAACGTGGTGCTTAGGCACATGGTTTAGCAGTGAACTTGGCAGTGCTTGGTTAATGGTTGTGCTCAATGATTTTAAAGTTCTTTTCCAACTGAAAAGATTCTACAAATCTATGAAAGTCAAGCGGTTTAACTGCAGTATGACATACACAGAAGAGCTTTGTGAAGTCTCAAGGACCATATCCTGGTTTTGCAAAGAATAGTTTTCTTCCTAGTAGCTGTGTGTTGCTGTAGTTTGGATTAAGTATGTATGAGAGTAACATTGATAATATACTGATGTTTTGCTATTGTTAAGCAATTCTTACACCTTCTCATACTGCCCTGCCACTGAGGAGGGTGGGGTCACAAGAAGCTGAGAGAAGACACAGGCAGGACAGCTAAGCCCAAGTGACCAGAGTTGTTTCATATGTTCCATATAATATGGAGTTAGGCTGAAAAATAAAACTGTGAGGAGTTGGCTGCAGGCAGTAGTGGTCTGCTGCTTGGGACTGGCTTTGAATCAGTCAGAGGATGGCAGGCAATTTTATTATGCACCACTTGTTTTGTATGTTCTTTATCATTGTCATTATTTTTCCTACTTTTTCTGTCCTATTAAATTGTATTTATCTTAACCCACGAGTTTTAACTATTTTTCTGATTGTCTCTCCCATCCCACTGTGTGGTGTGTAGCTGCCTTCCAGGTTAAACACAACAGACCATTAAAAATATCCAGGGTTAAGAGTTTGACAAATATCTCTTAGATCTGTAGAGACTTGAAGTAAACCATGGGACAGGTCAGGCATCCAAGAATGGATTTGTATATACTAGCAGGTCTCATACCTCATAAAGTTAAGTATTAGTGCTTTCACACAAAATCATAAAGGTGTGTTTAGAAATACCACTTCTACAACCATTCAGCTTGTCTTAAAGAGAACTATTTGTAACCTTCTTTCAAAGGTATCTAGCTGATACTTCTACCCCATAAAGGGCACACACAAAAGTCTTTTTGCCTTGAATATACAACTTCATAGTGCATTACTTCTCAAGTGGCTCAGAGCTTAGCCCACATAGCCAAATAATCAGGGAGACTGTGAGCAAACCTCTTAAATGTATCGCAGATTCAATCAGCTCTTGGATGAGGTGTAAAACAGACTGCTCTGATAGAAGTTACAAATGCTCACATCTTGCTTAGACCCCCAAATTTAGCCATTTTGTTCTTATGAATCCACCTTTCACCAAGGAAAATAACAATATAGAAGTCAGGACCATTCCTACTGCTTTATTATAGTAATGTGTGATGGTGTTGCATCCACAGTATTCTTTCCAGATGTACACATGAACATGTTTATAAATGATACTTTATGAGTAATTTTTCAAATATTTAAGCAGATGGAGCATCTGCTTCTATGAAGTCTATTAAGAGTGTGGGGTGTTAATAAAGGCTTCATTATTGGCACAGCAAATGTGAGAAAGATTACTGTCACTTATAAAAGCAGTAAACACTCTGAGAGCTGCAGTCTGCATGTGGATGGCAAAACCTTTATAAAGGTCTCTTCCTCTCTCATCACTAGACCGTATTAGCAGCCTAGCAAAACAGGAGCTCTCTATTAAAGAGACAGTATCAAGACAGGGAGAAATGCTGGAAGTAAAGCCACATGGCAGTAATCATGGTGAATAACTCTAGCTGTAAAATTTCATTAAATGAAATTAACTTTATAGTCACAATAAAACTGGAAATAGGAAAGGTTATGTTCTTTCTGGAGAGAAAAGCCTAGCTGTTTCAAGTTTAGAGGGAATCACGTAGGCATTTAGAAGTGTCTGCAAATATGCTATTAAACCCTGAAGTTCAGCTACAATGAACCATGAAAGAGGAGTAGAAATCTGCATATAAGCATAATGCAAGGTATAACCCTATTAAAATCACATGAAATCTATGAATCTACAGTGGGTGTGCATGTGCACAGCAGCAGCTCCCAGCAGGGGAAGCTTCAAGAATGTCAGTCTTTTGCTATGGAATGTGACATGTATTAGTATAGTACTCCTCTTATATTGTTAACTTGTTAGTCACCTAGAATATTACCTTCTCTCACATCAAAGGCAATGATTGCAGTGAGAATGTTGCAAAGACCTTTCTTGCCTCCTAGCTGCCTCAAAAATGGCAATTTCCTTTGTGAACTGCTGTTAAATTAATTGCAGTGTTTCCCCTCCTCACAGAGTGTTCAGCATATTTTTTAGAATTCCTAAAAAAGATTATAAGCCTCAAAGACTTGGACACCTTAACTGGGACAGCAGTGGTTTCTGGATTCCACCCCCAGCCCTGTTGTGCTGTTTGGAAACATAGCATGAGATATTTTCTTTTAAATATTTAAGACACAGCATGACCATTTAGGTGTTTATTTGAATTCACCAAAATGTTACTGATCTTATTATGATTTGCTAACAATAACAATTAGAATTGAGTGATTTCTTTCCTTAGAATAAAGTCTTTTGTTTACATCTGAAACAAGGGGAAGGGAGGTTTGGATCATGATGGGGTGAAGGGCAGGAAACATTTGCTAGCCAGAGTTCTTAATTATAAGCACTCTGATTTCTACATATAAAACATGGAGTATACTGATCAAGATCATATCACCATTTAAGTAACCTGCTTAGTCCTGCTGGCTACAGGGTACAGTTCTCTGCGGTCCCATACAGTCCTACAGGGCAGTTCCTCCAATCAAAGGACCAAGTCTCTTCAGAAGCCTCCCATTATTTTTTTGGGGGGAGAGCAGGAAGAAGGGGGGAGAGAGAGAGAGAGATGTATGCATATATATATATATATATATATATATATATATATATATATATATATATATATATATATATATATATATATATATATATATATATATATATATATATATATATATATATATATATATATATATAATATATATAATATATTTCATTTATATTCTTACATGTGAAGCCTGGCAACAATCAAACGATATTTTTCAAGTTGAGGATGGCATGTTTGAGAGTGACTATTCTGTTATTGAATTTAATCTTTTTCACCTGCAACTTAACCCCCTGTATTCCCAAACTCTGCTTTACCTACATGGATTAACATAGAGTTCAGATTTATTCTTTGGGATTCCAGAATATAGCAACACACCTCTGGAATCAGTAGAATATTTGTACTTGGAATTTAGACCAGCAATGTTTTCATAAACAAACTATAGTTTGGTATACATCAGTATTTAACCTGGGTGCATGATATTGTCAGCAAATACCAGTTATTCCATCAACAAGGAACGTAATAGAATCATAAAATGGTGGGGTTTGGAAGGGACCTTAAAGATTATCTAGCTCCAACCCCCCTGCCATAGGCAGGGACACCTTTCATTGTTTAAGGTTGCTCAATGCTCCGTCCAGCCTGGACTTGAAAACTGCCAGGGATGGGGCACCCACCCCTGCTCTGAGCAGCCTGATCAGTTCCAGTGTCTCACTATCCTTGCAGTAAAGAACTTTTTCCTGATATCTAATTTAAACTTTTTATCATTAAGTCTAGAGCCATTTCCCCTTGTCTTATCACTACAGTTCCTGGTGAAGAGGTCCTCTCTGGCTTTCTGGTATGCGCACTTCAGATCCTGGACTGTTGCTATGAGGTCTCTATGCAGCCATCTTTTCTCCAGACTGAGAAACTGACTGACTCCTAGCTTTCTCAGCCTGTCTTCACACTGGAGGGGCTTCAGTCCTTTTATCCACTTCTTGCCCCTCTCTGGAGTTGCTGCAACAACAGTTCCAGGTCCTTCATCCTCTGGGGACACTTGAACAGCACACAGCACTGCAGGTGGGGTCTCACCAGAGCAGAGCAGAGAGCAGAATGCCCTCCCTGGCCCTGCTGGCCACGCTGCTCTGGATGCAGCCCAGAGTTGGATTTCTGGGCTGTGAACACACACTGATGGCCCATGTTGAGTTTTTCATCAACCATTACCCCAAGTTCTTCTCCATAGGGCTGCTCTCGGTCAGTTCTTCACATAACCTGTATACTTCCTTTTCAAAATGGCAGTCCCCAGGACATAACTAGAAAAAAAAAAGTTGAAGTCCAATATTAGAATAGAACAAGAACAGGAGTACAAGAAAAGTTCATGGTATAAAAGATTTAATTCAGACTTCATCTAAATTTTTACATCAAAAAATGGTATTTTTTAACTCTTTTATTTCAGATTTTTTTTAGCTATTTAAAACATCATACTTTTATCAACATATATATGTATTTTCATAATGTTCTCAATGGCACTTAAACCAGTCTTTCAGCTTGAAAAGCTTGTAGAACACATCACATTTTGTCAGAATAAGTGATGCATCTCAAGTGTAGATGTCCTAGAAAACACAAGGAACATCAGAAGCACCAAATATTACAGAATTTAATTAGCGTCTTGTTAAAAAGAAGTACTTTGTTGGACTTTCAAATTTTTTTGTATGTGGATCATAAAACAGGATATGAAGATATGTAAAATCTATGACAACCCCTGGGAGATGCAGCCATGCAGTAATCCAAATTGTTACTAAGATAAACCAGGCAATATAAAGCAATGGTGAAGAAGATGGGAGGAAATAATATACCTTGTACAGCAATTCTGTAATCCAGGCTTCTCAGAAGCCAGGAAAGGTGGCAGGCTGCCTCAGCTGCCTGAAGCTCCATCTTCTCAATAGCATCCCATGTGGATTCATTTGAACAATCATGGGCAGTTTACCCAAGGAAATTTTGGAAAACCCACCTAACAGGCTGGCCTCCAAGAGTACCCTTGAAAATCTTTGGGTGTCCTTAACTACGATCACCACAGCAATGAGGATAATTAGGAAACATCACAATTGTGGCAATTCAGTGACCACATAATTTTTGTCAGACATCTTTGCATCTCTTCCATGCATACAAATAGAGCAATAGGGTAGAATATGTTCAAAACAGGTGGAAAAGAAGGAATAACACATCAACGTGAATAAAAAGTCACAACAGAAGCACTTGGAAAATAATACAGAAAATTTAAAGCAAAACGTCCACTCACTTGGTTGCTGAGCAACATGTTCATTTGTAACAATCATTGAGCTTTATAAAACGTTTGTCTCTTTGCTGGAGGTGATATATAGATTTCTCAGTCTGTAATCTAGAGATGGCCAAACTTTGAAAAATACACAATAAACCAGGAGACTGCACCTGAAATCCAATTTATTTTATAGTCTCTAGCAATAATTTCTATAACCAAGTGCTAAATGTTTGGTCGATATTACTTCCTTACTTCATGCTTTGCAATTAAATTATGCTGCTATATAGGAAAATGATAATTATAGCACTTGAGAAGCACTTTGTACTTCCAAAGCTCTATTCAAAAGTTAATTACCAAAAAGTGATATAGTTTGACCCCTCTGGCTGTATACCCTACATGCAAGGGACATTTCTGTGAGGTTAGCAGCTTTCACAGTCTCTCCTGAACTGTGCCACAGATTTCCTGAATGAGTCTTGTGAGATAACTTAGGTGCAAATTTTGCTGATCTTGGTCATAGTCAGTCTAAACAAACAATTTACAATTACTTCATTAGGATTTCATTAGCCCAGCTGATTAACACTGTACTCAGGAAATAGCCTTAGTGAGGAATACTCATACCAAATAGAGTAAAAGAGCAACAATAAATGTAAAAAAATGAAAGAAAAAGATTTTATTTAACTGCAATATTTATTTTTATTTCAAAAGAATAATGAACATAGTAAAAAATCTTTTTCAAGACTTTTAAACCTGAATGTATTTCCTTAAAACCTTGAAATATTCCCAGACCTACTTCCACAGTCATTAATTGTGGAAAACCAGCCGCACAGATGCTGTTTTCTCAAAGAAAAAAAACAGAAGATGAGTAATAATTAGGGTACCAATAGAAAAGATTTCATGTTGGCTGCATTGTCTAGCCTTTGGTTAATGTTTACACATGGTACAGTACAAGATTTAGCATCTATCCATATTTGAAAGTCAAGCAAATTAATAACTTTTCTTTGTCTTCACTACTGGACAGAAAACGCAGTTATTTAAATGTACTCTCAAAACCACTTAGATTATCAGCAAACGTATTTTCTCTTTCCATATGTTAAGTGTCTTAGAGTATTTCCAATACAGTCTGAGGATAGCCTACATAATTGTGAGACCCCTTTTATTCACATTAAATACTGGGAAAAGATTGTTTTTAAGAGAAACAATGTGTTGTCAGTTATTCATGAAAATAGCAAAGCTCTCTTGTAGGTAGGATATAAAAGTAAAATTTCTAATAGGGATGGCCAGCCTATCATGTCTGATAATTTTTTAATATATGTAGGTTTGTTTTGTTTTTTTTTTTAATTTTGAGAAGTCTAGGATACGCTTGATCTACTTGATGTTTTTATCTATGCTAAGATACTTTCCAGTGCATAGTCCTTTTTTGCATTTGCAGTTGTCCTTCTGGAAGTTGTGTGAAAAATGTGTGACTGCTACGTCTGTGATTCTGCTGCTTGTTATGAAAAAAATAATAGGTAAACACAGAATTGGATGATTTTATATTTCTGCATAAATTCAGAATATGACTTTAGTTAACACCCATTATCAAAATTTACAGGGATAATATGGTAGACCTTGGACATTGTACCTCTGAATATGTCTTTATACCCATTGGAAAGAGTGTGAAGTGAAGGTCAAAAAGAGATGACTTTTAAAAAATGCAGATCCTCCAAATACTGGGAAGTAATTACCCATGGAGAAAAGCAAACAATGTTTAACTGTGTCTTGAAACCTCCAGTGATGGGGACTTTACACTCCTCAGTGACTGGTTGTTCACACTGTGAATGAATTTATTCTTATCTCAGGGTGAAACCTATATTCCATCCAATTTGTACCTTTTGCTTCTTGCCTTCTCCATGCGGCTCCTTGTGAAGAGTTCCTCCATCCTTCTTTTATTGCTACCCTTTAAAAACTGGAATATTGTGATAAGTTCCCCCAGAGCCTTCTCTTCTCAGGGGATTAAATACCAAACCCCTTCAATCTTTCCCCATAGGGCAGGTTCTTTGCCATCTTCTTGGCTCTCTTTTGGACCCTTTCCATTCTGTCCACATCATTCTTCAATTGTGGGGACTGTAACTGGACACAGTACTCCAGGTGCAACCTGACAAGCACTGAGCAGAGTGGGATGATTGCATTTCTATCTCAGCTAGCAATGCCCTGTAGATGCAGCCCAGGCTGTGATTTACCATCATTGCAGCAGCAGCACACTGCTGAACACTGACCCCTGTTCATCATGTTGTTCCCCAGGTCCCTTGCAGCAAGGTGGCTCCTCTGTAATTAGCTATTTGATAATTAAGCTATTTGCTTAGTGTCAGATGTAGAACTTCACACTTCTGTGTGTTAATATTCTTGCTAGCCCACTCTTCCAACCTGTCCAGGTTTCTCTCTAAGATGGTTTTCCCTTCTGTTCTCTGCACCTCACCACCCAGCTTGGTGTCATTGCCAAACATGGTGACAGTGCTGTCAATTCCATCCTCATTTATGAAGATGCTGAACATTGATCACCACGACCTGACAGCCAGTTTCTTACCCATCTTGCAGACCACCCATCTAATCAGTATGTCACCAGTTTGTCTAGAAGTTTTATGCTTTTAGTAGAGGTACTGCAGTTTTACTCAGCTTTCTGGCGTACTGGGTACAAGGCAGTATATACTGACAAAGTTAATAGTTGCACCCATAACTAATGGGAATTTGAAAAAATAACTTCTATTTGAAGCTGTCTCTGAGATTTGCCCCTACAGTTTTCAAAATGAGGTGGTTCATTTGTTTTTTCCCCCTGGAGATTTTTTTATTTTTTTAAATGCAAGAAAGGCACATACGTATCTCAAATTGCCATATGCTTTAATGTTCCCTAAAATGAGTTTGGAACAAAAACTGGCTAGAAAACACAATTTCTAGTGTGTCTGCAGAGTAATATCCCTGCTTGTAATGAACAAAATCTAATCTTTCCAATCAGTTTACACTCTGCTGCTTGGTATGACACATATGGTAAACTGGTGTAGCCTTAAATAAATACCAGTAGTAGTAATAATAACAGAGAAAGATCCATAGGAGAAGAGAACCATTATAACATGGTTCTGCCTAACTGGTAATTTGAGATGCTGATTCACAGAATAAGTCACTAGTGGAAGTAAACCATATGACCATATGAAGAGAAGGCAGATTTGGACATAATGGCAAATGAATATTAAAGACCTGAATTGAAATCCAAGAGCCAAACTGAATTATAAACTCTTAACAAAAATCTCTTAAATAGAACTGTTGTTATGACCGAGTGTCTTAGAAAAGTAGGTGCTTTTATAGATCTTTTAGTTCCTGGGGGGGTGAAGTGTGATCAGTTTGTGATCTCAATTTCTTCCATACTGTACTGCAGTTTAGATGAAATTAAACATGTATTACAGAGAGATAAGTGCCATTGTGTTATGCCATTAATATAATTTGTATTCAATTAAATTTTCTTATACAACTTGCTATTTTCTTATTCTAAGATGTTCAATAAACTACATCTTAGACCACTTCAGAAATACAAGGGTCTATTTGATGATACATGACTCAAATACAACATTTTCCTATAATAGATAAGTTTATAAAGACACTTTGATGGCACAGGTCTCTGTAACATGTTTGGATTGTGGATTCTAAATTTGCACTTGAGGGAAAAAAAAATGTTGGAACCTTGTTTTCAGATTATTTGCAAGTGTGTATTAAAATAGGCATAATTTGAAGTGCTGCCTTGGAGAAGGTTTCCCTACAAAACAAGTTAGACATATTTAGAAGTATAATTAATAGTAATCCAGAAAACTTGGAATTAGTGCAAAGCAGTTAATTTAAATATCCATTCTCAGACAAATCAGCCATAAAAACTTTCAAAAAGAAAACTGTTTGGAGAAATTCACATTTACAGAATTCATTGTTCTGGTTTCCTTGAGTAGTTTTATGCAATGTCATCCATGTGTTATATTTGATTTTTAAATTCCATTGCTTATCCTACTGATAAGATGTCCAGTGAGATTTCTAAACATAGGTAAAAAGCACAATGATGTTCAAGCTCATGAGAAATCTTGGAGAAAGGGCACATTCTCCTGACATATAGTAAAATTTTAATTGCACCCCCTCCACCCTATTTTCACACAACTGTAAAGTGCAGCTTTTAAACAGTTAAAACATAGAGGAAAATAGCCACGAGACACCAGAACTAAAACACATGGGAACCCAAATATATTAAACATACCTAATGCTTACCTCAAAAAAAAAAAAAAAAAAAAAAAAGTTGACCTAGAAATGTAAATACAAGATCCTTTGGATTCAATTTATGTTGTGTAACAAGCAATAATCATTTGCTGATAAATTTTAAAGAACTCTGATGTTTTTGAATAACAACAAATACACATGGACAACTATCAAATTACATATTAAGCTAAAAAATATTCTTAATTTAAACATGTTATTCAAATGTATTGACCTTACAAATTCTAAGGCTTTACAAAATTATGTGATGGCAAAGCATAACTGAACCTGGAAGCTGTCCTGAGGGGAACCTTGGAGCTTTTTTTAGATTAAGGAAGCTGAAAAATTTAACCACAAGAAATGGCTACATCTCTTCGATATTTTTGAGCAAGCAGGCCTGTTACTTAGCAAAGTTGTTCAGCAGTGAAGTAGCTAGTGTAATTTAAACTATTGTTCTGTTTTTGTGGGAATATACTACTGAATGAAAATACAGCTGGTCAAGCCACTGCAGAACAACTATTTCAAGCTAACAGTAGACCCTGAAAAACAGTTGTACTAAAATTTTAACTTGTCAGCCAATGCTAGTCATGTAGATAGGGGAAAAAAGTTGCTTTTCTGGAGTTAATTCCAGCATAGAAAAAGAGGTGTCAGGTACCTTGTCAGTTGTAGAAATTTATATTTTGACATTTGATTAAACATTACTTAGACTGTCCCAAACCCATGGCAAACATTCAGTTAAGAAATTGAAAAATTTCTTTGCATATAAATATGTAAAGAATTAAACAGTAATTAAACAATGTGAAAGATTTAATTTTTAAAATTAGCAGTATTTTTTGAAACCATTTTGTAATGAGTTAGTTTTGTAACCATGATTAGTATTTCATCACTATAAACTAAGAAACTGAGTGTTCTAGTAAATTATCTAATATTCTGGTATGCAATTTTGGGGAAGGGAAGGGAAGGGGAGCGAAGGGAAGGGAAGGGAGGAAGGGAAGGGAAGGGAAGGGAAGGGAAGGGAAGGGAAGGGAAGGGAAGGGAAGGGAAGGGAAGGGAAGGGAAGGGAAGGGAAGGGAAGGGAAGGGAAGGGAAGGGAAGGGAAGGGAAGGGAAGGGAAGGGAAGGGAAGGGAAGGGAAGGGAAGGGAAGGGAAGGGAAGGGAAGGAAGGGAAGGGAAGGGAAGGGAAGGGAAGGGAAGGGAAGGGCTAATTAAAAGTATTATTGGTAAGATATGCAAACTGCTACAGGGAAAAATCCTATCTGATGTTATCACGATCACTGAAAAGTAGAATCACATTTAGACACATAAAAGAAAATCAGATAATTTGAAAAAAATAGATTCCTTGCTTACTGCTATATGTGTGAGATAGCTCAAACCCTTTCTTGGCCCAATGGATGTAAGTACAGTCACCTCTTATTTCACTAAGATAATCTAATGAGGAGCTGCAACTTCACCACATTAATGGAGAATATTTGTCCATACGCAGTGAATTGTTATCCCCTATTTGGAAATGTTTACTTTTATTATTCTGCTCCTGAAATCTAGATATTATTGAAAGGGTAATCAGTGTTGACATATGATATGAGTGTGATAGTTCTTGTCTTTGCTACCAGAAAGCCAACTGATATTGAAAGCCAAGTTTGGCACTTGTCTATGTACTTTGATCATTGAGCTGAAAACCGTAGCAGTCAAAAACAGAAAAATATTTTAGACACTTCTAAATAAGAACAATTAGAATTATTCCATTGTATGACCTGACGAGTATAATCCACTCCTAAAAAATATAGTGGAGAAATTTCTCTTTCCTGTTTCAGACACTTTTTTTAGTATAGAATAGATCTCCATCTTAAGGGAATTTTCTTTGCCTTGAATATTGAATAGAAAGGGACCAGCTCTGACTGGATAGGTAATTTTTAGATGGGTAGCATTACATGGGATAAATCCTACCTAACAAGATATTACTCCCCACAATGATACTTCATCCATATTAAGCATTAAATACTGTGAATAATATCTCAAACTCTTTTATGTTGTTTCCAGGATTTGTGCTCAATTAAATGAATTATATTGTATTTATTGAAAACCAACTAGAAGCCATTATATTTTACATCTGGGTACAAATTCTAAAACCCCCGTCATTCCTCTCATTCAGCCCAGGATACATCTGTTACTGGGTAGCCAGAATGAGTCTTTGTAATATTCTTAAGCAACCATCTGATATAAGGCTGCCATGTGTCTAGGTTTTCCACAACATTTTGTCTTTTCCAGAAGTTTTGTTGTTCAGGATTTTGAGGACCTCTATTATTTGTCCAGGAGTTCTTAGCATACAGCTGCTCAGTCAGAGCAAACTATTTCCTTCTGAAAAATCATAGTCTGAAATATGGCAGCCCTAATGACAGGAAAACCATCTGTCATTGCTGTAGAGCTTAGACTTGAGTATAGATAGATATATTTATCTGCACAGCTGCAACTTTGCAATTGCTGCACTAATCAATAGTTTTTGGCTGCAATTTTTGCAGCAGCAGCAGTTACATTTACATTTTCTTTCCCAGATGCAGCTGCATTAAGAGGATGAAAAGAAAGAAACAGCAAGGAAACATCACAAGCAGAGTGCTGATTCAGAAGGGATGTTCTTTAGGATCTCTTTCCTTCAAGTTTTAGTGTGTGAAGCCAATCAACAGCTACTGACTTCAGATAACAACAGGAATTGCAAACTGCATCACTGTACAAGGCTACTCTGACTTGTGGAGCCAGTTCACTGCTCTGGGAATTCATTGTCTGTTCACTGGAACATGACCATTGCCACACTGGCACTTGCTGTCCAATTTGGCAGAGGCAGATCAGCTGTTGTTGGTACAGTGAAAAATGAATAAACTTACTAAAAATATTCTGTTGCTGCAAATTGCAAAACTCTAAAATTCAAATATCTTGTGTTCTGGCATGAACATCTTTTGTTCTTGTTCTACGAGAGTGGAATTATTTAATTGTATTGACAAAATTACAGGCACCTACATTTCTATCATTTTTCAGTGCAAGATTTGAACTGGAAGCTAACTTGCAGGAAGAAAACCCTTCCTAATGCACACTGGGAGAGTAAATGGAGAAAGACTGATTTGTCACCACAAACAATGTAGGTATTGATGATGAAAATTCTACTTTTATTTAGAAAATTTTGCTGATCTGCCTTCATGGTCTACGAAGTCTGTTTGTGAGTTGCAGGATAGAAAAAGTGCCTAAATATTTTAAAAATTGCAGTAAAATTTACACTTCTCCTCTGTCCTTTCTATTTATACCTGCTGTGAATGAGGATTTGTCAAGCTATGGGAGCTTCTTTTTAACCATTTCATGGCTAAAGCTCATCCATTCTTACAAAAGGAGGGAGTTGGGAAATGTGGAGATCCTAGACACTACTAGAATTCTTTCTTTCCTTGATCTTGTGATACGTCCAGGTGAAGAAATTCCAGGGAGCAGCCTCTAAGTCCTTGAAACTTCAGGGAAGAGGGTGAGCTCTTGTGATCTTCTACTTGATGTCCTTCAGTTTTTCTATATCTATGACCATTTAATCTTTCTCTCCCATTTCCCATTCCAGCTCCCTCTTATTTTTTTTTTTTTTTCAATTCATCATCTGCCATAATCATTTGGATATTCCTCCTTTTTCTACTGCTCCCAAGAATGGGCAGATGCCTGTTTTTAGGAGGAAAATCAGCAAGGACACAGATGTAATTTGGAGCATAAAGAAATTGTTAGAAGAAGACATGTACATGTAATTGCCTATCCACAGCAAAACACATATCCACAGCAAAACACACTTCCAGTGTTTGGCTTAGTTCCGTACAGAGAACTTTCTGTGCTGAATGTGCTTTTTTGGTAACCCTTTTATAAATCAATGTCCAGTGTCTTTATGAGCAAATATGAAAATCTGACACCCCAGAAACTAATGTTGTCAAGGAATTACAAAGGTTTAATTCTTTATTTCTGTTTCTTCTGAATCTAGGTACTTCTCACATAATTTAATGGTCCCTATTTCTGTTCTGTCAGAGAGAAGGACAAATAAATCTCCATCTATGCTATTTTACTCAGAGTTTTGTAGATTTCTATTACACGTCTTTTCTGTGTTGCAGAGGCCCAGGCATACACATATTTTGTCTCAAAGATTCTTACTGGTGCAACAGAAAAATTGCAATTAGAAGAGAAAGTTCTGCAGTGGTGGAGCAGTACTGTTCACCACCATCACACAAAATTTAGTTTACCAAAGAGGTATGCATAACGTCAATTATAAAAGGAAGTGGATCATTGTAACACCCCCTCTTTTTCCTCTCTTTCATTTTCTTTTTTTACTTCCTCATCTAGAGACCACCCACTTGGCAAGGCCAACACAGGACCTAAGGACTGATGATATTCTTTTTCCTTTCTCTCTTTTCAGCCTTTATTTCTCTCCTCCCTTGCTCTGTCCAAAGGCAAAGCACTGCTGTCATATTCTACCCTGTACTCCACACTGAAGTTTGTGGTGGGAGTGGGGAGCTTCTGGAAGTGTGTTGTGACTCGTGAGCCCACACCTTTGAGAAGTTTGTTTCAGGAGATGAGAGCTTATTGAAGTATACTTTAAAATTTAAGGCCTTGTTAGCCAACATTTTTTGAGTCTCAATAGTGTCCTAGTTGCCAGAGTCAAGGTAACTGTATTAAAAGAGTATATGAGCCCCCTGACACATGGTCTGCTGTAATTGTTCAGCTCACCAAGAATTTACAGAAAGCATCACACATTTCACACCAGTGGGTATGACATATGCTGCCATTCTCACATCATTTCATGACCTTCAAACTGAAAACAGAGTAATCAAAAATGATCTATTACCACAGGAAAAATGAATGGAGCACAGGGGAGCCTCAGGCACAATGTATATATCTCATGTCTTGGCTGCTTGGCCTCAGAGAACATGGTCTTCCTTTCCTGACTCATTTCTTTGATTCATTAACCAGTCTTCAGGTGGATACTGAGAAATCTTAGAGAAATTAATATTTTGGCATTACGTTTGGTTATCAGGATCAGGATCAAGAAGTTCAGCCTTGCCATTTTCAAAGCCAGTTAAAAGGAGGTACAAGTGCCTGAGCAATTTTCAGTCAGTCCCACTCCCTGTAGTCTGTCATTTGGGATTAGTCATCCTGGAGGCAGATACTGTGAGGGAGGAAGCGGAAGGAAATAGAAGGCAAGAAGTTGTGTTGATTGAATGTGCCTTCCACCTGAGCTACTGGTGCATCTGCTTGTGCACTTGCACAGGAAAGCCACAGTCTGTAATTATACCTCTTTTCTTCTTCCTGCTCTTTTTTCCTCTAACATCTGAGAAACTGTGGATAATTCACTCTTCTCCTATGGTTTTCTTGCATCTCAATGAAATTTTTTCTGCCATGGAACTGCCTCCCTCATTCTTAAAGTTTTTCTGAAGCTCTCCAAATGTTCCAGAGTTGCCTCTGCCTGAGAAGACAGCCTGTTAAATACGAAAGTATACTGTTGTTTCTGGTGGCCACTTTCTATGGATAAGAATAATTAGAACATTTTTACAAGGCTGGGATGATATTTTCACATCTTTCTCTTGTCTTGTGAGTCTCGAGTAACACTGCATCCTTCACATCTGCGATGTGCTCTGGGCAGGTGGAAGATTCCTTAACACAGAGACATCATAATAGCTGGGAAAATGGGTGATCACTGTAAAAGATACATTGAATTGATGTTGTCCTTTACTCTATTTAACATCCAAAACAGCGTGAGCATGGAAGACCTGGGGCAAACACTTATTAAGAGTTCTTGTGACTTTACATGTCCATGTTTGAGGTGAAATGGTAGCTGCAGGCAGAGTACTTTCATTTCTATGCAAACCACTTGTCAACCATGCAAGCATATGGGTCCAAAGTAATTTATAGCTTGATGAAGGTAATAAATATCTTGGGGTAGATCCTCAGCTGCTACAAAGGCTAATGGAGCTAGTCTAATTGCAGCTTGTGAGCTCTGTGCTGCTGAGTAGTGGGTTTTTTTCAAGTTTTTAAACCAGAATCCATGTTACTGAAGTATTATGGAATAATACAAAGAGGAGAGGGAATGCAATTTTGCGTTAAATAGCTGGAGACAGATCTTGCACAAAAGTAACTCAGAAACCAACAGCAGGTTTCTTGCATAAATGTGTACGCCACAGTGTCTAGAGATCTAAACACTATCATATTCAGACATCACATTTCCTGGTCAGAGTACGTCAGATCAAACCTCTTAACATCTTCCAAAATCCAACAAAATATGAACCTACACATTTATTTCTGTCCCCTATAACACAAAGCTGTAGATAATTAACTTTTGTCTTTTTTATTTTCATGTGTCAAAATATTTAATCTTTCTGGAGGTTATAGATAATATAATATATTCCTAAGTCTTTACAGCATGTTTTGAAGGTAGTTAGTCAGTACAAATACTTGACAATTACCAATCATTATTTTCTCAAAGGCTGCTTTACCTTTAAATCACTCTAATGATGCTCTCATAAAATATGGCTTGTTTACTATTTTTTTTATGTGTGCTGTAGCTTGCACATCATTTCAATTACCTTCTATTTTTGCCATCTGGAAACAGGGAGAAAAAATTGTCTCCTTTGTACTGTATAGAAAATAATTACCAGTGATACTCTGTATGATAGCTGAAGGAGAATTTTTACATCATAACTTGATTGCTCTTTTCATAAAACAAATCTATTTAACCATATATACACCAAGAATTTATATATGATGCTATTAAAAAGTTGTTTTAATTTCAGGAATTGGTTCTTTCAACTGGACAATAACATATTATTTAAAAACCATAATAAAGCTCTACCAAACATAATATTTTTATCCCACAAAGATGATGCACAGAATCACAGTAAACTGAGGAAACGAAAAGTTGTTTGGCTAAACAGCCCCATCATGCCCTTTTTAATGTGACAATTTAAAAAAGGTAATTTGCAATAACAGTCAAATCCTACTGGATTTGAAACCTTATTTAGTTCAAATTTGCAGATGAAACTCCAGATATTTATCTGAATTTAGACAATTATTCAAATGTCATGAGTAATTATAATAAACTCTTCCAATCTGCAGTTCAGATTCTTGGGCAGAATCTCCCTGAGAACAGTGGAGATCTTCTGAAGATCAAAGGTCTGAACACTTTATTTTATTGCAGGAAGTGTTTCCTTACGAATTATGCAGGTATCATTCTTAACCAGAAGATTTTTCATCATTCTTCTCTTTTTCCTTCTAATCTCAGAATTGGAAGAGAAGCAATAGGCAGACATAAGAATGAATAATGGGAGGCAGCAGATGTAGCCAAAACTTGCACACATCCAGGAAGAACCGAGATGTTCCAATTTGAATTGAAAGTGAGAAGAATTCTTTGACTCATCAACAGGGGAAAAAAACGCAAAAAAAGGGTGTCAAAAACCTGTGTGAAAAAATGTTACTGAAAGGGTATTTCATATATGCTACTATAACATAAGGGAAGAGGGATCTACATGCAAAAACACAACAAACTACTGACTGGAAAATTGCAAAAATATCTTTGCCAGCTCTCAATCACAAAAGGAAAAAAGTTCCATATTTATTCAATAAAAGAACAGTGACAAATGTAAATACCTGTTTGTGTTAAAAATTCAAAATTAATCAAATTTTGATGCCTGCAGGGAGAAAGACAATCTGTAATGCAGTGCAAACAATGTCAAAGAAATAGGAACAGTCATGGATCAAATTTATGATTAAAAAAAATTGCCCCTGGGAAATTTAGATTTTTCTCATGATGGTTTTGCATCTTTATATAATGTAAAGATACACTTTTCATTTGGCTATCTGTGGCAGCAACATAAATACCTTCTCATCTCTGGTCAATATCTCATAGAAAGACTAAAAACCAGCAGAGCAAATATCTGCAAGACTCATTTTAAATATTAAGTATAATATAAAATTATTTTATCTTGTCTTTCAACTATTTGGAAACATTAAACTTACAACAGTCATTTCATAAGGAAATTACTTCTTCCCATTGAGGAGACTACTAACTGTAGTCACTTATTTCATGGCCCATGATTGTATGAACTTGCCCTATTTCAGCAAAGTGTCCCAAACCTGTACAACATTATTTCAATGACAGGGCCTAAGTATGAAGCTCAGAATGTCCTTTTTGCCTTTTCCTCACGCCTGCCTACAGAGACACTGGAAAGGCTTGTATTGCCTTTCTAATTGAGCATTAGATTAAGTGGACTGGTGTATTTGTTGTCTGGATTTTAGCAAATAAGTGGAAGAAATAATTGCCATCATAAGCACAGCCACAAATCCGCTTTACATTTTAATTTAATGGGTTTGTATGGGATCTTAATCCTTAAAACGGTTACACCCTACTGTAGCTAGCTATAAATGTGAGGCATAAAGTTTCCTCTTAATAGCGTGTCATCAGCATTTGCATTTTCAGCCTGGAAAAATTCATTTTGGAATGGTTGATGCATTTTGAAATATTACGCTCAATATTTTGCAAGCTGATGAAATACTGTATTTGGTAAGAAGAAAACTGCAATGATGTTGTTTTTTGTAAAAGTTGTTAAACAAGAAGGGCAAAGAAATTTTAAAGAATTTCTGTAATAAAAACTGGTAATGTATTTAGTAAATGAAACTACACACTTGTAAACAATTCCAGGAACCAATATAACTTAAAGTTTCTGTTTATTTTTTTTTTTTTTCCTATCAAATCTATTAGAATACACATAAACAAATATTTGAACTTGAACTTATTTCTTCAAGGTATTATTACCTTATATACCTTAATGCTTTCACTGGTAGAATGAGATGGCAGTTAAATCTATGGGTTAATATATGTATTCATTTTTGAAGAAATTTTCTTTATTTTGGAAACAACCTGTTGGTCAATGTGTCAGGACCTGGAGGACTGCATGATCCCAAACAGCCTATCAGGGCAGCCCCACTTGCAAGGCAAGGAGCCCAGGGCAGGTTTAGCCTGGGACCCAACACTCTGCTCAGCCCAGGCCCTGTTGAGCACGTCAGGGCTCCCCAGAGGGACCCCAGTCCTGCTTTGTGGAGCAATCCTTCTCCTACTGCTTCCTGACATCACATTGCACAGCTTCCCATCGTAACTGCTGTTGGATGTAAAAATTACATAGATCTTTTTACACCACAAAAAGCTAACCTCTGTCAAAGTACCACCTGGCAAGTATTATGTTCTTCCATTGAATAAATCTCACCTTTAAACACTAAACTACTATATTTATTTCCATGGAAGTTAATCCATCATACAGTGGTCCCCAGCTGCTCTGACAACTGCTCTAAGAAATGCAGATGAAATTGAATAACACTGGTTTGCAATACAGAATTTGTAGATACAGAACTAGAAAAAGAATGAGGAGTACGAGCTCGCTTTACATAATGAATGAACGGTGTGACAGCAAAATGTAACAAAAACACAAAAGAGATGCGTGAATTCCGCCAAGCAAACACTGGTTGCAGCAACTGAGTAGACAAAGCTTTAATATCCACTGGCTCCCTAAGCACCTTCCCAATACAAATTTGCCCTCTTTATGATTGGACAGTCCTGTGTCTGTAAAGCCTTACACCATCCAGAGCTCTGTCTCTTGAGAAATTCCCACTTTCTGATAGTGTGGAACTGAAATTAAAATGTAAGAGTCCAAAAGAAAAATGACAGTCTGAACTCACACAAATCAAGTATCACACAATCCCCCTGTATCAGAGAGAAATGCTACTGTAAAATTGCAAACAATGACCCACAAGCATAAAGACTCTCATATTTGGGTTTGACTGAGATCCTGGCCAAGTTCTTCACAAAAAGTGAAATCCAAATGATAACAAAGATAATCCCCCAATATTAACAGTGTTAAGCACCTCTTTCATGAATTGAAATGCTATCAATATTTTGCTTTTCCTTCGCAGATGACTACCCTTTCTTGACATGAAGTTGCAGCTGCTATTTTAGTACTGGCCCAAGTTCCTAGTCCCCACAATACTGGATAGAAATTGTGTTCAAAAATGTGACCTAGATAGCTCTTATCCATTGAGGGAAATTCAGTGTTTTATTGTAGTTGATACTTTTAAGAGCTGTTTAAATGTGATAATGGAAGTGGCAGAATTTGCAGACTGTGTTTCCCATGTTTCTTGCAAGAGCAAGTTAGATGTGAATACTAAAAGGAATATAAGAGAAATGAATGGGGGGTGTTGGTGGTGGGTGGGGGAAGTATATGTTTGTACAGAAAGATTAATGTGTATGTGCATGAACATACTTTCATATACACAAATATTGCTCTAAGTGGGAAAATTCAGAATACAGTGGAGGCTTACTAATTTATCTTGCAGTTTTATACTTATGTAAGCTGCCTATATTTACATACAGTGAAATCAGAGGTCAGAAAAATGATTGAAGACACAAGCCTAACTTGACAGCTCTCAGCTCCTAAAGATCTTGTACAGAGAAATCTCTTTTGTTGGATAAATACTTAGAGCAGATTGAACCATTGCTCCACATGCAATCAAACCAGGCACTTGTAAACTTAATTATGAGTGACAACCCAAGCCAGAACTTCAGTGCTGGCTCACTTCACTCTTTCATCTGTGTACCCTCAGGAATTACAATTCTAATGCCTCTGTCGCTAAGGAAATTGCATGATTAAACTAGCTTTCACAGGGAAATCAATTACTCCTCACATTTTTTAGTTTATTTTTACATCCCACAGCCTTCTTTGGGACTTCATATTGAAATGACACAGCTACAATGTTATTTAATATCACTTTAATTTTTAATTTTCTTAGGAAATATGTTTCTATTTTTCTATATTTGCCCCTCCAAAATATCCCCCCCAAAATGTTTTTGGACAAAGAAATGGCATTTCTTTGTGGCACACACAGACACACAGACACACAGACACACAGACACACACATATATATATATATATATACACACACACACACCACATATATATATATATATATATATACACACATATATATATGAATCTACCCCCTATACACAAGCCTCTGGAAAGGCTGAGAGATATAACAGACTGCTAAAAACTATGCTGAGAGCATTAGGCAACGGGGCATGAAAGCAATGGGATGCAAATTTATCAGAAGCCACTTGGTTGCTTAAGACCAGAGGAACTGCAAACCATCCTACTCCACCCAAAACAGGCCTCCTGCACACCATGGGAGGAGATAAGGTCCCTGTACTACACTTAGGGAAGTGGCTGGGAAAGACAGTATGAATTTCTACTTCCAGGGAAAAGGCAAATGCAGACATGGGATTGTCTTTGCTCAAAAGCTGGGCTTGCCAGGTGGGTAATGAAGAAGGATGGGGAGACATGGTGTACATCTCAAGGAGATTTAATTCTGGGGGAAAATAATCTGTTGTACATTGCAGGAAGGATAGTGGTAATGACATGAACTAAGGCAGAGTGAATTTTGTGAGGAGCAAGGAGAGTATGATGATGATCCGAACCAGGCTGGTGCTGTGCTGCTTCTCCTGTCCAGATCTTGATGGAATGAAGCCTAAATCATGGCTGGTTTTGATAATCTGAGGGGTAGAGAAAGTCCCTTGGAATGGGAAAATAATAACTGTGAACCGACAGGGAATAGTAGCTAATCTGTATGTTGGGAAGAAAGCTGATTTAAGTACCTAGTTTAAGCTGTAAGTAAAGGAGGAGGAAGGAATTCATTATGTTTGCCTTCCAGAGCAACTGCTATGCATGCTGCAGACCCGCTTCCTGGGAAGTGGCTGGGCATCACTTGCTGATGGAAACTAGAAAACAATTTAATTTCTTTTTCTTTTATTTTGCATGCACAGCCTTCCAATTTTCCTTTAGTAAACTGTGTTTTCTCTACCTATAATTTTTCAATCTTATTTTCCCTCCCTTGTCCAGCTGAAAAGTGCAAGTGATAGAGCAGCTTGGTGGGCACCTGATAACCAGCCAAGGTGAACCCACTCTGGTCCTGGATATTTTTACTTCATGGTTTTACTTAAATGTCTCTGATGGGAGTGTCATTATATTTACATTATCAAATTATCTGTATTCATATAACAATTATTTCTGCTTCACAGATGCAATATTTACCCGTGTACTCTACCACTGATGTTTTGATTTTTCTTTCAGTCACATCGTCTTGTGTGCATGCATGTTTACCTGTGTGTGTTTAGGTATATACAGGTATATAATAAAATCTAATTTCTTGCCTGGTCAAATTTTCTTATGTTGTTCCAATTTATCCTGTCTAATGAGACAGCTTCTAGCAGCAGACATGTTGACAGTAAAAGTAATAGCTTTACAAAAGCAGTAACCTGTTGCTGTGTATTGCTATATTGAAAAATGGATGCTCTGGATTGGAGCACATCTTTTTATTGAGCGGCTACACTCTGTGATGGAAGATACATGTGAGAAAAGAGCATTCCTAATCACCAAATGTTCTGATAAAGAGGACCAATTAATCTTTGTCTATTAGAAATGAGGACAGGGATTAACTCCTATAAACCAGTGTGAAGACAAACTTAAAATAAAACTTAACAATATTGAAACACTTTGCAATTTTCCTGTCATGCTCTGTGCAAATTACATTGCAGCCATGACAGCATATGGCTTGATACACTTTCTGAGGTCTGGTTTGTCAGTAATGTTGAGAAAAGCTGAAAACTATAAATTATCCAGGCAATGATTATTATCTAAACCTGATTGCCTAGTAGCATTTATATTAGCTCATCTTTCCTTGTTGTTATCTTTAGGGAATTTATCTCAACACTGCCAGCTCTGTGGGAAAGCCAGCTCTCAGACAGGAAACTCACCTGTTGGCCTTGGCACTGGTGCACAAAGAACTTGGGAACACCAAAAGCTTGTGTATCTCTACCAGGTGCTAAGTGCAGCCTTTGCCTGACCATGCAGGTTAAGAGTGATTCAGTGGCATGGTGGTCCTTATGTTTGTGTACCAGCCCCATGCATAGTGTTTTTCTCTGGCCTCAATGTCACAAACAAAACTCTTTCACTCATTTACTGTGAGCATACTCACAGTGTTTTGCAAATCGTGGGTGGTGATTAAATGCTGCTTATTTCTGAGCCCCAAGTGAATTCAGCTAAAGGGAAATTTAAAATAATTTCCTGTATCTTATCATCATTAACTTTCACCACTATCTTCAAAGAGGAGCCAAAAAAAGGACAAAGAATTCACTTTCTTGCAGTATGTAAGATAGGCTTTTCAGGGACTTTGTAGGTAACAATGTTACTGAAGGATTAAAAAGACAGATTAACAATCTAAAACATTCATTTAGAGAAGACGGAAGCACTGCAATCCACAGGTGAAATTCATTTCACTGGCATAAAGTCAGTAATCAAGCTGTATGCAAAAGAAGCCTGGAGGCCTTCAGGTGTTTCACTTGATCCTTCCAACCCACTGCCTAAACTGCAGGATACAGAGTTCCCACAGAGCCCTGCTATTCCTCCCTGCAGGCTAGTGGGAGAGCAGCAGAGACCTGGGCCAAATGGGCTTTCATGACCCATCTCCCCTCAGCATCCCCAGCATACCTCGCACATTGTTCCACCTGTGCCTCCTCTGGGAATGCAGACACACACAGAAACAGAGCACGACCCCGCAGGGTTTATCATTCCCCTTCCTGCAGGCAGACATTTCCTTTCATTACACTCTGATTTTCTATTGTACTCTATTTTGGGGTAATTTAGGCCTTTTTCTATAAGCTAACTAATTCTTTAGAGGCCATTAATAATGCAGAAATTATATTTTCACAAAAAATTTATTTGTACTATAGATTTACAGACAATTCTAGGGACTCCTTTTTAAAGCCTAGAAAACAGGGCTATTAACGGGGATATTAACAGGGATATTCATTTACCAATGCCCACTAATCTTTTGTTTTATAAAAATATTTTCCCCCAATATTTAGTTGAAAATATTTAAATCATATTTAAAAAGCATGATGAGTCACTAAAAAAAACAAATTGACCAATTTTTTCCTTTTGCTACCTTTAGAGAGTATCTTTTTTGATGCAATACTATGCTGCATTCAAGTTTTGCTTACAAATCACAGAAAAATTCACAGGAGCCTAAAAAGAAAATCCCTGTCATGTGGTAAGCCCTAGTCATGGTATGTCATCCACTCTGTGTCTCAAGTTAGTTCAAAAAGGCTTAACAACTGTCAATTTGAAGAAACAAGTTTGGAATAGCAATGACCATCTCATCCTGTTTATTGATTTTAGCCATTTCATCATGTTTTATCCAGGATGCTGAAATTTAGAGCCTCCTTAGTAACTTTCAGATACACTTACAGAAAAACTTTGAAACAGGAGGATGGATTTTAAATAGATTTTCCCTGGTTAAACAAAAATGAACAAAAGGAATCTCAACAACATTGGTTCTTCTTATTGATATCATTGTCAACTATGAAGGTATAAAATAGAAGAAAATACCCGGTGCTGGCTTTAGAATGAGGACTCCCCTTCAGTACAAAACTGAAGGAAGGGGCCAGTTGGATGATTGACCTGATTTTCTACACTTGTTTCCTAGTATCTTTGAACTCTCAATACAGAAAAATTCATGACTTGCACTTAAATATAACAAAGAATTAGTTTCTCATTTTTCTGTTGACTATGTACTTTCACTACTCATTTTATTAAATTTTCCCTTGTGCCATCAGAGATCTCAGGTTTTTTTCCAGGGTACAAAACACATCTTTAAGCACCCATTGATGTCTTGTCATTCCCTGAATACCTTGTACAGTAGAAATTTTATTATTCTTTTACAATGACTGAACTGTTCTGGACCATTTGATTTAATATCAGAGGAGATTGCAGGAAGGGATGTCTGTTGAACTGTTAGCTTTGAGAACAAACTGACAACGCTGCAGTGAGAGAGAGAAATGCCCCTGAAAATAAGAAACCAAACTGCAGGAAAAGCAAAACCAAGTGAATAACAATAAAGGTTTCAACAAATTCTCAAATCTGGAGTAAGATGGGGAAAAGAAAAAAGGAAAAATATAAAAATTCATATCTGCCAGAAGGGGTGATCTTTTTTAATAGCATCCATGTGAAATTAACAGTTCAATACAAGCTAAATGCAGCAGTTATATGTTTGCCATTTAGGATTTATATCATATTGTGGTCTATATGTCAGCTTGAGCTTGAGAGCAGCTGCTATGACATAAATCACACCCAAATACTCGCACAAAAAATAGGAGATTTTTTTTTTCTTTTTGGGTGGGGAAGCAGGGAGAAGGGAGAAGGTGTGAGGAAGAGAAAGTGGATGGAATTTTTAAAAAGTTAAAAAAAGAGAAGAAATCAGTTTTTAAAGTTTTGTATTCCTCTCAGCCTTCAGAAGACAAGTGTTTGGAAAGTTTTATGTGCCATCAAGAATTTTTGAAATCAGAAAACAGCATCCCTGTAAACTCTTTTCCAAAACTGCAAACAGTCAGGGAAATGTATATACAATTGTTAATGGATCATTTTTTTTCTGGATACTGTCTATGACATAAGAGTGTATAATATTTGTTAAATACTCCAGAATAGCATCAGGGACAGGACTCATTCCTGCTGTTGCTGTAATCATTGCTACCTTAATGGCTGACCATGCAACAGTTCTTATATGTTCACCCAGGTTCTGACTCTTTCCTTTCAGTTTTGCTGATTTTATTATCCTTGATTCGGGGTGGGGTTTTTTGTTTTTTTTTTTTTTTTTTTTTTTTTGGGGGGGGGGGTTTGTTTTTGTTTTGTTTTGTTTGTTTGTGTTTTTTGTTGTTGTTGTTGGTTTTTTTTGCTGTGGCTGATGGTTGCAGGGAATTTTGAACTCATAAATGCTTGTGCTGTGTATATCTGTCCCATATAGCCCCCAAACTCCTTAGCTGATATAAACGTGGTGAAAATGCTGGAACTTACTTCACTGCAACTTTTGTTTTAAATATTAAGGAAGATGTGATGCATTAGGATGAAATTATGACTGTTAATGCACAGTTTTACAAATTACACTGCTTATTGGGTGCTCCATAAAACCCAATAATTGTGTGTATTTATTTTGTTCTAACAATAAACATCAAAACAAAACTATAAATACTTCTTCACACAATTTGCAACATAGCTTTGTATTCAACTGTGAGAAAATTAAACAAGTGCCAGTATATATTTCACTACAAATCAAGGCATATGTGCAGTCGCTAATTTTTTGCTATAGACTCATCTAGTCTTTCACCTAGACTCATTTTTACTTTCTCCCTATTCTGCCTTTTACTGGACAATGAAGATAAAATATAAGTTAACTCAGACAATTAATGTTGTCAGCTTTTGTGGATGAGTTAGGACTGAGATCTGCCTGTACTAAGTGGAGTACCTTTAGTCCTGTAGCAGGACTATAGGGTGAAAATAAGTGTTTAACAGGGATTTGAAAGTGTTTAAGATAGTTTTGACTAATCTATTCTAGCACTACTATACGTTTATTTACAGTTGGAGAATGGAGCTGTTCCCTTGAAACTACAATCCCCATTTTGATATGATGATGTTTCCTCCATGTGCACGTTTTCTTTTTCTCCCTTTTTATACTCCTAAAACTCATATTTTCTTATTTAAGCATAGGCATGATTTTAACAACAAAATGTTTGAGAATTTGGTCAGAGATGGAGACAAAAAACTCATTTTCCTCTCACATCTCGTTCAACCCTTTTGCTGTTAGTGGGAAGCAGTGGCAGCGAATGGAACCCAAACTGCTGATTGCTCTCCTATGCATGGGCAGCTGATTTGAAACCAGTTTTTTTTTCCTATGGTCTGGGCATGAACAGCCCTTCAGACTGCAACCCCTCTGATAATAGAAATGCTTTTTGTTGCAGGAGATGTTCATCACTTCAGGCACTTTATATGACTATTATTGGACGTCTTCTACTAAATTGCATTGTAATGCTTCTCTTCTTGAAGGATGCTATAATAAACAAGAAAATTGCAGTGAATGTTCACAAAAATAAATGGTTCTTCTGGGCAGCAGTGGCAGGGGGCAGAAGAACTCCTTATGTTAAGTAGAGATAAGATTACATTCAACAGCTGGCTTCATAAAGCACATATAAAATATGTGGTAAAAACACAGGAAGACCCACAGGATTCTGCAAGTTCCACCATAGGAGTCCAGCACTGCTTAGCAGAAACAAGTTATTTATACCTTCTTTCTACTGCAGAGAGAAAAACAACAGAAAAGTCAGACACAGTCTTCGTTTCCCACATTGGGTCTATTAAACATTAAGGGTTTGTTTTTTCAGATGCAAGAGTAGTAGCAGAGAGGAAGAATTCTGCTTAGATCTGTTTTTCATCCTGCAAAATGTTAGGGTTTTTACAGGAATTGAGTTATACAATATTCTGTATTTACTTTTTGATTAAAAGAATAAATTATAGGCCATCTGATAGTCACTATTAATCTTTCTTATTATTTTATTCCACAGGGAAAATAAAATAGCTAGGAATATTTCCAGCAATATAAATGACTTTTTGAGAATTTTGTGTCACAAATAAACTGTGAAATTAGACAATTTTTGCCTTAATCATTCCTCCAGTTTGCTAACAGTGATTAATACAGGACCCTAATTATCCATGTCCTAATAGTTTCATATCAGTCACAGAAGATCCATGGTTTAAAGTAAAAATATCTGATTGTGAAATAGTCACAATTCAGCTTTATTATTAGAAAATGAGAGGGTTTTTTCTTTGACATGTATGAGGGAAGGAAGAAAAAGAGTGTTGTTGGATCTGAAAGCTAGAAGAATGTATTCTAAAATATGAAGCCAATTTAGGGGTCAATGCTTTCAAATCTGTGGTTTTCTTTTTCAGATATGCTTCTCTTACCAAGGACATGTAGCTGAAAGTCAAGGCAGACACATAATAAACATAAGGTGTCAAAAAGGACATTTATATAAAATTTAAGACTCTAATGCCAAGAAAAATGACCCACATTGTTTCAAGTGCATGAGACATGCTAAAGCTCCTTGTCTGCAAGTGTTTTACTGATGTCCATGACCAGCTGAATCCCTTCCTTTGCTAAGCCAAATACCTCAGCTTTCATCTGTGTCTATCGGAAAAGCTCTAGGATATCTGAGACATTCATACAGGGATGACAGATATAATACAGAATTTATGCACACTATTTTAGGGCAGCAGCTGAAAGCCAGCGTAGAGCATTCCGTAGAGCCTGATATCCCATCTTCTGCAGAGAAGCAATACCAAATTAATTTGCAGAATACTGTTACACTAATCATGTAGTGAGACTGCTTCTTTCACAAGAGTTGTGGACTTCAGTTGTATTCATCTAAAGAGAATTTGAAACCATAGCTCCAAATCCCCTGAAAGCTACCTTTCTATCCAGCTACAGGATAGACGTGTCACGTCCTACTGAAGTTCAGCTGATGAATAATAGCATTTTCATTGCACTATACCTTCATTTCTGATCACTAATCAGACAAACTAAGTCCTTTAGACATAGAAATTTAATTTCCTTTGTGTGTATCTTGAAGCTATGATTTGTAGTATCACAGTGAAACATTTGATTTCAATATAATGAACTCAAAGTAATGATCTGTGTGAGTACTTATCACTGTAAGCTGATAGCAGCGTGAGATGCCTGCAATGTCAGTGCACTGCAATATGCACACAAAATGATTTCTAAAATTCAGTTTTGAAGGTAAAGAAAAGTGGATCTGGATAAAGAACTCCACTGAAAAAATGATGAACATTTTCAAGACCACCAATGTTTTCAGTGAAGTCGTAATAAGGCAAAATACAAAAGCAGAGGCAGTTACATAAAAAACCCCTACTATTTGGAACTTGCTTACAGTTCTATTAGGGGTGACAAACTCTAAAGAAGCTGAAGTGCTTTGCAATGGTGACTTCAATGCAGAAGGTAGAAAGAGTTAAAGGCGACTGATTTCAGCAATTCCACAGGAAGTTAATTGAAAAGTAAGCACAAACAATATACTCTCCTACACTTTTCCTGGGATTGTGTCTGAAATGCATTAAATTTCAATAGCTTCTCATAGAATGAGACATGAAAATTTCCTCTTTTCTTACTCAAATTCTTTTGGAATTCCTATCTCATTTTTCCACCTACTGCCTTAAGAATGTAACATAAAGCATCCCAAAATTTATTGTGCTACACTATTTCTAATTTTAATAACTTTCATTCTGTGATATCAAGATTTGTTTAAAAATGGGCTCTAGGGGATTTGCAAAATATACTATAATGTCTAAGTTAACTGATTTAAAGCTAAACTTGGTTTCATTTAAATAGAAAAAAAAATAATTACTAAAATAGTAAGTATTATCCAAGGATATTGCATTTGTTGTGTTTTGAGCTGTCTTTTCAATTGTGCCTGAAAACCATATCTGAAAACCAAAATGACTCAAACCCCTTCTTTATATTGAGTGCTTTCATTATGTTGATAAAAGTTTTCTCCAGAGAGAGATATTTTAGTATTTCAGAATCATCTAAAAAGTGCAACAAGTTTTCATCAATGAGAAAATGTTAAACTTTTAGGTACCCAAGCCCATTCAGTACAACACAAATCAAATTCTTAAATTGCTTCTTCATGATATGTGGCTCTCCACAGTGAACAAAACTAAAATCAATAAAAATATTAATTTTTTTAATGTTCTTTGATCAAATTCCCTAATTTCCAAATATTATTCAAATCTATATGTAATATTTACTGATAGCAGCAGTAATTATTGCATATGAGTCTTTTACAGAAACTTGCCAGTTTGTACTTGCTCCAGAGAGATATTTCACATATTTCTATACTGGATTTCTATAAATTTAATCACTATGGTCTAGTGATTAAAAGGATGCTGCCTTGAGTAATGAACTACCCTCCTGAACACCATTGAGGAAACAGCTCAGAGAGGAAGTTGAACTACAACACTCTTTGAACTCCAACAGCAATCAAAACATCAAGGTGATTTTCATTTATCCTTCTTTTTCTCCCTTTGGAAGGGAGTAAATATAAGTACATATTTACATAAGTAAATATGTAGCATCTGTCCCTTCATCTTCACAACCAAAAACACTTTTGAGGTTCAGAGTCTTTATAGTGGATTCCCAACTTTTATATTCTTCATAATCATGATTTCTTGAAGGTCTCCAGAGGTAGATGTGTTTGACAGCATTTACATCTGCACGTTACATACTCTTTCCTCCTGATATTTCAAAAATTTAGTTTTATTGTGAATGACCTAAGAGGCCCCTAAAAGTTTGCTATAAATTATGTTTTTAAATTAGGTACAATGGATTCCACCCACTTAATTCTATCAGTTTATATTTATTAAAAGAATGAATGTTGGGTTAGCTAGTTATTAAAATGCTAATTATATAACACAGTTTTCTAGTCTGCTACAAGACAACACTGACATGTTGTCTTTGTTTTATTTGCCTGAGCTTAGTGACTGGAATGTGATATTATCATCCATAAATTAATATATTCCTATAATTTTAAAATCAGTAAGCTAATCTATTCCTACTAACACCGACATATATCTCAGGAAGACTCATTATTATAGTATTGAAATGAATTTAACTGAGAACAGTGTTCTACATACATTTTTTTCTAACTTCACTGAATACAGCTTAGCATCTATTCTCTGTTATTTCAAAACTTTCTTGTTAGCTTCTTTGTAGCTTGTCTGTGTCTGTTAAGCATCACTCTTAACAAAATTGGGACTAGGACAGAACCCTAAAAAGTGTGTTCTCCATAAGGTGAGAAACAGCCTGAGAAATGTTAGACTTGTCATTCTATTTAATCCCCTGCCTTCTGTAAAATAGAAAGACTGAGCTCAAAAAACTTACTCCTCTTTGCTCAATGGCCTATCTCCTATAAATGCACCATATCACCTAATGCTCCATACAGAAAACTGTAATAAATAATATTTCTCAAGCACACTGAAACTTTCTTAAATCAAACCAAGTCCAAAAGCTTACTTCAACCTACAGTTTCTGGTCCAATGCAAAGTCTATTTGTACCTTTTTTCATAAAATGTGAAGCAGTAACCCAATACTTAAACAAGCATAGAACCCAGATGCTTTCCTACACCATAGAGTGCAAATACACTTATTTCATGTGTGAGTGGTAAGGGCAATTACTTTTTTTTAGCCTGTTACTCAGAATAATTAATTGTTCTGTGAAACACATCTTGGAATCATTAGGGTTGGAAAAGGCCTCTCAGATCAATGGTTTACCCAGCACTGACAGGTCCACCCCTAAACCTAAACACTATATCTACTTGGGTTTTTAACACTTAATTCTCTGAATATCTGGACTTAAGGTTATGCCTCAGATCATCTTAACCAAGTTCTGTCTCACACAACTGTCTACAATTAGAATAATTACCCTTACTACATATATAAAAAACCTTAAGGTTTCATCTACCTGTATGCATTGTCTGTGTAATTGCCTACATCTCTCTATAGACTTTTGGATCTCTCACTGGCAAAAGACAGTTACCTCCAGAGAAAAATCAGTCTACTGTCTCCTTTGGGACTGATTGTGTCTTAAGAAACCTAAAAGAAAAATAAAATACTTCTCTTCACAGACTATAAGGGCATATGGTCAAATATAGTCATTGACTTTAGAAATTTGCACCAGTCTTTAGAATTTCACTCTAAAAGGGTGAAGATCATGCAAGCTAATATTGAACCTTCCAGCTGTAGGTACTCATCCCATATACTTAACTTTGCCTCTGATAACATTGGTTGCATATGTGTATTCACGGAGCTGAAACACTCCTTTCATCTCACAGAGATGTAGGTGTTCAGCATGAGTTTGTTTTGCATGCAGAGGACAGACCTCTAAGAGGGGTAATGCATCTTGATTTATATATGGTATCTAAAGATTACTAGCTGTCTAGAGATGTCTCATTCTCTTATTGACTAAAAAGGATGCCCAGATCACTGTCTTAAATGGACAAAGATATGCAGTTACAGCTGGGACTAATATGATTGTTTCAGAATGAGGTGACTGTGGAATAAATATTATGGATTAGATATTTAAATTATATTAGATATTTAAATTACATTTCTGAACTGACAGATTATGTCTTCATGTGTTTTTATTTCTGGGAAAAATACTGAATGCCTTCTTTCCTGAAAATTAAGAAGATTATATGAAATAAAAAATAAATTTAAAAAATACTGTATCACCAATATATGTTGCTAAAATGAAAGTTGTAACCCATCCTTTTATAAATTCTAAAGTCAGTCTTATGAAGACATAGGCAAAATTGACAAACATCCACTCCTTTATGATGCTTATTTTGAGTGTAAGCACAGTGGAATTATAATCAGTATAATCTTGGGCTAATTTGAGTCACAGAATAAAAGTCGTTTAGAAAGTCCATTGCAAGCCTCACTTTAGAAAGGTCTTCTAAAAGATAAAATAATTGCTATGAATTAGTTTAGCATCTCACCTTGCCATAAATTTAAAATAAATCATTCAGTTTAACAATCAGTCTCAGAAACTACCACTCTTACTATATTAATCATATCTCAGTTACAATGCAGAACTATAGGTAAATGAACATAAAGGTGGGATGATTTAATTAAATGGATTTTATTAGTACTTTGTTTAATGTCCTAAAGTTTAGCCCATCAATTTTGCATTTGACAAGAATCCTTTTAACTGGAGGTAAAATTCCTTAAATTCCAGGAATCATAGCTTTAAGAATAGAAAATCCTACATTATTAAATTCTGGCAGTCATTTAGTGTGAAGTTGTAGGTGAACAGAAGTGACAAAACAACAAACAATTGAGGAGATTGTATCAATGTGTAAACTGAAGTGGAAATGGAAAGATAAAGCAGCAAATCAGACAGAAACTTTTTGAACTATTACATATCATCTACATTAACCTCTGAAAGGTGTAATATTAGATCTCTTCAGCATCCATGGAAAGAAATAGACCCTTAAATTATATGATTGACCTTACTTACCTTAGATGTCTACCTTAAGATGAGATGAATTGTTTCTTAGAAACATCTGCTTCTCCCCAGTGACTCTATAAAGAGATATGGTTTGCTACTTTAGGTGCAGACCATTAAAGACATCTTTCCAACAGGAAGGTAACCAACTTGAATAACCCATGAAATGGCAGACATGACTTAATTTCTCAAGTGCCTTTACTTTGAAGAAAAAAAAAAAGGCATACAAAAAGAAAAAGTTCTTAAAGTTCTTGCTAAATAGTATCTGTTTGTTTATAGTATTGAGAATACAATACAGAGAGGGCAATGAGACAGTATCACTTAGATTATACTGGATTACTGTATGATTAATTAACTTTTTTTTTAAATCCTGCTATAAGTTATGCTAATATCAGTGATTTTACATCAAGATTAAAGGTATGGTAAAGGAAAATTACTACTGAAGCTGATTATCCACCAATGATTTGACTTAAGTTTGAATTGATATTTTCAGGAAACAAGAATATAACACCCAATAAATCTTATACTTGAAACAAATATTTTCAAGCTAATTAGTGTTATCATTTTTTAATTTTTACAAATCTATTAAGTGTGTAATACCATGGAATTAACTGTTCATGTTATAACCTTATCAATGTCATAGCTTCACATTTTTAGTTAGACTTTCATGCCTTTCCTGAATATGAGGTGTAAGCAGGAACAAAGTTGTGGTTTGAATTGCATTCAGAATAATATGTTGATAATAATATGTCAATATATCCAAGCTAATGATTCAGAAGTTAAAAAAACAAGAAAAAAAGACATTTTATGAAGTTGTTTTCCATCAGAAGCTCTATTTCCATTCAGGATGAATTTATTCTTCTACAATAAAAACAAACAAAAAAATCCTCTTACACTTCATTAGTATAGGGCAAGGGAAGGGTGCTTGGTCTTTTTGTTGTGGTGATTTTTTGTCTTGTTTCTGTCTTGGTTTGTTTGTTTGTTCAGAGTTTTTTTTTTTTTTTTTTTACTTAACATCCATAACCAGGTTTGTTTATGTAATATGTCCACAAGAAGTGACTGTAGAGCAGCCCAGTAGATAGCAGGTTAAGGCTTTTTAGTGTATCCTATCAACTGGCATGCCACTACCTGCAGCTGCTGTCTTTTTTCCCTCATGCTGGTGGATATGTGAACAAACACTGGGTATTCTTACGGCATTTGTTCTGCAGATTCCATTCACAGAGAACCCAATTCACTTTGCAGTAACACTTTCAATGCTGTCCCTCACAGCATCCTTCTGGACAAGTTCTCTGACTGGGATGAGTAAGTACACAGGGCAAAAAGCTGTGAATAATGGGGCTCCAATGGTTGCAGTGAATGGAGCAACATTTGGCTGGTGACACCAGCAATGTCCCTCAGGGCTCAGTCATGGGCCTGTTCTGCTCAGTATTTTTATCAGCGATCTGGATGTAGGAGCTGAATGCACTCTTAAGCAAGTTTGCTGACAATACCAAACAGAGAGGTGGTCCTGACTCTCTCAAGGGATGAGAGGCCTTACAGAGGGATTATGCACAGTTTGGAGAGTTGGGCAGTCATCAATGGCATGGAATTAAAGAAGTCCAAATGCCGGATTCTGCACTTACAGCAGAGTAATGACAGGCACAAGCTGGGAGAGGAATGGCTGAAGAGCAGGCCTGCAGAAATTAGCAAAAGCCTTGTAGTGGTTGCCAACAGTGAGATCAACATGGATCCACAGTGAATCCTGTCAGTCAAGAGGGCAAACACCATCCTGGGGTGCCCTAAACACAGATAACCAGTTGGTCAAAAGAGGTCAGTACACCACTGTATTTAGCATTTGTCTGGCCTTAACTTGAGTGATGTGTGCAGTTCCATGCCTCATGATTTAAAGAGAGTTTGAAGGTCCTTGAGTGCATCTTGAGTAGGACAACAAATTAGGTGAGTCATTGGGACATTTGGACAATGCCCTTAACAGCATGCTTTAGCTGTTGGTCAGCCATTAATTGGATGAGTGTGAAAGACTGTACTGCTAGTGATTAATGACTCAAACATTCATCTAATTGCAGTAATGTCTGTAAGAGACTGTGCTGTTACGAGACTGGACTATTGGTACTAATGGCTTAAACCATCCACTTGGTGCTTTGATGCACGGAGTGGTCTCTCAGGTGCAGAAGGCCATGCACATCTGAGGCTACAAGCTGGATTTCTAGATAAAGGAAGAAACTGATAAGAAGAAAATCCTCTGATGTGGAAAGAGTCCTTATCACACCAATGCCCTCCCTTACATGATTCCACTTACATCTAGGATGAAGGTATTCATCTCATCCGGTAGGTCATGACTGATTCAACTACACTGAAGAGACAGCTGCAGCATCTTAGAAAAGGTCAGAGTCCTGATCCATAACATTATATCATCCAGTGTGAAACTCTGTACCTCAGGGGAGGCACGCGGGCGTTCCCACCTGAACCCAAGTAAATATAAATCCAATAGATTTCGTGATCTGTGGTCTCTTTCCCACTTCCCACTTGATGGATACAGACTTCAAACATTACTTCAACAAGACTGCAGTCACTAAAAAGACTAGAAGAGGAACAATAGGACATCATCAGAATCTATGTGAGTGTTTATATTATTTTCTACTTTGTCATTGTCTTTCTCTCTCCCCAACCTTCTCTTTTCCCTATCTTTCTCTCTACCTCACATTTAGTTTAATAAAAATCCATACTATCGACTTCAGCATATGGTCTCATTTGCACATTAATTTGAGCAGAAGCCTGTCTCCAATAATTTCAATAATAGGATCATAACAATGAGGTGTTCCAGGTCCCTTCCTATTGAACTATTATATTTTATTCTAACCAATTTTATATAAGGCAAGAAAACTTTAATGAAAAAAAGTCAAAGGAACGTGGAAAACATATTTTTATTACAAATAAAATTCCAAAGACCTAAATGAAAGTTATGTCTTCCATACCACATTTCTACATAATCACTAGTAGTGTTGCCTGTTGGAGAATTGAGAAATAGGTACTTGGAAGTGTTGCAATAAGGAAAGGAAATTCCTGGTAGAAGGTACTGTAGAAGATGAGCGTCATGGTTCCTTCAGAGCTTACTTGAATATGGTGGTTATGGAAAAAAGAAAAAGAAAAAAGAAAGAAGAAAAAAGAAAAGAAGAAAGAAAGAAGAAAGAAAGAAAGAAAGAAAGAAGGAAAGAAAGAAAGAAAGAAAGAAAGAAAGAAAGAAAGAAAGAAAGAAGAAAGAAGAAGAAAGAAAGAAAGAAAAGAAAGAAAAGAAAGAAAGAGAAAGAAAGAAAGAAAGAAAGAAAGAAGAAGAAAGAAAGAAAGAAAGAAAAGAAAGAAGAAAGAAAGAAAGAAAAAGAAAGAAAAGAAAAAGAAAGAAAGAAAGAAAGAAAGAAAGAAAGAAAGAGAAAGAAAAAGAAAGAAAGAAAGAAAGAAAGAAAAAGAAAGAAAGAAAGAAAGAAAGAAAGAAAAGAAAGAAGAAAGAAAGAAAGAAAGAAAGAAAGAAAGAAAGAAAGAAAGAAGAAAGAAAGAAAAAAGAAAGAAAGAAAAGAAAGAGAAAGAAAGAAAGAGAAAGAAAGAAAGAAAGAGAGTCCAAACAACTGTGTGCATTTTGCTAAAATTGTTTGATAAGAAGGAAGGAAAGAGAGAAAGAAGGTTTGATGAAGAAGATAGTAACAAAGAGACATAATGATGATACTGAAGAGAACTGTGTAAGATATTTAAAAAAAGAAAAAGTCAGAAGAAAAACTTTTGTAGTAATACAAGAAAGGTAACTGTTTGGATATAGTCCTTGAAGGAATATTTACTTTAAAACACTTTTGAAAAAGTCCTCATTTAACTCCCAAGGAGCTAAGTGGTACGTTGTCACAATAACATATTTATGGTCCAACACTGAAATAGTACAAATAATTATTCTCTAAGAGAACATAGATCTATAGGAGAGCTTAATTACATTGCAGTAAGGAATCAGCATATCATTTTCCCTGCAAGAAATATCTTTATTTGTCCTTCTTTGTTTTCCTCTTTTCTGAAATATGCTGTGTCATCTAGGGCTTTGGACATCAGGTCTTTTGGCTTTAATTCCAGAGTCTTTTATTAATAGATGTGCTAGATTTTTTTCTTAAATAGAGACTCTTAAGAGGACTGCTATACTAGGATGAATTAACATCTAGATTAACTCCTAATAATTTTAGGAAATCTCTTCCTGTTCTATTGGAATTCATAGGTAAGTATATGGAAATGCATATGAGGTTTAATATTTCTAAAATTAAGCCAGAGAAATATTCAGAAAAGTACAAAGAAGTGTGCTGTGTAAGAAGCCACTCACCTTCATATGGAAAAAATGAGACTCAACAATTCTAAAGAGAAGTAAAGGAAAAGCTGTGAAAGTATTAAGTAAGATGAAGGGTAAAAATAATTTTTTGTTACATTTAGCATTATCAGGCTTATAATTTTTTTAGGATACTAACTATATGGATCAGCAGGAGACATAAAAGTGTATTAGAGTTTATTCATTCCATTGAATTGAGAACATGATGTGTTGTGGCTTTTTATTAACATTAAACAAGGTGGGAAATGAAATGTCATTAAGATTAATGTTGAATTATAGCAGTGAAATCTTTGTAGATAAGCTAAAGGACCTTGGGCATGTAAATACTGCCCAAATATCTAGCATCAATTTGAAAAGAAATACATTTCCAAATTTCCAACCAAACTTTAAGAAACTTGTTTCCACTCCATTTGCCTAAGAGATTCAAAGCCAGATCTGGGAAAAAGGGAACTGAACCTCTTCTGTCCCTGAGTATTGCTCTTAACCTGATTCGTTTCTCTTTTTTCAGATGTACTTACGCAGGAAAAAAACAGATAAATTTGAGGATGGAAAGCAGAGAGCACAAACACCTCTCTTTGAGGAAGAGACTCAAGGCACATTTCTCAAGTGAAGTGACTCCCTACCCAGCAGCACTGAGCTGTGTGATTTCAAATGTCTGACTGTCTTCACATTTCTCAGCTGCCTAAGTTAGGGGGATGCTTTTTCAACATACTGTGGATTGTTGTTGTTTGGTGTTCAAATGCATGTAACACTAGATATTTGACCTTTCTCATTAGGTGGGGAGCCTGTGTACTATTTTCATGCAAACAGATTTTGTTATTAAAAATCAAACTCTGTAATTGTGGAGCTTTTAGTATAGATTTACTACAGAAGGAAAACCAGTATTTCCTTTAGTAAGAAATAAAACTACATTGACTAAGGATATTGAGTACTTGTGTTTTGTCAGAAGAAATAGAGAAGAAGGAAGGGTAAGGGAACTACAACAATAACAATGACAGCTTCAATAGAATTGAACCCTTTTGGCCATCAAATATTCTTGTATGGTTCCATAATGCTGGAAGTACATATTATTAGAAACAGTGAGGCATTATTTGACAGACAGAATAGCTGTTTATATATTGACAAGCACAGAAATGGAAAATATATGTGTTACATAAAGAGAAACAACTAACCTCAATAAATCAGCAGTTTCAGCATAAAGGAGGTAGTCTTTGAAATGTAAAAGGCATCATCCTAAAACTTTTCAAGAGTATAGATCTCATAAAAATATCCCAGTAATTGTTACTGACTTTAATAAATGAATGGCTTCTGCCAGAAAGGTGTTTTTCTAAACCCCTCTGAATCCTGCTCCTTGACATCTCCAAATACTAGAAGAGATCCTAAATGACTACGTTCACTTAAAAGCTGTCTAAAAATAGTTAGAGAAAAAGTGATAAGAATAAGACAATAAAACATACATAGTAGAGTAATGTCTTTTTGGTTTATATTGTAACTGGCCTGATGTTTCATAATTGCTGTCAATGAAGAACGAGAATAAAGGTGATTAAAAAGTAATGGTTTTGATAATACTGTAGAAAAAAAAATCTATTTTTGTGATTATTATAATCTATTTCACAGATGAGTGATTGCTAATGTGAGCAGGACGCTTCATCACATTTCCCAGCTGTTAATAGGCTACTGCTAACCAGTGTCTTGAAGAGACACTCATGGAGAAAGTGACCAAAGAATTTAAAAACATATCATGGCTGTAACTTGTCTTGCTATTTCTAAAATGAGCCTGCATTTCACTTTAAGATCGAAGCCACTTATAACCAGGAATCATTTCTAAAGGAGCTGTCCAATGGGAACATAAAGCTATAATTACAATGAACAAAGATATCCATTGAACACTTTATAATGACAAGATGTATTCATTATATTACAGACAAGCCTAAATGCTGTGCCTCAGATATTTTTAGTAGTACAGTATCTTACATATGCTTACTCACATAAATATACTCCCTTAATTAAAATATATTTGTACCATACTGATAAAAGCCAATGGAAGATAAGCGAATATTTAGTTTTTATGGAACTTTAAATTTTAATGTCTATTAAGCATGCATGAAAGAACTTTATATTTGGAAGACAAGGCATGTAATTTTGGCAGTTTTACACACAGTTTTTGGCATTTTGAATAAGCCTAAAGTATATCAAATGTTTAGAAATGGTCCTTTGTGGACTTGAATTTGAATAGCAAGAGATTACAGCTATCAACTTATACACAAAAGCCTCTTCCAACTTGAGATTATTATTAATGATAACATAAGCATCATAGGTATTTTCTAATGAAAAGAATATTTCATAACATAAAAAAGTGGTGCATTCAAAGCTGTAGACAAAAAAATTATAAAAACAATGCAAGAAAACACCATAAACATGTCTTAGCAGTCAAAGTAGAGCCAGAGAAATAACAAGAAAAATAATTCAGACAATTACTCTAAGATGTGATAAAAAAACTTAAAAGTTGTGGTGAATAATGCAGTTATGGGCAGAGACAGGTAATGTATGACATGCACGTAGAGCTGAGATAGTTGAGAAAAACTGCACAATGTTTCTACAATAATAGACAAATATTTCAATATATTCTTATGCATCTTAGAAAGCAAACACATGCAACAAACTTGAAAGAATTAGAGAGGATATGTGAAGTATCAAGAGATATATTTTTCTTCAAAAGAGAGTCATCATGTTTTTAATTTCCTCAAAAAAATGTGCTTCAGTGGCAGTGGCAAATTCAGTGCAAAATTAGAACTGCAATAGAATGCAGAGACTCTCAAGGATCTCACTAACCAGGAGGAAAGCTTGTCTTTTTCTCTGCATAGATGCCTGGTTGAATGTCTTTAAGACAGATTTTTCCATCTGCAAAAATTATTTTCTCTAAACAGAGAAGAGTTTCTAATTTTTAAGACTTGATACTTAATGTACAACTTGAACTTTTTATAATGCAATATTCTCCTTTTGTTTTTTTCTTCCCAATAAGGAAAACTTCAGATTTTGATAAATAAAATTTATAGTGATTGTTTTAGCTAGACTTTTTGCCCTGGAAGTTTCCTCTTACTGAAAGTAATAATCATAACATGATTGAAATCAAGAGTGATTCTGAAAAATATGTTCTAGTCATGTCTGAGCAGGAGAATGCAAATCTACTCTTTATGTGAGAATGTTATCCAACTGTACAGACACAGTTATATGCACACAGGTTATAAATAATGTGTGGGGTCCAGTGAAGTCCCAAAGTACTAACTCTATTCTTTTGCACCAGTCAGCACTAGAGAAGACCCAGTCTTCTGTTGCCATAAAATAAAGCTGTCTTACTCAGTGAAACATATTTGGCAAAGCTGCTAGTAAAGCAACTGTAGTTGGAATAATCTCTGATATATCTCTACCTTTTTTTGATATCATTAAGAGATGTTTATTTACCACAGAAATACAAAATGTTTTGGAGCTCAAGTTATACTTCGAACATTCTGCTCTTTTATGAATAAAGTAGAACAAGATGTATGCAGCAGATAACCTCAGAAAGAAGTCATTCACTAGAAGTTCCAGAATTCAACAAAAACTTCAGCACCACACTGTGGGTCTAAGATTAGGTCAATTATCCAAAATATGTGATATGCATAAATGAAATAGATCTATATTTTTCCTACTTTGTTTTTGTTGTGGGAAAGAAGGTAGGTGGAGAACAGTTGGAGCTCACAGAACATATGTTGTTTCTCGCTATGCAGTACAGCACAAAAAGTTAATTAGGAAAATAAAATGATATCAGCATCATCTAAAGTTTTGCTCTTCAGCTTTTTTATGTTATACTGTCATGTTACATTGGGAAAAAAAACATTGACTTATACAATTCAGGTTACTAGAAACCCTCTTTCACTTGGCTATAAAAAGGGCAGTGTGGTCATTCTATCACCTTTAGGCTGATTCTTCAAAGCTCTGACCTGGGTAATGAAAGAGCTGGAGCCAGAGGAACTGAAGAGATCAAGTCATGACATTTTCAGAAATGCTCTGTAGAGGAAGTTGCCCACAAACTATGAGTTACACTACTGGCTGCAGATAGGTTCTTTCTGGCCTTCCTGCGAGATCAGCTGTGGGTTTGGCACGGAAGCAGCTGAGGGTCTGCTGGAGTCCAACCCACCACCTCCTTGCCTACCCTTTAAAACACTGAGCTTTTCAGTATGCAAAAAATTTGCCTCACCTTTTTTTTTCTGACATCTTAAGTTTTTTCAGCACCCCTCCTATGAAGACAGGCTTAGAGAGTTTGGGGTTTTCAGCCTGGAGAAGACTCAAAGGAAACTGTTTGCAGCCTTCCAGTAACTAAAGGGAGCTTATAAAAAGGAGGGAGAGTGACTTTTACTTGGGCAGATAGTGATAAGAAAATGGGAAATGGTTTTAAACTGAAAGAGGGGACATTTACATTAGTAGTTAGAAGGAATTTTTTTACTCAGAGGGTGGTGAGGCACTGGAACCAGTTTCCCAGAGAAGTTGTGGATGCCCCATCCCTGGAAGTATCCCCAAGGCCAGACTGGGTGAGGTCCTGGGAAACCTGATGTAGTGGGTGACTATCCCTGTCTGCTGTGGGATGGTTAGAAGTAGGTGATCTTTAAAGTCCCTTCCTACCCAAGCCATTTTATGATTCTAAAGTTGTCACACCAGGTGTGCTGCTACAAGCAGTCTGTTCAGCTTTATACATACAGACCATGGTTAAAAATAGTCCCTAAAGCCATGACTTTTTCAGTCTGGTGTTGTAGGATAAAGTTATATGAGTGTCATATTTTGATAGTCCTCCCACTGTCTCAGTCTGCTACTTTTAATTTCCAAGAGATAGTTTAGGTCATCTATTTTACAGTCCAGTTTCAGAGCTCCTGATCTGCATTGTTCAGAGCAAGCTTCAGGCTTTAGTAATAAGCTGAGCTTACAGAAAGGAACAAGGGAGGACTGGAGTGGCTAACACTGGCCCTCTGGTAAAAGTAATGTAATCTTAAAAACTGCTGTTCATTCAAGATCATTTCCTGTGTCAGTTTAAACTAATATAAACACTGAAGACTTTAAGATGTCAAGTTAAGGATCTGCCTTACCTTCTACCAGTTTCATTGTAGACTAGTCACTGCTGATTAGGGATGAAATGAAATACTAAGAATATAATTTCTAAAACTTGTAAACAAAGTTTTCCTGTGCTTGCCTCTTGGAGTTTTCAGGCACTTTAATCTTTGGACAGATAGTGCAATGAAGATTTTAGCATCCATATTATCAGCATAAGATCCTTGAGGGCTCCTCAAAGGCTTCAGTCACTCTGCATCTCATTTAATAGGACATATGCTTTTTCTTGACAAAACCAATGTTTAAGAAAGAGAGAACAACAATTAGTCTTGGTCAAGCATTTGATGTGACAACAGCATTCTTCAAAAGTACATCTATTCATGACATCCAAGTGTCTTGTAGAAATGAATTTTTAATGGAAAATTTCAATAAATTGTTGATAATTTTTCTTAGCATTAAAAATAAAATTATTCTGACAAGGTTGAGGTAATTTCCTCTTTTGCATTTTGATCTTAATATTGTTATGTATAATTAGATGAAGATAAATAAAAGCTGAAGTGTTGCAGTCAAAAGTACTACATTGCATCAAAGAAGTGCTTTAATCTTATCAAAGTGGAGCACAACCATAAAACTCTTTGAAAGTTCTGAAAAAAATAAAAAAGTAAAATGAAATTTCCTGATTAGAAAACATTTACATTAATTCTTACTTTTACTTTCACTCAATTGAAACAAAATGTCATAATACTGTAGTTTGTCCCTGACCACAGATTCTGCTGGTATTTTTATTTGGCTAAATGAGATGCAGACGATGTGCTCCCCAGACAAATAATTCAATGACAGAGAAGGTGTGGTTTCTTTGGATGTATTATGGATGGATACACATGTTGCATCTTCAAAACTGGTGGCAAAACAGTTTGCCTTCTGGACATATAATAAAGATTGTTCTTCTGCTTTCTTTACATGGTTCCATGATTTGAGGTATCCACCATTACAGCATGTTGCAACCAGTTACAGAAAGGTACTAAATAAGGAGAAAGAGACACTTCTGTAGGAGAAGAGATCAATTTGGTAAGGACTCATCAGTTGAAGATGAGACAGCTGATGAGAGGGACACTGAAGAAGGATATAAAATCATGGCTGACAGAGAAAAGATATTGGAAAATATTGGTAGGTATTCCTCACAGTAGAAAAAATAGGCAATTGATTCAGAATTTTTCATACACCGCAAATTTAATTTGAGAATTCATTGATATTCAATGCTTTATGTAACACAAGAGTAAATCATTTCATAAACTACTAGAAAATTTCCCTCATGGATGGAAATGTCTTTCATGAGCTACTAATCACACCCAGACAAGTACAACCTCTGTCTCAGCTAGGTAAGCTGTTAGCTGGAAGCTGAGAGCAAATATTTTGTGAAATGTTGTTCTGCTTTATCTTAGTCTTACTTTCTTTTCATAAGCACCTGAAGATTATGCAGGATTTTGGATGCTCTCTGCAGGGTTCTTTTAATATTTGGTGGGAATAAAGGTCTTCAATACAGAAAATAAAATTTCAGTGTTCCTATGGTCACTGGATAGCCTTCACATATTTCAGAATCTTTCTTGAAAACATGAAAGGCTGATGATACCTTGGAAAACAAAAGGCTATCAGTTTGTCGAAGTGTGCCAATGATGAAACAGGACTGTCAGCTTTTATGTGGAGAACATGTTCCCTTCTTTTTGCTTGCTTGTTCTTAGCTAAATGGCTAATTTCCTTTATGCATCAAAGCAATCACCGACACCTCTTGTGAAAGTATGTTGTTAAATGCCTAAAATTGCTGGGTACTGGGAATGAAAATTTGCTTTGTACAGAAGCCACATGTCTACACCTATACCTGCCAAAATTAAATAACAAAATCTTTTAGCAGAGACTTTTGTTGGCAGTTAGAGAGAAATTAGACATATTTCAAGGGGCAGTTCATTTAAATTGCAAGATGTCCCTTTTCTTCAGGTTAAAGTTGGTACAATGTAAAGTTAGGAAAAATCCTCTTGAATGCATCATGCTGAGAGAATTATCATCGTTCTTGTAACACCGTTGCAAGTGATATAATTAGCAGTGCTAGCAAGGGCATTGTCTATGAGGTCAGCTTCACCATATTCTGGCCACTATAATTACTGCCACACTTCTTAAAAAAATTGAACTCCTTGTACTGTCTTCTGCCCCTCAATAATGATGTCTTCCTTCTCCTTTTCAAATTTGAAAATGTGAGTTCTCTAGTGATTATGTGCTCCGCCTGCATTTTTGTAAATCTCAGCTCAAGACCTTCTGCCTTCTCTATTTTCCCTCTTTGCACAGGGGACTGTATTTTTAAGCTACTGTCAGGGTGTTTTAGCTCGTAGGAACAATGGCTACAGACAATGTGGTAGAGGGCCCCACCATCAGTGCAAAAATCCTTCAAAAGAGAGGGAAGCATCCCCTGGGTTGAGGAACCCTGGAAACAGTCCTGTTCAGAGAAATGATTGCATACCTCTGGAAACCAATGAAGCTGACACTACTCATTGCTTCTTTGGGAAGGCTATTCGGTAATCAAACTTGTTTTAAGGTACGGGAAAGACTTCTAATTTCAACCTAGTTTTATTGAAGTAATAACCATTTCTTTTTGAAATAAGAAACAATTGTACTTTCACAGAGGGCAGAGTGGCAGTGCCAACAATTTCAATGATGTCATGATTTTATGGCAGAGAGATTATTATAAAATCTTGTATACACAGCATTTCTTTTTCCTTTCTGTTTTTCTATTTTTCTAGCTTGTTTTGTTCCAAGTTCTTTATATATCTATATCTATCTATCTATATCTATCTATATTTATAATTTTTCTTTTACCATTCATTGGAAAGCCAGGAATAAGCTATTACATTATGACCTTTCTGTAGCATTTTCCATTGGGACATTAATGGTAGGTTATTTATCATTTTGCTGGGAAGGAATAGATTTCCTGTCTCTTCCCTTGGGAAAACCTTATTTTCACTTGTTTCATTGACTAAATGTGCTCATTATTTAGTCTCAAGTGTATGCCTGGGGTGTAGCCCCAGTAATGATTAAGTTTTCCTAGCAAATCAACACTATGGAAAATGTTTCCTGATACTTAAATATATCTCACACTTCATTTATTTTTCTGTTCTCTCTTGATTAACTTCAAGCTTGCTTTTCTCTTCTTTGTTTGTTTTTATATCCAATGGTGACATCTCAGTTGTAGCTTTCACGATTAATTGTCACTGTTGTGTTTTCATTATTATAAACACCCAGGACAGAGAAGCCCTTTAATGAATAATTTCCTAAGGGTTACTTTTACATGTTATTTGTCTTTCTATCCTGAGCTTTGCAGGTTTTACAAAGAAGCTATTTAAAACCTTGCACAGTGAAAAAAAAAAAAAAAAAATCCTTCATACTCTTCCCATATTCCTATCACATACACATTAACAAACAATATGCATAGAGTATTACTCTGGTATTCAGATCCATTGTTTCCAAGTACAAAATGGTTTAACTACTGTGCAAAATTCCTTAAAATTGGATGATTTCATCCATTCCCTTGAGCCAACCTACATTTTCAGTCATATATAAATTGTTGGTTTGATTTAATTATGCAATTGTTTTTAATAATTTATTGAATAATATAATTATTATCCATTATTGAATAATATAATTATTATCCATCTTACTTAGAAGTAGTACACCTTCTAAGTTTCCAGTTATCTTCTTGGTGTAGGTATTTATTTTGGGCAGTAGTGAATTAGCTATAATGATCTCTGCTGGAAATTATTTTATAAAAACAAATCTTCATTTACTTCTCTTCTAGTGCTTTCCACCTCAGATTGATGTTCAGCATTCATCTTTCAGCATGCAGGCCCTCAGCCTATGCAAGCTTTCCTTTACATAAGTATGTGGCAATGACTGTAAAGATAAATAACAGGTCCTGGAATGGAGTTTGCCTATGGAACCCATAATTATATGCACTATTTATTTTTTGGCTCCCTCTTCCATTGTGTTAAAAACTCCTCTTCCTATTTCATTACAGGGTGAATATACAATGGATGTGATAAGTCTGCAAGGCTCTTGGGACACACATTCCACTTGGTGTTGAGGGCAGAAATCAACACCTGAACCCCTCCTATTCAGCATTATAGACAAAACACAGACACCCAGAAATGTACTCAATGATATTTTCAAGAATTCTAAAAGAGTAACAAACCAAGAAATAGTGTTAGAAGGCAACACAGTAAAACAAAGTTAGAGAAGATAGTTTTTCACCACAATTTTTCAGTTGATACTGAAGCTACAGGTTCTTTATTGTTGCATAAAATGTTAACAGGTTTTGAAAGACTGAGACTATAAGAAGTGTAATAAGCTACTAAATATTGTTCCAGGAAAACAGAACCAAAATTTTCTATTCTCCCTTTTCCAAATGAAAAGAATAGAGAGAAACTAATTTGAAGGGAAAAATGTAAAACCAATAAATATAAAGTTAAATAATGGAAGTGATTGGTGCACTATGGCACTGTGATGAATGTTTATTTTTATTTATGGTAGAAAAATGGGTAATGATGTGTAGGAAAAAAAATGTTTTATTTTTAATTGTTCATTCATTAATTCATGACATTGAACTAGGTTGTGAGGAACCACAGTGGGTCAGCTGGTCCAACCTCCCAGCTCAAGCAGGGTCATCCTAGAGCACATTGCACAGGATTGTGTCCAGATGATCTTGAATGTGAGAGAGAGTTCACAACCTCCCTGGGCAATCTGTTCCAGTTCAGGTGGAACTTTTTGCCTCTTGTCCTGTTGGCACTGCCCATTCATCATTCACAACGTAACTGGCTATGCTGGTTAATGAAATGGTTTAGCTAAGGAAATAAGTATGAAAGGCTTTATAATCAATGTATTTTGAATCTAGAAAAAAAGGCAGTTAAAATCAGGATAGACAAAAACTAAGTTAGACCTGCCATTGATTTTTCTACACATTTTCTGCAGTTTTCCCTTTAGTTGCCTGTTTTATTTGGTTGGGCATTTCACTAATATTCTGCAAAAAGTTTGAAAATAATTCAAAATATTGATCTCTTATTTTTATGTTTTGTGGTCACTGTTGAAACAGAAAGAGAAGACATTTTCACAAGACCACCTATTTTTTTTTTATTTTAGCACTCTTTGCAAACTCAGGAGCACATTTATTGTTTCCAGAATACATGGGCCTTTCAAAAGTATAGTTTTCACAGTTTAGGGTTAGAAAATTTATTTAAAATAAAAACAAAAACAAAAAAAAAAAACAACAAACAAAAAAACCCCTGAATTCTCCCTTTCATTCTAGAGAGAGCTTCGATGCATATCTCCCTGAAACAGAACATATTGAGAGAAGAGAAATACATGGATACAGACAAGGTTTAAAATAGGAAAACCATTAAAGAAAATTATGTTTTTCATTTAACAAAATTTCCTTTATTGAGCTCTAGTTGTGTGAGGACTCATAACCATGTGTTACCATGAAAGAGCTGTTTAGTTTGGAAACATAAAAACCAAAATTAAATGTTGGGTGGCGCAGGGTGTTTTCTAGGAATTATTTTTAAGCCAAAGGAAATGAAAGAGAATCATGTGCTATGTATATAAAAAGAATTTCTGAAACATTTAGGGGACTGGGAAGTTCCTTTCCTTTAGCTTATATAATTTCATTGTTCTTCCTGCAGCTTTGAACACAGTAGTTATATGCAATCCTTATCTAGGACAGCAATTAAAATACCTCTCCTCATCATGTAATTATATCTCTGGAGATAATTATGGATTCCATATTTACATTTTTAACCTTGACTATAATCTCCTGGTTCACGTATCTCTTTTTGCATAAAGTTCAAGCTGAAATAATTTTATCTTTGAAAGTGAGTATCAGGAGTGATATTGCCTAAATAAAATGTCTGTAATATCTTAGACAAAATGAATAAAGAAAAAATAGTAATACAAAATGCAAAATTACTCTTCTACCTATTGATACTTTTGTAATCTAAGCAACAAAATACCTAGAGACATAAGTATTTAAGATATTCTGCTTCTTTCATACAAAGTTGAGGGAATATACAATATTTGAGGGAAATCATTAAAGGAACAGAATGTATCAGAGGACTTTTTTTATTGATTCTAATTCACTATATATAATTCCCTGCAGTTTGAAATGACAACTGAAATTTTTAAGTGCAGAGGTCAGATTATATAAGAATGGGATTCTAGCACGGAAAGGCCTTCCACAATCACACCTAATGAAGACAACATTCTATTATTTATATATGTAACTTACTATTGGCCGTAGAGGTAATTTAGTGCATTGGCTAAAAGATTTTGCTTAATTTTTTTTTGCAAGAGTTTGAAAATAGAAGGCTGATAATCATCTGAAGAACTGCCATTCTAAATTTTACAAAACAAATTAATAGGGGAAGAAAGACTTTAGAGGTAAAACCAATAATCAGAAATTAGTCAAAACAGGACTGTTAGATCTGGTGTTGGAACCATTATAACTTTCTCTGACACCAGACCATTCTTCTTATCTTGGCAGTTTTCCTTGCCACACCAATATTTGGTTCAGCAAGCTGCATAATACTTTCTCCCCTTGCTCTTTCTGGCTTTTTCCAAACCATTGCAGTAAGCAGTGCTTCCTGGGCAAACATTCCCATAGTGAACTATGTGCTCTGAGGAGCCAGAAAAGAGAGCACAAAGAAGATGTAGAGAAAGGCTGGAGGTTATGGCTGGCCAGAAGCAAGATGAATGTAAGGCTCAAATATCCTTTCCTTTAATACCAAAAAATTAGTGTTTATTTTAGCAAAAGATTACATCTTTTAAAAGTGTAAATAAAATGCTACAAATAGACCAGGTGGGAAGTATTTTTTTTTCCAGGTTTTTAAAATGTTTTTGTAAAAATTCCTTTAAAAGACCACTTCAGAGAAATAAATTAACCTCCAGGTGACATTTAGTATAGTGATTAAGAGCCAAATCCACTTCTAAACCATGTCTCCAGGTGCCACATCTACACATATTTTAAATATCTCCAGGGATGGTGACTCGACCACTTCCCTGGGCAGCCAATTCCAATGGTCGATAACCCTTTCTCTTAACATCTAATCTAGACATCCCATGGTGCAAATTGAGGTAAATTTCTCATGATATTTAGCAGAAGTTCCCAAGCCCCACCTGGCTACAACCTTCTTTGAGGTCATTGCAGAGAGTGATAAGTTTTCCCGGAGCCTCCTTCTCTGCAGACTAAACACCCCCAGCTCCCTCCAACATTTCTCATCATTTATGAACTGCCTATGGCCAGCAGTATCAGTGATTTAAATGATAGCAGACTCTAAAGAGATTATTTGTATCTATTTACTAATGAAAGCTGAAATTAGTAAATTTTTCAAAGGAATAAATAAACTGAAATCCATTGGTACTTCTGATAATACTGGAAGCATCTCTATCAAAATGCACCTCTAGATTTTGTGACACCACCTGAGTACCAGCAGCAGACAATGGACAATGAGTGGGAGTGATATAGAATAAGAATTCAAAGTATTAAATGTTGTAACCCATGGAACAGGACTTTCTAAATTTTCCCAGAAAGAAGAATGTTTTACTTAAATATACACTCATGCAGTAGTAGCTAGGTGTTTTCCTGAATGGTACCAGGAAATGGGACCAAATTTTTTTCTTTTTTTGGCTGTGTGGATACAGGAATATGGTGTTTATAAGGAGTAAATATTACTTATTAAGAGAAATAAATACATTTCCCTCATTTAAAGCATAAAACAGAAGAATTTTGATAGTCAGTTTCAAGAGATTTCTGTTTGAACCTGTTTATTTTGGTATCTGATAGCATCTGTCAGGAACTTAGTTTCTATAGCTAACAGCACTTACAAGTCTTCATTTTACAGTTCATTTTTAACTAGAAGATGTGGTCATATAAATTTCTGATGAATACCTGGATAGGCTGATTATGGCAACATGAACGCTTCAGTGAAGCAGCTACCATTAGTTACTGCTGGTGATGAGTATCAGATCACAGAGGACACTGGATGGATGTGAATGAGTAACTCCAGCATCCTCAGGGGATGAAGTGTAGCAGCTGACTGTGTGCAGTGAGACAAGAATTTCACTAGAGAAAAATCATCTCCCAAAGCAGCATATATCCCAGAGCAATACAATATTTTCTCTCTCCTTCACTGGCCTTGATTTAAGCTTCTTATAAAATGACACAATTTGCAGATCTATTTTAATAAAAATCCTATTAAAACTTAAATGAGTGCTAGAAATTTTTTTTTGCTGTGATTCAAATAATCTTAAAATTATATATAGGTACCTAACTGAGTAACATATATTATGAGAGTCTGTGAGTCTGTATAATTTATAAGTATTTTTACTGTAATATTTAATGAAGGATATATGCAAAGTTTGTAAAAACTTTTCCTAGGGATATTATACACTCATCTTTGCACTTTTTTCTCTTAAAATTAACTAAAACATCCAAGATTATTTTGACACCATCATGTCTGATAGTAAAAGCACTTCCTTTTGTTGAAAAGGAGAAAAATGCAATCAATGTGATAAAAGGAACTGTCACATCTTATTTCTTTAAAAATGCAAGGATAATAGCTCCTAGCTGTCATGTTTGCCAATGTTCTGACAACATATAAAATAGAAGGAAATCACAGTTTGGCCCAAGCTGTGAACCAAACTTCTGGACTATGGGATCAGGGTATCCAGCAACACGCTTTGGCACCTCTTAAAGGACCTAGTCTGAGCATGCCAGACTCATTTTCCAATATTATCAGATTGTCTTTCTGTGGAAGATATCTAATAACTTTTAGTTTTCATTATTGGTTTCTGAGGGTTTTTTAATTTTTATTTTCTTTTAATGGAAGAATTTTTTCCCAGTCAAAATCTGTGATTACATATCCCTTCAAGAGGAGCATGAATAACAGGCACAAAAGGTGGCTGGCTCCCTCTTTTTCCTAAAATGTCTATTCAGCCCTGATCTGAAAAGTAACTGTCGACATACTATGGATTATTTTCAAACTATAATAACCTCTGCTTCTGCTCCTATTCTTATTTCTTTTAAATTGTATATTCATTTTAGTGAGGTCTTCCAAAAGTTTTTACTAAGTGAGACTGAGCTTCCCTTTTTAATCTCCCTAGTAAGGCAAAAGTGCAGTGGAATTACAAGAATCGATATCTTGTTGATCTAAATGGATCTCATTTTTCCATTCTTTTCATTCACTGACAAAAACCCAATCATTCACTCAGCTCCACTTTGATAGTACCATAAGTTTGTGCAAATGCTTAATACATAACAGTTCCATTTAATTTTCACTTGCACGTGTTCCATGTCCTCAATTAATAGTCAGGTGCTGTTAGAAATTTTAAATTAAGACAAACAACCTGCAGCTTCCCAATCCAAATAAGTAATATTACTTCTCTGACAACTGGTTTATTATCCTGACACTTCACTGACTCCTAAATACATTAGATTTGCCCCTAAAAAGGAACAGCATACTCTCTATTTCACAGTTTCTAACTGAATCTAGCATACAAATTTTACATGACAACTCCTCATGGGCCAATTAATTTTTCCAAGCTATTTATTTGGATGAATATTTACCAAGTTGGCAGAGGAAATTTTTTATACAGATGGGTGTGACCACAATATCTCAGCTTTCATGGATTTTTTTACTGAAAGTATTATTAAATTCAAATGTCCTCTACTTAGACTTGTACTCAAGTTGTCTCAAAATCCAGCTAGCAACTATTAACCAAAACCTATTCAGTTTTTAAAAAACTGGAGCATTGTATTTAGGTGGAAGTATACCATTAAGAACCAGGTCTAGAGTTGAGCTTTTCTAAGCTTGAGCTCCTTTGAGGATAATTAAGGTGCTAATGTAAAAAGATGTGATCCAAAAAACATTCACCTGACTGCTGCTAGAGTCAGTAGCAAATGAGAAAATGCTTTACATGACCTGTCATGCTTAGGGGTCAATCCCACATGATGGAGAGGATGTCCCACTGTCAAGTCCTTCCCTTTGAAACCATTTTACCATTCATGAAATGCTTCAGAAGAGGATGAGAAAGCTGCAGTGCATGATGCTGCATCGAAGGGGGACAAACAATCACTGAACCCCTTGTTTTGCTCTCAGCTGAATTCTGTGCCCTGCTTTAGATGCTTTGTCCTATTCTGAATGTGAAACTCAGACCCTATTTCTTTTGGGAAGTAGGACAGTAAGGAGCTGGAAGATCTGTGGTTTTGTTTCATTGAAAAGTATTTCTAAATGTCAGTCCGAGTGGCAAACCACTCTAAAATGCACAAACACTTTTTGGGGAGCCCAAACCCAGTACTGCACCTTCCATTAACACACCTTAACCAGCAGATATGCCATAATCATCCTCTTGATATTTTTATTTCTCTGGCTATAAAACAGCCACTTTCCTGCGCACAACACAACAGCTGGACAGGAAGGTGCAGTAATGCACCTGAACCATTCCTGATCCCTTCCCCACACATCAATGCTTGAGGAACTTGCTAGAGAAATACAAAAACACACAAACTTCACTTTATTTATAGGCTGAAACTGTCTCTGGCTGTCCAATTGATCAAATGTTTCTCTCAACCATGATTAAAAAACAAGAATGATTTCTCAGCCATGGAGCAACCAGTTCTACAAGTATCAAAAATCTATTGCATTTCCTCCCTGAGGTCTGAAAGCAGGGACAACTTCAGCTCTGCTTTTGCTCAGTATTTCTTGCTGGTTAGCCTCCTTGGATATGCAGCTGCTGGTTTAAGGTGCTGCACAGTATCATGGCTAGTATCATGCCTCTCTCAAGATTTGGATTCTACTCTTTAGCAAGTGCACACACACACACAAAAATTGAGACACACACAAAAAAAAATTCAAAGAAACTTTAATCTTAATTTTGGCTTTGACTACAGCTGTTAGTGCAGGGATGTAAGTTTGATCCTCTCCTTTTCCCATAACTCATTTGATTCAATTAATGTTAGTGGAAATTTAGATAACCTTGAAACAGAAATTGTTTTTCCCAAACAAATTCGAATAGCCACAACCCTTCAGTCTCTTTGGTAGCACTCAGCTCTCCAGATGAGGTGCAAAGACCATAGAGCTACTCTGGTGTCAAAGAAGTAAACATTTAATAGTGCAATTCCTGCACTATTTGCCTTCACTTTCTGGTTTCTCTCTCACTGGAGAGGAGAATTCACTGAGGAGAATTCACTTTCCCCACTGTTAGAAAAACATGAGGATGGCTTGTGTACATATCCTACCTGTATTTTTGGAGTTTTTCTTGTAGTAGAAATGGAAAATATATGCTAGAGTAGAAAATGAAGAAGAGATATTAAGAACTTTGTTTCAAGTTTCAGTTATGTTAAGCTCACTTTCTGAATACTGGCATGATCTTTTTATTTTTCTACAAGCTAAATAGGAACATTTCTTGAAATATTTTACTTTATCCAGCAAGATGATTCTGGAGTGTGATGACAAGTGGTAACAAATTAAAAGAAAGTCATTACCTAAGTGATTTAATAAGAAATTATATGATTCTTTGAATAAATTTATATTCATAAACATGGTGAATTATTCAGTAAACAGCTTTTTACAACTCTGAAGTGTCTTGTAGATCGTAAAGTACTACATAATTAGATAGCAAATAATAACAATAATGGAATAGAATACAACAAATATTCTAAATGAGAATGACATAAGAACAACAAAATTAACTAAGATATATTTAATCAGCTTTTATAAGTTATCTATATTATTCAATTAGTTCTACCATAATTTAATTATTATTAAATTATTTTATAAGTCATTTATACTCTAGATCTATAGCCCATGCTTCTGCTTCAAATACAGATGTGGCATTGTTGGAATTGAGCAATGACAGCTACAATCCAAGCACAAAGGTAATGGCATTTCTGTAGCCTTCATTTCAGGAAAGGGTTTTTTGGGCCTAAGCATGGAACATATTCAAAGGATAATAAAGCCTTCAGTACTAAAGAATTGTTCATGAGTGTAAAACCTCCCCTTTTAGGTTTTACAGGCTCAGAATGCAACATTATTTCCTATGACACACCTCTAAATTTTCGATAGTTGTAGATAATGCTATGAACAACCTCAGCTTAATTACCCTAGATAGGTGCCCACAACTTTGGAACATTGAACAGATAATCATTACTAGGGTATGCTTACCCAGAGAAGTGAGTCAGCTGGATATGGGCCAGCTGAAATTTTGGCAAAGACAGCTACATTAGTAAATCCTCTTTGTTTAAAGGCTGATGTTTTAAACATTTCAAAATACTTACTAGCTTCCCATGAAATTTGGTGACTTTGAGAGAACCAGTCACCTGGAAGGCTTCCAGTTCAAATTCTGATGTCATATAAATAGAATTTCCCTGAGATAAGTCTCCCTGTTCAAATTTCCTACCATGACAGATGCTGCAACCTTTGCATGACAACATGAAAAGTGCAGTATGAAAAAACCCTTCATAAGGATTGAAATTTTGCTGTTACCTGAGTTCTGCTTTCTATCTTGTAAAAGACATTAAATCCAAAAATCCTTTCTGGTGTAGATTAGCACACATGGTACATATTTTCAGTCACTGGCACACCAGAGAGAAGATGAGAACATCTGTCACGAGAAAAGAAGCAAACAATTGTTTCAAAGCTGGTATTAATTATCTGGGATTAACAATCAGGATGAAGAGTTGTGTCTCAATATCAGGGTAGTATGGGATACCAGGACTGGGCCTGAGCAGGCAGGAATAAAGCTGGGCACACCTGGCTACAGCCAGGTATCAGGCACTGCTTGTTGTGAGAGAAGGAAATGAACAGAAAGGTAATGAGGTTATATAACCAGGAAAATGTCCACACAGACAGCAACATTTATTTGACCACAACATCATTCCCACTGAAACAAATATCAAAACTAGAACTTAGAATTTATATAATGAAAGGTAAAAATGTCTCTTTACTATTTCTTCTTCATTTTCTTCTTGGAAAATAAAGAGTAAATTAAAAAAAAAAAAAAACAAAAAACCCAAAAAAAACCACAAAAAAAAAACCCAAAAAAAAAAAAAAACCTAAAAAAAAAAAAAAAAAAAAAACACACACAGAAAAGAAACCCAGAAATTAAATGGTAAAAGCTTTGTTTATATTAATTTAGAATTGCAGAGTGCAGCAGAGTTCAAGCCTCTGAAAGCTGTGAAACATATGCCTTCTTTGTTCTGCTGTAAAATACCAATTGCATGTATTCAAGCCTTTTATCTTTGAACAGGTTTTAACTGGAGTACATACACATCTGTCAGCCCATCAATGACCACACTTATTCCACCAGATGCACAATGAACTAGGTAAATCTCACATCTCCTTCCCTTCCTTTTACAACCATGTACCATGTTTTCAAATATCATGACCACAGTTATCTCAACCCAACATGCTCAAAGTCTGACTGCCAGTCCCTTTGTTAGCACAATCCATAGGACACAGCACTGAAACATGGAACATCAAAACTTTTGTATCATGCCTAGTTCTTTCTTTTTGTTACCCAACTGGAAGTCTAACAGAAAACATCAGCCTTTTCATAAGCAGGTACAGTCCATCCCTTGGACTGTAATTTAAAACCATATCTTTACAAAGCAGCTCCAAGACCCCCTTCAATCATCCTTGTCAATTTATACAGAAAATAGTGTTATGTATTTTAATGTATTTTAATCCTTACAAAGAAATCTGGACTTTTATTTTTTTTAATAAAACAGATATTTGGGATCTTTTTGAGGAAATTAATTTCTTTGTGGATCAAGGCCTGTATTGGAATTACTCCAATTATGCAAAAATGTTTCTGTGATGATTTTTCTTTTTAAAAAATCGATTTACTTTAGCTATTTTCCTTCTGTATTGCACTGTTTCTTCACAAAGGCTCCACTTCATTTCCAGAAAAGATGGAAAACAGTTTTCAGAGTAGCGTATCTGAGGAATAATTGAGATCAAGCCAGAGCTTTGCACTTAGCCTCTGTGCTACACTGTGTTTATATAAAAGCACCACCTCAGTTATTGAATGAACATGTCTGGGGCTAAAGGTATGAACTGCAGCAATCTGTGCTGCAGCCATCTGTCCAAATTAAAGTGTAGCTTTGTTCCCTGCACCCCGGAGACAAGAGGGGAAATGCTGCTTATGGAAAAGTGAGCTTGCTTATCAAGTAAAGGAACAGGAATAGCGTAACATGGCCACTATTGGTCAAGCAGCACTGTTCAAATTTCCAAACCCATCAATCTGCAGGGTACTATGGTTTTGACAAGTTATTTGCTCAATAATTGTGAAGGAAAAGAGAATCTACCTTATTGACTAGATTATTTGTTGTGATCCATTTACTTGTATCTGTTACTCAGTGGCTGAAAAGCAGCTGTCTTGATGTATGCTCATAAGATTTTGGCGCAGATACCTTTAGACCTGACCAGTTGAGATCTTTTTTAAATTAAATTAAAACAGAGAAATAAACAAGATTAAAGTAAATGTCAATAAGAAGCAGTTCATAAATAATTTGTCAAATAAAATATAGGAAATTAAGAAGATAGCATAAAATTAATAGATGTGCTAAAAGCAACCTCATATTGCCCAGTAATAAAAAATTTACAGTCATACAGATGCTATAAATTTGTGACAAAATGCAGAAATGGGAGGTAAGCCAGTAAAATCAGTGTTGAAATGCTTGTGATATTGGAAAAGTTTTCTACTTACCGGAGTGCTGTGATAGGTGCAAAAAATTCTAGTAAATTCCACAGAAGCATGGAGTCATGAATGCATGTGTAATTTGTATAGGTATCAATTTATGGTAAAAGAAATTTTACTTTTCTTTAGAAGTTTCATTTTGTGCAGTTAATTTTTTTTTTCTTTTGCTTTGATCTCAAGGAAATCGAGATTCTTTTTCCATAGGAATTTAGGGGGTCTCTGTCTGTCCTATTCAGAAACACTTTTGTGTGATTTTTATTTCTGTCAATGAATGAGTGTCAACATGTCATCTTTCACAGTTAATATGCAGGCTGTAGTGTCCCTGTTACCGTAACATTGGGAGAACAGGCTTTCCAAATGTTTTACTTTGACCTGTTGTTGCGGTTTCAATTTGAAACGGGGCAGAAACACTAATTTCTGTTTTGGTTTGATTTTGCTAATTTCAGAGTTTTCAATCAAGAGTAAAGCAGACTTAAGCTTAAAAGAAATAAGACTTTATTAACTAATACTAAAAGAAAGAAAAACAACAAGAATGAGGATGGAACTTCCTTCCTCCTGACACCTTCTTTTCTCTTAACTAACAATGTAAAGAAAACAACACTCAGAAATCTTAGTTTTTCACTTCTAAAATAGTTTTTCTTCAGTTCATTTAGGGAGGGAAGTACCTCTCATTCGCTATGGTCAATTTCTGTATAAGAATACAGTTCTCTCGTAGATCCATTCTTCATGAACAGCAACTGTCCGAATCTTTTGCGTTCATGAAACTCCTCCCATGTTCACAGTTGTGTCTCTGGGCCACATCGATGTATGGTCTTATTTTAAAGATAACTGTTCAAAACAAAGGTTTACTTTGTTTTTGGGACCACCTTCACCTCAAAAGAATAGAGATTCGCTTCTTCTTCGGGGCAAAGAAGAATCACTTCATCTCTCTGTTCAGCTTCTCATGAAATCAACAGTCCCCTCAATATTTCACTTCTTTGCTCAGGTCTACAATTTGAACTCTTTTATCTTCCCCATACTTCTTTATGGTTTAAAGGAAACATCTCAATATGTTATAACCAACCACCATAGGTTGCAAGAGTCTTTTACAGCTCAAAAGCAACTTCCCACACTCCTTCCACCTGGATTTTCATTCCTTCTTGACTGACTTTGATACTTCATGTGGTCTTTACACATCTGCATTCTAATTTTCTCTCACTGGAGAGAGGATGGAGGCTTTCCACGTCCAACCTGTGCACTGATGCACTGAAAGAGTTAACAAGAGACAGTGTCCGGCCATGGCAGTCCATGGTGTCAGATTTCACAGCCCTGCTGGGGGTGCAGCTCTCAGAGGGTCCAGACCCAAAGGCAGCTGCTCGATGGTCTCCTGCAGCCAGGGAGGAGAGTTGGACAGATCCCAAAATTCCTTTTCCGCCCCTCAGTCTCATCAGCTGTTCTGTCCTGCCTCATCGTGCCTCCCCCCTCTCTGCCCAGGCTCCCAGAGGCAGGTTCAGCTGGGGCCAGCAGCAGAGCAGACTCTGTGCTGGCAGATGTTCCCAAAATCAGCTGAGCCTGCCTGGCCCCCGTGGCCTCCCCCACTCAGCCCAGGGCAGAGAGGGCAGAGGTGTGTGCTCTGACAGCCGGGAGGAAAGAGACCTGCCCGGGCTGCTTTCAAAGGGAATAACAACTAGGAAATGCTTTCCCATTTGTCCAATAAAATGCCAATCTCAAAACCAGCCAGCTCACTTCCCTGGGCTGGTCAAATCAGGACACCTGTCAATCATCTTCTTCATTGAATGCAAAAGACAACTGTCCATGTCAGTTTACTGTGCTCAGGGATAGGTTCCTCCATTCATCTAATACATGGAAGGTGGCAACACCGCTCGCTTTCAGGTATTAAATTTGTCAGAAATTGGTCTGACAGCCGCAGAAGAAGTTCTGAGTGGGTTTCAACCCACCTAACCAAAAATCTCCAATGCAGATGTCTGAATCTAGGTGACTCATCTTAGGTTCCTTTTTAATCAGGGAAACTAAAAAAGCAGTAATTCATCTGACATATTTCAGACAGCAGCTTCATGCTGTAATCAGTCACATCATGCAAGTGCTGATGTCTCTTCATTGATTCTGAAGGGAGTTTAGGTGACATGTCCAGATATAGACATGTACAATCAATCTTACCTAAAGTTTCTTGATTCAGGTTTGAAGATTTCTCCTTGTAGGGCACTGAGCAATCACAGTGTCAGGTGGGGTTGAGGAAACATATCAGAACAAAACAAAAAAAAACAAAAACAGAAAGGGAGTTTTAAGCCAGAATGTCTTCTTTTGCCTAATCACTGGGTACTCCGTATGGTCCTTCAGGGTGCCATATTGTGGGATGACATGTCCATGCATTCAGCAGATCTCTAAGTGTTGTGTTCTGGTCCAGCAGTCTCTGACACAGATGGTTTAGGAGGATTCCTGTTCCAGCTTAGATCATTACTCGAGCCCTAAAATTCCTATTGATGAGCTGGAACGTCTCAGTAAAAAATCATGCCAGATTATCATATGGCACCTGCTTTTTAGTTTAAAATCTGGGAATCTGTGTAGAACGGAAAGACACAAACTCATCATATAGTAGAAGTTCTGCTTTGCCACACTTGCCTCTCCCAAATCCCCTCTCCGCTGTGCATCCTTCTCTGCAGCTGTTTATAGGGGGTTTGGAGGGTGGGTGTTACACTCATGGATATACACATACAGGAGAGGGTGCTAATGTAGCTTGAACTAGCAGCTGTGGGAGTGAAAAAAGCCAGACAATTTCTTGGCTTTGTCATAGACTTCTCAGGCATGCCAGAGAAGAGGTGTAGTCTCAGTTTGCTAGACTGCAGTAAAATATAAGCTGCTATATCTTCTCTGCTCTTTACAAAAATTATAGAGTTTCCTGGGTCTGCATTCCTCTGCCTGTAGAATTGTGAAAAGTGATCAGTCTTAAAACAATTTTCTTAGGGTTGTTTTATGTTTATAAAATGCTTGAAGATATTTGGAAATAAGAAAATTATGAAAAAAGACAGAGGCTTTCTTTCCTGTGTTTTTCTTCCTAGCTATATTAAAATAGAACTACACATGGAGTAGGTATATGTGTAAGATTTACAAAACCACCAAACACAATAAATCTGCTGCTGAACATCAAACTCTTTGAAATCAGAGAAAGAGTGTATAATAACAGCTTTAAAATGAACTATTTGGTAGAGCAGTTCAGCTGTACTGTCTGCTTAGTCTGAATTCCACATCTGTGTGAACATACTTTAACCATTTTAATCGCAATCAATTGCTGACTGAGAGTGTATATGTCCTCATAAATTTGCCAGTCTCTCTCTCACATGAGGAATGTGTGACACTAATGCTTTAAGGTACTTCTTGTAAAAGCTGTACAAGAAGGAGATCAAAATAAGAAACCTCTGCTGATTTAAATGTCACATTCTTGGCACAGGTTAAATACTCATAAAAATTTACAGTCAAGATTAAAAGATAAGGCTTCAGATAGTACTCAAGAAAATGACCTTTTTGTACTTAAGTATGAGAACTAGCTTAGAAATGGAATAATACCAGCTTTAGGAGGACTGGATTTTCTGACTTGATAAATGAGGCTTTTTGTTCTGCATGCTTTTATTTTCTGTCCTCATTTTTATCTCCACTTGACACTGTTCAGCAAATTGAAGTGAAAAAAAGCCAGCATATTTTTAAAATATTTTGGAATATCACATAAGTAAGGGAAATGAAGGTGGAATAAACGTATTTCTCTTATATTGTGAGCCATATCAATAAAATTTAGGCAAGTCCAAGGGATCTTTATTGGACTCTGAGAATCTACAGACTCTCAGCAATTAAAACCCTGGAACTAGAATTTACAGACCATCTTCTGAACAACACTGCACAGCAAGTACACAGTGGTATATAGAGTTGAAAGTGATGAGTAAAGTATTTGTTTTTTTTTTTGCTGAATCTGGGAGGATAAGAAAGTCTATTCAGTACAAAAAAATGAAAGGCTACCTGCCTTGCCTTTGAACCTCTCTGAAAACTTCTTAGATGGGTGATTAATAAACTTTAGCATTTGTAAGAATTAAATATACAGAAATAGTCATAACATTAAAAAACCTATTGATTTTAACACACAAAGGTGGGATTATCTCTATTTTGAACAGAAATACAGTTTTTAAAAATATTTTCCTCATTATCTTCTGCATTCCAATTTTATAAGCAAAAAATACATCCATTGTTCATTGACCTGATGATCAGCAGAAACACTAATCATCATCATATATTAAAAAATTTCAATGTAGGAAACTGGAATGATAAAAGTTTCTGGAATTAGGTTCTAGCTACTTACTTGCCTCATTTATAATTGTTTATTTTTCACAGATGTCTAGAATTAGAAGAGAAGAAAAAAAAAATTAATTTTTTCCTGTTAAAAATCTGGAAAATTAACAGCATTCCTACTAACTTGTTCCAGCTTTTAAATTAATGTTGTAAATTCTGACTTTTTATTATTTTTATGGCATCTGTTTATGAAATTATCTAAAAATAATATTAACAACAGCTATTCTGATTATAATCAGATTAAAACATCATTCCACATCCTCTTTCTGATTTTTGTATTCTGAGGGGAAAAGGAGGTCTGAGGGAAGATCACTGCTGACTGACAGTACCCCACTACTGCAGGTAACATAGATGTGGACTGAGAATACAGGTGGTCCTAGGTAACCTTGGGAGCTAACAGTGACTTCTGGAGCTACCTTGCTGGCTTGCTTCCTCCTCCAGCCAGGCTGCAGTGGAAGCAGCAGACTGCATGCCAGTACAGAATGCTGCAGTTGCAGGATGTGGTTCCAGAATATAAGCCATATTTCATCTGCTTAAGTGCCATATGCAGCTCCATAGCCACAAATTGGCTATTTTGCCTTAGACACAGAAGTCAACCATAACTAAACACACACAGTTTCCAAGAATAAAATTTAGTCCAATGCAACTATCAAAAAAAGTATTTGAATCTCTTTGGTCCAAGGTTGAATGATATTTTGACATTGTAATGATGTGAAGATTTCAAAGACTTTCATCTATAATATAAGCAAATCAAGCTCCAGTCTTGTATGTAGTGGTCTTTTATATCAGGGCATTGCCTGTACTCCCTCTCTGTAGATAAATAGCACGGCAGTGTGTTCATTAGACTGAATATTCTTCTTAACTGTAGCAAGCCAAACCATCACTCCAGGTCATATATCATTTTGTATGAAGTGAAAACAATTAGTTTATCTCTCTGAATAAATGTTATCATGATAGTTTATGCTCTGGTCAATAGGACAGAAATTGTGTCCTTTTCTACAGCTTTCTTGTAGCTCATTCAAGGGGCTGGCAATAGATACTTGGTACTTCATTTTCACCTCCAAAAATACTATGCCCGATATGTTCAGCCTTGAAAAGATAAGGCTTTGGGGTGACCTAATTGCAGCCTTCCAGTACCTGAAAGAAACTTACAGGAGAGATGGATAAAGCCTATTTACAAGAACATGTAGTGGCAGGACAAGGGAGAACAGATTAAAATTGAAAGACAATAGGTTTAGATTAGATGTAAGGAAAAATTCCTTACTCTAAAAGTGGTAAGGTACTGGAATAGATTGTCCAGGGAAGTGGTGGATGCCCCATTTCTGGAGATGTTCAAGGTCAGGCTGGATGGGGCTTTGAAGAAATTGGTCAAGTGGAAGGTGTCCCTGCCCAAGGCAGAGAAGGTAGAGCTACATCTAGATCTTCTAGGTCCCCTTTTCTAACCCAAATTACTCTATTATGCTATGATTCAATGGGTATCTGAAATCTGGAGTTCAGTGGTAGTAATAAGCATAATGCTTCAGTGTTCCTCTATAAATACTTTTTTTTTATTTTGAAAGGCAAGGTGTTATGTTTGTCACAATTATTATTCATTGAATATTCATTGAGAAGTATAAAATATAGGGAAGAAGGCAAAAGGAAATTTTGAGACTTAGACATGTTTCTAATGTTCATGCTGCATTATTGATACCTTATTTTATCAGTGCTGATAAATTATTTCAGTGAGTTGGTTGTTCAGGTGGTCATTTTGATAAAACAATGGCAGAGTGAAGGCGTTTTAAAGTGTTGTAAACCAAGAAAGCTGTAATGATCTTCACATAAGCAGGCATGGTGAGTGTGACTCATTTCACTTTATAGTCAGTGAGAAGATATAGGGATATTTAAGGAATAATTAATTTCATCCTAAGCTTAATACCTAAAATAGTCCAGATTAACTGTTTTCTAAATGTACTCACTGCTCTCCATTGCCTACAGTTGAGAATTTGATGACTAATTCTGGTTTAGTGTCTACTGTGTAGGTGTTCAAAGCTACATAAGTCTGATCCCTCTGACTTGACTCTCTGTAAAGCAGCACGTTACAACAGGCATGGATATGCCAGGCTCATTTTTTGATTAGAACAGGTTACTGACTCTCACCCCTGAGGGAGTTTTAAGTCTACAGAAGGAAGGGGGTTTGCTAAACTTTGACATATGTAAAAGCTAATGGGGTTACTAAAACTTCATTTTACTTGTCATTCCTTTACTGATTTTTCTACTCCTCATCCATAAGACTCCACAGCACATTACCAAGTTATGTTCGTTAACTTCTTGAGGTTTTTTTGTTTTGACTGAGAAGTTTTATTTTGTAAGAAAATCTAGCTGCTGATCTGAATGGGTAGCAATTTAAATATGTATTTAATTGCTTAAATACATGACTTCATTACAGGTCATTGTACTGTCAAATGAGAGAATGTAGGCAATGGAACAACTGCTAGTAGTCATTCAAGAGGACAAAGGGCTTGCAGAATTAGACCTAGCTTCCAGGGACTTATTAAACCGATATTTTGAGCTCAATAAAATAATGTTGTTCTCTTAAATTATTTCACTTATCTTCAAGAAGCAAAATGCTGGTTCCTGACACAATGCTGCTCAGAGATGCCAAATGAATGTAATAATTCTACTATTACAATGAGCAGTGCCGAAAGGTTGAGTCTCTTTTTGCTGGTGTAGGTCAGTAGGATTGTACTCAGAGGAATGATGGTGCTGCACCATGGATGCAAGTGAGTGTGTTTTGGGATACAGGATATCAAGAAGTAAAAGGCAGGTGTTCAATAGACCCCACTGACTCATGTAGCTGAACCAGCACCAAAGGGAAGAGGAGATTTATTTCTTTTTATGAGAAATCATTTGTTTCCCTTTCTCTTAATACTGGATATTCAATATCAGGCTGCAGATCAGTTCCTTCTGACAGTCTCCCCTGCCCAAGGAAAGCTCAGAATCAAGGCAGAGTGGGGCTGCAGAAAACTAAACAAATAAAACAGGAATAAATTAAACAGGTCCTATTTATGTCAGAAGTTGGACAAATTCCTTGGCATCTAGAAAAATTCACTGACAGCCAAGGTTAGCACTGAGAAGCATAAACTCTATTACCACAGTCTTAGCAATGGGTCAAAAATGAAAGGGATTTCTCTATTTCAGAATGTAAAAGTTTTCCTGTTTATATACTTGGATTTGTTTCCTCACTAAACGCAGGACAGGGCTACTAATTTGCCACCCTCTTGTCCTGCTGTGTACAGGTACTCCTCTCATGATTAGTAACAACCCCACAAAAAAGAGGTTGTTCTGTCAGGTGGAAAGCCCAAATACATCTCTCAAACAGACAACAGGGAGAATACATTACACCAAAAGAGACACTTAGAAGCCATACTCTGCATATTACAAATCAGACACAGGCCCTCTGAAATGTAAAAGGGACAAAATAAAAATATTTCAGAGCAGAGCAGGCTCCAAGTGGTTTGAACTTTATGCATAGTCTTTTAATCAAGATACACTGGGACATTTTGCACAGAATATTTGATGGATCACTAATACTCATGGGCACTGTAAGGCTAAATTCTTCACTAACCCCCTCATAAACAACATCCACATTGAATAGTACTGTGAAAGCCAAAAGCTGGGTCAGCTAACACAATCTTTTGAAGATTTAGTGAGAAATTTCCATATATATCTCAAGAGATATAATAATGTATCTGAAGAAAAAAAAACACCAGGTAAGAAAAATTTGACACCTGGTCAAATTTTGTATAACAGAAACTGTTTTACAGATTTGACTCATACTCCAAGTGATCATTTATACAGTAAAAATTATTGCTCTGTCAGACCTTCGCTAAACAACTTATCCTCCTTTGAAAAACTGTAATCTTCTTAGGAGAGCATAGTATATATAATACCCTGAGCTCAGTTCCTGTAGCAATGTATGAAATTCTATAGATCAAGAGCCAAGTTTAAGGGCCAGTGTGTTTAAAATGAAGATTCTCAGATGAGCCATGTACGCAATAGGAGAGTAAATACAAATTTTCAGTCATCCCAAGCATTCACTTCTTCTCTTTTTCTCTTCAAGTACAGTAAAGCATGTATAGAGTATTTTGCAATCTATCAACCCTCTAAGAAAATTTCCATTCAGCTATCAAGAGAGAACCTTTAAAAGTCTTCATTCATTTTCTTGTCACCGAAACCAGAGTACCCTCTTAAAATTTACTGATGCTGTAAAGTCAAGAGCCATCATTGAGACAAAGGAGAATTCAGCTGTAATACAAGACGTGACTGGCAACAGGGACTTCACTAACTGTATTGTCCTGAAATCTAGCAGTGCAAAGCCTTGCTCTTATGGGACAAAGAAAGATTCCTGCTTCAGAGTCAGAGTTCTTCAGAAGAAAAATAACCCAAAACATTGAAACTGTATGGATTCAATTTTACCTAAGAAAATGATGAGCTATAGTACAAATTAATTTTTAAAAAAGTCTCAAAGCAACAGAAAAAAATAGGCAAAGCTGTGATTTTTTATTAGTCTATTCTGGCTTTTTTGTTCCATCTTCATTTTTCACTTTTTATGCTGGACCTTTCTATTCATATGCACCTTAAAAATGTATATTACCCAGAATATTCAACAGCCCAAAATAAGAACCAATAAGCTTACTTTCAGTTCAGGAATATAGGTAGAAAAATATTTTACCTTCATATGAAAGGCATGCCTATGAAATATCAGTACTCAAAAGTTTGTACAGAGTAAAATAAATACCTATTATAGGAAAATTACTTTAAAATTATATTTATTTTAAACAAATTATTATTTTCTTATAAACTAGGAATGTAAAAACGTTCTGATATTAGAGAAATAATAAGCTATGGATTATGGAGAACATTGTGTGAGTTTGCCTAGGATATTGACCATGTGGCCAATGCAGCTATTATTTGGTCTGCAGACTCGCTAAACTGGCTTGAGGGTAGCTAGGTACAAAAGCACCACCCCTGAGTCAGGCAGTCCCCCTGCATTGGCTGGTAGGAGGACACACGGTGCAGTTCCTGCTGTGTGTTTGCTCTGCCTCATTACTCTTCCCCAGCCATTTGTTCTGGGCGCTTCTCAGACAATAGCCTTGAAGGTTCAGGGGTCCTTTGATCTGACCAAAAAGAGAGCCCTCTCTCACAGAGAACATCTCTCATTCCAGGCTCTCTCAAGCACACAGAAGAGTGCTGCACCAAACTTTCCCGCTATCTGCTGCTTTGCAGCCCCTGAGAAGACAAAAACACCACAACTCACCACTGTCTTAGTGGTGGTGTCTGAGTAGCTTCAGCAAAATGTTTTATGAGGAAAGGACTGCATTTGCAAAAGAGGTGATCTAGACAATTCCAAGAAAAGACAGATTTTTGAGGTTCTAGGACTGAAATTCTGAGAAACATAAATACTGTTTTCCTGTTAAAAATAAACTTTCCTTAAGCAATTTCCTTAAGTATTTTCAGTTATAAATAAAAAAATTTAACAATGGTATTTTTCGCCCAGTAGATAAATTACATATTTACTTATCAATTTAGATAGTCAAGAGACTTTTTTAAGAGTATTGTCCCAGGAATTTGTCATATTCATTATACTGCAATTATTCAGTCACAGAACATTATTGTCTGTAAAAGAGTCTGTTCAGTCTGTGTTGATATTCACACATATTTGTTATGAAGCCAGATTTGAGCAATCAGCCTACCAGCATAATTGAGATATTGCAGGAAATAAAATAATTTGATATACTACTCCTGTGAGAGTTTCTGTGATATGAAAAGAGCAATCCCATTAATGATGTGCCGTTGGCCATTACTGATAGCAGATTTTTTAAAGTACATATTTCTGATATCTGATAGCCTTACAAAGTACAACAGAAAGAACATTTCCAGCAGGGCGGGGGAATTGGTCCTGCACTTCTGCTCAGCCCTAGCAAGGCCACATCTAGAGTGTTGTGTCCAGCTCTGGGCTCCTCAGTACAGGAAAGTCCTGAGGTTCCAGGAGTGTGTCCAGCAAAAGACAACAAAGCTGATTAGGGGACTGGAGCATATCTCTTAAGAGGAGAGACTGAGGGGAGCTGGGCTTGTTCAGCCTCAAAAGGAGATGACTGAGACGGGACCTCGTCAATATCTTTCAGTATCTGAAGGCAGGGTGTCCAGAGGAGGTTTCCAGACTGTTTTCAGTGGTGCCCAGCAACAGGACAAGAGGCAATGGGCAGAAACTGATGCACAGGAAGCTCTATGAGAATATGAAGAAGAACTCTATTGTGTGAGCAGCTGAACAGTGGAACAGGTTGCTCACAGAGGTTGTGGAGTCTTCCTCACTGGAGCTGTTCAGGAACTGGATGAAATCCTGTGCTGTGTGCTCTGGTATGACCCTGCTTGAGCAGGGAGGTTGGAACAGCTGACCTACTGCCATCCTTACCAACCTGATCCATTCTGTGATTCTGTGATACTCTCCATGTATGATTCTGAATAAAGCCCCAATACACAATTTAGGACTCGATCCTGAACTAAAACCGTGCCTTTCTTTCACCATTGAAGGTTCTTTTGAAACTTTGTTTTCTTTCTGCCTTGGCAACATCCCTGAACACCCATATTTGTTCATTACCTTTAACTGCATCCCATTCTCTTCTGAAACCTCTTTCATACTTCCAGTTTTAGGCCAGAAGTAAAGAAGTAATTTCTACATTCTTTGTCACATTTGGCATACTGACTTCTACAGTTTTTGTTCCAGAGGCATCTCTTCTCAGAAAATTTTGGGTAGTTGTACTGAATGGATTATCTGTACTTCAATCTTAGCATGCCTTTGCTTCCTCTCACAAGGCCATTTTACTTCAATAGATTTCTAATTATTATTTTTAAATTTATGTGTTCGTCTGAATAACAGTAGATGAATCATTACAGAAATCTAATTTACAACATGAGATATTTTTAGTGTAGTCGGTATTAAAAGAGCGAAAAACCACTACACCTAATTTTCACATTAAAAATTGCTCTAAGTCTTGAAAATGACATAGCATAGTAATGATTACAAGAAAAAATATAAATTACATTAATTTTACCTATCTTCACTTTACAGATTTTTCCTCTCTTCTGCTGTGAAGAAAGAAGGCTATAGTTCTACATGATTATTTATTAGTACATGATCCAAATTGATTTCATATAATCATAGCAGAATAAAAATGAAAATGCATGTTTTACAATGAGCCATAAACACACATACACATGCATACCTAGCATTAATAGCAGAAGATAATTAATATTTCTAATTGCTAGCATAAGAGTGCAAGTAGCCTGAAATTTTTCTTTACCTATGAGACTGTCATGCCATTATATAGTACAATATATTATCATCATCAGATTACTTCCAGTTCTGTTAAATAATTACAAAGCAGAGAATACTTTGCAACAAGACAATGCTTGTCAGTTGATGGGTTGCTTTTTTGACATGATCCAGCTGTGTGTTACACAAACGCTAACCAGTTAGTAGCAAGACTTCCCAATCAAGCAGTATCTGTCAATTACAGTAGCAGTTGTTTTTAATTGAGTGTGTTTCCTGAATATCAAATATTAGCAGGGAGAGGGATAGAGAGGACTCCTGTGCATAGTGCACAGGGATCACTGTCCATCACAGTAATTCATTTCCCAGTGATTCTGTATAAAACTCGTCTGCCAGTTTTCACAAATTATTTGCATGTGTAGCAACGTGTCCTTTGGCTAAGCCATTATTTAAAAATATTATTTTAGATAAGATTCTATTTTCTTGCTTATCTTGTTCCTCCTATGCACTGAAAACCCACAGGTCACCATATGTTACTGAGATGTGAGAAAATGAAGGAAAACTGTTCTTGGTTTCAGATGTTTGGGATAAACCACTTTAATTCATCATCATTTGTGAATTTCCTTGTCCAAATGTGTGAGAGTGGTAAATGAGAGCCTTTTTTAGAGATTGCAACTCCTCGGTTGTTACTTTGCAGCTAGGTGCCAATGGCAGAGAAACACAAAACATGCTATGACAGATGGGCTTTAGCACTCAGCTCAGAACAGAAGAGCTAATGAATCTTCTGTTCACATATCCAAGACCCTGTGTTACAGCAGTTCAGACACATAAAACTTCTTCTAATCTCAGGCAGTATCATGGTTCTGTATGCCACTTGCTGTGACCTTTTGGAGTTTGCTTGGGCTGCTATGTCTCCTTAGCTGCACAAATAAGACAGAACAATGGGAAAATGCTCTGGATTTAGCTCTTCAAATTTAGAAAATCTGGACTAAAAAACTGAAGCAGAATAAAATGTCCAAAGTACAAATTTCTTTTTAAATGCAAGTTGAATAAAAAGTTTGGAGGAAGGTAATAATGTTTTGAATTTAATAAGCATGTAATGTAGCAATGTTAGTTTAGATGTTTATTTCCTGGGGAAAGATGTCCTGGGAGGGGAAGGATTTACATGAAAGTGCTTATATGTGTGTGCATTTGAACATACGAGCAGCTTTAATAGATTTGGTAGACCTCACAACAGACACTCTTCCCTACAGTTGTATTTGCAAGTCAACCAGAATTTCAAAGCTGTGAAAGGAGTTCGGTTTTGAACAATGTTTCTGAGGGGCTGTTATCTTGCCTCTTCAGAAAAAAAATCATTCTGGCATGAGAGTTGGTATATATAAAGTTCCAACCTGGGACCAATTTTTTAGACAAAGTAATACACCTTCATTTCTTTAAATTAAATTGTACAGGCTGTTAACCTATAATCCTAAGTACAGTTATGACATTTTCTCTACGTGTATCAAAGGAGTGTTTAATTACACATGGAAAATGTTGAGCTAGTTAGGATAATGCACATTTCTGACTTTCAAAAGGCAGGGAAAGGGATTTTAGCCAATCAAGTACTAGAGAAAATTGGTTGTTTTACTGAGAGACAAGTTAACAATTAAGCCCCAAATCCAAAAATAGAGGTTTTTTTTTTTCCAAAGTCTGGTCCTGAGTTAACACTGATAATATGTGTCTTCTTTCCTACCTAGAACCCAATAGATGTGGTTAGAAGTATTATAAAAAGTACTAGCTGGCTAAAACACATGATGAATGAGGGACTCCAAATTCTTTATAGTACTCTTGGATTTGCATTGCAGAAGTAATGGATCTGATAGAATAAACATACATAATATTAAGCTTTAGTTGATAGCACCTCTAGGACTTGGACCACTTTTCTTCCTTTTCTCCTATTTAGAATTCTCAGGCTCCAGATGCCCTAACCTATTTCACTAATAATGCTACAAAGTCCCAGTTGCATTCAAGAATTTATTTTACTAGAAACAAAGCTAGGCACTCTTTTCCCTCACAGCACTACTGGTATACAATATACCTTTAGTCTTCTTCAAAGGATCAGGAACTCTGAGATGTGTTTGAAAAAAAAATCATCTTAAATTCATGCATTTGAAAATCAATTGATTTATGCTTCATCTCCTGTTATTTAGTGTAAATTATGTGGTAGAAGACGAGTAACTCAGACTACCTCAGAGAAAAGGCCAAGCATGTATTATGTATCAGGAACCTTGATTGTGCCTCTATTAGAAGACAGTTGAAAGAAAATATTACTTTTCAATACTGTGCAAAGGCTGCCGAATGCATTGAATTATTACAATTCACCAATGATAGACACTGTGAAAAGCTCCAAATGAGATTTAAAATTACTTTTCTGAATTAGAAAGCCATCAACTTGAATTTTTTGATATGTGTGAGCCATTACTGAATGATTCATTAAAATACAAAGCATAAAAAGCAGCACACCTCTTATCCAGCCCCTATTAATGTCTATGAAAAAGAAATAGCCTTGTTGTTCCTCCACAGTTCCTGGCAGAGCCCTCACTGGAGTTGTTAGGAATAAAGGACATCTAGGAACAAGCCTCAGCTCCCTCGTGGATTTGCTGAATTCTTTATTTATTATTGGCTAAAAGTCTAGACTTTTAGCTGTGAGATGTAACATGCAAACTCCTTGATATCAGAGGAAATAGCTAATAAAGGAAAAAGCAGGTCTGCTCTGACACCACCAGACTGCTGAAACTATTTAGATTGTCATCCTATACATGGATTCTTGAAGAAATATTGCATTTCAGCACAAGATCCTGGAAGGGCAACTGCCCTTACCCCTCAGGAGTCTGGAGAGTAACAGAATCTCATAACCATTGTGTTAGTTTCTCAGAAATGTGGCTTACTCCCATCTGCAGCATTTCCATCACACAGAACCATTCTGCAGGAAGCAATTGCTGTTCCAAGCTCCACTGAGTCACAGAAGAGATGTCCCAGAGAATACTCAGGTTCAGAGCCCAGTTAGGGAATTTAAGAGTTATTCCCTCTGCAGCACTATAAGGCTGGATAATCTTCTGGCACACATTATCTTACAAGCTTGTACTTACATAGTAAAACAAAATATCTATCCTTGGGGATGAATTCCATATTTAGAGATTTTGGTTTTTTCTGCTTTTACTCAATAGATTTTTATTTCAAGTTTGACTTTACCAAAATCCAAGTAGCTATTTTCACTAGAAAGCCTCAGATCCACCAAGGCACCATGTCCTCAGACCTGCACTAATTAATTTTATGCAATTAAAATTCAAAATCTTTTGTTTTATTCTAAACAAAACATTCTGAATTTTAATTGCATAAAATTAAGAAAAAACCCCTATATTTCAGGGGGAGTCTTTTGTTAAACTGGATTTCTCTCATGACATCAAACTCAGAAAAAAAAAAAAATGTATCCCCACTACTGGACTGCAGTGATAACATATCTGGTATAATTAAAAAGTTAAGAATTCAAGAGAGCTGGACGACAACAAAAACAGACGATTGGAGACCTTGCAAGCATATATTTTTGCAATTTCATAGGTGTCTTATAAATTTACCTCTGTATTTATATATCCATGATTTCCTTGGGCTGACTTACTCCATTCATATTAAAATCTACTTTTTTTTTTTTAATCCTGACATCGTCATGAGGTTCTATCCTTGAAAATAATTAGCCTATGTTTGTATGCTTTGTAGTATGTTAGAACTGTTAGACAGTTTCTTCTTGGAAAATATTAGAGTCCTTTCTGCAATTTTTGTACACTGGTGTCAAGAACAACAAATAAGGGATTTTTTTTTAAGATTCTATGATTCCTCTCTGAGATTCTGTTGGCAGCACTGATAAAGTTCTTTTTGGTTTGTTTGGTCTTGTGGGTTTTTTTGGTCGTTTTTGCTCTTTTTTTAATGCTGGCTGGTTAGGCTTGAAAAGTTTAATTAAATAAGATTTAGACAGGTCTAAAGTAGATGATATAGTCTGATGATTTGATTTCTGGCAGGTCCACACAGAGACTGGCAATGGGGAACCATTAGCAGAGTCCAGACCTAGGGAAGAGTGCAGGCTGAATTTCCCACAGTTGGAAACCTGTAAGTCCAACACAGCTGCCCAGGGAAACAGGTGGCATCTTCACTAAAGCTGAATCTGTTTCATTAATTTCCTGCAGAAACTAGTCAATTTTACCTTAGCTGGATATTTCTAGCAAACACAGAGGCTGAATTTAGAATATTTTTTTCTTCTGGGAACAATGGGGTTTAGGCTAACTTTAACACTGAAAAAGCTTCCTGAGCTTTGGAACCACTTGGAAAGAAGCCAATGTTAACTTGAACTGGGGGAGCTGGAAATGAAATCACATTGACAGACAGTTTTTCTGTCTTTCAGACTATTAAGAAATAGTGATGCTTGCTCTAACAAGAAAGCAAGAATGTTGTCATGAATATCCAGGATCTGCTGCTAAAAATCACAGAATCTGTGGCTTGTGATAAGAATGAAGACAACTCCTAGAAATTAAAAAATCAAGAAGACAATTCACATGAGTACTATTAAAGAACCAATTGCCAAAATCCTCCCCTCTCCTCTTTTTTTCCTGGCTCTGATAGATTGTCTCTAGCAAAGATAGTGTATGCTAACCACGTAATATCAATGTCATTTTCATCCATCTCTTTCCTTTTGGCTTTATCTTATTCTGATGCAGACTTCCACCAACTTCAAATGCACATTGTTCATAATAGAAACTGTCTTTTTTTCTTTTTTAATGACATAGTTCTTTTTCTGGATATGAGAACAGTGGACATGAGAACAATAATCTGAATGATGTTAATGTAATGAAAAGCTGCATTTCTTCCTACTATGTAGGTTTCTTGCTACAAAATTATTTCAGGAGCTTTCAAATGCTTTTTTTATCTGCAGTGATGTGCTGATAGTATCATCACAAACAAAATGCTGTAGATCAGTAATGAAAATAGTCTGCTAGAAGGATAGGCAGAAAAAAAGCTTGAAAAAGTACAAACAGAATGAATGCACAGCTTACTTTCTTAAGTAAGAAACTAATAATGCAGTAGAGCCCCACATAGCCTTCAACTGATCTTTTTGGAGCTAAATCAATTAAAAAGATGTGAAAGGAATATTATAACCATTTAGAAGAACACTTGAGGAGAGAAAATTACATTTACTTGGCACAGAGTTCCCTTGTCAATGTACTATAGAAAGAACAAATGACCTCAAGAGGATTTAAAGACTGCAGAAATATTCCACCTTTGACTTTTAAAAGTGAGGTTTTCAAACAGAAGTATGCACAAATTTTAAATAAATGATCCCTGGATTTTTTGCTGCTCATTAATAATCAAAATAAGAAACTAGCAATAAAGAGCAGGTATCAATTTTCAGAGAAAAGAATTAGATCAGAAGTTGTCAATTCACTTGAACAAATTTCTGGAAATTTCAGAAGAATCAGGACTGCAAAATTTGTCAAGGGTCATAAAGAGGAACACTGGACAACATCAGAAGATGGACATCCAGAGTCAGAAATTGAAGCATCTGTTTAGGAGGAGTGTGTTCAAAATCATCCTGAAACAGTGAGAAGAATATGCATACAAATATATGTAATTGGCAGCTTCAATAACACATCAGACAATAATGTTATATTATTACTGATCTTTTCTTTGAGCACCTGAAAGGATTATTTTCTGGATGCTAGATGATTAGCAGGTGTTTTTCACCCTGGTCCTTAAAAACAAACAAACAAACAGTACATCCTGGAAGAATACATATTAAATTTATAATTTTAATGAGAATATAATCACTAGATTTGCTTTGGAGCTTTGGTTGCAAGAACTAATTAAAACAGTACCTTCAGATTGTGTATAGGTATCCTTCATATATAATTTTGAACACATATTATATAATTAAAATTGCTGAAAAGGTTTAGATTAATTCAATAGTTTAATTCTCATTAGTGAATTTTTGTGATGCAGAGATTTCTGTCACATTGAAAGAAGACTACTTTAGCTAACTTCAAAGAGCCAGTTTCTCATTGGGGTTCTCAGCGAGTGAGGATGACTTCTGTCTGACAAGCAAATTAAGCAACAAAAAAACAAAAGGAATAAAAGAAACTAAGAAAATATCTGCACAAAGTCTACTGGATAGTACAGGGAAACCATATGATACGTAAGAATTCATCTCACCTCCTGTTTTACCTGTTCTGTCTGTTAGTCCACTCCCTCAGTGGACTAACAGACATCTACAGCATTCTATTCTATTCTATTCTATTCTATTCTATTCTATTCTATTCTATTCTATTCTATTCTATTGTCTTTTTTCTTTTCTGATAGCACAGACTCATTTAATTAACTTTCATTTAATAACTTAAAATTAAATTAGTTGAATCCTGAAAGCTTGCTTCACTAATAACTAAGACAGAAATTCTTCTCTGAAATTCTATTTATATCAAAGCAAAATACATAAGCCTAACTATGACACTTAAAAACAAATTTGCATTGCTTTTTTCTTTTTTTTTTTTTATACCAACTCTCTTATGGATGAATGCATAATTTTAATTTCATACTCAGAATTTCTTCTCATGAGCTGGAATTAGTGACATTCTCTTGTGGCTGTCACTCATTTTTTTTTCAGCTTTCCTGTTTTAATGTAAGGATTTGTTTTGCAATGCACTTCTTTCATTTTTTCTGTTACTGTTTTAGAATTGTTTTCATTTTAAACAGATTTGAAAGCACTTCATGTTAAAAGAACATGTTTCCATGTAAATGAACACCATTTCAATTGGCTTTCTACCTTATACATTGTTTTTGTCCCTAGTGTAATACTGAGCAATGTCACTCAGGGAATTTAGGGTGCTTGTGAGGATGTCTGAAGGCTCGAAAGTGCAGCTTGAGTAGCTTAGAAGTTAATTCTATACAGATTTTACTTTCTAGTACCAGCACCTATAACATCACTGTACAGAGGTAGCAAAGTTTGATGCTTTTAAAGGTCTCTTCCAACTTTGATAATTCTGTGATAGAACTAATATTCTGGAGACATGGAAGCAATGAAATTTGACAAATGAATCATCAACTTTCACAGTAGCCAAATGGGGACAATATGTATTTCTATGGGAATGGGTGAAATGTTATAATTTACAGTGTAATAGAAAAATTTGTGTATATTCCTACAAAAGCCAGCAGCAAGGTTATGATGCTTTGCAATGCTGACTGAAATAATTGTCCTATTAGGAGAGTGGTCCATCATGGTTATGGGATTACATAGGCTTTTTTTTTTTTTAATGAGCAGAATAATACAATCACATTATAATTGGGCCATCCAGAGCTGCTTAGATTACTAATTATGTGAGGTCTTACAAATATCCTTGACATTCTGAGGTGTTGCTTCATACTTAATGATGCAATAGCTTGCTTTACAGAATGCTGCACTTGCTCTCATTCTTTCCTAGGCTTCTATTAGGAACACAAAGTGACCTCTTCTTAGACTGATCTTTTTAGAGAAGTATGCATAATTATGGTTAACCATAATTATGGTGTGGTAACATGGAAATAACCATGTTATCACACCATAATTAGTAATCTTGGAAAAGAAAAATTGTATTGAGTTTGGTTTCATTCTTTTGCCACTATTGCAAGTGAAATTCTTTGATACCAGGAAATGAATACATTTGTCATTTGACAAGCAATGATCCTGAACTTGGAAATTATATTAAAGATTTACAGTGCTATTGGCCTCCCAAGTTTAGCACAGGTTTTAAAATGGTTCTTTTAAGTGGATATTTTTTGCTCCCATTAATTGACTATTAAAAAAAAAAAAAAAAAAAAAAAAAAAGAAGTTTGGATAGAAAAGTAAGTTGGCTTAGTGTTCTAATTTTCATTGAAATATTGCTTCAGTGGTCGACAGGCAATCATGGTGTAATATGTATTTGACATTTTTCCAAACTGGAGGTCTCCTGTCCTGGAAAGGGGGATATTTTCTATAACATCTTCTTGAATCTGATGAAGTACAGACTAGATAAATGGCCAGTGAGGTGGACAGAAAACTGGCTGAACTGCTGGGCTCAAAAAGCTGACCAATGGCATGAAAACCATCTGGAGGCCACTTGCCAATAGTGTACTCCAACACCAACAGTATGTCCAAAAGTTTAAAACAACACCTTCATTAGTGAACAGGACATTGTAACCCTTAGACAAAACTGGTAGCAGTGGCTGATGCACTAGACAGTTGTGCTGCCATAATAAGACAGGCTGAAGGAATGGGTCCACAGGAACTTCATGAAGTTCATTGATGGGAAAAAGAAAGCCCAACACCCAGGGAAGAATTACCACAGGCACCAGCCCAAGCAGAGGTATGACCAGGTGGAAAGCAACTTTCCAGAAAAGGATCTGGTTGTCCTGGTGCACAAGCTCATGAGACAGCCACCTGTACTTGTGGTGAAGAAAGCCAACAGCCTCCTGGGCTGCACTGGGAAGAGTGTTCCCAGTAAGATGAGGGAAGGGATTCTTCCCCTTTTTTTGGCACTGGTGAGGCTACATGTTAAGTACTGTGTCAAATGAATGAGTCAAACAAAAAACCACTAAAATGCTAAAGGGACTGGAGCGTCTGTCCTGTGACAAAAGGCTGAGACAATAGGAACTGTTCAGCCCAAGGAGAAGAAAGAGAGGGATCTCTTTGGCATGTGTAAGTAACTGATGCAGAGAAGAAAACAGGGTAGAATCAGACTATTTTCAGTGGCACCTAGTATCAGCATGAGAGGCAGTGGACAGAAACTGAAATAAGAAAAATTCCATTTAAACATAAGAGTAATGTTTTTTCATTCTGACAACAGGATACTGAGAGTCTGTGACATGTCTATGCTTAGAAATACTCAAAACCCAACTGGAAACAGCTCTAAGCAGCCTGCTGTAGTTGACATTCTTTTCAAAGGAGGATTGTACTACATAATCTTCTGAGGTACTACTCAAATGAAAGGGTGGTTCTGATACACTGCAAAATTCCAGGATGAACTAGGAGGTTATTCTTTGAGAAGATTTAAACAATGGTATCCCAACTGCATCTTCCATACCTATGGCATATCTTCTCAGACTTCCACAGATGTTATGGTCAGTTGGCATTTCATATGTTTATGTTTCTCACAAACTGTTACAAACAGTGTGGAGGTCATCTTAGCACAAAAGGCAGAACAAGTAGGGGATGAGAATTACACCACAAAGTATTATGGAATATAGAAACTTTCCTGTTTGACACTGCTTTCATGTTCCACCATCCCTGTGACCTTACAATTAACACATGTCAAAGACACAGTCTGTAATATTGGTTTTAGTAAATCACTGGTTGTTTAAACTGTACATCTTTCTCCATGAAATCCAGATGGAGCACAGTCTTTCTACTTTTCCTGCTGTAAACTGTGGCCAATACTTCTGATGATGTAAATCAGCTTAGCACCACTGAATTCAACAGATCTTTGTCAATTTTAAGCATCCAAGGATCTGACTGAGGTACTACTTCTCCTGTTTTACAGAAATGAATTGCAAACATTTTTTTAAAATAAGCTTGGCAAACTAAATTTATAATACATTGAATTTTCACATTATCAGAAATATAACATCTAAAAAAATACATATTGAAAAGACAGAGGTAATATTCCTGGACCATCCATGTTTTTTTCTTATAGAACACACAAATGTGTCCAATTTCCAGATCAGACACATTCAAATGCAGCAGAAGTCTATGCTCTCTGCATTTTTTCTGTGACAAACTGTGAGTAGGAAAGCTTACATGACAGAAGCTCAAAAAACACCAATCAGAATAGAATAAAAGTGACAGTTTGAAAATTACACTGGCACTACCTCTTGCTCAAAGCCAAATGGGTACATTTCACTCATATTGTCAAAATACAGGTTGCAAATCCAGTGTTTCTCTTCCATCAGTAAGAAATAATTTCTCTTCACCTTTCTTCCTCTCCTAAAATACTCAGTGATCTGTTTTTCTCACCGTCCTGATGCAGGTCTGACCTACAATGAAAACTTCAATAAAACAGACTCCTAACCACCACTATTTTGATTGGCATTTATTTTGCATTTTGCCAAAACAAACTGGTAGAAAAGTAGTTCCTTATCCCAGGGAGTTAAGAAAGGAATTGTACAGCCAGCAAAGCACTTCCCTTGTATGAATCACAGAATAACCTAAGTTGGAAGGGACCCATCAGGATGATCCAGCTGCCCAGCCCTGCAGAGCACTATTCCCAAGAGTCACACCATGTGCCCAAGAGCATTGTCCAAATGGTTGAACTCTAACGGGCTTGGTGTTGTGACCACTGCTCTGGTGAGCCTGCTCCAGTGCCTAACCACCCTCTGGATGAAGAATCTTTCCCTAATATCCAACCTAAACCTCCCCTGACTCGGGTCCTGTCACTGGTTCACCACAAAGGAGTGATCAGTGTCTGCCCCTCCTCCTCATCTCATAAGGAAGTTGTAGCTGCCATGAGGTCCCCCTCAGTCTTCTCCAGGATGAACAGACCAAGTGACCTCAGCTACTCTTCATGAGGCTTTCACTCAAAGCCCTTCACCATCTTAGACACAATCACAATCCTTTAGACATTCTCCAATATTTTAATATTTTTCTTACATTATGACCCCCAAAACTGTCCCCAGCACTCGAGGTGAGGCTGCCCCAGTGCAGAGCAGACCAGGACAATCCCCTCCCTTGCCTGGCTGGCCATGCTGTGCCTGATGCACCCTAGGACAGGGTTGGCCCTCCTGGCTGCCAGGGCACTGCTGAACTCATCTTCAATTTGCCAGAGACCCCCAGGTCCCTTCCTGCAGGGCTGCTCTCCAGCATCTCATTCCCCAGTCTGACCGTACATCCAGGGCTGTCCTGTCCCAGGTGCAGAATCAGCGCTTCCCTTGTTGAGCTTCATGTGGTTGGTGATTGCCCAGCCCTCTGATTTGTCGAGGTCTCTCTGTAGTGCCTCTTTGCCTCCAAGAGAGTCAGCAGCTCCTAAGAGCTTTTTTTGTATCATCTGCAAACTTGCTCAGTATCCCTTCCAGTCCTGCTCCCAAGTTGTTTACAAAGACATTGAAGGGCAGAAGGACTAAGATGGAGTCCTGCAGAACCCTACTAGTGACAGGTCACGAGTCTGATGTTCCCTCATTCCCTATGACCTGCAGCATGCCAGTTTAAAATACACAAAAATCCTTGTGGAAGTTACATGCTTTGAAAAATACTATGTTGCTGAGAATATCCCAGTTAGACGAGATAGCTGAAACTATCTTTTGTCCCTTTAACAGACATTGGAGCAAGACATTGGTGATGAAAAGGGACAAATGAAGAAATGTGATCAATCACTGGATGTTTGAAAAACTGGTCACTGGAAAGCTGACACCCGAGGTGATTATTTTGATGCTTTTTTCTAACAGCATAATATATAGCCGATGTTTTTGTTCTTTCCATTTAGAGTGTGTTCTTTCAATGCAAGCTGCCTATAATGCGTTCTCCTGAAATGCCTGCAGTATTGGGACAGAATCAAACTTTGTCAATAAAATATTATTCATGATTTTTTGGTCTGTCTCTCCATTGACAAGTATACTGTATATAGACATATGTAGCTTGCTAGAATAAAAATACCTCAGCGTTAGGATTTCTAAATTTATGTTCTTTTGCAAGAATTCTAGACTCCATTTATAATCCACCTTTATTTGTAATCTTCCAAAAAGATTTGTAATCTTCCAAAAAGGCAAAGAGAATCTTGGACTGGATAAACTGAAATTCTTAAATACTATAAAAACCCAACAGAATTCTTTTTAAAGTATTATCGCTAGTATTTTCCTTAATCAAATGGTAACAGTCTTTGCAAAAGTGGAAATACAATTCTAAGGGAACATAAGAATAAACATTATTGCATTTGTTGTGTCTTAGGAATCTTCTAGGCATCTCTTGATTGAAGAATGTGAGCAACAAACTCAACATTACTTTCTATTGGATGCTTTTTATTTTACATCCAGAAGTTCTTGGTGTTGTATTCCCAGTATCAGAATCAGTTTACCACCAACTGCAAGTGAACATGAAGAATAACAACTGGGGCATTTGTACCTTTCTTTTCTTCCTGATAATTAATCTAGTGAAATTTACTTGGGTGAAGCTGAACTTTGCAGCTATCAAAGAATCAGAAAAGTAAAATTTCATGGGATATCTCACTTGGAATGTTCGATTTCAGACTTTTTTGTTGAAATAATAGACATGAAGATTATTTTTTATTTCCCCTTGACTATTGTTATTGGAGGGCTGTTCTTCCTTTCATATTTCTGTCTTTTCCCTGCTCTTACAATCCTCAATGTCAATGAGAAGCATTTTCAATTACATTATGGAATGGCACTTATGATAATGGAGCTGACTGGGTGAATTGAGGTTACACACTGAAGAATCTTATTGTGAAACCTGCTGTGGCTCTCGCCCCATGCCCACCTCCTCTTTTTTGATAATGGTGTCTATATGCAAAGAGCTAAAATTGACTGTCTCATCCATTTAGATAGATCATTTTTATTCCTCTTTGGATCCTTACAATAAGAAGTCTTGGTGAATCAGATCAGTTCTTCTGTTCTTTCCTGATAATTAGTTCATCTGAATTTTCTTCTGAAAATCTCTTCCACACATCAAGTTCTGTCTGCTTACAATGATGATGGAATATAGTGCTTCCTATGCTAAATTTAATGTCTGCTTTTAGGACAAGGAATCTTGCACTTTTTGCACAATTGAAGCAAACATATAATGTCGACTCTGAACTTGCAGAGAATACAAAATCCAGTCCCTATTTGGTAGTTCTCATATTTGTCTTATTGGCATGAAAAATTCTTGGCCAAATCTTGGAGACCTGAGCCCACTCACAAGGACAGCCTTGTGACTTGCAGTGGGAGTAAACAACATAGAACACAATGATATTTACACTCCTTCTTTTTTTCTCTTATCTTGACTCACCATCACACACCCCTGCACACACCCACCCCTATTCTCAGACTAGCCCAAGCTCAGTTAGTTTGAGTTACTAGTTTACAATGCATAAACTGCAGGGCAAAATTCTCTTAAAATGGAAGATTTTGACTATGGTTCAAATATCCATTTTATACATCTGGCCTAAGTCTTTATTATATTCTTTATTATATTTTGTGTGTGTGTGTGTGTGTGTGTGTAAGTGTGCACTGCTTGATGCTAATAAAACTTTTTAAAACCTACACTTAAGAATAAAATCTTGTTTTATATCAAATTTATACTGTATTTTTCATGTAGCATAAAACATATGGTAACCTTTAAGTACATAAAATGCCTGTCTGTATGAAATGATAAAATATGTTTTCAGCACAGAATAAATCTTCATATCTGTGTTGTAAACCCCTGGAAAGTAGAGACTTCACAGAAATGTTGACACAATATAACAGGATTAGTAAGGTACACAAAACAGTTGAATATTCTAGAAATTTCATCTTTAAGATATGAGAGCTTGTCCTACACTTAAACCCAGCATAAAGGGGCATTGTAGAGAATGATGATGGCATGAAACAAGCATTTGTCTTACATTTTATCTTATAAGTTTAATAAGTTAATACAAATATTTACTAGGATTTAGTGATTGTATAATGAAAATATTTTACTTAGTTGTTTGTTTTTCTTCCCATTCAGTTCTATTTATTTATTTAATGATATCAGGAAAAATAATAACTTTTTTAAAAAAACTTAAATAATAAACATTTAAAAAAATGTTCATTTATCATATGTCCAAGAAATTAAATGGAATTTTTTCCATAAATATTTAATTGTGGCTCTGGAGACATCATCATTTTATTATTTCAGAGTAGGCAACATTATTTACTCTCATCCCAGTGGAGTTCTTGTTACAGCTGCATAAACAAAGCTATCCTTTGAGATCTAGGAGCAAAAAAAGCACTGAAGTTTACACCATCTCTTTTAAGGTACAATGTGAAGTTTTCTATTAGGATTAATATTTTTTTAATTTGTTTTTCCTCTAGGACTGGATATCAACCATGTGGTATAATCCTTAGCAGTTGTAAGACTCCTAGCAGGCAGAACTACATTACAGGAGGATTTAGGCAACTCTTTCCTGCTGCAGCTTCTGTAATGTACCATGGGCAGAGTGAGGAGTGATTGGTCTTGCAATGAACCTGTCTCTTGAAGCAGATGAAACAGACTTTCACATCTATGCCTTGAAGGAGAGTAATTTCTTGTATGCTCCTTCTCTGCCCTCTTTTGTCTATCCTGCATATTTAGACTAAAAACACCTTAGGGAAAAGGATGGCACTGTCTGCCTCTAGAGGAAAAGTTGGGTCCCAAATCTGAACCCACAGCTATAGCTGATTGAGTATAAATAAGAGCATAATCAAACATGTCTAATGACCAACTCAGTGCAAAGGGAGCAACACACTCACCGAAGTGTGAGTATTGCACAGATATGGCATGCCAACACTGATTGATTATTATTTTAGAGCTCTAGTAGACCTTGTAAACAGCTTTAACCTCCATGATTTTCTTGTTCATCCTGTTTATATCATAATCTCATCAAAGCCAAAATCAAAAGCCAAGAATTCAAAGAGGGACAATGTGCAAAACTGGTATTTCAGTGCACGTTCATGTTTTTTACAGCAAAATCAAACAGCTCTAAGACTACATTTTACCAGAAGTATGTGTCTATCTAAAAATAACTCATCTGAGAGCAAACATTTCATGGATCAACTAGAAGGATAATTAAGTTGCCCACAAATAAGCACATAGCACTGTATTAGATTGATTAGGACTTTCCACCCAGACTCACTTGTCAGTCTAAAAGGACACAAATTTCTTGGACCCTTTAGACCTTTATACTCCCAGATACCTTTTCTGGTCCCATGTGGCAGCAGGGGCTGATTCTGAGGTAAGCAACTCCTGTACTAAAATCCTAGCTCTCTGAAATATAATGAAGACAATATTCTCTGCTGGTGCACAGACACCTAAGTTAGGCAAATTTATTTCTATTCTATCTGCCAGCTCCTAAATTCACAATCAAAATAATCAAAGCACAGAATTTAGCATTTCTTTCCGTAGGAAAACCAAGTTGCTAATTCATGTGTTTGTGAACGGTATTCTTTGTACTAATCTAATCAAAAGTATCTGTGTGGATCTGTGGATGAAGCCTAGAGATTAAGCCAAATTTAATCAGATGTAGGTCTACGTAAAGGTTTACAAAACATCTTTTTGGAGGTTTTTGATTGTATCAGCTGACATTTGCTCCATTCAGATTTCACACAAGCAAGACTCATCTGGTTTCCCTGGTCTGTATGAGCTGGCTTCATGCTGCAAGTCCACAAGGGCACTGGGATACTATGGTTCCTGTGTAATACCTGTCAGCCCTATACAGACAGCTCATGGACTTCAGAACTTTATAAATAGCATTAGATGTTATTTACACATCACCACCTGGATAAAGACATAAGTCTTCAATGCCTATAAGGAAAGCTTGGACACCTAGTCTACATCTAGACATCTAAACTTAGATACTTCAGCATGAAATTTCACCACACTTCTGGTTTTATTCACTGCTCATAAAATCCTGTCTATGTCTCTTCCAGATTGAAACAAGAGTCAAAATGCCAGAGAATATTAAGAGTCCAAGCTCTTTAAGAGTTGTTTAATTATGGCTCTTAGAAAGACTGAAGCCAAGAAGACAGCTGGAGAAAACATTTGTATCTATTAAAGACTTCCTGTTTTTCTTAGGAAAACAGCTTTTTTTAAAGGAAATGAACAGCTCATGGTTTTGCTGAAATAATCTTTCCCATAAAATTGTTATGAAAATTCTTCTTTCAGAAGTTCTGTCTCAGTGCATTCTGAATGAAGTAGCTGGCTAGAGACACTAGAATAAATTATTGGCCTCCAACATCATTGTGCTTGATTTCTGTTTGCCTACAGGGGCAAATTACCTATAATTGTTCTCCTTTGTTATGGATACAGTTTGATTCTTAATTAAATTACAATTACACTTGGTATAAGAATTTCACCTGTGGGTAGGAATGTCAGGATTTCTGCTTCCAATATATTTGCTCATACTGCCAGGTAATCCGCAACCTCTTTTTCAGACACCATTCCAATTTTTTTTTATCTGTGCAAAAATTTAGGAAACTACGAACATTTACTTTCTGCATACTTTTCTGTATTTGATGTCAACTACCTCTTTGTCTTGGAAGTACCTTCCAATCTTCCACCTTGAAGAATTAACTTATAAATAGAAATACATTATAACATCTTGGTAAAATTGCTTTTCAGACACTCTGTAACAGACACTCTGTAACAGATCGTAGAAGATTTATAAATATGTTCTCTACATCGGTAGTCTCATTTTGCTTATTAGAAGAAGGAAAGAGAACATTGACACCCTTCATCATATGTCTTCTGGAGGGGGATTCTCTGATCCAAGTCAAAAAGATCAACTTGTCTCTTCTTTTCCATTGTCAAATTTAAGGGCTTAGGTGATTTAGAAAGAGGAAAATAAAGATAATAACATGTAATTGAAGTCAGACAGAAGGAACAATTCATTGTCTTGGACTTTTATACTTGCACATTTCTAAATTCTTTCATTTCAAGGGAGATGCACTGTGCTCTCTGCCTTAACAGGAATTGTTGCCAAACGAGCCTTTAGGCAAACTGTAAGTTCTTCCACAGGCAATTTGACGTTCTTAAAAATTCCTGTTAAAAGTTTTCACCTTGGGTTGAGCAAGTTCCTTAAAATGATATTGCACATTAGACAAAAGACCCATCCACAAGTTGAGTGGTAGGAGTTTCATATGCAATATATTAAATTGTTCCATATTGTGTCTATTTTCATATAAAAGCATCAAAGATTATAGTGTTTCATCTGTAAGACTGAGTAAAAGCAATTTACACCTTGCTACATCATTATATGAAAATATTTAGTTCCATCCTTTTTAAAAGAATACTGGTTTCCTTCTCCAATTTTTATTAAGGTAAAGAAAATAATACAGAGATTACATGAATAATTTTATGCACCATTACAGATTAAAATGATGAAAGTCTAGTTTCATCACTGATGTGTTTCTTAGCAGAATTTACTGGCTTTTATTAGTGAAAAACATAATTATCTCCAATCAGTGGTAAACATGAATTCTCACACATTTGCATAAGAAAATTTGTAACTTCTTTGTCTCACAGTGAAAAAAAGTATATACAGAAAAAAATCTCAATCTCAAAAAATCTCAAATTCCTTGCAAAGGAATAATCTTATCTGTACTTTGTTATATCAAAGGATTTTCCAAAGTGCCATCACAGCAACAGAAGTCTCAAAAGCAAAATACTTATAAGATGATATTAGGAATTCTAGGGCATTTCAATGAAGAAGTAAAAGAAATTCCAAAATGTCAAAGGAAGGAACTTTTATAATATGCTACTGCTTTATATCCGTATTTGTCATTATGAGACTATTTTAATCTAACAGTCATAAAACATGATCAAAGTTTTAGATAGTCCAGACATCACATACGTTCATTTTGTAACTGGATTTTATGAAAAATATTATTACAGACAGATCTACTACCTGAGCCATTTTTCACCAGAACTCTATAAGAATACAGCTCATTCCCTTCCAAATGAATGTTCACTAGATTTTCTAATAGCTATGCATTCCTCTTGGTTTTCTGTTGAGAATGGATGATCTGGGCAAAGCTATAACACAAACAAAGAAAAGGAGTCATTTTGAAAGATCAATGAATCTTTGCTGTCATGAACACTATTTTATCCAAGAACCATGGATAAAATAGGCCATGAAAGCAGAGGGACATACTCATTTTAGCAAACATTGTAACATCATCAATGATTAGCATTTCTAATGGTTTATTTTACAAGTCCAGAATACACAGAGACTTTGTTGTGCTGTATACACCTGTGCACTTTGAGACAAATATTGTCTTCATGGCTGTTCAACATAAAAATTGGTTTAAACACAAATCAAGGCATAAAGAAAACTGAATTGATATTTAGCTCCCAGCAACCTGCTCAGGAACTACCATAGTCCTGTACTGCTATTAGAATAACTCTCCATTTCCAGTGTTAGATAAGGGACCTGGGTCAACTTTTCTCATCATAAGAGAAATTTCTATTTAGCCATTTCTTTTGTGGACACCATGGTCAAATTTAATATTACAAAATACCACAATCCAGATATCAGTCAATTATAAGATACCTGATATTTCTGTGGCTGCTCCCTCAGCACTGAGAGATGACAAAAATAGTTTCATGATTTGATAGGCAATTCTGGTGATAAGACAGTAAATAGGCTTACACAACAAAGTAAGAGGCCCCAAGTAATTTGGTTCCTATAAAATTTTATAACTGAATAATTGTCAAGATTTAAGTCTTTTTGTGAATGACCTTGATGGAATCTTCATTGCGTAGAAGAGAACATGAGGTGAACTTTACACTTTAAGTGCTGTGCCCTGAATGGAAAAACTTGTAGAAACCTTTATACAAGACCTTTCCATAAAAGAACCCAAAACAAACCAAATAAAACCCCAATACAACCGAATACTTCAGGAAAATATTCATGAAATGATTATGTTCTTTTTAAAAGATAAATATGTCAATTACCACAGTCATAATGCAACTAGCTTCAGGTTTGAAAAAAGGCTTTTTATTGCATTACAAAAGGTAAATGTGAGAATATTGTTGCCAAGATAAATATCTGTGAATAGTGATCAAGTCACCTATTAGTCTTCTGGAAGAAATGAAATAGTAGACCAAAATTACTGAAATATTCATTGCCTCATACTTTTCTCAGACCTTCTTGGAAGGTCATCTTTATCTCATCATACTTTTTAAAAATCAGATATATACTACTGTAAGAGTCTGGATTTCTCTGCTAAATATTCACATACTTCTACAGCTAAATAGTTTTCATATCCTTTTTTTTTTTTCGTTTGTGAGTCTAAAGGGCTCTACAAAAGAAATAAAGGATTCTTCCTCTTAGACATGATGTCACATTGGAAGAAAAAATTAAATTAGTTATCTAAGATTATCTTTAGGTTTTGCAGCAACTGCTGATTTCTTTTTTAAACTTCTTGTTGCTTCTGAAACGGAAAGCTATTTCTGTCTTGAAATTCAAAAATAAATTGTAAAGTAAAAAAAATATACATGGAGGGTTTGTTCAAAATTTTCCTTTAAATATTTATCAAAAGAACAACAGAGGGGTAAAGATGTTCACTTTTATTGTATTACTTTATGGGATTTTCTCATATATAATGTGACCCTTTAGATTTTTATTTGGCCTGGAGGAAACCAAGGACTCTCTTTTCATGCTAATTTTCACTCAGGCTGTTTTGCAAGAAATGTCACAAAAGAAGAATCTTAGAGAAATATAGGTCAATACCATATATCCATCAGTATATTTAAATTCAAATCAATTCACCACATAGGTCTAGCCTGCATGTAAGGAGGAGTCTCCCCTCTTCATGCACACTTTTCTGGCAATCCCAGTTTCCCCTATTCAAAAAGCCCAGGGGCTATTGGGCTGCCATGTATTTGCTCCTAAATTGTGCAGTAGGTACAGGCATAGCTACTCTTCTTCTTCCAAAAGGAGATACTCTTTTCAGTTTTCTACTCTTGCATAGCATCCAAATGATACAAACTAAAGAAATATAATTACCTTATGAGAGGTAATTATACTCAGTATAAAAGCCCTGTGCAGTAGGACAATCTATGTAAATGGTTGTGCTTTTAGCACTACACAGGGTTTCCACTGTTTCCTAGTTAGGTTACCAGTCCTTTCTGGTATTTTTGTTACACTTAAAATTTGAAGGTTTGTAGGATAATGGAAAGATATTACAAAATGGAGTATTTTATGTGAAGGGATAAACAAGTTATAAGGATGGGTGTCAAGAGAATTTTCGGTGATACCCAGCAAAAGGGCAAGGGGCAATGAGCACAAACTGAAACACAGGAAGCTCCATCTGAATACAAGGAAAAGCTTCTGGAACAAGCTGCCCAGAGATGTTACGGAGTCTCTTTCTCTGGAGATATTCAAAACCCACCTGGACTCAATCCTGAACAACTGGCTGTAGGTAAACTGGCTTTATCGGAGAGGCTGGACCAGATGATCTCCAGAGGTCCCTTCCAGTCCCAAACACTCTATCATTCTGTGATAAAATACCACATCACTCAGCTTGGTGTCATCTGCAAATTTGCCAAGAGTGTACTCAATTACTTCATGTGTCGTAGTTTGGAAAAAAATGAGTTTTTCTGAACTTCAGTGGTCAAACCAATGAGTGCTCAGGTTTAAAGACTGGCACCTGGTGTGGCCACTGAGGACAAGGATCCGCCTCTGAGAACACAAGGGGTTAAAAGCAGAGGGCTCCCCGGAAAGCTCTCTCTTGGTTCCGGTCCCTGAGGACGGAGGGATCTCCCCTGCCCAGCGGCTGGCTGGGCGGGGGAGGGGAAGCCATGCGGCCTGGGTGAGGTAGGCCTGGAACCTTGGGCACAGAGGGGGAGAGGAAAAATCCTGCAGGATGGAAGGGTGGAGAGAGTACAAGAACCTTGAGAGGCATCAGGCAGCCTTCTTTTCCCTTCCCCCCCCCCCCCCCCCTTTCCCCGGAGAGAGAAACTGAGAAACCGTGTCTGTGATCTGTGTCACCTTGAAATTTGATATCAACAACTAGACAGCACGGCCGAAGGAGTATGGGGGGGGTGGCGCGAGAAGAGTGCCCAGCAGCAAAGATACCGTGAGAGTTCTGGGGAAACAAAGCCCAAGATTTTAACCCTTTTCGTAGATGATGGAAACTTTATAAATGCTAATCCTCCTGAATTTGAAGAAGAAAGATAGAAAGAATTAAGCAAAGATGATAGAGTAGGAATGCTGAAAAGAATCCTAGGTAGGAGGAGATGATGGAGTGGCTTTGGCTGGACTCTTTTGTATAACCATGGACGGACTCATTTTTTTCCTGTAACATAGAAGCTGTATCTGGGGAGAGGCATTGGCTTGGAGCCAAGAGTAGACAGTAGTGTGAACAGAGATGAGAGGAAGAGCTCTGTTCTCAAGGCCCCTCGGCCCCAGGGGGTAATATTGGGGGGACTGGTGTCCCAAAATTTGAGAAGCTGTCGTTTCTTGGAACTAACCAAAGCATCTTTAAAAAGAAAAACCCTAGAAGCAACTCTGGTCCATGCACAGTGGTGAGAGCACTGGACATGGAGGAAGAAGCCACGATGTGGTGCAAGAAGGACTCCTATCTCTCTTCAACGAACTGAGTACTGATTATCAGAAGGGTGGTAATAGACTAAAGATTAATTATCTAAAAGGTGGTAACGTGATGGGGAATTTTCAGTTTGTTTTGTTAGGTTGAGAACTGGTGGGGGGGGGGGAGGAAGAGTGTTTTTTTTAAAGTTTCCATGTTCTTCTGTATGTGTCTTCTTTGCCTATTATAAGTAATAAAGTTTTTTTTCTTTTACTTTCTAAATTAGACACTGTTTTGCTCTGTTTTTGGTCACATCTCACGACAGATACCAGGGACAGTATATCGTTATAGGGGCACTGGCCTTGTGCCAACGTCAAACCTTTGACATTATGTAATTAATGAAGATATTAAATAGCATTGGTACGAAAATTGAACCCTAAGTGACACTACTTTTCCATGATGTATGCCAGGACTCGGAGAACATTGACCATTACCAATGGGATGCACCCATTCAGCCAATTCCTTATCCACCTATTAGTGCACCAATCAGCCCCATCTTTCTCAAATTTAGAGAGGAGGATGTTGGGAGGGACCCATTCAAAGGCACTCTTCAGAAGTCTAGAAGAAGACCAAAACGTCCTTCAGCAGAAATCTATTTGAAGAATTTAGCAAAGCACTAAGGTGTGAATTGGGGCCAGTCCCCAAGCTAAACAGTGTGGTTGGCACACCTGTAGGATTGGATGCCTCTCAGAGACACCTGGATAAGCTCAAGAAATGGCCACATGGGAAGCTTGTAAGAACAAATGAAAGGTGCTGAACCTGTGCTGGGGCAACCTTCAGTATCAGTACAAGATGGAGGATGAATAGATAGAGAGCAGCCCTGCCAATAACAACTTGGGGTGCTGGTGGGGGAGAGTCTGGACATGATCCTACAGTGTGCACTTACACCCCAGAAAGCCAAACTTGTCCTGGGCTAAATCCAAAGCAGCATGGCCAGCAGGTCAAGGGAAGGAATTCTGCCCTGTGCTCTGCTCTGGTGAGACCCCACCTGTGCTGCATCTAGCTCTGGGGTCCCAGCACAGAAAGGACCTCTGGAGCAACTTGCTGGAGTCAGGCTAGAGGAGGGCCACCAAGATGATTAGAGGGATGGAACATGTCTCATTTGAGCAAAGGCTTATAGAATTGGGATTGTTCAGCCTGGAAAAGAGAAGCATTTGTGGTCACCTAATTGTGGCCTTCCAACACCTGAAGGGAGTAGACAAGGAAGATGGAGAGAAACTATTTACAAGAGCAAGCAGAGAGAGAACAAGGAGGAATGGTTTCAAACTTAAAGACAATAGATTGATTAGATATCAGTGAGAAATTCTTAACTGTGAGATTGGTGAGGCACTAGAACATATTGCCCTCAGAAGCTGTGGCTACCTCCTTTGTGGAAGTGTTCAAGGACAGGTTGGATGGGACTCTGAGCAACCTGGTCAAATGAAAGGTGTCCCTGTGCACAAGAGGGTGATTGGAACTAGATGCTCATTAAGGACTCTTATAACTGAAACCATTCTATGATTCTATGATTAGTTTTAAGATGGGTACATGATATTACAAGTATCACAAGAGGACCCGGGTAAATTTCCAATATGTCTTCCTAATTGCTTTGTTATAGCATGAAAGCTTTAATCACAGATATTTCCAGACTGCATCCAGAAATGATTTTCAGAGATATATACATTATACCTGCGGATGAATCAAAAACATGTTGCCTTATGAGAAAATATGTATAACAAAACTAAGATAGAAGATATTAACAGTAATCAGTTAATGAAAATTCATTCTGTTATGCTTTGTTTCTGTCCATAGGCAAGCTTAGATTTGCTTAAAAAATGGAATATTCAACAAAAAAGTCATTATATACACAGAGATAACATTTAGTCCATAGATTATATCTGAAAAGTTTGCTGAAATGATTCATTGTCAAAAAATCAAGCTCTGTTTCTAAATTTCATTGAACACAACTCAGATTGTGATGCCTAATAAGGATACGGATAGCCCTGAATACAGAGAAAATACAAATGGCCATTTTTTACTTCTGTGTTGAATCTTGTACAGCTGAGCTGTCATTGAGGTTCTGGTTCCTAATTTAGATTTTCACACATAGGGGTAATTAGTCTGATAAAGGGAGTAACAGTCACTGTCTATCACTATCATTTATAGTTCATTTGGATCTATTAGGTCCCACTGTACACTGGGGATGAAGTCAAGTCACTACATCAGCCATTGAAGATTGCCTGTGGTTTCACATGGAGCAGAGAGGGGCTAATTATTTCTGCTCCTCTTTCAGGAGAGCAGCACATCCTAAAGGTCTCTACAGCTCCATCTAATTTTGTGAAGATGGGATAACCAAAGGTACCCCTTGGGAAACAAGAGGTGCTCATCAGGATACTTAATCATTAAACAGCAGTCTTGGCTAACCAGGGAGGTCAAAGGTGCCTGGAGGTTCACAAATGTGACAACCATCTGCTAAAAGGACCATAAGAAGGATCCACAGAACTACAGGTGTGTCAGCCCGACCTCAGTGATGGAGAAGGTCATGAAGCAGATCATCTTGAGTGCCATCACACGTAACATACAGGACAATCAGGGGGTCGTGCCCAGACAGCATGGGTGTCCTGCTGGACCTGCCTGATCTCTGTCTATGACAAGGAGACTCAAAGAATAGATGAGGAAAATGTTGCTTGGATGGCAGTCTGGACTTTTGACACCTTTTCCGACTGTATTCTCCTGAGAAACTGTTCATGATTTGGACAGGTGCTCTGTTCACTGGGTAGAAAACTGGCTGAATTGCTGGCCATCTGGGCCTAGAGAGTGGTGGTGTATGGAGATACACCCAGCTGGTGATCCATCCCTAGAGGCCAGTACTGGGATCAGCCATGTTTACCCTCTTTACTGATGATCTTGACAGGGCAATCAAGTGCACCTTCAGTAATTTCACAGATGACAGGAAGCTGGGTGGAAGTGTTATCTGATGGAAAGTTAGGAGGGGAATCTGGACAGGCTGGATCAATGGCCTAAGGATAACAGCATAAGGTTCAAAAAAGGCAAAGTGCCGGGTTCTACACTTGTGTCACAAAAACCCCAAGCAGCCTACAAACTGGGGGCAGAGTGACTGGGAAGCTGCCTGGCAAAAAAGGACCTGGCGTGCTGATCTAATATTGCTGAACATCATCCAGCAGTGTGTCCAAGTGGCCAAAAAAGCCAATGGCATCTGGGTGTCAGCAGTGGTGCAGCCAGTAGACCATAGTAGCGTTTCTTCCCTGTACTTGGCACTGCTGGCCACACCTTGAATTCCTTGTTCAGTTTTGGGCCCCTCACTACAAGAAAGACATTGAGGTACTGGAGTGTATCCAGACAAGAGCAATAAAGCTGGTAAATTGGAGCAAAAATCTGATGGGGAACAGCTGAGGGAGCTGGGGTTGTTTAGTCTGGAGAAAATGAGGGTCAAGGGCACCTCAGCATTCTCAAAAACTCCCTGAAATTAGGTTGTAGCCAGGTGTGTGTAAGTCTCTTATCCCAGGTAACAAGCAGTAGGAAAAATGGAAATGGCATCAGGCCAGAGGAGGTTTAGTTTAAATATTAGGAAAAAATTCTTTGTGAAAAATTGTCAAGCATTTGAATAGGCTGTCCAGCAAAATGTTCAAGTCACCATCCCTGTAAATGTTCAAAAAACATCTAGATGTGGCACTTAGGGCATAGTTCAGCAGTGAACATGACAGTGCCATGTTTACAGTTGGACTTGATGATCTTAAAGGTGTTTTCTGACCAAAACTATGCTATGATTCTATTTTATTATACAGGATAGAGTGGAAGACACAGTGCAGCAACAAGGAGAGTGCTTCTGTCATTTCTGCGTCTGGACCAAGTGATCCCTATTCAAACATTTTTCATTTTCTACTGCTGTTTAAATACTAACTGACATCACTGGCATGGTGACATACAGCCAAAATATCAACATTAGATGCTATGTGCATGTAGAAATTATATTTTAAATTATGCTAATGTGTACATTTTATCATCTTGTTTTCAAACAAGTTAATAAATTATACAAATCAGAAGATTGCATTTAAAATCCAGTAAGAAAAACCGATTGCATAAGAATTTGATGTCAAAATTAAAATCAGAGTTGTTATCCTCTCTACAGAGAGCTTGAAAAACTACAGATTGTATGGAATAGCCAATTTAATTCAAGTGAACTTTTATTGTGTTTTCCCAAACTCAAACATTTGTTTTCTCCTTAGACAACTTAATAGTCTGTGACTAAATGTCTCAGCTTTCAAAAGCACAAGACTAAGCATAGAAAATATTAGGTAAACAGCGACTGGTGTTTTTAAGAACAAAGGAACACAGGAAACCAGGTGCTAGGAGGAAGGCCCTTCCCCAGCCTCTAAAACTACTTTAGTTTCAGTTTGTATTGGCTGCTGTGTAGCAATAATAATAACATCTTTAATGACACTAATTCTAATGCTCATCCAACCTGGTGTAATAAGATCACAGCACTTTCTATCTCCTTATTGGGTACTTTGATGAATAGCTTAGACCTGAGGCAACACCTGTTAAAATGTGAATCACTCAATTCATGTAGCTGGTAATTAACATGCTCCATCTTTGTGAGAGCACCAGGGCATACTTTACCTAATGCTAGTCTTAAAAATCCATCCTAGCACACATGGTTTCTCAAGGACTTCATCCTAAACCCTTGAAGAGGAGCCAGTAGAAAGAACGAGAATCACCATGAACCACCCCCTGGCTCAGAATTCAAATTCCGTTCTGAAAGGGCACTGCAAGAAAATGTTGCAAAGAGTTCAAAGACTTCTAAGTAAGCCAATTTAAGGTTAATTTGCTACTGCACAAGTCTTCTCCTGATCAAAAATAATTAAAGGTGGGCTTCAAGCGTGAGGTTTAATAACACTTCCGCATAATTTAATTAGCATTAACAAGGATAATGGGATATTCATCATATCAACAGACCTGTCAAATTGCGTTCAAATCCTATTAATTCCTGGCCTCAGTTACTTCCTCTGGCCATAATTTGCCCTGCATGGATACATGCTTTATATGAAAAAGGCTGCCTGATTTCAAAAGGACAGAGCCTTCCTTGAATTTTCTCATTTCTAATATCCAGTATATTCTCTCATCACCTAAATCTGTATTTTCATTCCTTATTAATCCCTCTAACTAACTGCTCCCTTCATCTCATTTGCTTTTTGGATTTGTAATTAAGTAATCACTAATAGTCTTCATTCATCTGCTTAGAAGACCTTTCAATGAATTGATAATGCAATACTTGTCAATTATTTTAAGCTGTCAACAACTACTTCATAAAGTATTTAGAATCTCAGTCACCCATTTTGACAGCACATCACTAAACACTGTTTCTTGTCTCATTTTCTTTCACAGCATAACTGTAACTTTCAAAGGAGGCAAGATATTGGATGTGGTATTCATTATCACCTGATAATTACAGGCTAATTGCATTCTTTATATGACTTGTCTCCTTATAATGACATATAGGAAAATATTGATTGCGGTTTTCTTCAGCATGCAGAGAAAACAGTAGAAAAAGTTGTGAATTTCATCACCTAGTCATGGCACACAATAAGAAGAAAAGCTCAGTATTGTTATCAGTTCACTATATACCTCTGACTAATCTTTTCTAATCCTTTTTCAGTTTCATTTTATAGCTAAGGAACTCTGAGATATTAAGCTTGGGACATGGCAATTATGGGAATTTCTCTGAGAAAAAAATAATGCCTTTTTGCTGACACTACATTTTATACAAAACCCACAAAATAACAACAAAAAAACCCCCAACAAAATCAAACAAAAAAAAAAAAATAAAGAATTCTCTAAAGAGTAACATCTGAAAGGAACATGAAAACCATTTACCAGACAGCGCCAGTGAACAGACTTTTAACCCAAATCCCATTTTAACATAAACTCCAGAGGAACCAGAAACATAACATGAAGTTATACTCCTGCTTAGGGTGCTGATCTTTCTTTTTGGTGCAAGACTGTTCACTGGAGTGGATCAGTCAGTGCCACTTCTCACCTTTGGGCTTACATCATGGACAAGTGAAGAGCCCGCACAGGAGACCACTTTTGACCAAAACAAAGACACAAAGACATCTTCCATGGCACATGAAATATGCTCCAACTGCTGATGGACACTAAGGCTTAGACTAAAGTTAGCCTGAGGCAAAAGACTGAAGTTGATTCTGTAGAAATATCAGGTTCTCAGCCTATAACAATTTTATGATGCAGCACCACTGTGCCCTACCTGCCGATGTAGATATCCTCTAACCCTCTCCTTATACAATGAAACTCTACCTGAATAAAAGTAGTGAGGAAGTAATCTTCCTGGCATTAGGAAGACTTTTGGGTCATTGTAACTCATTCAGAGGAAAAGGAAAAAATAAGGAGTGTTTTTCACTTACTCATAGGAGCAAAAGTGGGCTAATAACAGCATTATGTGATTAGTAGAATAGTTACTACAGACATAAATCAGTATGTACTGCTGGATGGATGCCCAGTGTTTGGAGGATTTTGTTAACAAGAGACACTATTGTATTACTGTTTTACTACAAACCACAGAAGAGTTAATAAACCTTGTTTTGAGACCCTGTGAGGGTCATAGCAGATTGATTTCTGTAACTTTTTTGATCAAAAAAGTAGCCTGAAAATATGACAAATGGAGTTTTCTAGGCTAAATACCTCACTGATCTCTCTTCCTTTTTTATATGGTATCTTTGATCCCTGTCAATGCCAACCTAACCATCTGAGACAGAGAAGGAAAATAATATATTCAACAAAATCCCTGAAGAGGTAAAGAAAGCAACTGTTTCTTTCTTTAAAATTTTCTTTTTTATGCTAAATTTTCCTTTTGAAGTGATTCATTCACAACAGAGCAATCCAGACCAGGTTGCTGTTTCAACATAGAATAGATTTAGGCTGGAGTGTTTTCTTGACTTAGCTGTAAAATCTATACATTTTAAGAGCCCTAAGCAAAGATAGTGAGGGTGACCTGGCTCATTGGTTTTTCTTTTACTTTTCCTCCTATAACAAAGTTCAATTTCAAAATACAATCTCTACTTCACTTTCAGCTAATATTTGCTTGTCAGAGGGAATGTCATTTTTTATATTTTATCTCTTGCTCTTCAATTGTAATTGTCTGGGCCCTAACTCTTGTGCTTTCAATTATGGTAATCGAAGTACATTCAGCTAAAAAACCCTTAAGAAATCATGGACATAGACAGCAATGGTATTAAATGTTGCAATACATTTCTAAGAATTGATTGATCTATATATCTTGTCATTTGAGCCTGGGTTTAACTGTAGTATTTCTACAGTATTAAATAAAGGAGAAATGAAGACTCTTAAAGGAAAGCGTTAATTGTACATAGCACAGACAAGTGCTCAGGTGCTGTAAGAAACTTCATGCATACTATAACTCAGTTCTAATAGTTTTCACGTACAAATCCATATTTACATTTTTCAGACCTAAAAAATTTTACTATAACTAAGTAGCTGCTGCCTATCACCTTCTGTGACATTCTTTGCTACTTTCTATGCTTACTAGTAATTTACATCTCAGGACAGAATTCCATTATTGTTCATGTGTCTCTGCTTGGGCAGAAGTCTAGTCTCAATGATAAAGATTGTTTCGTAAACTCTCCAGCATTCTATCACTTATAAGAGATCTATCTATAATGTAACGAGTGTAGAAGTTGTTGTAGTATAAATATGTGAATCAAGGTAAAAGTACACTTCAATTTTAATCTTAAAAAAGGCTTAGATAAGTCAATTTCTATATTTATTCACATTTTCATATATGTTCTTCCCCCTTAGCTATTTTTTGTGACACTGAAAGTACTATATATGAAAACTTTGGCAAAGAACTAACAATAGATTTAGGTTTTTGATCCTGGATCTGAATAGTACTGCAACTACTACACAAAGAATTCCTCTGGAATAGTCAGAGGGCTGTCGAGAATGCATGTGATATGAGCTGCTTTACAATAACTCGTATAATGTGCTTCCCAGACCTACGAAGCAATTTGTTTTGCCTAGTGGGCATCTGAATGCAAGCTCAGAATTTATCAAAACCTATGTAGAATGGAAATAAACACACTTTGGAGTGACTGAGTGAACTATTCTGCCAGTACAAATAGCTTTCTGGCATCCCCTCAGGGCAAAAATTTGGGCCAAAGACATTAACTATACTTTGCAATACACAGTACAAGATAGAATAAAACTTGGCTGTCGGTGAGAGCATCACTTTGCTTTTCCTTTCATGCTTTTCTCTTTTCGAAGTATCTTTTCCCATTTTTATCTCACTTCTTTATAACTTTTTTTAAATAAAAGGTGCAAGTGCTCATACTTAATATGTTTTTTACCTATGGTACAGGTCAAAGGTTGTAGTCAACACTAGGAACAAAAAAAAATAGCCTAGGAATTTACCTTCTATTTAGCCATCTAATCCAAATTTATAACTTCAAAGCTCTTAATGGACTTCTTCACAGCCACTGAAAGGCTGTCGCAGCATTGCAGTTTGTACCAGATGCTTACATATATATTGCAGGAGGATAGCCCACAGGGAGAGTGTTCAGTACTCTAATCACCATGCTCACTATCACCACCCACTTGTCTCTTTTAATATTTAGAGTAGCAGAATCAAGGAGAAATAGATTCAGCTGCACTTCCTCCAACTCTCTGAAACACCCTATAAAGGAATATTTCATTTAGTCTCTGGTGGGGTCAGACATCTGCATTAAAACTCCTACTCAGAATGAGACTGCAAATCTTCTGCCACTTCTTTTCCTTTAATTCCTTGTATTTCTCCTTTGTGTGAGTTTCCTGCTTACCTCCAGAAAACAGATTAAATATATGAATTTTAAGCAAAGCTCCAGAGCTATAAAGCTTAACCCTTGCAGTGTTTCCTCCAATCACTCAGTACCTATTTTCCAGGTCAATGCTTTTGTCACATCTTGGTGCCAATCTGAGATGCCCAGCTCCTGATATAGAAGTAGAGGGATGGAGAGGTGCCTGACTCCAGATCGCAGATTTTATTGAAACCTGCTGATGGGGCACAATGGTGTTTTGGCAAGGAGTTTATGTCAAATCTATCAGGCTGTACCTGCTATTGCCTTCCCAACTGGCAAAATCCAGCTTTAAGTATTTGTTTTTGTTCTTGCCAAAAACATACATTTCAGGGTTTTCCCAGGATGTAGTCAGGAGGCTCCTAGGCTGAAAGTTCGTCCCTAGAAGCCATGAGATGCTTGCAATGCATAGTCTACAATGCTAAGCCTCCTGACACATATACCTCTGACTCCCAGCCCCCTCTTATTTAAGTTTCTCGTTTCAGAGAACTTATTTTCCTCCTAACTTTGCAGCAAATTAACATGAAAACTACTTTTCAAGAGTTCTGCTTACCTCTTACTCATAGGAAATTGTAGCAGCTGGAACTATCAGGAAATGTAAAGCAGCAAAAACACTCTGAAGCCAGGAGGAAACTGTCAGTTTTCAACTGCAGAGGAAGCAGCTTTTTTCCCTAGTCCTTCTTTTGCCAATAAGCACACAGGGCAAAGTAATTATGCATTTTGTGCCTAATGGCTCAGTGCTTTTTATTACAAGAATTTCCAGAAAGAAAAAGAATCCTTCTTCTGTAACTCTGGAAAGTTCTGTTCAGTGTTCAACTGGGATGACCCACTTAATTTTCACTCTCTGGCCTAATCTCATGTATTTTGGTAATCCTTCTTAATTTAAATTTACTTCGGGCTAACAAAGGAAAATATTTTAACTGCATGGTCGTCTGCTTTTCTTTTTGTATTTTACCTTTCACACATCTTAAAGAGCACCGCTCTGAAATGACACTTCTAATGCTCGAAAAAAATCCATAAACTTAAAGTCTAGGCTCAAATGTGGGTTGCATAGAACCTTTCTGCACAATCTGGTATAAATGGCAAATAAAATATCACAAATACTCTAGTATTTCAGTTTACATAGACTCTTCACCTGCGGGTGCTGAAGGCTCTCATCTATTTTCTGCAGAAACAGTGGATTAATGCTTTCCTTGGACTAACAGGGAGGTTTGTATGAAGCACTTAATAGATACAAGATTCTTCTTTTTATTTATTTTAATGTTACTGCACTCAACAGGACAGATTTAAGACAAGTAATATGGATAACAGGTAAGTAAGATGAAATTAGGTACTTGATTGTAAAGCAAGGACAAAGCTGTGGATATGTGAGTCATTTGAGTCAGGCCATACATATATATACATATACATATATATATATGTGTGTGTGTGTGTGTGTATATATATTAGAAAGTATAGAAACAACGTATAGACAGAGAAAAAGAAATAGTGCATTAAAAAACAAATGGATCTGGGGTGGAGTGAATGTCCCAACTCACATATTTTTCTGCCACCCTGTAAATCCTCACTGAGGCAACAGATAAAAACAGTTGGCTTTCTCCATTCCCTGGTAATGAATTCTTCATCCCCTGCTCCTAAGGGATGGCATCCTACTGGCACAGGAGATTTAATTTTCACCAACAGAGGTAAATTGATCACTGCAGTTTGCCCTTTATGTGCTTTATATGATTTACTTAGGTTTTATTAACTAGAGTAACAGTTACTACAACTTGATAATGTTCATTGCCGAAAAAGGAATGCCTCACAGCAGTGGATCTGTTGAAACAGAGATCCACCATCATTTCATCTCTGCAGTTTACTTTACTGTCAATATTCTGACCAGAGACTATTTCCCTAAAATTTAGGAAAGGGTAAATGACTTTAGCAATCTAATTGCAATGTTGTGTGAAGCAACAACAAAAGAAATGTTTTTTTCCTGTGACTTCTAGTCTGCAGGTGGAGTTTTACCTTTCAAAAGACAACCAGGAATTTATATTTTTCACAAAGCTCATTTCTATTCCAATCTGTACCACCCCAACTTCACAGTTTTAATTTGCTTTCCATCTGCAGAATATAGACTTCCCTTCTTACCCTGCCAAGCTTGGACTATGAACAACCTCCTTCATTAATATCAGTTGTCATTCAGGGTTACAGATGACATTGATTAATTCTCCAATTACTTTAATTATAAGGAAGCAAAGAACTGCAAAGCAACAAATGTATCAGGAATGTTTAACATAAAGTAAGCATGTAGTAATATCAGAATATAAAGACTTTTGCAAATCAGTCAAAACAGAGGAGGTGTTATTTTTTTCATTTCGTTTCACTTTCCTCAGACAGAAAGTACTAAACAAGTTGCCACAGAATTTAGCAGCCGCTTTAGAACAGCTTTGGGAAAATGTTTTAATCATTGTCCAGTTGTGAAAAATCTCACCACAACAATAAAAGTGTATAATTTTAAATAATTTTTGAGTAAAAAGCTATCATGAAGATGCCTAATTTTGATGTGTTATCTATAATTTTTCTTTAAATTTCAGAAATCTCTATGTTCTTTAAAAGATTATGATATTCCTTTAGTAACACTGCAGGAAATAGAGAATCTGTGATTTTCTCTATTTTGTTGATAATTACAAACAGGAGGTAGTCACAGCTCAGAGACTCGTTTGTGTCTTGCACTAGATTTTTTTAAACTTTGATTGAGAAAGCAAAGCTATTATCCATGGTAGGAAAATGACACCTAAGACAAATCTAAAATTCTCCCAATTATCTTAAATAATTGGAAAATCTCCATTGAATTTCTCCTACTCAATCTAACTGAAAAATAAGTGCAGAAAGCAGTGGTGCTCAAAAAGGGTAAAGAAGCAGAGCTGATGATGAGTTCATACAGATGTGTTCCTGGAACTATCTGCTAAGAAAGGGAGCTCTAGACATCCCCATATGGCACAGCAATAACTGCAGTAGCATATGTTTACATTGCTAAACATTCAACCACACCGTGTTTTTAAAGCAGCACACTGTGCACATCATTGGGATTCAGCCTCTGTAACTTATGCAGATCATACTGCTCAGAAGTGAATACAGAATAACAATTGTGTGAGCAGTGCCTAGTACAACAGCTTGCATGGTACTTCTTGTAGCTTCAGCGAAGAAGGATGTGAAAAAGCTATGACAGGACCTGTCAGACTTGCTGCAGCTGGAGGTCATCTCAGCAGGTGATTTCACAGTGCCTGTAGTCACATAACGAACTGTGTGAAAAACACACTGCCACCTGAAATCCAGCTGAGCAGCAGTGAATCTGTAGATCTGACTTACTTCCCAAGTCAAATCCAAATCTCTCAAAAAGTAAGGCATCTCACCCCAGAGGCCATTTGCCACGTAACAACATCCTACAGAGGCCTCCTGCTCTTACTGTCTTTGAATTGCCTTTTGGCAGTGATGCCTTGATTGCTCTGAAACTGACAGCAGAGCTGAGTCAGGGGCTCTCTCAGTGGCTTCAGATGGTTTGGCTCAAAATCTGCAAGTCATATTTCCACTGTCATTTGTGCTGTGTAGGACCCAGAATGCTCATCACTTCCAAGGACACATTATAAAAGTTGTTCAGGTCATCTGCCTACCAGTTAAGTACAAATGTATGGATAAAAAAAACCCAATAAAAATTAAAAAGCTGCATTTAGAGTCAATGCAGACCCTGTGGCAAATTATTTCATGGTAAGAGCATGAAATTGTTTGAATGTAGTAAGTTTGCCTTTGAATGAGTAAATGGATCAGTGAATTAAACAAAAGGAGAATTGTCTGTCTTTCAAATGTATTGCCCATTTATGACAAAGCTATGAATACCACAAGTAGAATGATTTATAGTGTATACAGAGGTAAAATATAAAATCAAATCCAGAAGAAAAATGAGAACATCGAACGCAATTTATACTATTTTGTGTTGGATTTATATAGTCTTTTCATTCTCTAATTTTTAAACAGAAGTATTTCTCACATGTATTTGAATTGCTAGTATATTTGTTTATTTGATATCTACATTCACAAGCAAAATATTCGTATGTAATATTTTACTGAAAAAGTTGTTTAAAACCATATCTGATTCTCTTCACAAGCAGAGAGATAATTGTGTTAGGTTCAAACTAACCCTGACAAGATAGCATCTGATAAAAATTATAACCATTTCCCTTGAAATAATCTATACAATGATAAGATTTTCTTGCTAGGATCTGTTAGCATTTTAGATTAAATTTCTTATGATCTAAACTTTTGATAGGAACTATTTTCTTAAATATTGAAGGTGAAATCTTGAATGCAGTTTAAGATATCTGTTGATCATCCAGATTTCCAATAAAAAATAAAGTATCCAGAAATGGTATCCAAGATATTTAACCTATGTAGCTACTGATTCAATAGATTGCACACTCGAACACATAAAAAATTCTGCCTTTAAGGCACCTTATTTTGGGCTGAAAGTAATGTCCTTTTTGCATTCTTCTTCAATAAGTAAACTAATCTGCTCTTCTTAAAAATGGTCAGGGAAGTGCTTGCTTTTTTCCTTTAAAATGTGGATGCTGGACATGCTGCTAGCCCTGCTCCTCCTATATTCCAAGTTTTTTATACATCATACTTCCACCACCATCATACATACCAGTCAGCAAAGGATATCTTTCTGAGGAGTATCTTAACCTCCAAGCTGTATCCAGATTTGGAGCAGAATTTTTTACCACTGTAACTGGAATTGGATCAGTGGTGGGAAGGAACTCAAAAATCTCTAGGTTGCTGAGGAAAAGGATATTATGTATTAGTGATGAGTAGCAGTAAGTGACATAACATGGAGATGGAAGAGATGATTCTTGGGTCTTAAATTTCAGGGACCTTTAACAGGTCTTGGTCCAGTATCTCAATTGATAACAATTTAAAATGTAGTCAAGAAACCCATGAAGGTGACAGAATAAGTAACTGAATTTTAAATACTAAAATGAGAAATCTGAAAGTCAGGTTATATTTGCATATGTACATATATACAACAATACATATGTGCATATAAAAATGTACACAGAAAGAAAAGTGCACATGTAAAACATGAAAAGTAAATTGAAAACTAGTCTTTTAAAAGTAAATTGAAAACTAGTCACATGTACTGATAAGAAGAGACAAGAGTTTCTGCATGGCAATACCCCTGTTTTAAAAGAACTTTTATTAAGTAAGGATTTAGGCAAACTGTAGGAAGATTTACTTCTTTTAAACTGTTTTAGCTCTGCAGTCAAAAAAAAATGAGAACTCACTTGTGAAGAAAAATAACCTTGATTACCCTTTCTAGATTTTATATACTGTTCTTTGATCCTAAATATAAGGGGACATTACTGACTGTACTGTTATAGCACCCAAGGAAACCTTCCTAAGTATTCCTAAGTATTATAAAAACAGTACAATTTGATATCCATACCAAATCCTCCCTGGGGAAAAAACCCACATAATTTAAAGTGGAAACAGTCCTGTACCACGTGTAAATCCTTTTTCCCCATTCCGATATGTTCTCTGGAGGAATTGCCTTAGGAAGGAAAATGAAGCATAAAATAATTAAGCTAATGAGGAAAGAAGTTGACAGAAGTCATAAAGAAAAAACAAAATTATTTGAGTGTTAATCCAGATTAGCTAGTAACTAAAATAATTCTAGCTCTTTAAAAAGAGCATAAGAATAATACAACCACAGTTTCCAATTTTGCTCCCATTATGTTTCTGCTACAGTTTTCCACAACTGAACAATCAGATCTTTGAAAAGATCGTTATTTCTTTTTCCTTTCTGAATCTCTGTCCTTACCAAACTGAAAACTGCCTTCTCTTCCAAACTCAGTTAGAGACTAAAGAGTAAAAATGGAAACACCTGTCCATATGACTTTCCATACATCTTTAAACTATTTGACATATTTCCTGGAAGTTTTCTGTGTGTTGCTCAGTATTTTTACCAGTGAAATACAAAACAGGACATATATAGAATCCTCTTAGCACAGTTCTGAAATAGTAAAGCCTAAGAGATTATATATTAAATAATGACCAGGCAAAATCACTTTAAACTGATTGGAAAGAAGTTGAGCTATCGTTAAGTACCCATGGCTGTGCTGCCATTTAGAGGGATCACAGTGGGCTGGAGAAATGGACTGAGAGGAACTTTCTCAAGTTCATCAACCAGAAATGCCCAGCACTTGAGGAGGAATAATCCCAGGCACTAGCCCGAACTGGGAGTTAACAAACTGGAAAGCAGCTTTCCAGAAAAGGATCGGGCTATCCTGGTGCACAAGATGATCATGAGCCAGCAATCTGTACTTGTGGTGAAGAAGGTTGGCAGCCTCCTGCACTGCATTGGGATGAGAGGTCCCAGCAACATGAGGGAGGGGATTCTTCCCCTTGTTACGGTGCTGGTGAGGCCACATGCAAATTACTGCATCCATTTCTGGTCTCCTTGCTGTAAGAGAGACAGCAAAATAGTCCAGCTAAAGGCCAGTAAGGTATTTAAGAGACTGGAGCATCTCTCCTATGAGAAAAGGCTGAATGATGTGGGTCTGTCCAGCCTGAAGAGGGGAGGCTCAAGGGAATCCTGGTCAAGTGTGTAAGTAACTGATGGCAGTGGGATTAACAGGACAGAGTTGGATTCTTCTCAGTGGTAACCACCAGCAAGAGACAACAGACACAAACTGAAACAGGAAAATTCCTGACAATGAAGTGGACAAAGGAACACTAAACTCCTCTAGATGAATCTTAAAGCTCCATTAAGTCAGATCCGAATTAAAGCATGTTCCTATTTCAACTTTAATGAGAAGAGAGTGTTACATGCAGCCAGAGGAAGCAATCACAGTGTTCTTTTCTGGCCAGATTGTATCAAATGGGCTTCTACTCAGCATGAGGAGCAAACACCTCACTTCAATCAATAAAAGATAGTCCTCTGTCTCTCCTCCTCCATCATGAATCCACAAAGGAAATTCACTGATTATAATTAAAAGATGCAAATTAAAAATAGCTTTTATGGTTCATTAAAAATCACTTATGTTAACATCTAAGCCTGAATGTGGCCAACTATTCTCTGACTTCCAAGCTGTTTAAAACTCTTTTTGTTCTCAGCTTCCTTATTTTTAATGTTTTAATGATGTGGAGCAAGATCAGAAGAAATATGAGCATCAGATTTCTGCTACTTCACCTCCAAATCTTGGTTTCATGCCAGTTGTCTGAGATCCATATCTACACCAGTTGTCAGAGTTGGCTGCTCCACACATGCCACGGAGCCAAAACATGCCATTGTGATGCATTTCCTTCCAGCTCTCTCATCTAGAAGCTGGGATATTTCTAGACTATACTGCTGCAATAAGTGACACTGAAACTTTCTCTGGTTTTAGAGTTCTTTGGAAGTCTCTGTGAGCTGGAGGTCAGCTGCTGTTATACTTCTTGGCTGATATTTTTCTTTTACTTGTGGCTTGTCTTAATGTGCTCGATTAAATACAGGGTCAAAAACTCAAATGCTTCTGTTAAGAACAAGAAGATTCCTGAAGTCATACTTTTCCTTGGCACATTATACCACTGTGGATACTGAATTCAGTGAAGTTACCTCTTACTTATAGCATTGTAATACCAGGATTTATTCTATTATTTATTTTAAAATAAAATCATACTGATGCTTCCCATATGTGATAAAAAGTCATTTTTCCTGCTGGGTTAAAAAAGAAAAAAAAAAAAAAAAGACTCAATGCAATATACTAGCCATTAAAAAATGTTCAATTGGTCTATTAATTCTAGTCATAGCAAAATATTTTTAAAAACGACAATGGCATAGAATATTGCAAGGATATATTTTATAAATGTAATCTCTATCTTGTAAAAAATTGACAATGATAAAGTGTTGTGTCAGCCTTTTTGTCAAGGTGTTAATGACCTCCTTGAATGATCAGCTTCAGCTTTGCCAGCAGCCTTTAAGTGCACTGAGTCATTAATAACTTGAAAGTACCATGTTAATAGGATATTATCCTGGTTTAAACAACCCACAGTGGCACTAAACAAAAGTAAATGTTGTAACACTTCAAGATGATATTCCTCTAACAAGAAACCAATAAACAATTTCGAGCTGGTCATTTTGCATTTCTAGCTTGGCAATGGTCAAGTTCCAAACTGAAAATAAGCCAGGAATCACTCCTTATGGATGGATGCCTGTACCCCAGGTTATGCCAGGCAGTGAGACCCAGGAGAGGGGCTCATAGTATTATGAGGGGGCAGTGAGGCTCAGCCTGGATGGGGAGCATTGAGAAAAACCACAGAAAGGGATAACAGAGCAGACAAGCTGAGGTTAGACATGAAGGTTCACCACATATGATCACATCTTTGCAGGGGTGGGCTCAAGAGGCTGTTTCCACATACAGCTTCTATTTCATGTCTGGATCTGCCACTAACATAAACAGAAATAAAGCCCATTGTGACCTCATAAAATACCTTGTGGATGCTGAACCCTAAAACTGTAAATCTAAACCTGCCTCCTGAACTCCTTTCCTATCATTATCACTTATGATACAACCAGTTTGCCTATTCTCTTATGAAAATTATCCCTTCTTTGCACAGGTTAAAAATGCAGTCAAAAACACTGTGCAAGCTTCAACACCAGTATTATATAAGAACAAAATTTCCAGTATTTTAAAAATAGCATCCTTATATGTTATTTTTATCTAACTGTTATTCTGCCCAATTTATTTCAGATTAGATTATCAGATAGATCTTGAACTGACTAGCAGCAAGTCAGTTAAAATTGTGGCCAGGGAAAAGAACCACAATAAAAGTTTTATGAGAACATGTATTGAAATACAACTCCAGCATACTTAACTGCAAGTGCAGGTATTTACTCTCATTTCTCTGAACTAAGCATTCAAATAGGAAATGGTAGCAGACTAAAAATTGATATTTCTTGGAATCCAAAACTGTGTGACATATTAGTTTTGAGTAAGATAAATTATAAATTTGTCGAGAGATAGCATTTAAAATTAAGGACCAGAAGTGATTATTTTTCTTAATTGAAAAAATGCTATGGAGCTTATTACAATCAAATGGTACAGCAGGATTAACTGATCCAAATAATCAACAATTGGATAGAAGATAAGTGGTATAGAAAAAATATAAATTTAATTGTGACCTGCTTTCCTTGAATTAGTTAATAATAACCAAATTTTTATATATTCATATTGTGTAAAATATTTCAATTTTCTCTCACTGGGAGAGGGTGTCTCATGCTTATTACATCAATCTTCTCATTAGTACACAAAAGTTATAAGTGATGTACTAAACTTTTTGTGTTGTTTAGTTACAATAGTCATTTTTCTATTTCACTTGTCATGAAAGGTTTTTAAATGGTTTTTTGAGTTCTGCACATACTCTGATGTGCTCAACAGCCCAGACTTCACAATGACACCTTCACCCTGAGAAAGGCAGAAGAGGAACTGAATCCATGTTTATTAACCTCCAAAATGTCTAATACTACTAGGGTAACACAGGGCATGTCAGTCTGTCCAAGAACGTAACTTAAGACTTAAAAAATTTGTCCTCAGGATGTTTTCCCAGTGCTCTGTTCTGAGATGTGCTGACACTTTTCTACCATAAGAGCAGCATGTGCACCTTCGAGAGCCCTGGGGAGGGGAAATGTCCCCTTGCATTATGGGTTACCTTTGTACTGCTGTGAGCTGTGCATGAAACCTAGCACTGATATAAATATTACTAAAATATTAACAGCATATTATATATGTACTCATATTAATATATTGATATATACTAAAATATTAACTAATGTATTAATATTATATACTGTAATGTATCAGTTTCAATCTAAAGCCTGTGATGCTTTAAGTGAGTATTGTCAGAGAAGAAAATAAAGTTACTGGCCCAGGAGTATTGAAAGAGGGTGGAAGAAATAACCATCATAGGAAAAAAGAACCCTTAGCTCTGTTGAGAGGACTTTTGGGCAGTCAAACTCAAATGGCTATTGAAAATAGCAAAATAAATATCAAGGGTATATAAGATTTTTAGTCCTACTCAATCAATATCATGTAATCATGAGTTTTAGTCTAACTGGCTAGGCTGTCTATATGTTGGTTATGATTTATTTTGCTTACATTCAGTTGCTTTGATTTTCTCCCTGTTTTCCCTAGCTTGTGACTAATAAACCTTGTTTTATTTAATCTAATTGAAATTGGTATCTGTTTAATAAAGCACATCCATTGGCAGGAGGTTACTGGGAGAGGAGAGTGGTTTCACACTGTGGGAGAGACTGGTGGGGTGCTGGGGCAAGGCAGCCAGCTGTACTCACAGGGAACTGCCAGGATTGGCCTGTGGGGGAAAGGAAAATCACAAAAATCAGGGAGGGAAAAAAGACACAGAGTTGTGGAGTTCTTTGTCCATAAACTGATGGATTGAATAATTCAGAACTCAGATTAATTCAGTTCATGGCCAGGACTGAATTTTGCTTCAGCTGTAAGCAGACCTAGCACAAAAAACAAATAGAAGGAAACACACCTTTGACATCACATTTAAAAAAACCCAAAACAAACAAACGAAAAAAACCACCAAATGTTTTCACTAGCTTTGGCTATTTATCACATGCTAAATGTTGCAATGACTCACGTACTGCTGCAGCTACTTCTAAAGGCTGCTGCAAACTATATCTAAGATAAATCAGTGCAGCTTTGCTGGAAAGGAAGCATAAACCTTGATCACAAGCATTAAGACCACAATTTCATGGAACAAGGGGTTTGAAAGTGTTTTGGCTAAACGCTGATTTTGCATCCTAATTCCTTTTTTCTCATTTTATTCCTCTGTTCTGGAGTGGCTCTGTAATCACCACGATTTTCACTGTAGAACCTTGCAGAAATAGGAGCCCTTGTTCCAGATTTAGGCTTTGGTGTGCTTCAGTGAGTAAATGAGGCCTGACCATATTAATTACATTCACTGGGAAGCTCAACATGCTTCCAATGTCTCTGTAATTATTCAGTATGCTGAGTGTTATCATAGCAGCCATGTGGATCCATTATCATTTTGCTCCTCTAAATGCTGCTGAACTAACCATTAGCATAGCCGCAACTCATGCTCCCAAGGAATAAGAGAAATAATAGAGTTTAATTCCTCATTTCTTTTTCAATTTTTCATGCTCTGTATCCATAGGCTGTTTCTCTTATAACCATTTACTAGCTTGTGAATGAATCTCCATGCCTAAATTAATTCTTATGGTTTTTACATGACTTGTATAAAAAGTTAAGTCCACATATAGAAGAAAAAGACAATAAAATTACTTTACAAATATTATTTCTCTGCAAAAAGACCGCTTCCCTTTGGGCATATTTTCAAAGCAAAATTAATGTTTTGTGGTTTATAAAGAGTGTACAGACAGGCAAAGGTACAAGCCCAAAGGAGGACAGGGAAAACTGATGTTGTACAGAGGGATCTAAACTATAGGCTGATAACTTAACAGTTCTTCATTTATTTACTCCTCTTTCAAAATGTCCAGTTGGTCCTTGACTCACATTATATAGGCTCAGTTACTGCCAGCTGCAATGACTGACTTTTATCTAGCCAGGTGACTAATGAATAGCAAAAAATTAATAACTCCTTACATGTATGGTCATCCTTGTTAGTACTGCTAGAGGAGTACCAAAAAAGTCCAACATCCCAGAACCATTCAAGCAAACACAAAACTCTACACATCTAAATATTTTGGGAAAGGAAATAGTAATAGAACATGAAAACTTAAGTGATAGATGTGATCACAAACACCACTTTGCAATTTTCATGACATTCTGTTCAGAACCATTTGCTTTACTACGCAACACTGTGCAGCTACATTTTTAATGAGGTTGAGTCTACGTTTGAATATTCTGTGTCAAAAAATGCTTCAGTTTATCTTACTAGCTACTCTAAGGACTAATTTGAAATTAATCTTACAAAGCCATAGTGTTGTGGAAGCACCTAAGAAATCCAAAAACACAGGCCATAAAGGCTTGCCAGAAGACCCCTTTTGTCACTCGCTGTTTAAGTGCAGCTTGAACATATATTCAGTCAGTATATTCAATCAGAACTAAAAATTGCTGAGAGTCAGCCTTTCCATTTGATTAAAGATTTTGCAGTGTGAGGGCCAAAATTTCTGCTCGTGCAAACAGCTGCAAAACGGCTTTGGTGATTACTGTCAGACTTATCCAAATTATCCATTTTCAGAAGGTAAAATATAAAAAATGCATTAATTTTTGTTTTAGAATCACTGTTACATTAAACTGTAGGCAGAACTGAGACTGAAAATTCTAGTTCTGAACTGGGTGATACAGTGTGGTTATATATATATATATATATATATATATATATATATATATATATATATATATATATATGGAATATTCAGGGAGAAAAGGGGGGAGGAGAGAGAGTATATATACACTATAATGCATCTTCTCTCTGTACATACATTTATTCCCTTACTTCGTTGAAATTAACCTTTTTTTCTCAAGGCATAGAGGGAAAAAATTCTTCCTAAAATATCCTTCCTAAAGAGAATAATTATTGTAAACAGAAAATTATACAGAATTAAGATAACTCATTGCTGCCTTCCAAGGAATTATTAACAGATGTAAACTAATGAAAATAAGAAATACCATTCTTGGCTAAGAATTTGCTGTTTCACAGCATTTACATTCAAAAGAGGGAGTCGTTCTGGAAGTAGCACTCTATTTAATGTGGTAATACAACCCTTAAATAGTCTCACTTCAGAAATCATTTTCTTGCTTTTATTTTTCTGACAAATGCCAAAAAGAAACCTCAGTAAGAAATGCTTTTTTTAATCTCTTCTATCATTTTATCTTCTGATCTATCTTATTTTATACATACTTCTTTGATGAGCCTCATCTTGGGCAATACACAATGTAGATCTATTTCTGATAGGACCATGAAGACAAAAGTTCCAATTTGTATTAAAGTTCAACATAGCCTCCTGTCTAGAACACATGATAGTTAAAATCATTGTTGGTTTTGTTTCCTATTAGAGAAGCATACTGAGTTTTAAGGACACAGGTCTTTTTCATGTTTATGCAGAATCTGCACAGCCTGTTACCCCACCGGGCAAATTGCATTTAGTTAAACAGGAGCTGAAAATTCTGGAATTGAGTGTGATGAGGGATATGAAAGGCTTCTACAAGGCTATCAGTAGAAAAAGCAGAAAGAGAAAAAATATGGGCTTGCTGCTAAATGGAGCTGGTGACCTGCACCCAGAGATATATGTCTGGTGGAGGTAGGGAATAAAGAAGCTGGCCCAGGTGTTATTCTGTGGTGTCCAGTGACAGGACAAGAGGCAGTAGCCACAAACTGAAATGCAGGAAATTTAATTTAAAGATTAGGAGATATTTTTTTTCACTCTGAGGGTGGTTAAGAACAGGTTTCTCAGCAAGGTTTTGAAGTCTGTGTTCTTGAAGAAATTCAAACACAGGCAGGAAACAATCCTGAGCAACCTGATCTAGATGATCCTGCTTTGAGGACATCAGATTAGATGATCTCTGGTCTCAGCTGTTGTGTGATTCTGTGAGAGTGTTATTCTCCTGCTCAGGCATGAGGTCATTGAGGTCATTGGAGAGATTCACTATGTAGGTCATGCAAAACTATTTAGTTTTATTAAATCCCACTTTTGCTATCAGTCTTTTATCTTAGGCACAGCTGGACTCTGGAAACATGGGTGAAACCTTAGAGAGACAGACAGTAATATCCTCCAGACAACTTGCAAAAAAAAGAATTCCCAGCTGTTCATATTTCAAAGGCAACGTAATGTAATTGAACTGAAGCTGGCTGAAGTCTCTAGGAAGTCAGCAGTGTTCCTCTAGTGACAAGTACTGCAGAGGAGTTGAGAATCTGGCTGAAACTGAAAGGGGAAAAAAAGGCATCTCTACATTCGTGCAACATCTCAGAAACAGGTGTTGCCAGAAATAATCTTGATTTTAGAGAGAGATAAGCTAAAGGATCTAACGGAACTTTTCATCTCCAGCCCCTTGATTCTTGGATAGGTAATGTATTATTCATCTTAGACAGAGAATAGTCAAGGATAGACAAGCAAAAAGTGTGGAAAACTATGCATTTTCCTTAAAAGCTGTCTTTAAGCTGTTCTAAAGGAAAATAAATAATTATCCTAAAAGATGTTTCTGAATGAAGCTTATATGACACTTTTGCCTCAGGCTGTACGTGATAGCAGCTAAATTGCCTTCTTTCTCATTTAAGTGGTACAAAAGTAAGAGCAGGAAAAATTATTCAATACAAAAGTAATAGAAGAAGAGATTTTAATATGCTTCAGCACACCTCATGCCCAATTTCTATAGATGTGCAAGTGGTCTTGAACTGATGAGAGGGAACATGACTGCTACATTAATCATTTGGAGACATACACTAAAATGCTTCTTTCCCCTTCAGCTTTCTGAGGAGTTTGAGTTTTGCAAATAGAATGAAAAGTGGAACTGTAACAAGCAAACTACAAGGAATGTTTTTTATTAAATGAATATATAAAAAATATTTCCACATCCACAACTTTTCTTTTACATCCCTCCTGTCTATTTTTCTTATATTGTTAAAGATGTATTTTAAAGGGTGTTTATCATTTTGGTATTTAAGCTTCTTTCCTTTCAATGTCCTCTTGTCTGTCACTAAAATTTATAATCTCAATGATACTTTCTGCAGTCAGGTTATAGAGATCATTCAGTTTCTTCGTTTCCCCAGTGTCAACCCAGAAATGAGGAAATAAGATTAAAGACTGCTCTTCCTTTTCATCATTCTGTTCCGGTTTTCATCCAGGTAAATGTGAAATTAAACCAGCTATCTGTTCATTACATTGATTTTAGCAGGTCAGACAGTGAGGCATGCATTTCATGTATTAATACATTGCTTTCACTGGTAGGAATACAAGGGAAGTGTTGAAGAATTTTAGACCAGAATCATCTTCATGTATTTTTGACACATCTGTGTTGTTCCACCTGGAGACTGGAATTCTGATCTACTGGCCTGGTTCCCCTCACGCTGCAGATGAATCCATCTTATGGTGTCTCACCTGTACAAGACTGCCTTCCTGCCACACACATTCACACTATGGAGCTTTGCTGCTTCTGATAGAGTCCTTCTTGACTCACAAGGGACTCTGTAAGATCTTAATTTTAAATTTCATCTAAATCTTAAAAAGTAAAAATAAAAAGGAAAATCAACGTCATTTTTTTGAGGAGCTCATACCCCAGTTTACAAGGAAAGCACCTTGAGATTTGCTAATGGGATCCTTACAGAACTGAGAAAAAATTCCTTCTTCTCAGACACTGCCCCAGGACCATTGCAGCAGAGGGTGGCCACATCCCAACTGTGCCATGCTACCTCCTGTACCTGCACTGGCTCTTCCCCTTGGCTGCAGCACAGGCAGCCTAGACATCCTGTCTCTCTCTTGATTTCAGGCTGTCATCACTGCTCAGCATCAGCCAAAAGCTTAAAGCTAAGAACAGACTGAAAAAATGAGAGGGTGGTTTTTACACTCCCTTCTGTGGGAAAAAAAATGTAGTGATGTGGAAGTAATGTAAAGGCATACATGAAAGAAAGCTGTGAAAGAGGAAGGAAGGCAGGGAGCCATAGTTTAAGAAAGACAAATATTCAGAAGCTTTGAGAGAGACAAAGGCAGAGAAAAAGAGCGACAGAAAGATGAGGAAGAGGAACATAAAAGTTTTCAGTTCTGTTAACCTGAAGACAAGCTTTTCTGTCAAAACATTTCAAACCTTGTTAGGGAAATCTGAAGCTTCAAAGATTTTAAAGAGCTGCTCAAGCATGGGCAAGTTTGATCTCCTTGTGTTATTAGTAAGGAATCCTCAGCTACAGCCATGGACTTGGAACTCTGAAAGTTCAGGTAAAGTATTCAAAGAACAACCACAGCTCTTAAGGTTAAATGACATTCTCAGTCCAGAGCCTTGACCCAAAAAAAAATTATTGACCTCAGCAGAATAGATTTGGGTTTATACTTCTAATCCTAGTATGTGTATCTGGATTTAATCTGGAAGAGATTTATAGTCATTCCCTTCTCTTTCCAGTATTCTTTCAAGGCTGTAATGTTTGGATAAAAATAAAAATGCTCTTTTTGGAGCAAATCCAGACTCTCCTCTAGACGCTTTATCACAGAGAAAAATGTGCTTTCTTCTTCCAGTTCATGAATGGTGTTACTTGGATTTTTTTTTTTACTTAAGTATTTGCCAAAAAAAAAAAAAAGAAAAACAACTTGCAGGTATTCAATTTTCTCTTCCATCCATGTGCAAAGTAATTTTGTTCAGTTTTTTGTTTTGCTAGTTCCTCCCTTGGGGAAAAAAAAGAGTTCAGCTTAAACTGAAACCAAACAAAAGAACAGGATTTCCAGAGGACCCCCAGAAACAACCTAGAAACAAACAAAATAAAACCCACAAAACCTGAGAAAAGACATCACTTTCCCAGCTCTACCTTGATCCTGGTCTCCAAAAAGATACCCTGTTGTGTCTGTGTTTTAGTTCTGAATGTTAGGGCTTCAGCAACAGCCTTCATTCACAAGAAAATTCTCCACTGGACTGATGGCATGATTTCCCACCTAGGAATGTCATCCACTGATTGCAGTCTTGCTATGTACAATATCATTAACATGAGGAATGACATGAATCAATGCCATTACAATGAACCTTGTGAGATGAGCTCCAGAGGGGCTTATTTTGCAGAAACCAAATTTCCAGCAAACCATACACAGTATCCCTAATACACATCAAGCAATTTAAAAACAAAGCTAACATAGCAAGGTCTGCTTTAAGTTTAAAGGATGCTTTAATTTTAATAGAACCACATTAAAATACATTGAACAGAGCTATTCATTTTAAAAAGGCAGTAATACATGCAATCAAGTTTTCACAATTGCATTCATTTTTGTGGAAAATGTTAGTGGTTTGCCTATTGTGTAGTGGTTTTATTATTATGTCAGGAAACCACGATCAGTTTATCACTGTAGGAAAAACTAACAATTTTCTCCATGATTGTAGTAACACTGGGAGATGTCAAAGATGTACAAACAATACTATCACTTACTAATGTCCAGCTCAAACACTCATTGTGTGACTGCAATTTCCTTCATCTTGTATTTCCTGAAATTATAAGTGTGAAAACCACAAAGTAAATTAAATGAAGAGGAACAATAGCTGTGAAAATCTGTTTGTTGATTCAGCTGTCCTTTAGCTGCAGATTTTGTAAATGTAAAAATTCCTAGTGTAAGTGCTGTATAAATCACCTACAGGACTAAGAAAATAGCAAAAAAAACCCAAAAAAACCAACCAAACAAAAAAAAACCCCAAAAACCACAAAACAACCAAATGCAACCAAAGTAACCAAAACCCTCTTTTTGGTAAGAAATCTTTCTTAGGTGGTTCCTAACGCTCTGGAAGAGAAGCATTAATAATAATTTTTCCTATACTGGTTGGGATATTGGTTATGGAATACACTGGCAGTGCTCAAGCACTTGAAATACTTAGTATATTTTACTATAAAAATTTCGCATTTCTTCGGGCATTTCTGAGCTAAGAATCTACAATGTAATCTCCTCGACTCATTTTTTTAATCATTATTTTCAATTTAATTTAGTGTTCGCACATCACCTGAGATGCAGCAATGATGAAGCTCAGCAATGAGCCCATGCAGAACCATGACACAGCAGGACCAATTTTCAGCCGAAAAAGCATACAGATGGCATTACCCTGAAAGGAAAGACTGGACTTTTTTTTTTTTCTTCTTCCCTTTAAATCCACACTCAGCTGCATACTGGAATGATGGGGTGAGGATTTCCATGACAAACACAGCTTAGCAGGTGATCATGGCAACATATTTCTGACTGCAGTCCCAGGAGCAGATGTCTGCTTGTTTGAAATCGTGCACCAGAAACAGTCATTGTTTGTCTTGTCTCACATCAAGCATGTCTGGTGCATTTCTCTAATTTGACTCTGTAATTTCTGTTCAAAATACTCTACTTATATGCAATGCTTAAATTCCCTCTGCAGACAGGCTGACACTTTATGTGGCTTGGGTTTTTATTTGGCTTTCACTTTCATGTCCATTTTAAAATGGCTCCTATTAATTTTGCATTTGTTGTGAAGTTATGATTTCTTTTAACTCATTTTATGGTGCTATCATTTTGTGGATATATTTTTCCAATTCGTGTAGTTGCTTTTTCCTTTGTTTCTTCATGCTTAATATTCTATGTGCAGATATTATCAGAGGTGCAGTGGGCGCCAGTCAAGCACTAGAATGAGGACATAGATAGATGTCAGTCATTTAAACTGATGAAGAACACAAACGAAGCAGGTGATACCCAAAGAAAGAAAGACAAACTTGAGTCAACATTAGCAGTCTTTTGAAATTATTTCAGTGATGAAAGATAAGTTGGGAAATATAAAAAAATACCACTTTGAGTGTTTATTTCAAGTTAAGCTCATTTTATACCTATATTTGCATGTGTGTGTATGTATATTTATATATATACATAATTTAAGAGAAAAAGGACAATATTCCTAGATTACAAAGAAATGTTTATATTTTTGCATAAAATAGATAGAATAAAAATACCTCCTTTCTAGATGGTTTAGACTTTGCTGCTGAAGTGCCAGTAGGCTTAAAAAAAGCAATATTAACTCATGTAATGGATTTCATGCTGTGCTCTGGTACACCAGGGAGAGCTACCTATAGCTATTACTTGTTGAAAAGAAGATAAAGATTCCTATTTTCTAAATAGGAATCCCTGCCTTCAGTGAAGTAGGATTCCCAGCTTCACTTGAAAAGGAAGTGTCAAATTCTGCCAGATATAGGGACAGGTGATTTCAATGGGAATTGCTAAGATTTGTGAGAGGAAGGATTAGAATTTGACCCCATCTTACTTAAAAGATTCGATTTTAAAGTAACTGCTGGGGACAAATTGATAATTCAGCAACAGTTTTATCAATGCCATGTAGCCTGCTTTTGAGCCTATGCTTTCTCCTTTATCAGTCTTACCCTGAGTCTAAGAGTTGCTTTGCATTACATATCTGTCCTTAAGAATTGGATTGCTTCTTAGGCCAGTAAAATCTGACTTTTCAAATATCAAAGGTTTAAACTTTTGAAGGTTAATGATCATTTTCTGAATCACTGTCTAAATATCAAATAAAGTTCCTTGAAGTCAGCCGTGACAAATATTATTCCCTTCTTTTATAGAAGAATCACTTGAAAAGACAAAAGTTCTTGACAAGAATATTTTGGAGGAGGGAAAAATTTATTGGAGAACAAGAACAAAGCTGTCAACATAATGGGAGACAGTTTAATTACAAATATTGCAAACAGACAGCAAATTTGGGATAATTTTAAATGTTTGGATTATATGTAATAGAGTGGCAGAACTCCTTCAAGGAGGTGTGAAGATTGTTTTCAGGCAGTAAGGTGGTAAAGCCTATAGCAGTGAGACCTAGAAATTAAATGCCTGCGCAATTTACTCCTTGGCATGTCTTTTGCAGTCAATTCCCAGTCCCTGCAGAAACCCAGGAGTTTTGATTTTCCAGAGTTAGAGATTGCCTTAAAACGTGGGTTGGTTTGGGAGGATTAATAAGTTATTTCACTAGCTACAATGTGCCTCTGTTTTATGGCATCTTCACAGACTCCCTCCTTTCTGACAAAAGCATTATAAGCAGAATTTGAAGGGACACAGGTATTGAGTAGCTCTCCTCTCATCTACAAGAAGAGGTCTGGTCTGGAAGAAAAGCAGAGAGCCATGGGTAGATCTGTGGGCAGATCAATCAGGCAAAAGCTTAGGTAAACCAATTCCAGGAAATCAATCTTTCGGGGCCTATCACCATTTCATGTTATTTAAAGCAGAGCTGGCTTATTGAAAAGGCTTAATTGTAGTGACAAATGAAATCAGCAGTAGATGAATCAATACAAACCCTACTCTGTATTCCAGGCAAAAGTGTCTTTTATGGAAGGTTTTTGTTTACTATTTTCATTTCTCAACTTTTTACTCAAACCTATTTTATAGCCCTATAAAGCTTGATAAAACTGTATTCACTGCTTTATCTAAATATTGATCAGCATGTTTACAGGAAATTACTATGCCTTCTGCTTGAACAGCAAGAACTAATAAATTAAGCATTAAAACCAAAAATTTCACATGCTGGGATCCCTATTTTATTCGGCAGTCTATAATCCATTGCTTTGCTACAATTAATTTCCCTAAATGTGTCCAGTATTTTTATAATTAATTTACAGTTCTACTGAGCCTGATTGAAGTTATATATATTCTTGTGGATAAACACTAGCAGTTACTATAGATTAATCTGATTGGAAACAGAGGTGAGGAGAGCTTCACCTAGTTAAGTGAAATTCAAGTCTGATATAAGTCAGACGAAATGGTCTTGACATTTTAAATCTAGTAACTAATGTCAGGACTGACTTCATTTTGTCAATTTCTGTTAGTCTCCATCCCATGGTCTTGTTCTTAAATTCTTGTTCATGTCTGTGGTTCTTTTGGGAAGGCATCACTCAACCACCAAAAAAAAATGAGTACTGTTGATCTGGAGATGCTTTCTTTCTTTCACAGTAAAGGATGAGTGAGAAGATGTGTTCAGAATGACTGAGATATGGTATTACATCAGTCTTTTTCATCAAGAACAGCTGGCACATTATTTCATTTTGCTAAAATTTGCTTTTATCTGAACAAGCTTCTTTTGAGAACCTAAGGGATATGACTCTTTAATAAAAACAAATAAATTTCACAAATATTTTCTTCTCTTGGAGCACTCTTCTTCAACCTTGGTTTTATTAGAAACTCCAAAGAAGAAATGAGGGAATTATCTGTTTGCAAAATTACTGCTGCACATAGAAGTCCCTGGAGATTTCAGCATGTAGGCTGGAGTAGCTACTTTCTCATTACTTTCATAGATCCTTTAATTCTGAACTTTTAGTGTAAATGCACACCACTGCTAAGGTCAGTGCTTTATTAAATAGTTCAGTGATGCAATCTAAGCTCTCACACAATCCAGGGCTAACTGCGTGAAGAACATGGTAAGATGTCCTCTGCACAAAAATTGGGCATTTAAAATATTTATGTTTGTTGACTATTTAAAGCAATAAACTGGCATTATATATAAGCAAAATGCATAATAGACAAAAAGAAGCTTTCTGGAAGATTTTTAGTCCAAGTTTTCTTTAAATACAAAGATTTTAAAAATCTGCTTAGGGAGGCTGGTGCAAACTATTTTAATAATCTGACTATAAACTGTTTAAATTTAGAATTTGACTACTCTTTTAGATATTTTATTTTGCATATGAAAGTAATACAATTGGCTCATTTGCACTTTACAAAGTTTCCTGTGCTCTACTAATAGATGCTATAAATAATTTAGAGCAACACTGGGTACATAGACTTGTTGTGCGTATTCCCTTGGAAAATAATAATCTAGTTTTCTTACCTTACTCTCTCCTCATTGCAGATATGGTTGTTATATTATGCAGTCAATATTTCACCTGAAATCTGAAAACAAGCAAACCCAGCAATTTTAAATAGGTAAGCAAAACTATGTATCCCTCCACTTGTGAATGGTACAAACAATTTAGGTGAATTTAGGTGAATTTATCATCTTTGAAGTCCTCACATTGCTGCTAACCACTTTTTTCATAAAACTAGATAGGACTAGAGAAGATCATCTGGACTGACCTCCTGTGTACCAGTAGCTGTTGTATTCCATTGAATTCTAGCAATGCATGACCTGGGCAGGGTAATGCAGATAATTCTGAGCAACATTCTTCTCCTGGTATCAGAAGACAGCAGCTTTTCATCTCTTCATTGCTGTGTTCCATTGGTTGACCCCCCTGACTGTTAAAAATGGATAGTTTATTTCTAGTATGAATTTGCTTTTTAAATGCTAGGCATTCTTTCTTGTTTCTGTCTTTCTCTACTAAAGAGCCCTTTGTATATTATTTCCCTGAAGGATCCTTATTTACACTAGTTACGCTGTCACTCAGTCAATTTCTTGGTTAACCAAGCAGAGTTCTCTAAAGCAACCTTTCTAACATTGTCCTATAAATCTCCAGTTTTTCAGGAAATCCAAAAGAAATATTTTCCTGTGGGGCTTTAATTCAGTGAATTAAAGGTGGTCCTCAGTCCCACAGGTCTGGAGTCTTAGCACAGACCAAGAAGGGGCACGGAGGAAATGCATGGAGACAGTGGGACATTAGAGCCACTGTGACAAGCAGCTATTTCAGAACACCCAGAGATTAACTGCTGACAGGCATTTTTGTAGGCATTTTGTAGGCATCTTGGCAAAGGAGAGTTTTTATGAGGGACTTGAAGGAGGATAATGATGGAGCTTTGCAGATGTTTACAGGGAGCTTCACCCAAGCATAAGTAATTAACTCTGCCTTTGATGGGTGAATGGGTTTCAGAGGATGTCTGAACAAGGTAGCTCGGGTACTCTGAGCAGCACACAGACAGCTGTGGGACAGGACAGTGCTGCAGTCATGCCCAGCCCACATTTCATAGGGTTTTTAAGAGACAGCAGAGCCATCTCTTTGCCAGGCACTGCTTTGGTACTGTGCAGATACTACCTGAAATGCCTGTAAATGTTATGGATAGTGAAATATGGTAGGATTGTTTTATTTACTTCCCTCTCATCTAGAAGTTTCTTAGTAATACATTGCCTTTTCTTGGTCATATTTAAGAATGGGAAATGGCATATTGATTTTGTCATGCCAGTGAAGAAATGTGAACCTGCCATTCACTCCATCTCTCTGCCAACTGTAATGTGCTTTATTGGAAAGAAAGGGAAAAAAAGTATTTTGGACAATTAATCAACATTCAGTCTGGCTGCAACAGTTAAACAGTATGTAATAAAATGCTTTTTCTTTTTACCCAGAAATGATCCTTTCTAGTTTGAAAATAAACCATTTTGTCAGCAAGCTCTGGGCAGCTACACGGCCACAATCATTTCAAGCTGGTATAAAATCTTAAATAAATATGTTTTAAAACTATATTCAGGGAATTTATTTTCTAATGAAATGCTCTGCATTTTGCATTGGTCTCTATCCAGTCTACATCTTTATGTTCAAATGTCATGGCTCACCACTCATGCCATCAGCTGAATGTGAATTGTGTAAAAATTCAGCCACCAAAACACCACAGAAGTTTTAAATTTCACATAAAGGCCTGGGTTCCTTGTTCCACATTGAATTCTTCTCTTATTCCTACATAAAAATACAATGTTTCCAAAATTTCTCTTATCCTTGCTGAGTCTGGGTATCTTTTGTGAGCTGTTGAACTACTTCTGCAGACAAGAAGAAATCTTAGATTTTATCCACAGAGGGTTAATCTTTGTATTCACATGATTTTCAAACCTAATCTTAGAGTCTTGAGACCTCCTCAGTCTTGTTATTTCGAGGATAAATGACTAAGTCCACAACAGAATTCTAAGAGGCAAACAGAAGACTTCTACATTGGCCAGTATACTGGATATGAAGGGGCACAGGGAGCAGCAGGAGCAAAATATATTGCTTTTGGGATATCCATGCCTTCCGTTGCAACAATCCAAACACAACCCCACTTCAAATGGCAGTATTTAGTATATGTGTGAATTCCAATGATCAATCTGAAATTGTCAGGAGACTGCCTGTGACTTTACTGCCAACCTCAGAAGACCTTATTTATGCCTTATACCTTCTGCCAACTGTGCCTACATTTGTACGGCATGAAAATTCTATCTTTTATCCTTGTCACTGGATCTTTTATCAGAGCTAAATCTGAATTTTGGGAGATAAGAGGACAATGGCTGCAGTCCCTACTCTGAAAGATTCACTTTAAAGATTTAAGCAGAGTTCTGATTTTTTGGAACTAGAAGACTGGTTTGTCACTAGGGATTTCCCAAGGTACTAGTGCATACCTTTCTCACTTGTACAGTCAAATGCATCTTTTTCTTGAAATACAAGGTATATTTGTCCAGAGAGAGTAACTTTATGTTTTGGCCTGATACTGAGTATTTTTGGCTCCTGGACCTCACCAACCTATGTGGCTCCCATGAAATGATGGACTAGAGCCAAATGAAGCAGCAAAAGGCAGGCATGTGAAGCTTTCTAAGGACAAGACAGTAGCACATAGTGGACCATTTCACTCTTAATACAAGCAGTTTTAAGGTCAGACTGAGCCTTTGAGTATGGGGAAAATGAGAGAAATTATTTTAGTCATCTTAACTTTTCTAGCTATGAAGATTAGATGCTTATTTTTTTACTACACCCTCCCTCTGACTCATAAATAATCAGAGATAAGGTAAGGAATCTAACTGACCAATACACAGTCTTCATTTTCTTAAAATAGCAAAAAGCAATATATTAAAATATAAAGAATGTGACTCATTAGTAACAGCGATAGTATAATTGTCTCTGCATGACTATGACACTAACCCAATCATAAACTGACTTTTAGGAGAAAATAAGCAGCTCTCATTACAGCATCTTACATCATCAGTTACTTCTAACTTATATCTTGTTCCTGAGTGTAGCCACTTCTGTTATTGCACCCTCAAATACTTACAATATACAAACATGAACACACCCTCTAAATTTCTGCACAGAAATAAGAGATATGAATATAGCCTTGAAACCAGAAGAAAGAAAAGAAAAAGAAAACTATGCCTTAAACCCTCCATCTTGTTATATATAATTTTAACCCACTACTTTAAATTCTAAATTTCTCACCCTGTGATACAACACGTTTTGATTCAACTACACACTCACAGACTCAGTGCTATCACTCAGTTTTAGAAGCCTTTCCTAATGCCTCAAATCAAATACAGTACATCTTTGTAGATCATTTTCTGTCAGCACAGAAAGCCTGAAATTCTCTGTGCCCAGAGTTCCAACACCTGAGGAAGATTTTCTTAACTGGTATTGCCTAATTATACTTCAAAATTTTGCCTTTTAGCAGATTGTCATCTCTTTAAATCAAGAACTGCTATCTATTTAAATAAAGGGTCATTATTTTACATTTGATCATAGAAGAATACAGTAGAGAGAAATCTATGAACTTTCCAGCTGGCAGAGACTTAAAGAATGCATTTAGGGTATGGCTTTGGACAAACCACCTCACCTCAGCTGCCACTATCACAAAACCCCCATTGTTTTAAGTGTAAATACTGCTAATTAGAGAAGACCCTGTCTATTTATCCATTTAATATCTTCCAGTTCCTATGCCCTGTCCCGTCACACATCATTCACACTGCTCACTAACTTGTCTGTTACAGACAATATATAGCAACTAGAACTTCTCACAAATCAAAGTGAACTTGAAGAACATGGGCATTAATAGAAGGACAATGTATAGAAAAGTCTGAAATTGAGAGTTTAGCTAAGGAATTTTATCTCCTTACTTTTAACAAGATCAGAGGTCTGTTTTCTTTTATTTATGTCTTAGAAGTATTTTACATTGGCTATGTTTTATTTTCCAGCTGTCAGAGTTAGAAACAAACCTAGTTTATCCTTGGTGGGTTTTGTACTTCAATCTGAAACTGCTTCATATTAGACATTTCTAAGTCTAGAGCACATTATTTTTTTATCATTCAAACTGAATTTATAAAGCCAAAGGATGACATTTCAATGCATTTTGCCAATGTAAACTTAACTGACTACAAACATAAAAATTGTAATAAGTTTTTTAAAGTTTTTCTAAATCAAATTCACTTTCCTAAAAATGTATTTAAAAATGAAAGCAAAAACCTTTACTTTGGCATTTTAAATTATGCTCTTGTTTTCAATCAACTGTGACTTTCCCCAAAGGAAAAGTCACAGTTTACACTGTATATAATACTTAAAACTTCAGAATTTCTGAGATTAGCATGAGTTAAAGTCAAGTAGGTATGAATTCTTTCCTTTCTGGAGACTAACTTGCAAGAATTCTATCCCTTTTTTTGCCACTTTGAGAAGAGAGTCTTTTTCCTTTCTATTTTCATCAAGAAGAAAAAAGATCCTTGAAAACCCAATGAGGAGGACGCCAGCAGCAAAAGAGAAAGCAAAACAGGGTGTGAAAACAGTGTAAAAAAAATAAAAAAAAAAAAAAAAACCAGCAGAGAAACCTTGATTCTTTACTCCCCTTTCAGGAAATTAAGTCTGCAGTGTTAGACTGCTTTTGCTATGCTCAGTCCCCTAGGTTTCATCAACACTGTTGGGGTGCAGATCAAGCAAGCAAGAGGAAATGAAAGAAACCACACAGAAAATACTACAGAAGAGAATTACCACTTCCCTGCACAGGATGACTAGTTAGTTAAGCTGATGATGAAAAGACTGCAAAGTTTCTGTACAGACCCCTCACACTTCTTCTCAAAAGGGAAAGAACTGCTAATACTGCTATTAGTGACTCCCATCCCCCCAGTAAAGTGTGTAACATTGCTAGTACTCTCCTTGGATGGATTTATTTTTTCCAGGAGGATTTAATTTTACCAAATGCAGTCAAGAATTTGAAGTTCACAAACCTGTGTTCACAAATCACAGTCTTATTGTGCTTCTGGGCAGTATGAGGGATAAAATTATACTTCATTTGAAGATAGGAAAAATATATTTATTTGTCTTCTTCTTCCATACAATACTTAAATTTTTTCCTACTGAAAGGCTTCCACTTCCTCAGATATATTTAGTTTTAAATGAATTGTGTGCTCACTGTGGAAAATTTGCACAGCCTAATAGATCTTGATCCATTCAGTTTTCATATTCTCCTTTCTATATCGACAACTCAATATGCATATATTTTGGTTTTCCTTTATATGGACTCTTTTGTTACATTACTATTTTTTCTACCGGTATTTCAAAACTCTCAGAAAACAAATTCTTGAGAAAAAACAATTCACTAAGATAAAATTCAGCTTCCATTTTCAAAGAATGCTTTTACCATTCTTCACTGTTACAAAAGTTGTTGGGGGTTTTTTTTGTTTTTTTTTTTTTAAATATCCATATGATTTGGTAATTTCTATGCTGGAAGTTCACAGGCTATGAGATAATTGTGGAATAAATGATATAATTGCATATAATATCACTCTGCATTCTGTATACATCTGTAGCTACAAATTACAATATAATTATATACACATAAATGTTTAATTATCTAGCAATTATAGCATAATTGTTACAGTTTCTTTCATGGAAGATGTATGGAAGAATGTTTTGGTACTTTCAGCACTGTGAATCTGAATTATTTTTGTTTGGGAGTTTTGAATTAAAAAATATGACAACCTCACGAAGAGGCAACTGGCAGTGAATTTCATGAATGTGTGTAAGGGAGGAGTCAATGTGTCAAGAGGAGGGAGCCAGGCTGTTCTCAGTGGTGCCCAGCAAGAGGGCAAGAGGCAAGGGGCAGAAACTGATGCACAGCAAGTTCCACTTCCCGTGGATATGAAAAAGTCATTCTTTCCTGAGTGACTGACTGAGCACTGTAACTGATTGCCCAGAGCGGTTGTTTAGATGCAATCCTATGCCATGTGTATGACCCTGCTCAAGCAGGGAAGTTGAACCAGGTGACCCACTGTGGTCCCTTCATTCCCGGCCCATTCTGTAATTCTGTGTTATTGAACCCACACTGGTCATTTGGGTTTTTTTTTTAATTACTCTCTACATTGAGAAGGAAAATTAGGTTGGCGTTAAGCACGTAGTTAAGAAAAATCCTACCTTCAAAGTAGTTCAGATAAATGTGCTCATTAAAGTTATTTTCTTCAAAATGAATTCATTCCAATTAACAGCAAATATTTGTCAAACAATGTCCTGGTTTGACCAGCCCAGGGAATTGAGCTGGCTGGGTTTGAGATTGACATTTTATTGGACCAATAGGAAAGCATTTAACTTTGAAAGAAGCCCAGGAAGGTCTCTCCTTCCAGCTGTCGGGGAGCACACACCTCTGCCCTCTCTCGGCTCTGATTTGGGAACATCTGCCAGCACAGAGTCTGCTCTGCTGCTGGCCCCAGCTGAACCTGCCTCTGGGAGCCTGGGCAGAGAGGGGGGAGGCACGATGAGGCCAGAACACCTGATGAGACTGAGGGGCGGAAAAGGAATTTTGGGATCTGTCCAACTCTCCCCCCTGGCTGCAGGAGACCATCGAGCAGCTGCCTTTGGGTCTGGACCCTCTGAGAGCTGCACCCCCAGCAGGGCTGTGAAATCTGACACCATGGACTGCCATGGCCGGACACTGCCTCTTGTTAACTCTTTCAGTGCATCAGTGCACAGGTTGGACGTGGAAAGCCTCCATCCTCTCTCCAGTGAGAGAAAATTAGAATATAGATGTGTAAAGACCACATGAGGTATCAAAATCAGTCAAGAAAGAGTGAAAGTCCAGGTGGAAGGAGTGTGGGAAGTTGCTTTTGAGCTGTAAAAGACTCTTGCAACCTATGGTGGTTGGTTATAACATATTGAAATGTTTCCTTTAAACCACAAAGAAGTATGGGGGAGATGAAAGAGTTCAAATTGTAGACCTGAGCAAAGAAGTGAAATATTGAGGGGACTGTTGATTTCATGAGAAGTTGAACAGAGAGATGAAGTGATAAAGACTCTTTGCACCCAAAGAAGAAATGAATCTCTGTTCCTTGGAGGTGAAGGTGGTCCCAAAGACAAAGAGAACCTTTGTTTTGAACAGTTATCTTTAAAATAAGACCCCATACATCGATGTGGCCCAGAGACACAACTGTGAACATGGGAGGAATTTCATGAACGCAAAGGATCCGGGCAGTTGCTGGTCATGAAGAATGGATCTAGAGAGAACTGTTTTCTTGTGGGGAAATTGACCATAGCGAATGAGAGATGCTTCTCTCCCTAAATGAACTGAAGAAAGACTGTTTTAGAGGTGGAAAACTGACTGAGATTTATGACTGTTGTTTTCTTTACATTGTTAGTTAAGAGAAAAGAAGGTGTGGGGAGGAAGAGTGTTTTGAAAGCTCCATTCTCATTCTTGTTGTTTTTCTCTTTTTTTAGTGTTAGTTAATAAAGTCTTATTACTTTTAAATTTAAGCCTGCTTTGCTCTTGATTGGAAACTTTGAAATTGGCAAAAAATCAAACCAGAACAAACAATTTAACTGGAATCAATTTAAGCAACTGCTCCTTACCATAACAGGCTGCAAAATTACACTTCCTCATACTTTCTGCTTTGCATTCACTCCTTTGTCTGTTAATAGTAATATAAATATATGCAATAGTAATATAAATATATGCAATAATACTTCTTACATCATAAGACTATCTTGATATTAGCCAGTAAAGCATGCTTCTGTAGAGAAAGGAAAACATGATTTTTCATTTTTCCTAACTAAACTCCAGATTTCTCTCTTAACATGTTGGTGAGCCAAGATATTGGGGCTGATCTTACCAGCATTTTCATCATCATAAGACAAAAGCCTGAAATTCCTCAAACAAGGAGGGGATTGAAGTAAAGTCTCTCTGGAGCTTTGTGGCTTTTCTCAGTCAGTTTAACAGAGTAGGATTAAAGAGAGGCAGCTGTACCACCGCCTGCAGATATAACACTTAAAGAAAACTGTGTTATCATTTCCTACCAGTTAACTGTAACTGCATTAGACATTTATTGAATTTGGCTAGTAAACAGTACAAATGTCTTTAAAAGTTTGTGACGATATTCTAAAAATTGACCCAAGTTTTTAAATCAGATCTAGATGTTTGAGAAATCCTTGGTAATTTGGGGACAGATAATATTTGACTAATTACACTCATATATATACTCAGAGTGCACAATTTCTAAGAGAGTTCTCTCCAGTCACTGCCTATAATTACAGCATAGTACTACCAGGAGTAAAAGATAGAAAAGAAAAGAAAAAAAAAGAAAAGAGTGACTTGAGAAACTTTGCAATAGAAGAGCATGAATTTTATAATCTAAAGAGGCTGAAACTCTCCAGGAGTATAGAAGATGAATGAAAATTATCTTCAAGCAAGATAATTTTATTTTTATGAAGCCAAGAGGAAACACCAAAAAGAAAAATGGGATAAGGCAGGTTTTCTCATTTTAACATTGCAAAATATGAAATTAATTAAAAAATCAACTGTTGAATGAGAAAGGGCAAGCTAGTTAACATATTATGTTACTGAAATTTAGCAAGCATTGTAATTCAAGATGTGGAAATAGACTCTTCTGAAATCTTTAACAAATCATTAACCTCAGATAAGAATGTGACAGGTATCAGATGCATGTCAAAACCTGTAAGAAATGCAAAACTAAGAAAAAGAAGAGCATTGGATTTACATCTTGGATTAGATTTAGAAAAAGAATATGATGATGCCAGACTGCATAAGAAAGACATAAGCTTATAATATTGGGGTGGGGGCAGGGGAAATACTTGCCAGTATGTCTCAGACCATAGAAATGACCAGAGCAAATAAAAACCTAAAAATATGTCAATACAAAACCTTATCAAGACAAGAGAACAAGTGTAATGAAATAAAGTACAGCCTTTTAGAAGAACACTACATTCAAGAAAGCTAAAATTTGATGTATAAAATTTGAAAGTATCTAAGGAAAAAAAGAGTACTTTTAAAACAGAAGAAGAATTTGTGAGAATAGTGCATGTTTCAACACCCTTTGGTTAGTCTTAAAATGAGAACTCATTCCATATGCTTCTGTTGCTTATACACTAGTTAAAGATACTTCTAAAAATGCAGAAAATATTTGAAAGTTAAAACAGTCTTATTTACAGGTGTGAACAAGAAACGTGCAGATAAGTCACAAGATGAATGCTCCCTATTGAGGGAAAATAAAGGCAAAACAAAATCTTGAAAAGACAGAGTTTTAATTGTTGTAGAGATGGAACACATATTGAAGGAAGTGGAATCATACCTTAAATCTCAGAGAGGGATTATAGTGCAGAGGCAGAAGGCTGGTGAGATGACAAAGTAGGGCTAAGAGTAACTACAGATTACTAAAAGTGTAACAGAGTTTAGGGGTGGGGTAGCCACAACAGCAAAGCCGCAGTACCCTATCCTACACAATTTAAAATTTCCTTACAAACCAGGATGACTGGGTGGCAGTTCTGTTCAACACACCACACTCATACACATGCTGTACAAGCACACCCTCACGAGCCACCACTTCGGCTCCAGCTTGAGTGTCGTGGTGCTCCCAGGACAGCAGAACTCCTTACAGATGGACACAGCACCCGAGCCCTGGCTGGTGTCCTGGATTTCACACACTGCTTTCACCTTGCACTTAGCCCTCTGCAGTGTGATGGGCTCATGGGAAGGTCTTTCTAT